>CANSGD010000732.1:0-1436750 GCA_947645195.1 Patellifolia procumbens
AATCAAATGCAACCACCAATACCCACAATTGTTGATGACTATGATGAAGAAGAAGATTGTGAGATAATAAACTCCAATTGGGTTAAAACTAGTGGCAAGCATGTTCCTAAAAGGCCAAGACAAAGGGGTCCATTGGACAAATATGTCACTCCAACTCCACAAGATGTTTTGAAAGGTGAAAGAAAGAAAAGGCATCTTTGAGTTCATGATAAGGAATTGAGGGAAAAAGCTTGTAGGTCCATTGCTAGGTGGTTCTATGATGCGGGAATTGCCTTTAATGCGGCTAGTTATGAAAGTTTTGGTAAGATGATTCAAGACACTTTGAGCATTATGGTCCCGACTTGAAGCCACCTAGTATGCATGAAGCTAAGAAATCCTCTTCTTCAAAAAGAAGTGGCGGAAACTAACAAAAAATTGAAGATCACAAGAAAGAGTGGGCAATAAAAGGTCGTTCCATAATGTCCGATGGATGGCGTGATTCCGTGGCCGGAAAAGACATAGTTAATTTTCTTTTGTAAATTCTCCTAAAGGACCGTTTTCATAAAGTCTATGGATGCTTCGGAGATTGTGAAAGATGCACATATTGTTCCAAATGTTTGATGAGATGGTGGAAGAGACTCGAGAGCAAAATGTCATTCAAGTGGTGACGGATAATGCATCTAATCCATGTTAAGGCGGGTAAGAAATTAAGTTTATATCTTTATTTTCATTTATTGAGATACTAATCTTAAATTAAGTTAAATTATTGAGCATTTTTTTGTTTTGCTACATACTATAGGAAAATTGCTTGAGGCTACGAGACCAAACCTTTTTTTGGACTCCATGTGCGGCTCATTGCTCTGACCTCATGTTGGAAGACATTGGAAAGTTTCCAAAAGTTGCTATGCAATCAAGAAGTGTATGTACATGAATGGTTATATTTATAACCATATTACACTTTTGAACATGATGAGGAGGTTCACAAATCAAAGGAATTTGCATAGACCGGCGGTCACTAGATTTGCAACATCATTCATTACTCTTGCACAATTCCATAAGCAAAAGAACAACTTGAGAAAAATGATTACTTCTCCCGAATGGATTGCTTCTAAATGGGCCAAGGATGCGGGAGGGAAGAAAATCGCATCATTTCTTTTTGCAAAGACCTCTTTGGAGAAATATTGTCTACTCTCTCAAGTTGACGGGTCCACTTGTGGAAGGTTTTAAGAATGGTGGATGGAGAAAGAAAGCCACCCATGGGTTACATTTATGAGGCCATGGATAGGGCTAAGGAGACAATTGCAAAAGAGTTTTGGATTGAAAGAGGAGCAATATAAAAAAGCATTTGATTTCATTGATGCAAGATGGGATTGTCAACTACATCGACCTTTGCACGCCGCCGGTTATTTTCTAAATCCGGAATTATACCATGATAACCCCCAATTAGTTGGTTGTGAGGAAGTTATGACGGGGTTATTTGATTGCATAGGAAGGTTGATTCCGGACATAAGTGCGCAAGACAAGGTCACATGTGAGTTAGATGCATACAAAAATGCAACCGGTCTCTTCGGCATACCCATGGCAATTAGGCAAACGAAGGTTAAATCTCCGGGTAAACACTAATTACTTACTTCAATAGTTTATCCTAATTTATTATTTTCCAACTTAATTAAATTTTGCACTTTTTTCTTATAGCCGATTGGTGGTCTACTTATGGAGCTTCGGCACCTAACCTTCAAGCCTTTGCTATAAAGGTTCTTAGTCTCACTTGTAGTGCCCTGGTTGTGAGAGAAATGGGGGGTTTTCCAACTAGTAAGTTACTTTCTTTCAAAAAAATCGTCATTAGTACATTATTAGTCCATTGGATAGTTTAACTTACAACTTTTTACTCCTAACAGCTTCACACCAAGAAGAGAAATCGGTTGGCACAAAGTCGATTGAATGACATGGTGTTTGTCAAATACAATCGTGCTTGTCAAACGCAAATATCAAAGAAGAGATACCATTGATCCTATTCTCTTAAATGAGATTGATGAGAGCAATGAATGGCTACTTAGGAGGATGGATGAGAACTCTTCTGATGATGATGATCTTGTGTTTGATGGTGAAGATTTGACATGGGGTGCGGTTAGTAGAGCTAGTGGAGCACATGAACTCTACCTATGTCACTAGGGCAACTAGGCTTGCATCGGATGGAGCTGGACCATCATCTAGAGCTGACAAAAGGAAAAAATGTTGCCACTAGCTCCACTCCTAGAGCATCTCATACTCGTAGAGTCATGGTGTTGGATGATGATGAGGAGGATATGGAAGAAGACATTGGTGAGGACGACGATGATTTAGAAGAGGAGGATGAGTACAATCGTGATGATGATGGTGATGATGAGGATGAATATTAGTGTTTTAGTGGGCTATCTTATGGAACCATAATGCTTTCTTTTCTACTTTTAGTTTTCATTTGATTGTCATGTTTTAAGTTAGAAGTCTCTAATATAAACTTAGAATACTTTATGCGATATTTTGCAATGAAATCCTTCATATTGTCATTTAATGCATCTTTTACATGGTATTTATGTGGTTTCGAGTTCATGATGTGTTCTAGAATTCATCTACAAGGTTTTTGGCACTTTTGGTGCGCCTCGCCTACAAGAGGCGCGCGCCTTCGCCTCGCCCTCGCGCCTCGCGCCTAGGCTCTAGAGGCCCTTTGGCCTCGGTGCGCCTCGCGCTTTTTTAAACTAAGAGATAGATTGAAACTGAAGAACTGAATAAGATATTCGACCAACCAGATAGCAAACGACCTAACTTGGTTTATCAAGTTGTTAATTGGGTCAAGTATAAAGGAGTTGAGTGAGTTAATTTTAAACTAATGGAAAAGAAGTTGGTTTAACGATTTCAATTAGCTAACAAGAGAACTTAAGATAGGAACCATATGTCATTTAAAGAGATTTCCACGTAGATGTATGTATAAATGTTATAACATTGAAACTCTATGGCCACTAGGTGTGATTTGACTTAAGAATAAAGATAACTAAAGTTATTAATTTAACTAGGAAAAGGATGAATTGGTCTCTTTAGAATCTGCTAGGAAACTTTTAAATAACATTAATGATCTTGAGATTAGTTCTAAATGGTTTAAAAGCTAATGCGACCAAAGCTAATCGGTTAGTGAACGAGCTAAGGTCTATCATGATAGTAAATCAACAACTTCATTAATTGTGATAAGGTTGTAATTTAGAGTTGGAATATGAAAGCTCAAAGAATAAGAATAATTGTTGTCTAGAATAACTTGATATTGGTCTTAAAAACTGCCACTAGCAATAATAGTTAATGTTAGTAAGGGTTACATGAACTCGGAAATAAAATACTGGTGATTTGGTAAAGAATGGTAGCTATATAAATATAGCTTTTTGAGAGATAAATCGAGACATGGGAACATCCTATTGGTATTTAGAATCCAGTAATTGAGGATTAGTTATCAAAGGATATGGGAAAGATTTTACATAGGAGTCTAATTAGAAGAGGGTATGTAAGATAGTTGTTCTAGGTTATATTGAGATTGCTTGTTTATCGTTGAAGTCTAAGGTAGATGGAAATAGCTATGTATGTGAGTGATTGTTGAACAGTTATGTTGAGGTTATTAAGATTAAGGTAACTATCTCGATCAATTTGGGAAAGACATTTGTTATGAAGGTCTTAGAGGCTGCGGATCTAGTTGAGGATATTAATATTGAAGTAACATGTATGCTAAAAATATATATTTTGAGATTGTGTGAAATGATTTCCAAATTGATTATTTTTATATGAAACTTGATTTACGAGTATTAAAGTGTGATATTTATGAGAATGTGTTACAAGGTTAAATGTGATATGTGATATGTGAAATAAGGTGAATGAGTCGCCACATACTATGTTGAATATATATAATATAAATAAGAATGGTGAAATGAGGTTGTGAACATGCACCCGGGTTAGGGCGGGTAGTCCCTAGCTGTTACCCAATCAGGAGGGGCTAAATCCTGACGTTGAAGGACATGTCCAGTTAAGTCTTGCAAGCAGAACATAAAGGTGGGGTGACGACCCTCAACAGTTTGGAGACAGCCGGTACGTTGTACCCCTCTCCACTCGCGTTCACACCGAGATAAGAAATGGAAATGAATGTTACTTGTAAGAAACTTAAATGTTTTGGAAATAAGCCGAGTTTTCAAATAAATATTATATCGCTATTACCTTTCCTTATGAACTACGGTTTCAATAAGAGTTGTATATTGTTGTATATTGTTGAGTAAGTGATTTGAAGTATATATAGAGTTTATGTGAATTGTTGTGAATATATGTGATGAGTGTATTAAACAAAAGCCACCAAAGCATGTTTTACTTATTTTACGGGTTTAGTACTCAGCGCGTTGCTGATGTGAGTCAAATGTTTTGTTTTGTCATTTCGTGGCCTGTCACTTGGGTGGGTGGCAGCCCTAATTAGTTCAGTCGGATGCAATGAAGTTGTGGAAGCTTGGAGCAGGAATTCTTATCACAACTATCTTCATATGTATTGAGGCGAGGACGATTGGCTTTGTAACAACGTAGTTATTAGTTAGGTTGTAAATAGTTTTTAAATAGGAATTTGTAAAGTAGAAGCTGGAAATATATTAAAATGTTATACAGGTTTATAATTTGGGCGCGAGTCCTAAGTTAACTTTTAGGCGGTCCGTATTTCAAACGGAGCTCTGTCGAATTTTCTGTAGACTTTTATTATTTAATTAATACCGTTTAGATCATTTAGTTAACTTCATTTAGTGTTAATGTTTTATAGTTAAAGTTTTAAATAGTTCAGGTTTTTAGAGTTCCATACTCGTCGTTTTAGGACGATGAGTGTGATGGTAATAGTCCGGATTAAGGTTTCCGCTGTGTTTAGCTCTAATTAAGTTGGTCGGTGAATCCGGGCTGTTACAATGTCAGGCTTTGGAATCGCTTAAAAACGATCTGAGCTTGAAGTTAAGCCTGAAATACGATTTGGGCCCCCACGAACAAAGAACCGACGCGAAAAATAGAACTTCAATGTTTTCAGTTTTTGAGCACTCCAACCCTTTAGAAATGGTAAAAAAAACATGTCAGGCTTTGGAATCGCTCAAAAATGTTATCCGAGCTAAAAGTTAGGCCAAAATTACGATTTGGGCCCCACGAAAAAAAGAACCGACGCAAAAAATCGGACTTCAATATTTTCAGCTTCTGAGCGCGCGAACCCACTTAGAAATGGTAAAAAAACATGTCAGACTTTGCAATCGCTCAAAAATGTTATCTGAGCTAGGAGTTAGGCCAAAAATACGATTTGGGCTCCAGTAACAAAGGATCGATGCGAAAAATAAAGCTTCATAATTTTCAGCTTTGAGCGCTTGAAACCCTTAGAAATGGTAAAAAAACATGTCAGGCTTTGGAATTGCTCAAAAATATTATCGGAGCTAAGAATTAGGCCAAAAATACAATTTGCCCCCACGAAAAAGAACCAACGTGAAAAATTGAACTTTATTATTTTCAGCTTTCTATGATCCCGAACCCCTTAAAATGGTAAAAAAAACATGTCCGGCTTCGAAATCGCTCAAAAATGTTATCCGAACTACGAGTTAGGCCTAAAATACGATTTGGGCCCCCACGAACAACGAACTGACGCGAAAAATCGAACTTCAATATTTTAAGCTTCGAGCGCTCGAACCCCTTAGAAATGGTAAAAAAAACATGTCAGGCTTTGGAAACGCTCAAAAATGTTATCTGAGCTACGAGTTAGGCTAAAAATACGATTTGGGCCTCGACGAACAACGAACCGACGTGAAAATTCGGACTTCAATCTTTCAACTTCTTAGTGCTCGAACCCCTTAGAAATGGTAAAAAACATGTCAGGCTTTGGAATCACTCAAAAATGTTATCTGAGCTAAGAGTTAGGCCAAAAACAATATTTGGGCCCCCCACATACAACGAACCGACGCGAAAAATAGGAATTCAAAATTTTCATCTTCTGAGCACTCGAACTCCTTAGAAATGGTAAAAAAAACATGTCAGGCTTTGGAATCGGTCAAAAATGTTATCCGAGCTAGGAGTTAGGCCAAAAATACGATTTGGACGTCCATGAACAAAGGACAGACGCAAAAAATCGGACTTATATATTTTAAACTTCTGAGCTCACGAACCCCTTAAAATGGTAAGCAAAACATGCCAGGCTTTAGAATCGATCAAAAATGTTATCCGAGTTTGGAGTTAGGCCAAAAATACGAATTAGGCCCCCAAGAACAACGAACCAACGCGAAAAATTGAACTTGTCAGGCTTTGGAATCGCTCAAAAATGTTATCCGAGCTAGGAGTTAGGCCAAAAATACGATTTGGGCCCCAAAGAACAACGAACTGACGCAAAAAATCAAATTTCAATTATTAAGCTTCTGAGTGCTCGAAACCCTTAGAAATGGTAAAAAAAATATGTCATGATTTGGAATAGCTCAAAAATGTTATCCGAGCTAGGAGTTACGCCAAAAATACGATTTGGGCCCCCACGAACAACGAACTAACGCGAAAAATCGGACTTTAATATTTTAAGCTTCTGAGCGCTCGAACTCCTTTGAAATGGTAAAAAAAAAAACTTGTCGGGCTTTGGAATTGCACATAAATGTTATCTGAGCTAGGAGTTAGGCCAAAAATACGATTTGGGCCCCAATGAACAAAGAGCCGACGTGAAAAATTGGACTTCAATATTTTCAGCTTCTGAGCGCTCGAAACCCTAAGAAATGGTAAAAAAAACATGTCAGGCTTTGGAATCGCTCAAAAATGTTATTCGAGCTAGGAGTTAGGCAAAAAAAATACGATTTGGGCCTTCATGAAAAAAGAAATGATGCGATAAATCGGACTTCAATATTTTAAACTTCTGACCTCACAAACCCCTTAAAAATGGTAAACAAAACATGTCAGGCTTTGGAATCGCTCAAAAATGTTATCCGAGCTAGGAGTTAGGCCAAAAATACGATTTGGGCCCCACGAACAACGAACCGACGTGAAAAATCGGACTTCAATATTTTTAACTTTTTAGATCTTGAACCCCTTATTAATGGTAAAAAAAAAGATGTCAGGCTTCGGAATCACTCAAAAAAGTTATCCGAGTTAGGAGTTTGGCCAAAAATACGATTTGGGCCTCCATGAACAAAGAACCGATGCGAAAAATCGGACTTCAATAATTTAAACTTCTAAGCTCACGAACCCTTTAAAATTGGTAAACAAAACATGTCAGGCTTTGGAATCGCTCAAAAATGTTATCCGAGCTAGGAGTTAGGCCAAAAATACGATTTGGGCCCCCACGAACAATGAACCGACGCAAAAATCTTACTTCAATATTTTGAGCTTCTGAGCACTCGAACCCCTTAGAAATGGTAAAAATAAACATGTCAGGCTTGGGAATCGCAAAAAAATGTTATCCGAGCTAGGAGTTAGGCCAAAAATACGATTTGGGCCCCCACGAACAAAGAACCGACGCGAAAAATCGGAATTCAATATTTTCAGCTTCTGAGCGCTCGAAACCAACAAATGGTAAAAGAAACATGTCAGGCTTTGGAATCGGTCAAAAATGTTATCCGAGTTAGGAGTTAAGCCAAACATACGATTTGGGCCTCCATGAACAACGAACCGATGCGAAAAATCGGACTTCAATATTTTCTGCTTCTGAGCTCATGAACCCCTTAGAAATGGTAAAAAAAACATGTCAGGCTTTGGAATCGCTCAAAAATGTTCTCCGAGCTAGGAGGTAAGCCAAAAATACGATTGGGGCCCCCAAGAACAACGAACCGATGCGAAAAATCGGACTTCATTATTTTAAGCTTCTGATCGCTCGAACCCCTTCGAAATTGGGTAAAAAAACATATTTGGCTTTGGAATCGCACAAAAATGTTATTGAGCGAGGAGTTATACCAAAAATACGATTTGGGCCCCCACAAACAACGAACTGACGTGAAAAATCGGGCTTCAAAATTTCCAGCTTCGAGCGCTCGAACCCCTTAGAAATGGTAAAAAAACATGTCAGGCTTTGGAATCGCTCAAAAATGTTATCCGAGCTAGGAGTTAGGCCAAAAATACGATTTAGGCCTCCACGAACAACGAACCGACGGGAAAATTCGGACTTAAATCTTTCAATTTCTGAGTGCTCGAACCCCTTAGAAATGGTAAAATAAACATGTCATGCTTTGGAATCGCTCAAAATGTTATCCAAGCTAAGAGTTAGGCCAAAAATATTATTTGTTCCCCCACAAACAACGAAACGACGCGAAAAATAGGAATTCAATATTTTAAGCTTCGAGCGCTTGAACCCCTTAGAAATGGTAAAAAAACATGCCAGGCGTTGGAATCGCTCAAAAATGTTATCCGAGCTAAGAGTTAGGCCAAAAATACGATTTGGGCCCCGACGATTAATTAACCGACACGAAAAATCGGACTTTAAAATTTTCAGCTTCTGAGCACTCGAACCCCTTAGAAATGGGAAAAAAAACATGTCAGGCTTTTTAATCGCTCAAAAATGTTATCCGAGTTAGGAGTTAGGCCAAAAATTCTTTTTCCGCCCCACTAGAAAAAGAAACGACTCGAAAAATCGTAATTCAATATTTTCGGATTCTGACCTCACGAACCCAACAATAGTAAAAAATAATGTCAGGCTTTGGAATCGCTCAAAAATGTTATCCGAGTTAGGAGTTAGGCAATAATATACGATTAGTTTTACAATGAAAATGATACCCTTACTAGTTATTTGGTTTAGACATTTTCAAATCAAGAATCAAATAAAATTTTTTTACATATATCGCGAATATTTTTCCCCCTTTACTTTTATATCATCTTATAATATTTACATATGTAATGGTGAATTTTGGTTATATTTTTCCAAGACCAACAAATTACGAACCATGCTACAAAATTGAAAAAAACTTTTGTAAGATATATCATATGTATTCAATGGATGGTGATTAGCAAAATGAGAAAAAAATCATATAAATACAATTCTTGGTGATTAGAAATTGATAAAAAATAAATCATATAAACATGGTCCTTGGTGATTAGTAAATTGAGAAAAATAATATTTATATATGAATATACTTGTGTGTGTGGTAAATTGAGAAGAAAAAAAGATCATCATATAATGTGGTTCGTGAAGGAAAGTTCAAAATAAAAACTAGTTAGGATATGAAAATAATCATAGCCTGCACAACTTTGTTAGTCATTGTGTTTCTTAAAGATGAAAACTAACAGGTAAAAGAAAAAAAGATCATACAAACACAAATTTAATGAAAAGAAATAAATTGCAAAATTATATGATTATAAGAAGAAAAAAAACAAAATATCTCTATCATCAAAGCTATTTTAATTAACTCATAATTAGAGAAAAGGAAAAAATACATATTGAGTGTTTATGGTACATCACGAAAGAATGTTGAAGGAGCTTATTGACTGAAATATTTGTTAGTCTTTTTTGATAATTGATACCTAGGGGGTTGGAATGAGCCATACCTACCTCCCCCAAGGGTTTCTAAACCCCATACCTCATGGCTTTGAGGTATGGGTTTCAAAATCACAAAATCTCCAACCAAACACATGGTATGGGTTTAGGTCATTCCGAACCCATACCTAATACCTGAATTATGTGAACCTAACGCCCCCTAAAAATGGTAAAAAAAACATGGTAGACTTTAGAATCGCTCAAGAATATTATCCGAGCTAGGAGTTAGGCCAAAAATACGATTTGGGCCCCCACGAACAAAGAACCAACGCGAAAAAATCAGACTTCAATATTTTCAGCTTCTGAGATCACGAACCCCTTAAAAATGGTAAAAAACCATGTCAGGCTTTGGAATCGCTCACAAATGTTATCCGAGCTAGTAATTAGGCCTAAAATACGATTTGGGCCCCCACGAACAACGAACCGACGTGAAAAATCGAACTTCAAAATTTTCAGTTTCTGTTCTTTTGAAGCCCTTAGAAATGGTAAAAAGAACATGTCAGGCTTTGGAATCGCTCAAAAATGTTATCCGAGGCAGGAGTTAGGCCAAAAATACGACTTGGGCCCCCACGAACAATTAACCGACGCGAAAAATTGGACTTCAATATTTTCAGCTTCTGAGCTCACGAACCACTTAAAAATGGTAAAAAAAAAAAAAAACATGTGCTTTGGTGTGGCTAAAAAAATGTTCTCCGAAGTAGGAGTTAGGCCAAAAATACGATTTCGGCCCCTACGAACACATGACCAACGCGAAAAATCGGACTTCAAAATTTTCAATTTCTGAGCGCTCAAAACCCTTAGAAATAGTAAAAAAACATGTCAGGCTTTGGAATTGCTCAAAAATATTATCCGAGATAGGAATTAGGCAAAAAATACGATTTGGGCCCCTAGGAAGAATGAATCAACGCGAAAAATTGGACTTCATTATTTTAAGCTTCTGAGATCACGAACCCCTTAAAAATGGTAAAAAACCATGTCAGGCTTTTGAATCGCTCAAAATGTTATCCGAGCTAAGAGTTAGGCCAAAAATACGATACCCGCCCAACGAACAAAGAAACGACGCAAACAATGGGACTTCAATATTTTCAGCTTCTGAGATCACGAACCCCTTAAAATGGTAAAAAACAATGTTAGGCTTTGGAATCGTTAAAAAATATTATCCTAGCTAGGAGTTAGGCCAAAAATATGATTTAGGCACCCACAAAAGAAGAAACGCGAAAAATCGGACTTCAATATTTTAAGCTTCTGAGATCACGAACCCCTTAAAAATGGTAAAAAACCATGTCAGGCTTTGGAATATTTCAAAATTGTTATCCGAGCTAGGAGTTAAGCCTAAAATACGATTTGGGCCCCCACGAACAAAGAACCGACGCGAAAACTCGGACTTTAATATTTTCAGTTTCTGAGCGCTCCAACCCCTTAGAAATGGTAAAAAAACATGTCGGGCATGGAATCGCTCAAAAATGTTATCCGAGCTAAGAGTTAAGCAAAAAATACGATTGGGCCCCCACAAACAACGAACCGACGCGAAAAATCAGACTCAATATTTTCAGCTTTTGAGAGCTCGAACCCCTTAGTAATGGTAAAAACAAATGTCAGGCTTTGGAATCGCTCAAAAATGTTATCCGAGCTATGAGTTAGGCAAAAAAATACGATTTCGGCCCCAACGAACAAAGAAACGACGAGAAAAATCGGACTTCAAAATGTCCAGCTTCTGAGCGCTCTAACCCCTTAGAAATGGTAAAAAAACATGTCAGGCTTTGGAATCGCTCAAAACTTTTATCCAAACTAGGAGTTAGGCCAAAAATACGATTTGTGCCCCGACGAACAATTAACCGACGCGAAAAATTGGACTTCAGTATTCTCAGTTTCTGTGCTCTCGAACCCCTTAGAAAGTGAAAAGTACATGTCAGGCTTTGGAATCGCTCAAAAATGTTTTTCGATCTAAGAGTTAGGGCCAAAAATACGATTTGGGCCCCCAGGAACAATTAACCGACGCAAAATATCGGACTTAAAAATTTTCAGCTTCTGAGATCACGAATCCCTTAAAAATGGTAAAAAAAAACATTTCAGGCTTTGGAAACGCTTAAAAATATTATCCGAGCTAGGAGTTAGGCCAAAAATATGATTTGGGCCCCCACGAACAAAGAACCGACGCGAAAAATGGGACTTCAAAATTTTCAGCTTCTGAGCGCTCGAAACCCTTAGAAATGATAAAAAAACATGTCAGGCTTTGGAATCGCTCAGAAATATTATACGAGCTAGGAGTTAGGCCAAAAAACGATTTGAGCCCCCACTAACAAAGAACCAACACGAAAAATCGGACTTCAATCTTTTGCAGCTTCTAAGATCACGAACCTCTTAAAAATGGTAAGAAACCATGTCATGCTTTGGAATCGCTAAAAAATATTATCCGAGCTAGGAGTTAGGCCAAAAATACGATTTTGGCCCCCACGAAGAAAGAACCTGCGAAACATCGGACTTCAAAATATTCAACTTTAGAGCACTCGAGCCCCTTAGAAATGGTAAGTAAAACATTTCAGGCTTTGGAATCGCTCAAAAATGTTATCCAGCTAGGAGTTAGTCCAAAAATATAATTTGGGCCCCCACGACCAACGAACTGACGCGAAAAATCGGACTTCAATATTTTAAGCTTCTGAGTGGTCGAACCCGTTAGAAATGGTAAAAAAAACATGTCATGCTTTGGAATCGCTCAAAAATGTTAACCGAACTAGGAGTTAGGCCAAAAATACGATTTGGGCCCACACGAACAAAGAACAGATGCTAAAAATTGGACTTCAATATTTTCTGCTTCTGTGCGCTCGAACCCCTTAGAAATGGAAAAAAACATGTCGGGCTTTGGAATCGCTCAAAAATGTTATCCGAACTAAGAGTTAGGCAAAAATACGAGTTGGGCCCCCACGAACAATTAACCGACGCAAAAAATCGGTTTTCCAAATTTTCAGCTTCAGAGCTCACGAACCCTTAAAAATGGTTAAAAAATCATGTAAGGCTTTGGAATTGCTCACAAATATTATCCGAGCTAGGAGTTAGGCCAAAAATACGATTTGGGCCCCCATGCACAAAGAACTGACGCGAAAAATCAGACTTCAAAAATTTCAGCTTCTGAGCGCTTGAACCCCTTAGAAATGGTAAAAAAAACATTTCAGGCTTTGGAATCGCTCAAAAATGTTATCCGAGCTAGGAGTTAGGCAAAAAATACGATTTGGGCCCCCACGAACAATTAACTGACGCGAAAACCGGACTTACATATTTTAAGCTTCTCAGCACTTGAACCCCTTAGAAATGGTAAAGAAACACATCAGGCTTTGGAATCGCACAAAAATATTATTTCAGTTAGGAATTAGGCCAAAAATGTGATTTGGTCCCCTACGAAGGAAGAATCAACGCGAAAAATCGGACATCAATATTTTTAACTTCTAAGATCACAAACCCCTTAAAAATTGTAAAAAAACCATGTCAGTCTTTGGAATCGATAAAAATGTTATCCGAGCAAGGAGTTAAGCCTAAAATACGATTTAGGCCGCCACGAACAAAGAACCGGCGCGAAAAATCGGACTTCAATAATTTTGGTTTCTGAACTCCCGAACCCCTTAGAAATGGTAAAAAATACAGTCAGGCTTTGGAATCGCTCAAAAATGTTATCCGAGCTAGGAGTTAGGCCTAAAATACGATTTGGGCCCCCACGAACAAAGAACTAACTCGAAAAATCGGACTTCAAAATTTTTAGCTTCGAGTGCTCGAACCTCTTCGAAATGGTAAAAAAACATTGCAGGCTTTGGAATCGCTCAAAAATGTTATCCGAGCCAGGAGTTAGGCCAAAAATACGATTTCGGCCTAACAAACAAAGAAACGACGCGAAAAACCGGAATTCAAAATTTTCAGCATCTGAGCTCACGAACCCCTTATGAATGGTAAAAAATACTGTTAGGCTTTGGAATCGCTCAAAAATGTTATCCGAGCTAGTAGTTAGGCCAAAAATACAATTTGGGCCCCCATGAACAAAGAACCGACGTGAAAAATCGAACTTCAAAATTTTCAGCTACTGAGCTCTCGAACCCCTTAGATATGGTAAAAAAAACTGTATGGTTTGGAATCGCTCAAAAATGTAATCCGAGCTCGGAGTTAGGCAAAAAATACTATTTCGGCCCCAACTATCAAAGAACCGACGCGAAAAATCGGACTTCAAAATTTTCAGCTTATGAGCGCTCGAACCCCTTAAATATGGCAAAAAAAACATGTCAGGCTTTGAAATCGCTCAAAAATGTTATCCGAGCTAGGAGTTACGCCAAATATACGATTTCGCCCCACCAAACAAAGAAACGACGCGAAAAATTGGAATTCAAAATTTTCATCATCTGAGCTCACGAACCCCTTAAGAATGGTAAAAAAAACATGTCAGACTTTGGAATCGCTCAAAAATGTTATCCGAGCTAGTAGTTAGTCAAAAATACAAGTTGGGACCCCACGAACAAAGAACCGACGCGAAAAATCGGACATAAAAATTTTCAGCTTCGAGCGCTTGAACCCCTTAGAAATGGTAAAAAAACATGTCGGGCTTTGGAATCGCTCAAAAATGTTATCCTAGCCAGGAGTTTGGCTAAAATTACGATTTGGGCCACCACGAACAATTAACCTACGCGAAAAATCGAACTTCAAAATTTTCAGCTTTTGAGTGCTTGCACCCCTTAGAAATGGTAAAAAAAACAGTTTAGGCTTTGGAATCGCTCAAAAATATTATCCGAGCTAAGAGTTAGGTTAAAAATACGATTTGGGCCCCCACGAAGAAAGAGGCGTAACATCAGACTTCAAAATTTTCAACTTTAGAGCACTCGAGCACCTTAGAAATGGTAAATAAAACATTTCAGGCTTTGGAATCGCTCAAAATTGTTATCCGAGCTAGGAGTTAGGCCTAAAATATGATTTGGGCCACCCCGAACAAAGAAGCGACGCGAAAAATCGGATATCATTATTTTTAGCTTCTGAGCGCTCGCACCCCTTAAAAATGGCAAAAAAAACATGTCAGGCTTTTTAATCGCACAAAAATGTTATCCGAGCTAGTAGTTAGGCCAAAATACGATTTGGGCCCCCACGAACAAAGAACCGACGCGAAAAATCGGACTACAAAATTTTTAGCTTCTGAGCGCTTGAACCCCTTAGAAAAGGTAAAAAATATGTCAGCCTTTGGAATCGCTCAAAAATGTTATCCGACCCAAGAGTTAGGCAAAATTACGATTTGGGCCCCCAAGAACAATTAACGGACGCGAAAAACCGGACTTCAATATTTTCTGCTTCTGAGCACTTGAACCCCTTAGAAATGGTAAAGAAAACACGTCAGGCTTTGGAATTGCTCCAAAATATTAACCGAGTTAGGAGTTAGGCCAAAAATATGATTTGGGCCCCTATGAAGAAAGAACCAACGCGAAAAATCGTAATTCAATATTTTCACCTTCTGAGCTCACAACCCCTTAAAAATGGTAAAAGACCATGTAAGGCTTTGGAATCGCTCAAAAATGTTATCCGAACTAGTTGTTAGGCCAAAAATTTATCGACGCGAAAAATTGGTGTGGCTCAAAAATGTTAAAAATCTGACTTCAATATTTTCAGCTTCTGAGCTCACGAACCCCTTAAAAATGGTAAAAACAACATGTTAGGCTTTGGTGATGCTAAAAAATGTTATCCGAGTTAGGAGTTACGGCAAAAATACGATTTGGGCCCCCACAAAAAAGAACCGACGCGAAAAATCAGACTTCAAAATTTTCATCTTCTGAGCACTTGAACCCCTTAGAAATGGTAAAAAAAACATGTCAGCCTTTCGAGTCGCTCAAAAATGTTATCCGACCCAGGAGTTAGGCAAAAAATACGATTTAGGCCCCCACGAACAATTAACTGACGCGAAAAACCGGACTTCTATATTTTCTACTTCTGAGCAATTGAACCCCTTAGAAATGGTAAAGAAAACACGTCAGGCTTTGGAATCGCTCAAAAATATTATCCGAGATAAGAAGTTAGGCCAAAAATACGATTTGGGCCCTTACGAACAAAGAACCGACGCGAAAAATCGGACTTCAAAATATTCAACTTTTGAGATCACAAACCCCTTTAAAATGGTAAAGAAAACATTTCAGGCTTTGGAATCGCTCAAAAACATTATCCGAGTTAGGAGTTAGGCCAAAAATACGTTTTGGGCCCACACGAAGAAAGAACCAACGCAAAAAATCGGAATTCAATATTTTTAACTTCTGAGATCACAAACCCCTTAAAATGGTAAAAAACCATGTCAGGCTTTGGAATCGCTCAAAAATGTTATCCGAGTAAGGAGTTAAGCCAAAAATAAGATTTGGGCCCCCACGAACAAAGAACCGACGCAAAAATGGAACTTCAATATTTTTAGCTTCGAGCTCTCGAACCCCTTAGAAATGGTAAAAGAAAATGTCAGGCTTTGAAATCACTCACAAATGTTATCCGAGCTAGTAGTTAAGCCTAAAATACGATTGGGCCCCACGATCAAAGAACGAAGCGAAAAATCGGACTTCAAAATTTTCACCTTTTGAGCTCACAACCCCTTAAAATTGGTTAAAAAAAACATGTAAGGCTTTGGAATCGTTCAAAAATGTTATTCGAGATCGTAGTTACGCCAAAATACGATTTAGGCCACCATGAATAAAGAACCGACGCGAAAAATTAGACTTCAAAATTTTCGGCTTCTGAGTGCTCGAACCCCTTAGAAATGGTGAAAAAAATGTCAGGCTTTGGAATCGCTCAAAAATGCTATCCGAGCTAGGAGTTAGGCCTAAAATACAATTTGGGCCCCCAAGACCAAACAACCGACGCGAAAAATAGGACATCAAAATTTTTAGCTTGTGAACACTCGAACCCCTTATAAATGGTATAAAAAACATGTCAGGCTTTGGAATCGCTCAAAAATGTTATCCGAGCTAGGAGTTAGACCAAAAATACGATTTGGGCCCCCACGAAAAAAGAACCGACGCGAAAAATCGGACTTCAAAATTTTCAGTATCTAAGCCCTCGAACCCTTAGAAATGGTAAAAAAAACATGTCAGGCTTTGGAGTCGCTGAAAAATGTTATCCGAGCCAGCAGTTAGGCCAAAAAATACAATTTGGGCCTCTAGGAACAATTAACCGACGCAAAAATCGGACTTCAATATTTTTAGCTTCTAAGCACTCGAACCCCTTAGAAATGGTAAAAAATAATTTCAGGCTTTGGAATTGCTCAAAATTGTTATCAGAGCTACGAGTTAGACCTAAAAATACGATTAGGGCCCCCACGAACAAATACGACGCGAAAAATCGGACTTCAAATTTTTCAACTTCTGAGCGCTTGAACCCCTTAGAAATGGTTAAAAAAACATGTCAGGCTTTGGAATCACTCAAAAATGTTATCCGAGCCAGGAGTTCGCCAAAATATGCGAATTGGGCCCCCACGAACAATTAACCGAAGCGAAAAACCGGACTTTAATATTTTCAGCTTCTAAGTGCTTGAACCCTTTAGAAATGGTGAAAAAACATGTCGGGTTTTGGAATCGCTCAAGAATATTATCCGAGTTAGGAGTTAGGCCAAAAATACGATTTGGGCCCCAACGAAGAAAGAACCAACGCGAAAAATGGGACTTCAATATTTTCAGCTTTTGAGATGTCGAACCCCTTTAAAATGGTAAAAAAATCAAGTCTGTAATAGCTCTGTTTTAGGAGCACCTTTATTAATTATTAATTATAATATTAGCTTAATTAATTTTGAAACCCTTGTGTTTTAAATGAAAATTTATATTTGTTTTTATTATTATTATTAAGAAGTCGTATTATATTTATTGACGTAATTATATTAAATTATTTTAATGGGATTACTTTTAATAATTTAGAGCTTTATATTAATATAAGAAATGGGTTTGAGTTATTAGTTTTAATGTGATTTATATTTAAAATAGACAAATTAATTATATTTATATATGTGTAAAAATAAACATATTAGAGGAGGGTGTTTTATTAGATAAGGTTAAAAAAAAATAGAGTTCGAGGAAAAGTGGCGTGGCTTTGAATAGGAGGCAAAGGGGGTATGTGTGATAAGGGAAATGAGAGTTGAGTGACTCATCACTTAAATAAGACAAAAAAAAAAAAGAAATCAAAAGGGGAAGGAAACCTGTTCTTCACGAACAGGAACAGAAACAGAAAGAGAGCAGGGGGTTGGGGAAGAAGGCGAGAAACAGAGGAAGAGGAAGAGGAAGAGGGAGAGAGAGAGAGAGAGCTCGACGGAGGAAGAAGAAGGCGGATGGTGAAACGGCGCAGCAAGGCCGATCAGAGGCGAAGGAGGAAAGAAAGGGGGGGAAGCGTGCGAGCAACGGCCACGGTGGCGAAACCCAAGCGATTTCCGGCCAAATTCCGGCCAATAGAGAGGGAGATAGATAGAGTAAGTTCCAAAATACCAAAACCCTCATCTATTTTAGAGATTTTGATTAAAATTGGGGATTTTATTGAGAGGGATGAAGGAGTGTGCGTGAGGAGGGTCACGCGAACCACCGGCGACCACCACCACTGTCCAACCACCACATAACCGCCACCTACGCTCACTTTGAAACCCTAACTGAGGTACTAAACACTTTCAAATAAAATTACTAATTCTGATTTACTCAATTTATATAATTTCTCTTGCTAGATTTCTCAAATTGTTCAATGGATTATATGAAACCTGTTTGTGATGTTGTCATTGATAGTATTATTAAATTAGAATGGACATGAGGTATTGGTTCTATGCTTATGGAATTAGTGTGGTATGAATATGATATTGTTTGATATTAGTTCTGAACTCTGGGTTCAATTAGAGTATGTAATTATTGATGTTGGTAAAGTTGCTTGTAGAATCTGAATTATGAAGAGGATTGATTTTAGGTCAGAGTCCTTGTTATGGGTAGAATAGGTTCATGAAATTAGGACAGGTTGAAAGCTTATGGGATGATGCGGTTCTTGGAATTGGAAGAACTGAAGAAGAGTGGCAGATTCAAAATGTTGTCTAGTGAGAATTAGAAGTTGGAGCAGGGAAGAATAGGTTGTTAGGTTACTCTACATAATATGATTACTCTTGCGTAACTATGGTTTCAAGGATTTTTCTTCACTCTTATAAATAAATTGGAGATTCAAGTTCAAAGAGTTCCACAAATGTTACCTAAATATACTCAAACATGTTTAGTTTTAATAAATAATCTAAGGAATCGGGTCAATAGTCAAATTTAATGATCAATAGGTTGTTGGAATAAGATAGATCTTAGTTTTAAAAAGCGCGCCTGAGGCGCGGCGAGGCTCCAGCCAAAACGCTTCTTGACTTGGAGGCGAGGCGATTTGTGAAAAGCGCACGGAGGCGCGCGCTTCGCTGCGCTTTAGGTGAGGCGAGAGGCGCACTGCTTCTGCGCTTCTGGGGCTCGAGGTCAGATTTTAACTCAAAAAAAAACGTGATTAACACGTGACTAGTATCACCTCACTGGAGTAAAAGAATGGAAGAAAGAAGGGAAGAAAAGAAGGGTAAATTACTGATTCTCGATTTCCAAGAAAAGAAGAGAAGTTACCTGGACTTCTCGCCGTCGGAGCTACCGGACTTCTCGCCGCCGCCGGTAAGTTTTTCTTCTCAAGCTTCAATTTTTTTTTTATTTCTTTTCTTCTCCTTCTTCCTTCTTCCTTGATGCTTCTTTTCTTCTCCAGAAAAGTTTCTTTTTCGAAATACTCTGTTTTTGACAAAAGCATCATTTTTTATTTCTTTTCTTCTTCCTTCTTCCTTCTTTCTTCTTCCTTCTTCCTTCTTCTCCTTCTTTCTCCTGTTTTCATTCCATTGTTTTATTTTCGAAAGCTTCGTTTTTTCTCAACACTTTATTTTAAAGCTTCGTTTTTTTTTTCTAAACACTCTGTTTTTCAAAGCTTCGTTTTTTAAATTCTGGTTTGAAAGCTTTTGTAGAATACACAGCTTTCTCTCTTCTTCTTTTAGTCTCTGTTTTATAAATACACAACTTTTGTATAAAGCTAAGCGTTTTTCAAGAGTGCAGTAGGCAGTAGGCAGTAGCTGTCATACACAACTTTGTCTCTTCTTCTTTTAATGTCCATTTACTAATAAAAAAGGCACTGATGGCTATGGCACAACTTACAAGAGTGCACAGTAGCTGTTATGCTCTTAATCTTCTTATTTAATTCAAAATTTATGTTCATGGAATAAAGATTTTAATAATGGTACAAGTATCAAGATAGTGGAACAAGGTGTTTAATTATTTTAGAGTTTTTGTTGGTGTCATTTTTGAAGTTTTTATTGGTGTTTTAATTTTATAATGATATAAATTTTTCTGTTTGTTGATGTTATTGATTGAAAAGTTGACTCGAAGAATATGGATACGAACACAAATCCATTGGGAACATCGAGTTCTTTGGATCCGGCTAGAAAATATGCAATTCCGGATCCTCTTAACAAGACGAATTGGACTTGTAACTTTTGCAATAAAGTACTCAAAGGAGGAGCTTGTCGCGTAAAACAACATTTGGTTGGTGGGTTTAGGAATGCCGCTAAATGTCTTCGTTGTCCAGAACATGTGAGAGAGGAAGTAAAAGATTTTATGATGTTGAAGGAACAATTGAAATTTGAGAATCAAATGCAACCACCAATACCCACAATTGTTGATGACTATGATGAAGAAGAAGAAGATTGTGAGATAATAAACTCCAATGGGGTTAAAACTAGTGGCAAGCATGTTCCTAAAGGCCAAGACAAAGGGGTCCATTGGACAAATATGTCACTCCAACTCCACAAGATGTTTTGAAAGGTAGGAAAGAAAGAAAAGGCATCTTTGGAGTTCATGATAAGGAATTGAGGGAAAAAGCTTGTAGGTCCATTGCTAGGTGGTTCTATGATGCGGGAATTGCCTTTAATGCGGCTAGTTATGAAAGTTTTGGTAAGATGATTCAAGACATTGGACATTATGGTCCCGACTTGAAGCCACCTAGTATGCATGAGCTAAGAAATCCTCTTCTTCAAAAAGAAGTGGCGGAAACTAACAAAAAATTGGAAGATCACAAGAAAGAGTGGGCAATAAAAGGTTGTTCCATAATGTCCGATGGATGGCGTGATTCCGTGGCCGGAAAAGACATAGTTAATTTTCTTGTAAATTCTCCTAAAGGGACCGTTTTCATAAAGTCTATGGATGTTTCGGAGATTGTGAAAGACGCTAATATATTGTTCCAAATGCTTGATGAGATGGTGGAAGAGATTGGAGAGCAAAATGTCATTCAAGTGGTGACGGATAATGCATCTAACTATGTTAAGGCGGGTAAGAAATTAAGTTTATATCTTTATTTTCATTTATTGAGATACTAATCTTAAATTAAGTTAAATTATTGAGCATTTTTTTGTTTTGCTACATACTATAGGAAAATTGCTTGAGGCTACGAGACCAAACCTTTTTTGGACTCCATGTGCGGCTCATTGCCTTGACCTCATGTTGGAAGACATTGGAAAGTTTCCAAAAGTTAAGCATGCAATCAAGAAGTGTATGTACATGAATGGTTATATTTATAACCATATTACACTTTTGAACATGATGAGGAGGTTCACAAATCAAAGGAATTTGCATAGACCGGCGGTCACTAGATTTGCAACATCATTCATTACTCTTGCACAATTCCATAAGCAAAAGAACAACTTGAGAAAAATGATTACTTCTCCCGAATGGATTGCTTCTAAATGGGCCAAGGATGCGGGAGGGAAGAAAATCGCATCATTTCTTTTGCAAGACACTCTTTGGAGAAATATTGTCTACTCTCTCAAGTTGACGGGTCCACTTGTGAAGGTTTTAAGAATGGTGGATGGAGAAAGAAAGCCACCCATGGGTTACATTTATGAGGCCATGGATAGGGCTAAGGAGACAATTGCAAAGAGTTTTGGATTGAAAGAGGAGCAATATAAAAAAGCATTTGATTTCATTGATGCAAGATGGGATTGTCAACTACATCGACCTTTGCACGCCGCCGGTTATTTTCTAAATCCGGAATTATACCATGATAACCCCCAATTAGTTGGTTGTGAGGAAGTTATGACGGGGTTATTTGATTGCATAGGAAGGTTGATTCCGGACATAAGTGCGCAAGACAAGGTCACATGTGAGTTAGATGCATACAAAAATGCAACCGGTCTCTTCGGCATACCCATGGCAATTAGGCAAAGGAAGGTTAAATCTCCGGGTAAACACTAATTACTTACTTCAATAGTTTATCCTAATTTATTATTTTCCAACTTAATTAAATTTTGCACTTTTTTCTTATAGCCGATTGGTGGTCTACTTATGGAGCTTCGGCACCTAACCTTCAAGCCTTTGCTATAAAGGTTCTTAGTCTCACTTGTAGTGCCACCGGTTGTGAGAGAAATTGGGGGGTTTTCCAACTAGTAAGTTACTTTCTTTCAAAAAAATCGTCATTAGTACATTATTAGTCCATTGGATAGTTTAACTTACAACTTTTTACTCCTAACAGCTTCACACCAAGAAGAGAAATCGGTTGGCACAAAGTCGATTGAATGACATGGTGTTTGTCAAATACAATCGTGCTTGTCAACGCAAATATCAAAGAAGAGATACCATTGATCCTATTCTCTTAAATGAGATTGATGAGAGCAATGAATGGCTACTTGGGAGGATGGATGAGAACTCTTCTGATGATGATGATCTTGTGTTTGATGGTGAAGATTTGACATGGGGTGCGGTTAGTAGAGCTAGTGGAGCACATGAGCCTACCTATGTCACTAGGGCAACTAGGCTTGCATCGGATGGAGCCGGACCATCATCTAGAGCTGACAAAGGAAAAAATGTTGCCACTAGCTCCACTCCTAGAGCATCTCATACTCGTAGAGTCATGGTGTTGGATGATGATGAGGAGGATATGGAAGAAGACATTGGTGAGGACGACGATGATTTAGAAGAGGAGGATGAGTACAATTGTGATGATGATGGTGATGATGAGGATGAATATTAGTGTTTTAGTGGGCTATCTTATGGAACCATAATGCTTTCTTTTCTACTTTTAGTTTTCATTTTGATTGTCATGTTTTAAGTTAGAAGTCTCTAATATAAACTTAGAATACTTTATGCGATATTTTAGCAATGAAATCCTTCATATTGTCATTTAATGCATCTTTTACATGGTATTTATGTGGTTTCGAGTTCATGATGTGTTCTAGAATTCATCTACAAGGTTTTTGGCACTTTTGGTGCGCCTCGCCTACAAGAGGCGCGCGCCTTCGCCTCGCGCCTCGCGCCTCGCGCCTAGGCTCTAGAGGCCCTTTGCGCCTCGGTGCGCCTCGCGCTTTTTTAAACTAAGAGATAGATTGAAACTGAAGAACTGAATAAGATATTCGACCAACCAGATAGCAAACGACCTAACTTGGTTTATCAAGTTAGTTAATTGGGTCAAGTATAAAGGAGTTGAGTGAGTTAATTTTAAACTAATAGAAAAAGAAGTTGGTTTAACGATTTCAATTAGCTAACAAGAGAACTTAAGATAGGAACCATATGTCATTTGTAAGAGATTTCCACGTAGATGTATGTATAAATGTTATAACATTGAAACTCTATGGCCACTAGTGTGTGATTTGACTTAAGAATAAAGATAACTAAAGTTATTAATTTAACTAGGAAAAGGATGAATTGGTCTCTTTAGAATCTGCTAGGAAACTTTTAAATAACATTAATGATCTTGAGATTAGTTCTAAATGGTTTAAAAGCTAATGCGACCAAAGCTAATCGGTTAGTGAACGAGCTAAGGTCTATCATGATAGTAAATCAACAACTTCATTAATTGTGATAAGGTTGTAATTTAGAGTTGGAATATGAAAGCTCAAAGAATAAGAATAATTGTTGTCTAGAATAACTTGATATTGGTCTTAAAAACTGCCACTAGCAATAATAGTTAATGTTAGTAAGGGTTACATGAACTCGGAAATAAAATACTGGTGATTTGGTAAAGAATGGTAGCTATATAAATATAGCTTTTTGAGAGATAAATCGAGACATGGGAACATCCTATTGGTATTTAGAATCCAGTAATTGAGGATTAGTTATCAAAGGATATGGGAAAGATTTTACATAGGAGTCTAATTAGAAGAGGGTATGTAAGATAGTTGTTCTAGGTTATATTGAGATTGCTCGTTTATCGTTGAAGTCTAAGGTAGATGGAAATAGCTATGTATGTGAGTGATTGTTGAACAGTTATGTTGAGGTTATTAAGATTAAGGTAACTATCTCGATCAATTTGGGAAAGACATTTGTTATGAAGGTCTTAGAGGCTGCGGATCTAGTTGAGGATATTAATATTGAAGTAACATGTATGCTAAAAATATATATTTTGAGATTGTGTGAAATGATTTCCAAATTGATTATTTTTATATGAAACTTGATTTACGAGTATTAAAGTGTGATATTTATGAGAATGTGTTACAAGGTTAAATGTGATATGTGATATGTGAAATAAGGTGAATGAGTCGCCACATACTATGTTGAATATATATAATATAAATAAGAATGGTGAAATGAGGTTGTGAACATGCACCCGGGTTAGGGCGGGTAGTCCCTAGCTGTTACCCAATCAGGAGGGGCTAAATCCTGACGTTGAAGGACATGTCCAGTTAAGTCTTGCAAGCAGAACATAAAAGGTGGGGTGACGACCCTCAACAGTTTGGAGACAGCCGGTACGTTGTACCCCTCTCCACTCGCGTTCACACCGAGATAAGAAATGGAAATGAATGTTACTTGTAAGAAACTTAAATGTTTTGGAAATAAGCCGAGTTTTCAAATAAATATTATATCGCTATTACCTTTCCTTATGAACTACGGTTTCAATAAGAGTTGTATATTGTTGTATATTGTTGAGTAAGTGATTTGAAGTATATATAGAGTTTATGTGAATTGTTGTGAATATATGTGATGAGTGTATTAAACAAAAGCCACCAAAGCATGTTTTACTTATTTTACGGGTTTAGTACTCAGCGCGTTGCTGATGTGAGTCAAATGTTTTGTTTTGTCATTTCTGTGGCCTGTCACTTGGGTGGGTGGCAGCCCCTAATTAGTTCAGGCGGATGCAATGAAGTTGTGGAAGCTTGGAGCAGGAATTCTTATCACAACTATCTTCATATGTATTGAGGCGAGGACGATTGGCTTTGTAACAACGTAGTTATTAGTTAGGTTGTAAATAGTTTTTAAATAGGAATTTGTAAAGTAGAAGCTGGAAATATATTAAAATGTTATACAGGTTTATAATTTGGGCGCGAGTCCTAAGTTAACTTTTAGGCGGTCCGTATTTCAAACGGAGCTCTGTCGAATTTTCTGTAGACTTTTATTATTTAATTAATACCGTTTAGATCATTTAGTTAACTTCATTTAGTGTTAATGTTTTATAGTTAAAGTTTTAAATAGTTCAGGTTTTTAGAGTTCCATACTCGTCGTTTTAGGACGATGAGTGTGATGGTAATAGTCCGGATTAAGGTTTCCGCTGTGTTTAGCTCTAATTAAGTTGGTCGGTGAATCCGGGCTGTTACAATGTCAGGCTTTGGAATCGCTTAAAAACGATCTGAGCTTGAAGTTAAGCCTGAAATACGATTTGGGCCCCCACGAAAAAAGAACCGACGCGAAAAATAGAACTTCAATGTTTTCAGTTTTTGAGCACTCCAACCCTTTAGAAATGGTAAAAAAAACATGTCAGGCTTTGGAATCGCTCAAAAATGTTATCCGAGCTAAAAGTTAGGCCAAAATTACGATTTGGGCCCCCACGAAAAAAGAACCGACGCAAAAAATCGGACTTCAATATTTTCAGCTTCTGAGCGCGCGAACCCCTTAGAAATGGTAAAAAAACATGTCAGACTTTGCAATCGCTCAAAAATGTTATCTGAGCTAGGAGTTAGGCCAAAAATACGATTTGGGCTCCAGTAACAAAGGATCGATGCGAAAAATAAAGCTTCATAATTTTCAGCTTCTGAGCGCTTGAAACCCTTAGAAATGGTAAAAAAACATGTCAGGCTTTGGAATTGCTCAAAAATATTATCGGAGCTAAGAATTAGGCCAAAAATACAATTTGCCCCCACGAAAAAAGAACCAACGTGAAAAATTGAACTTTATTATTTTCAGCTTCTATGATCCCGAACCCCTTAAAATGGTAAAAAAAACATGTCCGGCTTCGAAATCGCTCAAAAATGTTATCCGAACTACGAGTTAGGCCTAAAATACGATTTGGGCCCCCACGAACAACGAACTGACGCGAAAAATCGAACTTCAATATTTTAAGCTTCTGAGCGCTCGAACCCCTTAGAAATGGTAAAAAAAACATGTCAGGCTTTGGAAACGCTCAAAAATGTTATCTGAGCTACGAGTTAGGCTAAAAATACGATTTGGGCCTCGACGAACAACGAACCGACGTGAAAATTCGGACTTCAATCTTTCAACTTCTTAGTGCTCGAACCCCTTAGAAATGGTAAAAAACATGTCAGGCTTTGGAATCACTCAAAAATGTTATCTGAGCTAAGAGTTAGGCCAAAAATAATATTTGGGCCCCCACATACAACGAACCGACGCGAAAAATAGGAATTCAAAATTTTCATCTTCTGAGCACTCGAACTCCTTAGAAATGGTAAAAAAAACATGTCAGGCTTTGGAATCGGTCAAAAATGTTATTCGAGCTAGGAGTTAGGCCAAAAATACGATTTGGACGTCCATGAACAAAGGACAGACGCAAAAAATCGGACTTATATATTTTAAACTTCTGAGCTCACGAACCCCTTAAAATGGTAAGCAAAACATGCCAGGCTTTAGAATCGATCAAAAATGTTATCCGAGTTTGGAGTTAGGCCAAAAATACGAATTAGGCCCCCAAGAACAACGAACCAACGCGAAAAATCGAACTTGTCAGGCTTTGGAATCGCTCAAAAATGTTATCCGAGCTAGGAGTTAGGCCAAAAATACGATTTGGGCCCCAAAGAACAACGAACTGACGCAAAAAATCAAATTTCAATTATTAAGCTTCTGAGTGCTCGAAACCCTTAGAAATGGTAAAAAAAATATGTCATGATTTGGAATAGCTCAAAAATGTTATCCGAGCTAGGAGTTACGCCAAAAATACGATTTGGGCCCCCACGAACAACGAACTAACGCGAAAAATCGGACTTTAATATTTTAAGCTTCTGAGCGCTCGAACTCCTTTGAAATGGTAAAAAAAAACTTGTCAGGCTTTGGAATTGCACATAAATGTTATCTGAGCTAGGAGTTAGGCCAAAAATACGATTTGGGCCCCAATGAACAAAGAGCCGACGTGAAAAATTGGACTTCAATATTTTCAGCTTCTGAGCGCTCGAAACCCTAAGAAATGGTAAAAAAAACATGTCAGGCTTTGGAATCGCTCAAAAATGTTATTCGAGCTAGGAGTTAGGCAAAAAATACGATTTGGGCCTTCATGAAAAAAGAAATGATGCGATAAATCGGACTTCAATATTTTAAACTTCTGACCTCACAAACCCCTTAAAAATGGTAAACAAAACATGTCAGGCTTTGGAATCGCTCAAAAATGTTATCCGAGCTAGGAGTTAGGCCAAAAATACGATTTGGGCCCCACGAACAACGAACCGACGTGAAAAATCGGACTTCAATATTTTTAACTTTTTAGATCTTGAACCCCTTATTAATGGTAAAAAAAAGATGTCAGGCTTCGGAATCACTCAAAAAAGTTATCCGAGTTAGGAGTTTGGCCAAAAATACGATTTGGGCCTCCATGAACAAAGAACCGATGCGAAAAATCGGACTTCAATAATTTAAACTTCTAAGCTCACGAACCCTTTAAAATTGGTAAACAAAACATGTCAGGCTTTGGAATCGCTCAAAAATGTTATCCGAGCTAGGAGTTAGGCCAAAAATACGATTTGGGCCCCCACGAACAATGAACCGACGCAAAAATCTTACTTCAATATTTTGAGCTTCTGAGCACTCGAACCCCTTAGAAATGGTAAAAATAAACATGTCAGGCTTGGGAATCGCAAAAAAATGTTATCCGAGCTAGGAGTTAGGCCAAAAATACGATTTGGGCCCCCACGAACAAAGAACCGACGCGAAAAATCGGAATTCAATATTTTCAGCTTCTGAGCGCTCGAAACCAACAAATGGTAAAAGAAACATGTCAGGCTTTGGAATCGGTCAAAAATGTTATCCGAGTTAGGAGTTAAGCCAAACATACGATTTGGGCCTCCATGAACAACGAACCGATGCGAAAAATCGGACTTCAATATTTTCTGCTTCTGAGCTCATGAACCCCTTAGAAATGGTAAAAAAAACATGTCAGGCTTTGGAATCGCTCAAAAATGTTCTCCGAGCTAGGAGGTAAGCCAAAAATACGATTGGGGCCCCCAAGAACAACGAACCGATGCGAAAAATCGGACTTCATTATTTTAAGCTTCTGATCGCTCGAACCCCTTCGAAATTGGGTAAAAAAACATATTTGGCTTTGGAATCGCACAAAAATGTTATTGAGCGAGGAGTTATACCAAAAATACGATTTGGGCCCCCACAAACAACGAACTGACGTGAAAAATCGGGCTTCAAAATTTCCACCTTCTGAGCGCTCGAACCCCTTAGAAATGGTAAAAAAAAACATGTCAGGCTTTGGAATCGCTCAAAAATGTTATCCGAGCTAGGAGTTAGGCCAAAAATACGATTTAGGCCTCCACGAACAACGAACCGACGGGAAAATTCGGACTTAAATCTTTCAATTTCTGAGTGCTCGAACCCCTTAGAAATGGTAAAATAAACATGTCATGCTTTGGAATCGCTCAAAATGTTATCCAAGCTAAGAGTTAGGCCAAAAATATTATTTGTTCCCCCACAAACAACGAAACGACGCGAAAAATAGGAATTCAATATTTTAAGCTTCGAGCGCTTGAACCCCTTAGAAATGGTAAAAAAACATGCCAGGCGTTGGAATCGCTCAAAAATGTTATCCGAGCTAAGAGTTAGGCCAAAAATACGATTTGGGCCCCGACGATTAATTAACCGACACGAAAAATCGGACTTTAAAATTTTCAGCTTCTGAGCACTCGAACCCCTTAGAAATGGGAAAAAAAACATGTCAGGCTTTTTAATCGCTCAAAAATGTTATCCGAGCTAGGAGTTAGGCCAAAAATTCTTTTTCCGCCCCAACGAAAAAAGAAACGACTCGAAAAATCGTAATTCAATATTTTCGGATTCTGACCTCACGAACCCAACAATAGTAAAAAATAATGTCAGGCTTTGGAATCGCTCAAAAATGTTATCCGAGTTAGGAGTTAGGCAATAATATACGATTAGTTTTACAATGAAAATGATACCCTTACTAGTTATTTGGTTTAGACATTTTCAAATCAAGAATCAAATAAATTTTTTTTACATATATCGCGAATATTTTTCCCCCCTTTACTTTTATATCATCTTATAATATTTACATATGTAATGGTGAATTTTGGTTATATTTTTCCAAGACCAACAAATTACGAACCATGCTACAAAATTGAAAAAAACTTTTGTAAGATATATCATATGTATTCAATGGATGGTGATTAGCAAAATGAGAAAAAAATCATATAAATACAATTCTTGGTGATTAGAAATTGATAAAAAATAAATCATATAAACATGGTCCTTGGTGATTAGTAAATTGAGAAAAATAATATTTATATATGAATATACTTGTGTGTGTGGTAAATTGAGAAGAAAAAAAGATCATCATATAATGTGGTTCGTGAAGGAAAGTTCAAAATAAAAACTAGTTAGGATATGAAAATAATCATAGCCTGCACAACTTTGTTAGTCATTGTGTTTCTTAAAAGATGAAAACTAACAGGTAAAAGAAAAAAAAGATCATACAAACACAAATTTAATGAAAAGAAATAAATTGCAAAATTATATGATTATAAGAAGAAAAAAAACAAAATATCTCTATCATCAAAGCTATTTTAATTAACTCATAATTAGAGAAAAGGAAAAAAAATACATATTGAGTGTTTATGGTACATCACGAAAGAATGTTGAAGGAGCTTATTGACTGAAATATTTGTTAGTCTTTTTTGTTAATTGATACCTAGGGGGTTGGAATGAGCCATACCTACCTCCCCCCAAGGGTTTCTAAACCCCATACCTCATGGCTTTGAGGTATGGGTTTCAAAATCACAAAATCTCCAACCAAACACATGGTATGGGTTTAGGTCATTCCGAACCCATACCTAATACCTGAATTATGTGAACCTAACGCCCCCTAAAAATGGTAAAAAAAACATGGTAGACTTTAGAATCGCTCAAGAATATTATCCGAGCTAGGAGTTAGGCCAAAAATACGATTTGGGCCCCCACGAACAAAGAACCAACGCGAAAAAATCAGACTTCAATATTTTCAGCTTCTGAGATCACGAACCCCTTAAAAATGGTAAAAAACCATGTCAGGCTTTGGAATCGCTCACAAATGTTATCCGAGCTAGTAATTAGGCCTAAAATACGATTTGGGCCCCCACGAACAACGAACCGACGTGAAAAATCGAACTTCAAAATTTTCAGTTTCTGTTCTTTTGAAGCCCTTAGAAATGGTAAAAAGAACATGTCAGGCTTTGGAATCGCTCAAAAATGTTATCCGAGGCAGGAGTTAGGCCAAAAATACGACTTGGGCCCCCACGAACAATTAACCGACGCGAAAAATTGGACTTCAATATTTTCAGCTTCTGAGCTCACGAACCACTTAAAAATGGTAAAAAAAAAAAAAAAACATGTGCTTTGGTGTGGCTAAAAAAATGTTCTCCGAAGTAGGAGTTAGGCCAAAAATACGATTTCGGCCCCTACGAACACATGACCAACGCGAAAAATCGGACTTCAAAATTTTCAATTTCTGAGCGCTCAAAACCCTTAGAAATAGTAAAAAAAAACATGTCAGGCTTTGGAATTGCTCAAAAATATTATCCGAGATAGGAATTAGGCAAAAAATACGATTTGGGCCCCTAGGAAGAATGAATCAACGCGAAAAATTGGACTTCATTATTTTAAGCTTCTGAGATCACGAACCCCTTAAAAATGGTAAAAAACCATGTCAGGCTTTTGAATCGCTCAAAAATGTTATCCGAGCTAAGAGTTAGGCCAAAAATACGATACCCGCCCAACGAACAAAGAAACGACGCAAACAATGGGACTTCAATATTTTCAGCTTCTGAGATCACGAACCCCTTAAAATGGTAAAAAACAATGTTAGGCTTTGGAATCGTTAAAAAATATTATCCTAGCTAGGAGTTAGGCCAAAAATATGATTTAGGCACCCACAAAAAAGAAGAAACGCGAAAAATCGGACTTCAATATTTTAAGCTTCTGAGATCACGAACCCCTTAAAAATGGTAAAAAACCATGTCAGGCTTTGGAATATTTCAAAATTGTTATCCGAGCTAGGAGTTAAGCCTAAAATACGATTTGGGCCCCCACGAACAAAGAACCGACGCGAAAACTCGGACTTTAATATTTTCAGTTTCTGAGCGCTCCAACCCCTTAGAAATGGTAAAAAAACATGTCAGGCATGGAATCGCTCAAAAATGTTATCCGAGCTAAGAGTTAAGCAAAAAATACGATTGGGCCCCCACAAACAACGAACCGACGCGAAAAATCAGACTCAATATTTTCAGCTTTTGAGAGCTCGAACCCCTTAGTAATGGTAAAAACAAATGTCAGGCTTTGGAATCGCTCAAAAATGTTATCCGAGCTATGAGTTAGGCAAAAAATACGATTTCGGCCCCAACGAACAAAGAAACGACGAGAAAAATCGGACTTCAAAATGTCCAGCTTCTGAGCGCTCTAACCCCTTAGAAATGGTAAAAAAACATGTCAGGCTTTGGAATCGCTCAAAACTTTTATCCAAACTAGGAGTTAGGCCAAAAATACGATTTGTGCCCCGACGAACAATTAACCGACGCGAAAAATTGGACTTCAGTATTCTCAGTTTCTGTGCTCTCGAACCCCTTAGAAAGTGAAAAGTACATGTCAGGCTTTGGAATCGCTCAAAAATGTTTTTCGATCTAAGAGTTAGGGCCAAAAATACGATTTGGGCCCCCAGGAACAATTAACCGACGCAAAATATCGGACTTAAAAATTTTCAGCTTCTGAGATCACGAATCCCTTAAAAATGGTAAAAAAAAAACATTTCAGGCTTTGGAAACGCTTAAAAATATTATCCGAGCTAGGAGTTAGGCCAAAAATATGATTTGGGCCCCCACGAACAAAGAACCGACGCGAAAAATGGGACTTCAAAATTTTCAGCTTCTGAGCGCTCGAAACCCTTAGAAATGATAAAAAAAACATGTCAGGCTTTGGAATCGCTCAGAAATATTATACGAGCTAGGAGTTAGGCCAAAAAAACGATTTGAGCCCCCACTAACAAAGAACCAACACGAAAAATCGGACTTCAATCTTTTGCAGCTTCTAAGATCACGAACCTCTTAAAAATGGTAAGAAACCATGTCATGCTTTGGAATCGCTAAAAAATATTATCCGAGCTAGGAGTTAGGCCAAAAATACGATTTTGGCCCCCACGAAGAAAGAACCTGCGAAACATCGGACTTCAAAATATTCAACTTTAGAGCACTCGAGCCCCTTAGAAATGGTAAGTAAAACATTTCAGGCTTTGGAATCGCTCAAAAATGTTATCCAGCTAGGAGTTAGTCCAAAAATATAATTTGGGCCCCCACGACCAACGAACTGACGCGAAAAATCGGACTTCAATATTTTAAGCTTCTGAGTGGTCGAACCCGTTAGAAATGGTAAAAAAAACATGTCATGCTTTGGAATCGCTCAAAAATGTTAACCGAACTAGGAGTTAGGCCAAAAATACGATTTGGGCCCACACGAACAAAGAACAGATGCTAAAAATTGGACTTCAATATTTTCTGCTTCTGTGCGCTCGAACCCCTTAGAAATGAAAAAAACATGTCGGGCTTTGGAATCGCTCAAAAATGTTATCCGAACTAAGAGTTAGGCAAAAATACGAGTTGGGCCCCCACGAACAATTAACCGACGCAAAAAATCGGTTTTCCAAATTTTCAGCTTCAGAGCTCACGAACCCTTAAAAATGGTTAAAAAATCATGTAAGGCTTTGGAATTGCTCACAAATATTATCCGAGCTAGGAGTTAGGCCAAAAATACGATTTGGGCCCCCATGCACAAAGAACTGACGCGAAAAATCAGACTTCAAAAATTTCAGCTTCGAGCGCTTGAACCCCTTAGAAATGGTAAAAAAAACATTTCAGGCTTTGGAATCGCTCAAAAATGTTATCCGAGCTAGGAGTTAGGCAAAAAATACGATTTGGGCCCCCACGAACAATTAACTGACGCGAAAAACCGGACTTACATATTTTAAGCTTCTCAGCACTTGAACCCCTTAGAAATGGTAAAGAAACACATCAGGCTTTGGAATCGCACAAAAATATTATTTCAGTTAGGAATTAGGCCAAAAATGTGATTTGGTCCCCTACGAAGGAAGAATCAACGCGAAAAATCGGACATCAATATTTTTAACTTCTAAGATCACAAACCCCTTAAAAATTGTAAAAAAACCATGTCAGTCTTTGGAATCGATAAAAAATGTTATCCGAGCAAGGAGTTAAGCCTAAAATACGATTTAGGCCGCCACGAACAAAGAACCGGCGCGAAAAATCGGACTTCAATAATTTTGGTTTCTGAACTCCCGAACCCCTTAGAAATGGTAAAAAATACAGTCAGGCTTTGGAATCGCTCAAAAATGTTATCCGAGCTAGGAGTTAGGTTAAAAATACGATTTGGGCCCCCACGAAGAAAGAGGCGTAACATCAGACTTCAAAATTTTCAACTTTAGAGCACTCGAGCACCTTAGAAATGGTAAATAAAACATTTCAGGCTTTGGAATCGCTCAAAATTGTTATCCGAGCTAGGAGTTAGGCCTAAAATATGATTTGGGCCACCCCGAACAAAGAAGCGACGCGAAAAATCGGATATCATTATTTTTAGCTTCTGAGCGCTCGCACCCCTTAAAAATGGAAAAAAAAACATGTCAGGCTTTTTAATCGCACAAAAATGTTATCCGAGCTAGTAGTTAGGCCAAAATACGATTTGGGCCCCCACGAACAAAGAACCGACGCGAAAAATCGGACTTCAAAATTTTTAGCTTCTGAGCGCTTGAACCCCTTAGAAAAGGTAAAAAAAATATGTCAGCCTTTGGAATCGCTCAAAAATGTTATCCGACCCAAGAGTTAGGCAAAAATTACGATTTGGGCCCCCAAGAACAATTAACGGACGCGAAAAACCGGACTTCAATATTTTCTGCTTCTGAGCACTTGAACCCCTTAGAAATGGTAAAGAAAACACGTCAGGCTTTGGAATTGCTCCAAAATATTAACCGAGTTAGGAGTTAGGCCAAAAATATGATTTGGGCCCCTATGAAGAAAGAACCAACGCGAAAAATCGTAATTCAATATTTTCACCTTCTGAGCTCACAACCCCTTAAAAATGGTAAAAGACCATGTAAGGCTTTGGAATCGCTCAAAAATGTTATCCGAACTAGTTGTTAGGCCAAAAATACGATTTAGGCCCCCACGAACAAAGAACCAACGCGAAACATCGGACTTCAAAATTTTCGGCTTCTGAGCGCTCGAACCCCTTAAAGATGGTAAAAAAAACATGTAAGGCTTTGGAATCGCTCAAAAATGTTATCCGAGCTAGAAGTTAGGCCAAAAATACGATTTAGGCCCCCACGAACAAAGAACCGACACGAAACATCGGACTTCAAAATTTTTAGCTTCTGAGCGCTCGAACCCCTTAGAAATGGTAAAAAAAAACATGTCAGACTTTGGAATCGCTCAAAAATATTATACGAGCTAGGAGTTAGGCCAAAAATACGATTTGGGCCCCCACGAAGAAAGAACCAACGCGAAAAATATGACTTCAATATTTTCAGCTTCTGAGATCTTGAACCCCCTAAAACTAGTAAAAAACCATGTCAGGCTTTGGAATCGCTTAAAAATGTATTCTGAGCTAGGTGTTAAGCTTAAAATACGATTTGGGCCCCCACGAACAAAGATACGAGGCGAAAAATCGGACTTCAATATTTTTAGCTTTTGAGCATTCGAACTCCTTAGAAATGGTAAAAAATAATTTCAGGCTTTGGAGTCGTTCAAAAATGTTATCCGAGCTAGGAGTTCGGCCTAAAATACGATTTGGGCCACCACGAACAAAGAACCGACGCGAAAAATCGGATATCATAATTTTTAGCTTCTGAGCGCTCGAACCCCTTAAAAATGGCAAAAAGAACATGTCAGGCTTTCTAATCGCTCAAAAATATTATTCGAGCTAGTACTTAGGCCAAAATACGATTTGGGCCCCCACAAACAAAGAACCGACACGAAAAATCGGACTTCAAAATTTCCAACTTCTGAGCACTTGAACCCCTTAGAAATGGTAAAGAAAACACGTCAGGCTTTGGAATCGCTCAAAAATATTATCCGAGTAAGGAGTTAAGCCAAAAATACTATTTGGGCCCGTACGAAAAAAATAACCAACGCGAAAAATCGGACTTCAATATTTTCACCTTCTGAGCTCACAACCCCTTAAAAATAGTAAAAAACCATGTACGGCTTTGGAATCGCTCAAAAATGTTATCCGAGCTACTAGTTAGGACAAAAATACGATTTAGGCCCCCACGAACAAAGAACCGACGCGAAACATCGGACTTTAAAATTTTCAGCTTCTAAGTGCTTGAACCCCTTAGAAATGGTAAAAAAACATGTCAAGCTTTGGAATCGCTCAAAAATGCTATCCGAACTAGGAGTTAGGCCTAAAATACGATTAGGGCCCCCAATAACAAAGAACCGACGCGAAAAAATCGAACTTCAATATTTTCAGTATCTGAGCGCTTGAACCCCTTAGAAATGGGGAAAAAAACATGTCAGGCTTTGGAATCGCTAAAAAATGTTATACGAGCTAAGAGTTAGGCCAAAAAAAAGAATTGGGCCCCCACGAATAATTAACCGACGCGAAACATCGGACTTCAAAATTTTATGCTTATGAGCGCTCAAACCCCTTACAAATGGTAAAAAACATGTCAGGCTTTGGAATCTCTTCAAAATGTGTGTCCGAGCTAGGAATTCGGCCAAAAATACGATTTGGGACCCCACGAAAAATTTATCGACGCGAAAAATTGGTGTGGCTCAGAAATGTTAAAAATCTGACTTCAATATTTTCAGCTTCTGAGCCCACGAACCCCTTAAAAATGGTAAAAGCAACATGTTAGGCTTTGGTGATGCTAAAAAATGTTATCCGAGTTAGGAGTTACGGCAAAAATACGATTTTGGCCCCCACGAAAAAAGAACCGACTCGAAAAATCAGACTTCAAAATTTTCATCTTCTGAGCACTTGAACCCCTTTGAAATGGTAAAAAAACATGTCAGCCTTTCGAGTCGCTCAAAAATGTTATCCGACCCAGGAGTTAGGCAAAAAATACGATTTGGGCCCCCACGAACAATTAACTGACGCGAAAAACCGGACTTCTATATTTTCTACTTCTGAGCAATTGAACCCCTTAGAATTGGTAAAGAAAACACGTCAGGCTTTGGAATCGCTCAAAAATATTATCCGAGCTAAGAAGTTAGGCCAAAAATACGATTTGCGCCCTTACGAACAAAGAACCGACGCGAAAAATCGGACTTCAAAATATTCAACTTCTGAGATCACAAACCCCTTAAAAATGGTAAAGAAAACATTTCAGGCTTTGGAATCGCTCAAAAATATTATCCGAGTTAGGAGTTAGGCCAAAAATACGTTTTGGGCCCACACGAAGAAAGAACCAACGCGAAAAATCAAAATTCAATATTTTTAACTTCTGAGATCACAAACCCCTTAAAAATGGTAAAAAACCATGTCAGGCTTTGGAATCGCTCAAAAATGTTATCCGAGCAAGGAGTTAAGCCAAAAATACGATTTGGGCCCCCACGAACAAAGAACCGATGCAAAAAATGGAACTTCAATATTTTTAGCTTCTGAGCTCTCGAACCCCTTAGAAATGGTAAAAAAAAAATGTCAGGCTTTGAAATCACTAACAAATGTTATCCGAGCTAGTAGTTAAGCCTAAAATATGATTGGGCCCCCACGATCAAAGAACGAAGCGAAAAATCGGACTTCAAAATTTTTACCTTTTTAGCTCACAACCCCTTAAAATTGGTAAAAAAAAACATGTAAGGCGTTGGCATCGTTCAAAAATGTTATTCGAGATCGTAGTTACGCCAAAAATACGATTTAGGCCACCATGAATAAAGAACCGACGCGAAAAATTAGACTTCAAAATTTTCGTCTTCTGAGTGCTCGAACCCCTTAGAAATGGTGAAAAAACATGTCAGGCTTTGGAATCGCTCAAAAATGCTATCCGAGCTAGGAGTTAGGCCTAAAATACTGTAACAGCCGGAATTTTAAGAAGCTTGGGTTTAAAGTAATTATATTAAGTTATTTAAATAGGATTCTAAAGTATTTCAGGTGAAGAGAGTTACTTGGATTGTCAGTTATATTAAGTTCCAATTGGTTTTAGTGCTTAAAGTAGATTAGAATACCCTCCAACACCATATGAGGACAAAAGTGGGTAAGATCTATCATTCTTATTGGTTAGGAAGGTTTTGGAAACCAATAAAGAAGTTAGAAGATCCTTAAGAACCTTATTCATTAAGATTGTGAAAATCGTATAGTGATCGTTTTATCGGGTAGCAACGAACTTCCAGTTAAAGAGCCTTTCGGGGTTGAATCCGAGCTTAGAACCTAACCAAACTTGATATATGACATGATTGGGATGTCTTAAGGTTATAATGGTCATTTATTCCCAAGAATTACGTGGCTAAATAGGGTAAGTTCCTTAGTTAGTAAAACCTGGCCAGCTGAAGTTTCAGTTCAGACCTATCCTCAAAGAAATCTGCTTAGCAGCTACTTGGGTGTCGATCTCCAAAAACCCTTGGCATGCATGAAAGCCAACACCTCAAGCAAGAATCACCCAGAAACTCCATGAAACCGACCTTACCCAGAAGAGGTTTCCCTCCCCTAAGGGTACCGCCATTTACCTGCTATAAATAGCAGTTTTGGGTTTTCGGTTCTTTTCACCCAATTCTTCTTCAAAAACACCTACCTTTTCTTATATATATCTCTTCTAGACATCCATATTTATCTGTTCAAGCCTTTGTTCAAGCCTTAAAGCCTTGGAAAGGTATAGAAAACTCCATAGAAACATCAAACAGGATGCTGTAAGTACAGCTTTGCATCCTCTTGTGTTTAGCTTACCTATTCATGTTCTAAAGCTTGTTTAAACTAATCCTTAGCACCTTACTTACTCAGGGGAAGCTGTAGGAAGGTTATATTGGTGAGACATGTTTATTTCGTTACTCAGAGGTAATAGGAATCATATTAAGTTTGATTTTACCGAGGTATGTAACTAGTGAAGAGTAGTCAATGGTTATTGATATCTATTGTTGTTTCTGTTATGAATATTATTTGTTTTGGCTGGCTAGTTTATGAACTGAAATGAAAAGTGGGCAAGGTATAGGTAGAGGAGCTAAACAATAAATCAAAAATGAAGTGAAGTGGTCGTATCGAGTCCAAAGCCTATAATTGCCAGCGATTTGTGTAAGGGGATTGAGCTATGCCAGCCATATATTATTAAATAAAGATTATTGTTTGCCAAGATTGATTTCCAAGTAATAAAACAATTTGAAATGAAAATGTTTTAAACGGGCTGAAGTAAGAGTTACGAGTTTTCCACTCATTTTGGATGTTTTCCTTGTTTTCTATTTCTTCTGTTATTTTCAGGTATATTATGGAAAGCTCGGAATGATTTGGAGATATCGGGATGTTGAAAACTTCCATTTACAGAGTTGTAGAATAAATTTCAAGTTTTAGCTTGGGGCTTAAGCTAAGATAGTTCGTATCAGATATCATTGATTTATTGTATTGTTCTGGGAACTTGAGTTAAAGACATCGTGTAATTTGAGATTCGGAATAAAGGATATTGTTTTGTGGGCCCATAACCCACAGGTCCAGGATCGTGTATTTTAAGGTTGTTTCCGCTGCAAGTTTCATCTAAAGTATTATTGATTATTATGGATTCCATGATCATTGAGGTATGAGATTGCTAAGGGTGTTAAGCTAGCAGCTCGGGAGGCCGGGCTGTTACAAATACAATTTGGGCCCCCAAGAACAAAGAACCGACGCGAAAAATCGGACATCAAAATTTTTAGCTTGTGAACACTCGAACCCCTTATAAATGGTATAAAAAACATGTCAGGTTTTGGAATCGCTCAAAAATGTTATCCGAGCTAGGAATTAGACCAAAAATACGATTTGGGCCCCCACGAAGAAAGAACCGACGCGAAAAATCGGACTTCAAAATTTTACGTATCTAAGCCCTCGAACCCTTAGAAATGGTAAAAAAAAAACATGTCAGGCTTTGGAGTCACTGAAAAATGTTATCCGAGCCAGCAGTTAGGCCAAAAATACGATTTGGGCCTCTAGGAACAATTAACCGACGCGAAAAATCGGACTTTAATATTTTTAGCTTCAAAGCACTCGAACCCCTTATAAATGGTAAAAAATAATTTCAGGCTTTGGCATTGCTCTAAATTGTTATCCGAGCTACGAGTTAGACCTAAAAATACGATTAGGGCCCCCACGAACAAATATGACGCGAAAAATCGGCCTTCAAAATTTTCAACTTCTGAGCGCTTGAACCCCTTAGAAATGGATAAAAAAACATGTCAGGCTTTGGAATCACTCAAAAATGTTATCCGAGCCAGGAGTTCGCCAAAATATGCGAATTGGGCCCCCACGAACAATTAATCGACGCGAAAAACCGGACTTCAATATTTTCAGCTTCTGAGTGCTTGAACCCTTTAGAAATGGTGAAAAAACATGTCGGGTTTTGGAATCGCTCAAGAATATTATCCGAGTTAGGAGTTAGGCCAAAAATACGATTTGGGCCCCAACGAAGAAAGAACCAACGCGAAAAATGGGACTTCAATATTTTCAGCTTTCGAGATGTCGAACCCCTTTAAAATGGTAAAAAACCATGTCAGGCTTTGGAATCGCTTAAAAACGATCCGAGCTTGAAGTTAAGCCTGAAATACGATTTGGGCCCCCACGAACAAAGAACCGACGCGAAAAATAGAACTTCAATATTTTCAGTTTTTGAGCGCTCCAAACCCTTAGAAATGGTAAAAAAACATGTCAGGCTTTGGAATCGCTCAAAAATGTTATCCGAGCTAAAAGTTAGGCCAAAATTACGATTTGGGCCCCCACGAAAAAAGAACCGACGCGAAAAATCGGACTTCAATATTTTCAGCTTCTGAGCGCGCGAACCCCTTAGAAATGGTAAAAAAACATGTCAGACTTTGCAATCGCTCAAAAATGTTATCCGAGCTAGGAGTTAGGCCAAAAGTACGATTTGGGCTCTAGTAACAAAGGATCGATGCGAAAAATAAAGCTTCATAATTTTCAGCTTCTGAGCGCTTGAAACCCTTAGAAATGGTAAAAAAACATGTCAAGCTTTGGAATCGCTCAAAATATTATTCGAGCTACGAGTTAGGCCAAAATACGATTTGGGCCCCCACGGACAATTAACCAACGCCAAAAATCGGACTTCAATATTTTCAGCTTTTGAGATCACGAACCCCTTAAAAATGGTAAAAAAAACAATGTCACGCTTTGGAATGGCTCAAAAATGTTATCCGAGCTAGGAGTTAGGCTAAATATACGATTTGGGCCCCAAGAACAAAGAACCGACGCGAAAAATCGGACTTCAATATTTTCAGCTTTTGTGCGCTCGAACCCCTTAGAAAGGGTAAAAAAAATGTCAGGCTTTGGAATCGCTCAAAAATGTTATCCGAGCTAGGAATTAACCAAAAATATGATTTGAGCCCCCACGAACAATTAACCGACGCGAAAAAGCGGACTTCACAATTTTCAGCTTTTGAGCTCACGAACCCCTTAAAAATGGTTAAAAGGAAAAACATGTCACGCTTAGGAATCGCTCAAAAATGTTATTCGAGCTAGTAGTTAGGCCCAAAATACGATTTGGGCCACCACAAACAAAGAAACGAAGCGAAAAATCGGACATCAATATTTTCAGCTTCTTAGCGCTCGAACCCCTTAGAAATAGTAAAAAAACATGTTAGACTTTACAATCGTTGAAAAATGTTATCCGAGCTAAGAGTTAGGACAAAAATACGATTTGGGCCCCCACGAACAATTAACCAACGTGAAAAATCGGACTTCAATATTTTACGCTTCTGAGCGCTCAAAGCCCTTATAAAAGGAAAAAAAACATGTCAGGCTTTGGAATCGCTCAAAAATGTTCTTCGAGCTAGGAGTTAGGCCAACGCGAAAAAATAACCAACGCGAAAAATCGCTCTTTTATATTTTCAGCTTCTATGATCCCGAAACCCTTAAAATTGTAAAAAAGAAACATGTTAAGCTTTAGAATTCCCTCAAAAATGTTATCCGAGATAGGAGTTAGGCCTAATATACGATTTGGGCCCCCACGAACAAACAACCGACCAGAAAAATCCGACTTCAAAATTTTTGCTTCTGAGCGCTCGAATCCCTTAGAAATGGTAAAAAAACATGTCAGGTTTGGAATTGCTCAAAAATATTATCGGAGCTAAGAATTAGGCCAAAAATACAATTTTGCCTCCACGAAAAAAGAACCAACGCGAAAAATTGAACTTTATTATTTTCAGCTTCTATGATCCCGAACCCCTTAAAATGGTAAAAAAAACATGTCCGGCTTCGAAATCGCTCAAAAATGTTATCCAAACTAATAGTTAGGCCTAAAATACGATTTGGGCCCCCACGAACAAAGAACCTACGAAAAAATCAGACTTGAAAATTTTTAGCTTCTGAGAGCTCGAACCCCTTAGAAATGGTAAAAAAACATATCAGGCTTTGAATCGCTCAAAAATATTATCCGACCTAGGAGTTAGGAAAAATATACAAATTGAGCCCCCACGAACAATTAACGAACTCAAAAAATCGGAATTCTATTTTTTCAGCTTCTGAGCTCACCAACCCCTTAAAAATGGAAAAAAAAACATGTCAGGCTTTGGAGTGGCTCAAAAATGTTATAAGAGTTAGGAGTTAGGCCAAAAATACGATTTAGGCCCCCACAAACAAACAACCAACGCGAAAAATCGGACTTCAAAATTTTCACCTTCTGAGCGTTAGATTACCTTAAAAAGGGTAGAAAAGAACATGTCAGGCTCTGGAATCGCTCAAAAATATTATCCTAGCCAAGAGTTAGGCCAAAAATACGATTTTGGGCCCCCCACGAACAAAGAACCAACGCGAAAAAATCGGAGTTCAATATTTTAAGCTTCTAAGATCACGAAGCCCTTAAAAATGGTAAAAAAACATGTCAAGGTTTGGAATCGCTCAAAAATGTTATCCGAGCTAAGAGTTAGGCCGAAATTACAATTTGGACCCCCACGAACAAAGAACCGACGCGAAAAATCGGACTTCAATATTTTCAGCTTCTTAGCACTCGAACCCCTTAGAAATGGTAAAAAAACATGTGAGGCTTTGGAATCGCTCAAAAATATTATCCGACCTAAGATGTTAGGCCAAAAATACGATTTGGGCCCTTACCAACCAAGAACCGACGCGAAAAATCGGACTTCAAAATTTTCAGCTTGTGAGCGCTCGAACCCCTTAGAACTGGTAAAACAAACATGTCAGGATTAACCGAGCTAGGAGTTAGACAAAAAATACGATTTGGCCCCACACCAACAAAGAACCGATGCGAAAAATCAGAATTCAATATTTTTAACTTTTGAGCGATCGAACCCCTTAGAAATGGTAAAAAAACATGTCAGGCTTTGGCATCGCTCCAAAATGTTATCTGAGCTAAGAGTTAGGCTAAAAATACTATTTGGGCCCCCACGAACAATTATCCGACGCGAAAAATTCGACTTCAAAATTTTTAGCTTCTGAGTGCTCGACCCCTTACAAATGGTAAAAAAAAATATGTCAGGCTTTGGAATCGCTCAAAAATTTGATTAGAGCTATGAGTTAGGAAAAAAATAGGATTTGGGCCCCCACGAACAAAAAACCGACGCTAAATTTCGGACATTAATATTTTAAGCTTCTAAGCATTTGAACCCTTAGGAATGGTAAAAAAACATGTCAGGCTTTAGAATCGCTCAAAAATGTTATCTGAGCTAAAAATTAGGCCAAAAATACGATTTTGGGCCCCACAAACAATTAACCGAAGTGAAAAATTGAACTTGAAATTTTATAGCTTCTGAGCGCTCGAACCCCTTAGAAATGTTAAAAAAACATGTCAGGCTCTGGAGTCGCTCAAAAATGTTATCCGAGTTAGAAGTTAGACCAAAAATACGATTTGGGCCCCCCCGAACAAAGAACCGACTCGAAAAATCGGACTTCTAAATTTTCTTCTTCTGAGCAATCAAACCGCTTAGAAAGGGTAAATAAAATATGTCAGGAATTGGAATCGCTCAAATATGTTATCCGAGCTAGGAGTTAAGCAAAAAATAGGATTTGGGCCCCCACGAACAAAGAATCGACGCGAAAAATCAGGCTTCAATATTTTCGGCTTCTGAGCGCTCGAACCCCTTAGAAATGGTAAAAAACATGTCAGGCTTTGGAATCGCTCAAAAATGTTATCTGAGCTAAGAGTTAGGCCAAAAATACGATTTGAGCCCCTACGAATAATTAACCGACGTGAAACTTCAGACATCAAAATTTTCAGCTTCTGAGCGCTCGAACTCCTTACAAATGTTAACAAAACAAGTCATGCTTTGGAATCGCTCATAAATAATATCTAAGCTAAGAGTTAAGCCAAAAATACGATTTGGACCCCACGAACAATTAACCGACGCGAAAAATAAGACTTTAGAATTTTTAGCTTCTGAGCCCTCAAACCCCTTATAAATGGTAAAAAAAAATATCAGGCTTTGGAATCGCTCAAAATGTTATCTGAGCTAGGAGTTGGGCAAAATATACAATTTGGGCCCCCACGAAAAAAATATACAATTTGGGCCCCCACGAACAATTAACCAACTCGTAAAATCTGACTTCAATATTTTCAGCTTCTGAGCTCACGAACCCCTTAAAAATGAAAAACAAAACATGTCAGGCTTTGGAGTGGCTCAAAAATGTTATCCGAGTTTGGAGTTAGGCCAAAATTACGATTAAGGCCCGCACAAACAAACAACCAAAGCAAAAAATCGGACTTCCAAATTTTCACCTTCCGAGGGCTAGAAAACCATAAAAAGCGTAAAAAAAACATGTCAGGCTCTGGAATCGCTCAAAAATATTATCTGAGCCAGGAGTTAGGCCAAAAATACGATTTGGCCCCCACCAATAAAGAACCAACGCGAAAAATCGAAGTTCAATATTTAAAGCTTCTGAGATCACGAACCCCTTAAAAATGGTAAAAAACCATATCAGGCTTTGGAATCGCTCAAACATATTATCCGAGCTAGGAGTTAGGCAAAAAATGTCAGGCTTTAGAATCGCGCAAAAATGTTATCTGAGCTAAGAGTTAGGCCAAAAATACGATTTGGGCCCCCACGAACAATTAACCAACGTGAAAAATCGGAATTCAAAATATTTAGCTTCTGAGCGCTCGACCCCTTAGAAATGGTATAAAAACATGTCAGGTTCTTGAGTCGTTCAAAAATGTTATCCGAGTTAGAAATTAGACAAAAAATACGATTTCAACCCCCACGAATAAAGAACCGACGCGAAAAAATTGGACTTATAGATTTTCTTTTTCTGAGCACTCGAACCGCTGAGAAATGGTAAAAAAAAATATGTGAGGCTTTGGAATCGCTCAAAAATGTTATCCGAGCAAGGAGTTAAGCAAAAAATATGATTTGGGCCCCCACGAACAAAGAATCGACGCCAAAAATCTGGCTTCAATATTTTCAGCTTCTGAGCACTCGAACCCCTTAGAAATGGGAAAAAACCATGTCAGGCTTTGGAATCGCTCAAAAATGTTATCTGAGCTAAGAGTTAGGCAAAAAATATGATTTGGGCCCCCACGAACAATTAACCGACACGAAACTTCAGACTTCGAAATTTTTAGCTTCTGAGCGGTCGAACCCCTTAGAAATGGTAAAAAAACACGTCAGGCTTTGGAATCGCTCAAAAATGTTATCTAAGGTAAGAGTTAGGCCAAAAATATGTTTTGGGCCCCCACGAACAATTAACCGACGCGAAAAATAAGACTTCAGAATCTTTACCTTCTGAGCGCTCGAACCCCTTATAAATGGTAAAAAAAAACATGTCAGGCTTTGGAGTGGCTCAAAAATGTTATCCGAGTTAGAGTTAGGCCAAAAGTCCGATTTAGGCCCCCACAAACAAACAACCAACGCGAAAAATCGTACTTCAAAATTTTCACCTTCTAAGCGTTAGATTACCTTAAAAAGGGTAAAAAAGAACATGTCAGGCTCTGGAATCGCTCAAAAATATTATCCGAGCCAAGAGTTAGGCCAAAAATACGATTTGGGCCCCACGAACAAAGAACCAAAGCGAAAAAATCGGAGTTCAATATTTTAAGCTTCTGAGATCACGAAACCCTTAAAAATGGTAAAAAACATGTCACGGTTTGGAATCGCTCAAAAATGTAATCCGAGCTAAGAGTTAGGCCAAAATTACAATTTGGACCCCCACGAACAAAGAACCAACGCGAAAAATCGGACTTCAATATTTTCAGCTTCTTAGCACTCGAACCCCTTAGAAATGGTAAAAAAACATGTCAGGCTTTGGAATCGCTCAAAAATATTATCCGAGCAAAGAAGTTAGGTCAAAAATACGACTTGGGCCCTTACGAAAAAAGAACCGACGAGAAAAATCTGACTTCAAAATTTTAAGCTTCTATGCGATCGAACCCCTTAGAAATGGTACAAAAACATGTCAGGCTTTGGAATCGCTAAAAATTGTTATCCGAGCTAGGAGTTAGGCCAAAAATGCGATTTAGGGCCCCACGAACAATTAACCGACGCGAAAAATCGGAGTTTAATATTTTCAGCATCTGAGCCCTCGAACCCCTTAGAAATGGTCAAAAAAAATATGGCAGGCTTTGGAATCGCTCAAAAATGTTATCTTAGTTACGAGTTAGGCCAAAAATACGATTTGGGCACCCACGAACAATTAATCGACGAGAAACGTCGGACTTCAAATTTTCAGTTTCTAAACGTTCGAATCCCTTAGAAATGGTAAAAAAACATGTCAGGCTTTGGAATCGCTCGAAAATATTTTCTGAGCTAAGAGTTAAGCAAAAAATACGATTTGGGCCCCCACACGCGAAAAATCGGATTTCAAAATTTTTAGCTTCTGAGCGCTCGAACCCCTTAGAAATAGTAAAAAAAAACATGTCAGACTTTGGAATCGTTGAAAAATGTTATCCGAGCTAGGAGTTAGGCCTAAAATACGATTTGGGCCCCGACGAACAAAGAAGCGACGCGTAAAATCAAACTTCAATATTTTTGGCTTCTGAGCGCCGTACCCCTTAGAAATGGTAAAAAAACTTGTCAGGCTTTGGAATCGCTCAAAAATATTATCCGAGCTAAGAAGTTAGGCCAAAAATACGATTTGGGCCCCTAGGAACAAAGAACCGACGCGAAAAATCGGACTTCAAAATTTTCAGCTTGTGAGCGCTCGAACCCCTTAAAAATGGTAAAACAAACATGTCAGGCTTTGAAATCGCTCAGAAATGTTAACCGAGCTAGGAGTTAGGCAAAAAATACGATTTGGCCCCACACTAACAAAGAACCGATGCGAAAAATCAGACTTCAATATTTTTAGCTTCTGAGCGCTCGAACCCCTTACAAATGGTAAAAAAATATGTCACGCTTTGGAATCGCTCAAAAATTTTATTAGAGCTATGAGTTAGGAAAAAAATACGATTTGGGCCCCCACGAACAAAAAACCGACGCTAAATTTCGGACATTAATATTTTCAGCTTCTAAGCATTCGAACCCCTTACGAATGGTAAAAATACATGTCAGGCTTTAGAATCGCTCAAAAATGTTATCTGAGCTAAGAGTTAGGCCAAAATACGATTTTGGGCCCCACAAACAATTAACCGAAATGAAAAATTGAACTTGAAAATTTTTAGCTTCTGAGCGCTCGAACCCCTTAGAAATGTTAAAAAAAACATGTCACGCTCTGGAGTCGCTCAAAAATGTTATCCGAGTTAGAAGTTAGACCAAAAATACGATTTGGGCCCCCACGAACAAAGAACCGACGCGAAAAATCGGACTTATAAATTTTCTTCTTCTGAGCAATCGAACCGCTTAGAAATGGTAAATAAATTATGTCAGGAATTGGAATCACTCAAAAATGTTATCCGAGCTAGGAGTTAAGCAAAAAATAGGATTTAGGCCCCCACGAACAAAGAATCGACGAGAAAAAATAGGCTTCAATATTTTCGGCTTCTGAGCGCTCGAACCCCTTAGAAATGGTAAAAAAACATGTCAGGCTTTGGAATCGCTCAAAAATGTTATCTGAGCTAAGAGTTAAGCAAAAAATGCGATTAAGGCCCCTACACGCGAAAAATCGGACTTCAAAATTTTTAGCTTCTAAGTGCTCGAACCCCTTACAAATGGTAAAAAAAAACATGTCAGACTTTTGAATCGCTCAAAAATATTATCCAAGCTAAGAAGTTAGCCAAAAAATACGATTTGGGCCCCCACGAACAATTAACCGACACGAAGAATCGGACTTCAAATTTTTTAGCTTCCGAGCGCTCGAACCCCTTAGAAATAGTAAAAAAAACATGTTAGACTTTGGAATCGCTCAAAAATGTTATCCTAGCTAGGAGTTAGGCCAAAAATACAATTTGGCCCCCCCACGAACAAAGAAGCGACGCGTAAAATCAGACTTCAATATTTTCAGCTTCTGAGCTCTTCAACCCTTAGAAATGGTAAAAAAAACATGTCAGTCTTTGGAATCGCTCAAAAATATCATCCAAGCTAAGAAGTTAGGCCAAAAATACGATTTGGGCCCCCAAGAACAATTAATTGACACGAAGCAACGGACTTCAAAATTTTCAGCTTCTAAGCGCTCGAACTCCTTAGAAATGGTAAAAATTATGTCAAGCTTTGGAATCGCACAAAAATGTTATTCGAGCTAGGAGTTAGGCCAAAAATACGATTTGGGCCCCCACGAACAAAGAACCGACGCAAATAATGGGGCTCTAAAATTTCTGCTTCAGAGCCCTCAAACCCCTTAGAAATGGTAAAAAAAAATATGTCAGGTTTTCGAATCGCTCAAAAATGTTATCCGAGCTAGGAGTTAGACCAAAAATACGATTAGGGCCCCCAGGAACAATAATCGACGCAAAACGTCGGACTTAAAAATATTCAGCTTCTGAGCGGTCGAACCCCTTAGAAATGGTAAAAAAAATGTCAGGCATTGGAATCGCTCAAAAATGTTATCTGAGCTATGAGTTAGGCAAAAAATACAATTTGGGCCCCCACACGCGAAAAATCGGACTTCAAAATTTTTAGCTTCTGAGCGCTCGAACCCCTTAGAAATGGTTAAAAAACATTTCAGGCTTTGGAACCGCTCAAAAATATAATCTGAGCTAATAGTTAGGCGAAAAATACAATTTGGTCCCCCTCGAATAATTAACCGACGCGAAAAATCGGACTTCAAAATTTTTAGCTTCTGAGCCCTCGAACCCCTTAGAAATGGTAAAAAAAAAACATGTCAGGCTTTGCAATCGCTCAAAAATGTTATCCGAGCTAAGAGTTAGGCCAAAAATACTCTATGGGCCCCCACGAACAAAGAAGCGACGCGTAAAATCGGACTTCAATATTTTAAGCTTCTGAGCGCTCGAACCCCTTAGAAATGGTAATATAAACATGTCACGGTTTGGAATCGCTCAAAAATGTTATCCGAGCTAAGAGTTAGGCCAAAAATACGATATGGGCCCCCACGAACAAAGAAGCGACGCGTAAAATCGGACTTCAATATTTTCAGCTTCTGAGCGCTCGAACCCCTTAGAAATGGTAAAAAAACATGTCAGGCTTTAAAATCGTTCAAATATATTATCCGAGCTAAGAAGTTAGGCCAAAAATACAATTTGGGCCCCCACGAACAATTAACCGACACGAAGCATCAAACTTCAAATTTTTCAGCTTCCAAGCGCTCGAACCCCTAAGAAATGGTAAAAAATTATGTCAGGATTTGGAATTGCTCAAAAATATTATCCGAGCTAGGAGTTAGGCCAAAAATATGATTTAGGCCCCCACGAACAAAGAACCGACGCTAAAAGTCGGGCTTAAATATTTTCAGCTTCTAAGCCCTTCAACCCCTTAGAAATGGTAATAAAAACATGTCAGGCTTTGGAATCGCTCAAAAATGTTATCTGACTTACGAGTTAGGCCAAAAATACGATTTGGGCACCCACGAACAATTAATCGACGAGAATCGTCAGACTTTAAATTTTCAGCTGCTGAGCGGTCGAACCCTTTAGAAATGGTAAAAAAACATGTCAGACTTTGGAATCGCTCAAAAATGTTATCTGAGGTAAGAGTTAAGCAAAAAGTACGATTTGGGCCCCCACACGCGAAAAATCGCACTTCAAAATTTTTAGTTTCTGCGCGCTCGAACCCCTTAGAAATGGTAAAAAAAACATATCAGGCTTTGGAATCGCTCAAAAATGTTATCTGAGCTAAGAGTTAGGAGAAAAATATGATTTGGGCCCCCTCGAACAATTAACAGACGCGAAAAATCGGACTTCAAAATTTTTAGCTTCTGAGCGCTCGAACCCCTTAGAAATGGTTAAAAAAAAACATGTCAGGTTTGAAATCGCTCAAAAATGTTATCCGAGCTAGGAGTTAGGCCAAAAATACGATATATGCCCCCACGAACAAAGAAGAGACGCGTAAAATCGGACTTCATTATTTTCACCTTCTAAGCGCTCGAACCACTTAAAAATGGTAAAAATACATGTCAGGCTTTGGAATCGCTCAAAAATATTATCCGAGCTAAGTAGTTTGGCCAAAAAAACGACTTGGGCCCCCACGAACAATTGACCGACATGAAGCATCGGACTTCAATTTTTTCAGCTTCTAATCGCTCGAACCCCTTAGAAATGGTAAAAAAATTATGTCAGGCTTTGTAATCGCTCAAAAATGTTATCCGAGCTAGGAGTTAGGCCAAAAATATGATTTAGGCCTTCACGATTAAAGAACCGACGCGAAAAGTCAGACTTCAAATTTTTCAGCTTTTGAGCGTTAAAAAACCTTAGAAATGGTTAAAAAAAAACATGTCAGGCTCTGGAATCGCTCAAAAATATTATCTGAGCTAGGAGATAGGCCAAAAATACAATTTGGGCCCCCACGAACAAAGAACCAACGCGAAAAATCGGACTTCAATATTTTCAGCTCTGAGATCAAAAACCCCTTAAAAATGGTAAAGAAAAACATGTCAGGCTTTGGCATCGATCAAAAATGTTATCCGAGATAGGAGTTAGGCGAAAAATTCAATTTGGGCCCGCACGAACAAATAACCGACGCGAAAAATCGGACTTAAATATTTTTAGCTTCTGAGCACTCGAACCCTTAAGTAATAGTAAAAAATTATGTTAGGCTTTGGAATCGCTCAAAAATGTTATTCGAGCTAGGAGTTAGGCCAAAAATACGATTTGGGCCCCCACGAAAAAAGAACCGACGCGAAAGATCGGACTTCAATATTTTTAGCTTCTGAGCGCTCGAACCCCTTAGAATTGATAAAAAAAACATGTCAGGATTTGTAATCTCTCAAAAATGTTCACCGAGCTAAGAGTTAGGCCAAAAATACGATTTAGGGCCCACGAACAATTAACCGACCCAAAAAATCGGACTTTAATAGTTTCAGCTTCTGAGCTCACGAACCCCTTAAAAATGGTAAAAAAAAACATGTCAGGCTTTGGAATTGCTTTAAAATGCTATCCGAGCTAGGAGTTAAGCCAAAAATACGATTCGGGCCCCCACGAACAAAGAACCGACACGAAAAATCAACCTTCAATATTTTAAGTTTCGGAGCACTCGAACCCCTAAAAAATGGTAAATAACATGTCAGGCTTTGAAATCGCTCAACAATGATAACTGAGTTTGGAGTTAAGCTAAAAATATAATTTGGGCCCCACGAACAAAGAACCGACGTTAAAAATCGCACTTTAATATTTTCAGCTTCTGAACACTCAAACCCCTTAAAATGGTAAAAAAACATGTCAGGCTTTGGAATCACTGATAAATGTTATCCGAGATAGGAGTTAGAACAAAAATACCATTTAGGACCCCACGAACAAAGATCCGACGCGAAAAATCGGACTTCAATATTTTCAGCTTCTAACATCACGAACCCCTTAAAAATGGTAAAAAAAACATTTCAGGCTTTGGCATCGCTCAAATGTTATCCGAGCTAAGAGTTAGGCCTAAAATACGATTTGGGCCCCCACGAAAAAAGAACCGCCGCGAAAAATCAGACCTCAAAATTTTTAGCTTCTGAGCCCTCGAAACCCTTAGAATTTTTAAAAAAACATGTCAGGCTTGGGAATCGCTCAAAATGTTATCCGAGTTAAGAGTTAGGCCAAAATTACGATTTGGGCCCCCACGAACAAAGAACCGACGCGAAAAAGCGGACTTCTATATTTTCAGCTTCTGAGCGCTCGAACTCCTTACAAATGGTAATAAAACATGTCATGCTTTGGAATCGCTCAAAAATGTTATCCGAGCTCAGAGTTAGGCAAAAAATACGATTTGGGCCCCCACGAACAAAAAACGACGCGAAAAATCGGACTTCAATATTTTCAGATTCTGAGCGCTCGAACTCCTTAAAAATGGTAATAAAACATGTCATGCTTTGGAATCGCTCAAAAATGTTATCTGAGCTCTGGGTTAAGCAAAAAATACGATTTGGGCACCCACGAACAATTAATCGACGAGAATCGTCAGACTTTAAATTTTCAGCTGCTGAGCGGTCGAACCCCTTAGAAATGGTAAAAAAACATGTCAGACTTTGGAATCGCTCAAAAATGTTATCTGAGGTAAGAGTTAAGCAAAAAGTACGATTTGGGCCCCCACACGCGAAAAATCGCACTTCAAAATTTTTAGCTTCTGCGCGCTCGAACCCCTTAGAAATGGTAAAAAAACATATCAGGCTTTGGAATCGCTCAAAAATGTTATCTGAGCTAAGAGTTAGGAGAAAAATACGATTTGGGCCCCCTCGAACAATTAACAGACGCGAAAAATCGGACTTCAAAATTTTTAGCTTCTGAGCGCTCGAACCCCTTAGAAATGGTTAAAAAAAAACATGTCAGGCTTTGAAATCGCTCAAAAATGTTATCCGAGCTAGGAGTTAGGCCAAAAATACGATATATGCCCCCACGAACAAAAAAGAGACGCGTAAAATCGGACTTCATTATTTTCACCTTCTAAGCGCTCGAACCCCTTAGAAATGGTAAAAAAACATGTCAGGCTTTGGAATCGCTCAAAAATATTATCCGAGCTAAGTAGTTTGGCCAAAAAAACGACTTGGGCCCCCACGAACAATTAACCGACATGAAGCATCGGACTTCAATTTTTTCAGCTTCTAATCGCTCGAACCCCTTAGAAATGGTAAAAAAATTATGTCAGGCTTTGCAATCGCTCAAAAATGTTATCCGAGCTAGGAGTTAGGCCAAAAATATGATTTAGGCCTTCACGATTAAAGAACTGACGCGAAAAGTCAGACTTCAAATTTTTCAGCTTTTGAGCGTTAAAAAACCTTAGAAATGGTTTTAAAAAAATATGTCAGGCTCTGGAATCGCTCAAAAATATTATCTGAGCTAGGAGATAGGCCAAAAATACAATTTGGGCCCCCACGAACAAGAACCAACGCGAAAAATCGGACTTCAATATTTTCAGCTCTGAGATCACAAACCCCTTAAAAATGGTAAAGAAAAACATGTCAGGCTTTGGCATCGATCAAAAATGTTATCCGAGATAGGAGTTAGGCGAAAAATTCAATTTGGGCCCGCACGAACAAATAACCGACGCGAAAAATCGGACTTTAATAGTTTCAGCTTCTGAGCTCACGAACCCCTTAAAAATGGTAAAAAAAAACATGCCAGGCTTTGGAATTGCTTTAAAATGCTATCCGAGCTAGGAGTTAAGCCAAAAATACGATTCGGGCCCCCACGAACAAAGAACCGACGCGAAAAATCAGCCTTCAATATTTTAAGTTTCGGAGCACTCGAACCCTTAAAAAATGGTAAAAAAACATGTCAGGCTTTGAAATCGCTCAAAAATGATAACTGAGTTTGGAGTTAAGCTAAAAATATAATTTGGGCCCCACGAACAAAGAACCAACGTTAAAAATCGGACTTTAATATTTTCAGCTTCTGAACACTCAAACCCCTTAAAATGGTAAAAAAACATGTCAGGCTTTGGAATCACTCATAAATGTTATCCGAGATAGGAGTTAGAACAAAAATACCATTTAGGCCCCCACGAACAAAGATCCGACGCGAAAAATCGGACTTTAATATTTTCAGCTTCTAACATCACGAACCCCTTAAAAATGGTAAAAAAAACATGTCATGCTTTGGAATCGCTCAAAAATGTTATCCGAGCTCAGAGTTAGGCAAAAAATACGATTTGGGCCCCCACGAACAAAAAACGACGCGAAAAATCAGACTTCAATATTTTCAGATTCTGAGCGCTCGAACTCCTTAAAAATGGTAATAAAACATGTCATGCTTCGGAATCGCTCAAAAATGTTATCTGAGCTCTGAGTTAAGCAAAAAATACGATTTGGGCCCCCACGAAGAAAAAACCGATGCGAAAAATGGGACTTCAAATTTTCAGCTTCTGAGCGCTCGAACTCCTTAAAAATGGTAAAAAAAACATGTGATGCTTTGGAATCGCTCAAAAATGTTATCCGAGCTAGGAGTTTGGCCAAAAATACAATTTAGGCTCCAACGAACAATTAACCGACGCGAAAAATCGGACTTTGATATTTTCAGCTTCTGAGCTCACGAACCCCTTAGAAATGGTAAAAAACATGACAGGCTTTGGAATTTCTCTAAAATGGTATCCGAGTTACGAGTTAGGCTAAAAATATGATTTAGGCCCCCTCGAACAATTATGATACGAAAAATCGTACTTCAATATTTTCAGCTTCTGAGCTCACGAACCCCTTAAAATGGTAAAAAAAAACATGTTAGGCTTTGGAATTTCTCAAAAATGTTATCCGAGCTAGGAGTTAAGCAAAAAATACTATTTGGGCCCCCGCGAACAAAGAACCGACGCGAAAATCGGACTTAAATATTTTTAGCTATTGAGGTTACGAACCCCTTAAAAATGGTTTAAAAAATGTGTCAGGCTTTGGAATCGCTTAAAAATGTTATCGAGGTAGGAGTTAGGCATAAAATACGATTTGAGCCCCCACGAACAAAGAACCGATGCGAAAAATCGTACTTCAATATTTTCAGCTTCTGAGCGCTCGAACCCCTTAGAAATGATAAAAAAACAAGTCGGGCTTTGTAATCTATCAAAAATGTTATCCGAGCTAGGAGTTAGGCCAAAAATATGATTTGGGCCCCAACGAACAAAGAAGCGACGCGAAAAATCAGACTTCAATATTTTCAGCTTCTGAGCGCTCGAACCCCTTACAAATGATAAATAAAACAAGTCGGGCTTTGAAATCTATCAAATATGTTATCCGAGCTAGGACTTAGGCCAAAATTACGATTTGGGCCCCCACGAACAAAGAACCGACGCGAAAAAGAGGACTTCTATATTTTCAGCTTCTGAGCGCTCGAACTCCTTACAAATGGTAATAAAACATGTCATGCTTTGGAATCGTGCAAAAATGTTATCCGAGCTCAGAGTTAGGCAAAAAATACGATTTGGGCCCCCACGAACAAAAAACCGACGCGAAAAATCGGACTTCAAAATTTTCAGCTTCTGAGCGCTCGAACTCCTAAAAAATGGTAAAAAAAACATGTCATGCTTTGGAATCGCTCAAAAATGTTATCCGAGCTAGGAGTTAGGACAAAAATACAATTTAGGCTCCCACGAACAATTAACCGACGCGAAAAATCGGACTTTAATATTTTCAGCTTCTGAGCTCACTAACCCCTAAGAAATGGTAAAAAAACATGCCAGGCTTTGGAATTGCTCTAAAATGTTATTCGAGGTAGGAGTTAGGCCTAAAATACGATTTGGGCCCCCTCGAACAAAGAACCGACGCAAAAAATTAAAGTTCTTTATTTTCAGCTTCTGATAGAACCCCTTAGAATTGGTAAAAAAACATGTTATGCTTTGAAATCGCTCAAACATGTTATCCGAGATAGGAGTTAGGCCAAAAATACGATTTGGGCCCCCACGAACAAAGAACCGACGCGAAAAATCGGACTTCAATATTTTCAGCTTATGAGCGCTCGAACCCCTTAGAAATGATTAAAAAAACAAGTCGGGCTTTGTAATCTCTCAAATATGTTATCCGATCTAGGAGTTAGGCCAAAAATAATATTTGGGCCCCAACGAACAAAGAATCGCGCGAAAAATCGGCCTTCAATATTTTTAGCTTCTGAGCTCACGAACCCCTAAAGTTGGTAAAAAAAAACATGTCAGGCTTTGGAATCGCTAAAAAATGTTATCCGAGTTTAGCGTTAGGCCAAAAATACAATTTGGGCCCCCACGAACAAAGAACCGACGCGAAAAATCGAACTTCAATATTTTCAGCTTCTGATCGCTCGAACTCCTTACAAATGGTAATAAAACATGTCACGCTTCGGAATCGCTCAAAAATGTTATCCCAGGTAAGAGTTAGGCCAAAAATAAGATTTACGCCCCACGAACAATTAACCGACGCGAAAAATATGAATTTAATATTTTCAGCTTCTGAGCTCACGAACCCCTTAAAAATGGTAAAAAAAACCATACCAGCCTTTGGAATTGCTCTAAAATGCTATCCCAGCTAGGAGTTAATCCAAAAATACGATTTGGGCCCCCATGAACAAAGAACCGACTCGAAAAATCAGACTTCAATGTTTTCTGCTTCTGAGCGCTCGAACCCCTTAGAGATGGTAAAAAAACATGTTAGGCTTTGGAATCGCTCAAAAATGTTATCCGATCTAGGAGTTAGGCCAAATATACGATTTAGGCCCCCACAAACAAAGAACCGACGCAAAAAATCGGACTCCAATATTTTCAGCTTCTGAACGTTCGATCCCCTTAGAAATGGTAAAAAAAACATGTCGCGCTTTGGAATAGCTCAAAAATGTTATCTGAGCTAAGAGTTAGGCACAAAATACGATTTGGGCTCCCACGAACAAAGAACTGACGTGAAAAATCCGACATTAATATTTTTAGCTTTTGAGCTGACGAACCCCTTAAAATGGTAAAAAAAAAACATGAAAGGCTTTGGAGTCGCTTAAAAATGTTATCCGAATTAGGAGTTAGGCCAAAAATACGATTTGGGCCCCCACGAACATAGAACCGACGCGAAATATCGGCATTTAAAACTTTTAGCTTCTGAGCGCTCGAACCCCTTAGAAATGGTAAAAAAAAATGTCAGGCTTTGCAATCTCTCAAAAACGTTATCCGAGATAGGAGTAAGGCTTAAAATACGATTTGGGCCCCCACGAACAATTAACTGACGAAAAAATCGGACTTCAATATTCTCAGCTTTTGAGCTCACGAACCCCTTAAAATGGTTTAAAAACATGTTCTGCTTATGAATCGCTCAAAAAAGTTATCCGCGTTAGGAGTTAAACTAAAAACGATTTGGGCCGTCACGTACATGGAACCGACACGAAAAATAAAACTTCAAAATTTTTATCTTCTGAGCGCTCGAACCCCTTAGAAATGGTAAAAAAACATGTCAGGCTTCGGAATCGCTCCAAAATGTTATCAGAGCTATGAGTTACGCCAAAAATAAGATTTGGGCCCCCACGAACAAAAAACCGACGCGAAAAATCGATCTTTAATATTTTCAGCTTTTGAGCGCTCGAGCCTTTAGAAATGGTAAAGTAACATATCAGGCTTTGGAATCGCTCAAAAATGTTATCCGAGCTAAGAGTTAGGCCAAACATACGATTTGGGCCCCCACGAACAATTAACTGACGCGAAAAATTGGACTTCAATATTTTCAACTTTTGAGCTCACGAACCCCTTAAAAATGGCAAAAAGACAGGTCAGGCTTTGAAGTCGCTCAAAATTGTTATCCGAGTTTGGCGTTACGCCAAAAATGTGTTTTGGGCCCCCACAAACAAAAAGAAGCGACTCGAAAAATCAGACTTCAAAATTTTGAACTTCCTAGTGATCGAACCCTTAGAAATGGTAAAAAAAACATGTCAGGCTTTGGAATCGCTCAAAAAAATTTATCTGAGCTAGGAGTTAAGCCAAAAATAAGATTTGGCCCCCACAAACAAAGAAACGACGCGAAAAATCGGACTTGAATATTTTCAGCTTTTGAGCGCTCGAACCCCTTAGAAATGGTAAAAAAAACTTGTCAGGCTTTGGACTCGCTCAAAAATGTTATCCGAGCTAAGAGTTAGGCAAAAAATACGATTTGGGCCCCCACGAACAATTAACCAACGCGAAAATCGAACTTATATATTTTCAGCTTCTGAGCTCACAAACCCCTTAAAATTGGTTAAAAAACATGTAAGGCTTTTCAATCGCTCAAAAATGTTATCCAAGTTTGGAGTTAGGCCAGAAATACTATTTGGGCCTCCACGAATGAAGAACCGACGCGAAATATCTGACATTAAAATTTTCAGCGCTGGAACCCCTTAGAAATGATAGAAAAAACTATCAGGCTTTGCAGTCGCTCAAAAATGTTATCCGAACTAGGAGTTGCGCTAAAAATACGATATGGGCCACGAACAAAGAACCAATGCGAAAAATCAGACTTCAATATTTTCAGCTTATAAGATAACGAACCCATTAAAAATGGTAAAAAAAAAACATGTCAGGCTTTGGAATCGCTCAAAAATGTTATCCAAGCTAGGAGTTAGGCCTAAAATACGATTTGGGCCACCACGAAAAATTAATCGACGCGAAAAATCGGAGCTTCTGAGCTCACGAACCCCTTAAAAATGGTAAAAAATAACATGTCAGGCTTTGGAATCGCTCAAAAATGTTATCCGAGTTATGAGTTAGGCCAAAAATACGATTTGGGTCCCCGCGAACAAAGAACTGACGCAAAAAATCGGACTTCAATATTTTCAGTTTCTGAGCTCACAAACCCCTTAAAATTGGTAAAAAAACATGCCAGGCTTTGCAATCGCTCGAAAATGTTATCCGAGTTTGGAATTAGGTAAAAAATACGATTTGGGCCTCCACGAACGAAGAACCGACGAGAAAAATCGGACCTCAAAATTTTCAGCTTCTGAGCGCTCGAACCCCTTTGAAATGGTAGAAAAAATATGTCAGGCTTTGGAATCGCTCAAAAATGTTATCCGAGCTAGGAGTTAAGCCAAAAATAAGATTTGGGCCCCGAACAAAGAACCAACACGAAAAATCGGACTTCAATATTTTCAGCTTCTTAGATCACGAACCCATTAAAAATGGTAAAAAATTATGTCAAGCTTTGGAATCGCTCAAAATGTTATCGGAGCCAGGAGTTAGGCCTAAAATACGATTTGGGCTCAACGAAAAATTAATCGACCCGAAAAATCGGACTTCAATAATTTCAGCTTCTGAGCTCACGAACCCCTTACAAAGGGTAAAAAAACATGTTAGGCTTTGGAATCGCTCAAAAAAGTTATCCAAGTTAGGAGTTATGGCAAAAATACGATTTGCACCCCCACGAACAAAGAACCGACACGAAATATCGGATTTCAAAATTTTAAACTTCTGAGCTCTCGAACCCCTTAGAAATGGTAAATTAACATGTCAGGATTTGGAATCGCTCAAAAATGTTATCCAAGCTAAGAGTTAAGCAAACAATACGATTTGGGCCCCCACGAACAAAGAATCGATGCGAAAAATTGGACTTCAATATTTTCAGCTTCTGAGCGCTCGAACCCCTTAGAAATGATAAAAAAAACTTGTCAGGCTTTGGAATCGCTCAAAAATATTATCCGAGGTAGGACTAAGGCAAAAAATACGATTCGGGCCCCGACGAAAAATTATACGACGTGAAAAATCGGACTTCAAAATTTTCAACTTCTGAGCGCTCGAAACCCTTAGAAATGGTAAAAAAACATGTGAGGCTTTGGAATCGCTCAAAAATGTTATCCGAGCTAGGAGTTAGGCCAAAAATACGATTTGGGCCCCCACGAACAAAGAAAAGACGTGAAAAATCAAACTTCAGCATTCAAACCCCTTAGAAATGGTAAAAAAAACATGTCAGGCTTTGGAATGGCTCAAAAATCTATTTGAGCTAGGAGTTAGGCCAAAACTACGATTTGGTCCCCCACGAACAAAGAACTGACGCGAAAAATCGGATTTTAATATTTTCAGCTTCTAAGCGTTCGACCCCCTTAGAGATGATAAAAAAAACTTGTCAGGCTTTGGAATCGCTCAAAAATGTTATCCGAGCTAGGACTTAGGCCAAAAATACGATTTGCGCCCCCACGAACAAATAACCGACGCGAAAAATTGGACTTCAAAATTTTCAGCTTCTGAGCTCTCGAAACCCTTAGAAATGGTAAAAAAACATGTGAGGCTTTGGAATCGCTCAAAAATGTTATCCGAGCTAGGAGTTAGGCCAAAAATACGATTTGGGTCCCCGCGAACAAAGAAAAGACGCGAAAAATCGAACTTCATCAGTCAAACCCCTTAGAAATGGTAAAAAAAAACATGTCAGGCTTTGGAATGGCTCAAAAATGTTATTCGAGCTAGGAGTTAGGCCAAAAATACGATTTGGTCCCCCGGGAACAAAGAACAGACGCGAAAAATCGGATTTCAATATTTTCAGCTTCTGAGCGTTCGACCCCTTAGAAATGATTTAAAAAAACATGTCAGGCTTTATAATCTCTCAAAAAGGTTATCCGAGAAAGGAGTTAGGGCAAAAATACGATTTGGCCCCAACGAACAATTAACCGACTCAAAAAGTCGGACTTTAATATTTTCAGCTTTTGAGCGCTCGAACCCCTTAGATATGGTAAAATAAACTTACCAGGCTTTGGAATCGTTCAAACATGTAATCCGAGCTAGGAGTTAAGCTAAAAATACGATTTGGGCCCCCAAAAACAAAGAACCGACGCGAAAAATCGGACTTCAATATTTTCAGTTTCTGAGCTCACAAACCACTTTAAAATGGTAAAAAAAACATGTCAGGCTTTGCAATCGCTCAAAAATGTTATCCGAGTTTGGAATTAGGCCAAAATACGATTTGGGCCTCCACGAACGAAGAACCGACGCGAAAAATTGGACCTCAAAATTTTCAGCTTCTGACCCCTCGAACCCTTAGAAATGGTAAAAAAAAACATGTCAGGTAGAGATGGCAATATCCAATGGTTGATCCATCACCCTCTCCACCCGAAAAAAACAAAAGGGTTAAATGGATGATGGACGGGTTACGGGTGAATGTGTAACGGGTGATGGATGGATTAGGGTGGGAAAGTTTCATCCATCACCCGATCAATCACCCATTTATCACCCGCTTATCACCCACTCCATCACCCATTTCTTACATTTTCTTAAATATTTATCATTTTATCTACATTAGTATAATAATTTTCTCTTTTGATTACTATCGACATGTTTCCATAAACTTAACTAATCTTAATTTGACATGAAGTTAACATATAAAAAGTGATTTTACAAGTTTGATTTAACTTTTCTCATACAATTATCTTAAATGGATGATCACCCTGTCCACCCGGTTCACCTGCGGGTGGTGGATGGATGGATGCGGGTGATGGTCTAATCGGGTGACGGATGGATGGATGAGAGTTGATCTAACAGGGTGATGGATGCGGGTGATGGCTCACCCGACCCCTATCCCACCCGTTGCCATCCCTAATGTCAGGCTATGGAATCGCTCAATAATGTTATCCGACCTAAGAGTTAGGCCAAACATACGATTTGGGCCCCCATGAACAATTAACCGACGCGAAAAATCGGACTTCAATATTTTCTGCTTCGTAGCTCACGAACCCCTTTAAAATGGTAAAAAGACATGTCAGGCTTTGAAATCGCTCAAAAATGTTATCCGAGTAAGGCGTTACGCCAAAAATACGATTTGGGCCCCCACGAACAAAAAAAACCGACGCGAAAAATCGGACTTCAAATTTTCAACTTCTGAGCGCTCGAACTGATAGAAATGGTAAAAAAACCGTATCAAGCTTTGGAATCGCTCAAAAATGTTATCCGAGCTAGGAATTAAGCCAAAAATACGCTTTGGGCCCCCACGAACAAAGAACCGACGCGAAAATCGACTTAAATATTTTCAGCTTCTGAGCGCTCGAACCCCTTAGAAATGGTAAAAAAAAACTTCTCAGGCTTTGGAATCGCGCAAAAAATATTATCCGAACTAAGAGTTAGGCCAAAAATACGATTTGGGCCCCCACGAACAATTAACCGACGCGAAAAATTGGACTTCAAAATTTTCATCTTTTGAGCGCTCAAACCCCTTTGAAATGGTAAAAAAAACATTTCAGCCTTTGTCATCTATCAAAAATGTTATCCGAGCTAGGAGTTAGGCAAAAATATGATTTGGGCCCCCATAAACAAAGAACCGATGCGAAAAATCGGTCTTTCATATTTTCAGCTTCTGAGCGCTCGAACCCTTAGAAATTGTTAAAAATAACATGTCAGGCTTTGCAATCGCTCAAAAATGTTATCCGAGTTTGGAGTTAGGCCAAAAATACGATTTGGGCCCCCACGAACAATTAACCGATGCAAAAAATTGGACTTCAATATTTTCAGCTTCTGAGATCACGAACCCATTAAAAATGGTAAAAAAACATGCCAGGCTTTAGAATCGCTCAAAAATGTTATCCGAGCTAGGAGTAAGGCCTAAAATAAGATTTGGGCCGCCACGAAAAATTAATCGACGCGAAAAGAGGACTTCAATAATTTCCGCTTCGGAGCTCTCGAACCCCTTAAAAAGGATAAAAAAAACATGTTAGGCTTTAGAATCGCTTAAAAATGTTATCCAAGTTAGGAGTTATGCCAAAAATACAATTTGCACCCCCACGAACAAAGCACCGACGCGAAATGTTGTAGTTCAAAATATTCAACTTCTGAGCGCTCGAACCCCTTAGAAATGGTAAATTAACATGTCAGGCTTTGGAATCGCTCAAAAATGTTATCCAAGCTAAGAGTTAAGCCAAAATACGATTGGGCCCCCACGAACAAAGAATCGACGCGAAAAATCGGACTTTAAATTTTCAACTTCTGAGCGCTCGAACTGATAGAAATGGTAAAAAAAACATATCAAGCTTTGTAATCGCTCAAAAATGTTATCCGAGCTAGGAATTAAGCCAAAAATACGCTTTGGGCCCCCACGAACAAAGAACCGACGCGAAAATCGACTTAAATATTTTCAGCTTCTGAGCGCTCGAACCCCTTAGAAATGATAAAAAACTTCTAAGGCTTTGGAATCGCTCAAAAATTTAATCCGAGCTAGGAGTTAGGCCAAAAATATGATTCGGGCCCCGACGAACAATTAACCGACGCGAAAAATGGGACTTCAAAATTTTCAGCTTCTGAGCGCTCGAAACCCTTAGAAATTGTAAAAAAACATGTGCGGCATTGGAATCGCTCAAAAATGTTATCCGAGCTAGGAGTTAGGCCAAAAATACGATTTGGGCCCCCACGAACAAAGAAAAGACGCGAAAAATCGGAATTCAGCAGTCAAACCCCTGAGAAATGGTAAAAAAAAACATGTCAGGCTTTGGAATGGCTCAAAAATGTTATTCGAGCTAGGAGTTAGGCCAAAAATGCGATTTGGTCCCCCGCGAAAAAAGAACAGACGCGAAAAATCGGTTTTCAATATTTTCAGCTTCTGAGCGTTCGACCCCTTGGAAATGATAAAAAAACCATGTCAGGCTTTATAATCTCTCAAAAAGGTTATCCGAGCTAGAAGTTAGGGCAAAAATACGATTTGGCCCCAACGAACCATTAACCGACGCAAAAAGTCGGACTTTAATATTTTCAGCTTTTGAGCGCTCGAACCCCTTAGATATGGTAAAAAAAACTTGCCAGGCTTCGGAATCGCTCAAAAATGTAATCCGAGCTAGGAGTTAAGCTAAAAATACTATTTGGGCCCCCACAAACAAAGAACCGAAGCGAAAAATCGGACTTTAATATTTTAAGTATTTGAGTTCACAAACCCCTTAAAATTGGTAAAAAAAACATGTCAGGCTTTGCAATCTCTCAAAAATGTTATTTGAGTTTGGAATTAGGCCAAAAATACGATTTGGGCCTCCACGAACGAAGAACCGATGCGAAAAATCGGACCTCAAAATTTTCAGCTTCTGAGCTCACGAACCCCTTAAAAATGGTAAAAAGACATGTCAGGCTTTGAAATCGCTCAAAAATGTTATCCGAGTAAGGCTTTACGCCAAAAATAGGATTTGGGCCCCACAAACAAAAAGAACCGACGCGAAAAATCGGAAATCAAAATTTTCAACTTCTGAGCACTCGAACCCATAGAAATGGTAAAAAAATCATGTCAGGCTTTGGAATCGCTCAAAAATATTATCCGAACAAAGAGTTAGGCGAAAAATACGATTTGGGCCCCCACGAACAATTAACCGACGCGAAAAATCGGACTTCAAAATTTTCAGCTTTTAAGCGCTCAAACCCCTTAGAATTGGTAACAAAAAATGTCGGCCTTTGTAATCTCTCAAAAATGTTATCCGAGCTAGGAGTTAGGCAAAAATAAAATTTGGGCCCCCAAGAACAAAGAACCGACGCGAAAAATCGTCTTTCATATTTTCAGCTTCTGAGCGCTCGAACCCTTAGAAATGGTAAAAAGAAAACAAGTCAGGCTTTGGAATTTCTCAATAATGTTATCCGAGCTAAGAGTTAGGCCAAAAATACGATTTGGGCCCCCACGAACAATTAACCGACGCGAAAAAATTGGACTTCAATATTGTAAGCTTATGAGCTCACAAACCCCTTAAAATTGGTATAAAAAAAACATGGCAGGCTTTGGAATCGCTCAAAAAATGTTATCCGAGTTTGGAGTTAGTCCAAAAATACAATTTGGGCCCCCACGAACAAAGAACCGACGCGAAAAGTCGGACTTCAAAATTTTCAGCTTATGAGCTCACGAACCCCTTAAAAATGGTTAAAAAACATGTTAGGCTTTGGAATCGCACAAAAATGATATCGGAGTTAGGAGTTAGGCCAAAAAAATGATTTGGGCCTCCACGAACAAACAACCGACGAGAAAATTCGGACTTCAGAATTTTCAACTTCTGAGCGCTCGACCCCTTAGAAATGATAGAAAAAACATGTCCGGCTTTGGAATCACTCAAAAATGTTATCCGAGCTAGGAGTTAAGCAAAAACTACGATTTGGGCCCCCAAACAAAGAACCAACCCGAAAAATTGGACTTCAATACTTTCAGGTTATGAGATCATGACCCCATTAAAAATGGTAAAAAACATGCCAGGCTTTAGAATCGCTCAAAAATGTTATCCGAGCTAGGAGTAAGGCCTAAAATACGATTTGGGCCGCCACAAAAAATTAAAAGACGCGAAAAATCGGATCTCAATATTTTCCGCTTCTTAGCTCACGAACCCCTTAAAATGGTAAAAAAAACATGTCAGGCTTTGGAATTGCTCAAAAATGTTATCTGAGTTAGGAGCTCAGCCAAAAATAAGATTTGGGCCCCCGCGAACAAAGAACCGACGGGAAAAATCGGACTTCAAAATTTTTAGCTTACAAGCATTCGAAACCTTAAATATGGTAAAAAACATGTCAGGCTTTCGAATTGCTTAAAATTGTTATCCGAGCTAGGAGTTAGGCCAAAAATATGATTTCGTTCCGAACGAAAAAAGAAACAACGAGAAAAATCAGACTTTTATATTTTCAGCTTCTAAGCTCACGAACCCCTTAAAAATGGTAAAAAAAACATGTCAGGATTTAGAATCGCTCAAAAATGTTATCCGAGTTAGGAGTTAAGCCAAAAATACGATTTGGACCCCCAGGAAACAAGAACCGACGCGAAAAATCGTACTTTAATATTTTCAGCTTCTGAGCGCTCGAACTCCTTAGAAATGGTAAAAAAACATATCAGGCTTTGGAATCGCTCAAAAATGTTATCCGAGCTAAGAGTTAGGCCGAACATACAATTTGGGCCCCCACGAATCATTAACCGACGCGAAAAATCGGACTTCAAAATTTTCAGCTTTTGTGCGCTCGAACCCCTTTGAAATGGTAAAAAAACTGTCAAGATTTGTAATCTATGAAAAATGTTATCCGAGCTACGAGTTAGGCCAAAAATAAGATTTAGGCCCCCACGAACAATTAACCGACGCGAAAAGTCGGACTTCAATATTTTCAGCTTCTGAGCTCACGAACCCCTTAAAAATGGTAAAAGAAAAAAACATGTCAGGCTTTGGAATCGGTCAAAAATGTTATCCGAGCTAAGAGTTAGGCTAAAAATACTATTTGGTCCCCCACGAACAAAGAATCGACGCAAAAAATCGGACTTCAGTCTTTTCTGTTTATGTGCGCTCGACCTCCTTAGAAATGATAAAAAAAAACTTTGGAATCGCTCAAAAATGTTATCCGAGCTAGGAGTTAAGCCAAAAATACGATTCGGGCCTCGAACAATTAATTGAAACGCAAAATAGGACTTCAAAATTTCCAGCTTCTAAGCGCTTGAAACCCTTAGAAACGGTAAAAAAAACATGTGAGGCTTTGGAATCGCTCAAAAATGTTAGGCCAAAAATACGATTTGGGCTCTCACGAACAAAGATCTGACGCGAAAAATCGGACATCAACATTCAAACCCCTTAGAAATGGTGAAAAAACATGTCAGGCTTTGGAATGGCTCAAAAATGTTATCCGAGTTATGAGTTAGGCCAAAAATACGATTTGGTGCCCCACGAACAAAGAACCGAAGCGAAAAATAGGATTTCAATATTTTCAACTTCTAAGCGTTCGACCCCTTAGAAATGATAAAAAAAAACATGTCAGGCTTTGTAATCTCACAAAAATGTTATCCGAGCTTGGAGTTAGGGCAAAAATCGGACTTTAATATTTTCAGCTTCTGAGCGCTCGAACCCCTTAGAAATGGTAAAAAAAAACTTGTCAGGCTTTGGAATCGCTGAAAAATGTTATCCGAGATAGGAGTTAAGCCAAAAATACGATTTGGGCCCCCACAAACAAAGAACCGACGCGAATAATCGGAATTCAAAATTTTTAGCTTCTGAGCGCTCGAACCCCTTAGAAACGGTAAAAAAAAACATGTCAGGCTTTGGAATCGCTCAAAAATGTTATCCGAGCTAGGAGTTAGGCCTAAAATCAGTTTGGGCCCCCACGAACAAAGAACCGACGCGAAAAATCGGACTTCAAAATTTTCAACTTCTAAGCGCTCGAACCCTTTTGAAATGGTAAAAAAAACATGTCAGGTTTTGGAATCGCTCAATAATGTTATTCGACCTAAGAGTTAGGCCAAAAATACGATTTGGGCCCCCACGAACAATTAACCGATCCGAAAAATCGGACTTCAATATTTTCAGCTTCTGAGCACACGAACCCCTTAAAAATGGTAAAAAGACATGTCAGGCTTTGGAATCGCTCAAAATGTTATCCGAGTTAGGCGTTACGCCAAAAATACGATTTGGCCCTCACGAACAAAAAGAACCGACGCGAAAAAAATGGATTTCTAAATTTTCAAATTCTGAGCGCTCGAACCCTTAGAAATGGTAAAAATACATGTTAGGCTTTGGAATCGCTCAAAAATGTTATCCGAGCAAGGAGTTAAGTCAAAAATACGATTTGGGCCCCCACGAACATAGAACCCACAAGAAAAATCTGACTTAAATATTTTCACCTTCTGAGCGCTCGAACCCCTTAGAAATGGTAAAACAACTAGTCAGGCTTTTGAATCGGTCAAAAATATTATCCGAACTAAGAGGTAGGCCAAAAATACGATTTGGGCCCCCACCAATAATTAACCGATGCGAAAAATCGGACTTCTAAATTTTCAGCTTTTGAGAGCTCAAACCCGTTAGAAATGGTAAAAAAACATGTCAGGCTTTGTAATCTCTCAAAAATGTTATCCGAGTTAGGAGTTAGGCCAAAATTACGATTTGGGCCCAAACGAACATGGAACTGACGCGAAATATCGGACTTCAAAATTTTTATCTTCGGAGCGCTCGAACCCCTTAGAAATGGTAAAATAACATGTCAAGCTTTGGAATCGCTCAAAAATGTTATCCGAGCTAGGAGTTAAGCAAAAACTACGATTTGGGCCCCCGAACAAAGTACCAACCCGAAAAATTGGACTTCAATATTTTCAGCTTCTAAGATCACGAACCCATTAATAATGGTAAAAAAACATGCCAGGCTTTAGAGTCGCTAAAAAATGTTATCCGAGCAAGGAGTAAGGCCTAAAATACGATTTGGGCATCCACGAAAAATTAAATCGACGCGAAAAATCGGACTTCAATATTTTCAGCTTCTGAGCTCACGAACCCCTTAAAAATGGTAAAAAAAAACATGTAAGGCTTTGGAATTTCTCAAAAATGTTATCTGAGTTAGGAGTTAAGCCAAAAATACGATTTGGGCCCCCGCGAACAAAGAACCGACGCGAAAAATCGGACTTCAAAATTTTTAGCTTATGAGCACTCGAACCCCTTAAATATGGTAAAAAACATGTCAGGCTTTCGAATTGCTTAAAATTGTTATCCGAGCTAGGAGTTAGGCCAAAAATACGATTTCGTTCCCAACGAACAAAGAAACAACGCGAAAAATCGGACTTTAATATTTTCAGCTTCTAAGCTCACGAACCCCTTAAAAATGGTAAACAAAACATGTCAGGATTTGGAATCGCTCAATAATGTTATCCGAGTTAGGAGTTACGCCAAAAATACGATTTGGGCCCCCACAAACCAAGAACTGACGCGAAAAATCGGACTTTAATATTTTCAGCTTCTGAGCGCTCGAACTCCTTAGAAATGGTAAAAAAAAACATGTAAGGCTTTGGAATCACTCAAAAATGTTATCCGAGCTAAGAGTTAGGCCGAACATACAATTTGGGCCCCCACCATAGTTGTTAACATCTCGATTCAAATAGTAGAATCTTACGATTTTACGATTCAATTATGATCATACGATTCGATTCACTATTCTATACGATTTTATACATTTTTGTGTTCTAGCGAAAAGCTAATACATTTAAATCAAATTTATTCAAGCTACATACGCTTTTAATAGACATATATGTTCAGATATCGTCTATTTATTGGCTAAACAATTACTTTTATCAATCATTAAACATTTTAAACTTATAAAATTAGCAATATGTAGATCATACATGTTTGTAGAATCATACGATTCTAGGAGTCGATTTTACGATTCGATTCTAAGATCGTCGAACGATTCAAAGTAGAATCCCGATTTTAACAGCCTTGGCCCCCACGAATCATTAACCGACGTGAAAAATCGGACTTCAAAATTTTCAGCTTCTGTGCGCTCGAACCCCTTAGAAATGGTAAAAAAAAATACGTCAGGATTTGTAATCTCTCAAAAATGTTATCCGAGCTACGAGTTAAGCCAAAAATACATTTTAGGCCTCCGTGAACAATTAACCGATGCGAAAAATCGGACTTAAATATTTTCAGCTTCTGAGCTCACGAACCCCTTAAAAATGTTTAAAAAAAAATAAAACATGTCAGGCTTTGGAATCGCTCAAAAATGTAATACGAGCTAGGAGTTAGGGCAAAAATACTATTTGGTCCCCCACGAACAAAGAATCGACGCAAAAATCGGACTTCAATATTTTCAGCTTTTGAGCGTTCGACCCCTTAGAAATGATAAAAAAACATGTCAGGCTTTGGAATGGCTCAAAAATGTTATCTGAGTTAGAAGTTAGGCCCAAAATACGATTTGGTCCCCCACGAAAAAAGAACCGACGCGAAAAATCGGATTTCAATATTTTCAGCTTTTGAGCGTTCGACCCCTTAGAAATGATAAAAAAAACATGTCAGGCTTTGTAATCTCTCAAAAATATTATCCGAGCTTGGAGTTAGGGCAAAAACACGATTTGGGCCCCAACGAAAATTAAACGACGCGAAAAATCGGACTATAATATTTTCCGCTTCTGAGCGCTCGAACCCCTTAGTAATGGTAAAAAGAACGTGTCAGGCTTTTGAATCGCTCAAAAATGTTATCCGAGCTAGGACTTAGGCCAAAAATACGATTTGCGCCAACACGAATAAATAACCGACGCGAAAAATCGGACTTCAAAATTTTAAGCTTCTGAGTGCTCGAAACCCTTAGAAATGATAAAAAGAACATGTGAGGCTTTGGAATCACTCAAAAATGTTATCCGAGCTAGGAGTTAGGCCAAAAATACGATTTGGGCCCCCACAAACAAAGAAAAGACGCGAAAAATCGGATTTCAGCATTCAAACCCCTTAGAAATGGTAAAAAAAACATGTCAGGCTTTGGAATGGCTCAAAAATGTTATCCGAGCTAGGAGTTAGGCCAAAAATACGATTTGGGCCCCCACAAACAAAGAAAAGACGCGAAAAATCGGATTTCAGCATTCAAACCCCTTAGAAATGGTAAAAAAAAATGTCAGGCTTTGTAATCTCTCACAAATGTTATCCGAACTTGGAGTTAGGGCAAAAACACGATTTGGGCCCCAACTAACAATTAAACGACGCGAAAAATCGGATTTTAATATTTTCAGCTTCTGAGCGCTCGAACACCTTAGAAATGGTAAAAAAAAACTTGTAAGGCTTTGGAATCACTCAAAAATGTTATCCGAGCTAGTAGTTAGGCCAAAAATCAATTTGGGCCCCCACGAACAAAGAACCGACGCGAAAAATCGGACTTCAAAATTTTCAACTTCTGAGCGCTCGAACCCTTAGAAATGGTAAAAAAACATGTCAGGTTTTGGAATCGCTCAATAATGTTATCCGACCTAAGAGTTAGGCCAAACATACGATTTGGGCCCCCACGAACAATTATCCGATGCGAAAAATCAGACTTCAATATTTTCAGCTTCTGAGCTCACAAACCCCTTAAAAATGGTAAAAAGACATGTGAGGTTTTGGAATCGCTCGAAAATGTGCTCCGAGTTAGGCGTTATGCCAAAAATACGATTTGGGCCCCCACGAACAAAAAGAACCGACGCGAAAAATCAGACTTCAAAATTTTCAAACTTCTGAGCGCTCGAACCCTTAGAAATGGTAAAAAAACATGTTAGGCTTTGGAATCGCTCTAAAATATTATCCGAGCTAGAAGTTAAACCAAAAATACGATTTGGGCCCCCACGAACAAAGAACCCACGCGAAAAATCAAAATTAAATATTTTCAGCTTTTGAGCGCTCAAACCCCTTAGAAATGGTAAAAAAAATCATGTCAGGCTATGGAATCGCTCAAAAATATAATCCGAACTAGGAGTTAGGCCAAAAATATGATTTGGTCCCACACGAACAAAGAATCGACGCGAAAAATTGGACTTCACTATTTTAAGCTTCTGTGCGCTCGACCTCCTTAGAAATGATAAAAAATACTTTGGAATCGCTCAAAAATGTTATCCGAGTTAGGAGTTAGGCCAAAAATACGATTCGGGCCTCCACGAACAATTAACCGAAACGAAAGATCGGACTTCAAAATTTTCAGCTTCTAAGCGCTCGAAACCCTTAGAAATGGTAAAAAAACATGTGAGGCTTCGGAATCGCTCAAAAATGTTATCCGAGCTTGGAGTTAGGGCAAAAATACGATTTGGGCCCCAACGAAGAATTAAACGACGCGAAAAATTGGAGTTTGATATTTTCAGCTTCTAAGCGCTCGAACCCCTTAGAAATGGTAAAAAAAACTTGTCAGGCTTTCGAATCGCTCAAAAATGTTATCCGAGCTAGGAGTTAAGCCAAAAATACGATTTAAGCCCCCACAAACAAAGAACCGACGTGAAAAATCGGACTTCAAAATTTGTATCTTCTGAGCGCTCGAATCCCTTTGAAATGGTAAAAAAACATGTCAGGCTTTGGAATCACTCAAAAATGTTATCCGAGCTAGGAGTTAGGCCAAAAATCAGTTTGGGCCCCCACGAACAAAGAACCGACGTGAAAAATCGGACTTCAAAATTTTCAACTTCTGAGCGCTCGAACCCTTAGGAATGGTAAAAAAACATGTCAGGTTTTGTAATCGCTCAATATTGTTATCCGACCTAAGAGTTAGGCCAAACATACGATTTGGGCCCCCACGAACAATTAACCGATGCGAAAACTCGGACTTCAATATTTTCAGCTTCTGAACTCACGAACCCCTTAAAAATGGTAAAAGACATGTCCGGCTTTGGAATCGCTCGAAAATGTTCTCCGAGTTAGGCGTTACGCGAAAAATACGATTTGGGCCCCCACAAACAAAAAGAACTGACGCGAAAAATTGGACTTCAAATTTTCAACTTCTGAGCGCTCGAACCCTTACAATGGTAAAAAAAACATGGTAGGCTTTGGAATCGATCTAAAATATTATCCGAGCTAGGAGTTAATCCAAAAATACGATTTGGGCCCCCACGAACAAAGAACCCACGCGAAAAATCTGACTTCAAAATTTTTATCTTCTGAGCGCTCGAACCCCTTAGAAATGGTAAAATACCATGTCAAGGTTTGGAATCGCTGAAAAATGTTATCCGAGCTAAGAGTTAGGCCAATAATATGATTTGGGCCCCCACGAACAAAGAACCGACGCGAAAAATCGGTCTTTAATATTTTCAGCTTCTCAGCGCTTGAACCCTTAAAATTGGTAAAAAAAAATACATGTCAGCCTTTGGAATCGCTCAAAATTGTTATCCGAGTTTGGAGTTAGGCCAAAAATACGATTTCAGACCCCACGAACAATGAACTGACGCGAAAAGTCGGACTTCAGCATTCAAACCCCTTAGAAATGGTAAAAAAACATGTCAGGCTTTGGAATGGCTCAAAAATGTTATTCGAGCTAGCCGTCAGGCCAAAAATCAGATTTCAATATTTTCAGCTTCTTAGCTCACGAACCCCTTAGAAATGATAAAAAAACATGTAAGGCTTTGGAATCGCTCAAAATATTATCCGAGTTAGGAGTTATGCAAAAAATACGATTTGCACCCCCACGAACAAACAACTGACGCGACATGTCGGACTTCAAAATTTTCTACTTCGGAGCGCTCGAACCCCTTAGAAATGGTAAATTAACATGTCAGGCTTTGGAATCGCTCAAAAATGTTATCCAAGCTAATAGTTAAGCCAAAAATACGATTTGGGCCACCACGAACAAAGAATCAACGCGAAAAATCGGACTTCAATATTTTCAGCTTCTGAGCGCTCGAACCCTTTAGAAAGGATAAAAAAATTGTCAGGCTTTGGAATCGCTCAAAAATTTTATCCGTGCTAGGAGTTAGGCCAAAAATACGATTCGGGCCCGACAAACAATTAACCTACGCGAAAAATCGGACTTCAAAATTTTCAGCTTCTGAGCGCTCGAAACGCTTAGAAATGGTAAAAAACATGTGAGGCTTTGGACTCGCTCAAAAATGTTATCCGAGCTAGGAGTTAGGCCAAAAATACGCATTTAGCCCCCACGAACAAAGAAAAGACGCGAAAAATCGGACTTCAGCATTCAATCCCCTTAGAAATGGTAAAAAAACATGTCAGCCTTCGGAATGGCTCAAAAATGTTATTCGAGCTAGGAGTTAGGCCAAAAATACGATTTGGGCCCCCACAAACAAAGAAAAGACGCGAAAAATCGGATTTCAGCATTCAAACCCCTTAGAAATGGTAAAAAAAATGTCAGGCTTTGTAATCTCTCACAAATGTTATCCGAACTTGGAGTTAGGGCAAAAACACGATTTGGGCCCCAACTAACAATTAAACGACGCGAAAAATCGGATTTTAATATTTTCAGCTTCTGAGCGCTCGAACACCTTAGAAATGGTAAAAAAAACTTGTAAGGCTTTCGAATCGCTCAAAAATGTTATCCGAGCTAGGAGTTAAGCCAAAAATACGATTTAAGCCCCCACAAACAAAGAACCGACGTGAAAAATCGGACTTAGAAATTTTTAGCTTCTGAGCGCTCGAACCCCTTAGAAATGGTAAAAAAACATGTCAGGCTTTGGAATCACTCAAAAATGTTATCCGAGCTAGGAGTTAGGCCAAAAATCAGTTTGGGCCCCCACGAACAAAGAACCGACGCGAAAAATCGGACTTCAAAATTTTCAACTTCTGATCGCTCGAACCCTTAGAAATGGTAAAAAAACATGTCAGGTTTTGGAATCGCTCAATAATGTTATCCGACCTAAGAGTTAGGCCAAACATACGATTTGGGCCCCCACGAAGAATTAACCGATGCGAAAATCGGACTTCAATATTTTCAGCTTCTGAAGTCACGAACCCCTTAAAATTGGTAAAAGACATGTCAGGATTTGGAATCGCTCGCAAATGTTCTCCGAGTTAGGCGTTACGCTAAAAATACGATTTAGGCCCCCACGAACAAAAAGAACCGACGCGAAAAATCGGACTTCAAAATTTTCAACTTCTGAGCTCTCGAACCCTTAGAAATGGTAAAAAAACATGTCAGGCTTTGGAATCGCTCAATAATGTTATCCGAGCTAAGAGTTAGGCCAAAAATACGATTTTGTCCTCCACGAATAATTAACCGACGCGAAAAATCAGACTTAAATATTTTCAGCTTCTGAGCTCACGAACCCCTTAAAAATGGTAAAATAAAAATATTTCAGGCTTTGGAATCGCTCAAAAATGTTATCCGAGCTAGGAGTTAACCCAAAAATACGATTTGGGCCCCCACGAACAAAGAAAAGACGCGAAAAATCGAACTTCAGCATTCAAACCCTTTAGAAATGGTAAAAAAAACATGTCAGCCTTTGGAATGGCTCAAAAATGTTATTTTAGCTAGGAGTTAGGCCAAAAATACGATTTGGTCCCCCAAGAACAAAGAACCGACGCGAAAAATCGGATTTCAATATTTTCAGCTTCTGAGCGTTCGACCCCTTAGAAATGATAAAAAAAATGTCAGGCTTTGTAATCTCTCAAAAAGGTTATCCGAGCTAGGAGTTCGGGCAAAAATACGATTTGGCCCCAACGAACAATTAACCGACGCAAAAAGTCGGAATTTAATATTTTCAGCTTCTGAGCGCTCGAACTCCTTAGAAATGGTAAAAAAAACTTGCCAGGCTTTGGAATCGCTCAAAAATGTAATCCGAGCTAGGAGTTAAGCCAAAAATACTATTCGGGCCCCCACAAACAAAGAACCGACACAAAAAATCGGACATCAAAAATATTTAGTTTCTGAGTGCTCGAACCCCGTAGAAATGGTAAAAAAACATATCAGGCTTTGGAATCGCTCAATAATGTTATCCGACCTAAGAGTTAGGCCAAACATACGATTTGGGCCCCCACGAATAATTAACCGACCCGAAAAATCGGACTTCAATATTTTCAGCTTCTTAGCTCACGAACCCCTGAAAAATGGTAAAAAGACATGTAAGGCTTTGGAATCGCTCAAACATGTTATTCGAGTTAGGCGTTACGCTAAAAATACGATTTGGGCCCCCACGAACAAAAAGAACCGACGCGAAAAATCGGACTTCAAAATTTTCAACTTCTGAGCGCTCGAACCCTTAGAAGTGGTAAAAAAAATATGTCAGGCTTTGGAATCGCTCAAAAATGTTATCCGAGCTAGGAGTTAAGCCAAAAATACGATTTGGGCCCCCACGAACAAAGAATCGACGCGAAAAATCGACTTAAATATTTTCAACTTCTGAGCGCTCGAACCCCTTAGAAATGGTAATAAAAACTTGTCAGGATTTGGAATCGCTCAAAAATATTATCCGAACTAAGAGTTAGGCCAAAAATACGATTTGGGCCCCCACGCACAATTAACTGACGCCAAAAAATCGGACTTTAAAATTTTCTGCTTTTGAGCGCTCAAACTCCTTAGAAATGGTAAAAAAAAACATGTCAGGCTTTGTAATCTCTCAAAAATGTTTTCCGAGCTAGGAGTTAGTCAAAAATATAATTTGGCCCCTCAGAACAAAGAACCGACGCGAAAAATCGGTCTTTCATATTTTCAGCTTCTGAGCGCTCGAACCCTTAGAAATAGTAAAAAAAACATGTCAGGCTTTGGAATCACTCAATAATGTTATCCGACTTAAGAGTTAGGCCAAACATACGATTTGGGCCCGCACGAACAATTAACCGATGCCAAAAATCGGACTTCAATATTTTCAGCTTCTGAGCTCACGAACCCCTTAAAAATTGTAAAAAGACATGTCACGCTTTGGAATCGCTCAAAAATGTTATCCGAGTTAGGCGTTACGCCCAAAATACGATTTGGGCCCCCACGAACAAAAAGAACCGACGCGAAAAATCAGACTTCAGAATTTTCAACTTCTGAGCGCTTGAACCCTTAGAAATTGTAAAAAAACATGATAGGCTTTGGAATCGCTCAAAAATGTTATCCGAGCTAGGAGTTAAGCCAAAAATACGCTTTGGGGCCCCACGAACAAAAAGAACCGACGCGAAAAAATCGGACTTCAAAATTTTACGCTTCTGAGCGCTCGAACCCCTTAGAAATGGTAAAAAACTGGTCAAGCTTTGGAATCGCTCAAAAACATTATCCCAAGTTAGGCCAAAAATACGATTTGGGCCCCCACGACCAATTAACCGCACGAAAAATCAGACTTCACAATTTTCAGCTTTTGAGCGCTCAAACCCCTTAGAAATGGTAAAAAAACATGTCAGGCTTTGTAATCTCTCAAAAATTTTATCCGAGTTAGGAGTTAGGCCAAAATTACGATTTGGGCCCACACGAACATGGAACCGACGCGAAAAATCGGACTTCAAAATATTTATCTTCTGAGCGCTCGAACCCCTTAGAAATGGCAAAATAACATGTCAAGCTTTGGAATCGCTCAAAAATGTTATCCGAGCTAGGAGTTAGGCCAATAATATGATTTGGGCCCCCACGAACAAAGCACCGACGCGAAAAATCGGTCTTTAATATTTTCAGCTTCTCAACGCTCGAAGCCTTAAAAATGGTAAAAAAAACATGTCAGGCTTTGGAATCGCTCAATAATGATATCCGAGCTAAGAGTTAGGCCAAAAATACGATTTTGTCCCCCACGAACAGTTAACCGACGCGAAACATCGGACTTTAATATTTTCAGATTATGAGCTCACAAACCCCTTAAAATTGGTAAAAAATAAAATGTCAGGCTTTGGAATCGCTCAAAAATGTTATCCGAGTTTGAAGTTAGGCCAAAAATACGATTTCGGCCCCCACGAACAAAGAACTGACGCGAAAAATCGGACTTCAAAATTTTCAGCTTCTGAGCTAACGAACCCCTTAAAAATGGTATTAAAAAAATGTTAGGTTTTGGAATCGCTCAAAAATGTTATCCAAGTTAGGAGTTAGGCCAAAAATACGATTTGGGCCTCCACGAACAAAGAACCTAAGAGAAAAATCGGACTTCAGAATTTTAAGCTTCTGAGCGCTCGAACCCCTTAGAAATGGAAGAAAAATTATGTCAGGCTTTGGAATCGCTCAAAAATTTTATCTGAGCTAGGACTTAAGAAAAAACTACGATTGGTCCCCGAACAAAGAACCAACACAAAAAATCGGACTTCAATTTTTTCAGCTTCTAAAATCACGAACCCATTAAAAATGGTAAAAAAAAATGTCAGGCTTTAGAATCGCTCAAAAATGTTATCCGAGCTAGGAGTAAGCCCTAAAATACGATTTGGGCCGCCACGAAAAATTAATCGACGCGAAAAATCAGACTTAAATATTTTCACCTTCTGAGCTCACGAACCCCTTAAAAATGGTAAAAAAAAAAAAACATTTCAGGCTTTGGAATCGCTCAAAAATGTTATCTGAGTTAGGAGTTAGGCCAAAAATACGATTTGGGCAGCCGCGAACAAAGAACCGATGCGAAAAATCGGACTTCAAAATTTTCAGCTTATGAGCGCTTGAACCATTAGATATGGTAAAAAACATGTCAGGCTTTGGAATTGCTTTAAAATGTTATCCGAGCTAGTTGTTAGGCCAAAAATACAATTTCGTTCCCAACGAACAAAGAAACAATACGAAAAATCGAACTTTAATATTTTCAGTTTCTAAGCTCACGAACCCCTTAGAAATGGTAAAATAACATGTCAAGAATTGGAATCGCTCAAAAATGTTATCCGAGCTAGGAGTTAAGCCAAAAATACGATTTGGGCCCCCACGAACCAAGAACCGACGATAAAATTGGACTTTAATATTTTCAGCTTCTGAGCGCTCGAACTCCTTAGAAATGGTAAAAAAAATATGTCAGGCTTTGGAATCGCTTATAAATGTTATCCGAGCTAATAGTTAGGCCGAACATACAATTTGGGCGACCACTAATCATTAACCAACGCGAAAAATAGAACTTCAAAATTTTCAGCTTTTGTGCGCTCGAACCCCTTAGAAATGGTAAATAAAACATGTCTGGCTTTGTAATCTCTCAAAAATGTTATCCGAGCTAAGAGTTATGGCCAAAAATACGATTTTGGCCCCACGAACAAAGAATAGACGCGAAAAATCGAACTTCAATATTTTCAGCTTCTGAGCGCTCGAACCCCTTAGAAATGATAAAAAAACTTGTCAGGCTTTGGAATCACTCAAATATTTTATCCGAGCTAGGAGTTAGGCCAAAAATACGATTCGGGCCCCGACGAACAATTAACCGACGCGAAAAATCGGACTTCAAAATTTTCAGCTTCTGAGCGCTCGAAACCCTTAGAAATGGTAAAAAAAACATGTGAGGCTTTGGAATCGCTCAAAAATGTTATCCGAGCTAGGAGTTATGCCAAAAATAAGATTTGGGCCTCCACGAACAAAGGACCGACAAGAAAAATCGGACTTCAGAATTTTAAGCTTCTGAGCGCTCGAACCACTTAGAAATGGAAGAAAAAACATGTCAGGCTTTGGAATCGCACAAAAATGTTATCTGAGCTAGGACTTAAGAAAAAACTACGATTGGTCCCCGAACAAAGAACCAACACAAAAATTCGGACTTCAATTTTTTCAGCTTCTAAAATCACGAACCCATTAAAAATGGTAAAAAAAATGTCAGGCTTTAGAATCGCTCAAAAATGTTATCCGAGCTAGGAGTAAGCCCTAAAATACGATTTAGGCCGCCACGAAAAATTAATCGACGCGAAAAATTAGACTTAAATATTTTCACCTTCTGAGCTCACGAACCCCTTAAAAACGGTTAAAAAAAAACATTTCAGGCTTTGGAATCGCTCAAAAATGTTATCTGAGTTAGGAGTTAGGCCAAAAATACGATTTGGGCAGCCGCGAACAAAGAACCGATGCGAAAAATCGGACTTCAAAATTTTCAGCTTATGAGCGCTCGAACCATTAGATATGGTAAAAAACATGTCAGGCTTTGGAATTGCTTTAAAATGTTATCCGAGCTAGTTGTTAGGCCAAAAATACAATTTCGTTCCCAACGAACAAAGAAACAATACGAAAAATCGAACTTTAATATTTTCAGTTTCTAAGCTCACGAACCCCTTAGAAATGGTAAAATAACATGTCAAGTTTTGGAATCGCTCAAAAATGTTTTCCGAGCTAGGAGTTAAGCCAAAAATATGATTTGGGCCCCACGAACCAAGAACCGACGATAAAATTGGACTTTAATATTTTCAGCTTCTGAGCGCTCGAATTCCTTAGAAATGGTAAAAAAAAAAATGTCAGGCTTTGGAATCGCTTATAAATGTTATCCGAGCTAATAGTTAGGCCGAACATACAATTTGGGCGACCACTAATCATTAACCAACGCGAAAAATCGAATTTCAAAATTTTCAGCTTTTGTGCGCTCGAACCCCTTAGAAATGGTAAATAAAACATGTGAGGCTTTGTAATCTCTCAAAAATTTTATCCGAGCTAGGAGTTAGGCTTAAAATACGATTTGGGCCCCATGAACAAAGAATAGAAGCGAAAAATCGGACTTCAATATTTCCAGCTTCAGAGCGCTCGAACCCCATAGAAATGATAAAAAAACTTGTCAGGCTTTGGAATCACTCAAAAATTTTATCCGAGCTAGGAGTTAGGCCAAAAATACGATTCGGGCCCGACGAACAATTAACCGACGCGAAAAATCGGACTTCAAAATTTTCAGCTTCTGAGCGCTCGAAACCCTTAGAAATGGTAAAAAAAAACATGTGAGGCTTTGGAATCGCTCAAAAATGTTATCCGAGCTAGGAGTTATGCCAAAAATACGATTTGGGCCTCCACGAACAAAGAACCGACGAGAAAAATCGGACTTCAGAATTTTAAGCTTCTGAGCGCTCGAACCCCTTAGAAATGGAAGAAAAAACATGTCAGGCTTTGGAATCGCTCAAAAATGTTATCTGAGCTAGGACTTAAGAAAAAACTACGATTGGTCCCCGAACAAAGAACCAACACAAAAAATCGGACTTCAATTTTTTCAGCTTCTGAAATCACGAACCCATTAAAAATGGTAAAAAAAAATGTCAGGCTTTAGAATCCCTCAAAAATGTTATCCGAGCTAGGAGTAAGCCCTAAAATACGATTTGGGCCGCCACGAAAAATTAATCGACGCGAAAAATCAGATTTAAATATTTTCACCTTCTGAGCTCACGAACCCCTTAAAAACGGTAAAAAAAACATTTCAGGCTTTGGAATCGGTCAAAAATGTTATCTGAGTTAGGAGTTAGGCCAAAAATACGATTTGGGCAGCTGCTAACAAAGAACCGATGCGAAAAATCGGACTTCAAAATGTTCAGCTTATGAGCGCTCGAACCATTAGATATGGTAAAAAACATTTCAGGCTTTGGAATTGCATTAAAATGTTATCCGAGCTAGTTGTTGGGCCAAAAATACAATTTCGTTCCCAACGAACAAAGAAACAATACGAAAAATCGAACTTTAATATTTTCAGTTTCTAAGCTCACGAACCCCTTAGAAATGGTAAAATAACATGTCAAGTTTTGGAATCGCTCAAAAATGTTATCCGAGCTAGGAGTTAAGCCAAAAATACGATTTGGGCCCCCACGAACCAAGAACCGACGATAAAATTGGACTTTAATATTTTCAGCTTCAGAGCGCTCGAACTCCTTAGAAATGGAAAAAAAATATGTCAGGCTTTGGAATCGCTCAAAAATGTTATCCGAGCTAATAGTTAGGCCGAACATACAATTTGGGCGACCACTAATCATTAACCAACGCGAAAAATCGAACTTTAAAATTTTCAGCTTTTGTGCGCTCGAACCCCTTAGAAATGGTAAAAAAACATGTCAGGCTTTGTAATCTCTCAAAAATGTTATCCGAGCTAGGAGTTAGGCCAAAAATACGATTTGGGCCCCACGAACAAAGAATAGACGCGAAAAATCAGACTTCAATATTTTCAGCTTCTGAGCGCTCGAACCCTTAGAAATGACAAAAAAAACTTGTCAGGCTTTGGAATCACTCAAAAATTTTATCCGAGCTAGGAGTTAGGCCAAAAATACGATTCGGGCCCCGACGAACAATTAACCGATGCGAAAAATCGGACTTCAAAATTTTCAGCTTCTGAGCGCTCGAAACCCTTAGAAATGGTAAAAAAAACATGTGAGGCTTTGGAATCGCTCAAAAATGTTATCCGAGCTAGGAGTTATGCCAAAAATACGATTTGGGCCTCCACGAACAAAGAACCGACGAGAAAAATCGGACATCAGAATTTTAAGCTTCTGAGCGCTCGAGCCCCTTAGAAATGGAAGAAAAAACATGTCAGGCTTTGGAATCGCTCAAAAATGTTATCTGAGCTAGGACTTAAGAAAAAACTACGATTGGTCCCCGAACAAAGAACCAACACAAAAAATCGGTCTTCAAATTTTTCAGCTTCTAAAATCACGAACCCATTAAAAATGGTAAAAAAAATGTCAGGCTTTAGAATCGCTCAAAAATATTATCCGAGCTAGGAGTAAGCCCTAAAATACGATTTGGGCCGCCACGAAAAATTAATCGACGCAAAAAATCAGACTTAAATATTTTCACCTTCTGAGCTCACGAACCCCTTAAAAATGGTAAAAAAAAAAACATTTCAGGCTTTGGAATCGCTCAAAAATGTTATCTGAGTTAGGAGTTAGGCCAAAAATACGATTTGGGCAGCCGCGAACAAAGTACCGATGCGAAAAATCGGACTTCAAAATTTTCAGCTTATGAGCGCTCGAACCATTAGATATGGTAAAAAACATGTCAGGCTTTGGAATTGCTTTACAATGTTATCCGAGCTAGTTGTTAGGCCAAAAATACAATTTCGTTCCCAACGAACAAAGAAACAATACGAAAAATCGAACTTTAATATTTTCAGTTTCTAAGCTCACGAACCCCTTAGAAATGGTAAAATAACATGTCAAGAATTGGAATCGCTTAAAAATGTTATCCGAGCTAGGAGTTAAGCCAAAAATACGATTTGGGCCCCCACGAACTTAGAACCGACGATAAAATTGGACTTTAATATTTTCAGCTTCTGAGCGCTCGAACGTCTTAGAAATGGTAAAAAAAATATGTCAGGCTTTGGAATCGCTTATAAATGTTATCCGAGCTAATAGTTAGGCCGAACATACAATTTGGGAGACCACTAACCATTAACCAACGCGAAAAATCGAACTTCAAAATTTTCAACTTTTGTGCGCTCGAACCCCTTAGAAATGGTAAATAAAACATGTCTGGCTTTGTAATCTCTCAAAAATGTTATCCGAGCTAAGAGTTATGGCCAAAAATACGATTTTGGCCCCACGAACAAAGAATAGACGCGAAAAATCGAACTTCAATATTTTCAGCTTCTGAGCGCTCGAACCCCTTAGAAATGATAAAAAAAACTTGTCAGGCTTTGGAATCACTCAAAAATTTTATCCGAGCTAGGAGTTAGGCCAAAAATACGATTCGGGCCCCGACGAACAATTAACCGACGCGAAAAATCGGACTTCAAAATTTTCAACTTCTGAGCGCTCGAAACCCTTAGAAATGGTAAAAAAAACATGTGAGGCTTTAGAATCGCTCAAAAATGTTATCCGAGCTAGGAGTTATGCCAAAAATAAGATTTGGGCCTCCACGAACAAAGAACCGACAAGAAAAATCGGACTTTAGAATTTTAAGCTTCTGAGCGCTCGAACCCCTTAGAAATGGAAGAAAAAACATGTCAGGCTTTGGAATCGCTCAAAAATGTTATCTGAGCTAGGACTTAAGAAAAAACTACGATTGGTCCCCGAACAAAGAACCAACACAAAAAATCGGACTTCAATTTTTTCAGCTTCTAAAATCACGAACCCATTAAAAATGGTAAAAAAAAATGTCAGGCTTTAGAATCGCTCAAAAATGTTATCCGAGTTAGGAGTAAGCCCTAAAATACGATTTGGGCCGCCACGAAAAATTAATCGACGCGAAAAATCAGACTTAAATATTTTCACCTTTTAAGCTCACGAACCCCTTAAAAACTGTAAAAAAAACATTTCAGGCTTTGGAATCGCTCAAAAATGTTATCTGAGTTAGGAGTTAGGCCAAAAATACGATTTGGGCAGCCGCGAACAAAGAACCGATGCGAAAAATCGGACTTCAAAATTTTCAGCTTATGAGCGCTCGAACCATTAGATATGGTAAAAAACATGTCAGGCTTTGGAATTGCTTTAAAATGTTATCCGAGCTAGTTGTTAGGCCAAAAATACAATTTCGTTCCCAACGAACAAAGAAGCAATACGAAAAATCGAACTTTAATATTTTCAGTTTCTAAGCTCACGAACCCCTTAGAAATGGTAAAATAACATGTCAAGTTTTGGAATCGCTCAAAAATGTTTTCCGAGCTAGGAGTTAAGCCAAAAATACGATTTGGGCCCCCACGAACCAAGAACCGACGATAAAATTGGACTTTAATATTTTCAGCTTCAGAGCGCTCGAACTCCTTAGAAATGGAAAAAAAATATGTCAGGATTTGGAATCGCTTATAAATGTTATCCGAGCTAATAGTTAGGCCGAACATACAATTGGGCGACCACTAATCATTAACCAACGCGAAAAATCGAACTTTAAAATTTTCAGCTTTTGTGCGCTCGAACCCCTTAGAAATGGTAAAAAAACATGTCAAGCTTTGTAATCTCTCAAAAATGTTATCCGAGCTAGGAGTTAGGCCAAAAATACGATTTGGGCCCCACGAACAAAGAATAGACGCGAAAAATCGGACTTCAATATTTTCAGCTTCTGAGCGCTCGAACCCCTTAGAAATGATAAAAAAAACTTGTCAGGCTTTGGAATCACTCAAAAATTTTATCCGAGCTAGGAGTTAGGCCAAAAAAACGATTCGGGCCCCGACGAACAATTAACCGACGCGAAAAATCGGACTTCAAAATTTTCAGCTTCTGAGCACTTGAAACCCTTAGAAATGGTAAAAAAACATGTGACGCTTTGGAATCGCTCAAAAATGTTATCCGAGCTAGGAGTTATGCCAAAAATAAGAATTGGGCCCCCAAGAACAAAGAAAAGACGCGAAATATCGGACTTCAGCATTCAAACCCCTTAGAAATGGTAGAAAAAACATGTCAGGCTTTGGAATCGCTCAAAAATGTTATCCGAGCTAGGACTTAAGAAAAAACTACGATTTGGTCCCCGAACAAAGAACCAACACAAAAAATCGGACTTCAATTTTTTCAGCTTCTGAAATCACGAACCCGTTAAAAATGGTAAAAAAAATGCCAGGCTTTAGAATCGCTCAAAAATGTTATCCGAGCTAGGAGTAAGGCCTAAAATACGATTTGGGCCGCTACGAAAAATTAATCGACGCGAAAAATCAGACTTAAATCTTTTCAGCTTCTGAGCTCACGAACCCCTTAAAAATGGTAAAAAAAAACATTTAGGCTTTGGAATCGCTCAAAAAGGTTCTCCGAGCTAGGAGTTAGGGCAAAAATACGATTTGGCCCCAACGAACAATTAACCGACGCAAAAAGTCGGACTTTATTATTTTCAGCTTCTGGGCGCTCGAACCCCTTAGAAATGGTAAAAAAAAACTTGCCAAGCTTTGGAATCGCTCAAAAATGTAATCCGAGCTAGGAGTTAAGCCAAAAATACTATTTGGGCCCCCACAAACAAAGAACCGACGCAAAAAATCAGACTTCAAAAATTTTTGGTTTCTGAGTGCTCGAACCCCTTAGAAATGGTAAAAAAAACATGTCAGGATTTGGAATTGCTCAAAAATGTTATCCGAGCTAGGAGTTAGGTCAAAAATACGATTTGGACCCCCACGAACAAAGAACCTACGCGAAAAATCGGACTTCAAAATTTTCATTTTCTGAGCGCTCGAACCCTTAGAAATGGTAAAAAAAATGTCAGGTTTGGAATCGCTCAATAATGTTATCCGACCTAAGAGTTAGGCCAAACATACGATTTGGCCCCCACGAACAATTAACCGACGTGAAAAATCAGACTTCAATATTTTCAGCTTCTGAGCTCACGAACCCTTTAAAAATGGTAAAAAAAACATGTCTGGCTTTTGAGTCGGTTAAAAATGTTATCCGAGCTAGGAGTTAAGCCAAAAATACGATTTGGGCCCCCACGAACAAAGAACCCCCGCGAAAAATCAGACTTAAATATTTTCAGCTTCAGAGCGCTCGAACCCCTTAGAAATGGTAAAAAACTGGTCAGGCTTTGGAATCGCTCAAAAATATTATCCGAACTAAGAGTTAGGCCAAAAATACGATTTGGGCCCCCATAAACAATTAACCGACGCGAAAAATAGGACTTAAAATTTTCAGTTTTTGAGCGCTCAAACACGTTAGAATCGGTAAAAAAAAACATGTCAAGTTTTGTAATCTCTAAAAAATGTTATCCGAGTTATGAGTTAGGCCCAAATTACGATTTGTGCCCACATGAACATGGAAACGACGCGAAAAATCGGAATTCAAAATTTTAATCTTATGAGCGCTCGAACCCCTAAGAAATGGTAAAATAAAATGTCAAGCTTTGAAATCGCTCAAAAATGTTTTCCGACCTAGGAGTTAGGCCAATAATATGATTTTGGCCCCACAAACAAAGAACCGACACGAAAAATCGGTCTTTAATATTTTCAGCTTCTGAGCGCTCGAACCCTTAGAAATGGTAAATAAACATGTCAGACTTTGGAATCGCTCAATAATGTTATCCGAGCTAAGAGTTAGGCCAAAAATACGATTTGGGCCCCCACGAACAATTAACCGACGCGAAAAATCGGACTTCAATATTTTCACCTTATGAGCTCACAAACCCCTTAAAATTGGTAAAAAAAATAACATGCCAGGCTTTTGAATCGCTTAAAAATGTTATCAGAGTTTGGAGTTAGGCCAAAAATACGATTTCAGCCCCCACGAACAAAGAACTGACGCGAAAAATCGGACTTCAAAATTTTCAGCTTCTGAGCTCACGAACCCCTTAAAAATGGTAAATAAAAAACATGTTAGGTTTTGGAATCGCTCAAATATGTTATCCAAGTTAGGAGTTAGGCCAAAAATACGATTTGGGCCTCCACGAACAAAGAATAGACGAGAAAATTTGGACTTCAGAATTTTCAGCTTCTGAGCGCTCGAACCCCTTAGAAATGGTAGAAAAAACATGTCAGGCTTTGGAATCGCTGAAAAATGTTATCCGAGCTAGGACTTAAGCAAAAACTACGATTTGGCCCCCGAACAAAGAAACGACGCGAAAAATCAGACTTCAAAATTTTCAGCTTCCGAGCGCTCGAACCCCTTAGAAATGGTAAAAAAACATGTCAGGCTTTGGAACCGCTCAAAAATGCTATCTGACCTATGAGCTAGGCCAAAAATTCGATTTGGACCCCCACGAACAATTAACCGTCGCGAAAAATCGGACTTCAATATTTTCATCTTCTGAGCTCACGAACCCCATAAAAATTGTAAAAAAAAATAAGTCAGGCTTTGCCATCGCTCAAAAATGTTATCCGAGCTAGGAGTTAGGCCAAAAATACGATTTAGGCCCCCACGGACAAAGAACCGACGCGAAAATTCAGACTTCAAAATTTTCCGCTACTGAGCGCTCGAACCCCTTAGAAATGATAAAAAATCATGTCAAGCTTTGGAATCGCTCAAAAATGTTATCAGAGCTAGGAGTTAGGCCAAAATTACGATTTGTGCCCCCAGCAACAATTCACCGACGTGAAAAATGAGACTTCAATATTTTCAGCTTCTGAGTTCAAGAACCCTTTAAAAATGGTTAAAAAAACATGTCGGGCTTTTGAGTCGGTTAAAAATGTTATCCGAGCTAGGAGTTAGGCCAAAAATACGTTGGGCCCCTACAAACAAAGAACCGATGCGAAAAATCGAACTTCAAAATTTCAGCTTCTAAGCTCTCGAACCCCCTAGAAATGGTAAAAAAAACATGTCAGCCTTTGGAATCGCAAAAAAATGTTATCTGAGTTAAGAGTTAGGCCAAAAATACGATTTGGGCCTCCACAAACAAAGATCCGACGCGAAAAATCGGACTTCATATTTTCAGCTCCTGAGGACTCGAACCCCTTAGAAAAGGTAAAAAAAACATGTTAGGCATTGGAATCGCTCGAAAATGTTATCCGAGTTAGGAGTTATGCCAAAAATACGATTTGCAGCACCACGAACAAAGAACCGACGTGAAATATCGGACTTCAAAATTTTCAACTTCTAAGCGCTCGAACCCTTAGAAATGGTAAATTAACATGTCAGGCTTTGGAATCGCTCAAAAATGTTATCCGAGCAAAGAGTTAAGCCAAAAATACGATTTGGGCCTCCACGAAAAAAGAATCGATGCGAAAAATCGGACTTCAATATTTTAAGCTTCTGAGTGCTCGAACCCCTTAGAAATGATAAAAGAAACTTGTCAGGCTTTGGAATCGCTCAAAAATGTTATCCGACCTAGGACTTAGGCCAAAAATACGATTTGGGCCCCCACAAACAAAGAACTGACGAGAAAAATAGAACTTCAAGATTTTCAGCTTCTGAGGGCTCGAAACCCTTAGAAATGTTATCGGAGCTAGAAGTTAGGCAAAAAATATGATTTGGGCCTCCACGAACAAAGAAACCGACGCGAAAAATCGGAATTCAACATTCGAACCCCTAGAAATGGTAAAAAAACATGTCAGGCTTTGGAATGGCAGAAAAATGTTATCCGAGCTAGGAGCTAGGCCAAAAATACGATTTGGTCCCCCACGAACAAAGAACGGACGCGAAAAATCGTATTTCAATATTTTCAGCTTATAAGCGTTCGAGCCCCTAGAAATGATAAAAAAAACATGTCAGGCTTTGTAATCTCTTAAAAATTTTATCCGAGCTAGGAGTTAGGGAAAAAATACGATTTGGGCCTCAACGAACGATTAACCGACGCGAAAATCAAACTTTAATATTTTAAGCTTCTGAGCGCTCGAACCCCTTAGAAATGGTAAAAAAAACTTGTTAGGCTTTGGAATCACTCAAAAATGTTATCCGAGCAAGGAGTTAAGCCAAAAATACCATTTGGGCCCCCACGAACAAAGAACCGAAGCGAAAAATCGGACTTCAGAATTTTTAGCTTCTTAGCGCTCGAACCCTTAGAAATGGCAAAAAAACATGTCAGGCTTTGGAATCGCTCAAAAATGTTATCCGAGCTAGGAGTTAGGCCAAAAATACAATTTGGGCCCCCACGAACAAAGAACCGACGCGACAAATCGGACTTCAATATTTTCAGATTTTGAGCGCTCGAACCCCTAACAAATGGTAAAAAAACATGTCAGCCTTTGGAATCGCACAAAAATGTTATCTGAGCTAAGAGTTAGGCCAAAAATACAATATGGGCCTCCACGAACAAAAAACCGACTCGAAAAATCGGACTTCAAAATTTTCAGCTTTTGAGGGCTCGAACCCCTTAGAAATGGTAAAAAAACATGCCAGGCTTTGTAATCTCTCAAAAATGTTATCCGAGCTAGGCGTTAGGCCTAAAATACGATTTCGGCCCCGACGAATAATTAACCGACGAGAAAAATCGGACTTCAATATTTTCAGCTTCTAAGCTCACGAACCCCTTAAAAATGGTAAAAAACCATGTCAGGCTTTGGAATCGCTCAAAACTGTTATCCGAGATAGGAGTTAGGCCAAAAATACGATTTGGGCCCCCACGAACATGGAACCGACGTGAAAAATTGGACTTCAAAATTTTTCTCTTCTGAGCGCTCGAACCTCTTAGAAATGGTAAAAAACATGTCAGGCTTTGGAATTGCTCAAAAATGTTATCCGACCCAGGAGTTAGCAAAAATTATGATTTGGGCCCCCGCGAACAATTATCCGACGCGAAAAATCGGTCTTTAATTTTTTCAGCTTCTCACCGCTCGAACCCTTAGAAATGCTAAAAAAAACATGCCAGGCTTTGCAATCGCTAAAAAATGTTATCCGACCTAAGAGTTAGGCCAAACATACGATTTGGGCCCCCACGAACAATTAACCGACGCGAAAAATCGGACTTCAATACTTTCAGCTTCTGAGCTCACGAATCCCTTAAAATTGTTAAAAGAAAAATCAGGCTATGGAATCGCTCAAAAATGTTATCGGAGTTAGGCGTTACGCCAAAAATTCGATTTGGGCCCCCACGAACAAAAATAACCGACGCGAAAAATCGGACTTCAAAATTTTAAACTTTTGAGCGCTCGAACCCTTAGATTTGGTAAAAAAACATGTCAGGCTTTGGAATCGCTCAAAAATGTTAACCGAGCTAGGAGTTAAGCCAAAAATACGATTTGCGCCCCCACGATCAAAGAACCGACGCGAAAAATCGGACTTCAATATTTTCACCTTCTTAGCGCTCGAACCCCTTAGAAATGGTAAAAATACTTGTCAGTCTTTGAAGTCGTTGAAAAATGTTATCCGAACTAAGAGTTAGGCCAAAAATACGATTTGGGCCCCACGAACAATTAACCGACGCAAAAAATCGGACTTCAATATTTTCAGCTTTTGAGCTCACGAACCCCTTAAAATGGTTAAAAAAACATGTCAGGCTTTGGATTTGCTTAAAAATGTTATCCGAGTTATGAGTTAGGCAATAAATATGATTTGGGCCCCCACGAACATGAAACCGACGCGAAAAATCGGACTTCAAAATTTATATCTTCTGAGCGCTCGAACCCCTTATAAATGGTAAAAAAAACATGTCAAACTTTGGAATCTCTCAAAAATGTTATCCGAGCTAGGAGTTAGGCCAAAAATATGATTTGGGCCCCCACGAACAAAGAACCCACGCAAAAAATCGGCCTTTAATATTTTCAGCTTCTAAGCGCTCAAATCCTTAGAAATGGTAAAAAAAACATGTCAGGCTTTGGAATCGCTCAATAATGTTACACGAGCTAAGAGTTAGGCCAAACATACGACTTGGCCCCCCTCGAACAATTAACCGACACGAAAAATCGAACTTCAATATTTCAGCTTCTGAGCTCACGAACCCCTTAAAAATGGTAAAAAGACATGTCAGGCTTTGGAATCGCTCAAAAATGTTATCCGAGTTAGCCGTTAGGCCAAAATACGATTTGGGCCCCCACGAACAAATAGATACGATGAGAAAAATTGGACTTCAAAATTTTCAACTTCTGAGCGCTCGAACCCTTAGAAATGGTAAAAAATTTGTCAGGCTTTGGAATCGCTCAAAAATCTTAACCGAGCTAGGAGTTAAGCCAAAAATACGATTTGGGCCCCCACGAAAAAAAACCGACGCGAAAAGTCAGACTTCAACATTCGAACCCCTAGAAATGGAAAAAAAACATGTCAGGCTTTGGAATGGCACAAAAATATTATCCGAGCTAGGAGTTAGGCCAAAAATACGATTTGGGCCCCACGAACAATTAACCAATGCGAAAAATTAGACTTCAATATTTTCTGCTTCTGAGCGCTCGAAACCCTAAGAAATTGTAAAAAAAAATGTCAGGCTTTAGAATCGCTCACAAATGTTATCCGAGTTAGGAGTTATGCCAAAAATAAGATTTGGGCCCCCACGAACAAAGAAACCGACGCTAAAAATCGAACTTCAACATTAGAACCCCTAGAAATGGTAAAAAAACATGTCAGGCTTTGGAATGGCACAAAAATATTATCCGAGCTAGGAGTTAGGCCAAAAATACGATTTGGGCCCCCACGAACAAAGAACCGACGCTAAAAATCGAACTCCAATATTTTCAGATTCTGAGCGCTCGAACCCCTTAGAAATAGTAAAAAAACATGTCAGGCTTTTGAATAGCACAAAAATGTTATCTGAGCTAAGAGTTAGGCCAAAAAAACGATTAGGGCCCCCACGAACAAAGAACCGACTCGTAAAATCGGACTTCAAAATTTTCAGCTTTTGAGCGCTCGAACCCCTTAGAAATAGTAAAAAAAAACATGCCAGGCTTTGTAATCTCTCAAAAATGTTATCCGTGCTAGGAGTTGGGCCTAAAATACTATTTGGGCCCCGACAAATAATTAACCGACGAGAAAATCGGACTTCAATATTTTCAGCTTTTGAGCTCACGAACCCCATAAAATGGTTTAAAAAACCTTTAAGGCTTTGGAATCGCTCCTAACTGTTATCCGAGTTAGGAGTTAGGCCATAAATACGATTTGGGCCCCCACGAACATGGAACCGACGCGAAAATCAGACTTCAAAATTGTTTTCTTCTGAGCGCTAGAACCTTTTAGAAATGGTAAAAAACATGTCAGGCTTTGGAAATGCTAAAAAATGTTATCCGAGCTATGAGTTAGCCAAACATATGATTTGGGCCCCCGCGAACAAAGAACCGACGCGAAAAATCTGTCTTTAATATTTTCAGCTTCTCAGCGCTCGAACGCTTAGAAATGGTAAAAAAAACATGTCAGACTTTGGAATCGCTCAAAAATGTTATCCGACCTAAGTGTTAGGCCAAACATACGATTTGGGCCCCCACGAACAATTAACCGACTCGAAAAATTGGACTTCAATATTTCAGCTTCTGAGCTCACGAACACCTTAAAAATGGTAAAAAGACATGTCAGGCTTTGAAATCGCTCAAAAATGTTATCGGAGTTAGGGGTTAGGGCAAAAATACGATTTAGGCCCCCACGAACAAAAAGAACCGACGCGAAAAATCGGACTTCAAAATTTTCAACTTCTGAGCGCTCGAACTCTTAGCAATGGTAAAACAAACTTGTCAGGCTTTGGAATCGCTCAAAAATGTTATCCGAGCTAAGAGTTAGGCCAAAAATACGATTTGGGCCCCCACGAACAATTAACCGACACGCAAAATCGGACTTCAATATTTTCAGCTTTTGAGCTCACAAACCCCTTAAAATTGGTAATAAAAAATATCAGGCTTTTGAATCGCTCAATAATGTTATCCGAGTTTGGAGTTAGGCAAAACATACGATTTGGGCCCCCACGAACAATTAAACGACGCAAAAAATCGGATTTCAAAACTTTCAGCTTCTGAGCTCACGGAGCCCTTAAAAATGGTAAAAAAAACATGTTAGGCTTTGGAATCGCTCAAAAATGTTATCCGAGCTAGGAGATAGTACAAAAAAACAATTTCGGCCCCAACGAACAAAGAAACAACGCTAAAAATCGGACTTCAATATTTTCAGGTTCTGAGCTCACGAACCCCTTAGAAATGGTAAAAAACATGTCAGCCTTTGGAATCGCTCAAAAATGTAATCCGAGGTAGGAGAAAGGCCAAAAATACGATTTGGACCCCCACGAACAAAGAACCAACGAGAAAAATCGGACTTCAAAATTTTAGGCTTCTGAGTGCTCGAAATCCTTAAAAATGGTAAAAAAAAATGTCAGGCTTTACAATCGCTCAAAAATATTATCCGAGCTAGGAGTTACGCCTAAAATACGATTTGGGCCCCCACAAACAATTAACCGACGCGCAAAATCGGACTTCAATATTTTCAGCTTTTGAGCTCACAAACCCCTTAAAATTGGTTAAAAAAAATATCAAGCTTTGGAATCGCTCAATAATGTTATCCGAGTTTGGAGTTAGGGCAAACATACGATTTGGGCCCCCACGAACAATTAACCGACGCGAAAAATCGGATTTGAAAATTTTCAGCTTCTGAGCTCACGAACCCCTTAGAAATGGTAAAAAAACATGTTAGGCTTTGGAATCGCTCAAAAATGTTATCCGAGCTAGGAGATAGTACAAAAATACGATTTCGGCCCCAACGAACAAAGAAACATCGCGAAAAATAGGACTTCAATATTTTCAGGTTCTGAGCTCACGAACCCCTTAGATATGGTAAAAAACATGTCAGCCTTTTGAATAGCTCAAAAATGATATCCGTGGTAGGAGTTAGGCCAAAAATACGATTTGGGCCCCCACGAACAAAGAACTGACGAGAAAAATCGGACTTCAAAATTTTAGGCTTCTGAGTGCTCGAAATCCTTAAAAATGGTAAAAAAAAAAACATGTCAGGCTTTACAATCACTCAAAAATATTATCCGAGCTAGGAGTTAGGCCTAAAATACGATTTGGGCCCCCACAAACAAAGAACCGACGCGAAAAATCAGACTTCAAAATTTTTAGCTTCTAAGCGCTCGAACCCCTTAGAAATGGTAAAAAAACATGCAAGGATTTAGAATCGCTCAAAAATGTTTCCTGAGTTAGGAGTTAGGCAAAAAATACGATTTGGGACCCTACGAACAAAGAACCGACGCGATAAATCGAACTTCAATATTTTCAGCTTCTGTACGCTCGAACCCCCTAGAAATGGTAAAATGACATGTCATGCTTTGGAATCACTCAAAAATGTTATCCGAGCTAAGAGTTAGGCCAAAATACGATTTGGGCCCCCACGAACAAAGCACCAACCCGAAAAATCGGACTTCAATATTTTCAGTTTGTGAGATCAAGAACCGCTTAAAAATGGTAAAAAAAACGTGTCAGGCTTTGTAATCGCTCAAAAATGTTATTCGAGATAGGACCTAGGCCTAAAATAAGATTTGGGTCTCCACGAACAAAGAACCGACGTGAAAATCAGATTTAAAAATTTTCACATACTGAGCTCTCGAACCCCTTAGAAATGGTAAAAAAACATGTCAGGCTTTCGAATCGCTCAAAAATGTTATCCGAGCTAGGAGTTAGGATTAAAATACGATTTAGGCCCCCATGAACAAAGAACAGACGCGAAAAATCGGACTTCATTATTTTTAGTTTTTGAGTGCTCGAAATGGTAAATTAACATGTTAGGCTTTGGAATTGCTCTAAAATGTTATCCGGACTAAGAGTTAGCCCAACGATTTGGCCCCCACGAACAATTAAATGACGCGAAAAATCGGACTTCAAGATTTTCAGCTTCTGAGCGCTCGAACCCCTTAGAAATGGTAATAAAAACATGTTAGGCTTTGGAATCGCTCAAAAATGTTATCCGAGCTAAGATTTAGCAAAAATTACGATTTGGGCCACTACGAACAATTAACGGATGTGAAAATTGGACTTCAAAATTTTCAGCTTCTGAGCGCTCGAACCCCTTAGGAATGGTAAAAAAACATGTCAGGCTTTAGAATCGCTCTAAAATGTTATCCGAGCCAGAAGTTAGGCCACAAATACGATTTCGGCCCCAACGAATAAAGAACCGACGCGAAAAATCGGATTTCAATATTTTAAGCTTCTGAAATGATAAAAAAAAATGTCAGGCTTTGTAATCTCTCAAAAAGGTTATCCGAGCTAGGAGTTCGGGCAAAAATACGATTTGGCCGCAACGAACAATTAACCGACGCAAAAAGTCGGACTTTAATATTTTCAGCTTCTGAGCGCTCGAACTCCTTAGAAATAGTAAAAAAAAACTTGCCAGGCTTTGGAATCGCTCAAAAATGTAATCCGAGCTAGGAGTTAAGCCAAAAATACTATTCGGGCCCCCACAAACAAAGAACCGACACAAAAAATCGGACATCAAAAATTTTAAGTTTCTGAGTGCTCGAACCCCGTAGAAATGGTAAAAAAACATATCAGGCTTTGGAATCGCTCAATAATGTTATCCGACCTAAGAGTTAGCCAAACATACGATTTTGGCCCCCACGAATAATTAACCGACGCGAAAAATCGGACTTCAATATTTTCAGCTTCTTAGCTCACGAACCCCTTAAAAATGGTAAAAAGACATGTAAGGCTTTAGAATCGCTCAAACATGTTATCCGAGTTAGGCGTTACGCTAAAAATACAATTTGGGCCCCCACGAACAAAAAAAACCGACGCGAAAAATCGGACTTAATAATTTTCAACTTCTGAGCGCTCGAACCCATAGAAGTGGTAAAAAAAATATGTCAGGTTTTGGAATCGCTCAAAAATATTATCCGAACTAAGTGTTAGGCCAGAAATACGATTTGGGCCCCCACGCACAATTAACTGATGCCAAAAAATCGGACTTTAAAATTTTCTGCTTTTGAGCGCTCGAACCCCTTAGAAATGGTTAAAAAAACATGTCAGGCTTTGTAATCTCTCAAAAATGTTTTCTGAGCTAGGAGTTAGTCAAAAATATAATTTGGCCCCCCAAAACAAAGAACCGACGCGAAAAATCGGTCTTTCATATTTTCAGCTTCTGAGAGCTCGAACCCTTAGAAATAGTAAAAAAAACATGTCAGGCTTTGGAATCGCTCAATAATGTTATCCGACTTAAGAGTTAGGCCAAACATACGATTTGGGCCCGCACGAACAATTAACCGATGAGAAAAATCGGACTTCAATATTTTCCGCTTCTGAGCTCACGAACCCCTTAAAAATTGTAAAAAGACATGTCAGGCTTTGGAATCGCTCAAAAATGTTATCCGAGTTAGGCGTTACGCCAAAAATACGATTTGGGCCCCCACGAACAAAAAGAACCTGAAATCACGAACCCATTAAAAATGGTAAAAAACATGCCAGGCTTTAGAATCGCTCAAAAATGTTATCCGAGCTAGGAGTAAGGCCTAAAATACTATTTGGGCTGCTACGAAAAATAAATCGACGCGAAAAATAAGACTTAAATATTTTCAGATTCTGAGCTCACGAACCCCTTAAAAATGGTAAAAAAAAAACATTTCAAGCTTTGGAATCGCTCAAAAATGTTATCTGAGTTAGGAGTTAGGCCAAAAATAAGATTTGGGCCCCCGCTAACAAAGAATCGATGCGAAAAATCGGACTTCAAAATTTTCAGCTTATGAGCGCTAGAACCATCAGATATGGTAAAAAACATGTCAGGCTTTGGAATGGCTCAAAAATGTTATTCGAGCTAGGAGTTAGGCCAAAAATACGATTTGGTCCCCCAAGAACAAAGAACAGACGCGAAAAATCGGATTTCAATATTTTCAGCTTCTGAGCGTTCGACCCCTTAGAAATGATAAAAAAAAAACATGCCAGGCTTTGTAATCTCTCAAAAAAGTTATCCGAGCTAGGAGTTCGGGCAAAAATACGATTTGGCCCCAATGAACAATTAACCGACTCAAAAAGTCGGACTTTAATATTTTCAACTTCTGGGCGCTCGAACCCCTTAGAAATGGTAAAAAAAAAACTTGCCATGCTTTGGAATCGCTCAAAAATGTAATCCGAGCAGGGAGTTAAGCCAAAAATACTATTTGGGCCCCCACAAACAAAGAACCGACGCAAAAAATCGGACTTCAAAAATTTTTAGTTTCTCAGTGCTCGAACCCCTTAGAAATGGTAAAAAAACATGTCAGGCTTTGGAATTGCTCAAAAATGTTATCCGATCTAGGAGTTAGGCCAAAAATACGATTTGGGCCCCCACGAACAAAGAACCTACGCGAAAAATCGGACTTCAGCATTCAATCCCCTTAGAAATGGTAAAAAAACATGTCAGCCTTCGGAATGGCTCAAAAATGTTATTCGAGCTAGGAGTTAGGCCAAAAATACGATTTGGGCCACCACGAACAAAGAACCTACGCGAAAAATCGGACTTCAAAATTTTCAACTTTTGAGCGTTCGAACCCTTAGAAATCGTAAAAAAACATGTCAGGCTTTGGAATCGCTCAATAATGTTATCCGACCTAAGAGTTAGGCCAAACATAAGATTTGGGCCCCCACGAAAAATAAACCGACGCGAAAAATCGAACTTCAATATTTTCAGCTTCTTAGCTCACGAACCCCTTAAAAATGGTAAAAAGACATGTAAGGCTTTGGAATCGCTCAAACATGTTATCCGAGTTAGGTGTTACGCTAAAAATACGATTTGGGCCCCCACGAACAAAAAGAACCGACGCGAAAAATCGGACTTCAAAATTTTCAACTTCTGAGCGCTCGAACCCATAGAAGTGGTAAAAAAACATGTCAGGCTTTGGAATCGCTCAAAAAAGTTATCCGAGCTAGGAGTTAAGCCAAAAATACGATTTGGGCCCCCACGAACAAAAAACCGACGCGAAAAATCGACTTAAATATTTTCAGCTTCTGAGCGCTCGAACCCCTTAGAAATGGTAAAAAAAAACTTGTCACTATTTGGAATCGCTCAAAAATATTATCCGAACTAAGAGTTCGGCCTAAAAGTACGATTTGGGCCCCCGCGAACAAAGAACCTACGCGAAAAATCGGACTTCAAAATTTTAGCTTGGGAGCACACGAACCCCTCAAATATGGTATAAAACATGTCAGGCTTTCGAATTGCTTAAAAAATGTTATCCGAGCTAGGAGTTAGGCCAAAAATACGATTTCGTTCCCAACGAACAAAGAAACAACACGAAAAATCGGATAATTATAATTTTCAGCTTCTAAGCTCACGAACCCCTTAAGAATGGTAAAAAAAAACATGTCATGCTTTTGAATCGCTCAAAAATGTTCTCCGAGCTAGGAGTTAAGTTAAAAATACGATTTGGGCCCCCACGTACGAAGAACCGACGCGAAAAATCGGACTTTAATATATTCAGCTTCTGACCGCTCGGACTCCTTAGAAATGGAAAAAAAATATGTCAGGCTTTGGAATCGCTCAAAAATGTTATCCGAGCTAAGAGTTAGGCCGAACATACAATTTGGGCCCTCACGAATCATTAATCGACGCAAAAAATCGGACTTCAAAATTTTCAGCTTCTGTGCGCTCAAACCCTTTAGAAATGGTAAAAAAAACATGTCAGGATTTGTAATCTCTCAAAAATGTTATCCGAGCTAGGAGTTAGGCCAAAAATACGATTTAGGCCCCCACGAACAATTAACCGACGTGAAAAATCGGACTTCAATATTTTCAACTTCTGAGCTCACGAACCCCTTAAAAATGGTAAAAAAAAACATGTGAGGCTTTGGAATCGTTCAAAAATGTTATCCGAGCTAGGAGTTAGGCCAAAACTACGATTCGGGCCTCCACAAACAATTAACTGACACGAAAAATCGGATTTCAAAATTTTCTGCTTCTAAACGCTCGAAACCCTTAGAAACGGTAAAAAAAACATGTGAGGCTTTGGAAAGCTCAAAAATGTTATCCGAGCTAGGAGTTAGCCCAAAAATACGATTTGGCCTCCCACGAACAAGAAACTGACGCGAAAAATCGGACTTCAACATTCAAACCCCTTAGAAATGGTAAAAAAACATGTCAGGCTTTGGAATGGCTCAAAAATGTTATCCGAACTAGGATTTAGGCCAAAAATACGATTTGGTCCCCCACGAACAAAGAACCGACAGGAAAAATCGGATTTCAATATTTTCAGCTTCTGAGCGTTCGACCCCTTAGAAATGATAAAAAAACATGTCAGGCTTTGTAATCTCTCAAAAATGTTATTCGAGCTTGGAGTTAGGGCAAAAACAAGATTTGGGCCCCAACTAACAATTAAAAGAAGTGAAAAATCGAACTTTAATATTTTCAGCTTCTAAGTGCTCGAACCCCTTAGAAATGGTACAAAAAACTTGTTAGGCTGGAATCGCTCAAAAATGTTATCCGAGCTAGGAGATAAGTCAAAAATACGATTTGGGCCCCCACAAACAAAGAACGGACGCTAAAAATCAGACTTCAAAATTTTTAGCTTCTGAGCGCTCGAATCCCTTAGAAATGGAAAAAAACATGTCAGGCTTTGGAATCGCTCAAAAATGTTATCCGAGCTAGGAGTTAGGCAAAAAATCAGTTTGGGTCCCCACAAACAAAGAACCGACGTGAAAAATCAGACTTCTAATGAGCGCTCGAACCCTTAGAAATGGTAAAAAAGCATGTCAGGTTTTGGAATCGCTCAATAATATTATCAGACCTAAGAGTTTGGCCAAACATACGATTTGGTCCCCCACGAACAATTGACCGATGCGAAAAATCGGACTTCAATATTTTCAGCTTCTGAGCTCACGAACCCCTTAAAAATGGTAAAAAGACATGTCAGGCTTTGGAATAGCTCAAAAATATTATCTGAACTAAGAGTTAGGCCTAAAATACGATTTGGGCACCCACAAACAATTAACCGACGCGAAAAATCAGACTTCAAAATTTTCAGTTTTTGAGCGCTCAAACCCCTTAGAAATGGTAAAAAAACATGTCAGCCTTTGTAATCTCTCAAAAATGTTATTCGAGTTAGGAGTTAGGCCAAAATTACGATTTGGGCCCACATGAACATGGAACCGACGCGAAGAATCGGACTTCTAAATTTTTATCTTATGAGCGCTCGAACCCCTTAGAAATGGTAAAATAACATGTCAAGCTTTGAAATCGCTCAAAAATGTTTTCCGAGCTAGGAGTTTGGCCAATAATATGATTTTGGCCCCCACAAATGAAGAACCGACGCGAAAAATCGGTCTTTAATATTTTCAGCTTCTGAGCGCTCGAACCCTTAGAAATGGTAAATAAACATGTCAGGCTTTGGAATCGCTCAATAATGATGGTAAATAAACATGTCAGGCTTTGGAATCGCTCAATAATGTTATCCGAGCTAAGAGTTAGGGCAAAAATACGATTTGGGCCCCCACGAACAATAAATCGACGCGAAAAATCGGACTTCAATATTTTCAGCTTATGAGCTCATAAACCCCTTAAAATTGGTAAAAAATAACATGCCAGGCTTTGGAATCGCTTAAAAATGTTATTAGAGTTTGGAGTTAGGCAAAAAATACGATTTCAGCCCCCACGAACAAAGAACTGACGCGAAAAATCGGACTTCAAATTATTAAGCTTCTGAGCTCACGAACCCCTTAAAAATGGTATAAAAAAAAAACACGTTAGGTTCTGGAATCGCTCAAAAATGTTATCCAAGTTAGGAGTTAGGCCAAAAATACGATTTGGGCCTCCACGAACAAAGAACCGACGAGAAAAATCGGATTTCAGAATTTTCAGGCTCTGAGCGCTCGAACCCCATAGAAATGGTAGAAAAAATATGTCAGGCTTTGGAATCGCTCAAAAATGTTATCAGAGCTAGGACTTAAGAAAAAACTACGATTTTGTCCCCGAACAAAGAACCAACACAAAAAATCGGACTTCAATTTTTTCAGCTTCTGAAATCACGAACCCATTAAAAATGGTAATAAAAAATGTCAGGCTTTAGAATCGATCAAAAATGTTATCCGAGCTAGGAGTAAGGCCTAAAATACGATTTGGGCCGCCATGAAAAATTAATCGACGCGAAAAACAGGACTTTAATATTTTCAGCTTCTGAGCTCACGAACACCTTAAAAATGGTAAAAAAAAAATCAGGCTTTGGAATCGTTCAAAAATGTTATCTGAGTTAGGAGTTAGGCACAAAATACGATTTGGGCCCTGATATCACGTATTTATATAGTCTTTTCTCCCTTATTTACAAGCTAATTTGTGCGTCATTGGGGCTCTTGGGAGCTATTTTATGCTAACTATCGTATATAGTTGTGGTTTTGTGTTTTAGTGTTGAATTGCAGGTTTTAGGGGAGTTTTCTCCCTATTCCCGAATCATTTGGAAGCAACCACGGCTTTACGAGATGTTACAAGGCACGTAGGATGGCTCGCGAGCTTTATGGATAGTTTAGGAGGTCCCAAGACCCCTAAACGTGAAGATTAGAGAGCAAAGGAGTCAAAAGGAGTTTTCCGTGTACTGATCGGGCAGAAATAGCCCGATCGGGCGAAGTATTTATGATCGGGTATAAAAGTTGCGGACCCGATCGGGCGATGTTTGCCCGATCGAATCGGGCGAGGAAGCATGTCCCCAGACCCGATCGGGTGGCTACCGCCCGACCTGATTGGGTGGAGTGCTGCTTGGTCTCGTTGCGGTGCTACAGGCGAGGGGAACACGCTGGCCCAAGTTGTCGCCAGACCCGATGGGTGACTACCGCCCGACCCGATCGGGTGGGCCGTTTTCTCGCCTTATTGCTGCACTGCTGCTACCAGAGCCCATAAGTGAAGTTGGGAGAATTTGTATGTGGACCCGATCGGGTACTGTGCTCGGGCCCGATCGGGTCTGGTGCTTTAATCGCGCTTTTTCACTTTTTATTTCCGTTCTTAGTGAACTTGAGGGGTATTATAAATACCTTTTCCTCATTATCTTTCATTCATCTTTTATTCATCTTTCATTAGGTTTTAGACTAGTTTTATTCTTCATTGTTCATAGCTTAATTCAAACACTTTAGATTATTTTTAGAGGTGATCAAACCTATTTCGATTTCAATAAAAGTTCTTGCTTTCCGTCAATTGGTACTCTTCTCTACTCTTTATCTCTTCAATTACTTTGATTGCTTAGTTTATTTATTTAATCGTTCATGATGCAATTCTTAGGATTTCCAATTAGTTTTGTTGTTGTCAATTCGATTATGAGTGAGTAGTTCTCTATCTAGGGTGTTAGATAGGAAAGCCATGTTTATACCATGATTGTGATTTAGATTTCTATCAATTTCTAGGGCTCGATTAGGGTGATTGTGATGTGGTTTGTTCTTATTGAGTAATTAATGTCAGTGTATAATTTCATTGATTGCTTGTGGTTAATAGTTGTTTGCACAGATCCGTCTTACGACTAGAGGCCTAGGACACATCAGTAGTTCTGATTACGTTAGTGAACATGCGGCGTATGTTGAATTATGAGCGTTGAGTCTTAACCATAGCTCAACATAGGCTCTAATCCCCCGACTCTTGACTTAGGTTTTAATAGTAGTTGACCCTATTTGGTTGGTATAAGCATGGTGGACCGACCTAATACCCTAGACTTTTATTCCATAGTTTAATCCTCGATTTATTCAGTCTTCTGTAGTCTATTCCTTAGTTTAATTAATCCCTTCCTGATTTCATCTGGAGTAGCTGAATTGGTTGAATTTTGATTTAGAAACTCTGTTTCCCTGTGGATTCGACCCTGCTTCCACTGACTACCTAGTTAGAGGTCCGTAGATTTATTTTTGAATAGGTGATACGACTAAATCCTATCAAATTTTGGCGCCGTTGCCGGGGAGACGGCTAGTTTTCTAAGTTTTTGTTTGGTTATTTGGTCTACTTCTCTGTGCCTCATTGGAACTTCATTGTTCTAATTGAGGTACGTTTTTTTTATATTTTTTTTTTTATATTTTTTTTCTTACTTTTGTAAATTCTTTCTTTCTCTCTCTCTTACTCATGAGTTTATATGGAGTGGCCGGCTTATAATTCGTATGGGGAAGGTTACCCTAATTTTCAAGGGCATTATGACAATAATAATGGATACTCCAATTATCAGGGGCAAGACTATAATAATGGGTATTCTAATTTACAAGAGCAATATAATTTTGATAATGGGTATTACAATAGTTATGTGTCTGATGCATATTTTTATTGCCAATATCCAAATAATTTGTGCATGAATTCCCATGATATTAACCATTTCCCTAACGAGTCCTATGCAACTGGTTATACTTATTCTGACCCACATGGAGTCCATAATTATTCACAATCTGAATCTTCAGAGAGTCTAGATTTACTTAAGCAGATGATTGAGTCTTGTGGTGAACGAATTGAAAAATCTAATCAAGACTTGATGTGTTACATCACACATGTCTCAAATTATGAAAAATCGCTTGCTATGCAACTTGATGATCGACGGGCGATTTATGATGATAATGATTGTGATGATGATTGTGTCGAGAATGCCATATTAGAGGTGAATGATCAGACTCTGACTCCTGATATTGAAAAGCATGATCAGACTGAGGGGAGTTTGGATGTAATGAATGTTTTGATAGAAGAGGAACTCTTGGTTGAGAGCCCTTGTGTTGACGAGCCCATTATTGAGGATGGTGAAATTGTAAGTAAAACCGTCAAGGTTGAGCCTATTATTCCCTGTCCCTATATTCCATCTTCACATAGACTTGATCTTGTCCCTTCTCTCCCTATTCGCCATGCCCCATATTTTCTCACAGTTGCGGTTGCTCCTATTCTCTCCTTGAGATCCTCACAGCCTACGTCACCAAAGGGAAGTTGTTCATTGTCCTTCTTTTCTCCCTTTTATTTTGATTTTACTTATCTTCACAAATCATTTATTTTCTCTGATATTATTTATGTGAAGATAGATGCGCTTGTCATCAAGCCATATCTAGTGCTCAATGACATGTTTGCAGGCGCATTTGATAAGTTACTCAAGGCATTGGACTCTTCCAATGATGATAGGATAAGATCGTGTATGGGCATGTTAGGGTACTATTCCTACAACCCTGTTCCTCTTCTGACTGATGGTTAAGGTAATATGGTCGTGCGGGACCTTTATAAACCAGCGCTGTGCGAGAGGCAACTCGTATCTTTCTTTCCCTTTTTCCTTTTCTTTTTATTTTTTTATTTTTTTTTCTTCTTTTTGTGAGCGAGAGTGAGGGTACTAACATCGTTTTGCCTCTTAGCATAGTCCTTGTCACCTTTTGGCATTGAGGACACTGCCAAGTTCAGCTTGGGGGAGGAGTTCTGTTTGTATTCTCTATCTCTTTTACTGCTTTCTAGGATAGATTTACTGCTTTCGGAAAATACTGAAAAAAATGAAAAAAAATATGGTTCCCATGACTGGTTTAGTTGCCTCCCTGTGCCCCTTGTTGTGCTCTATTTGAAATTGATTTGACTTTGTTTTCTGGATAGCTGGGCATTTGTGATCTTGAGGCTATGATTTGATGTTTGATTGCTATGATTTCGAGCATTTCTGGATTATATTAGACCACTTTGTGCTGCATACCTGAATTGGTTAGACTGTGAGGCCTCTTTGTAGCCTATTGGATTCATATTATTATCCAGTCTATTCTTGTGTGTTAGATCCTCTTTAGTGGATTGATCTTGACTTTGACTTCGTACTTGTCTGATTTTAGATGACTTGTAGCATGTGCTGTGATAGAGGCGTTCTTTTGTCTTATTCTTGAGCTTCAGAGTGAGTTTTTGATATACTTTTATCCTCCTTAGCCCCGCTGAGCCTAATGACTTGTTTCGTGTTACTTAAACCCCTATTATGAGCCAAAAGCCTTCACTTGATATTATTCCAAGCCTAGCTTGGGGGAGCTTTTGTATGGGTTGAGTTTGAGATTGGTTTGTTGGTTTAGTTTGGTTTTTGAGGAATTTAAAAGTGTATTTGCTGTGGTTTGAGAGTGAGAAAGAGAAAAGAAAGAAAGCAAGTTTAGAGTTGCGTGAATGAAATTCAGAAAAAAAAAATGAAATGAAAATTCAAAAGAATTCTAGTTCTTTCATTCACGTACGTTCATAAAAGAATATTCGCTCCATTGCTAGAAAATTGGGTTTGTTATGAGCTTTTCATTGATTTATGAGAGTTGGTTTACTTTACATGGTTTTATGGTGATTGTTGGGAGTTGTGTAGGCCATCCTAGGCCTTGTTTGAATGATTTATGCTCCCCCTTTCTTGGTTTTTCCACCACATTATCCAAAAGTATCCCCTACCTCTCGCCTAAGCCCCATTACAACCCTATAAAGTCCTCTTGAGCTTATGTCTGCATTGTTCATTTGATTGATCTCGAGTTAGTTTGTCAAAGTTAAAGAGTATTTCTGCTAATTGAGTCGACTTGACTAGGATGAGCGTCATTGAACCTTCTTAAACACATGAGAGTGTGAGTGGGAAGGGTACTTATGGTCGGGTTGGTGAGTGTTCGGGCACATTCTTTGCCTGCCACAAAATTGAGAGGAGTGACACCCTTGTGAGTGCCTTTTCAGGACTTGTATGCTTTGTGGGTGCTTGAGTTTGATAAATTGCTTGAATGATTGGTGGTTGGATGGATTTGATTAGCCAAACTTGAATTATGCCTGCTTGAACGATTCTTAGTCTTGAAAATGTTTTGAGCTATTATTTGTTTTTATCTTTGGAGTGAGGTAATCTATTCCATGTTCATGTGTTGTTTGCTTGAGGACAAGCAAAGGTTTAGCTTGGGGGAGTTTGATATCACGTATTTATATAGTCTTTTCTCCCTTATTTACAAGCTAATTTGTGCGTCATTGGGGCTCTTAGGAGCTATTTTATGCTAACTATCGTATATAGTTGTGGTTTTGTGTTTTAGTGTTGAATTGCAGGTTTTAGGGAGTTTTCTCCCTATTCCCGAATCATTTGGAAGCAACCACGGCTTTACGAGATGTTACAAGGCACGTAGGATGGCTCGCGAGCTTTATGGATAGTTTAGGAGGTCCCAAGACCCCTAAACGTGAAGATTAGAGAGCAAAGGAGTCAAAAGGATTTTTCCGTGTACTGATCGGGCAGAAATAGCCCGATCGGGCGAAGTATTTATGATCGGGTATAAAAGTTGCAGACCCGATCAGGCGATGTTTGCCCGATCGAATCGGGCGAGGAAGCATGTCCCCAGACCCGATCGGGTGGCTACCGCCCGACCTGATCGGGTGGAGTGCTGCTTGGTCTCGTTGCGGTGCTACAGGCGAGGGGAACACGCTGGCCCAAGTTGTCGCCAGACCCGATGGGTGACTACCGCCCGACCCGATCGGGTGGGCCGTTTTCTCGCCTTATTGCTGCACTGCTGCTGCCAGAGCCCATAAGTGAAGTTGGGAGAATTTGTATGTGGACCCGATCGGGTACTGTGCTCGGGCCCGATCGGGTCTGGTGCTTTAATCGCGCTTTTTCACTTTTTGTTTCCGTTTTTAGTGAACTTGAGGGGTATTATAAATACCTTTTCCTCATTATCTTTCATTCATCTTTTATTCATCTTTCATTAGGTTTTAGACTAGTTTTATTCTTCATTGTTCATAGCTTAATTCAAACACTTTAGATTATTTTTAGAGGTGATCAAACCTATTTCGATTTCAATAAAAGTTCCTGCTTTCCGTCAATTGGTACTCTTCTCTACTCTTTATCTCTTCAATTACTTTGATTGCTTAGTTTATTTATTTAATCGTTCATGATGCAATTCTTAGGATTTCCAATTAGTTTTGTTGTTGTCAATTCGATTATGAGTGAGTAGTTCTCTATCTAGGGTGTTAGATAGGAAAGCCATGTTTATACCATGATTGTGATTTAGATTTCTATCAATTTCTAGGGCTCGATTAGGGTGATTGTGATGTGGTTTGTTCTTATTGAGTAATTAATGTCAGTGTATAATTTCATTAATTGCTTGTGGTTAATAGTTGTTTGCACAGATCCGCCTTACGACTAGAGGCCTAGGACACATCAGTAGTTCTGATTACGTTAGTGAACATGCGGCGTATGTTGAATTATGAGCGTTGAGTCTTAACCATAGCTCAACATAGGCTCTAATCCCCCGACTCTTGACTTAGGTTTTAATAGTAGTTGACCCTATTTGATTGGTATAAGCATGGTGGACCGACCTAATACCCTAGACTTTTATTCCATAGTTTAATCCTCGATTTATTCAGTCTTCTGTAGTCTATTCCTTAGTTTAATTAATCCCTTCCTGATTTCATCTGGAGTAGCTGAATTGGTCGAATTTTGATTTAGAAACTCTGTTTCCCTGTGGATTCGACCTTGCTTCCACTGACTACCTAGTTAGAGGTCCGTAGGTTTATTTTTGAATAGGTGATACGACTAAATCCTATCAGGCCCCCGCGAACAAAGAACCGATGCGAAAAATCGGACTTCAAAATTTTCAGCTTATGAGCGCTCGAACCCTTAGATATGGTAAAAAATATGTCAGGCTTTGGAATTGCTTAAAAATGTTATCCGAGTTAGGAGTTAGGCCAAAAATACGATTTCGTCTCCCCCGAACAATTAACCGACGCGAAAAATCGGACTTCAATATTTTCAGCTTCTGAGCTCACGAACCCCTTAAAAATGGTAAAAAAAACATGTCAGGCTTTAGAATCGCTCAAAATTGTTATCCGAGTTAGAAGTTATGCCAAAAATATGATTTGGGCCCCCACGAACAAAGAATCGACGCGAAAAATTGGACTTGAATATTTTCATGTTCTGAGCGCCCGAACCCCTTAGAAATGATAAAAAAACCTTGTCAGGTTTTGGAATCGCTCAAAAATTTTATCCGAGCGAGGAGTTAGGCCAAAAATACGATTTCGGTCCCAACGAACAAAGAACCGACGCGAATAATCGGACTTCAAAATTTTCAACTTCTTTGCGCTCGAACCCCTTAGAAACGGTAAACAAACATGTCAGACTTTGGAATCGTTCAAAAATGTATATCCGAGCTAAGAGTTACGCCAAATATACGATTTAGGCCCCCATGAATTAAGAACCGACCCGAAAAATAGGACTTCAAAATTTTCAGCTTGTGAGCACACGAACCCCTTAGAAATGATAAAAAAAAACTTTTGGAATCGCTCAAAAATGTTATCTGAGCTAGGAGTTAGGCCAAATATACGATTTGGGCCCCCACCAACAATTAACCGACGCGAAAAATTGGACTTCCAAATTTTGAGCTTTTGAGAGCTCGAAACCCTTAGAAATGGTAAAAAAAACTTGTCAGGCTTTGGAATCGCTCAAAAATGTTATCTGAGCTAGGAGTTAGGCCAGAAATACGATTTGGGCCCCCACGAACAAAGAACCAACGCGAAAAAACGGACTTCAACATTCGAACCCCTTAGAAATGGTAAAAAAACATGTCAAGTTTTGGAATCGCTAAAAAATGTTATCCGTACCAAGAGTTAGGCCAAAAATACGATTCAGGCACCACGAACAACTAACCGACGCGAAAATTCAGACTTCAAAATTTTCAGCTTCTGAGCGCTCGAACCCCTTAGAAATGGTAAAAAAAACATGTCAGGCTTTGGAACCGCTCAAAAATTCTATCCGACCTATGAGTTAGGCAAAAAATACAATTTGGACCCCAAGAACAATTAACCGACGCGAAAAATCGGACTTCAATATTTTAATCTTCTGAGCTCACGAACCCCTTAAAAATTGTAGAAAAAAACATGTCAGGCTTTGGAATCGCTCAAAAATGTTATCCGAGCTAGGAGTTAGGCCAAAAATACGATTTCGGTCCCAACGAACAAAGAACCGACGCGAATAATCAGACTTCAAAATTTTCAACTTCTTTGCGCTCGAACCCCTTAGAAACGGTAAACAAACATGTCAGACTTTGGAATCGTTCAAAAATGTATATCCGAGCTAAGAGTTACGCCAAATATACGATTTAGGCCCCCATGAATTAAGAACCGACCCGAAAAATAGGACTTCAAAATTTTCAGCTTGTGAGCACACGAACCCCTTAGAAATGATAAAAAAAAACTTTTGGAATCGCTCAAAAATGTTATCTGAGCTAGGAGTTAGGCCAAATATACGATTTGGGCCCCCACCAACAATTCACCGACGCGAAAAATTGGACTTCCAAATTTTGAGCTTTTGAGAGCTCGAAACCCTTAGAAATGGTAAAAAAAACTTGTCAGGCTTTGGAATCGCTCAAAAATGTTATCTGAGCTAGGAGTTAGGCCAGAAATACGATTTGGGCCCCCACGAACAAAGAACCAACGCGAAAAAACGGACTTCAACATTCGAACCCCTTAGAAATGGTAAAAAAACATGTCAAGTTTTGGAATCGCTAAAAAATGTTATCCGTACCAAGAGTTAGGCCAAAAATACGATTCAGGCACCACGAACAACTAACCGACGCGAAAATTCAGACTTCAAAATTTTCAGCTTCTGAGCACTCGAACCCCTTAGAAATGGTAAAAAAAACATGTCAGGCTTTGGAACCGCTCAAAAATTCTATCCGACCTATGAGTTAGGCAAAAAATACGATTTGGACCCCCACGAACAATTAACCGACGCGAAAAATCGGACTTCAAGATTTTAATCTTCTGAGCTCACGAACCCCTTAAAAATTGTAGAAAAAAACATGTCAGGCTTTGGAATCGCTCAAAAATGTTATCCGAGCTAGGAGTTAGGCCAAAAATACGATTTCGGTCCCAACGAACAAAGAACCGACGCGAATAATCGGACTTCAAAATTTTCAACTTCTTTGCGCTCGAACCCCTTAGAAACGGTAAACAAACATGTCAGACTTTGGAATCGTTCAAAAATGTATATCCGAGCTAAGAGTTACGCCAAATATACGATTTAGGCCCCCATGAATTAAGAACCGACCCGAAAAATAGGACTTCAAAATTTTCAGCTTGTGAGCACACGAACCCCTTAGAAATGATAAAAAAAAACTTTTGGAATCGCTCAAAAATGTTATCTGAGCTAGGAGTTAGGCCAAATATACGATTTAGGCCCCCACGAAAAAAGAACCGACGCGAAAAATCGGACTTTAAAATTTTCCGCTTCTGAGCGCTCGAACCCCTTAGAAATGATAAAAAAACATGTCAAACTTTGGAATCACTCAAAAATGTTAGCCGAGCTAGGAGTAAGGCCAAAATTACGATTTGGGCCCCCACCAACAATTGACCGACGTGAAAAATCAGACTTCAATATTTTCAGCTTCTGAGTTCACGAACCCTTTAAAAATGGTAAAAAAAACATGTCGGGCTTTTGAGTCGGTTAAAAATGTTATCCGAGCTAGGAGTTAAGCCAAAAATACGATTTGGGCCCCCACGAACAAAGAATCCCCGCGAAAAATCAGACTTAAATATTTTCAGCTTCAGAGCACTCGAACCCCTTAGAAATGGTAAAGCTCTGGTCATGCTTTTGAATCGCTCAAAAATATTATCCGAACTAAGAGTTAGGCCAAAAATACGATTTGGGCCCCCATAAACAATTAACCAACGCGAAAAAATTGGACTGAAAAATTTTCAGTTTTTGAGCGCTCAAACCCCTTAGAAATGGTAAAAAAACATGTCAGGTTTTGTAATCTCTAAAAAATGTTATCCGAGTTAGGAGTTAGGCCCAAATTTCGATTTGGGCCCACATGAACATGGAACCGACGCGAAAAATCGGACTTCAAAATTTTTATCTTATGAGCGCTTGAACCCCTTAGAAATGGTAAAATAACATGTCAAGCTTTGAAATCGCTCAAAAAAGTTTTCCGAGCTAGGAGTTAGGCCAATAATATGATTTTGGCCCCACAAACAAAGATCCGACACGAAAAATCGGTCTTTAATATTTTCAGCTTCTGAGCGCTCGAACCCTTAGAAATGGTAAATAAACATGTCAGGCTTTGGAATCGCTCAATAATGTTATCCGAGCTAAGAGTTAGGCCAAAAATACGAATTGGGCCCCCACGAACAATTAACTGACACGAAAAATCAGACTTCAATATTTTCAGCTTATGAGCTCACAAACCCCATAAAATTGGTAAAAAAATAACATGCCAATCTTTTGAATCGCTTAAAAATGTTATCAGAGTTTGGAGTTAGGCCAAAAATACGATTTCAGCCCCCACGAACAAAGAACTGACGCGAAAAATCGGACTTTAAAATTTTCAGCTTCAAAGCTCACGAACCCCTTAAAAATGGTAAATAAAAAAACATGTTAGGTTTTGGAACGCTCAAATATGTTATCCAAGTTAGGAGTTAGGCCAAAAATACGATTTGGGCCTCCACGAACAAAGAATAGACGAGAAAATTTGGACTTCAGAATTTTCAACTTCTAAGCGCTCGAACCCCTTAGAAATGGTAGAAAAAACATGTCAGGCTTTGGAATCGCGGAAAAATGTTAGCCGAGCTAGGAATTAAGCAAAAACTACGATTTGGCCCCCGAACAAAGAACCACCGAGAAAAATCGGACTTCAATATTTTCAGCTTGTGAAATCATGAACCCATTAAAAATGGTAAAAAAAAATGTCAGGCTTTAGGATCGCTCAAAAACGTTATCCGAGCTAGGAGTAAGGCCTAAAATACGATTTGGGCCGCCACGAAAAATTAATCGACGCGAAAAATCGGACTTCAATATTTTTAGCTTCTGAGCTCACGAACCCCTTAAAAATGGTAAAAAAACATGTCAGGCTTTGGAATCACTCAAAATTGTTATCCGAGTTAGGAGTTATGCTAAAATAAGATTTGCACCCCCACGAACAAAGAATCGATGCGAAAAATCGGAACTCAAAATTTTTAACTTCTGAGTGCTTGAACCCCTTAAAAATTTTAAATTATCATGTCAGGCTTTGGAATCCCTCAAAAATGTTAATCGAGCTAAGAGTTAAGCACAAATACGATTTGGGCCCCCACGAACAAAGAATCGACGCGAAAAATTGGACTTGAATATTTTCAGCTTCTGAGCGCCCGAACCCCTTAGAAATGATAAAAAAAAACTTGTCAGGTTTTGGAATCGCTCAAAAATGTTATCCGAGCGAGGAGTTAGGCCAAAAATATGATTTCGGTCCCAACGAACAAAGAAACGACGCGAATAATCGGACTTCAAAATTTTCAACTTCTTTGCGCTCGAACCCCTTAGAAACGGTAAACAAACATGTCAGACTTTGGAATCGTTCAAAAATGTAATCCGAGCTAAGAGTTACGCCAAAAATACGATTTAGGCCCCCACGAACAAAGAACCGACCCGAAAAATCGGACTTGAACATTTTCAGCTTCTGAGCACACGAACCCCCTAAGAAACGATAAAAAAAAACTTGTAAGGCTTTGGAATCGCTCAAAAATGTTATCTGAGCTAGGAGTTAGGCCAAATATACTATTTGGGCCCCCACAAACAATTAACCGACGCGAAAAATTGGACTTCAAAATTTTGAGCTTCTGAGAGCTCGAAACCCTTAGAAATGGTAAAAAAAACTTGTCAGGCTTTGGAATCGCTCAAAAATGTTATTTGAGCTAGGAGTTAAGCCAGAAATACGATTTGGGCCCCCACGAACAAAGAACCGACGCGAAAAAACGGACTTCAACATTCGAACCCCTTAGAAATGGTAAAAAAACATGTCAAGTTTTTGAATCGCTAAAAAATGTTATCGGTGCCAAGAGTTAGGCCAAAAATACGATTTAGGCTCCACGAACAATTAACCGACGCGAAAAATCAGACTTCAAAATTTTCAGCTTCCGAGCGCTCGAACCCCTTAGAAATGGTAAAAAAACATGTCAGGCTTTGGAACCGCTCAAAAATGCTATCCGACTTATGAGTTAGGCCAAAAATACGATTTGGACCCCCACGAACAATTAACCGTCGCGAAAAATCGGACTTCAATATTTTCATCTTCTGAGCTCACGAACCCCATAAAAATTGTACAAAAAAAATAAGTCAGGCTTTGTAATCGCTAAAAAATGTTATCCGAGCTAGGAGTTAGGCCAAAAATACGATTTAGGCCCCCACGGACAAAGAACCGACGCGAAAAATCGGACTTCAAAATTTTCCGCTTCTGAGCGCTCGAACCCCTTAGAAATGATAAAAAAAACATGTCAGCCTTTGGAATCGCACAAAAATGTTATCTGAGTTAAGAGTTAGGCCAAAAATACGATTTGGGCCCCCACAAACAAAGATCCGACGCGAAAAATCGGACTTCAAATTTTCAGCTCTTGAGCACTCGAACCCCTTAGAAACGGTAAAAAAAACATGTCAGGCATTGGAATCGCTCGAAAATGTTATCCGAGTTAGGAGTTATGCCAAAAATACGATTTGCAGCCCCACGAACAAAGAACCGACGTGAAATATGGACTTCATTATTTTCAACTTCTAAGCGCTCGAACCTTTAGAAATGGTAAATTAACATCTCAAGCTTTGGAATCGCTCAAAAATGTTATCTGAGCAAAGGGTTAAGCCAAAAATACGATTTGGGCCTCCACGAAAAAAGAATCGATGCGAAAAATCGGACTTCAATATTTTAAGCTTCGAGTGCTCGAACCCCTTAGAAATGATAAAAGAAACTTGTCAGGCTTTGGAATCGCTCAAAAATGTTATCCGAGCTAGGACTTAGGCCAAAAATACGATTTGGGCCCCCACAAACAAAGAACTGACGCGAAAAATAGAACTTCAAAATTTTCAGCTTCTGAGCGCTCGAAACCCTTAGAAATGGTAAAAAAAACATGTCAGGCTTTGTAATCACTCAAAATTGTTATCCGAGCTAGGAGTTAGGCAAAAAATATGATTTGGGACCCCACGAACAAAGAAACCGACGCGAAAAATCGGAATTCAACATTCAAACCCCTAGAAATGGTAAAAAAACATGTCAGGCTTTGGAATGGCAGAAAAATGTTATCCGAGCTAGGAGCTAGGCCAAAAATACGATTTGGTCCCCCACGAACAAAGAACCGTCGCGAAAAATCGGATTTCAATATTTTCAGCTTATGAGCGTTCGACCCCTAGAAATGATAAAAAAAAAACATGTCAGGCTTTGTAATCTCTTAAAATTTTATCCGAGCTAGGAGTTAGGGAAAAAATACGATTTGGGCCTCAACGAACGATTAACCGACGCGAAAATCAAACTTTAATATTTTAAGTTTCTGAGCGCTCGAACCCCTTACAAATGGTAAAAAAAAAACTTGTTAGGCTTTGGAATCACTCAAAAATGTTGTCCGAGCAAGGAGTTAAGCAAAAAATACGATTTGGGCCCCCACGAACAAAGAACCGAAGCGAAAAATTGGACTTCAAAATTTTTATCTTCTTAGCGCTCGAACCCTTAGAAATGGTAAAAAAAAACATGTCAGGCTTTGGAATCGCTCAAAAATATTATCTGAGCTAGGAGTTAGGCCAAAAATACAATTTGGGCCCCCACGAACAAAGAACCGACGCGAAAAATCGGACTTCAATATTTTCAGATTTTGAGCGCTCGAACCCCTTACAAATGGTAAAAAAACATGTCAGCCTTTGGAATCGCACAAAAATGTTATCTGAGCTAAGAGTTAGGCCAAAAATACAATTTGGGCCTCCACGAACAAAAAACCGACTCGAAAATCGGACTTCAAAATTTTCAGCTTTTGAGGGCTCGAACCCCTTAGAAATGGTAAAAAAAACATGCCAGGCTTTGTAATCTCTCAAAAATGTTATCCGAGCTAGGCGTTAGGCCTAAAATACGATTTGGGCCCCGACGAATAATTAACCGACGAGAAAAATCGGACTTCAATATTTTCAGCGTTTGAGCTCACGAACCCCTTAAAATGGTTTAAAAAACCTGTGAGGCTTTGGAATCGCTAAAAACTGTTATCCGACTTAGGAGTTAGGCAAAAATACGATTTGGGCCCCCACGAACATGGAACCGACGCGAAAAATCGGACTTTTAAATTTTTATCTTCTGAGCACTCGAACCTCTTAGAAATGGTAAAAAATCATGTCAGGCTTTGGAATTGCTCAAAAATGTTATCCGAGCTAGGAGTTAGCCAAAAATATGATTTGGGCCCCCGCGAAAAAAGAACCGACGCGAAAAATCGATCTTTAATATTTTCATCTTCTTAGCCCTCGAAGCCTTAGAAATAGTAAAAAAAACATGTCAGGCTTTGGATTCCCTCAAAAATGTTATCCGACCTAAGAGTTAGGCCAAACATACGATTTGGGCCCCCACGAACAATTAACCGACGCGAAAAAATTGGACTTCAATATTTTCAGCTTCTGAGCTCACGAACCCCTTAAAAATGGTAAAAAGACATGTCAGGCTTTGGAAGCGCTCAAAAATGTTATCCGAGTTAGGCGTTACGCTGAAAATACTAATTGGGCGCCACGAACAAAAAGAACCGAAGCGAAAAATCGGAATTCAAAATTTTCAATTTTTGTGCGCTCGAACCCCTTACAAATGGTAAAAAAAACATGTCAGCCTTTGGAATCGCACAAAAATGTTATCCGAGCTAAGAGTTAGGCCAAAAATACGATTTGGGCCCCCGCGAACAAAGAACCGACTCGAAAAATCAGATTTCAAAATTTTCAGCTTTTGAGCGCTCGAACCCCTTAGAAATGGTAAAAAAACATGCCAGGCTTTGTAATCTCTCAAAAATGTTATCCGAGCTAAGAGTTAGACCTAAAATACGATTTGGGCCCCAACGAATAATTAACCGATGAGAAAAATCGGACTTCAATATTTTCAGCTTCTAAGCTCAAGAACCCCTTAAAAATGGTAAAAAACATGTCAGTCTTTGGAATTGCTCAAAACTGTTATCCGAGATAGGAGTTAGGCCAAAAATACGATTTGGGCCCCCACGAACATGGAACCGACGCTAAAAATCGGACTTCAAAATTTTATCTTCTGAGCGCTCGAACCTCTTAGAAATGGTAAAAAACATGTCAGGCTTTGGAATTGCTCAAAAATGTTATCCGACCCAGGAGTTAGCAAAAATTATGATTTGGGCCCCCGCGAACAATTAACCGACGCGAAAAATCGGTCTTTAATTTTTTCAGCTTCTCACCGCTCGAACCCTTAGAAATGCTAAAAAAAACATGCCAGGCTTTGCAATCGCTCAAAAATGTTATCCGACCTAGGAGTTAGGCCAAACATACGATTTGGGCCCCCACGAACAATTAACCGACGCGAAAAATCGGACTTCAAAATTTTCAACATTTGAGCGCTCGAACCCTTAGATTTGATAAAAAAACATGTCAGGCTTTGGAATCGCTAAAAAATGTTAACCGAGCTAGGAGTGAAGCCAAAAATACGATTTGCGCCCCCACGATGAAAGAACCGACGCGAAAATCGGACTTCAATATTTTCAGCTTTTGAGCACTCGAACCCCTTAGAAATGGTAAAAAAAACTTGTCAATCTTTGAAGTCGTTCAAAAATGTTATCCGAACTAAGAGTTAGGCCAAAAATACGATTTGGGCCCCACGAACAATTAACCGACGCAAATAATCGGACTTCAATATTTTTAGATTTTGAGTTCACGAACCCCTTAAAATGGTTAAAAAAAACATGTCAGGCTTTGGATTTGCTCAAAAATGTTATCCGAGTTATGAGTTAGGCCAAAAATACGATTTGGGCCCCCACGAACATGAAACTGACGAGAAAAATCGGACTTCAAAATTTTTATCTTCTGAGCGCTCGAACCCCTTATAAATGGTAAAAAAACATGTCAAGCTTTGGAATCTCTCAAAAATGTTATCGGAGCTAGGAGTTAGGCCAAAAATACGATTTGGGCCCCCACGAACAAAGAACCCACGCAAAAAATCGGCCTTTAATATTTTCAGCTTCTAAGAGCTCAAATCCTTAGAAATGGTAAAAAAACATGTCAGGCTTTGGAATCGCTCAATAATGTTACACGAGCTAAGAGTTAGGCCAAACATACGGCTTGGCCCCCCACGAACAATTAACCGACACGAAAAATCGAACTTCAATATTTCAGCTTCTGAGCTCACGAACCCCTTAAAAATGGTAAAAAGACATGTCAGGCTTTGGAATCGCTCAAAAATGTTATCCGACTTAGGCGTTAGGCCAAAATACGATTTGGGCCCCCACGAACAAATAGAACCGATGCGAAAAATTGGACATCAAAATTTTCAACTTCTGAGCGCTCGAAGCCTTAGAAATGGTAAAAAACTTGTCTGGCTTTGGAATCGCTCAAAAATCTTGACCGAGCTAGGAGTTAAGCCAAAAATGTGATTTGGGCCCCCACGAAAAAAAAAACCGACGCGAAAAGTCAGACTTCAACATTCGAACCCCTAGAAATGGAAAAAAAACATGTCAGGCTTTGGAATGGCACAAAAATATTATCCGAGCTAGGAGTTAGGCCAAAAATACGATTTGGGCCCCACGAACATTAACCAATGCGAAAAATCAGACTTCAATATTTTCAGCTTCTGAGCGCTCGAAACCCTAAGAAATGGTAAAAAAACATGTCAGGCTTTAGAATCGCTCAAAAATATTATCCGAGCTAGGAGTTAGGCCAAAAATACGATTTGGGCCCCACGAACAAAAAAACCGACGCGAAAAATCGGACTTCAACATTCGAAGCCCTAGAAATGGTAATAAAAACATGTTAGGCTTTGGAATCGCTCAAAAATGTTATCCGAGCTAAGAGTTAGCAAAAATTACGATTTGGGCCACTACGAACAATTAACGGATGCGAAAATTGGACTTCAAAATTTTCAACTTCTGAGCGCTCGAACCCCTTAGGAATGGTAAAAAAACATGTCAGGCTTTAGAATCGCTCTAAAATGTTATCCGAGCTAAGAGTTAGGCCAAAAATACAATTTTGGCCCTAACGAACAAAGAAACGACGCGAAAAATTAAACTTCAATAATTTTAGTTTCTTAGCGCTCGAACCCCTTAGAAATTGTAAAAGACATGCCAAGCTTTGGAATCGCTCAAAAATATTATCCGAGCTAAGAGTTAGCCCAAAAATACGATTTTGACCCCACGAACAATTAACAGACGTGAAAATTTGGACTTCAAAATTTTCAGCTTATGAGCGCTCAAACCCCTTAGAAATGGTAAAAAAAACATGTCAGGCTTTTGAATCGCTCAAAAATGTTATCCGAGCTAGAAATTAGGCCACAAATACGATCATGGCCCCAACGAACAAAGGAACGACGCGAAAAATCGGACTTCAAAATATTCAACTTCTGAGCGTTCGAACCCTTAGAAATGTTAAAAAAACATTTCAGGCTTTGAAATCGATAAAAAATGTTATCCGAACTAGGAGTTAAGCAAATAATACGATTTGGGCCCCCACGAACAAAGAACCGACGTAAAATCGGACTTCAATATTTTCAGATCTGAGCGCTCGAACCCCTTAGAAATGCTAAAAAAAACTGGTCAGGCTTTTGGATTGGTCACAAATTATATCCGAACTAAGAGTTAGTCCAAAAATACGATTTGGGCAACACGAACAATTAACCGACGCGAAAAATCGAACTTGAAAATTTTCAGCTTTTGAGCGCTCGAACCCCTTAAAAAAACATGTCAGGCATTGTAATCTCTCAAAAATGTTATCTGACCTAGGAGTTAGGCCTAAAATACCATTTTGGCCCCCACGAACAATTAAACGACGCGAAAAATCAGACTTCAGTATATTCAGCTTTTGAGCTCACGAACCCCTTAAAATGGTTAAATAAACATGTCAGGCTTTGGAATCGCTGAAAAATGATATCCGAGTTAGGAGTTAGGCAAAAAATACGATTTGGGCCCCCACTAACATGGAACCGACGTGAAAAATCGGTCTTTAATATTTTCAGCTTATGAGTGCTTAAACCCTTAGAAATGGTAAAAAAAAAAACATGTCAAGCTTTGGAATCGCTTAATAATCTTATCCGAGCTAAGAGTTAGGCCAAACATACGATTTGTGCCCCCACGAACAATTAACCGACGCGAAAAATCGGACTTCAATATTTTCAATGTCTGAGATCATGAACCACTTAAAAATGGTAAAAAAAACATGCCAGGCTTTGTAATCGCTCAAAAATGTTATTCGAGCTACGAGTTAGGCCTAAAATAAGATTTGGGCCTCCACGAACAAAGAACCGACGCGAAAATCGGATTTCAAAATTTTTACATTCTGAGCTCTCGAACCCCTTAGAAATGGTAAAAAAAACATGTCAGGCTTTGGAATCGCTCAAATATGTTATCCGAGCTAGGAGTTAAGATTAAAATACGATTTAGGCCCCCATGAACAAGAACAGACGCGAAAAATCGGACTTCAATATTTTTAGTTTATGAGTGCTCGAACCCCTTAGAAATGGTAAAAAAACATGTTACGCTTTGGAATTGCTCAAAAATGTTATCCGGACTAAGAGTTAGCCCAAAGATTTGGGCCCCACGAACAATTAAATGACGCGAGAAAACGGACTTCAAAATTTTCAGCTTCTGAGCGCTCGAACCCCTTAGAAATGGTAAAAAAAACATGTTAGGCTTTGGAATCGCTCAAAAATGTTATCCGAGCTAAGAGTTAGGCCAAAAATACGATTTGGGCCACTACGAACAATTAACGGATGCGAAAATCGGACATCAAAATTTTCAGCTTCTGAGTGCTCGAACCCCTTAGGAATGCTAAAAAAACATGTAAGGTTTAGAATCGCTCAAAAATGTTATCCGAGCTAGGTGTTCGGCCAAAAATACGATTTTGGCCCTAACGAACAAAGAAACGACGCGAAAATTAGGCTTCAATAATTTTAGTTTGTTAGCGCTCGAACCCCTTAGAAATTTTTATAAACATGCCAGGCTCTGGAATCGGTCAAAAATGTTATCCGAGCTAAGAGTTAGCCCAAAAATACGATTTGGTCCCCACGAACAATTAACAGACGTGAAAATTCGGACTTCAAAATTTTCAGCTTATGAGCGTTCAAACCCCTTAGAAATGGTAAAAAAAACATGTCAGGCTTTTGATTCGCTCAAAAATATTATCCGAGCTAGAAGTTAGGCCAAAAATACGATTTGGGCCACACAAACAAAGAACTGAAGCGAAAAATCGGACTTAAAAATTTTTAACTTCTGAGCGCTCGAAACCCTTAGAAATGGTAAAAAAAACATGTCAGGCTTTGGAATCGCTGAAAAATATTATCCGAGCTAGGAGTTAAGCCAAAAATACGATTTGGGCCCCCACGAACAAAGAACCGACGTGAAAAATCGGACTTCAAAATTCGAACCCCTAGAAATGGTAAAAAAACATTTCAGGCTTTGGAATGGCACAAAAATGTTATCCGAGCTAGGAGCTAGGTCAAAAATACGATTTGGTCCCCCACGAAAAAAGAACCGACGCGAAAAATCGGATTTCAATATGTTCTGCTTATGATCGTTCGAGCCCCTAGAAATGATAAAAAAAACATCTCAGGCTTTGTAATCTCTTAAAAATGTTATCCGAGCTAGGAGTTAGGGAAAAAATACGATTTGGGCCTCAACGAACGATTAACCGACGTGAAAATCAAACTTTAATGTCTTAAGCTTCTGAGCGCTCGAACCCCTTAGAAAGGGTAAAAAAAACTTGTTAGGCTTTGGAATCACCCAAAAATGTTATCCGAGCAAGGAGTTAACACCAAAATACGATTTGGGCCCCCATGAACAAAGAATCGACGCGAAAAATCAGACTTCAAAATTTTCTAGCTTCTCGGCGCTCGAACCCTTAGAAATGGTAAAAAAACATGTCAGGCTTTTGAATCGCACAAAAATGTTATCCGAGCTAGGAGTTAGGCCAAAAATACAATTTGGGCCCCCACGAACAAAGAACCGACGCGAAAAATCGGACTTCAATATTTTCAGATTCTGAGCGCTCGAACCCCTTACAAATGGTAAAAAACATGTCAGCCTTTGGAATCGCACAAAAATGTTATCTGAGCTGAGAGTTAGGCCAAAAATACAATTTGGGCCCCCACGAACAAAAAACCGACTCAAAAAATCGGACTTCAATATTTTCAGCTTCTGAGCTCACGAACGCCTTAGAAATGGTAAAAAAACATGTTAGGCTTTGGAATCGCTCAAAAATGTTATCCGAGCTAGGAGATAGTATAAAAATACTATTTCGGCCCCAACGAACAAAGAAACATCGCGAAAAATAGGACTTCAATATTTTCAGGTTCTGAGCTCACAAACCCCTTAGAAATGGTAAAAAACATGGCAGCCTTTTGAATCGCTCAAAAATGTTATCTGAGGTAGGAGTTAGGCCAAAAATACGATTTGGGCCCCCACCAACAAAGAACTGACGAGAAAGATCGGACTTCAAAATTTTAGGCTTCTGAGTTCTCGAAATACTTAAAAATGGTAAAAAAAAAAAAACATGTCAGGCTTTACAATCACTCAAAAATATTATCCGAGCTAGGAGTTAGGCCTAAAATACGATTTGGGCCCCCACGAACAAAGAACCGACGCGAAAAATCAGACTTCAAAATTTTTAGCTTCTAAGCGCTCGAACCCCTTAGAAATGGTAAAAAACATGCCAGGATTTAGAATCGCTCAAAAATGTTTCCTGAGTTAGGAGTTAGGCCAAAAATACGATTTGGGACCCCACGAACAAAGAACCGACGCGATAAATCGAACTTCAACATTTTCAGCTTCTGTGCGCTCGAACCCCCTAGAAATGGTAAAATGAAATGTCATGCTTTGGAATCACTCAAAAATGTTATCCAAGCTAAGAGTTAGGCCAAAATACGATTTGGGCCCCCACGAACAAAGCACCAACCCGAATAATCGGACTTCCATATTTTTAGTTTGTGAGATCACGAACTGCTTAAAAATGGTATAAAAAAACATGTCAGGCTTTGTAAACGCTCAAAAATGTTATTCGAGCTAGGAGTTAGGCTTAAAATAAGATTTGGGCCTCCACGAACAAAGAACCGACGCGAAAATCAGATTTAAAAATTTTCACATTCTGAGCTCTCGAACCCCTTAGAAATGGTAAAAAAACATGTCAGGCTTTCGAATCGCTCAAAAATGTTATCCGAGCTAGGAGTTAGGATTAAAATACGATTTAGGCCCCCATGAACAAAGAACAGACGCGAAAAATCGGACTTCAATATTTTTAGTTTCTGAGTGCTCGAAATGGTAAAAAAACATGTTAGGCTTTGGAATTGCTCTAAAATGTTATCCGGACTAAGAGTTAGCCCAACGATGTGGGCCTCACGAACAATTAAATGACGAGAAAAATCGGACTTCAAGATTTTCAGAATCTGAGCGCTCGAACCCCTTAGAAATGGTAATAAAAACATGTTAGGCTTTGGAATCGTTCAAAAATGTTATCCGAGCTAAGAGTTAGGCAAAAATTACGATTTGTGCCACTACGAACAATTAACGGATGCGAAAATCGGACCTCAAAATTTTCAGCTTCTGAGCGCTCGAACCCCTTAGGAATAGTAAAAAAACATGTCATGCATTAGAATCGCTCAGAAATGTTATCCAAGCTAAGAGTTAGGCCCAAAATACGATTTTGGCCCTAACGAACAAAGAAACGACGCGAAAATTTAAACTTCAATAATTTTAGTTTCTTAGCGCTCGAACCCCTTTGAAATTGTAAAAAGCATGCCAAGCTTTGGAATCGCTTAAAAATATTATCCGAGCTAAGAGTTAGCCCAAAAATAAGATTTGGACCCCACGAACAATTAACAGACGTGAAAATTCGGACTTCAAAATTTTCAACTTATGAGCACTCAAACCCCTTAGAAATGGTAAAAAAAACATGCCAGGCTTTGTAATCGCTCAAAAATGTTATTCGAGCTACGAGTTAGGCCTAAAATAAGATTTGGGCCTCCACGAACAAAGAACCGACGCGAAAATCGGATTTCAAAATTTTTACATTCTGAGCTCTCAACCCCTTAGAAATGGTAGAAAAAACATGTCAGGCTTTGGAATCGCTCAAATATGTTATTCGAGCTAGGAGTTAGGATTAAAATACGATTTAGGCCCCCATGAACAAGAACAGACGCGAAAAATCGGACTTCAATATTTTTAGTTTCTGAGTGCTCGAACCCCTTAGAAATGGTAAAAAAAACATGTTACGCTTTAGAATTGCTCAAAAATGTTATCCGGACTAAGAGTTAGCCCAACGATTTGGGCCCCACGAACAATTAAATGACGCGAAAAAACAAACTTCAAGATTTTCAGCTTCTGAGCGCTCGAACCCCTTAGAAATGGTAAAAAAAAACATGTTAGGCTCTGGAGTCGCTCAAAAATGTTATCCGAGCTAAGAGTTAGGCCAAAAATACGATTTGGGCCACTACGAACAATTAACGGATGCGAAAATCGGACTTCAAAATTTTCAGCTTCTGAGCGCTCGAACCCCTTAGGAATGGTAAAAAAACATGTCAGGCTTTAGAATCCTTAAAAATGTTATCCAAGCTAGGAGTTCGGCCAAAAATACGATTTTGGCCCTAACGAACAAAGAAACGACGCGAAAAATTAGACTTCAATAATTTTAGTTTCTTAGCGCTCGAACCCCTTAGAAATTTTAATAAACATGCCAGGCTCTGGAATCGCTCAAAAATGTTATCCGAGCTAAGAGTTAGCCCAAAAATACGATTTGATCCCCACGAACAATTAAGAGACATGAAAATTCGGACATCAAAATTTTCAGCTTATGAGCGCTCAAACCCCTTAGAAATGGTAAAAAAACCATGTCAGGCTTTTGAATCGCTCAAAAATGTTATCCGAGCTAGAAGTTAGGCCAAAAATACGATTTGGGCCCCCACAAACAAAGAACTGACACGAAAAATCGGACTTCAAAATTTTCAACTTCTGAGTGCTCGAAACCCTTAGAAATGGTAAAAAAAATCATGTCAGGCTTTGGAATCGATCAAAAATGTTATCTGAGCTAGGAGTTAAGCCAAAAATACGATTTGGGCCCCTACGAACAAAGAACCGACGTGAAAAATCGGACTTCAACATTCGAACCCCTAGAAATGGTAAAAAAAACATTTCAGGCTTTGGAATGGCACAAAAATGTAATCCGAGCTAGGAGGTAGGCCAAAAATATGATTTGGTCCCCCACGAACAAAGAACCGACGCGAAAAATCGGATTTCAATATTTTCAGCTTATGAGCGTTCGAGCCCCTAGAAATGATAAAAAAACATGTCAGGCTTTGTAATCTCTTAAAAATGTTATCCGAGCTAGGAGTTAGGGAAAAAATACTATTTGGGCCTCAACGAACGATTAACCGACGCGAAAATCAAACTTTAATATCTTAAGCTTCTAAGCGCTCGAACCCCTTAGAAAGGGTAAAAAAAACTTGTTAGCTTTGGAATCACCCAAAAATGTTATCCGAGAAAGGAGTTAAGCCCAAAATACGATTTGGGCCCCCGACGAACAAAGAACCGACGCGAAAAATCGGACTTCAAAATTTTTAGCTTCTCAGCGCTCGAACCCTTAGAAATGGTAAAAAAAACATGTCAGGCTTTGGAATCGCTCAAAAATGTTATCCGAGCTAGGAATTAGGCCAAAAATACAATTTGGGCCCCCACGAACAAAGAGCCGACGCGAAAAATCGGACTTCAATATTTTCAGATTCTGAGCGCTCGAACCCCTTTCAATGGTAAAAAAACATGTCAGCCTTTGGAATCGCACAAAAATGTTATCTGAGCTAAGAGTTAGGCCAAAAATACAATTTGGGCCCCCACGAACAAAAAAACCGACTTGAAAAACGGACTTAAATATTTTCAGCTTCTGAGCTCACGAACCCCATACAAATGGTAAAAAAAACATGTTAGGCTTTGGAATCGCTCAAAAATGTTATCCGAGCTCGGAGATAGTACAAAAATACGATTTCGGCCCCAACGAACAAAGAAACATCGCGAAAAATAGGACTTCAATATTTTCAGGTTCTGAGCTCACGAACCCCTTAGAAATGGTAAAAAACATGTCAGCCTTTTGAATCGCTCAGAAATGTTATCCGAGGTAGGAGTTAGGCCAAAAATACGATTTGGGCCCCCACGAACAAAGAACTGACGAGAAAAATCGGACTTCAAAATTTTAGGCTTCTGAGTTCTCGAAATCCTTAAAAATGTTAATAAAAAAAAACATGTCAGGCTTTACAATCACTCAAAAATATTATCCGAGCTAGGAGTTAGGCCTAAAATACGATTTGGGCCCCTACGAACAAAGAACCGACGCGAAAAATCAGACTTCAAAATTTTTAGCTTCAAAGCGCTCGAACCCCTTAGAATCGGTAAAAAACATGCCAGGATTTAGAATCGCTCAAAAAGGTTTTCTGAGTTAGGAGTTAGGCCAAAAATACGATTTGGGACCCCACGAACAAAGAACCGACGCGATAAATCGAACTGCAACATTTTCAGCTTCTGTGCGCTCGAACCCCCTAGAAATGGTAAAATGACATGTCATGCTTTGAAATCACTCAAAAATGTTATCCGACCTAAGAGCTAGGCCAAAATACGATTTGGGCCCCCACGAACAAAGCACCAACCCGAAAAATCGGACTTCAATATTTTCAGTTTGTGAGATCACGAACCGCTTAAAAATGGTAAAAAAAACATGTCAGGCTTTGTAAACGCTCAAAAATGTTATTCGAGCTAGGAGTTAGGCTTAAAATAAGATTTGGGCCTCCACGAACAATGAACCGACGCGAAAATCAGATTTAAAAATTTTCACATTCTGAGCTCTCGAACCCCTTAGAAATGGTAAAAAAACATGTCAGGCTTTCGAATCGCTCAAAAATGTTATCCGAGCTAGGAGTTAGGATTAAAATACGATTTAGGCCCCCATGAACAAAGAACAGACGCGAAAAATCGGACTTCAATATTTTTAGTTTCTGAGTGCTCGAAATGGTAAAAAAACATGTTAGGCTTTGGAATTGGTCAAAAATGTTATCCGGACTAAGAGTTAGCCAAACGATTTGGGCCCCACGAACAATTAAATGACGCGAAAAATCGGACTTAAAGATTTTCAGTTTCTGAGCGCTCGAACCCCTTAGAAATGGTAATAAAAACATGTTTGGCTTTGGAATCGCTCAAAAATGTTATCCGAGCTAAGAGTTAGGCAAAAATTTCGATTTGGGCCACTACGAACAATTAACGGATGCGAAAATTGGACTTCAAAACTTTCAGCTTCTGAGCGCTCGAACCCCTTAGGAATGGTAAAAAAACATGTCAGGCTTTAGAATCGCTCAAAAATGTTATCCGAGCTAAGAGTTAGGCCAAAAATACAATTTTGGCCCTAACGAACAAAGAAACGACGCGAAAAATTAAACTTCAATAATTTTAGTTTCTTAGCGCTCGAACCCCTTAGAAATTGTAAAAAACATGGCAAGCTTTGGAGTCGCTCAAAAATATTATACGAGCTAAGAGTTAGCCCAAAAATACGATTTGGACCCCACGAACAATTAACAGACGTGAAAATTCGGACTTCAAAATTTTCAACTTATGAGCGCTCAAACCCCTTGGAAATGGTAAAAAAAACATGTCAGGCTTTTGAATCGCTCAAAAATGTTATCCGAGCTAGAAGTTAGGCCAAAAATACGATTTGGGCCCCCACAAACAAAGAACTGACGCGAAAAATCGGACTTCAAAATTTTCAACTTCTGAATGCTTGAAACCCTTAGAAATGGTAAAAAATCATGACAGGCTTTGGAATCGCTCAAAAATGTTATCCGAGTTAGGAGTTAAGCCAAAAATACGATTTGGGCCCCCACGAACAAAGAACCGACGTGAAAAATCGGACTTCAACATTCGAACCCCTAGAAATGGTAAAAAAAAACATTTCAGGCTTTGGAATGACACAAAAATGTTATCCGAGCTAGGAGCTAGGCCAAAAATACGATTTGGTCCCCCACGAACAAAGAACCGACGCGAAAAATTGGATTTCAATATTTTCAGCTTATGAGCGTTCGAGCCCCTAGAAATGATAAAAAAAAACATCTCAGGCTTTGTAATCTCTTAAAAATGTTATCCGAGCTAGGAGTTAGGGAAAAAATAAGATATGGGCCTCAACGAACGATTAACCGACGCGAAAATCAAACTTTAATATCTTAAGCTTCTGAGCGCTCGAACCCCTTAGAAAGGGTAAAAAAAACTTGTTAGGCTTTGGAATCACCCAAAAATGTTATCCGAGCAAGGAGTTATGCCCAAAATACGATTTGGGCCCCCCACGAACAAAGAACCGACGCGAAAAATCGGACTTCAAAATTTTTAGCTTCTCAGCGCTCGAACCCTTAGAAATGGTAAAAAAAACATGTCAGGCTTTGGAATCGCTCAAAACTGTTATCCGAGCTAGGAGTTAGGCCAAAAATACAATTTGGGCCCCCACGAACAAAGAACCGACGCGAAAAAACGGACTTCAATATTTTCAGATTCTAAGCGCTCGAACCCCTCACAAATGGTAAAAAAACATGTCAGCCTTTGGAATCGCACAAAAATGTTAACTGAGCTAAGAGTTAGGCCAAAAATACAATTTGGGCACCCACGAACAAAAAACCGACTCGAAAAACGGACTTCAATATTTTCAGCTTCTGAGCTCACGAACCCCTTAGAAATGGTAAAAAAAACTTGTTAGGCTTTGGAATCGCTCAAAAATGTTATCCGAGCTAGGAGATAGTACAAATATACGATTTCGGCCTCAACGAACAAAGAAACATCGCGAAAAATAGGACTTCAATATTTTCAGGTTCTGAGCTCACGAACCCCTTAGAAATGGTAAAAAATATGTCAGCCTTTTGAATCGCTCAAAAATGTTATACGAGGTAGGAGTTAGGCAAAAAATACGATTTGGGCCCCCACGAACAAAGAACTGAAGAGAAAATTCGGACTTCAAAATTTTAGGCTTCTGAGTGCTCGAAATCCTTAAAAATGTTAATAAAAAAAACATGTCAGGCTTTACAATCACTCAAAAATATTATCCGAGCTAGGAGTTAGGCCTAAAATACGATTTGGGTCCCCACGAACAAAGAACCGACGCGAAAAATCAGACTTCAAAATTTTTAGCTTCTAAGCGCTCGAACCCCTTAGAATTGGTAAAAAAACATGCCAAGATTTAGAATCGCTCAAAAATGTTTTCTGAGTTAGGAGTTAGGCCAAAAATACGATTTGGGACCCCACGAACAAAGAACCGACGCGATAAATCGAACTTCAACATTTTCAGCTTCTGTGCGCTAGAACCCCCTAGAAATGGTAAAATGACATGTCATGCTTTGAAATCACTCAAAAATGTTATCCGAGCCAAGAGTTAGTCCAAAATACGATTTGGGCCCCCACGAACAAAGCACCAACCCGAAAAATCGGACTTCAATATTTTCAGTTTGTGAGATCACGAACTGCTTAAAAATGGTAAAAAAAAACATGTCAGGCTTTGTAAACGCTCAAAAATGTTATTCGAGCTAGGAGTTAGGCTTAAAATAAGATTTGGGCCTCCACGAACAAAGAACCGACGCGAAAATCAGATTTAAAATTTTTCACATTCTGAGCTCTCGAACCCCTTAGAAATGGTAAAAAAACATGTCAGGCTTTCGAATCGCTCAAAAATGTTATCCGAGCTAGGATTTAGGATTAAAATACGATTTAGGCCCCCATGAACAAAGAACAGACGCGAAAAATCAGACTTCAATATTTTTAGTTTCTGAGTGCTCGAAATGGTAAAAAAACATGTTAGGCTTTTAAATTGCTCAAAAATGTTATCTGGACTAAGAGTTAGCCCAACGATTTGGGCCCCACGAACAATTAAATGACGCGAAAAATCGGACTTAAAGATTTTCAGCTTCTGAGCGCTCGAACCACTTAGAAATGGTAATAAAAACATGTTAGGCTTTGGAATCGCTCAAAAATGTTATCCGAGCTAAGAGTTAGGCAAAAATTACGATTTGGGCCACTACGAACAATTAATGAATGCGAAATTTGGACTTCAAAATTTTCAGCTTCTGAGCGCTCGGACCCCTTAAAAATGGTAAAAAAAACATGTCAGGCTTTAGAATCGCTCAAAAATGTTATCCGAGCTAAGAGTTAGGCCAAAAATACGATTCTGGCCCTAACGAACAAAGAAACGACGCGAAAAATTAAACTTCAATAATTTTAGTTTCTTAGCGCTCGAACCCCTTAGAAATTGTAAAAAACATGCCAAGCTTTGGAATCGCTCAAAAATATTAGACGAGCTACGAGTTAGCCCAAAAATACGATTTGGACCCCACGAACAATTAACAGACGTGAAAATTCGGACTTCAAAATTTTCAACTTATGAGCGCTCAAACCCCTTAGAAATGGTAACAAAAACATGTCAGGCTTTTGAATCGCTCAAAAATGTTATTCGAGCTAGAAGTTAGGCCTCAAATACGATTTCGGCCCCAACGAATAAAGAACCGACGCGAAAAATCGGACTTCAAAATTTTCAACTTCTGAGCGTTCGAACCCCTAGAAATGATAAAAAAAACATGTCACGCTTTGGAATCGCTCAAAAATTTTGTTATCCGAACTAGGAGTTAAGCAAAAAATACGATTTGGGCCCCCACGAACAAAGAACCGACGTAAAAATCGGACTTCAATATTTTCAGATCTGAGCGCTCGAACCCCTTAGAAATGCTAAAAAAAACTGGTCAGGCTTTTGGATCGCTCAAAAATTATATCCGAACTAAGAGTTAGTCCAAAAATACGATTTGGGCAACACGAACAATTAACCGACGCGAAAAATCGAACTTCAAAATTTTCAGCTTTTGAGCGCTCGAACCCCTTAAAAAAACATGTCAGGCATTGTAATCTCTCAAAAATGTTATCTGACCTAGGAGTTAGGCCTAAAATACCATTTTGGCCCCCACGAACAATTAACCGACGTGAAAAATCAGACTTAAGTATTTTCAGCTTTTGAGATCACAAACCCCTTAAAATGGTTAAATAAACATGTCAGGCTTTGGAATCGCTCAAAAATGTTATCTGAGTTAGGAGTTAGGCCAAAAATACGATTTGGGCCCCCACGAACATGGAACCGACGCGAAAAATCGGTCTTTAATATTTTCAACTTATGAGCGCTCAAACCCTTAGAAGTGGTAAAAAAACATGTCAGGCTTTGGAATCGCTCAATAATGTTATCCGAGCTAAGAGTTAGGCCAAATGTACGATTTGTGCCCCCACGAAAAATTAACCGACGCGAAAAATCGGACTTAAGTATTTTCAGCTTCTGAGCTCACGAACCCCTTAAAAATGGTAAAAAGGACATGTCAAGCTTTGGAATCACTCAAAAATGTTATCCGAGTTAGGCGCTTAGGTCAAAAATACGATTTGGGCCCCCACGAACAAATAGAACCGACGCGAAAAATCTGACTCAAAAATTTTCAACTTGTGAGCGCTCGAACCCTTAGAAATGGTAAAAAAAAACTTGTCAGGCTTTGGAATCGGTCAAAAATGTTATCCGAGCTAAGAGTTAGGCCAAAAATACGATTTGGTCCCCAACGAACAAAGCACCAACCCGAAAAATTAGACTTCAATATGTTCAGTGTCTGAGATCACGAACCCCTTAAAAATTTTCAGCTTATGAGCGCTCAAACCCCTTAGAAATGGTGAACAAAACATGTCAGGCTTTTGAATCGCTCAAAAATGTTATCCGAGCTAGAAGTTAGGCCAAAAATACGATTTGGGCCCCCACAAACAAAGAACTGACGCGAAAAATCGGACTTCAAAATTTTCAACTTCTGAGCGCTCGAAACCCTTAGAAATGGTAAAAAAAACATATCAGGCTTTGGAATCGCTTAAAAATGTTATCCGAGCTAGGACTTAAGCCAAAAATACGATTTGCGCGCCCACGATCAAAGAACCGACGTGAAAAATCGGACTTCAACATTCGAACCCCTAGAAATTGTAAAAAAACATGTCAGGCTTTGGAATGGCACAAAAATGTTATCCGAGCTAGGAGCTAGGCCAAAAATACGATTTGGTCCCCCACGAACAAAGAACCGACGCGAAAAATTGGATTTCAATATTTTCAGCTTATGAGCGTTCGAGCCCCTAGAAATGATAAAAAAAAACATCTCAGGCTTTGTAATCTCTTAAAAATGTTATCCGAGATAGGAGTTAGGGAAAAAATACGATTTGGGCCTCAACGAACGATTAACCGACGCGAAAATCAAACTTTAATATTTTGAGCTTCTGAGCGCTCGAACCCCTTAGAAAGGGTAAAAAAAACTTGTTAGGCTTTGGAATCACCCAAAAATGTTATCCGAGCAAGGAGTTAAGCCCAAAATACTATTTGGGCCCCCACGAACAAAGAACCGACACGAAAAATCGGACTTCAAAACTTTTAGCTTCTCAGCGCTCGAACCCTTAGAAATGGTTAAAAAAACATGTCAGGCTTTGGAATCGCTCAAGAATGTTATCCGAGCTAGGAGTTAGGCCAAAAATACAATTTGGGCCCCCACGAACAAAGAACCGACGCGAAAAATCGGATTTAAATATTTTCAGATTCTGAGCACTCGAACCCCTTACAAATGGTAAAAAAAACATGTCAGCCTTTGGAATCGCACAAAAATGTTATCTGAGCTAAGAGTTAGGCCAAAAATACAATTTGTGCCCCCACGAACAAAAAACCGACTCGAAAAATCGGACTTCAAAATTTTCAGCTTTTGAGCGCTCGAACCCCTTAGAAATGGTAAAAAAACATGCCAGGCTATGTAATCTCTCAAAAATGTTATCCGAGCTAGGAGTTAGGCCTAAAATACGATTTGGGCCCCCGGAAACAAAGAACCGACGCGAAAAATCGGTCTTTAATATTTTCAGCTTCTTAGCGCTCGAACCCTTAGAAATGGTAAAAAAAACATTCCAGGCTTTGGAATCGCTCAAAAATGTTATCCGACCTAAATGTTAGGCCAAACATACGATTTGGGCCCCCACGAACAATTAACAGACGCGAAAAAATCGGACTTCAATATTTTCAGCTTCTGAGCTCTTAAACCCCTTAAAATGGTAAAAAGACATGTCAGGCTTTGGAATCGCTCAAAAATGTTATCCGAGTTAGGCGTTACGCTAAAAATACTATTTTGGCGCCACGAACAAAAAGAACCGAACCGAAAAATCGGACTTCAAAATTTTCAACTTTTGCGCGCTTGAACCCCTTACAAATGGTAAAAAAACATGTTAGCCTTTGGAATCGCTCAAAAATGTTATCCGAGCTAAGAGTTAGGCCAAAAATACGATTTGGGCCCCCGCGAACAAAGAACCGACTCGAAAAATCAGATTTCAAAATTTTCAGCTTTTGAGCGCTTGAACCCCTTAGAAATGGTAAAAAAAACATGCCAGCCTTTGTAATCTCTCAAAAATGTTATCTGAGCTAAGAGTTAGGCCTAAAATACGATTTGGGCCCCGACGAATAATTAACCGACGAGAAAAATCGGAATTCAATATTTTCAGCTTCTGAGCTCACGAACCCCTTAAAAATGGTAAAAAGACATGTCAGGCTTTGGAATCGCTCAAAACTGTTATCTGAGATAGGAGTAAGGCCAAAAATACGATTTGGACCCCCACGAACATGGAACCGACGCGAAAAATCGGACATCAAAATTTTTATCTTCTGAGCGCTCGAACCTCTTAGAAATGGTAAAAAACATGTCAGGCTTTGGAATTGCTCAAAAATGTTATCCGACCTAGGAGTTAGCCAAAATTATGATTTGGGCCCCCGCGAACAATTAACAGACGCGAAAAATCGGTCTTTAATATTTTCAGCTTCTCACCGCTCGAACCCTTAAAAAAACATGCCAGGCTTTGTAATCGCTCAAAAATGTTATCCGACCTAAGAAATAGGCCAAACATACGATTTGGGCCCCCACGAACAATTAACCGACGCGAAAATCGGATTTCAATATTTTCAGCTTCTGAGCTCACGAATCCATTAAAAATGATAAAAAGACATGTCAGGCTTTGGAATCGCTCAAAAATGTTATCCGAGTTAGGCGTTACGCCAAAAATTCGATTTGGGCCCCCACGAACAAAAAGAACCGACGCGAAAAATCGGACTTCAAAATTTTCAACTTTTGAGCGCTCGAACCCTTAGATTTGGTAAAAAAACATGTCAGGCTTTGGAATCGCTCAAAAATGTTATCCGAGCTAGGAGTTAGGCCTAAAATACGATTTGGACCCCAACGAATAATTAACCGACGAGAAAAATCGGACTTCAATATTTTCAGCTTTTGAGCTCACGAACCCCTTAAAATGGTTTAAAAAAACCTGTGAGGCTTTGGAATCGCTAAAAACTGTTATCCGAGTTAGGAGTTAGGCCATAAATACGATTTGGGACCCCACGAACATGGAACCGACGCGAAAATCGGACTTCAAATTTTTTTTCTTCTGAGCGCTAGAACCTTTTAGAAATGGTAAAAAACATGTCAGGCTTTGGAAATGCTCAAAAATGTTATCCGAGCTAGGAGTTAGCCAAAAATATGATTTGGGCCCCCGCGAACAAAGAACCGACGCGAAAAATCCGTCTTTAATATTTTCAGCTTCTCAGCTCGAACCCTTAGAAATGGTAAAAAAACATGTCAGGCTTTGGAATCGCTCAAAAATGTAATCCGAGCTAAGAGTTAGGCCAAAAATACGATTTGGGCCCCCACGAACAATTAACCGACGCCCAAAATCGGACTTCAATATTTTCAGCTTTTAAGCTCACAAACCCCTTAAAATTGGTAATAAAAAATATCAGGCTTTGGAATCGCTCAATAATGTTATCCGAGTTTGGAGTTAGGCCAAACATACGATTTAGGCCCCCACGAACAATTTAACGACGCAAAAAATCGGATTTCAAAATTTTCAGCTTCTGAGCTCACGAACCCCTTAAAAATGGTAAAAAAAAACATGTTAGGCTTTGGAATCGCTCAACAATGTTATCCGAGCTAGGAGATAGTACAAAAATACGATTTCAGCCCCAACGAACAAAGAAACAACGCTAAAAATCGGACTTTAATATTTTCAGGTTCTGAGCTCACGAACCCCTTAGAAATGGTAGAAAACATGTCAGCCTTTGGAATCGCTCAAAAATGTTATCCGAGGTAGGAGTTAGGCCAAAAATACAATTTGGACCCCCACGAACAAAGACCGACGAGAAAAATCGGACTTCAAAATTTTAGGCTTCTGAGTGCTCGAAATCCTTAAAAATGGTAAAAAAAAACATGTGAGGCTTTACAATCGCTCAAAAATATTATCCGAGCTAGGAGTTAGGCCTAAAATACGATTTGGGCCCCCACAAACAATTAACCGACGCGCAAAATCGGACTTCAATATTTTCAGCTTTTGAGCTCACAAACCCCTTAAAATCGGTAAAAAAAATATCGGGCTTTGGAATCGCTCAATAATGTTATCCGAGTTTGGAGTTAGGCCAAACATACGATTTGGGCCCCCACGAACAATAAACCGACGCGAATAATCGGATTTCAAAATTTTCAGCTTTTGAGCTCACGAACCCCTTAAAAATGGTAAAAAAAAACATGTTAGGCTTTGGAATCGCTCAAAAATGTTATCCGAGTTAGGAGATAGTACAAAAATACGATTTCGGCCCCTACGAACAAAGAAACATCGCGAAAAATCGGACTTCAATATTTTCAGGGTCTGAGCTCACGAACACCTTAGAAATGGTAAAAACATGTCAGCCTTTTGAATCGCTCAAAAATGTTATCCGAGGTAGGAGTTAGGCCAAAAATACGATTTGGACCCCCACGAAAAAAGAACCGACGCGAAAAATCAGACATCAAAATTTTGAGCTTCTAAGCGCTCGAACCCCTTAGAAATGGTAAAAAAACATGCCAGGATTTAGAATCGCTCAAAAATGTTTTCTGAGTTAGGAGTTAGGCCAAAAATACGATTTGGGACCCCACGAACAAAGAACCGACGCGATAAATCGAACTTCAATATTTTCAGCTTCTGTGCGCTCGAACCCCCTAGAAATGGTAAAATGACATGTCAGGCTTTGGAATCACTCAAAAATGTTATCCGAGCTAAGAGTTAGGCCAAAATACGATTTGGGCCTCCACGAACAAAGAACCGACGCGAAAATCGGATTTAAAAATTTTCACATTCTGAGCTCTCAAACCCCTTAGAAATGGTAAAAAAAAAACATGTCAGGCTTTCAAATCGCTCAAAAATGTTATCCGAGCTAGGAGTTAGGATTAAAATACGATTTACGCCCCCATGAACAAAGAACAGACGCGAAAAATCGGAATTCAATATTTTTAGTTTCTTAGTGCTCGAACCCCTAAGAAATGGTAAAAAAACAAGTTAGGCTTTGAAATTGCTCAAAAATGTTATCCGGACTAAGAGTTAGCCCAACGATTTGGGCCCCACGAACAATTAAATGACGTGAAAATTCGGACTTCAAAATTTTCAGCTGATGAGGGCTCAAACCCCTTAGAAATGGTAAAAAAAACATGTCAGGCTTTTGAATCGCTCAAAAATGTTATCCGAGCTAGAAGTTAGGCCACAAATACGATTTCGGCCCCAACGAACAAAGAACCGACGCGAAAAATCGGACTTAGAACTTTTCAAATTCTGAGCGTTCGAACCCTTAGAAATGTTAAAAAAAATATGTCAAGCTTTGGTATCGCTTAAAAATGTTATCCGAGCTAGGAGTTAAGCCAAAAATACAATTTGGGCCCCCACGAACAAAGAAGCGACGTGAAAAATCTGACTTCAATATCTTCAGCTTCTGAGCGCTCGAACCCCTTAGAAATGCTAAAAAAAACTTGTCAGGCTTTTGCATCGCTCAAAAATGTTATCCGAACTAAGAGTTAGTCCAAAAATACTATTTGGGCCCCATGTACAATTAACTGACGCGAAAAATCGAACTTCAAAATTTTCAGCTTTTGAGCACTCGAACCCCTTAAAAAAACATGTCAGGCATTGTAATCTCTCAAAAATGTTATCCGAGCTAGGAGTTAGGCCTAAAATACCATTTTTGCCCCCGCGAACAATTAACCGACGCGAAAAATCGGACTTCAGTATTTTCAGCTTTTGAGCTCCCGAACCCCTTAAAATGGTTAAATCAACATGTCAGGCATTGGAATCGCTCAAAAATGTTATCCGAGTTAGGAGTTAGGCCAAAAATACGATTTGGGCCCCCACGAACATGGAACCGACGCGAAAAATCGGTCTTTAATATTTTCAGCTTATGAGCGCTCAAACCCTTAGAAATGGTAATAAAAAACATGTCAGGCTTTGCAATCGCTCAATATTGTTATCCGAGCTAAGAGTTAGGCCAAACATACGATTTGTGCCGCCACGAACAATTAACCAACGCGAAAAATCGGACTTAAATATTTTCAGCTTCTGAGCTCACTAACCCCTTAAAAATGGTAAAAAGACATGTCAAGCTTTGGAATCACTCAAAAATGTTATCCGAGTTAGGCCCTTAGGCCAAAAATACGATTTGGGCCCCCCCGAACAAATAGAACCGACGCGAAAAATCGGACTTCAAAATTTTAGGCTTCTGAGTGCTCGAACCCCTTAGAAATGATAAAAGAAACTTGTCAGGCTTTGGAATCGCTCAAAAATGTTATCCGAACTAGGACTTAGGCCAAATATACGATTTGGGCCCCCACAAACAAAGAGTTGACGCGAAAAATCGAACTTTAAAATTTTCAACTTCTGAGCGCTCGAAACCCTTAGAAATGGTAAAAAAAACATGTCAGGCTTTGTAATCGCTCAAAAATGTTATCCGAGCTAGGAGTTAGGCCAAAAATATGATTTGGGCCCCCACGAACAAAGAAACCAACTCGAAAAATCAGAATTCAACATTCGAACCCCTAGAAATGGTAAAAAAACATGTCAGGCTTTGGAATGGCAGAAAAATATTATCCGAGCTAGGAGCTAGGCCAAAAATACGATTTGGTCCCCCACGAACAAAGAACCGACGCGAAAAATCGGATTTCAATATTTTCAGCTTATGAGCGTACGAGCCCCTAGAAATGATAAAAAAAAACATGTCAGGCTTTATAATCTCTTAAAAATGTTATCCGAGCTAGGAGTTAGGGAAAGAAATACGATTTGGGCCTCAACGAACGATTAACCGACGAGAAAATCAAACTTTAATATTTTAAGCTTCTGAGCGCTCGAACCCCTTAGAAATGGTAAAAAAAACTAGTTAGGCTTTGGAATCACTCAAAAATATTATCCGAGCAAGGAGTTAAGCCAAAAATACGATTTGGGCCCCCACGAACAAAGAACCGACGCGAAAAATCGGACTTCAAAATTTTTAGCTTCTTAGCGCTCGAATCCTTTGAAATGGTAAAAAAAACATGTCAGGCTTTGGAATCACTCAAAAATGTTATCCGAGCTAGGAGTTAGGCCAAAAATACAATTTGGGCCCCCACGAACAAAGAACAGACGCGAAAAATCGGACTTCAATATTTTCAGATTCTGAGCGCTCGAACCCCTTACAAATGGTAAAAAAAACATGTCAGCCTTTGGAATCGCACAAAAATGTTATCTGAGCTAAGAGTTAGGCCAAAAATACAATTTGGGCCTCCACGAACAAAAAACCGACTCGAAAAATCGGACTTCAAACTTTTCAGCTTTTGAGGGCTCGAACCCCTTAGAAATGGTAAAAAAACATGCCAGGCTTTGTAATCTCTCAAAAATGTTATCCGAGCTAGGCGTTAGCCCTAAAATACGATTTGGGCCCCGACGAATAATTAACCGACGAGAAAAATCAGACTTCAATATTTTTAGCTTTTGAGCTCACGAACCCCTTAAAATTGGTAAAAAAACCTGTGAGGCTTTGGAATCGCTAAAAACTGTTATCCGAGTTAGGAGTTAGGCCAAAAATACGATTTGGGCCCCCACGAACATGGAACCGACGCGAAAAATCGGACTTCAAAATTTTTAGTTCCTGAGCGCTCGAACCTCTTAGAAATGGTTAAAAACATGTCAGGCTTTGGAATTGCTCAAAAATGTTATCCGACCTAGGAGTTAGCCAAAATTATGATTTGGGCCCCCGCGAACAATTAACCGACGAAAAAAATCGGTCTTTAATATTTTCAGCTTCTCACCGCTCAAACCCTTAGAAGTGCTAAAAAAAACATGCCAGGCTTTGCAATCGCTCAAAAATGTTATCCGACCTAAGAGTTAGGCCAAACATACGATTTGGCCCCCACGAACAAAGAACCGACGCGAAAAATCAGACATCAAAATTTTTAGCTTCTAAGCGCTCGAAACCCTTAAAAATGGTAAAAAAACATGCCAGGATTTAGAATCGCTCAAAAATGTTTTCTGAGTTAGGAGTTAGGCCAAAAATACGATTTGGGACCCCACGAACAAAGAACCGACGCGATAAATCGAACTTCAATATTTTCAGCTTCTGTGCTCTCGAACCCCCTAGAAATGGTAAAATGACATGTCAGGCTTTGGAATCACTCAAAAATGTTATCCGAGCTAAGAGTTAGGCCAAAAATACGATTTGGGGCCCCACGAACAAAGCACCAACCCGAAAAATCGGACTTCAATATGTTTAGTGTCTGAGATCACAAACCCTTAAAAATGGTATAAAAAAAACATGCCAGGCTTTGTAATCGCTCAAAAATGTTATTCGAGCTACGAGTTATGCCTAAAATAAGATTTGGGCCTCCACGAACAAAGAACCGACGCGAAAATCGGATTTCAAAATTTTTACATTCTGAGCTCTCGAACCCCTTGGAAATGGTAAAAAAACATGTCAGGCTTTGGAATCGCTCAAAAATGTTATCCGAGTTAGGAGTTAGGCCAAAAATACGATTTAGGCCCCCACGAACATGGAACCGACGCGAAAAATCGGTCTTTAACATTTTCAGCTTATGAGCGCTCAAACCCTTAGAAATGGTAAAAAAAACATGTCAGGCTTTGTAATCGCTCAATAATGTTATCCGAGCTAAGATTTAGGCCAAACATACGATTTGTGCCCCCACGAACAATTAACCGACGCGAAAAGTCGGACTTAAATATTTTCAGCTTCTGAGCTCACGAACCCCTTAAAAATGGTAAAAAGACATGTGAAGCTTTGGAATCACTCAAAAATGTTATCCGAGTTAGGCGCTTAGGCCAAAAATACGATTTGGGCCCCCACGAACAAATAGAACCCACGCGAAAAATCGGACTTCAAAATTTTCAACTTCTGAGCGCTCGAACCCTTAGAAATGGTAAAAAAAACTTGTCAGGCTTTGGAATCGCTCAAAAATGTTATCCGAGCTAAGAGTTAGGCCAAAAATACGATTTGGGCCACCACGAACAAAGCACCATCCCGAAAAATCGGACTTCAATATGTTCAGTGTCTGAGATCACGAACCCCTTAAAAATGGTATAAAAAAACATGTCAGGCTTTGTAATCGCTCAAAAATGTTATTCGAGCTAGGAGTTAGGCCTACAATATGATTTGGGCCTCCACGAACAAAGAACCGACGCGAAAATCGAATTTCAAAATTTGTACATTCTGAGCTCTCGAACCCCTTAGAAATGGTAAAAAAAACATGTCAGGCTTTGGAATCGCTCAAATATGTTATCCGAGCTAGGAGTTAGGATTAAAATACGATTTAGGCCCCCATTAACAAGAACAGACGCGAAAAATCGGACTTCAATACTTTTAGTTTCTGAGTGCTCGAACCCCTTAGAAATGGTAAAAGAACATGTTACGCTTTGGAATTGCTCAAAAATGTAATCCGGACTAAGAGTTAGCCCAACTATTTGGGCCCCACGAACAATTAAATGACGAGAAAAAACGGACTTCAAGATTTTCAGCTTCTGAGCGCTCGAACCCCTTAGAAATGGTAAAAAAAAACATGTTAGGCTTTGGAATCGCTCAATAATGTTATCCGAGCTAAGAGTTAGGCCAAAAATACGATTTGGGCCACTACGAACAATTAGCGGATGCGAAAATCGGACTTCAAAATTTTCAGCTTCTGAGCGCTCGAACCCCTTAGGAATGGTAAAAAAACATGTCAGGCTTTAGAATCGCTCAAAAATGTTATCCGAGCTAGGTGTTCGGCCAAAAATACGATTTTGGCCCTAACGAACAAAGAAACGACGCGAAAATTAGACTTCAATAATTTTAGTTTCTTAGCACTCGAACCCCTTAGAAATATTAATAAACATGCCAGGCTCTTGAATCGCTCAAAAACGTTATCCGAGCTAAGAGTTAGCCCAAAAATACGATTTGGTCCCCACGAACAATTAACAGACGTGAAAATTCGGACTTCAAAATTTTCAGCTTATGAGCCCTCAAACCCCTTAGAAATGGTGAACAAAACATGTCAGGCTTTTGAATCGCTCAAAAATGTTATCCGAGCTAGAAGTTAGGCCACAAATACGATTTGGGCCCCCACAAACAAAGAACTGACGCAAAAAATCGGACTTCTGAATGCTCGAAACCCTTAGAAATGGTAAAAAATCATGACAGGCTTTGGAATCGCTCAAAAATGTTATCCGAGCTAGGAGTTAGGCCAAAAATACAATTTGGGCCCCCACGAACAAAGAACCGACGTGAAAAATCGGACTTCAACATTCGAACCCCTAGAAATGGTAAAAAAAACATTTCAGGCTTTGGAATGGCACAAAAATGTTATCCGAGCTAGGAGCTAGGCCAAAAATACGATTTGGTCCCCCACGAACAAAGAACCGACGCTAAAAATCGGATTTCAATATTTTCAGCTTATGAGCGTTCGAGCCCCTAGAAATGATAAAAAAACATGTCAGGCTTTGTAATCTCTTCAAAATGTTATCCGAGCTAGGAGTTAGGGAAAAAATACGATTTGGGCCTCAACGAACGATTAACCGACGCGAAAATCAAACTTTAATATTTTGAGCTTCTGAGCGCTCGAACCCCTTAGAAAGGGTAAAAAAAAACTTGTTAGGCTTTGGAATCACCCAAAAATATTATCCGAACAAGGAGTTAAGCCCAAAATACGATTTGGGCGCCCACGAACAAAGAACCGACACGAAAAATCGGACTTCAAAATTTTTAGCTTCTCAGCGCTCGAACCCTTAGAAATGGTAAAAAAACATGTCAGGCTTTGGAATCGCTCAAGAATGTTATCCGAGCTAGGAGTTAGGCCAAAAATACAATTTGGGCCCCCACGAACAAAGAACCGACGCGAAAAATCGGACTTCAATATTTTCAGATTCTGAGCACTCGAACCCCTTACAAATGGTAAAAAAACATGTCAGCCTTTGGAATCGCACAAAAATGTTATCTGAGCTAAGAGTTAGGCCAAAAATACAATTTGGGCCCCCACGAACAAAAAACCGACTCGAAAAATCGGACTTCAAAATTTTCAGCTTTTGAGCGCTCGAACCCCTTAGAAATGGTAAAAAAACATGCCAGGCTATGTAATCTCTCAAAAATGTTATCCGAGCTAGGAGTTAGGCCTAAAATACGATTTGGGCCCCGACGAATAATTAACCGACGAGAAAAATCGGACTTCAATATTTTCAGCATTTAAGCTCACAAACCCTTTAAAATGGTTAAAAAAACCTGTGAGGCTTTGCAATCGCTCAAAACGGTTATCCGAGTTAGGAGTTAGGCCAAAAATACGATTTGGGCCCCCACGAAGATGGAACCGACGCGAAAAATCGGACTTTTAAATTTTTATCTTCTGAGCGCTCGAACCTCTTAGAAATGGTAAAAAATCATGTGAGGCTTTGGAATTGCTCAAAAATGTTATCAGAGCTAGGAGTTAGCCAAAAATATGATTTGGGCCCCCGTAAACAAAGAACCGACGCGAAAAATCGGTCTTTAACATTTTCAGCTTCTTAGCGCTCGAACCCTTAGAAATGGTAAAAAAACATTTCAGGCTTTGGAATCGCTCAAAAATGTTATCCGACCTAAATGTTAGGCCAAACATACTATTTGGGCCCCCACGAACAATTAACCGACGCGAAAAAATCGGACTTCAATATTTTCAGCTTCTGAGCTCTTGAACCCCTTAAAAATAGTAAAAAGACATGTCAGGCTTTGGAATCGCTCAAAAATGTTATCCGAGTTAGGCGTTACGCTAAAAATACTATTTTGGCGCCACGAACAAAAAGAACCGAAGCGAAAAATCGGACTTCAAAATTTTCAACTTTTGCGCGCTTGAACCCCTTACAAATGGTAAAAAAACATGTTAGCCTTTGGAATTTCTCAAAAATGTTATCCGAGCTATGAGTTAGGCCAAAAATACGATTTGGGCCCCCGCGAACAAAGAACCGACTCGAAAAATCAGATTTCAAAATTTTCAGCTTTTGAGCGCTCGAACCCCTTAGAAATGGTAAAAAAAAACATGCCAGCCTTTGTAATCATTCAAAAATGTTATCCGAGCTAAGAGTTAGGCCTAAAATACGATTTGGGCCCCGACGAATAATTAACCGACGAGAAAAATCGGAATTCAATATTTTCAGCTTCTGAGCTCACGAACCCCTTAAAAATGGTAAAAAGACATGTCAGGCTTTGGAATCGCTCAAAACTGATATCTGAGATAGGAGTAAGGCCAAAACTACGATTTGGACCCCCACGAACATGGAACCGACGCGAAAAATCGGACATCAAAATTTTTATCTTCTGAGCGCTCGAACCTCTTAGAAATGGTAAAAAAACATGTCAGGCTTTGGAATTGCTCAAAAATGTTATCCGACCTAGGACTTAGCCAAAATTATGATTTGGGCCCCCGCGAACAATTAACCGACGCGAAAAATCGGTCTTTAATATTTTCAGCTTCTCACCGCTCGAACCCTTAGAAATGCTTAAAAAAACATGCCAGGCTTTGCAATCGCTCAAAAATATTATCCGACCTAAGAGTTAGGCCAAACATACGATTTGGGCCCCCACGAACAATTAACCGACGCGAAAAATCGGACTTCAATATTTTCAGCTTCTGAGCTCACGAATCCATTAAAAATGATAAAAAGACATGTCAGGCTTTGGAATCGCTCAAAAATGTTATCCGAGTTAGGCCTTACGCCAAAAATTCGATTTGGGCCCCCACGAACAAAAAGAACCGACGCGAAAAATCGGACTTCAAAATTTTCAACTTTTGAGCGCTCGAACCCTTAGATTTGGTAAAAAAACATGTCAGGCTTTGGAATCGCTCAAAAATGTTAAACGAGCTAGGAGTTAAGCCAAAAACACGATTTGGGCCCCCACGAACAAAGAACCGACGCGAAAAATCGGACTTCAATATTTTTAGCTTCTGAGCGCTCGAACCCCTTAGAAATGGTAAAAAAAACATGTCAGGCTTTGTAATCTCTCAAAAATGTTAACCGAGCTAGGAGTTTGGCCTAAAATACGATTTGGGCCCCGACGAATAATTAACCGACGAGAAAAATCGGACTTCAATATTTTCAGCTTTTGAGCTCACGAACCCCTTAAAATGGTTTAAAAAAACCTGTGAGGCTTTGGAATCGCTGAAAACTGATATCCGAGTTAGGAGTTAGGCCATAAATACGATTTGGGCCCCCACGAACATGGAACCGACGCGAAAATCGGACTTCAAAATTTTTTTCTTCTGAGCACTAGAACCTTTTAGAAATGGTAAAAAACATGTCAGGCTTTGGAAATGCTCAAAAATGTTATCCGAGCTAGGAGTTAGCCAAAAATATGATTTGGGCCCCCGCGAACAAAGAACCGACGCGAAAAATCCGTCTTTAATATTTTCAGCTTCTCAGCTCGAACCCTTAGAAATGGTAAAAAAAACATGTCAGGGTTTGGAATCGCTCAAAAATGTTATCCGACCTAAGAGTTAGGCCAAACATACGATTTGGGCCCCCACGAACAATTAGCCGACACGAAAGAATGGACTTCAATATTTCAGCTTCTGAGCTCACGAACCCCTTAAAAATTGTAAAAAGACATGTCAGGCTTTGGAATCGCTCAAAAATGTTATCGGAGTTAGGGGTTAGGCCAAAAATACGATTTAGGCCCCCACGAACATATAGAACCGACGCGAAAAATCGGACTTCAAAATTTTCAACTTCTGAGCGCTCGAAACCTTAGAAATGGTAAAACAAACTTGTCAGGCTTTGGAATCGCTCAAAAATGTAATCCGAGCTAAGAGTTAGGCCAAAAATACGATTTGGGCCCCCACGAACAATTAACCGACGCGCAAAATCGGACTTCAATATTTTCAGTTTTTAAGCTCACAAACCCCTTAAAATTGGTAATAAAAAATATCAGGCTTTGGAATCGCTCAATAATGTTATCCGAGTTTGGAGTTAGGCCAAACATACGATTTAGGCCCCCACGAACAATTTAACGACGCGAAAAATCGGATTTCAAAATTTTCAGCTTCTGAGCTCACGAACCCCTTAAAAATGGTAAAAAAAAATTGTTAGGCTTTGGAATCGCTCAAAAATGTTATCCGAGCAAGGAGATAGTACAAAAATACGATTTCAGCCCCAACGAACAAAGAAACAACGCTAAAAATCGGACTTCAATATTTTCAGATTTGAGCGCTCGAACCCCTTAGAAATGCTAAAAAAACTGGTCAGGCTTTAGGATCGCTCCAAAATTATATCTGAACTAAGAGTTAGTCCAAAAATACGATTTGGGCAACACGAACAATTAACCGACGCGAAAAATCGAACTTCAAAATTTTCAGCTTTTGAGCGCTCGAACCCCTTAAAAAATCATGTCAGGCATTGTAATCTCTCAAAAATGTTATCTGACCTAGGAGTTAGGCCTAAAATACCATTTTGGCCCCCACGAACAATTAACCGACGCGAAAAATCAGACTTAAGTATTTTCAGCTTTTGAGCTCACGAACCCCTTAAAATGGTTAAATAAACATGTCAGGCTTTGGAATCGCTCAAAAATGTTATCCGAGTTAGGAATTAGGCCAAAAATACGATTTGGGCCCCCACGAACATGGAACCGACGCGAAAAATCGGTCTTTAATATTTTCAACTTATGAGCGCTCAAACCCTTAGAAGTGGTAAAAAAACATGTCAGGCTTTGGAATCGCTCAATAATGTTATCCGAGCTAAGAGTTAGGCCAAACGTACGATTTGTGCCCCCACGAACAATTAACCGACGCGAAAAATCGGACTTAAATATTTTCAGCTTCTGAGCTCACGAACCCCTTAAAAATGGTAAAAAGGACATGTCAAGCTTTGGAATCACTCAAAAATGTTATCCGAGTTAGGCGCTTAGGCCAAAAATACGATTTGGGCCCCCACGAACAAATAGAATCGACGCGAAAAATCGGACTTAAAAATTTTCAACTTCTGAGCGCTCGAACCCTTAGAAATGGTAAAAAAAACTTGTCAGGCTTTGGAATCGCTCAAAAATGTTATCCGACCTAAGAGTTAGGCCAAAAATACGATTTGGGCCCCCACGAACAAAGCACCAACCCGAAAATTGGACTTCAATATGTTCAGTGTCTGAGATCACGAACCCCTTAAAAATGGTATAAAAAAAACATGCCAGGCTTTGTAATCGCTCAAAAATGTTATTCGAGCTAGGAGTCAGGCCTAAAATAAGATTTGGGCCTCTACGAACAATGAACCGACGCGAAAATCGGATTTCAAAATTTTTACATTCTGAGCTCTCGAACCCCTTAGAAATGGTAAAAAAAACATGTCAGGTTTTGGAATAGCTCAAATATGTTATCCGAGCTAGGAGTTAGGATTAAAATACGATTTAGGCCCCCATGAACAAGAACAGACGCGAAAAATTGGACTTCAATATTTTTAGTTTATGAGTGCTCGAACCCCTTACAAATGGTAAAAAAACATGTTACGCTTTGGAATTGCTCAAAACTGATATCCGGAATAAGAGTTAGCCCAACGATTTGGGCCCAACAAACAATTAAATGACGCGAAAAAACGCACTTCAAGATTTTCAGCTTCTAAGCGCTCGAACCCCTTAGAAATGGTAAAAAAAAACATGTTAGGCTTTGGAATCGCTCAAAAATGTTATCCGAGCTAAGAGTTAGGCCAAAAATACGATTTGGGCCACTACGAACAATTAGCAGATGCGAAAATCGGACTTCAAAATTTTCAGCTTCTGAGCGCTCGAACCCCTTAGGAATGGTAAAAAAACATGTCAGGCTTTAGAATCGCTCAAAAATGTTATCCGAGCTAGGAGTTCGGGCAAAAATACGATTTTGTCCCTAACGAACAAAGAAACGACGCGAAAAATTAGACTTCAATAATTATAGTTTCTTAGCGCTCGAACCCCTTAGAGATTTTAATAAACATTCCAGGCTCTAAAATCGCTCAAAAATGTTATCCGAGCTAAGAGTTATCCCAAAAATACGATTTGGTCCCCACGAAAAATTAACAGACGTGAAAATTTGGACTTCAAAATTTTCAGCTTATGAGCGCTCAAACCCCTTAGAAATGGTAAAAAAAACATGTCAGGCTTTTGAAACGCTCAAAAATGTTATCCGAGCTAGAAGTTAGGCCAAAAATTCGATTTGGGCCCCCACAAACAAAGAACTGACGCGAATAATCGGACTTCAAAATTTTCAACTTCTGAGCGCTCGAAACCCTTAGAAATGGTAAAAAAAACATGTCAGGCTTTGGAATCGCTCAAAAATGTTATCCGAGCTAGGAGTTAAGCCAAAAATACGATTTGCGCTCCCACGAACACAGAACCGACGTGAAAAATCGGACTTCAACATTCGAACCCATAGAAATGGTAAAAAAACATTTCAGGCTTTGGAATGGCACAAAAATGTTATCCGAGCTAGGAGCTAGGCCAAAAATACGATTTGTTCCCCCACGAACAAAGAACCGAAGCGAAAAATCGGATTTCAATATTTTCAGCTTATGAGCGTTCGAGCCCCCAGAAATGATAAAAAAAACATGTCAGGCTTTGTAATCTCTTAAAAATGTTATCCGAGCTAGGAGTTAGGGAAAAAATACGATTTGGGCCTCAACGAACGATTAACCGACGCGAAAATCAAACTTTAATATTTTGAGCTTCTGAGCGCTCGAACCCCTTTGAAAGGGTAAAAAAAAACTTGTTAGGCTTTGGAATCACCCAAAAATGTTATCCGAGCAAGGACTTAAGCCCAAAATACGATTTGGGCCCCCACGAACAAAGAACCGACACGAAAAATCGGACTTCAAAATTTTTAGCTTCTCAGCGCTCGAACCCTTAGAAATGGTAAAAAAACATGTCAGGCTTTGGAATCGCTCAAGAATGTTATCCGAGCTAGGAGTTAGGCCAAAAATACAATTTGGGCCCCCACGAATAAAGAACCGACGCGGAAAATCGGACTTCAATATTTTCAGATTCTGAGCACTCGAACCCCTTACAAATGGTAAAAAAAACATGTCAGCCTTTGGAATCGCACAAAAATGTTACCTGAGCTAAGAGTTAGGCCAAAAATACAATTTGGGCCCCCACGAACAAAAAACCGACTCGAAAAATCGGACTTCAAAATTTTCAGATTTTGAGCGCTCGAACCCCTTAGAAATGGTAAAAAAACATGCCAGGCTATGTAATCTCTCAAAAATGTTATCCGAGCTAGGAGTTAGGCCTAAAATACGATTTGGGCCCCGACGAATAATTAACGACGAGAAAAATCGGACTTCAATATTTTAAGCATTTGAGCTCACGAACCCTTTAAAATGGTTAAAAAAACCTGTGAGGCTTTGGAATCGCTCAAAACGGTTATCCGAGTTAGGAGTTAGGCCAAAAATACGATTTGGGCCCCCACGAAGATTGAACCGACGCGAAAAATCGGACTTTTAAATTTTTATCTTCTGAGCGCTCGAACCTCTTACAAATGGTAAAAAATCATGTCAGGCTTTGGAATTGCTCAAAAATGTTATCCGAGCTAGGAATTAGCCAAAAATATGATTTGGGCCCCCGCAAACAAAGAACGGACGCGAAAAATCGGTCTTTAATATTTTCAGCTTCTTAGCGATCGAACCCTTAGAAATGGTAAAAAAAAACATGCCAGGCTTTGGAATCGCTCAAAAATGTTATCCGACCTAAATGTTAGGCCAAACATACGATTTGGGCCCCCACGAACAATTAACCGACGCGAAAAAATCGGACTTCAATATTTTCAGCTTCTGAGCTCTTAAACCCCTTAAAAATGGTAAAAAGACATGTCAGGCTTTGGAATCGCTCAAAAATGTTATCCGAGTTAGGCGTTACGCTAAAAATACTATTTTGGCGCCACGAACAAAAAGAACCGAAGCGAAAAATCGGACTTCAAAATTTTCAACTTTTGCGCGCTTGAACCCCTTACAAATGGTAAAAAACATGTTAGCCTTTGGAATCGCTCAAAAATGTTATCCGAGCTAAGAGTTAGGCCAAAAATACGATTTGGGCCCCCGCGAACAAAGAACCGACTCGAAAAATCAGATTTAAAAATTTTCAGCTTTTGAGCGCTCGAACCCCTTAGAAATGGTAAAAAAAACATGCCAGCCTTTGTAATCTCTCAAAAATGTTATCCGAGCTAAGAGTTAGGCCTAAAATACGATTTGGGCCCCGACGAATAATTAACCGACGAGAAAATTCGGAATTCAATATTTTCAGCTTCTGAGCTCACGAACCCCTTAAAAATGGTAAAAAGACATGTCAGGCTTTGGAATCGCTCAAAACTGTTATCTGAGATAGGAGTAAGGACAAAAATACGATTTGGACCCCCACGAACATGGAACCGACGCGAAAATCGGACATCAAAATTTTTATCTTCTGAGCGCTCGAACCTCTTAGAAATGGTAAAAAACATGTCAGGCTTTGGAATTGCTCAAAAATGTTATCCGACCTAGGAGTTAGCCAAAATTATGATTTGGGCCCCCGCGAACAATTAACCGACGCGAAAAATCGGTCTTTAATATTTTCAGCTTCTCACCGCTCGAACCCTTAGAAATACTAAAAAAAAACATGCCAGGCTTTGCAATCGCTCAAAAATGTTATCCGACCGTTAGGCCAAACATACGATTTGGGCCCCCACGAACAATTAACCGACGCGAAAAATCGGACTTCAACATTCGAACCCCTAGAAATGGTAAAAAAACATTTCAGGCTTTGGAATGGCACAAAAATGTTATCCGAGCTAGGAGCTAGGCCAAAAATACGATTTGTTCCCCCACGAACAAAGAACAGAAGCGAAAAATCGGATTTCAATATTTTCAGCTTATGAGCGTTCGAGCCCCCAGAAATAATAATAAAAACATGTCAGGCTTTGTAATCTCTTAAAAATGTTATCCGAGCTAGGAGTTAGGGAAAAAATACGATTTGGGCCTCAACGAACGATTAACCGACGCGAAAATCAAACTTTAATATTTTGAGCTTCTGAGCGCTCGAACCCCTTTGAAATGGTAAAAAAAAACTTGTTAGGCTTTGGAATCACCCAAAAATGTTATCCGAGCAAGGACTTAAGCCCAAAATACGATTTGGGCCCCCACGAACGAAGAACCGACACGAAAAATCGGACTTCAAAATTTTTAGCTTCTCAGCGCTCGAACCCTTAGAAATGGTAAAAAAACATGTCAGGCTTTGGAATCGCTCAAGAATGTTATCCGAGCTAGGAGTTAGGCCAAAAATACAATTTGGGCCCCCACGAATAAAGAACCGACGCGGAAAATCGGACTTCAATATTTTCAGATTCTGAGCACTCGAACCCCTTACAAATGGTAAAAAAAATGTCAGCCTTTGGAATCGCACAAAAATGTTACTTGAGCTAAGAGTTAGGCCAAAAATACAATTTGGGCCCCCACGAACAAAAAACCGACTCGAAAAATCGGACTTCAAAATTTTCAGATTTTGAGCGCTCGAACCCCTTAGAAATGGTAAAAAAACATGCCAGGCTATGTAATCTCTCAAAAATGTTATCCGAGCTAGGAGTTAGGCCTAAAATACGATTTGGGCCCCGACGAATAATTAACGACGAGAAAAATCGGACTTCAATATTTTAAGCATTTGAGCTCACGAACCCTTTAAAATGGTTAAAAAAACCTGTGAGGCTTTGGAATCGCTCAAAACGGTTATCCGAGTTAGGAGTTAGGCCAAAAATACGATTTGGGCCCCCACGAAGATAGAACCGACGCGAAAAATCGGACTTTTAAATTTTTATCTTCTGAGCGCTCGAACCTCTTACAAATGGTAAAAAATCATGTCAGGCTTTGGAATTGCTCAAAAATGTTATCCGAGCTACGAATTAGCCAAAAATATGATTTGGGCCCCCGCAAACAAAGAACGGACGCGAAGAATCGGTCTTTAATATTTTCAGCTTCTTAGCGATCGAACCCTTAGAAATGGTAAAAAAAAACATGCCAGGCTTTGGAATCGCTCAAAAATGTTATCCGACCTAAATGTTAGGCCAAACATACGATTTGGGCCCCCACGAACAATTAACCGACGCGAAAAAATCGGACTTCAATATTTTCAGCTTCTGAGCTCTTAAACCCCTTAAAAATGGTAAAAAGACATGTCAGGCTTTGGAATCGCTCAAAAATGTTATCCGAGTTAGGCGTTACGCTAAAAATACTATTTTGGCGCCACGAACAAAAAGAACCGAAGCGAAAAATCGGACTTCAAAATTTTCAACTTTTGCGCGCTTGAACCCCTTACAAATGGTAAAAAACATGTTAGCCTTTGGAATCGCTCAAAAATGTTATCCGAGCTAAGAGTTAGGCCAAAAATACGATTTGGGCCCCCGCGAACAAAGAACCGACTCGAAAAATCAGATTTAAAAATTTTCAGCTTTTGAGCGCTCGAACCCCTTAGAAATGGTAAAAAAAACATGCCAGCCTTTGTGATCTCTCAAAAATGTTATCCGAGCTAAGAGTTAGGCCTAAAATACGATTTGGGCCCCGACGAATAATTAACCGACGAGAAAAATCGGAATTCAATATTTTCAGCTTCTGAGCTCACGAACCCCTTAAAAATGGTAAAAAGACATGTCAGGCTTTGGAATCGCTCAAAACTGTTATCTGAGATAGGAGTAAGGACAAAAATACGATTTGGACCCCCACGAACATGGAACCGACGCGAAAATCGGACATCAAAATTTTTATCTTCTGAGCGCTCGAACCTCTTAGAAATGGTAAAAAACATGTCAGGCTTGGGAATTGCTCAAAAATGTTATCCGACCTAGGAGTTAGCCAAAATTATGATTTGGGCCCCCGCGAACAATTAACCGACGCGAAAAATCGGTCTTTAATATTTTCAGCTTCTCATCGCTCAAACCCTTAGAAATGCTAAAAAAAAACATGCCAGGCTTTGCAATCGCTCAAAAATGTTATCCGACCGTTAGGCCAAACATACGATTTGGGCCCCCACGAACAATTAACCGACGCGAAAAATCGGACTTCAATATTTTTCAGCTTCTGAGCTCACGAATCCATTAAAAATGATAAAAAGACATGTCAGGCTTTGGAATCGCTCAAAAATGTTATCCGAGTTAGGCGTTACGCCAAAAATTCGATTTGGGCCCCCACGAACAAAAAGAACCGACGCGAAAAATCGGACTTCGAAATTTTCAACTTTTGAGCGCTCGAACCCTTAGATTTGGTAAAAAAACATGTCAGGCTTTGGAATCGCTCAAAAATGTTAACCGAGCTAGGAGTTAGGCCTTAAATACGATTTGAGCCCCGACGAATAATTAACCGACGAGAAAAATCGGACTTTAATATTTTAAGCTTTTGAGCTCACGAACCCCTTAAAATGGTTTAAAAAAACCTGTGAGGCTTTGGAATCTTTGAAAACTGTTATCCGAGTTAGGAGTTAGGCCATAAATACGATTTGGGACCCCACGAACATGGAACCGACGCAAAAATCGGACTTCAAAATTTTTTTTGTTCTGAGCGCTAGAACCTTTTAGAAATGGTAAAAAACATGTCAGGCTTTGGAAATGCTCAAAAATGTTATCCGAGCTAGGAGTTAGCCAAAAATATGATTTGGGCCCCCGCGAACAAAGAACCGACGCGAAAAATCTGTCTTTAATATTTTCAGCTTCTCAGCTCGAACCCTTAGAAATGGTAAAAAAACATGTCAGGCTTTGGAATCGCTCAAAAATGTTATCCGACCTAAGAGTTAGGCCAAACATACGATTTGGGCCCCCACGAACAATTAACCGACGCGAAAAATTTGACTTCAATATTTCAGCTTCCGATCTCACGAACCCCTTAAAAATTGTAAAAAGACATGTCAGGCTTTGGAATCGCTCAAAAATGTTATCGGAGTTAGGGGTTAGGCCAAAAATACGATTTAGGCCCCCAAGAACAAATAGAACCGACGCGAAAAATCGGAATTCAAAATTTTCAACTTCTGAGCGCTCGAAACCTTAGAAATGGTAAAACAAACTTGTCAGGCTTTGGAATCGCTCAAAAATGTAATCCGAGCTAAGAGTTAGGCCAAAAATACATTTTGGGCCCCCACGAACAATTAACCGACGCCCAAAATCGGACTTCAATATTTTCAGCTTTTAAGCTCACAAACCCCTTAAAATTGGTAATAAAAAATATCAGGCTTTGGAATCGCTCAATAATGTTATCCGAGTTTGGAGTTAGGCCAAACATACGATTTAGGCCCCCACGAACAATTTAACGACGCGAAAAACAGGATTTCAAAATTTTCAGCTTCTGAGCTCACGAACCCCTTAAAAATGGTAAAATAAAACATGTTAGGCTTTGGAATCGCTCAACAATGTTATCCGAGCTAGGAGATAGTACAAAAGTACGATTTCAGCCCCAACGAACAAAGAAACAACGCTAAAAATCGGACTTCAATATTTTCAGGTTCTGAGCTCACGAACCCCTTAGAAATGGTAGAAAACATGTCAGCCTTTGGAATCGCTCAAAAATGTTATCCGAGGTAGGAGTTAGGCCAAAAATACAATTTGGACCCCCACGAACAAAGAACCGACGAGAAAAATCGGACTTCAAAATTTTAGGCTTCTGAGTGCTCGAAATCCTTAAAAATGGTAAAAAAAAAAACATGTGAGGCTTTACAATCGCTCAAAAATATTATCCGAGCTAGGAGTTAGGCCTAAAATACGATTTGGGCCCCTACAAACAATCAACCGACGCGCAAAATCGGACTTCAATATTTTCAGCTTTTGAACTCACAAACCCCTTAAAATTGGTAAAAAAAATATCGGGCTTTGGAATCGCTCAATAATGTTATCCGAGTTTGGAGTTAGGCCAAACATACGATTTGGGCCCCCACGAACAATAAACCGACGCGAAAAATCGGATTTCAAAATTTTCAGCTTCTGAGCTCACGAACCCCTTAAATATGGTAAAAAAACATGTTAGGCTTTGGAATCGCTCAAAAATGCTATCCGAGTTAGGAGATAGTACAAAAATACGATTTCGGCCCCAACGAACAAAGAAACATCGCGAAAAATCGGACTTCAATATTTTCAGGTTCTGAGCTCATGAACCCCTTAGAAATGGTAAAAACATGTCAGCCTTTTGAATCGCTCAAAAATGTTATCCGAGGTAGGAGTTAGGCCAAAAATACGATTTGGGCCCCCACGAACAAAGAACTGACTTGAAAAATCGGACTTCAAAATTTTTGGCTTCTGAGTGATCGAAATCCTTAAAAATGGTATAAAAAAGAAAACATGTCAGGCTTTACAATCGCTCAAAAATATTATCCAAGCTAGGAGTTAGGCCTAAAATACGATTTGGGCCCCCACGAACAAAGAACCGACTCGAAAAATCAGACATCAAAATTTTGAGCTTCTAAGCGCTCGAACCCCTTAGAAATGGTAAAAAAACATGCCAGGATTTAGAATCGCTCAAAAATGTTTTATGAGTTAGGAGTTAGGCCAAAAATACGATTTGGGACCCCACGAACAAAGAACCGAAGCGATAAATCGGATTTAAAAATTTTCACATTCTGAGCTCTCAAACCCCTTAGAAATGGTAAAAAAAACATGTCAGGCTTTCGAATCGCTCAAAAATGTTATCCGAGCTAGGAGTTAGGATTAAAATACGATTTAGGCCCCCATGAACAAAGAACAGACGCGAAATATCACACTTCAATATTTTTAGTTTCTTAGTGCTCGAACCCCTAAGAAATGGTAAAAAAAACATGTTAGGCTTTGGAATTGCTCAAAAATGTTATCCGGACTTAGAGTTAGCCCAACGATTTGGGCCCCACGAACAATTAAATGACGTGAAAAATCGGAATTCAAGATTTTAAGCTTCTGAACGCTCGAACCCCTTAGAAATGGTAATAAAAACATGTTAGGCTTTGGAATCGCTCAAAAATGTTATCCGAGCTAAGAGTTAGGCCAAAAATACGATTTTGGCCCTAACGAACAAAGAATTGACGCGGAAAATTAAACTTCAATAATTTTAGTTTCTTAGCGCACGAACCCCTTAGAAATTGTAAAAAACATGCCAGGCTTTGGAATCGCTCAAAAATATTATCCGAGCTAAGAGTTAGCCTCAAAATACGATTTGGTCCCCACGAACAATTAACAGACGTGAAAATTCGAACTTCAAAATTTTCAGCTTATGAGTGCTCAAACCCCTTAGAAATGGTAAAAAAAACATGTCAGGCTTTTGAATCGCTCAAAAATGTTATCCGAGCTAGAAGTTAGGCCACAAATACGATTTCGGCCCCAACGAACAAAGAACCGACGCGAAAAATAAGACTTCAAACTTTTCAACTTCTGAGCGTTCGAACCCTTAGAAATGTTAAAAAAAATATGTCAAGCTTTGGAATCGCTTAAAAATGTTATCCGAGCTAGGAGTTAAGCCAAAAATACAATTTGGGCCCCCACGAACAAAGAACCGACGTGAAAAATCGGACTTCAATATTTTCAGCTTCTGAGCGCTCGAACCCCTTAGAAATGCTAAAAAAAACTTGTCAGGCTTTTGCATCGCTCAAAAATGTTATCCGAACTAAGAGTTAGTCCAAAAATACTATTTAGGCCCCATGAACAATTAACCGACACGAAAAATCGAACTTCAAAATTTTCAGCTTTTGAGCACTCGAACCCCTTAAAAAAATATGTCAGGCATTTTAATCTCTCAAAAATGTTATCCGAGCTAGGAGTTAGGCCTAAAATACCATTTTGGCCCCCGCGAACATTTAACCGACGCGAAAAATCGGACTTCAGTATTTTCAGCTTTTGAGCTCCCGAACCCCTTAAAATGGTTAAATAAACATGTCAAGCATTGGAATCGCTCACAAATGTTATCCGAGTTAGGAGTTAGGCCAAAAATACGATTTGGGCCCCCAAGAACATGGAACCGACGCGAAAAATCGGTCTTTAATATTTTCAGCTTATGAGCGCTCAAACCCTTAGAAATTGTAATAAAAAACATGTCAGGCTTTGCAATCGCTCAATATTGTTATCTGAGCTAAGAGTTAGGCCAAACATACGATTTGTGTCTCCACGAACAATTAACCGACGCGAAAAATCGTACTTAAATATTTTCAGCTTCTGAGCTCACGAACCCCTTAAAAATGGTAAAAAGACATGTCAAGCTTTGGAATCACTCAAAAATGTTATCCGAGTTAGGCCCTTAGGCCAAAAATACGATTTGGGCCCCCCGAACAAATAGAACCGACGCGAAAAATCGGACTTCAAAATTTTCAACTTCTGAGCACTCGAACCCTTATAAATGGTAAAAAAAAACTTGTCAGGCTTTGGAATCGCTCAAAAATGTTATCCGAGCTAAGAGTTAGGCCAAAATACGATTTGGGCCCCCACGAACAAAGCACCAACCCGAAAAATCGGACTTCAATATTTTCAGTGTCTGAGATCACCAACCCCTTAAAAATGGTATAAAAAAAAACATGCCAGGCTTTGTAATCGCTCAAAAATGTTATTCGAGCTAGGAGTTAGGCCTAAAATAAGATTTCGGCCTCCACGAACAAAGAACCGACGCGAAAATCGGATTTCAAAATTTTTACATTCTGAGCTCTCGAACCCCTTAGAAATGGTAAAAAAAAACATGTTAGGCTTTGGAATCGCTCAAATATGTTATCCGAGCTAGGAGTTAGGATGAAAATACGATTTAGGCCCCCACGAGCAAGAACAGACGCGAAAAATCGGACTTCAAAATTTTTAGTTTCTGAGTGCTCGATCCCCTTAGAAATGGTAAAAAAACATATATGTTACGCTTTGGAATTGCTCAAAAATGTTATCCGGACTAAGAGTTAGCCCAACGATTTGGGCCCCACGAACAATTAAATGACGCGAAAAAACGGACTTCAAGATTTTCAGCTTTTGAGCGCTTGAACCCGTTAAAAATGGTAAAAAAAATATGTTAGGCTTTGGAATCGCTCAAAAATGTTATCCGAGCTAAGAGTTAGGCCAAAAATACGATTTGGGCCACTACGAACAATTAGCGGATGCGAAAATCGGACTTCAAAATTTTCAGCTTCTGAGCGCTCGAACCCTTTAGGAATGGTAAAAAAAACATGTCAGGCTTTATAATCGCTCAAAAATGTTATCCGAGCTAGGAGTTAGGCCAAAAATACGATTTTGGCCCTAACGAACAAAGAAACGACGCGAAAAATTATACTTCAATAATTTTAGTTTCTTAGCGCACGAACCCCTTAGAAATTGTTATAAACATGCCAGGCTCTGGAATCGCTCAAAAAATGTTATCCGAGCTAAGAGTTAGCCCAAAAATACGATTTGGTCCCCACGAACAATTAACAGACGTGAAAATTCGGACTTCAAAATTTTCAGCTTATGAGCTCTCAAACCCCTTAGAAATGGTAAAAAAAAACATGTCAGGCTTTTGAATCGCTCAAAAATGTTATCCGAGCTAGAAGTTAGGCCACAAATACGATTTCGGCCCCAACGAACAAAGAACCGATGCGAAAAATCGGACTTCAAAATTGTCAACTTCTGAGCGTTCGAACCCTTAAAAATGTTTAAAAAAACATGTCACGCTTTGGAATCGTGCAAAAATGTTATCCGAGCTAGGAGTTCAGCCAAAAATACGATTTGGGCCCCCACGAACAAAGAACCGACGTGAAAAACCGGACTTCAATATTTTCAGCTTCTGAGCGCTCGAACCCCTTAAAAATGCTAAAAAAAAACTTGTCAGGCTTTTGGATCGCTCAAAAATGTTATCCGAACTAAGAGTTAGTCCAAGAATAAGATTTGGGCCCCATGAACAATTAACCGACGCGAAAAATCGAACTTCAAAATTTTTAGCTTTTGAGCGCTCGAACCCCTTAAAAAAACATGTCAGGCATTGTAATCTCTCAAAAATGTTTTCCGAGCTAGGAGTTAGGCCTAAAATACCATTTTGGCCCCCACGAACAATTAACCGACGCAAAAAATCGGACTTCTGTATTTTCAGCTTTTGAGCTCACGAACCCCTTAAAATGGTTAAATAAACATGTCAGGCATTGGAATCGCTCAAAAATGTTATCCGAGTTAGGAGTTAGGCCAAAAATACGATTTGGGCCCCCTCGAACATGGAACCGACGCGAAAAATCGGCCTTTAATATTTTCAGCTTATGAGAGCGCAAACCCTTAGAAATGGTAAAAAAACATGTCAGGCTTTGGAATGACTCAATAATGTTATTCGAGCTAAGAGTTAGGCCAAACATACGATTTGTGCCGCCACGAACAATTAACCGACGCTAAAAATCAAACTTAAATATTTTCATCTTCTGAGCTCACGAACCCCTTAAAAATGGTAAAAAGACATGTCAAGCTTTGGAATCGCTAAAAAATGTTATCCGAGTTAGGCGCTTAGACCAAAAATACGATTTGGGCCGCCACGAACAAATAGAACCGACGTGAAAAATCGGACTTCAAAATTTTTAACTTCTGAGCGCTCGAACCCTTAGAAATGGTAAAAAAAAACTTGTCAGGCTTTGGAATCGCTCAAAAATGTTATCCGAACTAAGAGTTAGGCCAAAAATACGATTTGGGACCCCATGAACAAAGCACCAACCCGAAAAATCGGACTTCAATATTTTCAGTGTCTGAGATCACGAACCCCTTAAAAATGGTATAAAAAAAACATGTCAGGCTTTGTAATCGCTCAAAAATGTTATTCGAGCTAGGAGTTAGGCCTAAAATAAGATTTGGGCCTCCACGAACAAAGAACTGACGCGAAAATCGGATTTCAAAATTTTTACATTCTGAGCTCTCGAACCCCTTAGAAATGGTAAAAAAATCATGTCAGGCTTTGGAATCGCTGAAATATGTTATCCGAGCTACGGGTTAGGACTAAAATACGATTTAGGCCCCCATGAACAAGAACAGACGCGAAAAATCGGACTACAATATTTTTAGTTTCTGAGTGCTCGAACCCCTTAGAAATGGTAAAAAAACATGTTACACTTTAGAATTGCTCAAAAATGTTATCCGGACTAAGAGTTAGCCCAACGATTTGGGCCCCACGAACAATTAAATGACTCGAAAAAACGGACTTCAAGATTTTTAGCTTCTGAGCGCTTGAACCCCTTAGAAATGGTAAAAAAACATGTTAGGCTTTGGAATGGCTCAAAAATGTTATCCGAGCTAAGAGTTAGGCCAAAAATACGATTTGGGCCACTACGAACAATTAGCGATGCGAAAATCGGACTTCAAAATTTTCAGCTTCTGAGCGCTCGAACCCCTTAGGAATGGTAAAAAAACATGTCAGGCTTTAGAATCGCTCAAATATGAATTCGGACTTCAAAATTTTCAGCTTATGAGCGCTCATACCCCTTAGAAATGGTAAAAAAACATGTCAGGCTTTTGAATCGCTCAAAAATGTTATCCGAGCTAGGAGTTAGGCCACAAATACGATTTCGGCCCCAACGAACAAAGAACCGACGCGAAAAATCGGACTTCAAAATTTTCAACTTCTGAGTGTTCGAACCCTTAGAAATGGTAAAAAAAAACATGTCAGGCTTTGGAATCGCTCAAAAATGTTATCCGATCTAGGAGTTAAGCCAAAAATACGATTTGGGCCCCCACGAACAAAGAACCGACGTGAAAAATCGGACTTCAATATTTTCAGCTTCTGAGCTCTCGAACCCCTTAGAAATGCTAAAAAAAACTTGTCAGGCTTTTGAATCGCTCAAAAATGTTAAGAGTTAGTCCAAAAATAAGATTTGGGCCCCACGAACAGTTAACCGACGCGAAAAATCGGACTTTAAATTTTTCAACTTCTGAGCGCTCGAACCCCTTAAAAAAATATGTCAGGCTTTGAAATCTCTCGAAAATGTTATCCGAGCTAGGAGTTAGGCCTAAAATACAATTTTGGTCCCCACAAAAAATTAACCGACGCGAAAAATCGGACTTCAGTATTTTCAGCTTTTGAGCTCTCGAACCCCTTAAAATGGTTAACTAAACATGTCAGGCTTAGGAATCGCTCCAAAATGTTATCCGAGTTAGGAGTTAGGCAAAAAATACGATTTGGGCCCCCACGAACATGGAACCGATGCAATATATCGGACTTTAATATTTTCAGCTTCTGAGCGCGCAAACCCTTAGAAAAGGTAAAAAAACAGGTCAGGCTTTGGAATCGCTCAATAATGTTATCCGAGCTAAGAGTTAGGCCAAACATACGATTTGTGCCCTCATGAACAGTTAACTGACGCGAAAAATCGGACTTGAATATTTTCAGCTTCTGAGCTCACGAACCCCTTAAAAATGGTAAAAAGACATGTCAAGCTTTGGAATCGCTCAAAAATGTTATCCGAGTTAGTCGTTAGGCCAAAAATACGATTTGGGCCCCCATGAACAAATAGAACCGACGCGAAAAATCGTACTTCAAAATTTTCAACTTCAGAGTGCTCGAACTCTTAGAAATGGTAAAAAAATCATGTCAGGCTTTGGAATCGCTCAAATATGTTATCCGAGCTAGGGGTTAGGATTAAAATACGATTTAGGCCCCCATGAACAAGAACAGACGCGAAAAATCGGACTACAATATTTTTAGTTTCTGAGTGCTCGAACCCCTTAGAAATGGTAAAAAAAACATGTTACACTTTGGAATTGCTCAAAAATGTTATCCGGACTAAGAGTTAGCCCAACGATTTGGGCCCCACGAACAATTAAATGACGCGAAAAAACGGACTTGAAGATTTCCAGCTTCTGAGCGCTCGAACCCCTTAGAAATGGTAAAAAAAAACATGTTAGGCTTTGGAATCGCTCAAAAATAGTATCCGAGCTAAGAGTTAGGCCAAAAATACGTTTTGGGCCACTACGAACAATTAGCGGATGCGAAAATCGGACTTCAAAATTTTCAGCTTCTGAGCGCTCGAACCCCTTAGGAATGGTAAATAAACATGTCAGGCTTTAGAATCGCTCAAAAATGTTATCCGAGCTAGGAGTTAGACCAAAAATACGATTTTGGCCCTCACGAACAAAGAAACGACGTGAAAAATCAGACTTCAATAATTTTAGTTTCTTAGCGCACGAACCCCTTAGAAATTGTAATAAACATGCCAGGCTCTGGAATCGCTCAAAAATGTTATCCGAGCTAAGAGTTAGCCCAAAAATACGATTTGGTCCCCACGAACAATTAACAGACGTGAAAATTCGGACTTCAAAATTTTCAGCTTATGAGCGCTCAAACCCCTTAGAAATGGTAAAAAAAAACATGTCAGGCTTTTGAATCGCTCAAAAATGTTATCCGAGCTAGAAGTTAGGCCACAAATACGATTTCGGCCCCAACGAACAAAGAACCGACGAGAAAAATCAAAATTCAAAATTTTCAACTTCTGAGCGTTCGAACCCTTACAAATGTTTTAAAAAACTTGTCAGGCTTTGGAATCGGTCAAAAATGTTATCCGAGCTAAGAGTTAGGCCAAAAATACAATTTGGGACCCCACGAACAAAGCACCAACCCAAAAAATCGGACTTCAATATTTTCAGTGTCTGAGATCACGAACCCCTTAAAAATGGTAAAAAAAAAATATGCCAGGCTTTGTAATCGCTCAAAAATGTTATTCGAGCTAGGAGTTAGGCCTAAAATAAGATTTGGGCCTCCACGAACAAAGAACCGAAGAGAAAATCGGATTTCAAAATTTTCACATTCTGAGCTCTCGAACCCCTTAGAAATGGTAAAAAAACATGTTAGGCTTTGGAATTGCTCAAAAATGTTATCCGGACTAAGAGTTAACCCAACGATTTGGGCCCCACGAACAATTAAATGACGCAAAAAATCGGACTTCAAGATTTTCAGCTTCTGAGCGCTCGAACCCCTTAGAAATGGTAAAAAAACATGTCAGGCTTTGGCATCGCTCAAAAATATTATTCGAGCTATGAGTTAGGCCAAAAATACGATTTGGGCCCCTAGGAACAATTAACGGATGCGAAAATCGGACTTCAAAATTTTCAGCTTCTGAGCGCTCGAACCCCTTAGAAATGGTAAAAAAACATGTCAGGCTTTAGAATCGCTCAAAAATGTTATCCGAGCTAGGAGTTAGGCCAAAAATACGATTTTGGCCCTAACAAACAAAGAAACGACGTGAAAAATTAGACTTTCAATAATTTTAGGTCCTTAGCGCTCGAACCCCTTAGAAATTGTAAAAAACAAGCTAGGCTTTGGAATCGCTCAAAAATGTTATCCGAGCTAAGAGTAAGCCCAAAAATACGATTTGGGCCCCACGAACAATTAACTGACGTGAAAATTCGGACTTCAAAATTTTCAGCTTATGAGCGCTCAAACCCCTTAGAAATGGTAAAAAAACATGTCAGGCTTTTGAATCGCTCAAAAATGTTATCTGAGCTAAGAGTTAGGCCACAAATACGATTTCGGCCCCAACGAACAAAGAACCGACGCGAAAAATCGGACTTCAAAATTTTCAACTTCTGAGCGTTCGAACCCTTAGAAATGGTAAAAAAAACATGTCAGGCTTCGGAATCGCTCAAAAATGTTATCCGAGCTAGGAGTTAAGCCAAAAATACGATTTGGGCCCCCACGAACAAAGAACCGACGTGAAAAATCGGACTTCAATATTTTCAGCTTCTGAGCTCTCGAACCCCTTAGAAATGCTAAAAAAAACTTGTCAGGCTTTTGAATCGCTCAAAAATGTTATCCGAGCTTGGAGTTAGACCAAAAATACGATTTTGGCCCTCACGAACAAAGAAACGACGCGAAAAATCAAACTTCAATAATTTTAGTTTCTTAGCGCACGAACCCCTTAGAAATTGTAATAAACATGCCAGGCTCTGGAATCGCTCAAAAATGTTATCCGAGCTAAGAGTTAGCCCAAAAATACGATTTGGTCCCCACTAACAATTAACAGACGTGAAAATTCGGACTTCAAAATTTTCAGCTTATGAGCGCTCAAACCCCTTAGAAATGGTAAAAAAAGCATGTCAGGCTTTTGAATCGCTCAAAAATGTTATCCGAGCTAGAAGTTAGGCCACAAATACGATTTCGGCCCCAACGAACAAAGAACCGACGCGAAAAATCGGAATTCAAAATTTTCAACTTCTGAGCGTTCGAACCCTTAAAAATGTTTAAAAAAACTTGTCAGGCTTTGGAATCGCTCAAAAATGTTATCCGAGCTAAGAGTTAGGCCAAAAATACGATTTGGGACCCCACGAACAAAGCACCAACCCAAAAAATCGGACTTCAATATTTTCAGTGTCTGAGATCACAAACCCCTTAAAAATGGTAAAAAAAAACATACCAGGCTTTGTAATCGCTCAAAAATGTTATTCGAGCTAGGAGTTAGGCCTAAAATAAGATTTGGGCCTCCATGAACAAAGAACCGAAGCGAAAATCGGATTTCAAATTTTTCACATTCTGAGCTCTCGAACCCCTTAGAAATGGAAAAAAAACATGTTAGGCTTTGGAATTGCTCAAAAATGTTATCCGGACTAAGAGTTAGCCCAACGATTTAGGCCCCACGAACAATTAAATGACGCGAAAAATCGGACTTCAAGATTTTCAGCTTCTGAGCGCTCGAACCCCTTAGAAATGGTAAAAAAACATGTCAGACTTTGGCATCGCTCAAAAATATTATCCGAGCTAAGAGTTAGGCCAAAAATACGATTTGGGCCCCGAGGAACAATTAACGGATGCGAAAATCGGACTTCAAAATTTTCAGCTTCTAAGCGCTCGAACCCCTTAGAAATGGTAAAAAAACATGTCAGGCTTTAGAATCGCTCAAAAATGTTATCCGAGCTAGGGGTTAGGCCAAAAATACGATTTTGGCCATAACAAACAAAGAAACGACGCGAAAAATTAGACTTTCAATAATTTTAGGTTCTTAGCGCTCGAACCCCTTAGAAATTGTAAAAAACAAGCCAGGCTTTGGAATCGCTCAAAAATGTTATCCGAGCTAAGAGTAAGCCCAAAAATACGATTTGGGCCCCACGAACAATTAACTGACATGAAAATTCGGACTTCAAAATTTTCAGCTTATGAGCGCTCAAACCCCTTAGAAATGGTAAAAAAAACATGTCAGGCTTTTGAATCGCTCAAAAATGTTATCTGAGCTAAGAGTTAGGCCACAAATACGATTTCGGCCCCAACGAACAAAGAACCGACGCGAAAAATCGGACTTCAAAACTTTCAACTTCTGAGCGTTCGAACCCTGAGAAATGGTAAAAAAAACATGTCAGGCTTTGGAATCGCTCAAAAATGTTATCCGAGCTAGGAGTTAAGCCAAAAATACGATTTGGGCCCCCACGAACAAAGAACCGACGTGAAAAATCGGACTTCAATATTTTCAGCTTCTGAGCTCTCGAACCCGTTAGAAATGCTAAAAAAAACTTGTCAGGCTTTCGAATCGCTCAAAAATGTTAAGAGTTAGTCCAAAAATACGATTTGGGCCCCACGAACAGTTAACCGACGCGAAAAATCGGACTTCAAAATTTTCAACTTCTGAGCGCTCGAACCCCTTAAAAAAATATGTCAGGCTTTGAAATCTCTCAAAAATGTTATCCGAGCTAGGAGTTAGGCCTAAAATACCATTTTGGTCCCCACGAAAAATTAACCGACGCGAAAAATCGGACTTCAGTATTTTCAGCTTTTGAGCTCTCGAACCCCTTAAAATGGTTAAATAAACATGTCAGGCTTTGGAATCTCTCCAAAATGTTATCCGAGTTAGGAGTTAGGCCAAAAATACGATTTGGGCCCCCACGAACATGGAACCGACGCAAAATATCGGACTTTAATATTTTCAGCTTCTGAGCGCGCAAACCCTTAGAAAAGGTAAAAAAACAGGTCAGGCTTTGGAATCGCTCAATAATGTTATCCGAGCTAAGAGTTAGGCCAAACATACGATTTGTGCCCTCATGAACAGTTAACCGACGCGAAAAATCGGACTTGAATATTTTCAGCTTCTGAGCTCACGAACCCCTTAAAAATGGTAAAAAGACATGTCAAGCTTTGGAATCACTCAAAAATGTTATCCGAGTTAGTCGTTAGGCCAAAAATACGATTTGGGCCCCCATGAACAAATAGAACCGACGCGAAAAATTGTACTTTAAAATTTTCAACTTCTGAGCGCTCGAACCCTTAGAAATGGTAAAAAAATCATGTCAGGCTTTGGAATCGCTCAAATATGTTATCTGAGCTAGGGGTTAGGATTAAAATACGATTTAGGCCCCCATGAACAAGAACAGACGCGAAAAATCGGACTACAATATTTTTAGTTTCTGAGTGCTCGAACCCCTTAGAAATGGTAAAAAAACATGTTACACTTTGGAATTGCTCAAAAATGTTATCCGGACTAAGAGTTAGCCCAACGATTTGGGCCCCACGAACAATTAAATGACGCGAAAAAACGGAGTTCAAGATTTTCAGCTTCTGAGCGCTCGAACCCCTTAGAAATGGTAAAAAAAAACATGTTAGGCTTTGGAATCGCTCAAAAATGTTATCCGAGCTAAGAGTTAGGCCAAAAATACGATTTGGGCCACTACGAACAATTAGCGGATGCGAAAATCGGACTTCAAAATTTTCAGCTTCTGAGCGCTCGAACCCCTCAGGAATGGTAAAAAAACATGTCAGGCTTTAGAATCGCTCAAAAATGTTATCCGAGCTAGGAGTTAGACCAAAAATACGATTTTGGCCCTCACGAACAAAGAAACGACGCGAAAAATCAGACTTCAATAATTTTAGTTTCTTAGCGCACGAACCCCTTAGAAATTGTAATAAACATGCCAGGCTCTGGAATCGCTCAAAAATGTTATCCGAGCTAAGAGTTAGCCCAAAAATACGATTTGGTCCCCACGAACAATTAACAGACGTGAAAATTCGGACTTCAAAATTTTCAGCTTATGAGCGCTCAAACCCCTTAGAAATGGTAAAAAAAACATGTCAGGCTTTTGAATCGCTCAAAAATGTTATCCGAGCTAGAAGTTAGGCCACAAATACGATTTCGGCCCCAACGAACAAAGAACCGACGCGAAAAATCGGAATTCAAAATTTTCAACTTCTGAGCGTTCGAACCCTTAAAAATGTTTAAAAAAACTTGTCAGGCTTTGGAATCGCTCAAAAATGTTATCCGAGCTAAGAGTTAGGCCAAAAATACGATTTGGGACCCCACGAACAAACCACCAACCCAAAAAATCGGACTTCAATATTTTCAGTGTCTGAGATCACGAACCCCTTAAAAATGGTAAAAAAAAACATGCTAGGCTTTGTAATCGCTCAAAAATGTTATTTGAGCTAGGAGTTAGGCCTAAAATAAGATTTGGGCCTCCATGAACAAAGAACCGAAGCGAAAATCGGATTTCAAAATTTTCACATTTTGAGCTCTCGAACCCCTTAGAAATGGTAAAAAAACATGTTAGGCTTTGGAATTGCTCAAAAATGTTATCCGGACTAAGAGTTAGCCCAACGATTTGGGCCCCACGAACAATTAAATGACGCGAAAAATCGGACTTCAAGATTTTCAGCTTCTGAGCGCTCGAACCCCTTAGAAATGGTAAAAAAACATGTCAGGCTTTGGCATCGCTCAAAAATATTATCCGAGCTAAGAGTTAGGCCAAAAATACGATTTGGGCCCCTAGGAACAATTAACGGATGCGAAAATCGGACTTCAAAATTTTCAGCTTCTGAGCGCTCGAACCCCTTAGAAATGGTAAAAAAACATGTCAGGCTTTAGAATCGCTCAAAAATGTTATCCGAGCTAGGAGTTAGGCCAAAAATACGATTTTGGCCATAACAAACAAAGAAACGACGCGAAAAATTAGACTTTCAATAATTTTAGGTTCTTAGCGCTCGAACCCCTTAGAAATTGTAAAAAACAAGCCAGGCTTTGGAATCGCTCAAAAATGTTATCCGAGCTAAGAGTAAGCCCAAAAATACGATTTGGGCCCCACGAACAATTAACTGACATGAAAATTCGGACTTCAAAATTTTCAGCTTATGAGCGCTCAAACCCCTTAGAAATGGTAAAAAAACATGTCAGGCTTTTGAATTGCTCAAAAATGTTATCTGAGCTAAGAGTTAGGCCACAAATACGATTTCGGCCCCAACGAACAAAGAACCGACGCGAAAAATCGGACTTCAAAACTTTCAACTTCTGAGCGTTCGAACCCTGAGAAATGGTAAAAAAAACATGTCAGGCTTTGGAATCGCTCAAAAATGTTATCCGAGCTAGGAGTTAAGCCAAAAATACGATTTGGGCCCCCACGAACAAAGAACCGACGTGAAAAATCAGACTTCAATATTTTCAGCTTCTGAGCTCTCGAACCCGTTAGAAATGCTAAAAAAAACTTGTCAGGCTTTCGAATCGCTCAAAAATGTTAAGAGTTAGTCCAAAAATACGATTTGGGCCCCACGAACAGTTAACCGACGCGAAAAATCGGACTTCAAAATTTTCAACTTCTGAGCGCTCGAACCTCTTCAAAAAATATGTCAGGCTTTGAAATCTCTCAAAAATGTTATCCGAGCTAGGAGTTAGGCCTAAAATACCATTTTGGTCCCCACGAAAAATTAACCGACGCGAAAAATCGGAATTCAGTATTTTCAGCTTTTGAGCTCTCGAACCCCTTAAAATGGTTAAATAAACATGTCAGGCTTTGGAATCGCTCCAAAATGTTATCCGAGTTAGGAGTTAGGCCAAAAATACGATTTGGGCCCCCACGAACATGGAACCGACGCAAAATATCGGACTTTAATATTTTCAGCTTCTGAGCGCGCAAACCCTTAGAAAAGGTAAAAAAACAGGTCAGGCTTTGGAATCGCTCAATAATGTTATCCGAGCTAAGAGTTAGGCCAAACATACGCTTTGTGCCCCCATGAACAATTAAGCGACGCGAAAAATCGGACTTGAATATTTTCAGCTTCTGAGCTCACGAACCCCTTAAAAATGGTAAAAAGACATGTCAAGCTTTGGAATCGCTCAAAAATATTATCCGAGTTAGTCGTTAGACCAAAAATACGATTTGGGCCCCCACGACCCAATTGCCACCGATACACATAGACATAGGGGTGTTTCTAATTCTTCCTAGCTTTCCACCAAAAATTGAAACATCGTTTTCTGTTAGTTTCGGCCGGGATCATCATGAACATAATTAAGCATGTGTTCTACAAGAACCTCTCTCGCTCTCACTGGATTGTTTAGGTGATGATTTGGAAGTTCTGAATTGAAACAGAGCGAGGAAGGTGAGATATATACCAAGCACAGATGATATAAAACCAGGTAAAAAATTCCCTATTTTCAAGATATAGGAGTACCAAAGAAAGCATCTTTAGCTGGGTTTTATCAATTTCAGTCTATCATGTCTACTTTCGCTTCTGTTTCTAGGGAAACTAAGTCCATTAAAACTCTATCTGCAATTGTATTAAAGGGTAATTGGACCCAACTTTTGAAACCCCAATTTGGTTCTGGTTTGAGCTCAGTAACAGTTGAGAAAGTATTATCACAACCCTCTTTAGATATCTATGATTCCTGGGCTTTTTATGAATGGGTTGAAAAGATTCCTGGATATAAGCATTCCCTTGAATCTACTTGGTCTATGATTCATGTGCTAACAAAACAAAAGCACTACAGAATTGCACAGAAGGTGCTTGAGAAAATTGCTCTTAAGGATTATCTATATTCCCCCACTGTTTTGAATTCCCTTGTTGATTCCCGACGTGACCCGGATTTGAATTCGCAGATTTTGAGTTGGTTGGTCATATTTTATGCAAATTCTAGGATGACCCAGGAAGCAATTGAAGTTTTTGAGCACATGAAAATCAATAGGATTAAGCCTCATTTGCATGCTTGTACTGTGCTTTTGAATACACTCGTGAAGACTGGGTTTACGTCTACCATGTGGAAGATGTACAAAATGATGTTGAAGCTTGGGGTTGTTCCTAATCTTCATGTGTATAATGTATTAATTCATGGTTGTTGCAAATCCGGGGATGTGGAGAAGGCTGAAGAATTGTTGAATGAGTTGGAATTGAAGTGCATATTGCCTGATCTTTTCACTTACAATACGCTACTTTCTTTGTATATGAAGAAGGGTAAACACTACGAAGCTTTGTCGGTTCAAGATAGGATGGAAAACGCCAGCGTGGCCCCAGATATTGTGACTTATAACTGCCTCTTATTTGGATTTTGTAGGGAAGGTAGGATGAAGGAGGCTTTGAAGCTCTTTAGTGAAATTAAGGGCACAAAACCTAACCTTGTTACATATACCACTTTGGTTGATGGATATTGTCGAGCAAATGACATAGAGGAGGCATTGAGGTTGTGCCAGGTAATGGAGGTTGAAGGTATATATCCATCAGTTGCTACTTACAATTCGATCCTACGCAAGTTGTGCGAGCAAGGTAGGATAAGAGATGCAAACAAGCTCTTGAATGAGATGAGCAAGAAGAAGGTACAACCTGATAATATTACATGCAATACATTGATAAATGCTTATTGCAAGATAGGAGACCTGCAATCTGCCTTAAAGGTAAAAAATAAGATGTTGGAAGGTGGGTTGAAACTTGACCAATATACTTTTAAAGCACTAATACATGGTTTCTGCAAGGCTAAAGAGATAGATGGAGCGAAAGTGCTGCTCTTTGAGATGCTTGATGCAGGTTTCTCTCCAAGTTTTTGCACTTATTCATGGATTGTAGATTGTTACTGTCACCAGAATAATGGAGAGGCAGTAGCAAGTCTGCCAAATGAGCTTGGAGGGAGAGGACTTTGTGTCGATATCTCAGTGTATCGGGCTCTCATTAGAAGCCTGTGTAAGAAAGGCTTGATTGAATGGGCTAAAAGGATTTTTGATTGTATGGAAGAGAAAGGTCTTAAGGGAGACAGTCTTATATACACTAGCTTGGCTTTTGGTTACTTTAAAGAAGGGAAGGAAAAAGTGGCTTCGGAGTTACTGAATGAGATGTATCGAAGGAGGTTAAGTGTAACTTTAAGAATATATAGGTGTTTTAGTGCAACAAATGCTAGTGAGAACAACTTATTAGGGGTCTTTTGGGATCATTGTCTCCAGAAAAAACTTATATCGAAGAATGTTTACAAGCAAGTGCGAGATTTAACTTGACACCCATTGAGAAAATGACTATTTCACTGTAATCTGTTATTGGTACTTACAGGGCTATTGACATTCTTGCTGAATCATCCTTCCTTACCTGGTGCAGGTAATAGAAATTGTTGTAACTAACAATTTACTTTATAGAATTATCTTAAATAACGCTGATGTTCTCTTCATAGAAATTTAGTCGAAGCTAGGGTAAATAGTACTAGTCTAGTGTGATTCATAGCAATGTGGTAACTCTTGGGGACTCATGGAAACTTTTTTGACTTTGTTTCCTTCATGTTTATGACAGATTTTGCCAAAAAAAATGTGCACATTGATCCCTATCCCCCTTTCTCCGGGCTCTCAATTTAGGCTCAAAACAGAAAACCGTTTATCTCACCAAATACAAGCAATTACAAGATATGGTGGTTCTGGTGCATAATCGAGTAATGGACTAGGCTTTTGTGCGCTTTGCTGTTGCTACATATATCCGAAGAAACTCATAACGGAACATGAGTGGAAATGCATTTGCATAGGTCAATTAGAAGCTTTTACTGGTACCCTTGTAGCAGGTATCTCCTGGGCTCCTGCCACATGCTCTGTATTTAGATATGTTATTATAGAAGAGGCTCGCGCCATTGGCAGTATATGCCCGCCAAGAGTATTGGACGGCTCGCACCATTGACAGTATACGCCCACCAAGAATTTATAGCTGTGTTCATTTTATCTATCATTATGTGATCATTGTAATTATTATTCATGATTTAGGAAGATCTTCTTTGGTAGCAAAAGCTAGTAGAAAATAGAATGGTTTATCTGGTCGTGTTCTTATTTTGTTTTTGTTTAGCTGATGCTCCAACTCGACGAGAAAACAAAAAAAAACTTGAATCATTTTATTCATTTACCTGATGTAATATTAAGGTTAATTGATGCGAAAGTTGGGTTATTCTTGTTTGTATTCCTTCAAGTTCTGGTTTCTCCAAGTAATTGTCGTGTGCTCGTGTCCAGTTCAGTTGTATAGTTGTGTCATATTAGAGATTGCTAGCTTTGTTTGTTACTCTGTTGATATTCTAGTATTTCTTCTGTTAGGAATTGGTCATTCCCTTTTATCGGTTAGGAGCTTTTCGATACTTGGCCACAGGTTTGACTCATCCAACTTGGAGGATGAGAAATGGGAATATGGGATGGAGCATGCTCTGCAATGCGCTAGCTGCTCTATTCTTTTGCCCAGCCAATCGACAGTTGGGCAGGGTTTTCTGCATCAAGCTTGCACATCCTAGTTCTTACATTGCTTTTATATCCCTTGTGTCTAAGGCATGTGATGTTTATATCAAAAATTAATATTTACTATGTATGCTGCAAATGCAATGATAAGTATTTTTTATCCAGTTTTGTGGCAACCATTAATGATTTAGCTATTTTTTCAAAAGAACAAGAATCATTTAGAAAGGCAAACGAGTAGTCCATAATCTTCTATTTTTTTTTACTAATTAGAATTTTTAAAAAACATTACTGATTATTATAGATTTCTTTTCATTAAGTGGCTTTGCTTTAATTGTATAAGGTATAGACGGATCTTGTTTAAAAGTATATTCCAAACTGTTCTAATGTTACCAAAACATAAAACATTCAAAGCATATAAAAGTTATAATTAACTTACCATCATTAATTATCTCTAATAGTTTATTATAAAGGAAAAATTGTCAAATTAAGTCAATCTATGGTCCACCCGCTAAAATAAGTTATCACTTTGATTATTTCATAATAAGTGTAACTTTCACACCATTCTAGTTTTAACAGGTTAAATGACTGGTTATTGGTTCAACCTCCTCCTCATTGTTTAATCTTCAATTAAAATTATGTTTTATGTTAGAAACTGCTTTTCGAAACTAAAATAAAATTAAAATAAAAACCCCGCCCATACTTCCTCCTTTCACTTTTTACCTCCCCCACCCCAAACCCTTTCCCCCCACCACCCTGCTTCCATTCCCTTTTCAAACCTCCCCACCACCACCTCCACCCCAAGTCCCCCACCCCCTACTCCCTTTCCCTTTTCTGACCACCCTACCACCATCCCCACCCTCCTGTACACTTATCGGCAATCTTAATCTCCATTTGCATAGACTGTAATTTTCTATTAATTAGCAATTTGCTCTTAGCGGGTGACCACATATATTTACCTATAAGAACAAGCAAGGGAAACATGTTGATGAGTTTCCATATCAATCCTACACAAGCTGCAAGTTTCATCACACCCCAATTCCAAGAGGCAACTCTGTCTACAGTAAGCAATTTATGTTGAAGCATGTAATATACAGGCTCTTAGGAGCACCTTATCCATTGCAAGTAACCCTTTTCCAAGAGACAGAGCCAAATCTCCCCTACAGCTTCTTATGCATAAAATGATTAGCTAAATTCCCATTCTTAGTCATAGCATCCCACCCCCACAAATAGTATATTTGAAATAGCAACAAAATGTTTTGGACGACTAATGCTAGTACAATTCAATAGCATAATATGTTGTAGAGCAATACAAGATAAACATTACAATATTTATATAGTTAGGTTGACGAATCAAGCCGCCACCACCTCCTCCAACGTACTCCCTAGAATCAAGGGATTCACGCTAATCCTTTCCTTCTTTCTCGTTGGACCAAGTCAAGGTTGTTAGCAGCTTACACTCTTTTCTCATATGCAATGGTTGGTCAAGCTTTAATGCTTCTGATCCTCGCCACGTCATCGATCCAGGCCAAGCATGAAAACCCACTAACATATAGACACATGGAGGCGGTTTTTCCACCTCCAACATTGCCCCCAATTTCCCTTTCTCGACTGAACATCCAGAGAAAGAGAAAAGGAAGGAAATTTTAAGTTCTTGAAAATCGTGCCACTTTCCCTGCTTACATGTGACAGTTAACGCCATCACGAAGGCTATTACTTCTTATCCCATCAAACTTCCTCTCTCATGTAAACTCCACTCATGAGGTAAATTTTCTCTCTCCTCTGTTTCACCTCTTCGCCATTCTCGCTTGAGTTTTTCGTCTTCCTCTTCTTCCTTTCCACCCCTAAGTTGGTGCTGTAATCACCCGTAATTTTATGAATTTTATAAATATATTTAAAGTATATTTATATCATTTTCATATTTATTTTATTTAATTATCTAAGCGTTGACTGTTTCGAAAGTCAAATGATTATTTAAAAGTTTTAGATAGTCATTAATATTTATTGGGTTGGATTTTAAGTATTGAATATTTTATTAAAGGTTTTGGGTCGTGTTTAAAATGATTTTTAATGTTGGGTTGAGGAGCCCAAACCATTTATTTAAGTTTGATGATCAACTTGAGTCCAAACCTAAACCTAACCTAATTACCTTAGGTTTTAGGCAAAACCTATAAATACCTCGCTAAACACCAATTTTTGCACACTTTATTTTCTCTCCTTTCTCCCTCACAAACCGTCACCCCTCCTTTATTTTTCTCTCCTTTGGTTCCGGCCATACACCGCCACAAACATCACCCCTCTCCTCCACTTTTCCGGCGAGGTTCACACATCACTCGCCCCTCTTTTATCTCGTTTCGTGCGCTACCACCAGCAGCCACCGCACGTCCCTCTCCCTCTTTCGCCTTCGTTCGCCCAACAGCCAAGCAGCAGCAGCCGCAAGTTTGTGCACGCTCCACCCCGCAGCCACGCGCCATCTCCCACGTGTGTCCTTCGGCCGTTTTTCTGATTTTTTTGTGGTTTCTTTGGTTATTTCTTAACCCTTATCCTCTACTTTAATGTTTGATTGTGGTTTTAATATTGAGTTGTGGTTTTTAAGAATTTTATTATCTTTTTATAATAAAGTTGAAAACTTTATTATTCGACTTATTAAAAATATGATTTTTATTTATTGAGAATATGAATTATAATTTCAGATCTATTTTTTATTAATTAAAGTGAGTTCTAAGCATGAAAGTAATGGTTTTTGAGGTTTTAAAACCTAAGAGTTTTGGGATTATTTCTGCTATGCAAGCGTAGAAGTTGATAAAGAAAGGTTGTGAAGTATTCTTGTGTAGTGTGCAAGATGTAATCAAGGAAGTTGAGTCGAGAATTGAGGATGTACCTATTGTGAATGAGTTCTTAGATGTATGTGTTTCCAAGTGAGATTTCTAGAATGCCGCCTAAGAGAGTCGTTGAGTTTACCATAGACATAGTTCATGGTACTGCACCTATTTCAAAAGCATCGTACAGGATGGCACCTCCCGAGATGAGTGAATTGAAGACTCAATTGCAAGAGTTATTGGAGAAAGGTTACATTAGACCTAGTGCGTCACCTTGGGGAGCACCAGTTTTATTTGTGAAGAAGAAGGATAGTAGTATGAGGTTGTGTATTGATTATCGTGAGTTGAACAATGTGACTATTAAGAACAAGTATCCTTAGCCTAGGATAGATGATCTTTTCGATCAGTTGAATGGAGCTAGTGTTTTCTCGAAGATTGATTTGCGTTCAGGGTATCATCAATTGAAGGTAGCCGATAAGGATATGGTCACTATGAGTTTACAATGACGCCATTTGGGTTGACCAATGCACCTGCAATTTTTATGGACTTGATGAATAGGATTTTCCATGAGTTCTTAGACAAGTTTGTCGTAGTATTCATTGACGATATTTTGATCTACTCGAAGAATGAAGAAGAGCATGATGAGCATTTGAGAATGGTTTTTAAATTTGAGACGCTTAGGAGAAATCAATTGTTTGCCAAGTTCTCTATGTGTGAGTTCTGTTTGGAGAAAGTTGTATTTTTGGGTCATTTTGTGTCTGAGGAAGGAGTTTCTATGGATCCTGCGAAAATACAAGCCGTTAGTGAGTGTCCTAGACCGAAGAATGTGTCTGACATAAGAAGTTTTATGTGATTGGCTGGTTATCATAGAAGGTTTGTGAAAGATTTCTCGAGGATAGCAAGACCTATGACTACTTTGATGAAGAAAGACTCGAAGTTTGAATGGAATGAGAAGTGTGAGGAAGCCTTTCAAATTTTTAAGGATCTTTAACCTCTGCACCTGTTTTGACTCTACCCGATGGGAATGATGGATTCGAGGTATATAATGATGCTTTGAACAATGGTCTGGGATGTGTGTTACAGCATAATGGGAAGGTGATTGCGTATGCATCGCATCAGTTGAAGCCGTATGAGTCTAATTATCCTACCCATGACTTAGAGTTAGCTGCTATTGTGTTTGCATTGAAGATTTAGAGACATTATCTCTATAAAGCGACTGTGAAGATATTCACTGACCATAAGAGTTTTAAGTATATTCTCACTCGGAAGGATCTCAATATGAGACAAAGGAGATGGTTAGAGTTGATCAAGGATTACGACTTAGATATCCAGTATCATGAAGGGAAGGCGAACGTAGTCGCCGATGCTTTGAGTAGGAAGACGAGCCATAGCGTTAATGCGTTGGTAGTTTCCGAAGAGTTGTATCAAGATATGCAAAGGCTTGAGATTTTGTCGTTAGGATCGTCGAATTTCGATGAGATCTTGGAGAGTTAAGTTGGAGATGAACATCTTGACAAAATTAAAGAGAAGATGAAGCAAGGAAAGGAAATTGATTTTAAGATCCATGAGGATGGAAGTCTGAGATTCAAAGGAAGGTGGTGTATACCATAGAAGTGTGAAGAGCTTAAGAGGAAGCTTATGGAGGAAGGTCACAATACTCCGTATTCTGTACACCCTGGTGGTGATAAGTTGTATAAAGACCTTAAGGAGAATTATTGGTGGACGAATATGAAGCGAGAAGTCGCTGAGTTCGTATCCAAGTGTTTGACTTGCCAGAAAGTGAAGATAGATCACAAGAGACCTATGGGAAAGGTCCAATCGTTAGAAGTCCCTGGATGGAAGTGGGATTCGATTTCTATGGATTTCGTGACATCATTGTCGAAGACCAAGACTGGCAATGATACTATTTGGGTGATCGTGGATCGATTGACTAAATCTGCCGTCTTTATTTCGATCAAAGAGACGTGGAAGAAGAAGCAACTTGCAAAGACCTATATCAAGCACGTCGTGAGACTCTATGGTGTGCTGAATGATATTATCTTAGATCGTGATTCGAGATTTCTCTCGAAGTTTTAGCAGAAAGTACAGTAGAATCTTAGAACTACGTTGAAGATGAGTACTGTTTTTCACCCTGCGACAGATGGTTAGACTGAGAGGACCAATCAGACTATGGAGGACATGTTGAGAGCATGTGCGATTGATTTTCAAGGAAGTTGGGAAGACCAATTAGATTTAATTGAGTTTTCATGCAACAATAGTTACCATGCGAGTATGAAAATGGCACCATTTGAAGCTTTGTATGGACGGAAGTGTAGAAGTCCTATTTGTTGGAACGACTTTAGTGAGAATATAGTCCTTGGGACTGAATTCATTGAAGAGACCGTTAAGAATGTGAAGTTGATTCAAGCTAGAATCCAAGCTGCCCAGGATAGGCAAAAGAGTTACGCTGATTTGAAGAGGCGTGAAGATGAGTTCGCTGGCGATAAAGTTTTTTTTGAAAGTCTCACCGATGAAAGGTGTTATGAGATTTTGTAAGAAAGGCAAGCTGAGTGCCAAGTACGTTGGTCCGTATAAGATTTTGCAACGAGTTGGTAAAGTAGCCTACAAGTTGGCTTTACCGATGGAATTCGAGAAGATGCACTATGTGTTTCATATCTCACAGCTTAAGAGGTAAATTCTTGATGAGAATCACGTTCTAGAACCCCAAAGAGTTCAAATTGATAGTAGCCTCATATATGAGGAAAGACTTGTGAAGATTTTGGACAAGAAGGTGCGTAGTACACGCAATAAGGATGTGAGTATCGTGAAAGTACTATGGTCTAACCATGAGTCCGAGGCGGCAACATGGGAAGCCGAGGATATATGAGGAGAAGTATCCTGACTTGTTTGTTGAGGTGAGTTACGAGGGTGTAACTCGTTTTCTTTAAGAGAGGTAGAATGCGATAGAATTTCGCGCTTTTTGCCTATTTTATGGTATTTTTATGCTTATTTTTTGCATTTGCACATGTTGTTGCAAAATAACGTGTCATGAGTGACACATTTGAGTTTGGGTTGGTAAACTGTGCACATGTGTGACACAAGCTTTTCCGAGTTTTCAAGTTTTGAAAAGTTTTAGTAAGGAAATTTTTTCCAAACGATTTAGTTTTTCGTGCCAAGTTTCGAGACAAAACTTCTTTAAGAGGGGTAGACTCTAATCCCCCGTAATCTTATGAATGTTATAAATATATTTAAAGTATATTTATAATCATTTTCATATTTATTTCATTTAATTATTTAAGTGTTGACTATTTTGAAAGTTAAATGATTGTTTAAACGTTTTAAATAGTCATTAGGTTGGATTTTAAGTATTGAATATTTTATTAAAGGTTTTGGGTCGTGTTTAAAATGATTCTTAATGTTGGGTTGAGGAGCCAAAACCATTTATTTAAATTTGATTATCAACTTGAGCCCAAACCTAAGCCTAACCTAATTACCGTAGGTTTTAGGCAAAACCTATAAATACCTCCCTAAACACCTATTTTTGCATACTTTATTTTCTTTCCTCTCTCCCTCACAAACCGGCGCCCCTCCTTTCTTTTTCTCTCCTTTGGTTCCGGCCGTGCACCGCCATAAATACCACCCCTTTCCTCCACTTTTCCGGCGAGGTTCACACATCACTCGCCCCTCTCTTCTCTCGTTTCGTGCGCTGCCGCCAACAGCCACCGCATGTCCCTCTCCCTCTTTCGCCTTCGTTCGCCTAGCAGCAGCTGCGAGTTTGTGCACACGCCACCCCGCAGCCACGCGCCACCTCCCACGCTTGTCCTTCTTCCGTTTTTCCGATTTTTCGTGGTTTCTTTGGTTATTTCTTAACCCTTATCCTCTACCTTAATGTTTAATTATGATTTTAACATTGAGTTCTGGTTTTTAAGAATTTTATTATGTTTTGTAAATAAAGTTGAAAACTTTATTATTCGAATTATTAAAAATCTGATTTTTATTTATTGTGAATATGAATTATAATTTCAGATTTATTATTAATTAAAGTGAGTTTTAAGCATGAAAGTAATGGTTTTTGAGGTTTTAAAGCCTAGGTTTATAAGTGTTATATTAAAGGTTGTTAAAGGTTGGAACTTTAATATTTTTAAAGTATTTTAAAACATGTTTTGAAGCGTTTTAAAATAAATTATATTGTTGTGGATTAATTAGGATATTAATTCATTGCTCTATTATTGTTTTGTAGGCGGAGAATTTACTTTAGGCGATTTCTAGAGTTTTAAAATGGCCTCTCACTTTGTCTACACAAGGTACGTACATGTCCTTATGTGTTAGACTACTACCATGTCCTAAGGATTAGGATTATTTATAGTATCATGTATAGGGAACCCTTTTGTGGTTCATACGTGGCTATTGAATAGGAATTACGTGTTGTTGAGCGTGTTAATTGCATTTATGATTTATTACATGATTGAATGGATGTTTGATTCAAACATGTTGTTTGGAAGTATTTATATTTTGATTCATCGTGTGATATGGATTAATATTATTATATTATTGGATTATGGATTTTGGTATTGTTTCCCTTAGTGGATATTTTATTACTTCTAAAAGGCCGACGACTTTGTGAGTAAGTTGGATTATTATTGGTTATTATTATTTTACTACTTTGCAAAGACCGAGGGCTTTGTATGGTTGATAGGTTTTAGTCGTATCACCTAATCAAAAATAAACCTACGGTCCTCTAACTAAGGTAGTCAGTGGAAGCAGGGTCGAATCCACAGGGAGACAGAGTTTCTAAATCAATATTCAACCAATTCAGCTACTCCAGAGTAAATCAGGAAGGAATTAATTAAACTAATGATTAAGCTAAGAAAGACGAATTAACTAAAGGAATTAACTATGGAATAAAAACCTAGGGTATTAGGTCGGTCCACCATGCTTATACCAATCAAACAAGGTCAACAACTATCAAAACCTAAGTCAAGAGTCGGGGGATTAGAGCCTATGTTGAGCTATGGTTAAGACTCAACGCTCATAGTTCAACATACGCCGCATGTTCACTAACGTAATCAGAACTACTGACGTGTCCTAGGCCTCTAGTCGTAAGACGGATTTATGCAAACAACTATTAACCACAAGCAACCAACGAAACTGCGCAATAACGTTAATTACTCAATAAAGAACAAACCACATCACAATCACCCTAATCAAGCCCTAGAAATCAATAAGAGTCTAAATCACAATCATGGTATAAACATGGCTTTCCTATCTAACACCCTAGAAAGAGACTACTCACTCATAATCGAATTAACAACAACAAAACTAATATGAAACCTAACAATTGCATCATGAACGATTAAATAAATAAACTAAGCAATTGAGAATAATAAAGAGATTAGGGTAAGAAAGAATACCAATTAAGGGAAAGCAGGAACTTTATTGAAATCGAAATAGGTTTGATCACCTCTAAATTAATCTAAAGTGTTTGAATTGAACTAAGAACAATGAAGAATAAAACTAGTCTAAAGCTAATGGAAGATGAATAAAAGATCGATCTAAATAATGAGGAAAAAGGTATTTATAATACCCCTCAAGTTCACTAAAAACGGAAATAAGAAAGCGAAAAAGTGCGATTTAAGCACCAGACCCGATCGGGCCCGAGCACAGTACCCGATCGGGTCAAATACAAATTCAGCCCAACTTTGTTCCTTGGTTAGCGTAACAGCAGCAGCGTCAATTATGCAAAAATACAGTCAACCCGATCCAGCACCCGATCGGGTCTAGGATCGGGTCCTCAACGTATTGGCCCAGCAGCTCCCTTAGCGTAACAGCAGCAGCGTAGGAAACTGAGATGGCCCACCCGATCAGGCCTTGGGCATCCACCCGATCGGGCCTGGGAGCAAATTGAGCCCAGCAGCACCACAGCGCCTGTAGCATCGCAACGAGACCAAGCAGCACTCCACCCGATCGGGTCGGGCGGTGGTCACCCGATCGGGTCTGGGGACATGCTTCCTAGCCCGATCGGATCGGGCAACCCTCGCCCGATCGGGTCCGCAACTTTCATACCCGATCAATAAATCTTCGCCCGATCGGGCCATTTCTGCCCGATCAGTGCACGGAAACCTCCTTTTTGACTCTTTGGCTTTCTAATCTTCACGTTTAGGGGTCTTGGGACCTCCTAAACTATCCATAAAGCTCGTGAGCCATCCTACGTGCCTCGTAACATCTCGTAAAGCCGTGGTTGCTTCCAAATGGCTCGGGAATAAGGAGAAAACTCCATAAGACCTGCAATTCAACACTAAAACACGAAACCACAACTATATACGAGAGTTAGCACAAAATAGCTCCCAAGAGCTCCAATGACGCACAAATTAGCTTGTAAATAAGGGAGAAAACTCTATATAAATACGTGATATCAAACTCCCCCAAGCTAAACCTTTGCTTGTCCTCAAGCAAACAGCACATGAACATGGAATAGATTGCCTCACCCCATAGGTAAAAAGCAATTCACAGCTCAAAACATTTTCAAGACTAAGAATCGTTCAAGCTGGCATAATTCAATTTTGGCTAATCAAATCCATCCAACCACCAATCATCCAAGCAATTTATCAAACTCAAGCATCCACAAGGCATACAAGTCCTGAAAAGGCTCTCACAAGGGTGTCACTCCTCTCTATTTTGTGGCAGGCAAAGAATATGCCCGAACACTCACCAACCCGACCATGAGTACCCTTCCCACTCACACTCTCATGTGCTTAAGAAGGTTCAATGACGCTCATCCTAGTCAAGTCGACTCAATTAGCAGAAATACTCTTTAACTTTGACAAACTGACTCGAAATCAATCAAATGAACAATGCAGACACAAGCTCAAGAGGACTTTATAGGGTTGTAATGGGGCTTAGGTGAGAGGTAGGGGATACTTTTGGGTAATGTGGTGGAAAAACCAAGAAAGGGGGAGCATAAATCATTCAAACAAGGCCTAAGATGGCCTACACAACTCCCAACAATCACCATAAAATCATGTAAAGTAACCCAACTCTCATAAATCAATGAAGAGCTCATAACAAACCCAAGTTTCTAGCAATGAAGCGAATATTCCTTTATGAACGTACGTGAATGAAAGAACTTGAATTTTTTTGAATTTTCATTTCATTTTTCTTCCATTTTATTCTGAACTTCATTCACGCAACTCTAAATTTGCTTTTTCTTTTCTCTTCCTCACTCTCAAACCACAGCAAATACACTTTTAAATTCCTCAAAAACCAAACTAAACCAACAAACCAATCTCAAACTCAACCCATACAAAAGCTCCCCCAAGCTAGGCTTGGAATAATATCAAGTGAAGGCTTTGGGCTCATAATAGGGGTTTAAGTAACACGAAACAAGTCATTAGGCTCAGCGGGGCTAAGGAGGATAAAAGTATATCAAAAACTCACTCTAAAGCTCAAGAATAAGACAAAAGAACGCCTCTATCACAGCAAATGCTCCAAGTCATCTAAAATCAGACAAGTACGAAGTCAAAGTCAAGATCAATCCACTAAAGAGGAACTAACACACAAGAATAGACTGGATAATAATATGAATCCAATAAGCTACAAAGAGGCCTCACAGTCTAACCAATTCAGGTATACAGCACAAAGTGGTCTAATATAATCCAAAAATGCTCGAAATCATAGCAATCAAACATCAAATCATAGCCTCAAGATCACAAATGCCCAGCTATCCAGAAAACAAAGTCAAATCATTTTCAAATAGAGCACAGCAAGGGGCACAGGGAGGCAACTAAACCAGTCATAGGAACCATATTTTTTTTTGATTTTTTCAGTATTTTTCGAAAGCAGTAAAACTATTCTAGAAAGCAGTAAAAGATATAGGGAATACAAACAGAACTCCTCCCCCAAGCTGAACTTGGCAGTGTCCTCAATGCCAAAAGGTGATAAGGACTATGCTAAGAGGAAAAACAATGTTAGTACCCTCACTCTCGCTCACAAAAAGAAGAAAAATAAAAAGAAAAGGAAAAGGGAAAGAAAAGAAATTCGAGTTGCCTCTCGCACAGCGCTGGTTTATAAAGGTCCCGCACGACCATAATCTGCCCTCTCTCAAATAGGAGGGGCGTGGCAGTGAGTGCCACCCTCATCAAAAATCTTTCTTCTCCAAATGTTCTTGACTATGCCTTCAGATGGTGAGGCAACCTTAGGTGGAATTGGAGCCTTCTCCACCCCTACTTCATCTAAAACCTTATCCCTGCAAAAAGATTGTTCAAGCATAGGTGCCTTAACAGCATTGGTTAGTTTAAACATCACTTTGTCATCACCAACACTAAGAGTTAAAGACCCAGACTTAACATCAATTACAGCACCAGCAGTACGCAAAAATGGCCTACCCAAGATGATAGGGATCTGGGCATCTTCATCCATATCTAATACCACAAAATCAACAGGGATATAGAATTTCCCAACCCTAACAGGAACGTCCTCTAAAACACCTAGAGGGTATTTTATAGAACGATCCGCCATCTGCAAAGTGATTTGTGTGCATTTAAGTGCTCCCATATTTAGTTTCTCAAAAACAGATAATGGCATAACAGAAACAGAAGCACCTAAATCACATAAAGCCTTGTCAATAAAAATCGGTCCAAGATGGCAGGGTATAGAAAAACTACCAGGATCTTTTAGCTTTGGTGGGGTTTTATTTTGGATAAAAGCACTACACTCTTCGATAAGAGCGACACGTTCTACCCCACCAAAGTCTCTTTTCTTAATGATCATGTCTTTCAGAAATTTGGCATAAACGGGCACTTGGGTAATTAAATCTGTGAAAGGAATTGTTACCTCAAGGTTCTTGACCATAGTCAAGAACTTACCAAATTGTTGATCGACCTTGGATTGTTGCATCCTGTGAGGAAAAGGTAGCCTTGGTGTAAAAGGCGTTTCAGAAACCTTCTCTTTTTTCTTCCCTGTCTGTTCAGCTTCTGCAGACAAATCGACTTTAGACGTCAAATTTTTCCTTTTTCCATCCTCTACCACCCTCTTCTTCCCTGCAGTCGGGGTAACCTCATCAATGGGCAGTGGAGGAGCATCATAAGCTATGCCACTACGAAGAGTGATGGCATTCACATGTTCTCTCTGAACGAGTTGCCCTGGCAATTGTCCCTGCTGCCTCTGTGCATTAGTTTCTGCCAATTGAGCAACTTGAGCCTCGAGAAGTTGGATGTGATTCTCTTGGGCCCTCCGTGCTTCCTCTTGGGCCCTCCGTGTTTCTTCATTTGCCTTTTGCATAGACAATATCAGTTTCATCAATTCAGAATTGCTAGGCTCTTGTGGGTTGTTGTTTTGTGGAGGTGGGGTGTGGAAATTTTGTGGAATTTGGAAGTTATTGGGATGATGGAACTTTTGTGGTGGTGGTCTTTGGAAATGTTGTGGGGTTTGATGGTATGAGGGTTTAGGATAGTTTTGTGGAGGTGTAGGTTGATAGTTTTATGGGTTTTGGTAGTTATGTGAAGGGGGGAAGGTTTGTGGTCTTTGTTGGAAGGCATTGGCCTGCTCCATCTGAAATTGACTGAACTGACAGTCATGCCCAAAGTGACCCTGAACACCACATACCTCGCAGTAAGATGAGGTAATAGGTGCTACGACAGACATAGCATTGATGCTCATAGGCGGAGGTGTCGAACTAGAAGACTTCATTAGCTGCTGAGTCAGTTGCGCCATCTGAGATGTAAGCAATGAAATAATGTCAACCTCGAGTACCTTCTTAGTCAAACTCCTAGATGATGAATGGTCATTGGCTGCAAGATTTGATATGAATTCATAACCCTCATCAACTGCCTTGTCTAAAAGCACTCCTCCTGCAGACGAATCAACAATACACTTCGTCTGAGGCTGCAGACCATTGTAGAATGTCTGCGTCAAGAACCATTTGTCCATATTGTGGTGTGGACACTATCTCTGTAGATCTCTAAACCTAGCCCACGCTTCCCGTAATTTTTCATCAGGCTCTTGGGAAAACGTGGCCAGTTTATTTCTGATTTCTGCTGTTTTAGTGGGCGGGTAATACTCTCTCAGAAATGCAGCAGAAATCTCACTCCACTCGGTTTCCTTAACATCGTCTCTATCTCTCAGTGAAAACTCGAACAACATGACTTTGAGTTGATCTGGAGTGACACCGGCATGTTTAACGGTTCGACAAAGTTGTTGAAACCGTTGCAGATGATTTGCCGGATCTTCAGTAGGATGCCCACCAAACTGATTTTGCTGGATCATGCTGATGAGTCCAGGCTTAATCTCAAAATTTGCCGCGGCAATGGTGGGCATAGTAGGTCCAGTGGAGAGACCATCTGGGTTGGGCATCCCATATGATTTCAGTGACTTTGACATGACTGAACCCAAGGTGTCTGTTCCAGAGGTGTTCAGCTGAACAGACTGCTTTTCTTTTTGCTTTATCTTTCGGATCCGCCTGATTGTCCTAGTAAGATCGGGGTCCGCTGGAATTGGGGAACCGTTTCTTTGGGACCTGGGCATACAAAAGAAACAAAAAGCAGCAGTAAAACGTACCTCGATTGAAACAATGAAGTTCCAATGAGGTACAGAGAAGTAGACCAAATAATCAAATAAAAACTTAGAAAACTAGCCGTCTCCCCGGCAACGGCGCCAGAGTTTGATAGGTTTTAGTCGTATCACCTAATCAAAAATAAACCTACGGTCCTCTAACTAAGGTAGTCAGTGGAAGCAGGGTCGAATCCACAGGGAGACAGAGTTTCTAAATCAATATTCAACCAATTCAGCTACTCCAGAGTAAATCAGGAAGGAATTAATTAAACTAATGATTAAGCTAAGAAAGACGAATTAACTAAAGGAATTAACTATGGAATAAAAACCTAGGGTATTAGGTCGGTCCACCATGCTTATACCAATCAAACAAGGTCAACAACTATCAAAATCTAAGTCAAGAGTCGGGGGATTAGAGCCTATGTTGAGCTATGGTTAAGACTCAACGCTCATAGTTCAACATACGCCGCATGTTCACTAACGTAATCAGAACTACTGACGTGTCCTAGGCCTCTAGTCGTAAGACGGATTTATGCAAACAACTATTAACCACAAGCAACCAACGAAACTGCGCAATAACGTTAATTACTCAATAAAGAACAAACCACATCACAATCACCCTAATCAAGCCCTAGAAATCAATAAGAGTCTAAATCACAATCATGGTATAAACATGGCTTTCCTATCTAACACCCTAGAAAGAGACTACTCACTCATAATCGAATTAACAACAACAAAACTAATATGAAACCTAACAATTGCATCATGAACGATTAAATAAATAAACTAAGCAATTGAGAATAATAAAGAGATTAGGGTAAGAAAGAATACCAATTAAGGGAAAGCAGGAACTTTATTGAAATCGAAATAGGTTTGATCACCTCTAAATTAATCTAAAGTGTTTGAATTGAACTAAGAACAATGAAGAATAAAACTAGTCTAAAGCTAATGGAAGATGAATAAAAGATCGATCTAAATAATGAGGAAAAAGGTATTTATAATACCTCTCAAGTTCACTAAAAACGGAAATAAGAAAGAGAAAAAGTGCGATTTAAGCACCAGACCCGATCGGGCCCGAGCACAGTACCCGATCGGGTCAAATACAAATTCAGCCCAACTTTGTTCCTTGGTTAGCGTAACAGCAGCAGCGTCAATTATGCAAAAATACAGTCAACCCGATCCAGCACCCGATCGGGTCTAGGATCGGGTCCTCAACGTATTGGCCCAGCAGCTCCCTTAGCGTAATAGCAGCAGCGTAGGAAACTGAGATGGCCCACCCGATCAGGCCTTGGGCATCCACCCGATCGGGCCTGGGAGTAAATTGAGCCCAGCAGCACCACAGCGCCTGTAGCATCGCAACGAGACCAAGCAGCACTCCACCCGATCGGGTCGGGCGGTGGTCACCCGATCGGGTCTGGGGACATGCTTCCTAGCCCGATCGGATCGGGCAACCCTCGCCCGATCGGGTCCGCAACTTTCATACCCGATCAATAAATCTTCGCCCGATCGGGCCATTTCTGCCCGATCAGTGCACGAAAACCTCCTTTTTGACTCTTTGGCTTTCTAATCTTCACGTTTAGGGGTCTTGGGACCTCCTAAACTATCCATAAAACTCGTGAGCCATCCTACGTGCCTCGTAACATCTCGTAAAGCCGTGGTTGCTTCCAAATGGCTCGGGAATAAGGAGAAAACTCCATAAGACCTGCAATTCAACACTAAAACACGAAACCACAACTATATACGAAAGTTAGCACAAAATAGCTCCCAAGAGCTCCAATGACGCACAAATTAGCTCCCAAGAGCTCCAATGACGCACAAATTAGCTTGTAAATAAGGGAGAAAACTCTATATAAATACGTGATATCAAGGGTATGTATATTTATTGTCGTTGGACATTCGATTGTTGATTTAAGTCAACAAATAAATTTGGAGGATTAATTCTTGGTCAATTAGAATTGTTTGATCACTTATTTAATCCTAAGATAAAAGAGGAATATTGTTGTATCCATGTTATGTGTTGGTTGCTTTGTTTAGAGTCCAACATCGAATAACTTACTAATAGTTAAAGTGGAAGTGAATAGCAATAGCTTTAGACTTGTGCACGTCTGAAGTTATGGACTAGTATGAGTTGGAGAACATGGTGGTAGCCCATGGCTTTTCTTGGGGTCGAATTGATCATTGTACCCTATTTTTATTTCCAAAGGGTTCTCGATATCGTTGGTCAAGGGGTTACAGAGTCGCGCCCGTAAATCAGTCTTTTATTTTGAAGACTGGTTTTGGTTAGACAACTCGATCCATTGTCTATTCAATTTAATAAATTATTATCATATTGTATGTCTTGTGTAGTCAAGTCTTATTTTACGTGTTGAAGTCTTGAGGTATAAATACTGATCATGTTCTATTACTTAGTAGTATCATGATTAGGTTTCGTGTTTCATTTTATTAATGTATGTACTCAGCTTTGCTGATTACGTGCTTTTATGTGTATCGATCATGGTTGTGCCTATTGATCTTGTGATGACCCTTTCTTAGCGAGCAGTTTTCAATTGAGTATTTGCCTACAGGTTTTAAAGGCATGCTGCATCGTCTCAATTACTCATTTGGGACTTGGGAAGCGTTGTTGAGATATTGTTTTATTATTTCTACTGCTTCTAACCTTTACGTTAATTTTACAAAGTTGAATTATGGATTATTTATTCAAAATGTTTTAAGTTGGTTTTGAATTATCTTTCGAGGTTTGGATAACGATTTGACAATTACTATGTATTAAGTATTTGATAAATTATATTTAATGTTTTTTCGCTGCAATACTATGAGTAAGCCGATACGTCTTCACACGGGTGATAATACCTTGATAATTCTCTATTTTTGTTGGAAAAAATATATGTTTTATAAAAAGAGAATTGTCGGAGCGTTCCAGGTGCCTTAACACATTCTCTACAAGATGAGCCGCACAAAATCAGGGGAGCAAGTGGTGTCTTCTTCTTCAGATAATTATGAACTTGTGTTTGAACCTAGGGGAATTATTGGTGACAGAGCTTTGCATCCTTGCAGTCTTACCAAGGTCGAACTAATAGATTTAGAGAAAAACCATGGTTTTCCAGAAGAGGTGAATATGCGCTTACCCAATGGCTCGCAAAAACTTGGCTTCTTTTGTAAAGGCTGGTATGTTTTTGTAACCACCCTTTTCAAATTGGGTATCGTTTCTTTTCTTCCACTCTGGTTTGTTCTTTTTTGGAGGTTGTACCCATTGCCCCCTGTCAAATGATGCATTAAGTTTGGAGGATGTTAAGGTCTTTAGATTTGTTATCTTTGAGAACTGGAATGGAGTTCACGGTGGTTGACTTGGAGTACACCTATATTGTTGTGGTCAAAGGCCGGATAAATATGAAATTAAGGCGAGACCGGGAAAATATTGATCTGAAAAATGATGCTGATGACATAAGGTGGATGGAGAAGTTCTTTGATGTCGAAAGAAAAAGTTTAGGAGAGGAAGGAAAAATTTTCAAGTCAGAATGGATCGTTAAAGGTAACCATCTTCCCTTTGTATGTCGTTCCTGTATTTTTTGTTAACCTTCTCACCTCTTTGTCATTGCAGATTATGATTCCAAGTTGTTCATGCGTCGTCCAGAGTTTAGGTATACTATCGACGTCTTCTTGCAACTCATTGAGGGGCAAAGAGCAAACCCTCATCTGCCTGAAAGACAAAAAGGACGATGACAACGTCGTTCAGGTTTTACGATCTCCCCTGGTTCTCCTATTGATGATTGAAGGCTCACATAAGTTGATATCCCCTCTGTTTATGAGATATCAAGTGGTAAGTCGAGTGTCCTGTTTTCTTCGTCTTTTGTTTCTTATGTTTCACTGTTGGTTTGACTTGTGTCGTCGACAAATACTACTAGGACGACCAGATCTGTGCAAATCTGTTTGCTCGGGAACTGATTGCCCGTCGTCTGGCTCGAAACTTGTCGGGTGGTAGTTCTTTCGCGCCATGTGCTTCTCGTTCCATTACTCTTCCGCTTCATCCCCCACCAACTCCTTCCTCTCCTGGATAAAAAAGGACATTAAGGATAAGAAGGCCATGCTCCGTAAGGTCAAGAAATTGTTGTGTTCCAGCAACTAAGGCCAACTTGGACAATCTTCCACTGTCCGATGTGATGTCGTAGGTAGTGGTGTTGGCGTTTTAGGTTTGTGTGTTACGTTCTGTTCCAACAAATTGTTGTGTTCCAGCTACAGTCTAATGATATCAAACGACAATATGACCAAAGCATCCAACACCTCTAAAAAAACTTAGATAACGTGGATATGGAATGCTTGCATGTATCAACAACATCATGACATGATTATCCATTGGTTTATATGTACGAACAAATGCCTACTTGCTCAGTTACACTTATATATTTTCCAACAACGAACAAATGACTTTCACGCATTAAGTTCACTAGTTATACAAACATATCTTTACCAAGTCTTAATTTTACTTTACAATTAGTGGCAATTTTATTTAACAATCTTAAAAATATTCTTAGCATCACTTTCCCCTATTTCTCTCCTAGGCTAACTTGTGACAATTTTGGATATTCACTTAATTCAAGCGATATCTCAATTCTTCTAATACAATATCATCCGTTCTACATTAGATAAGACATCCAAATACAAAATCCGCATTCGGATAAAAATGCATACATATACAACATAAAACAAACACATGCACAATGTTGTAGCATAGTTTGTTACCAAAGTCATACAAATCAAACCATGCAAAACAAAGTCCAAATAAAATAAATTAGACAACAAAGCATATAACCTATCACCTACTAACAGACTACTCAATGTGATATGCCATGTATCTCCTCTCAGAAAATGCCATCTTCATAAAGTGCCAAGAAACTATCAGCAAGTTTATCATCACTTAAGTACCTTGTAATAATATCCACAAAGTGCTTGTAGTCTCGTTGCTCAATCACTCCTAGATTTGAAAGAGCATCACTATTCAATTGAGCCTTTGACGAAGCAGGAGCATGGGGTGAGCTAATACCGGTCCGCGATAGTACCTTAATAACTTCATCAAAATTAGTTTACCTTCTCTTGAGTTAAGTTGAAATATTTTTTGTGCCTAATAGACCGTATTAAACTTTAAGTTATTAAAACTGTAAGGTTTTAGTTTAAAATTTTAACACATTACACTTCAAAGTAAAAACCTTACACGGTAAATTTTTAACTTAAAACCTTATTGTTTAAACTTAAAACATTATCATTGTACAATGGTCTATCTACAAGGATCTAGATAGATCATCTACCACAAGACTTTTATGCTACTATTATAATCTATTATTACGATTAGTCTACTGTAATTATACAACAACTTGTATTAGACAATATATCCATGAGTATATGAATGGACGCTATGTGACTTTCAAGTCAAAATTTTGAAGTTTAAATTTTTTAAGATTTAACACGATAAGATTTTAGGTTAAATATATGGTTATCTTACTATTGTTATGATAATAATTAGGGGCGTTCATTTCGGATTACGCGATCCGAAAGTGTGATTCGAATCCGTTTTTTTTTTGTAAAAAACGTTGAATTCAATTTTATTTAATGAAAAAAGTAACAGATATTTCGTATCAGATTGGATTTTTCGGATATTTATCCGGATATTCGAAATCCTATATTTTTTTACATTTTCGGATATCCGAAGAGGCCAAAAGGGTTATCCGAAACAATATATTTCGGATCGGATATCCAAATTTTTATAGTGGATCAATCGAATATTTATGAACACCCCTAATAATAATATTATATATCCACGCGATGCGTGTGAAATCATGTAAATTTCTGCATAAAAATTATAACAAGTAATTTGTTAGGGTGTTTTATATTTTTTTCAAAAGTCAAAAATATAAAAACCAGTTAATTATAGAGAGGAAATTGTACCATCTATTTAGACTTTTTTTTTATAAAAAAATATTATTAATTTCTAGTGCTATTAATAATTGTCATTAATTATATTATTCTATTTATTGTCAATAATATAGTACTTCATCACTCGGGTAAAAAGGAGAAGCGATATCAATATAAGAGGGGAGGTTTGCCGGAGTTGATGAAATTGGGAAATAAGACGGCACATCCAACACCAGTGATGCCGGACAAATCGAAATCCGACCAATCTCTCTTTATTTAATTATAGAAGTAGCTCTCAACATCGAAAACAATATACAAATCCAAGTGGAGGGTTTCGCAATTCAATTAGTGAATCATATTCATGGGTCGACCCCCTACCCATGGAGCCCCTTCTTTCCGCTTCCACCCTTCTGAGGTTATTTCTCTCTCTCCCTTCTTTTTGGCTTTTTCATGCAATTTTGTTTCTGGGTCTTTTCTCGCTAACATTATCTTTTTTTTTTATATATATAACAATTTATTTGTTTCGGTTTTGTTCGAATTTTTTTTTTGGTTGGTGCTACTTGTTACAAGTATGAATGTATGATCACAGTATCCCATTTCAAATTTCTTCTTTTTGTCAATTTTTTTGTGAATTGTTATGATTATATGAATGTATGATAGTAGCAAGATCATCTTTTTAATTTTCAAGATTTACTTATTGTAGGAATTATAGTAGTCATGGTTGTTCTTGTAGTATTAGTCACTAGATAACCTTTTTGATGGGCTTTGCACTTTCTGTTTGCCGGAAATTTCTGTAATTTATTGAGAGTTATATAGGGTAGAAGTGTATTGAATTTCTTAATAGATGTATTTAGATTTCATAATCTTCAGCATATTGCATTGTTGAGTTTTTAAAGCAATGTCCTCCTCTGAAATTTGACATTAGTATATTATCTGATTGATCTAATATGAACCTAGATTCCTTTTGGTTGCTAACATACATTTCAACCGTTTGCATTTACATTACCAATTTGAGTTGTGGGAGAGGGAAGCCGAATAAATAATAATATGTGATTTGCTTAATTTTTTAGGTTGCACACATGGAAAATATTTTACGAGAACATGGTGGTCATGTTCCAGCGAAGGAGCTTCTTGTTGCTCTAGCTGAAAAATTCAGGTTTATTATTCATGTCAATTAAGGTTTGTTGATGATTCCTGTATTGGCTTATCCGCTTATCTGACTGTGGGCTGCCTATTTTGAGTGTAGTAACTCACCTGAGCGAGCCGGGAAAATCACAGTACAGAATAAGCAGGTATCAAACTTCTTAACAATTAATTTACGGCTATATTCCTGTTTTTTGGCTTCTTATTGTTCGTTTGGTAGGTGGTAATCATTGGTGGTGATGGGTTCATAACGGAAGTCCTGTGTCAACGTCCATGGTAGTGCTTATATGCCCTAGAATATCTATTTTCTTGATAAAATTTCATTACCGTCAATTGTCATTTTGGAGTATGGTATCGACTGGTAATGCAAGTTTATGGAGCAAAACACATGTTTGAGGATGAAGGTTCATTACCATGGACATTGATATTGTTATTTTCTTTTTTTGCAAAATTTGCTAAAAGTTCATTGCCATTACTGTCTATTACCCCCTATCAGATGGGCCGTAAAGAAAATGTACATTCGTTGATTGATTTTGATTCCTATTGAAGGTCTGGAACTGGTTCCAAAATAGGCGTTACGCCTTGAGGTCAAAATTAGTCAAACCGCCTGGAAGCTCGAATTTTCCACCTAATTCTCGAGATGAAATTGCTCCGCTGAGAAGTGTACCTCCAGTCCCCCAACAGACACCTGTACCATCAGGTAGGATCAGTTTAATCACCGAGCATGCCATATGCACATACCTTACTATATGGTGTAGCCCTGGTAGGGCACTTGCTTGCATTAACTGTAGAAAGTTTTCACGTGCATTTGTGCCCTCTTTGGATTTTTATTGTTCGAGAGAATCAATAATTTTCGAATACCAAAGCATACTATAATTGTTTTCTTTCCTGCCAAGTGGCAATAACTAGGATGAGTTTGAATTAAGAGTTATATTGTGTTGTATGCAATGTATTCAAATTGGCTCAGACTCTGGCCTGATTATGCCATTGTATACGTAGTATGTGTTGTTCTTGGGATATCAACCTTTTCATATACATTTGAGTGACAAACTGTGAAGTTATGCAGTGTAAGATCCTTGTCAGTGTACCACTCCCCCCCCCCCCCCCGAAAAGAAAAAAAATGAGGTTTGTAGCGGAGACTTAAACTGATGGATGACAAAGTGCACCTGGGTGCTGTAGTGTACTGCTGCTTTTCAGAGTTACTGATAAGACCTTGAGCTAAAGGATAGGAGACCATAAAAGTATGACATGCCAGAACGGCACAACTGAAGATTGTAACTGAAATACAAAGGGGGGGAGTCCTCTGATGCCTGCTATATTAAGGAAGTCTGATCTCCAATTCCTTTTTGCATCTCAAAATCATTCCAAAAAAAGACCTGTCATGGCCTATAGTGATGTTTAAACACTATGCTTTCCTGTAGTGGATCCTGACTGGAGGGCATATGAAATATTAATAGACTTGGAAGTTGGAACGTGTTTCGAAATGTGAAATATTTGTATTCTACTAAAATGCTACTCCCTCCATCTTTTTCAGTTGCCTTTTAGGACCTCTAAGATCTCAGTTAGCGGACCTTTTCTGCTAATTTGTTCAAAAGAGTTATCGATTTATTGTGTGGAAACACTCTTGAAAAAGTTCTACTTCCTCTTCACTACTGAGAATGAGTACTTTTCCTTTTTTTATGCCTCAATATAATGTCCACTTACTACAAGGAGTTAGCTTTCAACCACCTTAATGTTATTCAACTTCCCATATCATATTAATTTTTTTTTCTCAAGAAGTGGTTTAATGCTTAAAAAACATTAAGAAACAAAACAGTTGATATAAGTTTTAAAGTTGTCAAAAACCCAATTGGGCATTTATATTGGGACGGAGTTAGTTTTACATTATGATGCATTATATCAAAAGAAATTGTGTTTGTCTAAAAGAAAATTGAACAGAATAGTCTTAGACGGAACATTTGTTTAGTTTTTTGAGCTTGTGTGTGAGTTTGACATTATTTTCTCATTTAGGAGCTGGGAGAAATTGACTCAATGGAGAGGATCCTTGAGATCATGAGAAGTTTTCATCCTCCCTGTCCAGCAAGCCCTCTCTTTGTCTAATTTTATATGTCATGCTTTGTTTAACCCAACTTCGACCTTATTGATTATTATGAGTTTGTAAAAAATCAAATCCACAATTCCTTTGATGAATGGATGTTCCACGATTAATTCAATTGTAGACTTCTAGTATTTTAAATTATAAATAATCATTATTTTTTTAAAAAATTTAATCAAAGTTTGAGTGAACTCAAATTGTGACAAACAAATTGGAGGGAGGGATATAAGAACGAACTAGCGTTGGGGCTTGATGTTTTTGTGGCATCATTTATACTCACAAAAATACGAATAAATAATCCCATGTCAATCCTTTTTAGAATGTTCTCCTTTGTTCGAGATTTCGTGGACTTGAGCACCAAATTTACTATACCAACAATCTTTTCCCACTGTTAAGTTCCTGAAAAAGAAATAAGAGCTTCAAAATTTGAAATAGCAGACATATCTATAGAAGAGCGAGATTGGCAAAGTAGAGGCAGTTATTCTTTTTGAACTTCAATAGATTCAACGCTAAAAATAGCAACAGAAACATTACCCACCCCCCCCCCTCTTAAAAAAATCACCTGGAAGATCCTGCAAAAATTGGCATATCTAGTAGATGTAGAAACTAATTTTCGGAGAAGTTGAAAGTTATAACATATCCCGACGTCAAGGTGAGATGTCCAGCTCTTTAAGAAAGATGGTATCCTTGATTTTCTATCTAAGTAAGAGAAGAGTTGGTGTCTTTTTTTTAAGGTAGACTAATTGATACTGCTGTAGTGTATGACAGTATATGACTCTTGGTTGAAAGCGTAAGGATTGGCTTCAGTAAGATGAAAGATGTTATCTGATGCTAAGAAGACAAGGGATAAAAAAGTTGTTGATTCCTGGTTTATAATAATGAATTACACCATCTTTTTGCTTAAGTATTATGATACCACAACAATAACAGTCCATTATTACAACATATTAGGTAACATTTGAGGATACCCAGTGGAATGTAGCCTTTCTCCTTGCCTATTTTAACTGTAGAGAATTTTCGAGACTGGTACAAACATATTGTAAAACAAACATATAACCATTTCTTATCAATTAACAAATAACAGTAGTGAATTTTTTTATAGTAATGATGGTATTAATCGTGGTAATTACTAAAGGTTTTGACGTTTAGTGCAAACAAGTACCTTTTATTAAATTTTAATTGAAATCTGAAATTATATATGGTAGCCGTGTAACTTAGACTTCTTTTTCTAAAATGACCCTCACTTATTGGGTTTTATGTAAAATAATTACTAACTTTGATGAACACTCAAATTTATGTATGGTAACCTTGGAGAGATCTCCTGGTTGTGATATATGGTTATATTGGAAAACTATTTAAAGTACAGGGGTCATTATAACCTTGTTAAGTATTCTTTAGTTAATAAATCTACGCACTCTTTAGCAATACCGTTTTTCTTTGGCAAGTTTATTTATTTTGTCGGTTTATCTATACATCTTCTATAAGAACCTGTTGGTCATTATCATATAATTATACAAGTTTTTGTCCTAAATATGGAAGCTTTAGTTGACAAAGTAGCTAAACATGAAGAACGTTTCGGTTGAATTTGTGCAGCCCAAAATTATTTAAGGGCTTGTTTATGCTTTAGGGGAATTCGGAAGGTATCTGAAATAAGGGAGGGCAAAAGGAAAAACATGGGGGACAGGGATAGAAGGGTAATAGAGGGAATGAAATCCTACTTATCTGATTCTGGCCAAATTTATTTCCTGTTTTGCCTGCCTTTATTTTGCTTCTGGTTTTCGCTGTTTTCCTTTTTTTTAAAACCTTTTTTCTTGTTCTTTTTCAGTCTCCTTATGCCCCTCTTCTCACTTCCCTTTAAAGGAGACCTCGGGGCTTTTTTTACCACCAGATCAGACGTCATGAAACAATCTGAATGTTTGCAGAAAAAATTCAACGCCTGAAAGTGGTACGGCTTGAAGTTGGGAAAAAACCCAACAGCTTGAGTGAATTCTGTCTTTCCATCTTTTTTTTGGAATGATTTGTGATGAAATAGAGATGTGTCCCTTTCATTGTGGATTACTCTTCTTCTTGTCCATTGTTAATTCCATTTGCTACTCAAGTTAGCACTGAAGAGTTCCCTCTTTCTTTTTCTCCTCTCCCCTCTATATCCCCTAATATGAGCTTAGAACTGATGTTCTGATGATTGAGAGGCAAATGTATTTCCCTTGAAATAAGATCAATGAAATTGTGTCTCTATTTTGATAAAATGAAGCCAGATATTGTGCTATTATGGTGGAGGGAAAACCCATCGCTGGACTTACAGTTTAGAAGTTCAATTTTATATGTAGATTTGTGGACCAAACTTTTTGTACTCTCTCATCCAACTAATGTGATCCACATCATTTCTTGTGTATTCATGTCTAGTACCATATATAAATATTTTTGGTATAATATATTGTTTGTTGAATGCTCTTTGCTTATTCAATGTGTACGTTTGAACGAGAGATTTACCTGGGCATTTTGGGAGCTGCATTTTCTCTTTGGAAAGGCGTCTATAAGTTTAATATGTGTCTTTGTACCCTCCTTTATAACAAGTCCTAGCATTATTTGTCAGGTCATAATGTGGTAAGAAATACATCCGAAAATCCTCCAATGGAATTTGAAGCCAAATCCGCTAGGGATGGTGCTTGGTAAGTGGATCTTCCCTTTATATAATAGTAGTTGTCTATGCTGTAGTAGTCATTTAACGGTCATCCTCAAATTGATGCTTGATGTTTCTGTGTTAGGTATGATGTTCAAGCATTTCTCTCTCATAGATATCTTGAGACTGGTAATCCTGTAAGTGTTTCAGTTATTTCTCCATAAAATTTCTCACTAGAGGCTAGTGTTTTTTATAATGTATGGCCTTAGAGTCATTCCCTCTGTACAATAGAAACGGAGTACAATACCGACTCGGTAGAGGGCTTGGGTATCTGTACCTTTGTGTCGTTTAGTTCATATTATCATATATTTCTCTCTTTCCTCATCAACATTCCAGTCTGCAGCCCCCTTTCCCGGGGCCCGCATTTTGGGGTTTGCAAATCCGTAGGTCTGCAGCACCGCAGTACTGTGCAGTGAATCAACATGGTCCTAAACCTTTGATCACTTATGTGAGGAGGGGTAAAAAAGGGAATGCATAATTACTCAGTTAGTGAAGAATAGGAAGATGCCTTTTTGGGGTTCTGACACTTTCAGTTAGTGAGGGAATATGGCAGGGATTTTCTGCTATGCATCAGTGTATAAATAAGAGAGAGAGAAAAGAAGAAAAGAGAAGTTATCAGTGTTATAGCAGCCTTTGGAGAGCTCCTCTCTTGAATGTGGGATAGTTTGTATTAGCTAATCACTCTGATTTAAGCAATACAGCCATATCTTTCTCTTGGTGCCTTAATTCTCTATTTTTACTCTTTAAGTTGTGCAGTTGATTTGTAGATCCTTTTGTCTTTGTTTTACAGTACTTTGTTATTCACATCATTTTGCCTTCATTCTACACCACAGTTCGACTCCTTCACTGCTTGGTTGCCAATTTACAGCCTGAGAGGTGGGTCTTGAGGCCAAAACGATGATGGTGGTCCCTTTTTGTCCCCTAGATTTTTTAGTTTAAAAGAAAATCAATCTTTTCCTAGTTTTTTAAGATCTAGACAAATTTCTTTGACAAGTTACAACCTCTCATTTCTAAACCTTAGACTTCCAAAGTGCCATGTCTAGCCTACCAAACGTCCATTCCCCGGAAAACACTCATTCATGCCTACAAAGCCCTCAATCCAACTCCTCAGCCCCTCATTACCATCTGTATGTGTTTGTGCGAGAGACAGGATTGGCCTAGTGTTGCTTCCATGCTTGCTAATGGCTACATATCTGTTACCCTTCTGCCTTCTTGCACATCACTGTAGCTTTGGAATTATCAAAGCTCCACGACTGGCCGTGGTGACTGGAACCAACTTCTACAATGTTTCTAGTTCTTAAAAAAAGTCAGACTTTGAATTTGTAACACCTCGGCCAACCCGGACTCACTTTCATTTTATGAAACATGATAAGGGGGAAATCCATGTGGGGTTCGACTTGACGGGCGTGCTACTGCAGCACCTATTTCCATGGAAATAAATGCAAGTCTATTAGAATAAAACATGCTAAATTTCAAATTAAATAATCCTTACAACTTATGAAATTGTTTTATTATATATTAATAATTAAAAGTTTCGGAGTTCTAAAACTCAATATTTAGGTGAATGATGACTCTAGATTAATCTCTTTGCACATGCACAAGTACATTGGAAAGAATCAAGAGAGACAAGCTCCCAAAAATAAAATAAAAACACAATATTTCCAACTCCGCCCGTAAACATTTTAAGTTGAAAATACTTTGTAAACATCAGGCAATTAGGGTTAAAAACATAATATATAGGTAAATCTATACAATTAATACGCACATAGGTAAATCATCATTTCAATATTATACAATTATAAAAGGGAAGGAAAAAGAACGTTGGTCAATCCCATACTATCCACCAACGTCATCATATATCATAATTCACAATGGTGATAATAACATAGTTCCCTTCTACTTGGGATCACATCAGGAAGACAAATCACCAGCATCAGCATAATCAACCTTGCATAGAGGGCAACCTGTTTATAATTTACCTCTAATATTTCACTTTAAGTGATTAATATCTTTTATGGAAGTCATCGCTTAATACATGTATACACATATATATCTTTTTATTCAACATTCAACCAAATGTGAATATATATCGAATTCAATATCCAAAATTTCCAATTCATATGTGGCTTAACCAGAGAACCCATATTTATTCACAACCATCACTTGGCAAAATTTAATAATCCATTTTTTATTGATTCAGTTACTTGTTATATTTTCGGTTTTTCATTTCTAAAATTTCAATGATAATGATGAAGATAAAGATAATGAAAATAATAATAATAATAATAATAATAATAATAATAATAATAATAATATGTTAATAAAATTAACAATGTAATCAATGATAATAGCGTTGAGAATAACGTTAATTATAATAACGTTAATAACGATAACGTTAAGAATGATATTAACGACGTTAAGAATAATAACATTAACAATGATAACGTTAACAATATTAATAATAACCTTAATAATATGAGATAATAATTATAGCTTTAGCGTTAATTATTGTCATTTCAATCATTATAAGATTCATTTCGTATGCCATACTGGTTATCTTCCATAGTCATGTTCTAATTCAAATAATCATGTACTCTATAGTTATCATTTAAACTCAACGGGATCTACTTTTAAATGAACATCAAAGATTACCTCGTGAAGTGTGTGAAGTGTGTCCAAAATCAGACCACGAATAGATTAAAACAACGAGAAGTAACGAGACATGAAATTAGTTACCTAAATAATCCTTTTTTTTTAATAAACAAACTTATATAAACTTGATGAATTTACTACCTCCGTCCCAAAAAACTCTATACACTTTCCTTTTTATCCGTCCCAGAAAGCTCTATACACTTCTATATTTGGACATGGCGGACTACTATTTTATTCTTTTGACTTTTTCAACCATGACTTGTTACTCTCTCATATCCAAATAAAATAATACCCCACTAACTCCTATTACATCTACCTTTTTAATTAATTACAATTGATAACCAAACAACAACTTATCATTTAAAAGTACGTGCATGATCAATTGTATAAAGCATTTTGGGACGCATGGAGTATTAATTACTTAAATGGTGCAGCCAAGCAAGGTGTAGGCGGAGGATGGGCTGCGGGGCTTCACGAGGAGGAAGCGGATTAGGAGAGAGAGAGCATGAACAGGTAAGGAAGCGTTGGATGGTTTCGGTGGCGTTTGTTCAGGTGGTTTGAGTGGTGTCAATGGCGGTTTTCCGGCGAAGTTCAAGTAAATAGGAATACCGGAAGAAAGAGGTCATTGTGGTGGTGTTAATGGAAGAATTTCTATATTTTTTGAACTAAAATCAGAAATTAGAAGAGAGGGAGATTTGAAGCAAATCTTTTTGAATGGATGTTTGCTTGAGCAATTGGATGAGTTTAGTTTAGTATTTATACAAGACTTTAGTCAACCTGAGCTAACAAGCTCCGTTAATGGTGAAGATTTGAGGAATGGAGTTGGGATTTGCTTTTTGACTATGGGGCGAATTTCTCCGACTTTTGCTCAGTTGTCTGCTTGATTTTCAAAGATTTGAGTGTCGAATTTTGGCTCCATTAATGGAAGAGAGTAATGTGAGACGGGAAGGAGGAAGAGGATGAAATCAGTTTCCTGATTTTTCTGTTTGATTTTTCCTTTTCTTTTGCTAGACAATTTATTTGGCTATGGATCTATTGGACATTGGACTTTGGATTATGGACTTGATACATGGGTTTCTATATTGGTCTAGTTCGATCAAAGGTTGGGTAAAACAAGAATAAAATTAACTAACATATTATTAACAATGGTTATCCATTTAATTATTTTAATAAACAATGGTTGTTTAATCAAATCATTCTATTTAACTCATTTATCGAATGATCCAAAAAACTCAACTAAATCACCTTTAATAAACATATTTATCAAATAAAACAAATTAATTGATAATTTATTTTAATGAAAATAATATCAAACTTCAATGAATAATAAAATAAGTTTTAAAAATTTGGGGTATTAAAATTGAGGATTTGTAATTGCCTGTAAAATGGAAAGGTTATGTTTCAGTGTTACTTAGTTATGCTGCAGAAGAAACTACAGTCATTTGATTAGGATGGGCCATTTGACTAACTCGATCATCAATTGGGAACGCCACCCTATATCCTACGAGGTCCAAGGGTATATGTATGTAGAAGAGCACCTTAGAAGTTCGTTGAATTACATCTGACAACTGCAACGTATCATCCACAAAAAAGTATGATACATAGGTCATAATTATTTTGATCTATGTGCTTGATCTGTATGAACTCAGGGCATCTTTTGTACAGTATGTAGCTTGAGAAAGACCTTTAAACTCCTAAATTTGTGTCTGTGGAGCAGTGATGATGAAACAGATTAGCTGCAACATGACCCTTAAGAACTAATCTTTGTAGTGAATGTATGGACCTTGGAGTATCTGTCTGTATGACTGCGTCCTTGTTGGAGCAAGAAGAGACGAAGATTTAAATCTTCTGGAACAAACTAAATCTGAAAACTTCTTTAAAGACAAAATTTCCTGCGAAAACTTTCATCTGCTGTCTTGCCTTCCTCTTTTTGACTGTTTGGTAGATGGGGATATAGGTGAGAGGGGGAAGGTTTGGCGACTTGGGTTTTCTCTTGTGTGCAAAACTCACAGGTGGAGAACTTTGATATATCGGTCAAGAAAACAAAAGACCTTTAGAAAACACCCAAATCGGAGCAGGATATCTGTTATGTAACTGGATTTTCTGTTGTTACAACATTGACTTTTGTGCCCCCTTCCAACCGTAGACAAACACTATGTTCTTTTTCCGATAAACCGATAGAGATAAGATCCAAAGGAGATGTTGGAGGTAGAAAGGGAACCAAAAGAATGAAATTAGGGGGTAAAAGAAACATGATAGAGGGACAATGAAGCTAATATGCAGAGGATACTGCTTTGCGGCATGATAAATTTTGACAGTAGATTGCTCAATTGATGTGTAATTGTATGAGATCACACTGATCTTGCAGTACAATCTATCTATTCATTGACTTATTTGCCTTGCATTTTAAGACTTGCACTTAATTTCTTAGCTTGAAAGCATGAATTGTCATCAAAATGTAATAGTTTTCTGACTACTAGACTCTGTTATACAAATACAACAATGATATTCTCCCTCTATCCCAAATTGTTGTTTATTTAGGAACACTACAAGGGGGGGGGGGTTGAATTGTATGTGTGGGAAATGAACGTACTTTTTGCGGAATTAATAAAACAATGAAAGGAACAAGAGAAAGATACAAGAGATTTTTACGAGGAAAAACTTCCTGGACCCAACAGGAAGAAACGACCTCGACCACAAGGGATTTTAAACTCAACTCTTTCACTATAATAGGCCAAACACCTTAGTTACAAACCTATTAACTCTCGGGCCACTACTTGAGTTCCTCTACAAATCCCAACAACAGTTCCCTCTAACTGTTGTTCCTCTCGAACTTCAATCGAAGTTCCTTTCTCTTTCTCTTGCTTCACTCAAAGCCTCACACTTTACAGGAGTTCACTCAAACCCCTTACCCAAACTCAAACTACAAGAGTTCCTCTCAACTCTTTTCTCAACTCGAAATACAGAATAAGAACAATGAACTCATATGGTAATGGAACTTGGAACTTTGGTGGTACTGACTCAATATATGTGATACTCAAATTAATACCCTTTTAAATCAATTATCACTTTGTCAGACACACTTATGACTTAGTTGGAACAACCCTTTTATAGCAGTCATTTAGAATAAACATGATTTCAATCATGGGTTAGTGGAGTAGTGGAGTGAAGCCATGTTTGTTCGTTTGCTTGAGGAACAAACAACATTATCCCACTACATGCACGTAATAAATTAAACGTTGGATTACCATGTGATAATGGAGTAGTGGAGTCAAGTCATGTATGTTCCTATGCTTGAGGAACAAGGTAGCACTATCCCACTATTCCCACTAATTATACACGATTTCCTAAATTCAAGCAATTCATTTAAGATATTTTTGATCAAGAAAATCAGTTATAAATAATTAAAAGCTTATTTAAATCTTTTCTTAACAAATAATATCTTAATAAGATTTTCTTTAATTAAAAGATATTATTTTTGAAAACAATAAATATCTTTTAGAAATATCCAAAATATCTCTGAAAATCTTTTCCTAAATTTTCTCCATTGTCAGTTAAATGATTCTAGGCATGTGAAAGAGGAACAAACAAAATTAGTTTGTTCCTTTATCCTAAGACAATGTTTGTTCCTTTGCATAATAAAACATTAGGCGTGTAGACATATTTTGCAAAACAAAATTGTTTGTTCCTTTAAGGACATTGCTTGTTCCTTTAAAAGTTAAATCCATTGCACGCATGTTTCAAGGAATTTCAAGGAATGGAACAGACAAACATTCAATTCATAGGAACAGACATATATTTTGTTAGTATTTCTTTTTAGACACATGTTTCTTATATCAGTTCCACTAACATAGTTCCATAGAAACAGTTCCATAGAAACAGTTCCAATTCCTTACCATATGATGATCTTTGTTCCTTACATAAGAGACCTAATTACACCCTTATGTAACTAAACTCATTTTCTCATGGAGTTCCCACTCAGAAACTTCACTCTTCTGTTGGAGTTCCAACTCAGGAACTTCACTTATTACATTCATAAAGCACCATTATTTATTGATGAACCTTGCACTCATAAAACTTATAAACCTTGTTAGTTATTACTTTAGTTTGTCATCATCAAAAACCATATAGGGTCAACACAAATGATTGCCACAAAACATTTTAGGACATCTTCTACGGAAATGAAAGTAGTACAGAGAAAGAAGTGGGTGGTGTAGGCCCGATTGGAAGTAGAGAGAATAAGATTCCCAAAAAGGGTATGTGGCAAATAAATTGAGACGACCCACAAAGGAAATGATGGCAATAAGTTGAGAAGGCGGGAGTATCAGATAACTGAGACACACTCGATACTCTGGTGTACTAGTAATGAGGCGGGTCCAGTTTGCAGTTGGTCCTGCTGCTACTATTTGTACCCGTGATCTTTATTCACTATTAGCTTGGCTTCTAGTAAATTGGAGTTCTTACTGGCTTAGGGTAAGCCTCTGTACGTATTCAGCTCCTTTTGAGGGCTCCAAACGGGAAATGTTTTCTCCTTGATAATTTATCAAGTCATTCTTGTACCTCTGCTGAAGAATTCTAGAATTGGCAATATCTTGGTAATTATTGTGATGGTCAATATATATCCCATATAAATTGTATCACTTATTGGAACTCATGGATTTCAGGAAGTCCTAGTCCGCTTTGCTGGATTTGGGCCAGAGGAGGATGAATGGGTTAATGTTCGCAAACTTGTCAGACAGCGGTCTCTCCCATGTGAGTCATCGGAGTGTGTTGCAGTTCTTCCTGGGGATCTCATACTCTGCTTTCAGGTAGGAGTTGGTAGTTTACCTTACATAGAGTTGGCAGTTTACCTTACATAGAGTTGACAAAATGTTCTAACATTATGCTTGTAAACTGAAAATATTTATTCAGGAAGGTAAAGAGCAGGCTCTGTACTTTGATGCTCATGTCCTCGATGCTCAAAGGAGGAGACATGATTTAAGAGGCTGCCGCTGTAGGTTTTTGGTCCGTTACGATCATGATCAATCTGAGGTACTTCTCCACCTCCGTGTTTCTTTATTTTTATTTCACAACATTTTTCAACTTAGTCATGCCCCATGAGATCAGACAACAACTCCAGTTTTGACCGTTTTAAGCTGAAGAAAGTTTTTGATTGGTCCTTGCAGAGAAGTGGTTCAAATTGTAGATCATATATCGTCCTTTTCACTTCTATAACGGGAGTGATAAATACCGCATGTCCAGCTCAAATCATTTTCTTTATCTTGACATGCAAAAGACAGTGAATGACGTATCATGCCTTTTGTCAAAATGCAATTCCTGTTCATAAATGGGTGCAGTTGGTATAATGATATATTATACCTCTTGTCAAAATGGACTTCCTGTTGATAAATAGGTGCAGCTGGTAGAATACCATCTATCTGGCTTTAAGTTTGAAAATTTTCAAGTAAGACAAAGATAGCTAAACTTCAACTTTTTAGTTTCGGGATTTAGGAAGATGGAGTAGGGTTCTTTTCTTTTTCTAATAATTTTTGTTCGATCCATGAAAGTTTTCTCACATGATAACATGACAAGTGCAAAACTTTTTTCAAATTTACACTTATGCTTGTGCACCAGTGGACAAAGTGACCAAAAAACGCGGAACACAGTACACAACTGAAGAAGCTATCATTCTTCCCTCAATCGCCAAAGTCGTCGTATAGGCCAAGACCCATTTCCCAGTTTCACCCCTTCTGAAAGGGATAGAAAAGTATTAATAATTCTTTCAGAACTTTATACTGGAAATGTCATACCCCTGATCTCTAGGTTCGGTATTCTTGTGTTTGACTCTTTGGTCTGTGTCTTTGTTATGCGATTACTTTATTTTGGTAAGTTAACAGAATATTATTTGCCAAAAAGAAGGGTCATACACTCATACCCTGTATTGTACGTAAAAAGATTTCGGTTTTCTGCAGCTTTACAAATACTCATTGATTCTGTTGTTTCCACTTTTAGGAAATTGTGCCCCTAAGAAAAGTATGTCGTCGGCCAGAAACTGATTACAGGTTGCAGCAGCTTCATGCTGCAAACGAATCAGCATCTACTTCGGTTTCTGCAGAGTCCAGAAAGCCTGTAGTTGACCCAACTTCGAGCAGCATGTTGAGGGTGACTAACGTGAATACCAGTGCTGCTGGTGCAGTTAATGCTCCTATAATCATGAATATTGCAGCTGCTGCTCTACATCCACCTGCACCTCCAACTCCAGCTGCAGCACCAGCACCCATTTCTGCTTCAACTCTATCTCCGGTTCCAGTTTCTGCTCGAACCCCATCCGGGGCTCCAATTTCCCCTCCAGTTTTATCATCGACTCCAATTTTTGCTCCAAACACATCTGCAACTCTGAGTTTTGCTTCAGCTCCACCTGCGACTGTCACTTCTGTTCCAACTCCACCTGCGATTGTCGCTTCTTCTCCAACTCCAACTGCGTTTGTCACTTCTGCTCCAACTCCACCGGCAACTCTCCTTTCTTCTCCAACTACATCTGTGACTGCAATATCTGCCCCGGTGACATCTGCAACTCTGATTTCTGCTCCATTTACATCTGCGTCTGCAATTTCTACTTCAACTCCATCGATGACTCCGCTCGCTCCATCTATAACTGCAATTTCTGCTTCAACTCCAGTGTCTACTCCGGTTCTCACTTCATCTCTAACTCCAGCTCCAGTTTCTGCTTCAACTCCAGCGCCTACTCCAGTTCCATTTCCTATGCCATGTGTAGCTCCAGAACTGATGAAGATAGAGAGTGACAATCAAGGAAGTTCAGCTGGTGAAGCCTCTACTCAGGATGTTATTATCAATCCTGGTGCTGAAAGCATAGTTATGGAGGTGAAGAAGGAAGAGATCAGTAATTCTGAAAATTCTTTGTTGACAGGAAACAGTGCCTCCCAAGGGGAAACATGTGGTAATCCTGCAGTAACAGTTCTTGAGCCAGAAAAGGTTGGAATTAGTGCACCAAACGAACCTACAGTGGCTGTCAGTGTCAGTACTGCCACAACGGATGGTGGTCCAATCGTGTCAACAATGGAAGAGAACAGCAATCTGGTTGTTTCAGCTGTGGATACCAAGGAATGAAGCAAGCATTATACTTATCTTAGGTTAAATTAGTTTTTTGTTAATCTCTTTCTTAGATTTGCTTAGTCTTTCTTCACATGTTCTCTTGAAAGCAAGCAGTACTTGACAGTGATACCGACCAAGTCATGTCAAAATGTAGAAATTGGTATTTACTCTTTCAGTCCTCTTGTTCTTGAGTAATTTATTGTAGCTATAGGTCAATAGTGGGTGTAGTTGGGACTTGGGAAATCCTCATTACCTGAGCTGAAAAAAGTGGAGTTCTTTTTCTTTCCGCACCTACTTTATATGTATTTGACAATTAGTTTCATTTATTAAATCATTAACACAATAGCAAATGGAATTTTTAAGGTTCTGCTCGAGAATAGATTGTATGACATAGCATAATTTTTCACGATTATGATGACTTTATTGTGTGTGTGTAATATTAACATGACTTTAACGTAGAGGATAGATATTATATATCACTCAAGTCCTTAGAAAAACAAAATGCTATGCTTAGGGCATTTTTGAGATGAGGATAATGTATTAAAGAGGTAATAAAAGTCAAACATAGGAAAACTAAAGCATTTAGTGGTGATAATAAAGGGGATAGAGTGGTGGTGGAGAGGATACGGTGTTGTTGGAATGAAGGAGATGGAAAAAGAGGGGAATTATTACTCTCATTATGGGGGTAATAATTATCCACCACCACCCCTAGGTAACTATTACCCTCATTTGAAGGGTAATAGTTCCCCTCTTTCTTCCATTTCCTTCCTTCCAACACCACCTTGTCTTCTCCACCACCACTAACCATTTTATTACCACCTCTAAATGCATTAGTTTTCCTATGTTTAACATTTATTACCCCCTTAATATATTACCATCATCTCAAGCATGCCCTTAGAGTGAAAAAAGTAGTGAGAGAAGCTCTAAATAGTACTTATCATATGCTTGTATAAGATAGGAGAAGTTTCGGGGAACGCTTACTTCTATAGAATTTGAGGGCGACGTCAAGGGAAGTCGTAGTTTAATAAGTGGGGGGCACAAGAAGAACAAGTCTCTTATTTTAAGCAAAATTGTGTGTTTTTACTCTGAACATGGTTTTTTATGGACTGGATTTAAACATGACCATGTCGAGATTTTAGTTCATTGAAAACAACAAATTGAATTAGCAGTTTTGCCCATTAAAGCACATGTGATCATACTCTTGATTATGTAACTTGATCTATGGTATCAAGCATCGATCGAAGTTAGGTATTGAGGTTTCATGGGTCGAAGCATTGAAGCAAGGTAGAAGAAGATCGTGCCACGGTCGTGGGTCGTTAGTGAAGCTGCCAATGCAAGCCAAGTGTATGGCTTTTTTATGACAACTTTCAAAGATAACAATAGCATAGACACTCCCTGCCTTGGTCCTGGACAAGAGCCCAACTCCTCAATATTTGGAGTTGTCTGTGTGGATGAAAGTTGCCAAATTAAATATTAGAAGGATCTTGATAAATACTAGGAGCTCCACGGACATCATTGGCGTTGATTGCTTGTCATGAGTAAAATTTGAAGAAGATTAACTAATCCTCGTCCATCATCCAATTATTTGGTTTAGCGGAGGAGTGATCAACCTTATGGGGACTGTGACTTTACCCATCAAGGTAGGAGAAAAAGAGAGATACCGGACTATTTTCATCAAGTCTTTCGTCGTCAAAGAGCTGACAGCTTACCATATCATTCTTGGACGACCCACCTTGAACCACATCAAGGTGGTGATGGTAAGGCACTTGATGCTAATGAAGTTTGAATGTGGTGATGAAACGACAGGGACTGTGTTTGGAGTTCATTGGACGGCTAGGTAATGTTATGTGATGACCTTGTAACCATCGTCTTGAAGGCCGAGGAAAAATCCCAAGCTCGGGTAGCTTGCTCGAGGAAGGCGACTGAAAAATCCCAGTCAGTCATTGCTTCCTTAAGGAAGGCGACTGAACATGCCCTAGAGAAAAAGAGGGAGTTTGTTGAAGTGAAAGAGGAGTGCTCGTCCAAAGAGTGGATATGGCCATCATAGGACCAACCTTAGAACATTTAGACACCGTAGAGGTTCCAAACGATGTTTGTTTGGAAGATAATCATCCGAAAAGGACTGGTAAGGTATGCTCATCCTTGAATTAGAGAGGTTCATATCCGTCTTCTTAAAGAATATTAATACGTGTTTGCCTTACGCATAGACGAGATGTTGGGGATAAACCCAATAGTGGCAAACCACAGACTAAAGGTTGATCCAAAATGAAGCTTGTTCGTTAGAAGAAGAGACACTTAGGTGAAGCCCGAAACCAGAGTGTGGACGCAGGATTCCATAAGTTTTTGAAATCAAAGTCCTTCAAAGAAATCTTCTACTTTAACTCGGTGGCAAATATCGTGGTCCCCAATAGTTTAATGAGACTTGGAGAATGTGCATTGATTATATTGAGTTTAACAAAGCAACATTAAGGCCTAGGAAAAATCGTAACCACGAAAACTGTTTAATCGCGTATCCGCTCTTACGGTACGATTAATTTGGCGTATCGCTAAGAATGCAGTTGCTTATAAGTGTCGTGGTTAACGACTACGGTTATGGTCACACATTTTCACTAATGGTTAACCAACATTAAATTGTTTATTAATCTATATGTTTTTAAAAATATTTTGTACAGATATACACCTCACTTACTAAATATATGATTATTAGTTTTCACACTATTATACAATTACTCTTAACAAATTCACAATTTCACCCTTCCTCTTTTCTCACTTACTACATTAGAACTAGGTTTTAGACCCGTGCAAAATGTACAAAAAACTATTTTTATTCAGTTTATTAATATGCAACAAAATCATAGATAATGATCGCATTTGAAGTAAAAAAAATAAAGATAATAAGATGTATAATTTATGATATGTTTCTTGTCACCATGGCGTGCAGATAGATGAATAAGTAATGAAATATGATATTCAATTGTGGAAAAACTATTCATTGATTGTGGAACTTAACGCTAGCCGCTTTCCTCCCCTCCTACATCCCCCCCTCCTACATACTTTTAATTTTTTTCTCTTTCTTTGGCCCTTTGAGGTCGGAACTAATCTAATATCTTCGGAAGTTAGACTATTTCCGACCCTTTTTCTTAGTTTTCATTCACTTTTCTTTGTTTATTTTCTTTAAACCCATCGGTTATGAGGCTAATTCGTCGTTGTCTGTTCGTCTCCCCATAGTGGAGTGTGATATCAAGTATTTATATAGAGTTTTCTCCCTTATTTACAAGCTAATTTGTGCGTCATTGGAGCTCTTGGAAGCTATTTTGTGCTAACTAGCGTATATAGTTGTGGTTTTGTGTTTTAGTAATGAATTGCAGGTTTTAGGGAGTTTTCTCCCTATTCCCTAGCCATTTGGAAGCAACCACGGCGTTACGAGATGTTACGAGGCACGTAGGATGGCTCACGAGCTTTATGGATGGTTTAGGAGGTCCCAAGACCCCTAAGCGTGAAGATTAGAGAGCCAAAGAGTCAAAAAGGAGGTTTCCGTGCACTGATCGGGCAAAAATAGCCCGATCGGGCGAAAATACATTGATCGGGTATAGAAGTTGCGGACCCGATCGGGCAAGGCATGCCCGATCCGATCGGGCGAGCACACATGTGCCCAGACCCGATCGGGCATCCACCGCCCGACCCGATCGGGTCAAGTGCTGCTACGTCTCATTCTGCTGCTGCTTTCGAGAGGATCTTGCTGGCCCATTACGTCGCCTGGCCCGATCGGGTGGCTGCCAAGGGCCCGATCGGGTGGGCCGTAATATTAAGCTGATGCTGCGCTGCTGCTACGCGAAGGCCAAAGACGCAAAACAATGACTTTTGTACCGCGGCCCGATTGGGTGCATGCCTCGGACCCGATCGGGTCCGGCGCTTAATTATGCGGATTTTCGCTTTTTGTTTCCGTTTTTAGTTAACTTGAGGGGGTATTATAAATACCTTTTTCCTCATTATTTAGAGACACCTTTTATTCATCTTTTCATTAGCTTTAGATTAGTTTTATTTTCTCATTGTTCTTAGTTTAATTCAAACACTTTAGATTAATTTAGAGGTGATCAAACCTATTTCGATTTCAATAAAAGTTCCTGCTTTCCGTCAATTGGTATTCTTTCTTACCCTAATCTCTTTTGTTATTCTTGATTGCTTAGTTTATTTATTTAATCGTTCATGATGCAATTGTTAGGGTTTCATATTAGTTTTGTCGTTGTTAATTCGATTATGAGTGAGTAGTCTCTTTCTAGGGTGTTAGATAGGAAAGCCATGTTTTATACCATGATTGTGATTTAGATTTCTATCAATTTCTAGGGCTTGATTAGGGTGATTGTGATGTGGTTTGTTCTTATTGAGTAATTAATGTCAGTGTACAATTTCATTGGTTGCTTGTGGTTAATAGTTGTTTGCACAGATCCGTTTTACGACTAGAGGCCTAGGACACGTCAGTAGTTCTGATTACGTTAGTGAACATGCGGCGTATGTTGAACTATGAGCGTTGAGTCTTAACCATAGCTCAACATAGGCTCTAATCCCCCGACTCTCGATTTAGGTTTTGATAGTAGTTGCCCTTGTTTGATTGGTATAAGCATGGTGGACCGACCTAATACCCTAGGTTTTAGTCCATAGTTAAATCCTCGATTTTTCCCGTTTTTCTTAGCTTAATCATTAGTTTGATTAATTCTTCTCTGATTTACTCTGGAGTACCTGAATTGGTTGAATATTGATTTAGAAACTCTGTCTCCCTGTGGATTCGACCCTGCTTCCACTGACTACCTTAGTTAGAGGACCGTAGGTTTATTTTTGAATAGATGATACGACTAAAACCGTATCAGAGTGTCGTACTTCGATGTTTCTTAGTCTCTCCATAGTGAAAATGTTAGCTGTTTGTTTTTCTTTGATTGTTTACCATGAAATTGATTCGTTGGTGAATTATGCGGGATTGAATACATACAGATAAATCAGACAGGAATCATCCTCACAACTACAACCAATTGTTAGGTCGTCTCTCTACAAAGGCTGCATGTTTAAGTGATTTACACGAGAGATATTCCACGTTGCACGTTATACTTGACGAATGTAGTTATGAGATAGGATAACTTTATTTGCTTCATTATGTTATGCATTTGTTATTTTCAGTTTCTATTGTAGATGTCGTATGACTTTTATTAATGAATTAAATTTCACCCTACAATAGGTAATGATATATTGTTTACATTAAAGTTGTAGCACATTAATTATGTGATTTTACTAATGCAATCTAATAAAATAAAATAGGAAATAAATCATCCATTTGGATGAAAGAAGAAAACTTTGTGACACATCTTATTAAATAGACAATAATCAATACATATATTATAATACATGAAACCTTCCTATAGAATTTTATTAAAAATCTTGAGTTTTGGGTATTACTTTTGACATAAGTTGGTCGTATACTTGAGAATTGATTGATGTGTATGAGAAGATCTTTATTTAAAAAAAATTATGTTTCATATTAATGATTCTATCAAAATATTTAACGTAGGATTTATATTTCTTCTGGAAAAAAATTAATTCATGTGATATATTGAATTAGTATCTTTTCATATCCTTTCATGTATCCTATTTTGGGAAATCAATTGAAAGAAAAAGGAAAATGTATGTTGCATGTCGTAGATTTTTTTTTTTTTTTTGAAATTCTATGATCTCTTATCAATTCTTTAAACTTGGCTTACGACCTGTGCATTGTTCGGTTATGAGTTATAAGTTATTCATTGTAATTAATATTTTTTATTCTTTCCTTACACTTGACATAAATAAATCATATATTCATTCCATACCAAAATACTTACGACATTCACATTAGATGATAAATAATCAATTATTATTTTATTATATAGGATGTGATAGAAGTTAGTGATTATCTTTTATTTTAAAAAGAGAGTGTGCACCCAAATTATAGAGAGAAGCGTAGGTTGTCAGGTTCTTAAGAGGGAAATTAGGGCGCTGACAGGCTAAAGTGGTATCACCTAATTAAAAATAAATCCTAAAGTCCTCTAACAACAATAGTTAAGGGAAGTAGGGTCGAATCTACAGGGAGACAGAGTTTCTAAGTCAATATTCAGCCAAACAGCTACTTCAGACAAGATCAGGGAAGAATTAGTTGAACTACTAATTAAACTAAAGAAAGTAATATAAATAATGAGATTAAACTATGGATTAAAGGTCTAGGGTATTAGTTCGGTCCACCATGCTTATACCAATCAAAAGGGTCGAATAACTAATAAAATCTAGGTTTAGGGTCGAACAATCGGAGCCAATGTTAAGCATATGATCGGGTCATAACGCTCTCAATTCAACATATGAAGTACGATTACTCACAGAATCAGAATCAATAGTGTGTTCTAAGCCTCTAAAAGTAAGCCTACAATCAGGTCATACTCAAGTTGCCAGACATAGTTCATGAAATTATACACTGACATAAACTACGAAATAAAGAACAAATCACACTACAATTGAACTAATCAAAACCTAGAACTAATAGAGATTCAAATATGAGTCATGGTATAAACATGGTTTTCCTCCCTAGAACCCTAGAAATTAAACTACTCAGACATGATTGAATCAAAAATAATAAAACTAATGTGAAACCCTAATATTTGCATCATGAATGAATTAAATAATCAAACTAAACAAACAAGAAATAAAAGAAGGAATTAAGAGTAAGAATAATACCAATTGACGGAAAGCAGAAACTTTTATTGAAATAATACAAGGTTCGATCACCTTTGAATCTACTCTAAAGTGTTTACTCTAAGAAAGCTCTAAAACTAATACTATCAAAGCTGAAAATAAAGATGTACTCAAAATAATGAGTCTTAAGTATTTATAAACCCCCTAAAAACTAATAAGAAAGCAAATAAAAAGATAGATTTTGGGCCGTAAAGCCTCTTGCCCGATCGGGCTAATCCGCCCGAAGCCATCGGGCGAATGTTTCGGACATATGACGTGTTTCCCGCCCGACTCCATCGGGCGGAAATTTTTTTACTTTGTTTTCAACTCCTCTACGCAGCCAGAACAAAAAGGGCTCGCGCCCGATCGGGCTAATCTGCCCGATGCCATCGGGCGGAATTCCTGAAATCTCCGGTCAACTTGTGATGGCCATATCTCTCAAATCAAATGTCCATTTGGGGTGTGTGACCTATAATTGGAAAGCTCTTGAAGTCTAGAATCCAACCCAATTGGAATTTCTTGATTATCAATTTTCTGTCAATAGTTATGATCAAAATAGTGAACATGTGTCAGTTTTGGCACTTCTTTCACTAACCCTTTGCTTCATTCCAACTCAAAATTGTCCCAAACGGATGTATTGTGATCCTTGTGCAAGCTACCTTCATCTTCAATGAATAATAGGCTATATCCTTGATAATCATGATCAATCTGTATCAAAATAACCTGAAAATCATCGAAACACACAAACGGGGAGTAGTAGAGCACAACTTATGTAAATTCATGTCATTATGTGCCTAAATGCTCTAAAAGGAATTCAAAATGCAATCTAAATGCATCTAAAAACTATATATAAATGTGATACATCAGGCGCCAGTGTCATTTCTAATTTAAATTGACACAAGAAATTTGACTTACCAAGGGTTGGGTGGGTGAGTTACTTGTGATGCTTTGAGGGAATTTACAATCCCTTGAAAGTTCTATTTCCTATATATGCTAACTTCTTTTTAGTCATTAAACACAAGCCCATTTATTCATTTCCTAAGAATTTCTATTTCCAAGGGAAATTAGCACCAACCAAACAACCTCTAAGAGTCGATGTGAGAAGAGTTAGGGTCCATTCTTTTCAACTTATTTTCAGTCCTTATAAGTTTAGATAAGTTCAGATTAGTTCAGATAAAGTCGAATAAAGTCTAATAAGGTCGAATAAGGTTTAATAAGGTCTAATAAGGTCTAGTAAGGTTCTTATATATTTCTTATATTATAAGATTATTATTATTATTATTATTATTATTATTATTATTATTATTATTAATATCACCATCATCATTATTGTTATTTTTCGACAATATTATTATTTTTACTATTATTTTATTATCATTTATTATTATTATATTATTATTATTATTTTCATTTGACTATCATCGTTGCTTGTTGTACGGTGAAAATTTTATTTCGTCTACATGAAAAAGGATACCCAATTTCTATGGATTGTCGTTTGCAAAGTATTCCTATGAACATTAAACTATTGTAGTTGGTGCTTGTTCTTAAATCAATTGATATACATCTTTTAAGTTTGCCTCCGTAGAAAATTTTAAATAATAATAACAATAACAACAAATAATGACTTATACACTAGTAAAAATAAATAATTATAGTAATACAATAGTAATAATATAATAATTTTAATAATAAAAATAATATAATAATAGTCGTAGTATTAATGATAATAAAAATATTAAAAAAGATATAATAAGAAAAATAGTAATAATAATTTATTATAGTAAAGATATGAATGATAATAATTATAATGGTAATAGTATAAATAATGATAATAAATAATAATGATAAGAATAATGATAAGAATAATAATAATAATAATAATAATAAGGTCAAATAAGGTCTAATAAGGTCGAATAAGGGTGAATAAGGTCTAATAAGGTCGAATAAGGTCTAATAAGTTCTAATAAGGTCTAATAAGTTCAGATAAGTTGAAAAGAACGGACCCTTAGTGGAGGGGCCAATGAAGTATGATAATAACTAAAATTGTTTACATGAATATCTACATATAGCCCAAACGCATGGAATATATTTTTATAAGTGAAAATCCTTCAAATATTGTGCAATAATTAGAATTTTAGAAATAATAATCTACTCACAAAATGTTTGCCAAATTGATTTTAGTAAAATATGATAACGTATAAAATCATTTTTGTATCATAATGTCCACCATCAATTCTTTTAATTTATAGACTTTGACGTGTGGCATTATTCACAAATTTTTACTTTGACTTTTAATTGTGTTTGGGTAAGGAAACATATATTCATGTGGATCTTATATGATTCGTCTAGATATGTACTTTAGGAATTTTTTATAAGTTTTACAATACACAACTAGAGATATTAACGTTCAAACATTTGTATTGGCAAATATAAAAAGTTAGAGTATAACAATTAAAATGAAACGAAGGGAGTATTAAATACAGATTTCATGATCGTAAGGAATGTATTTTTTTCTATTATTTTTGGAATTATTCCATTCACTTAGGCCCCGTAAATTCCCTAATCACTTTCTACATCATTCTATGAAACTATTTCATTCACTTAGGCCCTTAAAAATTTATTTCTTATTTCATTATTATATGAAAAATTCCAAATGGTGAAGTTGTGTGATGATAATATGAGTTGAATTTCACGATTTTTAAAAGGAAAATTTTCAAAAAATACATTATATAATGCACGATATTTTTCCTTACCCATACATCACAGATGATAGTATTAGTGAAATTTGTTAAAAATGTCAACTGTCAAAGTGTAACAATAATTAAAAGGAACAGAGGTAGTATGTGGTAAAAAATTTGGAAAGCATTGACATAAAATAATATCTAAAATATTTGTTCAAAAAGTCATAGCTCTTCACATGGTGACATGTGGTATATTGTGTGTAACATGAAATGTGACCTTTATTAATGGGTTGAATGACACATGTGATATGGATTTTGTTTTACTTAGTATATATTCTAGTGTTAGATGTTATTCTTATTCTAAACTTATTATTATGAATATTTACATTTCTGCACAATTTATTGATTTTCGGATGTTAGAAGTGTTAAAACAATTCAACGATTTACTGTTGTTGGTACTCACTAGTGTAACTTATATTCGGTAATTGTTGATCAACTATTTATATTTTAAAAATAAATGTTTTAGGTTGCATATTTAACCAATAATCATTATGTTAATCTATGGTTAACCGTTGTGGTTTACCGCTCCTTAACGATAGCTTATGGTTACTAAAGTAGCGTAGCCTTTATAATGGTTAATTGTACCGTTAAGCTATATGAGACAGTTAACCGACAATGAACACCTGTACCAAGGAAATTTTTAGCTACCTAAGCTAACCGGCTGGTTGGCTCCACAGTCGGTCATGTTTTGCTAAGTGTTATGGATGACTACTTCGGGTTCCATCAAATACCAATGTGCCACGATGACCAGGACAAGATATCGTTCATCCCTGAGAAAGGGCTCTATGGTTGGTTAGTCATGCTATTCAATACAGTGTTTCAAAGGCAGTTTGGGAGGAACATGAAAGTATATATTGACGACAGGATCGTCTAAACCTATAAGAAGACAACTATGTCGCTGATTTAAGGGAAACTTTTAAGACATTAAGTTCATACATACTATGGATGAACCCAAAGAGTGTGTCTTTGGACTGTCAACAAGTAAGTTCTTGGGCTTCATGGTCAACTAAAGGGGACTAGAAGCTAATTCCGAAAGATTTAAGTTGTTCTTGACATGAAGTCGCCTAGCAACACCCCTACCAAGGAAAAATTTTCTCTGCCTAAGTTAAACCGACTAGTTGACTCCACAACCGATCATGCTTTTCTGAGTTTTATCGATGCCTACTCCTGGTTCCATCAAATCCGAATGTGTCCGAGGACCATGACAAGACATCCCTCAATACTGAGAAAAATCTCTATGGTTGGTTAGTCATACCATTTGAACAGTGTTTCAAGGACATCTTGGGAGTAACATGGAGGTATATATTGATGACATGATTGTCAAAAACCAACAAGAAGACAACCATGTCGTTGTTTCAAGGGAAACTTTTACGACAGTAAGATCATACAAACTACGTCTGAACCCAACGAAGTGTGTCTTTGGAGTTATTAGAGGCAAGTTCTCGGGGTTCAAGGACGACCAAAAGGGGATAGAATCTAACTCCGAGAAGATTTAAATTGTTCTTGACATGAAACCGCCCAGCAAGATCAGAGAAGTGTAGCGCTTGATTGATTGCTTGGCTGCTTTGGGGCGATCTCTGTTAAAGTTCGGTGACGTATGTCATCACTTCTTTGCTACCATCAAGAAAAAAGCTAAGTTTGAAAGGACTGATGAAAATGAAGAGTCTCTTCTGCAAGTTAAAGATCACCTCAAACAGCTTCCTAGGCTGATTAGCCCAGCTGCGGGGGGAAAGGTTGTATGTGTAATTGCCTAGCTCTCCCCTATGTCATTAGTGCCATACTTTTAGCTAAGAGAGATGTCATACAGATCCCAATCTACTTTGTTAGCCATGAGTAGAAAGACGTCGAGCTTAGATACTTAGCATTAATAAGTTAGGTTTAGCATTGGTAATGGCCAGCGGGAAGCTCTAACTATACTCTTTAGGCACACTATCTGAGTACATAGTAACTAGTCGTTAAAGCAAATTTTCTCAAGATAGAGACAGTTGGACGAGTTGAAATGGATCGTGGAACTAAACATGTTTGACATAACCTTTGCCCTCAAAAGGCCATAAAAGGAAGACATTGGCTAATTTCATTGTAGAGCTCACCAACCACCTGACATGGACTTAAATAGTTTCAACCCAGCTAAGGGAAGAAGGAAAATCACCTTGATGGTGGATGGACCAAAAACAACCAACATCAACGAAGTAGGTGTTTTGTGTTAATCGCCTAAGGGTCATAAGTTTGAGTACGTTTTCAGGTTTCAGTTTTAAACCTCCAATAATGAACCTTAACCACCACCATCACTCACCTGAACCACCCCCTTCAAGATGAGCTTCTTAGCCTTCCAACGGGCCCACGTTAGATGACTGCGGAGGAGAGAATGGTGGTGGCAGAGTGGGTGGGATGGGAGGAGTAGAGAGATTGTGAGGGTGGGGGGAGGAGAGAGAGTGGAAGGTTCACAGATTTTTTTCTCTATTTTTTGTTTTTTAAATTAAAGCTAAAGTATAATTAAGAATACTTAACATATGTTAGTAATAATGACATTTTGGCTATTTATACTGACTATAGTGGCATCTGAGCTAAGTCGAAAATCAGGGGTGATCTGGCTATTAGCCCTAACCTCAGGGGTACCTCGGGAAATTTCCCTAGTATTTAAATGGGTATGTGTTTATTTTATAGTTGTTGGTATTTATATGTAAAGTCTAATGTGTATGTTATTTATGTACTTAATGTTCATTATATCGCTATTGGTGCTCATATTATTATGGTGTTACATATTATATACCCTCTCCGTTTCACATAAATTGTTACACTTCTTGTTTTCACGCATGCCAATGCAAACTTTTGAGCGTTGATATCTCAAGTTTTGTATTAGTAAAAATTATACTACCTCCGTTTTTATTTAGTTGCAATGTTTCTCAAAAAAACGGAAATCAATGCAAAATTTTTAAGTGGGTATATAATTAATGGGAGTGGGGACCATTACTATGTAATTAATTGTGAAGAATATCATCACCCACCAACCATCACTGCCACCAGAACACCACCAACCATCACCCACCACCTTCACTGCCGCCACCAAAAACTCACCCTACGCTACTTCGACCACCACTACACCACTGAAAACACCAAAAATCGCACAAACCACCACCACAAACCACAAACCACCACCACACCACCACAAACCACAAACCATCACCACACCACCATAAACCACAAACAGATTGTTATATTTACAGAAACAAAAACGTAGAAAAGAAGTAAAGAAATCAGACAGATTGTGTCTCTCTCTCTCTCTCTCTCTCTGTAAAATCAATTGAATTGAAGAAGAAAGAAATCAGAGAGCTATTTCAGATCTAACAATGGCGGCAGCAGCAGTTGCAAACGGCGATATTTCCACCGGAAAAACTTCTCCGGCAGTCGGAAGATTCTCGAATGTGTACAGTGAGCTGGGTCGCACCACCACCAAAAATCACACCACCAAAATCGCACAAACAGATCTGGGCAATTTCGCACCACCACCAATTTCGCAACACCAATTTCGCTCCACCACCAATTTCGCACCACCACCAAAAATCACACCACCAATTTCGCACAAACAGATCTGGGCTTGGTGGTGGTAATTTCGGCCATTTCCGGCTTAGGCGGTGGTGTTTCTGGCCGTTTTCGTTCTTTATGTGGTGTTTTATGGTGTTTACGGTGGTGTGCGATTCTGGGCCATTCGTTTTCGGCCTTGGTGGTGGTGTTTTCGGCCTTGGTGGTGGTGTTTCGGACTTGGTGGTGGTGTTTTCGGTCTTGGTGGGTGGTGTTGAGTCCGGCCTTGGCGGTGGTACAGAGGAAGGTTGAGTGAAGGGGAGGAGAGGTAGAGAACTGGTTAAAAAATGGTTGGGGTGGGGGTGGGGGGTGGGGGTGGGGGGTGGGGGTTAGGTTAATTGGGGTGGGGTAATTAGGTTTAATGACTTAACATTAATTGTTAATAATATAGCATTATATATTAATAAGTGATGTTAATTATATTTAGTAAGAGTAATATAGTAATTTCATAGGGTTTTTTTTTACTAAAAATGGAAAGAAATAGAAACATTGCAACCTTTGAGAAAATTCCGTTTTAGGAAACCATTGCAACTAAAAAAATGGAGGTAGTAAAAAGTAAAGATCATTAATTAGATACATATCAAGACGAATCCAACAATATCTCATATGACTATAATTTTTTAGATATAAATCACAAACGACGGTCAAAGTGAACTTTGTAAATAGTATTTACTATGCAATTGTAACATTCTTTGTAAAACGGATGGGGTAATATCTATTGTTCCTAGATGTTTATTTTATCCATATTGATGTTCATCAGTGTAATTCTAATGTTCAATGACTGCAATAATTTAAAAATGGCAAATGCTAAGACAACTAAAAGTAAAAATATTAAAATTAACATAAACACTAATTATACTCATCCATCCATGATTTTGGCATATATTCTAAAATTAAGAGGCGGTTTATTATCAGACGATTTTAGGTTAAGTCTTAACATCAAACCAGCTCAATAAACTAATTAGAAGCCCAATTATGCGCGCCACATACTAAGCAGCACAGACAGATTGTTTTTTTTTAACTTTTTGACCTAAAACTTTAACTTTTGCGTGTTTTAACTTTTCAAACTAAAACCTTAACTTTTGCATAAAAATCCATAACTAATGCCATATATATGGAATCGACATTAACAAAATAGGCTAAAAATGTTAAATTTTAAACTCAAAAGGTTAACTTTTGGACCTAAGACCTTTAACTTTTAAATATTGACATAAGTTATTTTGTTTAACAAATAGACTTAAAATATCAACTTTTAAACCTTGAAAGTTAACTTTTAAATTCAAACATCAACTTTGGAATATACTTATATAATACTCCCTCCGTTCCCAAATGTTGTTCCCATTTGGAATCGGGGAGAGAATTAAGAAAATGGAATCTTAAGATAAAATATTAAAAGTTACATGTTTGTGGGTTAAGTATTGATTGTTTTATTTTACCAAAGCATAGGTAAATGTAAAAGAAGTACTTAATGTAAGGAAATTACAAAATACTATACAAAATAAATGTGTTATTTTAGTATTACAACCAATAAAATTGAGAGTTATGTTGACTTTATATGAGTTAATATTAGAAAGATTCTAAATGGGAATAACTTAAAGGAACACCAATTCGGGAAATGGGAAGAACATTAGGGAACGGAGGGAGTACATAATAAATCTTAAATTTTTGACAAAAAACCTTAACTTATAAGCAAAAAGTATTAACTTTTCACCCTAAAACATTAACTTTAATTAGAAATCGGAAACAGGTTATGACATTAACAAATGGGTTAAAAACCTTAACTTTTGAAAGTGCAAGAAGCGTGTGTAACGGGGGAGGGGGGAGGAAAGACGCGCATGCGTGGATCTATGCTAAATGGACCTATTGGGCTTGTCTTACATTAAGCTTAATGTAAAACCGTCTTTTACAAGAATTGGCCCAAAATTAATACCATTTTGAGAAATATATTGAATGTCAATAAACACTCTGGGGCGTTTATTAGCAAGATCCTTTAAAAATATACATGTTGTAAGGTAAAATCAACACTTTGATGTTGGATGGTACAATTAAGGTTATTAGAGACAATTACTTTTAGAATATGGATTGAAAGTAGGAGGTCGTTTTCTTGGAAATTACTTTGAAAATAACTAGGCGCCTAAAAAAAATATTGATTGGCACGAAAGACCAATAAAAACCTAGGCTCCAAATACCATATTTCTCATAGTATATTATTTTATGTTTTTTTAATCTTTTCTCTTAGAGTATATATTTTATATATCTTGTTATTTATGTTTAGAATCATAATTGCCTTGTATATTTATGGCAACTCTACATTTGTATGGCTATATTATCTTAATGAAAGGCATAACCCAAATCAGGGGATTATACCATCTTTCAGTATATAATCCTGCTTGTGCATAATGAAAGCAACATAATAAAAACTGAATGTTAGTTGCTAAATTGTTGTAAGGGTGACTTGTGAGAAAGCTCAGAAGGCTTATACTTAATCATATTTGGTGTGTGATAAGAGGTTTTTAGCGTGTCGTTAAGGCACTAAGAACCGCTTAGCAAACACAATTTATAAACCTAACGAGCAACTACTAAGCACGTAGTAACGGCAAGTCAAGGGTCGAACCACAAGGAAATTGGGATTGAGTTCAGTCCACTAAGTCCAAAACTACCTAAGTGAAGGGTTTTTGAGGGTTTTGGATTGAGTAAGTCACCGACTAATTAACTAGCTAAAAAATACCGACTAAGAATTAAATAGAAGAATTAATAAGATAGAGAAAACACTAGAGCTTGGGTTACTCGCATGAACTCGGGCAAGACACGACACAAATGCAACTACGAAGCTATTGAGAATAACGTGCAAGGTTAAGTTTCCCTCTAAAGTCCTTGAGTCCTCTCTCGAATGGTCCTCAAGAGTAATCAATTAATCAATCGACTAAATCCTCTCTCGAATGGTCTTTAGCCAATTGATTAATGGATTCAATTTGATTGGAAAACCCCTAAATAGGATCCTCTTAATTTCTACCCAATCTCTTGGTCTAGAAATTAAGTTGATTCATGGGAATGACTAGACAACAACAATCAATTAAGAGTAATTGAAATCTAAGCCCTAGCATAAACTTGATCAAGGTCTACCCTAAGGTGTCAAAACACCAAGAACAATGCACATTAAACATGAAGAAAGCAATTACAAGAACATCTACATTAAGCCCCTAATTCATGCTTTCACCCAAACTCTAGATTAGAAAATACTCACTAATCATGGATTTTAAGCAATTAAGATTCAATAAGTTAAACATCATGAACAAAGCAATGAGATTAAAGGAAAGAGATAGAAAAGAAATTACTTGAATTAATTGATGAATTCGATCTTCAATAATGAAACAAATGAGTAAACTAGTGTTTGAGAGAGTTTTAGGGCTAAGAGAGAGTTAATTAGAAACTAAGTATGAAGTAGTGTCGAGTCTAAGCTAAAAAAACTAATTAAAAGAGTCATTAAACTAAGACGGAGAAAACGGGTCAACACCCGAAGTCAGGTCACCACGGTCGTGGTGAAATCACCACGACCGTGGCCCCTGACTTTCATAAGATCAGTTTCCAATCTTCAACAGTCTGTTTTGCTCGCTACAGGTCCCCACGACCATGGTGACCTGCTGGTCAGCGGACAGCTCAACTTCGAACGATCATATTTCTCTCGTCTCTTATCGGAATTGGGCTCATGACCAGTCGTTGGAAAGCTATCGAAACGAGCTAACACCTCCCACCGGAATCACCTTAATCCGATTTACGGATCAAACGTTATGTCCATTTGAAGTTCAACAGTCCACAACTAATCTTCCAATGATCATATATGACTTCAAAAACCTGTTAGTTAGTCTGAAAATCATCCAAAACAACTAAACGAGTAGTGAAGCAACCATTTAGCTCAAAGTAATCAAAACCATGCAATGCAAGACTAAAATGCTCTAAATTTATATGCATCGACACTAAAAATGCAGCATGGATAGGCACAATAAAGTACTTATCAGTGTGGTTTAACTCCTCATTACATACACAATTGTGCGAATAATAGAAACTGAAGGTTAGTTGCTAAATTGTTGTATAGCAAGCATCACTCCACATCCGAATTCATATAAACAACGTCAAGCTATCATAATATTAAACTCAAACAACTAAATATATAATGCACAAAATGAAATTTCAGACTAAAAGTACCTAAGATAACGCATTAGTAACATAATCACCATCCTCTGCTACTTTAAACAGGAAAAGGAGCAGCTACTGCAAGTCTGCTATGGTCCCCCCCCCCCCCCCCACACACACACACACACACAATCAGCATGACAATCATTCCTAGGGTTTTGCTGCTTGTGCATAAAAATCCAGAAATGCAGCACCAATCTATCACTTAATAAAGGTGGGTTTAATCCTCAGATGACTTGTTAATTAGAGATTTGTGAATGAGTAATAACTCCACCACGGGCAATGGTTCCTTTGGTCCACAAATAGCCAACTACAGATGTATAGGAGTGATCGGTTCACCTTCAGAATTTCAGATCCTTGCATTTCCTGCAAGCTCCTATACTACTGCAGTTAGGTACCCCAGTATTGCTGCATTGCACACAGCAGCTGTTGCACCGACCCTCCCATTTACAGTAACCCTTGTCTTCAGCAGACGGTAAACACCACCCACACAAAACTGCACATTAACCAGCAGGAATCTTATCTCAGCAAAATGTCCCACAACCTCACTAAAATTATAGCATCAAATGTCATCTTATTGAAAAACTATTTAAATGGGGCTTCAGGCATGGCTGCAAGTATAACAGTCTAGAAAAGAGCAATAAAACGCGAAGAGCCCCCAAAACTGAAGCATATGAATTGCTATGCAGTAGAATTTGGCAAAGAATTCCAAGTCGGACACTCACAACTAACTCAGTATCAATTCATATTAGGTAGTTCATTCTCAGTTTGATGCAGTTTGCACAGAATGCAAACAACACCCGCAAACTCACCTTAGCCTGTTGTTCCATAATTGCTAGAGAAAGAAAATACGAGATGAGGCATACCAAATCCAGAAGCTCCTTGGAGACACAACCTAACTCGTTCTACACATTAGAAAAACAAATCAAATCAAACAAGTGTAAGAAGGCGGAGTTATTCAAATAAGAAAATAAAAAAAAAACCTAGAAACGAGACCTTCAATCATTCATTTGCTCTGTTCATCACAAAAGGAAGAAGAAACAAATCCAGTGGTGCTAGTAGAGTGACTATTATTGTTAGGAATTCGCTGAGACTGAGAGAGCTCTCTAGGAGGGGAATGAGTATGATTATCAACAATTGAAGAAGATATTAGATGGAGAACATATCTAACTTCCAAACACAGATAATCTGCAATTATTTATCAACCTAACAAAGAAAACACAGAAAACAGTAGCCCACCAAACATTTAAGCGTCCCAACATATTTGTGAGCAAAAAAATTACAGGAATTTTACCTCACTCAATAGCAACTAACGGGTACTTTCATGTTGTTGGCTGGTCGCAACATAATTGTCGTAACATATTGAATCTACGAACAAGAAATAAAGAACGTAAAGCAATAAATAACATGCGGAATTATTAGACGTGATTCACGAATAATGTGTTAGCTATGTCCACCGGGTAGAGGGAATAAAACTTTTTATTAACACGGGGAGAGAATACAAAAGCGTATTCATATTTGTCAATATGTACAAGCTCAATTACTCACGCTCCATTGTCCAATTATGATAAACAGTGCAAATGATTTCCATTCTTTATCCTCATACATAATCAAGCACCTCTTCAGATCAAAGACAACAACATATTAGAATGCCTTTTCAAATCAGCACGTATTCAGTCTTAACCCTGATTAGTGGTTCTCTCTTGTATTTGGATTAATGGGTTGAAAAAGGAAAGAAAATAAATGAAAGAAGAGCAGAAGCAAGGCAGTAATATTCCAGCCAGATCAAGTAAAATGTGCAGAAAAATATAAACTTGAAAGCCAGAGAGGGCATATTCTTCAATTCATTGTTCTCCAATAGTTCAGCAGTCAGGTACTCCAGTGTCGCTGCAGTGTACACAAAAGATGTTGCACTGACCCTCCCGTTTGCAGTAACCCTCGTCTTCAGCAGGTGGTGAACACGAACCACAGGAAACTGCAAACTAATTGTCATGCAGCAAAACTTGGCAAAGAATTCCATCTCAGCCAATTCACTAAATAAACTTAGCAAATGAAAAGAATCTAACTCGGACGTTCACAAACAATTCAGTAGCAGTCCAGATTATAGTTTATTCACAATTTGCTGCAGTATACAGAGAAAATACCTGCAAACTCACCTTACCCTCTTGTTCACAAAGAAGAGCAGTTAACCACAAAAAATAAGGGAATAACTAAAATCATAATCATCACCAAGATAATCACAATAACACTCAACTTTTTTCATTAAGATTCTAAGATATAATACAATGTGTTAGGTACACCCATAATATTATTGTTTGATTTGATTTATCGTTGCATCATTGTTATAAGTATACGCACGCAATCAAACTTGATCACAAGTTTCTCGAATCGCTTTTCTTGATCGCAGCAACTGTTTTCTGATCTTGATCATTTTTTACACACGTCTGTGTTCTTTTGATCTTCGTCACTTTTGGCTGTTTCACCCAAACTGACATCCTATTTCTTGGCCGCTTCCTCTCACGTCTGACTTTGGAAAAGTCAAGTTAAGCACTTGCGTCACATCTCTTGTACCATTGTTTAACTCAAAACTAGTGCCAAAATATGCGCCATGAATCACCTTTAAAATTTTAAGAACCCTACTAAGGTCGTCGTCCTTCGCGGTGGTTTCTTTATTCTTTGAAAAGAATTCATAACGATCAATTCTTATCAAATTCGCCCTACAAGATTCCTCCCAAACTTCCTCAGTGTCATCCACTATCAAAATAACTCGTTTATCTGCTAACACCACATCCAAATTCTTTTGCTTCTCCTTCACACAATCTTCCCTCGTGATCACCCAAGCAAACTTCGGCCTCGGTTCCTTCTCTGAATCAACGAGCTTCTCAAGAACTTGATGTGCATAGCGTCGGGTACCCATTGTGTATATTGACAAATCAAACATGGAACTAACTTCTTTAAGGAATTTACGAGCACCCGGCCGTATCTTTACCGTAGAAAGACCATCTGAAGTCTCGAATACTTCCTGTGTGGATTTGATGATGTCTTTTTGTTCAGACGTGAGTTTCTTGATGGGTCTTGAATGAATAAGTGTATGATCCAAATCAAGAACTAAATGCAGCTTCTTGCTTTCTAATAAACGCTGCATGTTAGCGACTCGAACACGGTCAATCTCTTCGAGTGTTAGGCTTAATTCAGACTGAATGTAGCGAATGGTTAGTGTGACAGGATTGCCGCAGTCGATCATTGTTTGATTGCACCAAACACACTTGTTGTGCATGAAAAAAGAATGTGTGCATAGCAAACTAGGGAACTCCATTGAACTGTTTTTTTCTCTCCGATCTCTCGTCTCTTTATTGTGTTTTGGCAAGAAGGAATAAATGAATTTTGTTGGCTATTGAGTATCGATAATTGAATACACAGACTCGTATAAAACCTGTAATGTTTCCCGCTATATTCAAGTTCAGCTGAAACTAGAACTAGAGATTAAGTCTGCGTCAGCGCTTTAACTGAAGCTATGACAGATATCATATTGCGAGCCTTCCTCAGTTTATCTAATCTTGTTTGGTTTAGTTAATATTCTCTTGTATCCTCGTAAATTAAGTTGGTGAAATATCAAAATATTATCGTTGTTTTTCTAACTTTCAGTTAAGGGTACATTATCATTCTATAATACGAAAAGAGCTCTAAAAAATGATTCTAAGGTAGCTTATCTTTTTTCGCTCAATCCCCTAAAAGTTTGTACTAATTTTTAATTTACTTCTTTCAAAAAATTTAATCTAAACTCTAATTTAATCGGTTTTGGAATTTTAAAAAAAGAATATGACTAAGACAAATTATTTTGATTATCAAAGATCATATGACACTCTATAGTATAGATTTGTAATAATGATTGAGATAATGAAAATAAATAAATATTACAACTTTTTTGAAATCTCAAAGAAATAATTAGACATTACACCTATTCCGTCACTTAAAAATTTACAAAATATGTTCTTTCAATTACTAAAAATTCATGTAAACAAAATAAACCAAAATATGTCTATAGTAGAAATATGTCACACTTAAATACTAATTCAAGTATTTTGATCACATGTTCTAAAATAATTGGCCCCCAAATATAAAAACTTTCAACATCCGCTATTGTAAGAATTACCGAAGAGTTGGTTAGATATATTAGACGACAGTCATTTAAAAAATTGTCTTAAGGTCTATTCTCTTCAGCTTATTTTCAGTTCAATTCAGTTGAGCTCCAATCAATTCAGTTCAGTTAGCTCCAATCAGCTCAGTGTAGTTCAGTTTATTATTTGACCATTTTGATTAATATTATTATTATTGTTGGTGTAATTTATTTTACTTATTATTATTGTTATTATTGTTATCTTACTTATTACTCCTTCCGTCCCCAAATAGATTTCTCATTTGTTTTTTACACGGTCTTCGATGTACGATTTTGACCATTAATATATTTATATGTGTGTTAATAAAAATTATAAAAAGCTGATATTTAAAATCTACATATTGATACGAACCTAATAAGATCCGACATGAATATTTTTAATATTATATAATAGTGAGAATTTTAGGCAAAGTTTACAAAATTTGAGTTAGAATAAAGCAAATGGGAAGTCTATTGGGGACAAAGGGTGTAATATTTCTATATATTATTTTTTTATTATATCTTTACTCATTATTATTACTATTATTATTATGGATGAGCATGATTTCGGTTGGTGCAAAGTTTAAACATATTTTATCTCAATATGAGTATTCTAATTTTTTTTTTGTTTTATTTTATCTACTAGGATTTCATTATTACATCATAAAAATAAGCTACAAAAAGTTAGAAGATATTAAAAAATTATGAAGTTGCTAATAATATTGGAGTATTACTTAAGGTAAAACATCTTCTTTATGTTGAATATTAAAGATACTTTGGCGGTTAGGTTTTGTTTATAAAATATAATAGACCAACCCAAAACCGCAAACCGTGGTTTGGTTAAAAGCATAAATCAACCCATGTTTTTAGCTAATTATTATTATAATTTCTAATCATTATTATAATAGTAATATTAATTTACTTCTTTAACATTATTTTTATTATATAATCATCATCAAGTATTAATATATTAATACTAATAGTAGTAAATAATTATTATTAATTATAATTTCTATCAGTAATTATTATTTTTTAAATTAATTTATCATTATTACTATTATTTATTTATATAACTATCATTTAATAATATCAAGAATAATATTATCATTATTCATTAATTATTGTTCTAAATTATTAATTACTATTTTTTATTACTTAGAATTATAATTATTATTTATATAGGTATTACAATTCTATTCAATTCAGCTCAGTAATCCGCTCCAATAAGTTCAGCTTAGTTCAGCTCCAATAAATTAGTCTAGTTCAGCTAGAAATTACTTATTATTAACTTTCGTAATAATTAGAAATTACTTATTATTAATTTTTAGTAATGTTAATTAAAAAGGAAAAAAAATCGAACTAAAAAAAATAATTTTTGGACCTTCATGAAAAATATAATTCGAATTCCTTAAATACAATTTAAGACAATGAATAAGTAGGAACTCATTTTCTTGGAAATTCCTTTGAAAATAACTAGGCGCCTAAAAAAATATTAATTGACACGAAAGGCCAATAAAAACCTAAGCTCCAAATACGACCTTGTAACACCCGAACAATTCTCTCTTTTATAAAATCATTTTCCAACTAAGCTTAGAGAACTATTGAAGCCTTATCGCCGATGGGGAAAAAGTATCGGCTTGCTCAGAATTTTACAGGCGCGACTCCATAATCCCTATGACCAACGATATCGAGGTATTAATTTAAATAAAATAGGGCATGGGGGTCTAATAAGAAAAGTCATGGGCTACCACCATGAATTCCAACTCATACTAGTCCAAAACTTCAGCTGTGCACAAGTCTAAAGCTATTTCTATTCACTTTACTTTAAGCATTATTATCTTATCCAATCTTAAACTCCTAAGAATAAGGACAACCAACAAATAAACATGGATACAACAAAACTGCAATTTTTATCTTAGGATTAAACACTATGATCATATAATTCAATTGACCGAGATTTAATCCTCAATTTATTTGTTGACTAAAATCAACAATCGAAATATCCATAGACAAAGGTCAACTTACCCTACAAATCCCTTGGTCTTTGCAAAGTAATAAAAATAAGAATATGTCAACACCAACTTACTCACAAAACCCTCGATCTTTGCGAAGTTATAAAACATTCATAAGGAAAACAACATGAACAATTGATGATCGAATAATAAAACATATACATTAAACCCTTCATGTAAATTAATAAATAAATATCCCTTCCCAAACATGCTTTTATCAAACATCCATACAATCATATAATAAATAATCATAGGCAATTAGTATGCTTCACAAACACGTAATTCCATAATTGAAAGCCACGTATGAACCATAAAAAGATTTCCTATACATGATACTACAACAAATCCTAATCTTAGGACATGGTTCTAGTCTAACACTTATGATATAAGTACATGTACATACCTTGTGTAGATAAAATGAGAGGCTACTTTAAGTGTTCTAAAAATCTCTCAAAGTGTAGTCTCCGCCTACCAATTGCCAAAATATTCGAGTATTAAGATACTAATAAATTTACAACAGTTATTAATTACTTTAAAACGCTCTTAATTATAAACTTGTTTTAAAACTCTTTTGAACACCAAAGCTTCAACCTGTAATACTCCTTAACACAGTATTACCAAAATAGCTAGTCTTTTTAAAACCCTAAAAATCAATAATTAATATTTAAATTCCACTTTAACATAAAACATTAAATCTAAAATTATAAATTTAAACTAATAATTATAAAAATCAGAATTTTATTAATTAAAACAATAAAGTTATTAGCTTTAATTAATAGGAAAAATTGTCAAGAATAAGTTAACCTTTGGGCCATCCGCGGATATTAAGTCAAATTTTGGATCATCTTAGAATAAGTCAAGCTTGTAGGTAGGGGTATTAATTTTAAAAAAGTCATATAACCTGAAGCCTCTTTTATCGATTAAAAAAATCCGATTTTTTCTTTTTTATTTATTTTTTGAAAAATTCTTTTTTCTATTTCTCTCTCACATCTCTTTCTTCACCCTCCTCCTTCTTCTCTAGCACCAACTGACCACGCAACCCCTCCATATTCTCTCTCTTCCCCAAAACAACAGCTGCAAACACCTCATTAAACCACCCCCCACCCCTTCTGAAAACCACCTACAACCCTTAATCAAATTACCACCCTCACCGGATCCCACCTAATCCAGTCAAACCACCAACCCCACTAAATCCCACCCTAACCCCAAGCAAACCAGCCCACCCTTTGACAAAACACTTACAACCCTCAATCAAATGACCACCCTAACCCCACTCAAACCACCACCACATCGAATCACATCCTAACCCGAACGAAACCAGCCCACCCCTCTGAAATATCACCTACATCTAAGGCTTTGTTAGACTCTTTTTTACATTATTTTTAGAGGGGTATAAGTACTATTTAGCCCTAATTTCGTAGACACTTAGATTTTACAAGCTTTTGAAGATATAATAGTGAGATTGTTGAGTACTCTTCTTCCATATTGTGAAACTCCATTGTTGAACAAGAATTATAGCTCGGATTGCTTGCAAGTTTATATATTTTATTTACGGAATTTCATTTTCCATCTTGTAGTATTGCTTTCATCTACTTTCTCTCAAGTATATCTCATCTCTAATCTAATTACCATGTTTCCTTTTTTTATTCTAAATCAATTTTATATTCAATTTCCTTGCATAATGTCTAGTGAGTAGTCTTTTATGCTAGGAATGTAGTGAAACATGGTAAAGGGGAGTTAAATTATTGTTCTTGAATTGTTAGGGGATTGTTTATCAATTGTTTGTATTGATTGATGATTAGGGCTTGTTACTAATCGTTGGCCATGATTATGAACTTGTATTGTGGATTTTGATTATCATTGTCTATGTTTATTTCAAAATGCATTCCTTTACTCAATTTGAATTCTAATTTAAAACCAAGAGATTGACTTAAATTAAGAAGGAAATCCATTGAAGGACTCTAGATTATTCGTGAGTTTTTAAGTGATTATAGGCTATTCGAAAGAGGCCTATTGTTGCTTATTTTCTCTAGTTTGCTACTATTCGAGAGAGGTTGTGAGAATTTAGGAAAAGAATATTTTCCCATTCGATTGTGAAGCATGTTTATCCCTATATCTCTTGAGTTGGTTTCTCGCTTGACTCCCCAATGCCATGTGTAGCTACATTCCTAGTGTCTTTATTCTCGTATTCTTAGAACTACCTTTTAATCGAGCATTTGTGCATTTAGTTTAATTTAGAGTACTCTTAGTCATTATTCTCTCCATTCAACCAAACATAAAAACCCTTAGAACTAGGATTAGTTGGACAAACATAAGTACTACGTTCAGTTCCCTGAGGATTCGACCCCGACTTACCCTTGCTATATGTTAGTAGGAGAGTTAGAAAATTTAATTACTTTTTCATCGGCTTTAGAATCTAACGCCACTTTTGAGGCCGATCAAAATTTGACGTCATTGCCGGGGAAGGTACGGTTTAGAACTTGTGTAGTCTTATTTATTTTAGTTCTATTTAAATTGCTTTCATTTTTTTTCCTTTTTACTTCCCTCATCCTTGTCAGTGCTAAAGTATCTCTTAGCTTTGGTTTTGTATGCACACTCGACCGCAAGGGAAGCCTCATTTACCTTTAATCTTGAGGTTGAGATAACTCTCAGGGCTCGTAGAAGAATACTTTACCCAAGCAGTGACAGCGACACAGAAAGTACTAGCACAATGGATGACGAAGAGGTACCACCACCCCACAAAGGTTATTCAGGGATTTTGGGACAATAGGAAGTTATGATTCCCCAGGTCCCATTGTTCTTCCACCACCACCACCACCAACTTTGTAATGCATCCGCAATTCCCAAACATGGTGAAGGCTGAGGCATTCGGTGGGAAGATGAATAAGTGTCCATATGAACACTTGGATCAATTTCTTGAGATATGCTCTATGGTGACCGCAAATCTAGTTTCTCAAGAATACATCAAGCTCTGCCTTTTCCGAGTTTCTCTCTCGGGGGATGCAAAGAAGTGGTTCAAGTCACTTCCGTCCCAATCATTGACAACATGGGAAGAAGTTACCGATGCTTTTCTTCACAAATCCTTCCCTGAGTGGAAGACGGTTGATATGAGAAGAAAGATTTCCCATTTTGAACAAGAAAGCGGAGAGACATTATATGAAGCTTGGGAAAGATTTTGGTCTCTAGTAAGAGCATGTCCTCATCATGAGTTCGATCCAATATTGCTCAATCAGTTCTTCTATGATGGTTTAGATCACTTCTCTAGAGCCAACCTTGATGCAGGATCTGGAGGTTAGTTATCTGGCATTCATGTTGACCAAATTGAAGCAAAAATTAATGAGGTGGTAAAAAATGATTCTTGGGGTGTTCAAAGAAGAAACCAACAAGCCAAGGGTTATGGCAAGTTTGGAGTTGAAAGCATAGACCAGATAAATGCCAAGTTTGATATGTTAGCAAAGCTAGTGACAGAAGGGCAACAAAGCAAAGTGAATTCTACATCAGCCATGCAATTCTCATGTGATTTATGTGGTGGCACAGACCATGTAAGATCATACTGTTGCGGTCAAGATTCAGAACATGTTGCTGCTGTGAAATCTAGGGATCAATTTCAGTCAAACAGAAACAATTCATGGAGGAATCAAGGGTTTAGGCAAAGTTCTTTTGGCAATCCACAAGGTCCCTATGGAAGCAACTCTTATGGACAAGGAATCAATAGTGGTAAGTGGTAACTATGGGAATTTTGGTCAAGGTCAAGCATTCAAACAAGCTCCACCACCTTCTCATACTTACCAGCATCCCAATGCCAATAATAGGGGCAACTTTTAAGGACAACAACAAATGCAAAGAAGCTATTAACCCAATCAACCTCCCTACAAGAATTCTTCAGAGCCTCCTAGTAATGGATCATCTCAAATCTTGCAGCAACTTCAGATCATCACTCAGCAGCTCAATCAGCAAGGTCAACAACTTCAACAACAGGAACACAAATATAACGAGCTGCAGGCACATAATAAGATGTTGGAAACCCAACTTTCACAAAATGAATAATGCACCTTCCTGGACAACTGTTGCCTAATCCAGCTCAACATCAAGCCAAGGCAATCAGATTGAGATCTGGAACTTCTTATGTTGCACCTCCTGACCAAAGTGTTCCCATTGTGGGTGATGTATCTACAAATGTTTCAAGTGAAGTGAGAATTGAGGAAGAAAATGCAGAAGTAGAGGTCATGGAAGACTTGGATGGCACGACAAAAGAAAGATAAAGATCAACCTCCAGTGAAAGCCTATGTTCCTCCTATTCCTTACCCTCCTAGGGTTGCTCAAGGAATCCGAAAATGACAAATTTGCTAAGTTTCTCGAAGTGATGAAAGGGCTCCAGGTGAACATTCCATTCTTAGAAGCTATAAGCCAAATGCCTACTTACGCAAAGTTTCTCAAGGATTTGTTGACCAACAAGAAGAAGTTGGAGAAAAATGTGGCCCTTCCATACCAAGTTAGTTCTTACATCTCCAAGACAATTCCGAAAAAGCCTAGAGATCATACTTAAACCACCACCAACGAAGCACAGCTTAACCCCAATTAAACCACCACCAACAAATCACACCTTAACCCAATCAGCCCATCCCCATCAAAATCCACCTAAAACACGTCCTAAAATCATCCATAGATCCACCAATTTAAAAATAAAAACAAAAAGAAGGGAGGAGAGAGGGAGAAGAGGTTTTCATCTTCTTGTTTCGTGAAACTGATGTATCACATTTATATATAGTTTTTAGATGCATTTAGATTGCATTTAGAACTCCTTTTTGAGCATTTAGGTGCATAATGACATGAATTCCATAAGTTGTACTCTACTACTCCCCGTTTGTGTGTTTCGATGATTTTATGGTTATTTTGATACAAATTGATCATAAGTATCAAAGATCTAGCCTATTAATCATTGAAGATTAAGGTAGCTTGCACAAGGATCACAATGCATCCGTTTGAGACAATTTTGAGTTGGAATGAAGCAAAGAGTTAGTAAAAACTGACACATGTTCATTATTTTGATCAGAACTATTGATAGAAAATTGATAATCAAGAAATTACAATTGGGTTAGATTCTAGACTTCAAGAGCTTTCCAACGATAGGTCTCACTCCCCAAACGGACTTCTGATTTGAGAGATACGGCCTTCGCAAGTTGATGCGGAATTGCAGTTTACCTACCCAATCGGGCGGGATTCGACCGGATCGGGCCTGAAGCACGGACAGCTCGTTTTCCTAATTTGTTTAGCTTTAGGAGGTTAATATAAATAGTTGAACTTCATTATTTTTAGAGACAACTTTTTTCTCTGTTTTATTTCAATAGTTCTTAGCTTAGTTTGTATTTAGATTCAACACTTTAGATTAGATTAAAGGTGATTGAACCTCGTATTTGATTTCAATAAAAGTTCTTGCTTTCCGTCTTCATGATGTTGAAATTAGGGTTTCTTATTAGAATTGTTATTGTTGATTTAATTATGTCTGAGTAGTTTAATTTCTAGGGATTTAGAGAGAGAAGCCATGTTTATACCTTGATTATTTGAATTGCTATTAGTTTCTAGGGTTTGGTGAGATAGGTTATGGTGTGATTTGTTCTTATTGAGTAATTAACGTTATTGCGCAGTCTCTTAAATTACTTGAGGTTAATAACTGTTTGCACAGATCCGTCTTACTTTGAGAGGCCTAGTACACATCAGTAATTCTGATTATGTTTGTGAACGTGCTGCATATGATGAATTATGGGCGTTGAGACTTAACCATAGCTTGACACTGCTCTAATCTATCGATTCTCGACCTAGGTTCCGATAGTTGTTTGATCTTTTGATTGGTATAAGCATGGTGGATCGAACTAATTCCCTATACCTTCATTTTATAGAGTAAAATCCAATTTATTTTGCTTTCTAGTGTTTAATTAGTAGTTCAGTTCATCCCTATCTGATTTTGTCTGAAGTAGCTGTATAGCTAAATATTAACTCAGAACTCCGTCTCTATGTGGATTCGACCCTACTTCCCTTGACTATCATTGTTAGAGGACTTAGGATTTATCTTTGACTAGGTGATACAATTTTAGCCTGTCAAATTTTGGCGCCGTTGCCGGGGAGACGGCTAGTTTTCTAAGTTTTTGTTTGGTTATTTGGTCTACTTCTCTGTACCTCATTGGAACTTCATTGTTTCAATTGAGGTACGTTTTACTGCTTCTTTTTGTTTCTTTTGTATGCCCAGGTCTCAAAGAAACGGTTCCCCTATCCCAGCGGATCCCAATCTTACAAGGACAATCCGGCAGCTTCGAAAGAAAATTCAGAGAGAAAAGCAGTCTGTTCAGCTGAACACCTCTGGATCAAACACCTCGAGTTCAGTTATGTCTAAATCACTGAAATCATATGGGGTGCCCAACCCAGATGGTATCTCCACTGGACCTACTATGCCCACCATCGCTGCAGCGAATTTCGAAATTAAGCCTGGACTCATCAGCATGGTTCAGCAAAATCAGTTTGGTGGGCACCCTACTGAAGACCCGGCAAATCATCTGCAGCGGTTTCAACAGCTCTGTCGAACCTTCAAACATGCCGGCGTCACTCCAGATCAACTAAAGGTCATGTTGTTCGAGTTTTCATTGAGAGATAGAGCCCAGAAATGGTTGAACGACGAGAAATAAACAGAATGGAGTGAGATTGAGAGAATATTATCCACCTACAAAAACAGCAGAAATCGAAAACAAACTAGCCACGTTTTCCTAAGAGCCTGATGAAACACTATGGGAAGCGTGGGCTAGGTTCATAGATTTGCAGAGAGAGTGTCCACATCACAACATGGACAAATGGTTTTTGACGCAGACAAATGGTGTGCAGCCTCAGACGAAGAGTATTGTTGACTCGTCTGCAGGAGGAGTTTTTCTTGATAAGGAAGTGGATGTAGGCTCTGATTTTCTGTCAAACCTCGCAGCCAATGATCATTCCACTTCCCACAGCCTCACGAGGAAGGTATTGGAGGTAGACTCCCTAGCATTGCTGACTTCCCAGATGGCGAAGCTGAGTCAGCAGATCGAAACATTGAAATCCTCTTCCTCAACAGCACTTCCCATGAGTATTAATGCTATGTCTGCCGTAGCACCCATCACCTCATCTTACTGCGAGGTATGTGGTGTTCTGGGTCACTTGGGGCATGACTGTCAGTTCAGTCAACATCAGATGGAGCACGCAAACGCATTTCAACAAAGACCACAAAATTTCCCTCCTTTATACAACTACCAAAATCAGCAAAACTATCAACCTCCACCTCCACAAAATCATCCCAAACCCTCATACTACCAAAATCCCTCTGGTTTTCAGAGACCTCCACCACAAAATTTCAATCCCCCTCATAACTTCCAAGCCCCACAAAATTTTCAACTCGCACCTCCACAAAACTCAAACCCAAAGAGCCTTCCATGTCTGATTTGCTGAAATTAATGTTGGCTATGCAAAAGACCAATGAGGAAACACAAAAACATGTACAGGCTCAAGGGGAGGCACAAAGAGCTCAAGAGAAGCACATCAAACACCTTGAGACTCAAATTGCACAATTAGCCAGCAATAGTGCTCAGAGGCGTCAAGGGGAATTGCCAGGGCAAGCCATTCAGAGAAAGCACGTGAATGCCATCAATCTTCGTAGTGGCATTGCTTATGATGCCCCTCTAATGCCCATTGATGACGTTACCCCAACTGCGGGGAAGAAGAGGGTGGAAGAGGAAGGAAAAAGGCAGAGTTCGACGTCTGAAGTCGACTTATCTGAGGAAGTTGAACAGACAAGGAAGAAAAGGAGAAGGTTTCTAAAACGCCTTTTACACCAAGGCTACCTTTCCCTCACAGGATGCAACAATCCAAGGTCGATCAGCAATTTGGTAAGTTCTTGGCTATGGTCAAGAACCTTGAGGTAACGATTCCATTCACAGATTTAATTACCCAAGTCCCTGTTTATGCCAAATTTCTGAAAGATATGATAACTAAGAAAAGAGACTTTGGTGGGGTAGAACATGTCGCTCTTACTGAAGAGTGTAGTGCTTTTATTCAAAATAAACCCCCACCGAAGTTGAAAGATCCCGGTAGTTTTTCTATTCCCTGCCATCTTGGACCTATTTTCATTGATAAAGCTTTGTGTGATTTAGGTGCTTCTGTTTCTGTTATGCCATTATCTGTTTATAAGAAACTGAACATGGGAGCACTTAAATGCACACAAATCACTTTACATATGGCAGATCGTTTTATAAAATACCCCCTAGGTGTTTTAAAGGACGTTCTAGTGAGGGTCGGGAAATTCTACATTCCTGTTGATTTTGTGGTGCTAGATATGGATGAGGATGCCCAGATTTCTATTATTCTGGGTAGACCGTTTTTGTGTACTGCTGGTGCTGTCATTGATGTCAAGTATAGGTCTTTAACTCTGAGTGTTGGTGATGATAAAGTGATTTTTAAACTAACCAATGTTGTTAAGGCACCTATGCTTGAACAATCTTGTTGCAGGGCTGAGGTTTTGGATGAGGTAGGTGTGGAGAAGGTCCCAATTCCACCTAAGGTTGTCTCATCGTCTAGAGGTATCATAAAGAACATTTGGAGAAGGAAAGTGTTTGATGAGGGTGGCTCTCACTGCTTAGCCCCTCCTATTTGAGAGATGGAGGTATTATGGTCGTGCGGGACCTTTATAAACCAGCGTTGTGCGAGAGGCAACTCGTATTTTTCCCCTTTTTCCTTTCCTTTTTATTTTTCCTATTTTTTTAGTGAGCGAGAGTGAGGGTACTAAAGTTGTTTTTCCTCTTAGTATCGTCCTTTGTTACCTTTTGGCATTGAGGACACTGCCAAGTTCAGCTTGGGGGAGGATTTCTGTTTGTATTCTCTATCTCTTTTACTGCTTTCTAGGATAGATTTATTGCTTTCGAAAAATACTGAAAAAATCAAAAAAATATGGTTCCCATGACTGGTTTAGTTGCCTCTCTGTGCCCCTTGTTGTGCTCTTATTGAAAAAATTTTGACTTTGTTTTCTGGATAGCTGGGCATTTGTGATCTTGATGCTATGATTTAATGTTTGATTGTTATGGTTTCGAGTAAAGTTTAATTATTATACACTACATTGTGCTGCATGCCTGAATGGGTTAGACTGTGAGGCCTCTTTGTAGCCTATTGGATTCATATCATTATCCAGTCTGTTTTGGTGTGTTAGTTCCTCTTTAGTGGATTGATCTTGACTTTGACTTCGTACTTGTCTGATATTCGATGACTTGTAGCATTTATTGTGATAGAGGCGTTCTTTTGTCTGATTCTTGAGCCTCAGAGTGAATTTTTGATATACTTTTATCCTCCTTAGCCCCGCTGAGCCTAACGACTTGTTTCATGTTATTAAAGCCCTTATTATGAGCCCATGACCTTTATTTTCATACTATTTCCAAACCTAGCTTGGGGGAGCTTTTGTATGGGTTGAGTTTGAGATTAGTTTCATGATTTGGATTGGTTTTTGAGGAATTAAAAGTGTATTTGTTGTGGTTTGAGTGTGAGAAAAAGAAAAGGGAAAGCAAACTTAGAGTTACGTGAATGAAGTTCAAAAAAATAAAGGAAAAATAAAATTAAAGTCAAAAGAATTCAAAGTTCCTTCATTCACGTATGCTTATAAAGAAAAATATGTTGTTTTGCTTGAAAATTGGGTTTGTTGTGAGTTTTCATTGATTAATAAGAGTTGGATTGTATTTCGTGGTTTTATGGTGTTGTTGGGAGTTGTTTCGGCCATCTTCGGCCTTGTTTCGAGTGAATTGTGCTCCCCCATTCTTGGTTTTCCACCACATTACCTAAAAATATTTCCTAACTCTTGCCTAAGCCCCATTACAACCCTATAAAGTCCTCTTGAGTTTGTGTTTTGATTGTTTATTGGATAGATTTCGAGTCAGTTTGTCAAAGTTAAAGAGTATGTCTGCTAATTGAGTCGACTTGATTAGGGTGAGCGTCATTTAACCTTCTTAAACACATGAGAGTGTGAGTGGGAAGGGACATTATGGTCGGGTCGGTGAGTGTTCGGGCACATTCTTTGCCTGCCACAAAATTGAGAGGAGTGACACATTTGTGATCACCTTTTCATGATTTGTATGCCTTGTGGATAGTTACATTTGACGATTTGCTTGGATGATTGGTAGTTGGATGGATTTGAATAGCTGAACTTGAATTTTGCCTGCTTGAACGATTCTTAGTCTTGAAAATGTTTTGAGCTTCGAATGGTTTATCTTTGGGGTGAGGCAATTTATTCCATGTTCATGTTTTATTTGCTTAAGGACAAGCAAAGGTTTAACTTGGGGGAGTTTGATGTATCACATTTATATATAGTTTTTAGATGCATTTAGATTGCAGTTAGAACTCCTTTTTGAGCATTTAGGTGCATAATGACATGAATTCCATAAGTTGTGCTCTACTACTCCCCGTTTGTGTGTTTCGATAGTTTTCAGGTTATTTTGATACAAATTGATCATAAGTATCAAAGATCTAGCCTATTAATCATTGAAGGTGAAGGTAGCTTGCACAAGGATCACAATGCATCCGTTTGAGACAATTTTGAGTTGGAATGAAGCAAAGAGTTAGTGAAAACTAACACATGTTCATTATTTTGATCATAACTATTGATAGAAAATTGATAATCAAGACATTCCAATTGGGTTGGATTCTATACTTCAAGAGCTTTCTAACGATAGGTCACACGCCCCAAATGGACTTCTGGTTTGAGAGATACGGCATTCGCAAGTTGATGCGGAATTGCAGTTTACCCACCCGATCGGGCGGGATTCAACCCGATCAGGCCTGAAGCACGGACAGCTCGTTTTCCTAAATTGTTTAGCTTTAGGAGGTTAATATAAATAGTTTAACTTCATTATTTTTAGAGACAACTTTTTTCTCTGTTTTATTTTCATGGTTCTTAGCTTAGTTTTTATTTAGATTAAACACTTTAGATTAGATTAAAGGTGATTGAACCTCGAATTTGATTTCAATAAAAGTTATTGCTTTCCGTCAATTGGTATTCTTCTCTACTTTAATCTCTTTAATTAATTTGATTGCTTAATTTAATTATTTAATTTATTCATGATGTTGAAATTAGGGTTTCTTATTAGAATTGTTATTGTTGATTTAATTATGTCTGAGTAGTTTAATTTCTAGGGATTTAGAGAGGGAAGCCATGTTTATACCTTGATTATTTGAATTGCTATTAGTTTCTAGGGTTTGGTGAGATAGGTTATGGTGTGATTTTTTCTTATTGAGTAATTAACGTTATTGCGCAGTTTCTTTAATTACTTGAGGTTAATAATTGTTTGCACAGATCTGTCTTACTTTTAGAGGCCTAGTACACATCAGTAATTCTGATTATGTTTGTGAACGTGTTGCATATGTTGAATTATGGGCGTTCAGACTTAACTATAGCTTGACACTGCTCTAATCTATCGATTCTCGACCTAGGTTCTGATAGTTGTTTGATCCTTTGATTGGTATAAGCATGGTGGATCGAATTCCCTAGACCTTCATTTCATAGTAAAATCCAATTTATTTTGCTTTCTAGTGTTTAATTAGTAGTTCAGTTCATCCCTATCTGATTTTGTCTGAAGTAGCTGTATAGCTAAATATTAACTCAGAACTTCGTCTCTCTGTGGATTCGACCCTACTTCCCTTAACTATCATTGTTAGAGGACTTAGGATTTATCTTTGACTAGGTGATACGACTTTATCCTGTCAAAAACATTATAGGTATAGGGAGGTAGGGGATGCGCGAGACGGAGGAAAAACAGGGGAGGGGCTGTTTTGGTGGTGGGGGAGTCCCAAAGTGGTGGTTTTTGGCTTTCTGGGCTGCGTCAAAGACGGCGGCATCCATGGTGGGGTTGCGTTGCTGCTGCTGTTGGGGAGAGACAAGAGCACGAAGCGGGGGAGGGAAAACAAAGGAGAGCGAGAGAAAAAGAAAGGGAAAGCTAGAGCGTTTGTGGGCGGTGCTATGGTGGTGCGTACAGTGGCAAGGTCGTTGTGGTGGTAGTTTAGGGAAGTAGTCATGGAGGGAGAAGAGTGAAGATCTTAATCTTTGGTATTAATGGAGGAAATACAAAGAATAGAAGATGGGGAAGAAGGAGAAGGAGAAGGAGATAAGGGTTTTATTGAAAAAATACAAAAATTATAATAACAACCAATTAAATATTTACACCTAGTACATCTAACCAGTTCGATAGGCTAGCAACAAGTAATGACTTGTTAAAAATATATTACTATTAAAGGTAAATTTATTCAGCGATAATCAAAAGATTAACTTATTTTTAGCGGACGTTGCAAAGGGTGACTTATTTATGACATTTGTTCCTAATTAATAATCATCAAAAATCAATATTTTAAACAATAATACTAATTAATAAAATAATAAAGAGGAAAAGAGATAAAATTAACTGGAACGAAGGAGGAAAAGCAGAAGAAAAAGAAAGAAGGACACGGTCACGGGTGGCGGTGCGTGAGAACAGCAGTGGCGCGTGGGAGACACACGCGTCTGGGTTACGGCGTTTGTTGAGCGAACAAGAGTGAAAGAGAGGGTGAGTGCGGGCGGTGCTGCTGTGCACCGAGAGCAAGAGAGGGGCGAGTGAGGGTGGCAACTAATGGCGTGGGTGGCCACACAAACCAAGAAGAAGAGGAGGAGTGGTGGCGAGTGCGGCTGAGGTGGCGCACGGAAATCGAGAGAGAAGGAGGAGTGAGGGTGGCGGTGGGTGCGGCTGAGGTGGCGCACAGAAATTGAGAGAGAAGGAGGAGTGAGGATGGTTTTCGGCGCACAAAACCGAGAGAGAGAGAGGAGAAGGAGCTTGCGGTGAGGGAGAGAGAAATGAAGAGAATAATATGAGGGTTTTCGGGGTTTCATTGGGTATTTATAGGTTTACCTAAACCTAATACTAGTAGGCTTTGGGATTTCAGATTAGCCTTTTAGGTTGATCAACAAAGCTTGAAAGACATTGGGCTCCTCAACCCATATTTTAAAACTAATTAAAGTTCAACCCAAACCCAAATACTCATTAAATAATTTTGGAAGTCCAAAACCCAATAAAACATTTGATGATTTAAAATGTTAAATAATTGTTTGACTTTCAAAATAGTCAACCATTAAATAATTTAATTAATTAAATACCAAAATCATTCGGTCCATTCGGTCAATTTTGTAGTCCATTTGACGGTTTACTAATAACGAGATAAAGGATATCTTGACAAAATTTGCAGTTACCCGTCGCATTATGCTAATTATTTTTTAATAGTGGCAATTTAATGAAAGGATCTACTCGTCGCATTATGCTAATTTTTTTTTTAATAGTGTCATTTTTGTTGTAGAGAGGAATGTGTTTAAGCACAACAACCATATAGTCCCAAACACTTGAGCATTGCTCTGCTGCATTGCCATATCAACTTCACCCTTGCTCTTGTTATTCATGCCCTTGTATAAAGAATTTCATAATAAAAACAACCCTCCTCCTGAATGCCTTCAACTTCCGTGTAGGGTCTGACCTCCATTCCTCCAAATATCTCTCACTAAGAAACTCACTTGTCACCTTAGAGTTCATCATCATTCTTTTACACTTGTGTTTTGCGGTGAAAGACCTAATTTGCCAACATTCTTGGCCAAATAACTTCCTAGCATGCAATCTGAAACGACACTTGAAATTCCCTTTGCATTTACAATTAAGAATTTTGCATTTCTTTGTATCCCATTCACAATCACACCTAAACTTACAATAAGCACTTAACCATTATCACTATGCAACAAGATATAGTCATACCTATTCTCAATAGCATGCCAATGTAATCCCTTCCTTAGTGTATTTGTAGAATAAAAATTCAACCCAAGTAATATAAAAATTGGACATTGTTGCTCTATTGCTCCTGTTGTTGCTCAGCCTTGGTGTGTGTTGGGTGACTTTAATGCTGTGTTGTATTCTGATGATAGGATTCGTGGATCTGATGTGTCTATGAGTGAAACTAAAGATTTTCATGAGGTTTTAGACACAATTGATCTCTGTGAATTGAGAAGCATAAGACACTATTATTCATGGACTAAAGGTCATGGTAGTGGGAAAATTTTCACTAGAATTGATAGAGGGTTTGGTAATTCAGCCTGGGTTACCAAACATCCTACTGTGGTGGTGCAGTATCTTAATCCAGGTTTATCTGATCGTTGTCCCTTGTTGATGAGGTGTACAGAAAATCAGGTTGGAGGTGGAAGGCCTTTTAAGTTCTTTAACTATATGGCTGATCATATAGCTTTTGCTCACTTTGTCTCTGGAGGTCTGTCTAAGGTGGTGAGAGGGTCTGAACTGAATCAGTTGTCGTAGAAACTTAGAGTTATTAAACATAAACTCAAGATGCTACATAAGACAGATTTTGCTGGTATTGATAGGAGGGTTGATGAGTTTAGAGCAAAACTTAATCACATACAGTCTTTACTGATAACATAGGATGATGACCAACAGTGTTCTCAGGAGACTGATTGTATTACTCAACTGAAGAAGTTCTTGAAAGTTCAAGAAACAGCTTTGACGCAAAAATCCAGAATCCAGTGGCTTCAGTTAGGTGACTCTAACTCTCACTTTTTCTTTCAAGCAATGAAGGAGAAGTATGCTAGAAATAATATCACTATTCTTTATAATCAACAAGGGGGGATCTTGATAAAAAATGTTGATATCAGAAGAGAGGTTAGAGAGTTTTATAAGAACCTGTTGGGTTCTGTTGCTAATAGATTGGGAGGTGTGGACTTAGAAATTTGTAAGAAGAGGTAAGGTTTTATCTCCTAGGTCTGCTTCACAACTGGTGGTCCTAATTACTACAGTTGCGATTGATGATGTTATTCAAAACATTGATGATAATAAGGCTCCTGGAATTAATGGTTTTAATAGTTTCTTTTCCAAAAAAAAATTGGCATCTTATTAAAGTTGATGTGTACAGAGCAATTTAGTCTTTCTTTCATAGTAGTAGCATGTTTGCATCTGTGAATTGTACCTTAGTCGCTCTTGTTCCTAAGATGGTTAATCCCTCCTATGTGAAAGATTTTAGACCCATTGCATGTTGTTTTGTGGTTTCCAAGATCATTTCTAAGATCCTTACTAGTAAATTGCAAAAAGTTGTTACTTAGGTGGTTGATTTGGCTCAAACTGGCTTTATGCCAGGGACATGTATGGCTGATAATATTCTGCTGGCTTCTGAGCTTATTAAGGGGTACAGTCATAAACACATCTCTCCTAGATGCATTTTAAAAGTTGATTTAAGGAAAGCCTATGACTCTATAAAGTGGCCTTTCCTTGAAACTATGCTTCATGAGTTGGGATTCCCTGATTTATTTGTGGGTTGTATTCCATTTTGGTGAATGGTGTTCCTAATGTGCCTTTTAATGCTAAGAAAGGATTAAGACAAGGTGATCTCATGTCTCCTTTTCTTTTTTCTATGGGTATGGAATACCTCTCTAGAAGGATAATGAGCTCCAATATGATAATAGTTTTAAGTTTCATCCTAAATGTAAGATAGTGAACTTGGCCCATATATTGTTTGCTGGTGATCTTCTCATCTTCTACAGAGCTAATTTGCCTTCTGTTTCAAAGATCTTTGATGCTTTCAAAGGGTGTTCTTTGGCTTCAGGTTTGTCTGCAAATATAGACAAAAGTGATTTATATCTAGCAGGGGTGGATGATGAGGTGAAAACTGTTATCCAAGCTAAGCTTGGTTTCACTCTAGGAGGGCTTCCTTTCAGATATTTAGGAGTCCCCTTTTCTCCTAAGAAGTTATCCTACACAGACTGAAAACCCGTTATTGACAGAGTGGCATCTAGAGTGAGAAATTAGGCTGCAAAGAAGCTTACATATGCTGGAAGACTTCAGCTTATTTCATCTGTATTACATAGAGTTCAGTTCTACTGGTGTCAAATTTTTGTACTGCCAAAGAAAGCTTTAAGGGGGATTTAGTCTCTTTGTAGAGTTTTTCTTATGGACTAGAGGTGTGGCAACTTCTAAGAAAGCCCATGTAGCTTGGGATCAGTTCTGCTAACCTAAGAGAGGTGGTGGTTGGAACCTGAAGAATCTGGTTGTGTGGAACCAAGCTGTTGTAGCTAAACACTTTTGGGCTTTAGCTAACATGCAAGACAGATTGTGGATTAAATGGGTTCATGCATATTATATCAAGTTGGCTGATGCTCGGAACTTCCATATTCCTTCTATAATGTCCTGGGCTATGAGGAAAATATGTGAGAACAGACGCCTTGTTGATATTTCTCAACCTGACAAGTATTTGAGATCCATGTTGATGTGCCTTGGAGAGTGGTATGTTTTAATCAAGAATCTTCTAGAAGCTTATTCATCAATTGGCTGGCACTGTAAGACTGATTGGCTACTAGAGAAAGATTGCACAAATGGGGTGTTGTTGATCAACCCAACTGCAGTTTGTGTGATAATGGAGTGGAGAATGTTTGTCATCTATTCTTTTAATGTACTTATTCGGAGCAATTATGGCAGAAAATATTGAGTGTGCTGAAGAAAAACAGGTCCATCAAGAGCTTCAATGAAGAAGTGACCATAGCGGCTAAGCAGTGTAGGAAGAGTGGACAGAAACAGTGTGCTTATGGTGTTGCCTTTGCTGAGATTGTTTATATGATATGGATTCAAAGGGATCATAAGGTGTTCAACAATAGTTGTTTAAATGTAGACCAAGCTTCTAGGCAGGTTCTGTTTCGGGGTGCATGTAAACTTCCTGATCTTGTATTCCCTTTTTGATTATATCTTGAGGTGGAGTTGTTAGGTGGCCTAGTCTTCTCTGGCTAATAGCATATGATGAGCTTGCTATGGTAACCCTTCCTAGAAGGTGTACTAGTTCTAAGTGCAGATGCTCTTTCATAGTCTTAGAAGAATAGGAGGTGAATTAGTGGTTGTAAAATCTTTCTTTTTGTTTATTAATAAAATTTTAATTGCCAAAAAAAATTGGGAATTAATTTTTGAATAGAATTCTGCAATTTGATACGTCTTTTGAAGTCCACATCTAGATTATAGAAGGGATGAGTGATCAACTTCTTCATCTGAACTTCATAAGTTATCAGAATCTCCCTCAATCGCCTCATGTAACCTAATCTCATCCCTTGTCAGATCCTCTGCATGTTGACTGTGATTTTGTTGTCCTTGTTTTATCTTCTGTTGCTCCGCCTTTTTTTAAAATAAACTTCCTTCAACCTCTATAAATATGTCTGTGGATTTACCACATTGCCTAGTTTGCAAGAATAATTCATCCTCATCAACCTCTTCCTCTCGTGGCAACCAATTTTTATCAACATCACTTACATCAGAGCTGGAAGAAGAGTTCAGACCCTCAATATCATCATCCCACTGTAATTTTCTTTAAGCTTTAGGCAGATCAACCTTTTCCTTTCCCTTATTTTCTTTCTTTACTGGTTTCCTTGCAACATGCTTCACTCAGGTGTACTTCTAGGTTGAACTTGTGTTGTTGATGGTTTGGTGTGAACGTTCCCTTTTTGAGGAGGAAGAGATGAATTTGGAGGGTTTAGGGTGGATTTGCCTTCACAACCTCATCTGCATTAATTGTGGATCTGCCTTCACTCACCTCCCTTTTAAACACTTCCTTGCTTATTTTAATAAGGGTAATTTGCACAAAACCACCTTAAGTTTCCCAATTTTTGTAAACTCCCACCTTTATGAATTTTTTTCTAAATTACCACCTAAAGTTTTCAAAACGTTTATAAACTCCAACCACTTAACGGTTTTTCACAAACTCCGTCAAGTGGTGGGCCCAACTTTCATTCTTGTATTCAATTTTCCCTCCAACACCTTCATCTCCCTCTTCCTCTGTCCAACACCTTCATCTCCCACCTTCACTCCTCACCACCTCACCGACGTTGTGCTTCCGGCGATTCACCACCTCTCTCTTCTCGTCCGGCGAGTTCTCGCTTGTTAAATTCTTGTTTTGTTTTCAGTTTTCTCTTTAATCATCTTAACTATCACTTTTCTCTTTTGTAATCTCATTTTCAAACTAATTGGTTTAGTGAAGGAGCATCAATGTCGTTATTCTTTTAGATTTTTGGTTCATCTTTTTGTGATTGAAACCCACATTTCATTTCCACTGAAAGACTCAAGAAACCCACATTTCCAAATATGTAAAATCACAATGAAAACATCAAGAAAATGAACGAAAGTGATGATGATTCCAAACCCATATATAATCCCCTTCCCAATGAGAAATCAAAGATAAACCCATTTCCTAAGATCGAAAATTGGAAAGAGGGTAACGAAAAAGAAACAGAGAGAATCAGAGTTTTGACAATGATAAAGATTTTCAGAGAGAAATGCAGAGAAATTGCATTATCAGGTCAGTTTGATTGGGATGAAGGTGGGAGATGAAGGTGTTGGACAGAGGAAGAGGGAGATGAAGGTGTTGGAGGGAAAATTGAATAAAAAGAATGGAAGTTGGGCCCACCACTTAACGGAGTTTGTGAAAAACTGTTAAGTGGTGGGAGTTTATAAACGTTTTGAAAACTTTAGGTGGTAATTTTGAAAAAAATTCATAAAGGTGGGAGTTTGCAAATATTGGAAAACTTAAGGTGGTTTTGTGCAAATTTTCCTTTTAATAACCTCATCTGAATCTTTGATATTGAGGTAACACTGTTTAGGTTTAGGCTTGTTTTTTAGCTCAAGTTTCACCTTGTATATAGTGGATGCACAAGTTTGCTTTGGCTTTCTTGAGTAAGGGGTTCAACCTGCTTTTGTTGCTTTCTTTTTCTATGCAATATATATCTAGATACCCAACTTTATCATCAGCTTTAAGCCACCTTTTCACTAATGAAGCTACAATTTTTGCCCTACCATAACCCAAAGTTTTACTCTTTTTCCTAAACCAAAAATTGAAAGCGACAGGGGTTGTTTACTATTACATTTGGGAAAAATTGTTTCTAATAAGCCAATCTTTGCTCCGTCTTCCAATAATATGTCAACCTACTCGAAATCCTAGAATATGTAAACCTTGTAAACTGATCTTCCAAAATTAAGTCATGACCTATTGGTAACCTGTTATTGTAGGTATGCGGTACACGTGGCTTATTTTGATTGGCTTAAATTTAAATTTTTTTATTTTATTTTTCACATTTCCCTCCCTCTCCCTTCTCTCGCCTCCCTGTCACCTCTGCCTTCCCTAACTCCTGATCACCACTGGCGACAAAGCCCCCTCTTCCCAGATCCATGCCCCCCTCCGCCAGCCGTCCTCTGTTTCCTCCCTCTCCTCAGTCTCCCTCCCGTCGGGATTTTCACCCACAACCACCACTCTCCCCTTCCCCATTTTCGGTTGTGTTTCATCGATGGTGGTGGTCTTCAATGGCTTTAGCGATGGTGGTGTTTTTGTGGATGGGTTATTAGTCGACGATGGGGGCTACATGGTAGAGAAAGAGAGAGAGAGAGGCGGTGATGATTTGTGGTCATTTTAGGGGAGTTTCGGAGTGGCGGTGGTGGTTTAGAGTGGAGGTGGTTGCATGTTAGGCGAGGAGGGAGCGATGGGAGTAGTGGTGGTGGTGGTAACAGTGGCGGATCCAGAAAAAATATTCAGTGGGGTCAAATCGTTATTGTTAAATTTTATTGGGGTCAAATAATCAATTTTTCGGGATAATTTTCAAAAAAATCGAAAATTTTAAAGGAAAATTTTACAATTCTACCGACTCAAGTGAGGTCAAGTGACCCCACTCTATCGTATGTGCATCCGCCAATGTGTGGTAATTCAAAGGGAGGAGGCAGTGGGATAAAGTGGTTAGGATGGTGGAGTTTAAATTTTACGGGAGGAGAGAGCGGTGGTGACAGTGGGTAGGAGGGTGGTTTCATGGGTGGAGGGAGGGGGTGGGATGACTGAGGTGGAAGGGTGGGTAGACAAGATGGTTTTAGTGGCAGTGAGTAGGATGGTGGTGGTTCTTAGTGGCGGTCAAAAGGGGAAGGAAAGTAAAAAAAATTACCTATTGTTTAGGTTACCGGTCACCTGAACTCATTAAAAGTCAATATCCATACAAGCTTTACTTATTCTGAATTACTCAAACGTTAACTTAATATTGAAAGACAGAGCAAAGGTTGACTTATTAAAAATAATTTTTCCTTACATTTATTAGGTGCAACTACTATATTTCTAAGCATAGCAATATTAACGTCACTAACATAACTATGACATTTGTGATAGATTATCCTCCCTTGATAAACTGTCATCTTTCCCCCTTTTTGTATATTTTTAACTAATCTACCTCCCACATTCACCCTTATGTCTACAGTATTGAAGGCATGCTAAAAAACAAAGCAGTAAAAGAATTCACTTTAAATCTAATTAAACTATTAATTAAATACATAAAGAAATAAAATTAAACCAAAAAGCAAACTAAAACCGCATATGGGAGTAATCAATTAGTAGCAAATAAGTTCTATAATTAGACTAAGCTATAATATAAAAAATCCCCAATTTCACATGGAAGTCCTAATTTCATGTAATTAGTAATTGCAGATGCAAATATTCTAGTGCATACTAATAATAATGTAATTATCAATTAAATAACCAATTGAGGAGTTGCTTACCTTAATTTTTCTTTTAGCCAGAATATTAAACCACCAATTGTAGCTCTTCATTAACTGATGCTCGCGTTGGATTTTCACAACAACTTATTTGCAAAATTGGGAGCGACAACCCAGAAAGGAAGAGAGATGAATAAAGAGAGAGATGAACCGCAAGACAAATCCAAAAGCCACAACAGGTACACATAATTAATAATGAGTAATTCCTATTATTAGTAATAATATATTAATATTTGATAATGATTGTATAATAACAATAATGTCTAAACTGTAAATTAATATTACTATTAAAATAATAATTAGCAATTATAATAATAATTAGCTTAAAACATAGGTTAGTTTGTGCTTCTAACCAAACCACAATTTGCGATGGGTTGGCCTATAATATTTATAAACCAAAATCCATCACAAACCGCGAAAGTATTTTTAATATTCAATGTATGACGATATTGTACCTTAGATAGTACTCCAATATTTTTAGCAACTTTGTAATTTTATAGCTTATTTGTATGATGTAATAATAATATTTAATCGGTAAAATAAAGCAACAATTGCAAATTAAAATATCGTATTGTTTTTGAAACATGGTTAAACCACACACCAACCCAAATTATGCTCAGCCTTACGAATAGTAGTAATAATAATGAGTAAAGGTATAATAATAAAATCATATATAAAAATAATAATAATAACAATAATAATTATAAGTAAAATAAATTAGACCAACAATAACAATAATAATATTAAACAAAATGGTTAAATAACGAATGGAGCTGAGCTGCACTGAATTGATTGAAGCTGAACTGAACTAAAATGAACTTATTGGAACTGAACTGAACTTATTAGAGCTGGACTGAACTGAAAATAAGATGAACAGAACAGCCCTATATTGGTATACTGGTATTCATAACATAAAGGAAAGCTGTCTTACATTAGTCCATAGTTAAACTATCAGCTGCCTTATTTGTTTTTTCAGTTATGATCTGTCTACAAATCAATAGGAACAGGAAATTAACCTTTTGTGTTCTAAGAAGCCTTCTCTCCATTGTTTGACAAACAATCACAGATATTATTTACAGTTGGCTCTGAATGTACAAACTTCACTAGCAGAGTAGCAGGTATAGTTTTGACACCAATCTCTAGATCCCCCTGTCTCCCTGTTTAGAGGACTGCCTTTATTTGACCTTCGAAACCGATTAGAATGTGACTGAGTGACTTCCCAAAAACATATGAAACTATAGAAAGCAAAGTGGGCGTGTGCTCAACCTTCAGATCACTGCATACTCGGGTTAGAAGAACGCAGATGGACGATTGAAAGAAAGCCAGTTAAATCATCAAGAGCTACGAGTTCATTTCTCATCAATCAAATTCAAGCACTACTTTTCCAGGAATGGTTTTATTCTCTTTTGCCTCATGGGCTTCTTTCACTTGTGCAAATGGGAATGTCTTTTCAACAGGTACTTTCAGCTTCCCATGTTCAGCCAATCTGCGAATCTCTTGTAAACCTTCAGAATCAGCTCTCATATATGTCCACCAATACTCTGGAACCAAACAACAGGTTATTAGAAACCACCTACAGAATATATCACAGCTAGAGTTTATACTAGGCCTTTTTACACTTAATTACAGGATAAATTTTACTTGTTTGGTGTGATTTCGCCACCATGCAAAGAAACAAGATTTTCAGCATATGCTGAGCTTTTTTACCCTCAACTGATGACCAAGGAGCTGAACCTCAAACCACCAAGCAAGTTAAGGCTCAAAACGCCTTTACAAGCCCAAGCTCACAATAACCAGCACTCAGAACAAGGTGGACAACAGAGAAGCTACATGGCACAGCACATGAGGAGCCAAAGTTTACAACACCGAGCCACAGCTCAATAAAAACAAGGGCTTGATGATGATATAGGACCTGAAGTCCATGCAACTAATCAATGTGCAGAAGCTCACAAACACCAATTAGTTGATTTAAATATTTCTATAAAATTATGCAGCTACAGCTACGTGCCTTAAGAACCCGCTCCATTACAAAATCAGATATGAATGAACCCCTTAAAAGGAAAGTCACTAGACTCACCAGTGTTCAGAAACCAGAGACTTATCTCAGCTTAACCAAATCATAAATACGACAAACATGATTGAAACCAAGAGAGAGCACTCTCCAAGGCTGTACAAAACATATGTTTAGAAAGGAAAACAACAGTAAGAAACAAACACTTAATCACTTTTCAAGGAAAACAATTGTCAATGGAAAACATAATTTTAGAAATAGTTTTCCTTTGTTTGTTTAATTGGAGGAAAACCTAGGGAGAAAAGGTAAATAAAGTAAAAGAGAAGAAAAGATGGGAGGAGAGAATGAAGAAAAAGAACGAGTGAAGGCATACCTTCTTTACACAATAAAATTGGTTTTCTTCTTCTAAGAGCACTTTCAACATTTAAGAAAATTGTTTTCCACCCTAACCAAAACAAACAAAAGAAAATGGAAAGATGGAGGAAAACCTTTTTTCAAGAAAATGGTTTTCCGCCAAAACAAACAGAGCCTTAGGCTACCTTTTTGGTTCCCAATCCCGACAAAACATTCCTCATGCATGTTACAAAAAGAGCATCGTCCAAATCAAACAAACTATCAACTATTACGAAGCTCAAAAAGCATCAAACCCTCACATGTGCGATATTTTCGATAGATTAATGTAATAGACTTCTTACCAGTAGCAATTGCAAGTAAAAAATTGCCGTGTACAAATAAGGCTACACCCCACTAGATAGAAAGGTATTACCCACCTGTGTACTCAAAGAAGCTCCAAAGTACCCTTAAAATGAATTTCCAAGTATACAAAAGCTCCCCAAGCATGGACAAAACAGGCTAAAAATAAAAGCATGGACCAAAAAGGCTAAAATTAAAAGCAAACACGAAATGACCCTCATTCTAATGATATCAAGATAGCACAAGACAATATAGACATGAGCTAATGCGTCTTTGATAGTTGTTTCCTAGAGATATCCTATTAATGATGGTAGCTTACTATGGAAACATTGCTTCTAAGCAATTTGGTATTAAACACAAAATAGAATAAAGCTAGCTGCTATTCTACTATTTTTGGAAGTTATCATTTCTGTATTTGCTTGTACAATTGGTACATACTAGCCATTAAGACAAAAAATCAGCTATGAAGCACCAGAAATGGTCGTCCTATGGCAAACGATATTCTGGAAACAACATAGTTTCTGAAACACAAAAAGTTGGGTAGAGAGCATTCAAAAAGAGCCAACCAGATTCAAAAAGCGTAATCTGGAATGAGCAAAATGGAGCTTCTAGCATCAATTTGAGAGGTGTGTGGTTAAGCATCTGTCTCTGTCTGAAACTGGCCAGAGAAAGAACAGAATTTAAGCACTACAGTGGTCTCAGATCCGAGCCCTATTCCTGTACAACACCTAGCACACAGAGGCACAAAGAAGCCTCTCCTTTTAATCTATATCTATGATCTTTGGAGCCTGGCAGCCGTAAAGCCTCCTGAAGCATCAGCTGTTGCTAGCACACATCAACAGAGCTCACAGCTTTACCGCATGTCTGATTTTGATCAAATTAGAGTTTGAAGGAGAAGCTGTCAGGAGTATCCCCCTGCCTTTTCTCTGTCTGGGAAACTGGGGATTTTGGGTATTTGGTATATAGGGACTTCTTTTTCTCTCTCTCTTGAAAAATAAACTAGTGAATGCCCAATAAATAATATAACTGATAATAAGAGTTTGTTAGATACCATACCTATTCCATGCGAATACCGATATTGAATTTGTTTCTTCAGCAGAAGGGCTGAAGCCATTGGAAGACCAATTGCCAAACCATATTGATCAGACAAGGATGCTGCCTCTCCCTACATCATAAGAAAGCCAGGATTTGATTCAACACATTCAGAAGACAATGAGAAGATCGGTCATTTCAGAAGAAAAAAATGAGCTAACAAGCTCTAATGTTCCACCTGTAAAGTCATGTAATGTCCTCCTTGCCTCAAAACATTTACGCCTAGTCTTTCAGTCTCTGGTATACCAATGGTATCCAAAACAGCATCAAAGTGACCTTTAATTGCTACTTCGCAATCCTGGAAGTGACGACATCACATAATTGATAGAGGAACTTTTTAATATGAGCAAGTCAAATTCATGCATGCACCAAGATACAACTTGAAAAACAAGAATATCAACCTCAGTGGTATAATCAATAGCCTTCTCAGCACCAGCTGCCAAAGCACGTTCAACACTCTCCCCGCCAACTGTTGTGGTCACATGGCAACCAGCTGCCACTGATAGCTGGATGGCAGAAAAACCAACTGCCCCTCCACCTCCAATTATTAGCACCTTTTGTCTACAAGGATACTACATGTGAAAAAGAATACAGTGCAAGGAGCAAAAGGCTGGCTTGAATTTAAGCCAAAGAAACACAAGTAAAGCAACAATATAATACAAAAATATTGCACAGCAGCTAGTAGTGAAAACTGAAAAGCATATGAAGACACTTCGGAGTTGCAGCGTCTTTTGTACATCATAAACAGTCAAAAAAATTACATGCTATATGCATAAAACCTTTTATCGCTTTTCCTGCTGTCATAGTTTTACTAATGTCTGGCCTGGTTAAGAGAAAGCCCGATGGGGGAAGCGATGTGCCCGAGCCAACCTTCCAGGGATTTCTTATATCATGGGATAAAGAGAAGCTTTTAGAGCTATACTTATGAGGGTCCTACTGCAGGTCGCCTCAGCACCGATTAGTGTCCATTGGTACATCTAACCGAGGGTTCCCGTCCACTTCTTCCACGGCCACTTCGTTGGCCTCTCCGCAACAGATTAGTGGAGCTATCCATAACAGATCTTGTCATGCCAGTTGACTTAACTATTGAGTCCTCTACTACATAAACAATCAGGAGCTATAGCAATTGCTTAAATAGCATCACCATTATATTCAATTTGGACACATACACATAACTGCATAGCTGACCCATCTTGTTGCCTAGGCTAATTTTGCACATTGGCTCCCATCTATCCAAGCAATAAATGGATTGCCTAAAATTAACCATAAATTAGCTGATGCAAATTCCATCGGAACATGCAATTGAACAGAGACAAATTTAAATTCATGTTCGTAGCAAAAAGCCTTCAAACTAGTGAGAAGCTGTACAATCCAAACTAATTTCAATCAGAAAATATAGAAGAAAAGGTCTTAGAGAAGATACCCAGAAGCAATCCTTGCAGTACTTTTGAGAGCACGCCATGCAGTAAGTGCAGCAAAGGGAATCACACAAGCGTTCTGCAAAATACGATAACTTTCACAACACCATCCAATCAAATTCACAATGAAACACTATAAAAGCATTCCATCGAGAAAACAAGTTCTACATGGATGCTTGACCCAGTTTATGAGGTCCACCCCACAACCAATTTAGCTTTCTCTATTGAATATAAGTAGCAGAGCCAGCAGAGGGGAGGGGTACAGCGGAGATACCAATTCTGTAAAACTAATTAACTTTATCAAAAGAGGGGGAGCAACAAATGGAAGAAGACGTAGATTTTGTGACAAAAAACCAAGCTTCAGAAGTAAAGGGAAAGTTTCTTAGCTCCTTATGACTTACCACATGGCTCATGGCAGCTGGTTTTTTAGTAACTTCTTCGGCTGAAAGGATGGCATAATCAGAGTACGTACCCCTGATAGCTGTGGGATGCAGTGCCCCAAAAACTTCTTCACCAATACTGAATGATCGAACTGAACTTCCAACTGCTGAAACTTCTCCACTAACATCACGGCCCAGAATGAGGGGAAGTAGAGGCTCAAACACAGATCGCCCATAGCCTGCTCGCATCTTAAAGTATTGGAAAAAAACAACTCTAAATTAGAATCTTATCAAATCAAGTATGAATAGATTGGTGTACATAAAACAAAAAAGAAACGCAAACCTAAGATCAAATCAATGAACGATGAAGAGCCATAACATTCACGACGTTCAACATATTCAAGGTCTTGTGAACTAAGTGGCAGGTTTATGACACTATTCCTAGTTATTTTCCTTGGTTTTAGTAGTTCAGTTGATGTAGAGTTAAAAGACCCAAATAAAATAAAAGGGATAGATTCTAAACGCACAAGTTTAGAGGGTTTCAAAGCGCGCAAACCACGAGAAAAAAAGAATAGTATTCACGCAAAAACACTTGGAAAATAAGCAACCACATGGCTAAACTCAATATTATACATCTCAAACGGTTCTAATGTACAACTCTAGGTCTATATTTATAGATAGAGTTGACTTACTCCCATACTCCAACAAAATAAAAGATAAAATTTAACCAAAATAAAAATAAAGAGACCAATAATAACTAACGAATTAATTGAACTAGATTAGTCCAATAATAAACCCATACAACTTGGAACCATATTACGACCCAAACACCTAATAAGTCCAATAATTATTAAATCTCACTTGTAAAACCTCAAGAGTAAAGTAAAACCAAGAAAGATCAAACTATATTATCGAGTTCTCGTTCTAATCCATATCATTCTCTCCTTCTTAAAAAGATTCATCCTCGAATCCAATAAGATTTTATCACCGTAATCTCAAGAACGAACACAATTGGACACCGACACTTGCTTGTTTTGGGGACAAAAGACAAAGTATTAATGTATTTTCTTTCTTCTCCTTCATTGGTCTATGAATCGGTATCAAAGTTTGCATCAAAAGTTCTCAACTTCTTTTTCGGAGCAATGAACTATGTAGCATGGATTGATCCATGTGAGGTAAAGCATCCATTGTTGCTAGATGATCCTCCTTGTGGGTAGAAGTAAGTAAATACTCTCCTTTTGATTGTTCTTCCTCAAAGATATAACATCTTTCAACGTCGTGAGTCACAATTGCAATACCAAAATATTGACAAGCAATAGATACAAGTTGTTCTTTGATGACGTGCTCTTTTTATTGTAGCTCCACACAGGATGTTGTGATTCGACACAAGATGCTTGGACTACATTTGGAATAGAAGTTGAAACTTTTTTTCTTTTCCGCTTTTGTAAAAAAATTTGTTTCAACTGTTTGCTAAATTCCATATGGCAAGGGTCACAAAAACATCCTTTCTTGTATGTCTGTGTTAAAAAATCCTTCTCAAGCTCCAACTTCAATTCACATCAGCTACATAGCATAGTTTACTTTCCCGAAGTCTTCTGATTCTTAAATTATTCCACCAATCTAAAGCATGTACTGTGAATGATAAAGTCACAATTGATATAAAAATCAATATCTATGAATTTGATAATTTTATATGCCCGATCAAGTTTTTCAAGCCACTCCTTGGACTCATTGGGACAAAAAAGTCCATTAATTGACAAACTTCATTTTTATATCTATCGCCATTTGTAGTTTTAAACCAAGAATCCATCTCAAACAAATATCTTATTGTCAGCCACTCCATCGGTCATTTCTAATGATAACAAGTCTAACAAGAAATTTGCAAATCCCCGATTACAAATTGTAACCTCACTTTATCAAGCATAAATTGTCAAATTTAATTTTCCTTTATCCACACAAACTCAAACTTCCATGAGCCAGTATGACTCAATACTCAACCACTACGTTATAAGGTGCAACAAGATTCAATCATACGCTTTAATATGTATTATGTATGGCAGGAAGCAAAACCAATCCTTACCAAATTGTAAACGTAGGCAAATTGGATAAGATTAATTTACTTTTTCTCTTAATCTAGAGCCGATAATGATTCTCTGAATAAGCTGGTAATTATAATAGGTTAAAAGCTTACCCAATTCATAATTATAATGGTAGCAGTACTCTCCAAAGATCCAACGGACTCACAAACCTAAGCTCTTGATACCAATTGATGTGGACTTAAAAGACCCAAATAGAATAAAAGGAATAGATCTCTAAACTTACAGGGTTTCGAAGAAAAGGGTAAGTATTCGGGCAAGTGTTCTTGGAAAATAAGCAAGCACATGGCTAAACTCGATATTATAAATCACAATATGTTTTAATGTACAACCTTAGGTCTATATATAAAGATAGAGTTGACTTGCTCCCTATACCACCAAAATAAAAGATAAAATTAACTAGAAAATAAAAGACCAATAATACCCAAGGAAATAAAAGCACCACACTAGCCCAATAATTAACCCTTACAACTTGGAATCAAATTAAGGCCCAAAACACCTAAAATAAGTCCAATAGTTATTAAATCTCACTTGTAAAACCCTATCTTAATAGTAAAATAAAACCAAGGAAGTTCCTAAATAAAGCAAAAATAAACATTAGCACATATTATGATGTTCTCGTTCCAATCCATATCATCACTCATCAATAATGTGATTACAGGGTATTTATTTAGTTTTTGATATCTTGTAATTTATTACTCTTTTGTGTGTTTTTTAAGTTATCAAGTCATTTGGGGCGATAATGGAATGATTATAAGAAAAGTTGCAGCAGAAAGGACTTGATCTTCATCTTTAATTTTGTGTAAGGCATCTTTGACAAGGAGATATGATGGACTTTGCGCATAGGGGGTGGCACGTATATGTAGATCTTGACTAGCCGAGAATAGAAATTGCTGGAATAAACACTATATTAATCGCGGAACTAAGGTAAAGAATCCATTTGCACCGAACTTAGAAGCCATGACTATGGTGGTTACGTTGGGATAAATTCACATGATTTTGAGTGAAAAAATCTTAATCATCTTAGGATACTATTTTATGGAAGGCTAAGATATGAAAAATGCCATCTTGTTCATTTTCCTAACGTTAGTAAGAATCCAAAGGAGGATAAGTATATATGTTTTCACATGTTTGCCAACCAGAGGAAGAATCATACGTTCACTCGTCATTTTACCATGTTTTACTTTACATCTCTCATGTTAGACGAACCAGCAAAGGAACATACTATCCAAATAAAGAAAATGTAGATGATCTTCACCTTTTTCCTTGTTCCTTTACTTTGTTTGTTTTTGGTGAAATTGTTCCTTTACTTAGTAGCATGCGTGTTTTATCTTTTATGCTTGCTTTAGTTAGATAGACGTCACATAATAAGTATTTATGACAAGGCACTCGTATCTGATAGTATCCACAAATTGTTTTTTTATCTTTATAAAAAATGGTTCTTATGAGTAGGCGGCCAACAATTTCTTTAAGGCACTTCTCCACTGCTCCTAAAGGAGTCTAAGTCCATAATTGCTGAGGGTCATTTAATAACCACTTTTTTTTGGGGGGGGGGATACCTTACACCTGGAATTAGGAACTCTTCGACAGTCATCAAATACAAAAATTGAACAGTTAGAGAGGTAGTCCAACATTTAGAAAGATAAGCTTCACCAACGATAACTTTCTTATATACGATAACCAAAAGAGTTGATGACAAAGACACCATAGTGACAGCAGAATTTTCCAACAAAAGTATTAATGATGCTCCTGAATTTTCTCTGTCAAAGGTTCCGAATGTTTAAAAATAAATAATACTAAAATGCAAAGTAGAACCTAAAGGCAAAGATGATGGCGTACACTAATTTTACCATTGTGTTAGACAATATACACATGCTGTTTACATCATGATTTTCCTCTTCGTTTCATTCAAACTCTAAAATAAAAAGCTAAAACAAAATCCACTTCTTTTCACTTCCCCTTGCAAACGTAAGAGTTTTCCCTCCTAAATTAGTCTTTAAATTAGAAGCATTTAATAGGTTCAGCAATATCCATACATAGTTGTGTCAAATTTAATACTTGAAAATGAAATGTTTTTTAAAGTTGACAAAATTAGCTGAACTAGAACTATTTTTAGATGGTAGATGCTCAATTGCAATAAACCCTTGCCACAAATAATTTTTACTTGGTTACTTTTTGATAGTTTGATTCTCTTGTATTACTTTTATACATATTCAAGTAAAACTGAGCTTCTTTTCTTGGGATATTAGCTAGTAAGAAGTGTCATGTTATGAATTGCCTCTTTATTCCAAAACAAAATTTGGCCTTCAGCCTTGCCCTTAAACAAAAAGAAAAAAAGTTGTGAACCCTACACATAAATTACCATCAAGGAACTATTTGTAAATGTTTTGTTTAATTTATTTGAAAAAACACCGAAGGGAACTAGCTTTTATGTAACATTTTACCTTACCAACAACTAAAAAGCAAGACACAACAGACAAAAGATTCTCAAACCACACCCAACAAACGATTACACATGGTAAGTTATAACCTAACCCATGAGCGACTCTACTAACTATCCTACCGGTGAAAAAAAAGAGACACTATCTTAAGACTCAAACTCGCGATATATATATCATCAAAGATAAGATGGGCACCATTTCTCGTGCTTTCCTTGTATTGCATTTGCATTAACAAACTCTTGATAATCATTTTGATCACAATCTTTCGAAACCCGAACTCGCTGATATGGATTTGTTCATACATTAATTCCTTCCTTAAAATAGTAGGATGTTACTTTTGCCTACAAGTTTTACCTTTTCACTTGAAAGAGATTTTTCTTGTTTTGGCTAAATTATTTCATTTAAGTAATTGTCATTTAATTCTTGTCGAGTCAATAGATTATTGCATTTAGGAGAAAGTCAAAGTATTGACTAATATTTTCCTAAAATTCAAGAGTTAGGTCAAGGTGAAGGCTATTGATCATAAGAGGTAAGAAGAAAGTCAATACAAGAAGAAAAGTCAACAAATTTGGAGAGCAAGCAAGGGATAGGCGTGCAAGTAGGGCCGGGAAAAGCTAATCTGACCTGCTAACCCGACTTGAAATAAGCAGGTTTAGGTTAAGTTTTTTTACCAGATTATTTAAATGGGTTGACCCGACCTCATCTGTTAATTAAATGGGTTATATTAAAGATGAAATTTGCAACCTGGATATAACCTGATTTAACTCATTTATATAAAATAATCCCAAAAAATTAATTTCAATAAATACTAAAACTGGTTAATAAAGATAAAAAAAGTCTAAAGATGAATCATAATTATCATATTTTGAGAAAAAAAAAATCAAAATGTATTTTTAATTATTTTTAATTATAATTAATTAAGATAAAAAATTAAGTAATCCGAGATAAGTGGGTTAAATACGTTAAGTGGGTAACCTGTTTATTAAACGGGTTAGGTTAGAGTCAACTTTTTTGCCTGTTTGATAAATGGGTTAGGTTGGGGTTGAAGATTTCTAACCCATTTAATACTAACCCAAACACGAACCTGACCAACTCGACCTGTTTGCCAAGCCCTACGTGCAAGGCTTGGTCAAAGCAAGGAAGATTAGTCAAAGTTTGTTGAGAAAATTAAGGAATTTTGTTAGCGAAAAGATTCTCCCAAGTTGGCGCCAAGGTCGTTATGTTTGTTACGATTTGTAACTAACTTTCCTACTTTTAATAGAATTAGTTAAACCTAATAGAGTTGGTTGTTAATTGTATTAGACATGTGGGATTAGGGTTTCATGTGCAAACTTTTGACCTAATTAAGTCTAGTTGAGTTAGGGTTTAAATCCTAAACCTATTGGGATAAGTTAGAAACTTATCCTATCTATCCTAAGGTTGGTTTTACTATATATATATGTGCTACCATATGATCAATAAAATTCAGAGATGCTTATACAATGTAAAACGTGAATTGTAAAATAGTTTAAGTACATTGTGAGTTCGAAAAACCTTTAATTAGTCCTCAAGAATGTTAATTAACTAGAGTGCAAATTGCTTAGGTTCAGGATTTGTTATTTAATTTTTGAGCTCCAGGAGTGTTCCATAAATTAAAATATCCTTGTTAGTGTTACAATTTTCGAACTTAGGCTACAGTCTAGGTTCCCTTAATTGTTCAATTGGTTGTTTTCTTGGCTTGAGAAGGCAATCACGTCAGCGGCACAACGCAAAGCCAAATGTTATAACAAAAACAAGAAGTCAGAAGACGAGGATTTCACCCTATCATCATGAAACAAAACTTTATAAGCCGACATCACCAATATTTGCCACCTTTTTCCAAATCCCAGTAAAGATGGGAGATAATTGGGATTCTAAGGACTATATCCCTCTCAAAAGTAAGAAAAATATTGTAAATCACTTGGACAATGCCTTGTCGCAATCTAATCAAAAAATGCACTCATGAACAAATCCTCCTCTATCTTACCGTGGGAATGGAATAATGATAGATAAAAAGACACGATTGGGTAAACGAAATCCATGGACTCCCCACACGCTTGGTGGCCATTCCAAAACCACCGGCATACGCTTCTTTGCACCACTCATTTCGCTCCACAAATACCTCTACAAATATAACGAGCTTCTAATTCGAGCAAAATGTAATCTTGCCACACAATAACGAGCTTCTAAAACTTTAGCCACCAAGCTACTCAGACAAGTCAAAAGGCATCACGCCTCCTTTCCTAGGAGAGCCATATTGAAAATCTTAAAACCTCTAAACGCAACCCACATTACACCCTTGGCAACACAACTTTTTTCACGCCAACCGATGTTTTTTTGTCTCACACTTCTTTTGCCCCTTCCAAAAATTGGACACCGATGAACGCAAATAATCATAAAAGGAAGAACGGAATTTAAACACTCATAACATAGGTAGGATCAGATTTGGCCACTGCCTATCATGAATATCAGTTGCCTTCCCTCCTAATATCTTAAGCTAAACTCACTCTTCGATCTTAAAAGTCCTAATATCAAATGAGACTCTTGCCTTCTCCAAATTTATTGGTTGCCCAAAGCGTTCTCATATATCTCAAGAATCCCTCAATCAAATTCACTTCTTTCGCCATCAAATGATTCTACCATCATCGGAAGCCCTGTGGGCATTAGTGGTAACCTGAACACCATGTAGAGCTTCTACCTCTCCTAAAGTTATAATACTAATATATATAATTTTGCCTTTTAGAAGCATATAATCTAACTTCATCATAGTCAAGAGGTCAGGCGCTCCCCCCTCACCAAACCCCCAACAACTTCTATAGAATTCTCCCTCCACTTCCCATCTAAAAGGAAGAAAACAAAAATTGAAGTCGTCTCATCAGCATTGACTCCATCCGTCCACTTCCCTTCACCTTCGAAGGGAAAAAATGTTTTCCAAAGGCAATTCTAATGTAGAATTCACATTATTCCAAGATCCCAAAATTATCGAGAAAATAGCATATGCATGATTCACATTACTAACGATTGTTTTCTAGAGAGAAGGGCTCCCTTCTCTCTAGAAAACTCCGCCCTTATACCGCCCCAATCAGTCCATCCCCTATCTAAATTCAAAGTAGTCTAAAGCTCTAATCTTGAAAAAGAACAACCTCTAGATTGTTCTTCTGGCTTGAATCATCTTCATTTGAAGATGAAGACCCCGGAAGCCACCATGTAGCGAGCTTCGCAGCCCCGCTCGGTGTTTCGCTGATGTAGTGTTCCGAGCCGCATATCCCCTATCTAAATTTTGGTCTGCCATGTGGTCGCACGGACCCATGGCAAAAATTAGAGTTGCCTGAGTGGCCATCAACCTGACCAAGAAGGAGAGATACGAAGAGGAGGAACACCACCCTCTTCTCACACCTTGTTCAGCTTCCTGTAGCTTCCTTGGGAAGGATGGTTCTTTAGTTTTTAAGTTTTTATCTCTTATGTAGTTTCTTCTTACTTTTCCTCTACTTTCACTATAACTTTTTTGGGGGGTAGTAATTACAATGTATCTTAGTTTATGACTTCGCTCGATCCCAGAGATCGGGAGACCTTAGTCTCACCTGTTTCAAAAAAATAATGATTCACATTACTAACTAAAACTGAAAATGGCCAACGTAGGGGGTATAATTGAATATAACAAGAACGTGTATACTTCACATATATTTGTTGAAGTCAGATGGTACATCCAATTGCAAAATAGCAAAAAAAATGGAACTAGAAGCACCCGATCATATACAGAGAATTCAAGCACAAAGTAACTTATATGGAACTTGATCACGATCCACATTTCATCTCATTATCCATATGAAATTACTACCTAATCTAGGATTTAATTCGAAGCATCGCTAACCCAAATTTAGAAACCGAATAATATCATCATATCATAATAACAAAAATTTACTCCTAACAAACAAAATCCGATTAAGGAAAGAGAGTGACGTACCCGAAGATCAAGCGGATTAATGGAAACGGCACGAGCACGAACAAGGACCTGATTAGGCTTAAGATCAGGGACAGCAACATTGTCACGGAGTTGAAGAACTTCAGGGCCGCCAAAACGAGGCAAAAGCACCGCTCTACAGCTAGTTACAATACTCCTACGATCGCAGTTACTACTACGCCCTAACCCTAACCCTATCCCTAAATGGATGAATTTCTTGACAGAAGTTGATGAAAAGATGAAATTCCTGAAGCTAGAATCATTTGATGTGATGGCGTTCAATGATTTTACAAACCGCATTGTAGATGAGCAACGATATTAAGGACCTAATTTGATGATTGAGCAGTGATTTACAACATTCGAAAACACAGGAGAGAGATTCGGAAGAGGGAGGGATGGAGGTTTAAGAGAGGAGAGGAATGGAGGTTTTGGGTTAACGTTGTGGAAGGAGTGGAGTGAGGAGACGTGTAAAGAGTTTTGTCCGCAGAGTTCAGTCAGCATAATGCGGACACTTGGGGCCAAGGCAACTGTAGACTTTTATTGTAGAGTTTTTTGTTGTCTTTCTTATTTTTATTTTATATATATGAGCCCGTACGTCTTAGGGCGTTAGATAAGAATAGTATTTTTGTATATTTTTTTTTTTTTTATATCGATAAGAAAAAGAAGGGAGGATGTTTAGGAGACCTCCGCTCGAGGGGAATTCCTAAAACATCATTACATAATATTGTAGCAAGATGAGAACCATGCCAATCCGTAATACAAATAGAATCTACAGCTAGGTGGCCCGCATTTGCGATCCAATCAGCTGCTTGGTTTGCTTCTCTGTAGACGTGCGCTATCTTTACCTCTTCAAATACTCTTAGATTTAGTTTAGTATCCTCAATGATGTGGTCTATCTGCCATGGAGTGCTACAAGTCCCATTTGTCGCGCTGATAACAAGTTGATTGTCGCCCTCTATGATTAACTTGGAACAAGAGTGATTTGTTGCTTGAAGAACACCCTTATGTAGAGCCGTTGCTTCTGCAATAAGGACCGAGGAAAACCCTAAGTTGAAAGCCTCGGCTGCTATGACGTTGCCGTCATGATCTCTAATTATGTATCCCGCTGCTGCTTTGTTGTTTTTTACTGATCCGTCGAAATTTAGTTTGTAAGTACCAGGTGGTGGAGGCGTCCATGCTACTTGGATGAAGTGTGTTGAAGATGTTGAAACTGCCGATGTGGGGGGAAGGGGGAATCATAATTGGAAGGGTGCAAGGCAAATTCATCATAGTGAGTTCGAACTTGCCATTCATAAGCGTATTTCCGGGCGCGATGATAAATTCTATGAATATTCAACTTAGTGCTATTGAAGATCAAATCGTTTCTCTCCTTCCAAATACTCCATAATAAGAGAGTAAGTTTAGCGGCTCGTCTCTTATCCCGTAAGTGTTGACGGAATAAATCGAGTACATGAGAACTGTTAATATGGCAGCCTATCCATTCTGTTACTTGAGGAAATGACCAGATTGTAGATGTGCTTGGGCAGTTTAGGAAGAGATGGTCTATTGTTTCCGAGGTATCAGAGTTGCAAACTGGACAATTCTGGAATGGTAGTATGTGTCTTTTGTGAAGAGTGGCTCTGACGCTAATTCCTCCATGTAAAGTTTGCCAAAGAAAAATCTGTAACTTTGGGGGGAGTTGTAGTTTCCAAATAGCTCTGAATTCCCATTTAGGGGATTCAGGGTCAATATTGTGAGCTAACCAGTTGGCAGATTTGACTGTGAACTCTCCATGGGATGACATACCCCAAACTGGGGTATCGGAGTCAAGATTTTTCGGTAGTGGAAGACCCCTGACCATTGCAATAAGATGTTCTGGGAGGATAGAATTCAACTTGGCTATATCCCAAGTTCTTTGTTCGGTTATGAATTCTTCAAGTTTGAGATTTGTGTTAATCATATGAGGATCTGGCTTGAGAAGTTCAAACAAAGATTTGGTAGTGAGCCAGTTGTCAAGCCAGAAGAGGATATTGGCACCATTGGCTATTTTCCAACGGATGCCGCGTCGTATTAGATCTCTCTGTTCCATTATTTTTCGCCAGATAGAAGAGTGGGACGGCTTTGGAAGATACTCAAAGAAAGTGGTGTTCTGTAAGTATTTTTGTCGCACAATGTTGGCCCATAGATTATTTGGCTCGGTCAAAACCTTCCATGCTAGCTTTGCTAGGAAGGCCTGGTTTAAAGGGAGGGTTTTCCTTAGTCCCAGGCCTCCAAGGTTTTTAGGTGTACAGACTTTATCCCATGAAATTAAGGGTATACCTTCTTTACCCGGGCCTTGGTTCCAGAAGAATTTTCTGTGAATAGAGTCGATGGTGGAGGCAGTACTTACCGGAAGTAAGGTCGCTGAACAAGCATAATTGGGTATTGCTTCTAGGTTTGTTTGTATAAGAGTATGTCGTCCTGCTTTGGATAACAAACCTGCTTCCCAAGATTTTACTCTTTGGTCGGTTTTGGATAGTAATAATGCCATGTCGGTCCTAATAGGACGGAATGAGCTGAAATTGATGCCTAGGTAACGCCCTAAGCAAGCCTTGGGGGTCATGTTGAACTGGCTTGCCAAGTTGTCTTTTCGAGCATTAGGAACATGCTTAGAAAAGATGATAGCTGACTTGTGGAAATTGACTAATTGGCCAGAATTTTGACAGAAATCATCAATAATTTTCTTGAGATTAGTACAACCAGTCTTAGTAGCTTTACAGAAGATGAGACTGTCATCTGCAAAGAGTAGACATGGAATTTTACTTGTCCGTGGGGTCATCTGGAAACCCACTCCACTCTTTCTTAAGCTTGCTGACTCCTTTAGTTGTCTGATGAAACCTTCCATACAAATAATAAAGAGATAAGGAGACAGGGGATCACCTTGTCTTAGACCTCTAGTTGGCCTAAACCAGCTTGTGGTATACCCATTGACCTTTACAGAGTAAGAAACTGTAGTGACACATTGTTTCACGAGTTCAATCCATTTAGGTGGGAACCCTAGGTGGGACAAACACCCCCAAAGGTAGTTCCATTCTATTCTATCGTAAGCTTTTTCCATATCCAATTTAAGGGCACACCACCCCGTCTTATTGGTGGATTTGTGGAAAGTGTTAAGAACTTCTTGGATGATAAGTACATTGTCGTGGATGGAACGACCTTTAGTGAATGCATTTTGGTATGGGCTTATAATTTTGTCAAGAATTGGTTGGATTCTGGACACTAAGATTTTCGAAATGGCCTTATAAAGTGTGTTAATAAGGCTAATTGGTCTAAAATGGTTTGGTTTTTCTGGATTTGGGACCTTGGGCAGGAGTGTAATGATGGTATGATTGATGGAGTGTGGGAGGTGGCCATGTTCAAAAAAGCTTGCAATTGCCAAACATATATCCTTTTTGATTATGGTCCAGTACTTTTGATAGAAACCAGGGCCATAACCGTCTGACCCTGGCGCTTTGTGTGGGTTCATATCAAAAAATGCTTCCTTAATCTCCTCCTCAGAGATTGTAGCCAAGAGGCACTGTGAATCTTGGTCCGAGATGCAGGGACCCATGTGTTCAAAAGCTGTACTTGCAGGGACTGTTTTTGCTGACGTGTAATTTTTTTGGAATGCACTTTTCAAAAGGTCTTTGATACCTTCTATATTGTCAATCCAAATATCATCTTCATTCCTTAATCTGTGGATAGTATTAAGGGGGATCTTTTGTTTCATCTTGTTGTGAAAAAACCTTGTATTTCTATCCCCTTGGGATAACCATTCCTTTTTGCTTTCAAGCCCCAATGGGACTGATTGAAAAGTAAAATCTTTTCCCTTTGAACGACCAGTCTTTTAAGGTGTTGAACTAAAATAGGGTTGAAAGGTTGATTCCATAGTCTTTCCTCCACCTCTTGAATTTTTGCTATATTCTGTATGAGCTTGTTGGAAGTATGTTGATACTTCTTTGTTGACCAAGCTTTAATACTGCTCTTAATTTCCTTTAGGCGAGATTGTACTCGAAAAAATCTAGAACCTTTTGGCTTAGTGTGCCAAAGTTTGTTTATGATTTCGAAAACCTCGGGATCCAAAGCCCATGCCTGTTGAAATTTAAAGTGGGTAGGGGGTCTTTGAGGGTTGGTATGTGTATCGCAAATTAGAGGAGCGTGATCGGAGACCGTAAAAGAGCCATAATTTAGTATAGATTGTGGAAAGGAATCAAGGAAGTCCTGATTGCATATGGCTCTATCTAGTTTTTCGTAAACTATGTAAGATTCATAATGTTTTTTCCAAGAGAAAGCATCCTTTTGAGTCGGAATTTCTAAGCACTGAGATTGTCCAAGGAAATTCGGAAAGCGTTGTAATTGAGAGACTGAGAGAGGTCTCCCTCCCGACTTATCGGAAGGGGATAACATTTCATTGAAGTCTCCTAAAATTAATTTAGGTTTATTCTGTGCATTGACGTAATCCAATAGTTCACTCCAAACTATATCCTTGACTTGTTCTTTGGCTGGAAGATAGACGCCTGACACTAGGACCTCTATTTTACTAATCTTTGAGTAGATGTGAAGGTGGGCACATCTATCAGTCAATAAGTAATTGTCCATTTTGATGTTATCGTTGTTCCAGCAGATCCAAATACCTCCGCAATGATTGATTGGGTCAATTATAAGCGTATGTTGGAAATGTAGTGCTTTTAGAATATGCTTGCTGTTGACATTGTTTGTCATTGTTTCCAAAATAAAAAATAGATCGGGTTTATATCTATTTTTCAGAAAAAGAAGTTCCACTATTGCCTGGGGTTTTTTTGCCCCTTGAATATTCCAAGCGATTATCTTCATGTGATTAATATATTTTTTTTTTTTTAAAATGAAAATGTTCCATGAAGTAAATCGTTTAGTTATGGAAACGATTACTTTTAATGGCCAAGTATGGGAACGAGCCCATAGTTCATAGCGAGTGGCAACGCACTCGGTTCCAAATTTACACCCAAATAAGTAGTAGTGAACATTACACCAATTGAAAAAAATGAACGATACATAAAAGCTTAGGCTTCTAAGAATTCCAGTAGGATTACAAAAGTCTTCCTCTTTGCCCAGAAAGTGCTTCTGATTGCCTTTGTGATGCCAACACCTTACGCTTGTAGCCTGTCTAAAATAAACAATATCAAAGATGTCTATGTATTTTGAGCCATGGCACCTAGAGAACAAGTTATCAATGGTAAGATGGCTATTAGTGTAAGGGAAGCAGGTACTGAAAGACACATTTATCTTATTAAAACAGATTGACAAAGTATGCTTAGGATAATTTTCACTTAGAGGTTGAAAAGTGGTCCAAATAACTAAGCAGCAAGGAGTATGAGTGGTGAAGGAAATGCTACAAATCCAAGGCAGAGAAGTAAGATGCTGATTCAGCCAAATATGGTTTATATGATTGGTATAAAAATAACTCACACTAACAGCTTGCAGTAGGTGCCAAGACAAAGTAAATTGAGGCCAACAAACCAACTTATAGCCTGTGTTATTAACCTCTAAATTCACAAGAATTACGTACCAAATAGCCAAGAGCCAACAGCAGCTTAGTATAATCCACTGGTTATTCATAAAAATAAAAAAACAATAGTAATGTGAACAACTCTTATAGGCAGCTACTACCCAGAAAGTAACCACACTGAGCTTATTGAAAGTAGACAAACACTGAGGAATGTTGAACAAATCCCCTGAATAGTAGATAATGGTGGTGTAACTTCCAACCATGACAGTGAACTTGTGCATACTTAAACCATGCAGCCAGTAAAACAACCAAAAGTCTGCATTACTAACGTCTAAATTCACAAGAACTAGCTGCCAAATAGTAAGGAGCCAACAACACACTAAAATAATCCAGTGGTTAATCATACTAAAGCAATAGTATTGTGAGGATTGAGAGTAGCTATTAAAGGCAGTTAATACCCAGCAAGTAACCACAATGAGCTTATTGAGGGTAATAGCATACTGATGAGTATTGGAGAAACAGTAAACAGTGGTGCTGCAAGTCCCAACCTTGACAGTTAAATTGTGCAAACTTGGTTGAGCAAAACAGCAAGGGTGGAAGACAGTATTGCTGTTAGTAGTATAAGCATTAGTTGGTGAGCTAGGCTCCCTGAATAAGGACAGAGCAGTAGTATAACTTAGAAGAAAAAGCTTAGAGCAAGAAGTCAAGTAAACATACAACTGCAAAATCCCATTCCATAGGCAATAAAGCACCAAGATACAAATTTGGGATGGCAAAATAACCTGGGAATTAAAACCACCATAGCACATTGATTGTCTAAAAATAAAATAAAAAAGGCTGAAAAGACTAGAATAGTACATTCCCAGGTAAGCAAAAAACACCAGATGAGACTTGATCATCATTCAAAGTTGGAGTTTGAAGAAGAAGGAGAATCCTCCCTCCTTCTCCTTTTAGTACCCTCAGCAGCAGCAGTGGGCATGTCTACATCCTGTGGTTAAGCAGATCCACCAGCAATAATGTGCTTAAGTGGAATTAGAGAAGAAGCTTCGCGGTAAGAATCTTTATGTCTTTTCTTTGTATTTTTGGTATTTTTGGGTGCCATCAATGTATACTGTAAATTCTTATTGTCCATGCATTCTTTAGGAGCGGAAGTAGATCTTCAGAGGATTGAATTCAATGCAGATGAGCAGATGTGCTTGGTACTCATGACATCCTGTGCACTCTGTTTAGTTTGTGTAAATTATTGATCATGTTAATTTGTGGAAATTATTGATCACGTTCATTAACTAGCTCATATAAATTATATTCAACTTTGTAAAGTATATATATCATCCATACATTATTCATATGAACAATACTCCATCTTTCATAGAGATAGTGTTGGTTGATATCACATTGATATCATAAACGTAAAGATACTTTGAACTATTGATATTAGTATATATTGCTTCCTATAGGGCTATAGGTTTTCAGTATGTATATATTAGTATATATTGATATGGAATTTGTTGTATTACTACTCAATATTTAACTGCAGACGTTGTAAGTATTGACTATAAACTTTGTAAAGATGGAATATTGATATCAATGAGTATTGACTATAAACTGCAAACATTGTAAGTATTAACTATAAACTTTACTCCATCAATACTCAATATTACTCATTAGTATGTATATATTACTCCATCAATATTCAATATTAAAACTTTGTAGAGATACTGTAAAGATGGACTATTGATAAGGAAGAATCCACTACATATAAATATATATACCCACATTTATATCACATTGATATCTTTCTTATAAATATATTCATATTGAAAACCTGTAGCCTTATATTAATATATACAGGTCTTAATGTTTGCTAGAGCTTAAGATCTCAAGCATTTGTTGGGTTCAAAAAATCAGCTGCAACTAAGGCAATCATTGAGATTACAGAGGTAACCATCTGGGTAATTATGGTGATTAAAGTTTGTCTAACTTAATTGTACCTCTCGGAGGTAACATTGTACTTGTTGGTTTTCTTTTTGTGAACGGAGAAACTTTCAGCTCGACCCCAAGAATTTTAAAGGATTTGGCGTCATGTCTGATGATGAAAATTTCCTAAGCCGGCTTATTCAAAATTCCATGGAGCTTAATGCTCAAGGCACAGCGAAAAATACAAATGATCAAGCATAGGAGCCTGTGTAGGTAATTGTCACTAAGCTTTAAAGTATGCCTTTTCAACAAAATTTTTCTTTTATTTTGTCTTTCTTAATTAAGGCTTTCAGTATGTATATATTTATATACTAGTATATACTAATATCAATAGTTTCGGTTTGTGTGTGAAGTGTCCAAAAAGATTAAGAATTTGTTTGATTAAGCCTGCCTTAGTAGTTGCGCTTTGTCGCTTTTGTAGCGTTGTAGTTTCATTTGCTTATGATCTTTCATGTTTTTTTAGGCACAGACCTAGGTTATTTGAAGAGTTTGTTAATGAGGTTGTTGACGATGCCCTGGACTCTTAAGACATAGAAGAAGAAACAGAAGAGGAGATGGACGACTCTGAAGACATAAAAGAAGAAACATTAGAGGAGATTGACGACGTCTTGTCTGAGTTAGGCATGCTCATCTTCCTACTGCGGCAAGGAGAGAAAAGGCTAAGGTACCTGGCCAGAGCCCAAGCACACATGTAAGCATTTAATCTCCTTTACCTGAGTTTTTAGGTTTTTGCTACACAATAAGCTGAAATGTTTGCTTGGCTTTGTAGGATGAAGGCCGATTGCTGAAGGTGTAGATAATACAGAAGAAATGGAGATTAGAGCGTGACTAGCCGAAGTCAGATCATAAGATAATAAATGTTGCCAAAAACTTGTACTTTAGATGCGCTTGGAATCATATGTAGATTTGATTGCAAAGATGAGCTAATGTGGTATAGGCTGCAAGTCTGTTGATATTATTTCGTATTACTTACCCTTTTGAGTCCCAATTTCATCTTCGGGTTTTGCTAACACAATATTTGAGCAAATAGGTGCTCCAGATCTATATACTGAAAGCCTTGATTGAGCTTTAAAGTTGCTTTGCCAATGTATTTCTAGGTCACTTGGATTATGTGACGATGGATCTCAATAAGTGTAAAGGTTCAACCATAACATCTATGCACGTAGTTACTTTTTGGTTAGCTGGAGATTTTACTTTCAAGTTATTTAATATTTTCCTTATTTTTCTTGTTAATTCACTGGGACATGAAATCAAAGTAGATCAAATTAGATCACGGAATTGTGAATTATCATTGAAGTGATCCCAATAAAATAGTAGTTCTATCGCTACATTCACTATCATAGCTTCATTGAGACATCTATTAACCAAGATTACATTATCAAACTACAATCAATTGTATATTCCAAAGTAGTTAGTATATCGTTACATTCACTATTGATAGATTTCGAGTTTGCTGTAGTTTCTTGAGAAACAAAGAGAAATCAAGGAAGGTTGAAAGTAAAGAATTTTCTTGGTTAGTTTGTAATTTGTTCGGATCTATTTTTAGTTTTCAAATTCGAGATAAAATTAGAATGCCGACATAAGTGTTGGCTTATTAAAACAAAATACTGTAGCATCATTTCACTATAAACATAGTTCTCTCCATTTCACATAAAAGACGTTGCATGTAAATGAATTTCACCTTTTGAGGAACCGCGCGCATCGCGCGCGGTTTCACAACTAGTAACATTAAATGTAACCAATGTATATAAACATTCATTACTTAATATACATATTCCCGAACACACAAAGTACTAAGGCTTCATGAAATGAGAGAGAAAGTAGAGAGAAGGGAGAGAAAACCCAAGAAAAAGAAAAAGAAACTCCCTTGGAAACCACTCATCTTCCCCATAAACCCTAATTGTTTCTCCGTTGTTGCGCCGCTGCTCAATGATTTCCTTCAATTTGCTCCTGTTCCCCATATCCACAATCATAATGGCTACAACCTAAACCCTATTTGCCTAGTTTACTTCACTCCTCAAGGGATTAAAAAAGAAAAAATCCCAAAGCTATCTTCACTGCCTCTACGTATATCTCAACCGTATTTTGCATCGGAATCATCCAAGATGGTGATAATTACCTGCTGTAAATCAACGCAAGATGGCGTGCTCAACCAGATATTAAAGATCTTCTCTTCACCTGAAGATTTCTCTCAGCTATTTATCATGTCACCGCCATCCTCAACCAATACAAGGGAGTTTTAATCCTAATATGGTCTTAATTACCTTTTGTTTTGTTTTTGCGATTGACTTATCACATGATATGATTTGTTTTTCTTATGTGATAGCTTATATGTAGAGATGGCAATATCCAATGGATATCCAGTAACCCGCTCCACCCTGTTTAAATAAAAGGGTGAAAATCTGAAATAAACGGATGAAACGCGGGTGACGGGTGAACCGGGTGACGGATTCGGGTGACAATTTCTCACCCATCACCAGATCACCACCCGGTTAATCACCCGACCCATTATCCATCCGTTTACTTGTTTTATTTAATAAATTTTAAAATAAAGTACTAAGCATAAAAACTCAAAAACCCTAAACCAATTTCTCTCTTTCTCTTCCAGCCTCCCAAGTACCAAAAACTGAAAAATCTAAACACTCCCAAGCTCCCACAAACTTACTTGTCGACATCAGTTGTACAACACTTGTCGGAGTCCTCACTCATGGCTATTTCTCACTCGCCAAAGTCCTCATTCATGGTTATTCCTCACTTGTCGGTTGCTAGACGTCGTTAGTTTCTTTCTATTATTCCTTGAATTGTTGTTATAATCAGCTGATTGTTATAATATAGCTGAAACAAGCATATGATTGAGTTTCTTGTTGCTTGGAAAAATTACATCAGAAATCGACTCCACACCAGTCATATGACACAATAATGAAGGGAATTAACTTCTTATAATCCCACAAAACCCTCATCAAGTCGAGGCGAGCTTAAGTGGTATTTCAATGTGCAAGTATATTACTTCTACTGGCCAATTCATGCAAAATAAATCTAATGAATTTGCAGCTGCATATGAGAAACACATATCATTGATTTGATAGCAGTGTGTCAAGAGTATAGTTCAAATGACCTTTAATGCTTATATTTTGACCAGTTAACAATTAATAAAAGAAAAAAATCGACCCACCCATTAATAGTTATAATCTAAATTTGATATTTAGATGTTTTTTTTTACCAAATGGTGTTTGTGATTTTTTTTAATAATCATAATCTAAATATGATATTCAGATTTTTTCACCCGTTAATCACCCGACCCACCCGAATCACCCGGTTGTGATGGATGGATGGATTTCGGGTGATGGGTAAACCGGGTGACGGATGGATGGATGAGAGTCGGACTAACCGGGTGATGGATGCGGGTGATGGCTCATCCGACCCAAATCCCACCCGTTTCCATCCCTACTTATATGGTTTGTTTTATTGCTTGGTGTTTTATTGCTTATGTGATAGCTCCTGTGATTTTCAACCTGCTTAAGTTTCCTATTAGCTTTTTCTACACTCTTCCCCTGTGGCGTTTGAGTTTCTTTTTTTTAATTTTTTATTTTGTGTTGGCTATTTTCCTTTTAATTTTCAAACCGAGGTTCTATTTTTTAGACACTATATAAGGGAGCTTTACACTATTCACAGTGTCCACCCCAACTCTCTTTCTCTCTGTCTCTCTAGTAAACCACCTTCTTCTTTTCCTGTGTCTAGCTCATAAATCTCTTTTAATGTCTGAAAATCCAAACCCCCACAGTTATGCCTCTGCTCTCAAATCCTCTGACAATTTTACTCCCCTGCCCTCTGCTGTTGAGCGGCCAAATTAATCTATCAATGAACCTATGGATATCAATACAAGTATCTCAACACCCAAGTCCACCGGGAACCCCATCAGTTTGGAACGTGATTGTCCTACTGATAGTCTGATACTGTCACACCCATTTCCCCTAGAGGTCCAAGTTCTAGCAACACACAGGCTACGCATATTGCTACCCCAACTATAACTATGGAAGCTCCGAGGTTGGATGAGGCTGAGCAACACAGACTTTCAACTCACTGTTTGTTTGGTAAGGTATGGGGCCCTGAAATTCAAACTCCTATAGTAAAAAACCGCCTTCTAAAAGACTGGAGTTTTATACATGGTGATATAAGAATTAGACACCTAGCTAATGGTTGGTTCACTATACTCTTTTTAAACCCTAATGATAAAGTTGATGTCTGGGAGAAGAGACCTTGGTTTGTCCAAGGTCTCAACTTTGTTCTTCTTGAATGGGAAAACGGTTTCAACCCTTTCACTGAAAAAATCACCCATGTTGATCAATGGGTGAATATTCCTTTCTTACCCAATGAATATTGGACTGTTCCCCATTTGGCTTCTTTAACTAGTAAAATTGGTAAGCTGATTAAACTCGATAGTTTCACCCTTAATAATGATGAGAAGGCACAATTTGCTAGGGTGTGTCTTAATATCAATATAGCTAAACCAGTTCCTAGTTCTATCACTCGTGTAATAATGTTGAATTGAATGAGTACTTTTATCCTACGAAGGGGTGCATGAGGTGTGCCCTCTTTGTGGTAATCTATACCACACCCTGTCTGCTTGTCCTAGGAAGCCAGCTCCAAGGAGCTGGTTGTAGCTAAGCTAGAAGCTAGCTCAATCAATACTTCTTCAAGCACTACTCCTTCCTCTCTCTCGGAGAATGGATGGATCCGTGTAATGCCCCAAAAGCATTCTAAACCTAGGTTCCCATCTAGGCATCACTTCAAAAATAAGTTCCACCATTACAGTAGGAACCCTAATAACAATGTCTTAGTAAACAATCAATCTTTCCCTAACTCACACCCCACCTCCCCTCAAAATGTTCATCCTTCTTCTAGTAGGGCGCCTTACCTATCCAATGAACGAACTACTAATTTACACAATGCTTTTGAGTCTCTCTCTGAGTTCCAAGTCAACAACTTTGTTCCAGCTTCTACTACTATCCTTTCTGAACCTTTAGAGGAAGAAATTGACGCAGCTTCCCTAGCTGCCATTGGGGTGATTCATCACAACCCAAACTTTGATCCGGATGCACTCATGGCTGATCATATCCGACAACAACACAGCCCTACCAGTTCTACCACTACAAAAGACAGTTTGAAGAGAAGGAAAAGAGACGGATCTGTTTCACCTCCACCAGCTGAATGATTAAGTTACTTATGTTTGATGGTTTTTGTATGGGATATGTTGTCCCTCTTTTGGTTAATGCTAGTCTAGTTATTCTGCTAGTTAACTACTTCGTTTTTACTTTATTCACTGTGGTTTTTATTACCACCTTTTGGTTTCCCATCCCCTTTTGTGTACCACTGGCTTCATGCTATTATAATATGGGGAATGGTCTTTTGCTTTACTGCTACTGTCACAACGTTTTATTCCCTTTTTTTGTACTCCCTCCGTCCCCTAAAGGATTTCCCATTTTTCCAATTATGTTTGTCCCAATTGCATTTCTCATTTCCTTATTTGGATATGGCCCACCTACTATAATATTATTTTCCTTACAAAAAGTATTTGATCCCACACTCTCTTTCTTAATAAACAATTCTAAAAAATACCCACTACCTTACTTTTCCATTACAATATGAAAATTATGCCCCACATCAACATCACTCCTTAAACTTTGTGCCCAAAGGAAATGAGAAATCCTTTGAGGGACGGAGGGAGTATGTTTATTCATCTCTTTCAGTGCTACTTCACTTTCTTTAGCTACCTAATTTTTGGTTGTAGCCTTTACAATAGTTGTGATAGGACTCAGCTTTTGGGTGCTATTCAAATTCATGCAGAGTGCCAAACTCACGTCACTCTCTCTTTACTACATTGCCAAATGCCTTTTGGCTTTTTTCCTTATGCTATGTTTTGGTCTGCAAGACTTTCTGTCATTACTCTAAGATTTTCAAGTATAACTTTTGTTAATGGTTTGCTTTCTCATTTAGTTTATTGGCTCCCTAGCTATGGTTTGTTTGCCTTATGTTGGGGTTGGTTTTCTCCTGAAGTTCATCCGTGCTCAAGGACACCTACTTACAAGATCGATTTTCTTAATGGAGCTCCTTACTATTTCTACTTCAGCTATTATCAACAGCAGCAGCATCGTTTATTTAGTTGTAATTTTCTTTTCAACAAGTTCTGGGGTGTATTTGTCAATTACAATTTGGTGGTTGCTAAACTTTTTACAATTTTTTGCAAGCTATGTATTCCATGCACTCTCTTACTTGTACCTCCTACACATTATGATAGTATTCACAAACAAATGAGAACTAGATGGCATACCATCTACAAGGACTTGGAGTTGAAAAAACACTCCACAAAAACGTTTTTCAAAATCATCTTTTTCATCCCCCTCCCCTTCTTGATGGGTCAAAGTCATATGAATTGCAATTCAGGTGTGTTTTTCTCACTTGCCAGTGGACTAAGTTTATCAAGCTCCACAACGTTACAGGTGGTCCAAAGCTATACTTTTGTACTCTTGTTTTTATGAATAGGTGGCTCAGGGACGTTTGGTCAACAAACCTTAGCCTGTGTTGTTTACACACGGACAGGTATAGCTACCTAAATGCCCCTGATTATATCCCATTTTTTTCTCATGGTTAAAATTATTTGCTGGAATATTCAGGGTGGTAAAAAGCCACAAGCTTTAGCGGAAATTTTGTACCTTAAAAGAAAATATAACCCGGACATTTTCTTCATTCTTGAAACCATGACAAACAACTCGAACAGTCATCAAATTTTAAAAGCCCTTCTTTTCCAACACAAACTAATCGTCGACCCGATTAACCATTGCGGAGGCATGTGGGTTTGTTGGAACGACACCAATATCAAGGTCAACGCAAACTTTTGTCATGCTGGAGGGGCCCACCTTTCCGTAACTCTAACCAACCAATAACAACCTCCTGATTTCGGGAATTTATGGCCCTGCTAAAGATAACGACAAAGATGAATTCTGGGATTTCATCAGCACCTAGTTTCAGCACCAGACTACACCTTGGCTCATCGTGGGGGATTTTAATGAATTATCAACAACGGATGACAAGGTTGGGGGCAAGCCGGTCCATCCGAGTAGATTACAAAGGCTACCAGCCTTCATCACCTCTGTAAATGCGATGGACGTTGATAGGATTTAGTCGTATCACCTATTCAAAGATAACCCTACAGTCCTCTAACTATGGTAATCGATGGAAGCAGGGTCGAATCCACAGGGAGACAGAGTTTCTAAATTAATATTCAATCAATCAGCTACTTCAGATGAAATCAGGGAAGAATTAACTGAACTAAAAATTAAGCTAAGGAAGACAAATTAAACCGATGATTTAACTATGGAATAAAAGCCTAGGGTATTAGGTCGGTCCACCATGCTTATACCAATCAAATAAGGTCAACTACTATCAAAACCTAAGTCATGAGTCAAGTGATTAGAGCATGTGTTGAGCTATGGTTAAGACTCAACGCTCATAGTTCAACATACGCCGCATGTTCATTAACGTAATCAGAAATACTGATGTGTCCTAGTCCTCTAGTCGTAAGACGGATCTGTGCAAACAACTATTAACCACAAGCAATCAATGAAATTGTACACTAACTTTAATCACTAATTAAGAACAAACCACATTACAATCACCCTAATCAAGCCCTAGAAATTGATAGAAATCTAAATAACAATCATGGTATAAACATGGCTTCCCTACCTAACACCCTAGAAAAAGAACTACTCACTCATAATTGAATTGACAATAACAAAACTAATTGGAAACCCTAATAATTGCATCATGAATGATTAAAAAACTTAAGCTAAGCAATTAAGAATAATAAAAGAGATTAGGGTAGAGAAGAATACCAATTGACAGAAAGCAAGAACTTTTATTGAAATCGAATAGGTTCAATCACATTTAATCTAATCTAAAGTGTTTAAACTCAATAAAACTAAGCTAAGAACTATGAGAAATAAAACTAGAATGAAAGTTGTCTCTAAAATAATGAGGAAAAGGTATTTATAATCCCTCAAAGTCTAACTAAATGCAGAATTAAAAGTGGAAAAGCGCTTTTGCGGGCACGGGACCCGATCAGGCCAAAGGCCACCCGATCGGGCCCATAGTAAAATTTTTCAACCCTCTTGTTTCTCTTGATTTACACGCACTCAGCAGCAAAGGGCGAGCAGTGGGCTTCCACCCTATCACTTGCCCGATCGGGTGGTGGATCGGGTGCGGAGCAAGAAGGCCCACCTTGGCGTGCATAGCTAGCAGCAACATAAAACAATCTTCAAGACATCCACCCGATCGGGTCGGGCAGGGGTTGCCCGATCGGGTCTGGGTACATGGCTGCTCGCCCAATCGGATCGGGCAAGCCTTGCCCGATCGGGTCCGCAACTTCTCTACCCGATCACAATATCTTCGCCCGATCGGGCCATTTTTGCCCGATCAGAGTACGGAAAACTCCTTTTTGACTCTTGGGCTCTCAATTCTTTATGTTTAGAGGTTTTGGGACCTCCTAAACTACCCATAAAGCTCGTGAGCCATCATACATGCCTCGTAACATCTCGTAAAGCGTGGTTGCTTCCAAATAGCTCGGGAATAAGGAGAGAACTCCCTAAAACCTGCAATTCAACACTAAAACAACAAAACCACAACTACATACGATAGTTAGCACAAAATAGCTCCGAAGAGCTCCAATGACGCACAAATTAGCTTGTAAATAAGGGAGAAAACTCTATATAAATACAACTCCCCCAAGCTAAACCTTTGCTTGTCCTCAAGCAAACAGAACATGAACATGGAATAGATTGCCTAACCCCATAGATAAAAAAACAATCAAAGCTCAAAACATTTTCAAGACTAAGAATCGTTCAAGCAGGCATAATTCAAGTTTGGCTAATCAAATCCATCCAACCACCAATCATCAAAGCAATTTATCAAATTCGAGCATCCACAAGGCATACAAGTCCTAAAAAGGCTCTCACAAGGGTGTCACTCCTCTCGATTTTGTGGCAGGCAAAGAATATGCCCGAACACTCACCAACCCGACCATAAATACCCTTCCCACTCACACTCTCATGTGTTTAAGAAGGTTAAATGACGCTCATCCTAGTCAAGTCGACTCAATTAGCAGAAGTACTCTTTAACTTTGACTAACTGACTCGAAATCAATCAAATGAACAATGTAGACACGAGCTCAAGAGGACTTAATAGGGTTGTAATGGGGCTTAGGTGAGAGGTAGGGAATACTTTTGGGTAATGTGGTGGAAAAACCAAGAAAGGGGGAGCATGAATCATTCAAACAAGGCCTAAGATGGCCTACACAACTCCCAACAACACCATAAAACCACATAAAGTAACCCAACTCTCATAAATCAATGACAAACTCATAACAAACCCAATTTTAAAGCAATGAAGCGAATATTTCTTTAAGAACGTATGTGAATGAAAAAACTTCGAATTCTTTTGAACTTTTATTTCATTTTTTCTTTCATTTTTCTGAACTTCATTCACGCAACTCTAATTTTGCTTTTTCTTTTCTTTTTCTCACTCTCAAACCGTAACAAATACATTCTTAAACTCCTCAACAACCAAACTAAACCAAGAAACCAATCTCAAACTCAACCCATACAAAAGCTCCCCCAAGCTAGGCTTGGAATAATATCAAGTGAAGGCCTTGGGCTCATAATAGGGGTTTAAGTATCACGAAACAAGTCATTAGGCTCAGCGGGGCTAAGGCGGATAAAAGTATATCAAAAATTCACTCTGAAGCTCAAGAATAAGACAAAAGAACGCCTCTATCACAGCATATGCCACAAGTCATCGAAAATCAGACAAGTACGAAGTCAAAGTCAAGATCAATCCACTAAAGAGGAACTAACACACAAAAATAGACTGGATAATAATATAAATCCAATAGGCTACAAAGAGGCCTCACAGTCTAACCAATTCAGGTATGCAACACAAAGTGGTGTAATATAATCAAACTTTGCTCGAAAGCATAGCAATCAAACATCAAATCATAGCCTCAAGATCACAAATACCCAGCTATCCAGAAAACAGAGTCAAATCATTTCCAATAAGAGCAAAATAGGGGCACAGGGAGGCAACTAAACCAGTCATGGGAACCATATTTTTTTTGATTTTTTTCAGAATTTTTCGAAAGCAGTAAATTTATCCTAGAAAGCAGTAAAAGAGATAGAGAATACAAACAGAACTCTTCCCCCAAGCTGAACTTGGCAGTGTCCTCAATTCCAAAAGGTAACAAAGGACGATGCTAGGAGGAAAAACAACGTTAGTACCCTCACTCTCGCTCACAAAAAAGAAGAAAAATAAAATTAAAAAAAGAAAAAGAAAAGGAAAAAGGGAAAGAATACGAGTTGCCTCTCGTACAACGCTGGTTTATAAAGGTCCTGCACAACCATAATCCTCCATCTCTCAAATAGGAGGGGCTAAGCAGTGAGAGCCACCCTCATCAAACATCTTTCTCCTCCAAATGTTCTTGATAATACCTCCAGACGGTGAGGCAACCTTAGGTGTAGTTGGAACCTTCTCCACACCTACTTCATCCAAAACCTCATCCCTGCAACAAGATTGTTCAAGCATAGGTGCCTTAACAGCATTGGTTAGTTTAAAAATTACTTTATCATCACCAACACTCAGATTTAAAGAACCAGACTTGACATCAATGACAGCACCAGCTGTACACAAAAACGGCCTACCCAAAATAATAGGAATCTGGGCATCCTCATCCATATCTAGCACCACAAAATCAACATGAATATAGAATTTCCCAACCCTAAAAGGAACGTCCTCTAAAACACCTAGAGGGTATTTTATAGAACGATCAGCCATCTGTAAAGTGATTTGTGTGCATTCAAGTGCTCCCATATTCAGTTTCTTATAAACAGATAATGGCATAACAGAAACAGAAGCACCTAAATCACACAAAGCTTTATCAATAAAAATAGGTCCAAGATGGCAGGGTATAGAAAAACTACCAGGATCTTTCAACTTTGGTGGGGTTTTATTTTGAATAAAAGCACTACGCTCTTCAGTAAGAGCGACACGTTCTACCCCACCAAAGTCTCTTTTCTTAGTTATCATATCTTTCAGAAATTTGGCATAAACAGGGACTTGGGTAATTAAATCTGTGAATGGAATAGTTACCTCAAGGTTCTTGACCATAGCCAAGAACTTACCAAACTGCTGATCGACCTTTGATTGTTGCATCCTATGAGGAAAAGGTAGCCTTGGTGTAAAAGGCGTTTCAGAAACATTATCCTTTTTCTTCCCTGTCTGTTCAGCTTCTGCAGACAAGTCGACTTCAGTTCCTCTACCACCCTCTTCTTCCCCGCAGTTGGGGTAACCTCATCAACGGGAAATGGAGGAACATCATAAGCAATGCCACTACGAAGAGTGATGGCATTCACTTGTTCCCTCTGAATGGGTTGCCCTGACAATTCCCCTTGAAACCTCTGAGCATTAGTGCTGGCTAACTGTGCAATTTGAGTCTCGAGAAGTTTGATGTGCTTCTCTTAGGCTCTTTGTGCTTCCTCATTAGCTCTTTGCATAGCTAGCATTTGTCGCTCTTGAGCTCTTTGCGCCTCCTCATTAGTCTTTTGCGTGCTAAACATTAGCTTCATCACTTCAAATATGGGAGGCTCTTGTGGGCTATTGTTTTGTGGAGGTGGGGTGTGGAAATTTTGTGAATTTTGGAAGTTATTGGATGATGGAAGTTTTGTGGTGGTGGTCTTTGGAAATTTTGTGGGTTTTAGGTAGGTTTTGTGGAGGTGGAGGTTGATGATTTAGTCGTATCACCTATTCAAAGATAAACCTACAGTCCTCTAACTATGGTAGTCGATGGAAGCAGGGTCGAATCCACAGGGAGACAGAGTTTCTAAATTAATATTCAATCAATCAGCTACTTCAGATGAAATTAGGGATGAATTAACTGAACTAAAAATTAAGCTAAGGAAGACAAATTAAACCGAGGATTTAACTATGGAATAAAAGCCTAGGGTATTAGGTCGGTCCACCATGCTTATACCAATCAAATAAGGTCAATTACTATCAAAACCTAAGTCATGAGTCAAGTGATTAGAGCATGTGTTGAGCTATGGTTAAGACTCAACGCTCATAGTTCAACATACGCCGCATGTTCATTAACGTAATCAGAAATACTGATGTGTCCTAGTCCTCTAGTCGTAAGACGGATCTGTGCAAACAACTATTAACCACAAGCAATCAATGAAATTGTACACTACATTAATCACTAATTAAGAACAAACCACATCACAATCACCCTAATAAAGCCCTAGAAATTGATAGAAATCTAAATAACAATCATGGTATAAACATGGCTTCCCTACCTAACACCCTAGAAAAAGAACTACTCACTCATAATTGAATTGACAATAACAAAACTAATTGGAAACCCTAATAATTGCATCATGAATGATTAAAAAACTTAAGCTAAGCAATTAAGAATAATAAAAGAGATTAGGGTAGAGAAGAATACCAATTGACAGAAAGCAAGAACTTTTATTGAAATCGAATAGGTTCAATCACCTTTAATCTAATCTAAAGTGTTTAAACTCAATAAAACTAAGCTAAGAACTATGAGAAATAAAACTAGAATGAAAGATGTCTCTAAAATAATGAGGAAAAGGTATTTATAATCCCTCAAAGTCTAACTAAATGCGGAATTAAAAGTGGAAAAACGCGTTTGCGGGCACGGGACCCGATCGGGCCAAAGGCCACCCGATCGGGCCCATAGTAAAATTTTTCAACCCTCTTGTTTCTCTTGATTTACACGCACTCAGCAGCAAAGAGCGAGCAGTGGGCTTCCACCCGATCACTTGCCAGATCGGGTGGTGGATCGGGTGCGGAGCAAGAAGGCCCACCTTGGCGTGCATAGCTGGCAGCAACATAAAACAATCTTCAAGACATCCACCCGATCGGGTCGGGCAGGGGTTGCCCGATCGGGTCTGGGCACATGGTTGCTTGCCCGATTTCGGGTCCGCAACTTCTCTACCCGATCACAATATCTTCGCCCGATCGGGCCATTTTTGCCCGATCAGAGTACGGAAAACTCCTTTTTGACTCTTGGGCTCTCAATTCTTTATGTTTAGAGGTTTTTGGACCTCCTAAACTACCCATAAAGCTCGTGAGCCATCATACATGCCTCGTAACATCTCGTAAAGTCGTGGTTGCTTCCAAATAGCTCGGGAATAAGGAGAAAACTCCCTAAAACCTGCAATTCAACACTAAAACAACAAAACCACAACTACATACGATAGTTAGCACAAATAGCTTCGAAGAGCTCCAATGACGCACAAATTAGCTTGTAAATAAGGGAGAAAACTCTATATAACTACGTGATATCAGACGTTCCTTGTAGCCATAATGCCTTCTCTTGGAAAAAACGTACTCAGAACTACACTATTTACGAACGTTTAGATAGAGCAATTTGCAGCCACTCCTTTTCCAACCTCTTTCCCAATATGCGTGCAAATTATGGAGAGTTTATAGTTCCCGATCACGCGCCTGTTATTCTTGAGCTTGCTACGCAAGACCCTCACCACACTTACCACTTTCGTTACCAAAATGCGTGGGGCCTTGAGAAGGAATCCCATGATCTCATTAAAAGGACATGGTTTGTAATAACCGGGAAAATATATATACCTTGAAAATAAAACTAATAATAAATAAATAAATAATAAAATAATAATAAAATAAAATAATAATTACAGAATCATGAAATGTATATCTTATATTCCTATATATGTAATTCTGGTACTTATATGGCCACTTTAGGTGATATTATGTGTTTTCTTGGCTTTGTACATTTATGTGGGACAAAATATATAGATATGTATTATCATTTTGTTACAAGTGAAAATACCATAGTGTAGTATATTAGGTAAGGATTAATAAAAATATCAATTACTATCTTATAGGTTCATAAAAGTATCTAGTAGAATTTTTAACAAGTTCCACTTTTAAATAAAGTACTCATATCTCTAAAATAGTTAATCGTATAACCTTTTTTTATAGTTTTTAGAATCCTTATTAATCATTATACTTGGGGATAGACAATTACTACCCATTTAATAGATATTTGTAAATACGATTTTTACTTTGGATCAAAATAGATAAATTACTTTTACGTGTAAAAGTCATGATTTATGTAAATTGAGGTGTAACAACAATACTTCACTAGGAATGATGTGTGATGAATTTAATACAAGCTGTCATTTTCATCATGAAATTAGTTAGGCAATTGACTACGTAAGCTTACCTATAAATAAGTCTCAATGTCTCCTGGGAGGATACATCATACAAAAGAAAAAAAAACATCACAAAACCAATCTAAACCATATAGCCAGTAATTACGAAATACCTTAACTACTAAGGTACATTCTTGAATATCCCTTCTTCGTGTTGTTTTGTTAAAATATTTTAGTTATACTGATATTCTTAGATAATGTTTTTAGTGTGAGAAAATTGAGTTTTCATACTAATTTGGTATAATGGTTTTGATGGTAAAGGTACATTGCTATTTGTTAATAATGGGCTAATATTAAAGCTTATGGTATAACTATGTTATGATTTTTCTACCATACGTAATAATAATAATGTTATACGAAGTTGTTATTATAAGATGAAAGGTATATGGCAGAGAAAGGATACTTGTATATTATTCGGAGTGACGTACGTCAATGAGGAGGTGTGCACACGGATTTGTCAGGAGGGGCTAAAAGCCCGGAAATAAAATAAGAAAGAGAGAAAAGATTATGATTATAACCAGGTTAAACCTGAGGTGGGCTTTAAGCCCGGGTTATTTCTCTTGCCTAACCGGAAGTCATAAATAAACCTAATAAATTGAAATATTACGATATTATTTGCAAAATGTTTAATAAACTGTTGTTACGTGATATTGGGAATGTACTGGACCCTTTTGGGTTGACTTTTATTAAATGTTTTATTTTCAGGTACAGGAGACGGGGAGGGCCAAGAGTGAGGTTATAAAATGATAGGAAATATATATATGTTTTAAGTTAACAGTATTGTTATGTCATTAGTATGTTTTACTTTCGCCTAGTATTTCTATTTTAGGAATACGGCAGTAATGTCCTGTAAACAGTATAATATCATTTCAAATAAACATGATGTAATATTTTGGTTCGATCCTGGTACTGGCATGTGTTATTCAAAGCTATTAAAATTACAGGGCGTTACAGGGTTCGTACCGGTTCCCGGATCGCGTTTTTTCAGATTGCAGAAAAAATTACAACACTCTAAACAAAACTCAAAGCTTGGGCCCGCAAGAAGTACAATCATTCCAAAAACATGTTTGATATGAATCATGAAAAAATCAAAAGCTTAGAACAACAACTTTATAGCCAACCCAACAATCCGATTCTTTTCAACCATCTTGTAAGACTCTTTAAACAACGAGAAAAGTTTCTCCTATTTAAGCAAAGACATTGGGGCGTAACTTCCCGTAAGAAATGGCTCACGCAGGGCGATAGGAACACTAGATTTTTCCATAATAGGATGAAAAAACAAATCATCATCTCTAACATTTTCAAGATAAGAACTCAGGATGATGTTTGGTTGTACTCTCAATAAGACATCAAACAAGAATTTGTTTCCTCTTTCAAAAAGCGTTTCACTTCTATGCATAATGAAGGTCGTGCCCTAGACCTAAGCTACATTACTCCGTCACTCATTGATGAACACCGTAGTCTTCTTCTTTCTGCTGTTACGGACCAGGAAGTAAAAGACGTGTTCCATGACATGAACCCTCACAAAGCCCCTGGCTCGGACGGGTTCAGAGCGGGTTTTTATCAAACCTATTGGCCTATCATAGGGCGTGAGGTCTCTATCGCAATCAAATTTCTTCTCACATGGAAAACTTCCAAACTCTCTCTGTCACACTATCATTTCCCTCATTCCGAAAAATGATACACTTGAAACCACAAACGACTTCAGACCAATTAGTCTGGTAAATACTGTCTACAAAGCAATTACCAAAATAATGGTGGGTCGTCTCGCGCCCATGCTTGACATTATCATCAGTCCCTACCAGAATGCCTTTACGGAAGGGAGATCGATCCACGACAACCTGCTAATAGTCCAGGAAATCCTCAACAAGTTCCAAAAATTAAAAAATAAAACAGGATGGTGAGCTCTGAAATTAGATATGGAAAAGGCTTATGACCGTCTAGAATGGGATTTCCTCTGGGTTGTCTTAAAAGCCTTTGGCTTCCCTAACCAATGGATTGAATGGGTTAAACAATGTGTCACCAAGGTTTCCTATTCCCTCAAAATCAACGGTCAAACTACATAATGGTTCCGACCCACTAGGGTTTTACGACAGGGGGACCCCCTTTCGCCTTATTTATTTATCATAAGTATGGAGGCTCTCATTAGGAAACTATCCTTGGCAAGCACTAATAGCAAGAGTGGCATCGGTTTTAGATTATGTCCTAGAACTAGCGTCATCCCATGCCATATGTTTCTAAATTCTAGGGATTAGTTTTTAAATGATTTCTAGATAGAATTTGGTTTCCTGATTATACTAGGAGTAGTCTAGTATAAATAGGCGTGCATATTTTCAATAAAGAAAGAGATTATTTTGAGTTAAAACTTTCGTTTAAGAGTTTAATTGTTTTGCACAATTATATTCGACCATTTAGTAATTTTCAGGAGTGATTATTATTGAGTGTTTAATCTACTTAATTCCAGGAGTGGTTTAAGTGAGATTAAGAGTTAATTAAAACTTTCAGGAGTGTTAGTTTTAATTATCATATCCGGTTACTTTGTTCCTTGTTTTCCGATTTAGGCAAATTAAACCTAAATTCCTTGACTTGAATTTTATTGATTGAGACTCTTGGAGTAGCAATCATATCAATATTAGTAGCGCATTTGAAGAATTTGAGTATGTTTATGTGTTTCAATCTGTTCTTATATGCTCTCTCCACATTGTGAGACTATTTTGCTATATATTACGTCCATTATCTCGAAAGATGAGTTCTACATTTGAAAGATAAGTTCTGTATAAGCTCAAATAAATTGATTTCAAATATTAATAACTTTGACACATATAACTAGAAATAAAATATGCTAAATAATTTATTCTAATACGTGAAATAATCATATTCATGAATTTTAAAAGTATAACCATCCACTTTTTACATGTCCCCTTCATAATTGAATTTCTATATGTTAATATACAATTTTTCTTTGTATTCTAATACTTTCTCCGTTTTCTTTTAATTGTGAAACTTTCGATTTTACGATTTTACAGATTCTCGGGCAATTTTTGGAGTGGAAAAAATAGAAAGAAAGAAAAGGACTCATCTTATATGAGAGGGATAGAGAGAAAATTTGCTCAAAGCGGAAGTGTCACTATTAATTTGAAACTTTCTCATATGAACAATATCACAATAAAAAAATATATTATAAATATTACGTGTATTGGCACGAGCATGAACTAGTGATTAAATAATGAATAGCACTAAACTAAATAGAATTCCCTACGTTTTTCGTCCTTTCAAGTTTTCACACCCGTGCATTCCCATTTCCCACAAAGTTAATCCAAAGATTATAAATCACAATTCACAAGTGAAAAATAAAAATAAGCGCCCAAATTCAAGCAGATTCCCCTAAACATTTCACTACGCGCCAAACGTAGCCTTTTGAATTTTATGTTTAACACAGGGAGGGGAAAAACTCAAAAAGAGAACCCTGAATCCGTGTACTCAAGCCTAAATCCAAACACTACCGTCGATTACAATCAGTAAACCAACGCTCCATATCCTTTCTTTCACTAGCTTCATTTTCAAAAACTCCCTCCTATAAATTCCCCCTCTTATCTTCACCATTCCTCATCCTCCAAAACCAATTCATCTATTCTCTCTCATTTCAATCGCCTACTTTCTCACTCTCTCACCTCTCGCTTAAAATGGCACGTACAAAGCAAACCGCCAGGAAATCCACCGGAGGAAAGGCACCTAGGAAGCAACTCGCCACCAAGGCCGCCAGGAAATCAGCCCCCGCAACCGGCGGAGTGAAGAAGCCACACAGATTCAGGCCCGGAACTGTTGCTCTTCGTGAGATCAGGAAGTACCAGAAGAGCACTGAGCTTCTCATCAGGAAGCTTCCATTCCAGAGATTGGTCCGAGAAATTGCTCAGGATTTCAAGACCGATCTCCGCTTTCAAAGCTCTGCTGTTGCCGCACTTCAAGAGGCTGCTGAGGCATACTTGGTCGGTCTTTTTGAGGACACCAATCTCTGCGCAATTCACGCTAAGAGGGTTACTATCATGCCTAAGGATATTCAGCTTGCTAGGAGGATCCGTGGGGAGAGGGCTTAATTTGGGGTATTATTGAATTGAATTAAATAGCTAAGTTCTAAGGTTAGGGGTTTATGAGTAGGGGTAGCTTTTATGTTGGTCCAGTTGATTATCTCAATCTAAGCTGGTTGGTATATGTGTTTGTGAATTTTGATCTATGGAAATGTTTACAGTTTTAGTATTTGTTACTTGACCCCATTTTTATTTCTCTTATGCTTTGATTGGATTTTTTTGGTTATTAATATTTGTATGGTTTAACAATGTTTGGTTAAATTTACAAAAAAAGGCAGAAATTGCATGATTACATATCCTACCAAAGGATTGCATATCCTAGTTAATTCTGTTTCGTTGTTGTACAAAAACACTGTTTTCTGCAATGTCAACACAATCTGTTGAACCAAAATCATAGTCCAATAAGACGCATAAAAGCACAAAGAAGAAAGAGAGAGAGAGAGAGAGAGAGAGAGAGAGAGAGGGAGAGAGTGTGAGTGATATAAGAAAATGCGAGAGAGTAAGTGTGATACAAAGATGAAAGATAGCTCCTGTGCTGCATTATGTTCTTCCACTAAGGTTAGTGGAGTGACCTCTTATTACCAGAGCAAAAGGAGGGGTAACAATTGAGGGTATGGATCAAACTTTGTGTTTCATTTCTGGCTCAACTAAACAACCCCAGAGGCGGATGAAGGATTTTTCGGATGGTGGTTCACCACCAATTGGCGTTCATATATTGAAATCAAAATTTTTAAATCAAAAGTGCTCTCTAACACGTTTCATTCCAAAAGTAATTATAATAATAATGAATTCATATTATAACTAAATAAATCTTGAATTCCCTACTTCCTTTTATCCTAACTTCTTAGATCCTATCAGCAAAGCCCAAAGGCAATTAGACATGTAAAGAATTTTAGAAGTTCTAGAAGCATAAATAAATTACACAATATATAATAGCTTAAAGAAAAATACTTCCTCCGTTTTTTTTTAATGTGACACTTTTAAATTCACGGACTCCTAGCGGCAATTTTTGGGAAGGAGATAGAGAGAAAAAAATAAAGGGGGCGGTTGTGAGAGGAGAGAGAGAGAGAGAGTTTTATTAGCCAAAAAGAAAGTGTCACATTTAATTTAAAACATCCTAAAATAGAAAGTGTCACATTTAAAAAAAACGGAGGAAGTAAGAACAATCATTACAAGGTAAGAAGAACAATCTCAATTATAAAATCTGAAAATTAACATCCATAACAAGTTGCAATTGCATTTTGTTTTTCAATTAATCAATTCAAAGAAAAATGAAATTAAACCTTACACTGTAATTAGATTTAAACAAATTCGAACTCTAATCCACCACTATTAGCAATAGTTTTAAATAATTTAGACCTATTAAGAGTTCTATCTATACCCTAATTTTGACTAATTTAGAGCTAAACATAATTCCACATTTGAGGATGTGATGTTAGATTATTTACCTCCAAATGTTTTCCACGTCAAATTGGAAAAAAAAAACAAACAAATATATATGTAATTTCCAATTCCACGTGGGTGGGGAAGGCAAAACTTCCTTTCTCTTTATTTTAAAAAAGCATCCACTAATCTACATAAAATCAAAGATTTTTATACATAAAGATAAAAATAACAATACCAATAATAATAAAAACAACCAAACTAACCTGAACCATTTTCGGCAACAGAATCTCTTTCATGTGGGAATTTGCATCTCAAGCGCCATCATATAATTTCCGGAAGAATCTCACCATCTCCGGCGCCATTACTAAAAAGCGATAAAATCTGGTGCGACAGAGTGGATAGCAAAAGTTTTGAAACATTGTATTGCTTGCTGCTGTTAATAATTTCATGCTTAAATGATAAGTTAACAGGTAGTTTGTAAATCAAGCGCCGGAATATAATCCGTCGCTTCTTCAAGTATTATCGGAAGAGCCTCCTTCCGGCAACCGGGAACTAACCGGCAAGAGTCTTCACCTTCCTATGAACTGTAATTCGGAAACCAAACCTTACAGAGAGAAAAATGGCAGATTGGTTTTGTTAGTGAAGAACGGCTTTTAGGTTGAAGAAAGGGTTTAGGGGTTCGTTTTCGCCAACACACAACTGATGAATATATTTAACTTATTGTATAAGCTATTAGCATCAAAGGGCGTCTGGTCTAGTGGTATGATTCTTGCTTTGGGTGCAAGAGGTATCGAGTTCGATTCTCGGCAGAGAAGTTAGTGTGAGTGCAGGATTTTTTTTTAGAAAAATTTCCCTGGTGCACGTGCACCAGGGTGTTATGTGCTAGATCCGCCTTTGACAACCCAATCCGATTTAGTTCATCCTCTTTTGTTCCTAGACCTTTTTTTCTTGCTTACCAAACATTGGCTTAAGAAATAGGAAAAGTATGGGAGAGAAAGTGAGGAGTTGTATGTTGCAAAAGTGTTATACTTCATACGCCTTGAAATATGTTGATTGGAGTGGTGTTTGAGTACCTGTTTGCTCGAACAAGCAAGAAAACAAGAAAAGAGAAACTCGTATTATGATGCTCATGCCTAGGCAGGCATGCACCCCTTTGCCTAGAAAGGGATTGAGCCTTTTTCGACAATTCACGTTTGTTTTGTTTCCATTTTTCTATGATCTCATTAAGATTTCAAATATCTTTTACTACGACTACTTCACATATTTTGCTGTTTTGCAAAGAGTCTCGAATCATAAAAAGGAGCCCTATGGCAATTATTTTCATGCAACTAAAAAGATTCTTCTTGTAATTCATTGTTTTTCATCCATTGAAGATTAGTAAAGCTCTTGAATCCCCGTGGGTTGATTATGTCACATTGATCGAGCCTCACAAATCGTTATGTCTTTGCTTATTCTTTATCGTTTTTCACTCTAATATTTAATCGTTGATTGTAGTTCCTCACTATCAAACACATAATGTCCTTATTTCACAACAATTGGTATCTACATTCTTAGCTATTCTAGTGCCTAACAATTGGGAGTTACATGAGATGCATGAATATAACGTTAAACTACATGGTGATCTTGACGAGGAGGTAAATATGAAACTTCTTGATTCCAATGTGTAAGTTCCTGACTTATTTTATCGTCTTTGCGAATCTCATTACGGCTGGAAGCAGACTCTAAGGTGTTGCTTTGCTAAACTAGCAACAACATTGATGTGAAGGGTATGCTTTTTTACAATTCTATTTTGGTTGTTCCATTTTTTTTACTTGCACTAAAGGGCTTACAAATAAATGTCTGAATATATGTGGATGATTTGACCAATTATAATGACCATACTACTATATCATCCTTTTAAGCCATACCTCATCAAATGTTTTCACATGAAAATTTTGGGTGTCCTAATTTACTCTCTCGGCATTAAGGTAGCTTACAACTCCTTAGACTTGTTTTTATGTCAACTTAAGTATATGTTGACATAATTTTGGAGGTCGGTCTTCTTGGTCCTAACTCTCCTAAGCCAAACGCTCAAAATATATAATCAAATAGCAAATGTAAATTGGGTGTTTCTAATCAAAGTCCGAGCCTATCATCATCTTATTCTGCAATCAGTATACTTGGACTTCACTTGACCAAACCTAGCTTAATCATTCCATGCAATACCCTATTTCTTCAACAGTCTCTCCAAGAGCATTGAGATGCTGAATTAAAAGTTGTGAGGCATTGGAAGAGTACTCCAAATCAGGATATTTTCTTTGTTTGGATAATGATCTATCCTTACAAAGATGTTGTGATTATGATTATGCCGCTTGATTTATTGGTTAGCTTGTGTTCTGAAGTTAATATATTTCCTTGAAAACTACGAAGCAATATATATTGTTTAATCATTCCATACCCATGTTTGGTTCGTGTTTTTTTAACTCAAGAAATGGAGTGAAATAAGCTTTCTGTTTCATTAAGTTTGGTTGGACTCATTTATGTTTTCATTCCCTTATAGGCCCATATCAAACTCCACCCTTTTGAAACCCTTCCCCTACCTGTGGAAACAAAACCCATTATCCTCCTCAACCCAATCCAAATGCGTCTAGGAGGAGAGGAAGGCAGACGATCGTTTCTTCACCCCGCAACCGTTTGCAGGTTTCAATTTGTTTCTTACTTTGTCTTCATGCTTTTTTTAATCATTTCTCACCATTTTCTGATGAAAAAGTTTCGATTCTTATTTCTCATTTTGTAAAATTCATTTTCGAGTAAGAATCTATGCTACTATATTCATTATTCTAGGTTTTTGATATGATTTTGAATTCTTTATGATCGTTATCTTAAGCTTTTTGCAAAATTCATTTCATGTAAAATTCATTCTAGGTTTTTTTAATCATTTCTCACCATTTTGTGATGAAAAAAGCTTTTGTTTCTCATTTTGTAAAATTCATTTCGTGTAAGAATCTATGCTATTATGTTCGTAATTCTAGGTTTTTTGATGTGATTTTGAGTTTTTATGTTCTTCATTCTAGATTTTTTTGATGTGATTTTGAGTTGATTGTGGACCTTTTTATGAATGTATGGCAAACATTATGTTGTGTTCTCAAGTCAATTGCCTATTTCTTAGAAAATCAAGAAACAAAATATATTGTTGCACGTTCTTCACTAAAAGTTGCGTATCTTACTAGCTACGTTGCCATTAGTTGTGCAATGAAGGGCTTGTTGTTGACTTTATGTATTTGATCACCTCAAAGCTATTCAAATTTTTTTTCTTGTAAAAGTAGTTTTCGATTTTTTTGAAAGATAAGCTTATATTAATCACCAAAGAAAAGCAACAGAGGAACAAACTTCCAAACGACACAGACATAGTTCAGGCTACAAACAGAAGCCACAAGTCAAACTAAAAACAAAACTGAGATTAAAAAACAAGCCAAACTAACTACATTAGCTAGTAAACCAAGCTTGATCAGCAGAAGACCACTTTGTGTTGGACTGAATTCTACTTTGTACACTGAGAATCACATGTGATTTGATATTCTTAACCAGCAAATCATGCATGATCACCTTCATTCTTCATACAACATCATTCCTTGTCTTCCATATATGATAAACCAGAGCAGTAAGAGTAGCTAGGCAAACACCCTTCTTCTTTTTGCTAGGGAATCTTCTATACCATTCTTCCATGAAGTATGAATCACCTCATTGCCAGAAGATCTAATCTTAAACCAAGCCGTAATTTTCTGTGAACAAAGAACACTGCAACTGAAAACAAATGGTTGGAGCTTTCCACATCAAAACAGAGAATACAATAGCCATAACTAAAGAGTTTGTCTTTAGTTTTCACTTTGTTCAGAGCCACTAACCAAGCAATAAATGAGTGTTTTGGAATGTTGTATCTGTTCCACACCTAAGATCTCCAATCAGCCTTTGCAACACTAGGATTGAGCCACTTTATAAGCACTTTTGATAGTGCAATAGGGAGCACATTGATATAATGATTTTCTATATAGTTTTTCCTTTATTTACAAGCTAAATCGTGCCTTATTGGAGCTCTTCATGGCTAATTTATGCTAATTACTCTATATAGTTGTGGTTTTGCTGTTTTTGTAATGAATTGCAGGTTTTAGAGTGTTTTATCCCTTTTTCCGAGCCATATTGAAGGAACTACGGCTTTACAAGTTGTTACGAGGCACGTAGAGGTTGTTACGAGCATTATAGATGATTCATGAGGTGCCGAAACCTCTAAACGTGAAAAATGAGTGCCAAGAGCCAAGAGGGATGGAAAGATGTAGCTTGGTAGGGCAGAGGATGGCACGATCGGGCCGATTATATTAAGATCGGGCTTTGAAGCTTCGGGCCCGATCGGGCGTGATGGCCCGACATGGTCGGGCGAGTGATGTTACTTTGCTGCTGTGCCTTGCTGTGCGTACGAGAAAACTTGACGAAGCCCAAACAATGGCTCAGGCCGATGGTGTCGGGCATCAGGGCGCAATGGGATCGGGCAGACCCATTTGTGAGCTGCTGCTGTCTGGCATACAAGGAAAGCGAAGGGAAGTTGGGCCATTAATGCACGCGGCTCGATTCGGGCAAGATAGCCCAAGGCCATCGGGCAAAGCCCATAATCACCGCTACTTCTTCATTGTTAAAGGATGTTGCTGGGCTCATTTTTTGACTTAACTCGATTCTGTCGGGCAGCATGGCCCGATCAGGCGGCCAACCCGCTTCCCAACATCTCTAAATTTTAGTTCTGTTTTAATTAGATTTGAAGGGTTAGTATAAATAGCTTTGCTTCATTAATTTAGAGACATATTTTTTTTAGCTTTCATTAGTTTAGTTTTAAGAGATTTTCTTGATTAAACACTTTAGATTAGTTTTGGAGGAGATAAAACATCAAATTATTTCAATTAATGTTATTGCTCTTCATCATTCGGTATTGTTTTTCTCTCTTAGTTCTTTGTTTAATCTTTGATTGCTTAATTAATTAGTTCATGATGCAAAGTTTAAGTTTTTATATTAGTTTTATTATTGTTGATTCAATTATGTCTGAGTAGTCATATTTCTAAGATTTTAGGGAGGAAAACCATGTTTATACCATGATTCATATTTGAATTTCTATTAGTTTCTAGGTTTTGATTAGAGTGATTATGGTATGATTTGTTCTTGATGAGTGATTAATGTTATTGCACAATTTCATTGATTGCTTATGGTTAATAATCGTTTGCACTGACCCGTCTTACTTTTTAGAGGCCCTAGTACACATCAGTAAATCTGATTATGTTAGTGAACATGCGGCATATGTTGAATTATGAGCGTTAAGATTTAACCATAGCTTAACACGTGCTTTAATGTCTCGACTCTTGACCTAGGTATTGATAGTTTTTTGATCCTTTTGATTGGTATAAGCTTGGTGGACCGAACTAATGCCCTAGACCTTTAATTCATAGTCAAAATCCCATTTTTATATTGCTTTCTTTAGTCTATTAGTAGTTCAGCCGATTCTTGTTTGATCTTGTCTGAAGTAGATGTTTGGTTGAATATTAACTTAGAAACTTTGTCTCCCTGTGGATTCGACCCTATTTCCCTTGACTACTCTTGTTAGATGACTTTAGGATTTACTTTTGATTAGGTGATACGACTTTAGCCCGCCTGTCACACATCTCCAAGTATTATTCACAAAACCTTCAACTAATTTCTCTTTACATAACAAACATTTTTCTAGCCCCAAACATCAGTCTTCTTTGGGCTTATAAGACCATCAATTCTGCTCCTTGATGTATGTAGGTGATATCACGTATTTATATAGAGTTTTCTCCCTTATTTACAAGCTAATTTGTGCGTCATTGGAGCTCTTGGGAGCTATTTTGTGCTAACTATCGTATATAGTTGTGGTTTTGTGTTTTAGTGTTGAATTGCAGGTTTTAGGGAGTTTTCTCCCTATTCCCAAGCCATTTGGAAGCAACCACGGCTTTACGAGATGTTACGAGGCACGTAGGATAGCTCACGAGCTTTATGGGTAGTTTAGGAGGTCCCAAGACCCCTAAACGTGAAAATTAGAGAGCCAAAGAGTCAAAAAGGAGGTTTCCGTACTCTGATCTGGCAAAAATGGCCCGATCGGGCGAAGAAATATTTATCGGGTATAGATGTTGCGGACCCGATCGGGCGAGGAAGCATGTCCCCAGACCCGATCGGGTGCCCACCGCTCGACCCGATCGGGTCCTCTACATTTTGGTTGCTGCTGGTGCTACGCCACACAAGACGCCAGTATGATAATTGTGCTGTGCACCCGATCCACGACCCGATCGGGTGTGCGATCGGGTGGGCTGCAACAATCAATTAAATGCTGCGCCGCTGCTATGCTAAAGCCCAAACACTTGCTGATGATTTTTGGTATTTGACCCGATCGGGTGGGTGCCTCGGGCCCGATCGGGTCTGGCGCCATTTGTCGCGATTTTCGACTTTTGCTTCCTATTTTTAATTATACTTGAGGGGTATTATAAATAGTTTTTTCCTCATTATTTAGGGACATCTTTTATTCATCTTTTTACTGCTTTAGACTAGTGTTACTACTCATTGTTCTTAGTTTAATTCAAACACTTCAGATTAATTTAGAGGTGATCAAACCTATTTCGATTTCAATAAAAGTTCCTGCTTTCCGTCAATTGGTATTCTTTCTTACCCTAATTTCTTTTGTTATTCTTGATTGCTTAGTTTATTTATTTAATCGTTCATGATGCAATTGTTAGGGTTTTCAATTAGTTTTATCGTTGTTAATTCGATTATGAGTGAGTAGTTCTCTTTCTAGGGTGTTAGATAGGAAAGCCATGTTTATACCATGATTATGATTTAGACTCCTATTGATTTCTAGGGCTTGATTAGGGTGATTATGATGTGGTTTGTTCTTTATTGAGTAATTAACGTTATTGCGCAGTTTCTTTGGTTGCTTGTGGTTAATAGTTGTTTGCACAGATCCGTCTTACGACTAGAGGCCTAGGACACGTCAGTAGTTCTGATTACGTTAGTGAACATGCGGCGTATGTTGAACTATGAGCGTTGAGTCTTAACCATAGCTCAACATAGGCTCTAATCCCCCGACTCTTGATTTAGGTTTTGATAGTAGTTGCCCTTGTTTGATTGGTATAAGCATGGTGGACCGACCTAATACCCTAGGTTTTAGTCTATAGTTAAATCCTTGATTTTTTCCGTCTTTCTTAGCTTAATCATTAGTTTAATTAATTCTTCTCTGAATTACTCTAGAGTAGCTTAATTGGTTGAATATTGATTTCGAAACTCTGTCTCCCTGTGGATTCGACCCTGCTTCCACTGACTACCTTAGTTAGAGGACCGTAGGTTTATTTTTGAATAGACGATACGACTAAAACCTATCAGTAGGGTGAATCCATTTAACCCATAAGTTATCAGCTTTCTGAGCAATATGCCAGAGATATTTTCCAACAACAGCAAGGTTTCAAAACCCTATATTCATGAGACCTAATCCACCACAGTTTTTAGGTTGACATATCCACTCCCAAGAGACAGGAGGAGATTTAGAAAGAGAAGTTGAACCAGACCAAAGAAAAGCTCTGCAAATCTGGATTATTCTATAAGTCAGCTTCCTCTCTTATAAAGTGTATGCTAATTTTTTTTCTAAGTGAACTAAGAGTACATTGAGGTAGACTGTCATTTTATTTGTGATGGTATAAATAAGAGTCTTATTGTACGATCTTATGTTTCGACGACAATCTAGTTGGACTGGATTTTCCCAAAGTTAAGGGGAAAAGACGATTTAATCCATTTTGTTCAAGTTTCACATTTATGATCTCATGCTCTACTTTGGGAAAATCATAAATCATAAGGGGGATGTTAAGATATATCTTTCCTATTTCTTATTAATTGTGACAAGGAACCTTTTAAAATATTTTGGTTGTGAGTCACAACTTGTGACCAAGGACCCGAAAATCATTTTTTGGCAAAAAGTCAACATTCCGGCCATTTGACTTTCATTTTTCATCCGAATTTTTCTATGTCTTGTGCGTGAAACACAATTGCTCAAAATTATATGTTCCTTTTCGTCTGCCCTGCTCCTTCGCCATTTTCATCACTTGGTTCCTCCATCATTTCTCTCCTTCCTCCATTTCTCCCCCCTGTCATCATTTCCCCTGCTCCTTTTCTCTGCTTTCTTCAGCTAACATAAATTTGAAGAAAAAGAAAAATAATTTGTGCCATAAAATTGAAGAACAAACAAGATTAAATGAAATAAAAAACCCAGATATTTACCTAATAGTTGTCTTGTTCATTTACCCATTTTGTTTTTGGTAAAAATCTGGGTGTCTATCAATAAACTAAAGCTTTTTAGATTTTTATCGAAATTTTTACCAAATGAATGATATAGAGAAGATATGAATGGATAGTTTCATTATGGATGAGCAACTAAACACCATCTGGTTGACACCCAGATTTTATTGTTAAAGAATGGGGTTCCCAACAACCATTTTGAGTTTCCACTTCTACAATATCTTCTATACACCCCTATACGCACAACATCTTATTAATTTTACCTCTCTTTCTTGAACAAACTCCACCCTTTTAGCAGCACCGAAGAATTCTAAATAAAAGTTTCAAGTGAAGCCAAATTCAGTTTGGCGGATATGCAAACCTTTGCAATCAATCAAATTGGGTAAAAAATCAGCTTTCAATTTTTGCCAAAAGAAAGAGTTAGAGAAGTTAGAGGGAGAGAAGTTGAGATCTCATGAAGATTGAATTTCAGGAGAAGAGACTTGAGATAGAGGAAGCCATTAGAGGATGAAGAAAAGCTATCTAGAGGAAGAAGAAGAGAATGGAAGTTAGCAGAAGAGGAAAGAGAAGAAAAAAGGATGGTGCTAGACTGCTAGTGAAAAAAGAAGAGGGCCAACGGAGTTTGGTATCACACACGGTCAATTGGCCGAAATGTTGACTTTTTTGTCTGAAAATGAGTTTTGGGTCCTCGTTTGCAACTAAGATATCATAAAAGATCCCTTGTCACTATTAATTTTTTTTCGGGTCCTTGTTCACAACCAAAATATTTTAAAAGGTCCTTTGTGACAAAAATTCTAAAAAGTAAAGTAATTTAGAAAAAAATTAGAATTGGTGATGTCATAGAACAATACTGCAACTAATGCTAACCAATCTCATGTATACATGAATCGTTTTTATGATAATAAAATATTTTAAGAACATATCCAACTATGATCGAAATTGAACGTTTTTATACCTAACAGAGACTATGTGAAAAGAAATTATTTTATTCTTGTTGCATCTAATTGGAGCAATTTGTAGATTTTAAATATTTTTGACACGATTTGTTTCGGGTTGAGAATTGGTATTTTAGAGTCTTCTTATTTAAATTACTTGTGTATCTTTATGATTTTTCTTAGTGTCGTTATTTTCATATTTGTTGATGATTATTTTAGTTTGAAACTTTTTTGGCGGGATTCAACCACAATGCTTCATAGGCCTTTCACTGAAAACCTCTTCCTACTTTACGATTCTATCTAATATAGGATTATTATTCCTAAATCTAATACAATTAGGAAGATGTGCTATAGTATTTTGATTTAAGACTCTTTCCCTAATTTATTATTGGGGGCTTTCGTAAACACTTCTATGTAATTAATAATGTAATCAAGCCTTCCTATACCGACAATTTTCACTCCGTCCCGGTCCAAAAACGGATTTTTTCGGTTCAATCTTTGGTACATTTTTCATAAATTTCACTCCGAATTATCGGCCCGGTCCCGTTTTAGATTGTTGAACACCGCCCTATTTATTTATTGATTACACTTCTCTAAACACGGAGTCCTAAGCAAAACTTTAGTGTGTGAGTAAAAGTGTGTAAGAAAAAGTGATAGGAGATAGATAGAGAGAAAAGGTTACTAAAAGGGGATAAAAGAGAAGTGTAGTCATTAATTTAACACTTTCTAAATAGAAAGTGTAGTCAATTAATAAAAACGAAGGAAGTACAACTTTTGATGGAGAGAAAGAAAACTAGACCCAATCCTACGTTTGTTCGAAGTTCTGATCCGACATCACATTTCTACCTACAGGCCAAAGAAATAAATAAATTAGCCAAGCATTTTACCTATAGAATAAATTAGCCAAGCATTGTTAGAATCGTATTTTTTCAAGAACAAATCAAAGATAGCATAGAGGCAAATTAAAGGACAAATCATACACGCCACAATTGCCTCATTTGTTGTGCAATTTTTAGCGGAGAAAACGGAAACTAGTACATGGCGCGCATAATACTTGTTAAGTACCAACATGCTGCCCACGAATTATCACTTTAGAGTCATATCCTAAGCTCCGCCCATAGTCGTGCAACCAATTATCTTCAAAGACTAATTAATAATGAGATAGCAATTAACGCGGCAAGTTACAATATATAAGTCTACTTTCCTTGAGTATCCATCAATTGTAAACATGGGTCTCATGCGCCTCCTTTCCTTGTGCACTTTGCTTCTTTTGTCATCACTAGTTATGGCATCAGCTAGCGAGTACCGTACTTACCAACCGGATGATACTTCGTTATACACATCTCCAGTTTACAATCCTTCTTCTGATTATGAGAAACCATATTACACAGATGCCCCAGTTTATAGCCCATCTCCTAAGTACGAGACACCCTCGTATACAGAAACCCCAACATATGACCCATCTCCTAAGTATGAGACACCAGTCACACCATCATACACCCAAGCTCCAGTCTACAACCCTTCTCCCGAATACGATACTCCATTATACACGCCAACACCCTCTTACAGCCCTTCTCCCAAGTATGAGGCCCCTTCATACACACAAACTCCCGTCTACAACCTTTCTCCAAATCCCTCACCCCCTCCATTGTTATCCAAACAATGGATTTTTGCTTCTCCCTTCCCCTCTCCTTTCCTTCCCTGTTATTTTGGCTATCCAAATAACCTATTAAAGCAAGGTTAGAATAAAAAAAATTGCAATCTTTCTAATGAAAAACCCTGGTTATGGCAGTTATACAAGTGATTAGCACTTTAAGAGGATATTGCTATCAAGTTAATATGGTCTACAAATCTTCTAGTATAGCTACTAGTCCTAACTATAAGGAAAATTGGGCTAAAAATAAATTTAAAACTTATATTAAAAAATTGTACGATGTGAAATATTTGTAATAAATATTTTGAGCTTTCCGATTAGTTTTGCAAAATAGCATGAGACTCAATGACGACAGAGTATTTCAACTTTATTTTATTAGAAAACATACAATAATGTCATAAAGTTTAGAAGAACCTTTCCAAAATTACTTTTCCTAAGTGTGCTATCAGCCTATCACAATATTACGTTGTTGATCAGACAGTTATACAAACAAGTGATGACTCCGATTATGGGTGAATTAATTAGGCTTTACTAAAATAATTCCATAGTGCATGGGATGGATAATTCTACAATGGATACAATAAAATTGTAGCCATTGTAATTACTTAGATCTCAACCTTTTATTTATGTTGGGCTTATCTTGTCCGTTCATTTAGTCAACTTAACAACCTCCCAAAAAAGGAAAAACCTGAGTTTTTAAAACCCAAAAAAAGCAAAAAAAAAAAAAACAGAAAGAAAACTGCTACTGTTACTTGCATAGTTTCGTCATCCTTCATCAAATCTACTGCACACACTACCATTTCCATCTTTCTTCATAAACTACTTACATAATCAATTTAGTGTGTTTCTCTATTTAATCAATTTGTAATGAAATTCTATCTTTAAGCATCAACTAGTAAGGTAATTTCTAGCAATTTCAAAGTATAAGGTATTTTCTACTTATCTCATCTTCCTCACCATGGATATTTTCCAATTTTGGGAAACTAGATAAAAACATAATTCAAAGATTGAATGATAATAAGATTTTTTTTTCAAGAATTGAGGACCGGATGCAAAAAAAAAAGTTGAAAATATGAAGAAGGAGAATAGCAACGATGAAGATGAAGTTTAGGTTTTTTTTTAAAAAATCAGTATTAAAATTAAATTAAATTTAACGGATAAGATTTGTCTAATAAAATAGAGGGTTGAGATTGAAGCAATTATAGTGGCTACAATTTTATTGTAGCCACTGAAAAACCTTCCGCATGGGATAATAAAACATAAAGCTTAAAGCTAGAAAAAGATTATTTCTTCCTCATTTGTATCTGTGCATGCAGTAGAATCTTTAGGTCTAGGGTTTGAAGGAGAAGTGGTTTTTCTTTTGAGGCAAAAGCATAGGATAATTACCCTCCCAGTCTTTCTGAAAAACATATCCAAAATGTTACAATCATATGCTCTATGTAACATAAGATTATAGGGAAAATTGTTTTAAATAAGCTAACCTTTGCTCCATATTCTAATATTAAGTCAACCTTTTCGAAATCCCAGAATAAGTAAACCTTGTTACTCACTTAAATTTAAACAAGTTAAAAAACCTACAACCTACACAACAAGTCATTTTATTTTATTTTACTCTTTTTTTAAATTAATTTCCTCAATAATCTCACCTCATCATCCATTTATCTCTCCTCCATGATCTTCAACCTCCCACCATCCACCACACCAACCGACTCAACCTCCAGCAACATCCAACTTCATATTGAGAGCTCTTCCATGGAATTCCACCCTATCAAACTCCACAGCCTTCAATGTAGATTTCTCGTCCACTTTTTCATTAAAAAATCCAAAAGGTTAGCAGTGAAATAGAACTTTAACCCCCTTTCAAAAACAAAAGCCACTCATTCCCCTATATTCTTCATGGGTGTAAGTTTCAATGCATCAATGGCCGAAAATAATGATGTCAAATCATTAATAAAATTGAAATCAACAATTGACCTATTTGTTACATAATTAATTGACCATAACTAAAATTTCACACTTTTAGTATTGTTATGGGTGTTTGTTCGAAAATTTCAGATTTGGGTTGTGAAGGTGGTGAAAGACTTGAAGGTGGTGGTTGGGAGTACTGGTGAATTTTTTGTGGTTCTTGGTGGTGGATGTTGGTCGGTTTGTGGCAGCTATGCTTGGTGGTTCGTGTGGATGGATGCTGGTGATCCGTGGGGGTGGATGTTGGTGGGTCGTGGTGTCTGGGCTGGTGGTTTTTGATGGTTCGTCGGGTGGATGTTCGTGGTGGCTAACTGGTTGGTTGTTGGTGGTTCGTGGGTGTGAGAAGTTGGTGATTCGTGGGCTTGGGATGTTGGTGGTCTGGTGGATTTTTGGTGGATCGTGGTGGTTACGCTGTTGATGGATCATTGGTGGTTCGTGGGGTGGATGTTCGTGGTGGCTAGCTGGTTGATTATTGGTGGTACGTGGGTGTGGGATGTTGATGAGCTGGTGGATCGTGGTTGTTAGGTTGGCGGATTGTTGACGGGGTAGGGGAGATTGGGGGAGAGCTGCCGGCGATGAAGAGAAGGCTAGGGATTTAAGAGAAGGCAGAGGTGACGGAAGAGAGAGAAAGGGAAGAGGGAGGTAAATGTGAATTTTTTAAAAATAACAATTTTTTTAAAAAAATATTAAAAAAATAATAAACCAATTAAAACAAGCCACGTGTACCATATACCTACAATAACAGGTTACCAACAGGTAATGACTTAATTTTGGAAGATCGGTTTACAAGGTTTACTTATTCTTGGATTACTCAAAGGTTAACTTAATATTAGAAGACAGGCCAAAGGTTGGCTTATTAAAAACAATTTTTCCAAGATTATATTATGAATTTCTTTAATTAAATTACTCTCTCATAAATATAAGATATACTACCTCCGTTTTTTTTAATATGTATGTTTGCTTTTGCGCGCGGACCAAGGACAAAATACAAAATTAAGAGAGAATGTTAGTAAAAGTAAGGAAAAAGTGAAAAAGGTAGAGAGAAGGAAAGAAAAGTAGGAGAGAAGTGTAATAATTAGGTGAACCAACATTCCATTTACGGGAAAAAAGTAGAAAGGTACATATTAAAAAAACATCCCAAAATAGTAAAACATACTACATATAAAAAAAACGGAGGGAATATATAAAAATTAATCGACAATACTTCTCTTCTAGTTACATATCTCGTTTTCCAGATGTCACATGCTATATATTCGAGCTATTTCTTTTTTAATCAGGGAAAATGTATATAGTTTGATATTGAGAACCTATGCTAAAATAGTCTTGTAACTTTTTTTTTCCTTTCTTTCAAGTTTATCTTAGTACCACAAAACATAATATTGAAGTAATACCATGAACTTAACATGAATTATTGTATAATACATCGTATAGTATAGTATAATATAACGTAATATAAAATAGACATTATCGCTATTGTTCAACAAATAATTTTAATTCTTGAATTTGACCGTGAGCAGGAGCTGTAGCCAAAGTATCTTGTGAAGCAAAGAGTAAAAATGGATACAAGGGAGCCAAATTCTCCATGTTGACTCCCAAAACTGACAAGAATGGTTATCTTTTAGCTACATTTACTCCTGAACAACTTGGTGACTACTTAAAGCCAAAAGATTGCAAAGTTTGTCTTGAGAGCTCTCTTTCATACACGTGTAATGTTGCTACCAACGTGAACCTAGGGATAACAGGGGCTCCGTTGACTTATCCTCAACATGTTGCCAACTACAAGAAACAATACACCTTGGAGTTATACTCTATTCCACTTTTTGCTTACACATCAAGTGCAAAATGTGAATATTACCCAACATAACACAAAAAACCTGTCTATGAACCTCAATCAAGTTACACTCCAAAGTCGACTTATGAGGCTCCATCATACACTCCAGAAAGCTACACACCAAAATCAAGTTACAAGGCTCCATCTCACACCACACCAACCTACACTCCAAAATCAAGTTACAAGTCTCCATTATACACCAAAGAAACCTACATTCCAAGCTATGAAACTCCATCATACACCGCTCCAAAGGAAGATTATGTAACTCCAAGTTACCTTCCTAAATTCGAGGAAAAAACTCCAACTTACACCAATTACGGATACTAAGATAATAAATACTATAATTTGATTCTTTTTCCCCGTCTTATAATTATTTATCTCTTATAAAAAATCTAGAAATGTACTAACATTGTGACGTTTGTATCGAATATAAAATTATGCCTTTGGTTCATAAAGTTATTATGTGAGAATTTAAAGTTGTGTTCCTTCTTCTGTCTATGTCTTTTTACACTATATTGCAAGAAAGTGAGGAAAAGAATTTGGTTATGCAAATATTTTACATACCCAACTAATCGATGGCAACAAATATGTTTTGTGTTCTCTTTAGATTATATTTAGGAGCTCATAGATGTAAAGAGAGGAATATTAGGAATCTAATTTTCTACATCTACAACAAGATCACATGCATAGATTAATATGTATAAATAAATAAGTTTAGATAAATAACCTTTGATGCGTGACTTCAATTGGTGAGTAGGTATGAGTACTCCAAAGTATAACCAACGATCCAAACACTTTTAGAGATCAAGGACTTCAATCGTAGTCCCTTTATTTGGTTCACTAACTCTGATTATAACTCCCACATATTCTAGAACGGTATAGGATGAACAATTTTCACTCTCTGACTTTTAAGGGATGTGGTGCCAAAACCCTAGTAAAGATGAGGGATACCCTTTCTCTTAATTGTATAGTAAAAGTTACTCTTAACTTTTCTTGTGTTTTTCCTTCACCCATATATCCTTATATATAGGAAAGAATAACAACTCCCAATCCTTCTTGAAGTAGGAAACCCTAAATCGCCTTGGATTAGGTTAACTTGAGGAAACCCTAATCCTACTAATTGGCCCGTCCACTATAGGCCCAACTTGGACTGTAATTCTCTTTTAAATAGTGTTAAAACGTGTGACCTCATAAGATTAATCATTCTAGTTGTAGGCCCAATCATATTGACCTAATAATCGATATGTATTCTCTAGTAAGCAAATACGATTACTAAATTAATTAACTTATAATCTCTATAATTAAATTCCTATTTATATTTAGTAATTGCAGAAATTGTCAAGGACATATTCCTTCAAAATCAACATTGTGTTGTCAATTATCTTGTAATGCTTATAAGCTCCTTCCTTTTGATTTAATTATTTTAATTATGTTTATTTAGTAAATAGTGATCATCATATTTTTCATATATAGTGAAACTCTTGAGGCAACATCTAAAAAATAGACCGTCTTCTCTCTCAAGCTTTTCCTGCCATTGTCAAGCTTCTCGGTGCTTTGCACTTGATGCGAAGACAACATGCAAAAGCTGTGATGGAGTTGACCCCATTTCTCGAGCCAAGAAAGAGTTCATGTCCAGAGAAGAAAATGCAGAATCACAAGCTTACAATGGAGACCCTGATATCACGTATTTATATAGAGTTTTCTCCCTTATTTACGAGCTAAATTGTGCGTCATTTGAGCTCTTCGAAGCTATTTTATGCTAACTATCGTATATAGTTGTGGTTTTGTGTTTTAGTGTTGAATTGCAGGTTTTAGGGAGTTTTCTCATTATTTCTGAGCTATTTGGAAGCAACCATGGCTCTACGAGATGTTACGAGGCACATAAGATGGCTCACGAGCTTTATAGATAGTTTAGGAGGTCCCAAGACCTCTAAACGTTAAGAATTAAGAGCCAAAGAGTCAAAAGGAGCTTCCCATACTCTGATCGGGCAAGAAATGGCCCGATCAGGCGAAGAATTATTGATCGGGTGGTAAAGTTTTGCGCCCGATCGGGCGGACATCACCCTACCCAATCGGGCGAGAGAACAAAGAAAATCATGTTTGCAGCCGTAGGCCCAACCCGGTTGGGCCAAAGCCCACCCGATCGGGCAGGCCTAAATACTTCAAGTTGCTGCTTACTGCTTCTTTCACAAAGAAAACAGGCTGGGCCCCTTTGTGTCGCCACCCGATCGGGCCAAGCCCACCCGATCGAGCAGGCCTAATCCCAAGACTTGTTTGCTGCTGCCGTTTGACGAGTGAAGATGCTGCTAGGCCATTTGCTGGACCTGATCGTCAACCCGATTGGGTGAGTGATTGGGTGGGCCAGCAGATCTCCTATACTTGCTGTGCTGCTATGATTGCATGGAAATCAAGAAGTTTAGGCCAATTTTTGTGTGGGCCCGATCGGGTCCCGCACTCGTTGACGCGAAATTTTATCTTTATTTCCGTTTATAATTAGACTTTTGGGGTATTATAAAAACCTTTTCCTCATATTTTTTAGGGACATCTTTTATTCTGTTTTATTCCCAATAGTTTTTAGCTTAGTTTTAGAGAGTTTTATTTAGATTAAACACTTTAGATTAGTTTAAAGGTGATTGAACCTTGGATTTGATTTCAATAAAAGTTATTGCTTTCCTTTAATTGATATTCTTCTCTAATCTTAATCTCTTTAATTACTGTGATTGATTAGTTTAATATTGAATTAATTCATGATGTTGAAGTTAGGGTTTCTTATTAGAATTGTTATTATTGATTTAATTATGTCTGAGTAGTTTAATTTCTAGGGATTTGGTGAGGGAAGCCATGTTTATACCTTGATTACTTGAATTGCTATTAGTTTCTAGGGTTTGATGAGATAGGTTATGGTGTGATTTGTTCTTATTGAGTAATTAACATTATTGCGCAGTTTCTTTGATTACTTGAGGTTAATAATCGTTTGCACAGACCCGTCTTACTTTTAGAGGCCTAAAACACATCAGTAATTCTGATTATGTTTGTGAACATGCTGCATATGTTGAATTATGGGCGTTGAGACTTAACCATAGCTTGACTCTGCTCTAATCTGTCGATTCTTGGCCTAGGTTCTGATAGTTATTTGATCCTTTGATTGGTATAAGCATGGTGGACCGAACTAACTCCCTAGACCTTTATTTCATAGAGTAAAATCTCTCTTTATATTGCTTTCTAGTGTTTAATTAGTAGTTCAGCTGATTCTTGTCTGATCTGGTCTGAAGTAGCTGTTTAGCTGAATTTCAACTTAGAAACTCCGTCTCTCTGTGGATTCGACCCATTTCCCTTGACTACCATTGTTAGAGGACTTAGGATTTATCTTTGATTAGGTGATACGACTTTATCCTGTCAGACCTAGATGAAGTTGTAAATCCTGATGATATCATCTTGACTCCCGAAGCTTCAATTCAGGAAATGAAAGACAAATAAGAGATTTCTCAATGGCTCACTGTGCTAAAGAAGGGTATTCTAAATGTTTCAGAACAGATAATGAAGGAACCATCTCCTGTGGTGGAACCACTTCAAGGTAACCATTCAGTTACAATTGAATTTAATGATTTCGAGGATGAAATTCCATATTGGTCTTCTGCTGTCATTTGTTATATTCTTGGTGCAAATCCCCCTTTGAGTGTTGTTGATGGTTTCTTGCATCGAATTTGGAGGGGAAGGGGCATTGATATAATATTGTTGTTGCTGGAAGAGAAATTTTCCAAATTAGATTTCATACAGACAATCAATTCAAGAATGTGTTGAATCTAGAGCCTCAAATTTTCAATTCTAAGCCCCTAATTATTGAATCTTGGAACCCAAACATTGAGATTTTGAAAGATGAGATCAAAACAATCCCTATTTGGGTTAAACTTCATATGCTTGACATAAAATACTAGGGTGAAAGAAATTTGTTTAAGATTGTTGGTGTTGTGGGGAAGGAAATTAAGATGGACCATGCAACATGGAAAAAGGAGAAATTATGGTTTGTTAGTGTTATGGTGGAGGTTGGTATTAATCAAAATTTTCCAGACTCTATAGTGTTTGAAAATGAGAGAGGGATATGTGTAGAACAAAAGATTGAACATGAGCGGAAACCACTTAACTGTAGTATCTGCCACATGTATGGTCACCTGAACACAATTTTTGAAGAAAACTACTGGTGGGGGGAAGAAAATTTGGAAGAGGACGACCACCGAGAACCTCCTAAAAGGATGAGTTTCAGATGGTTGTAGGTAGAAAATACACCCTAGAGAAAGCTGCAAATGTGGTTAGCACCTTTAACAAGTATCATGAAGCTGATGAAGAAGTTGATTTAGATCAGATTTGCTCAAATGATGTTGAAGAGGGTGAAGTGCTTCGTAGTGGGTCTAAAGCAGTGCAGGGTTGAAGCCCCTTGATTGCGATGGATAATATGCTTACTTGGAATGTAAGGAGACTAGCTAAACAACATCAAAAAGCAGAATGAAGTGAAGAACTTAATCTTTTCTCATAATATTCAGCTGTTTAGGCTCTTTCAGACTAGGGTAGAATCTAATAAACTCGGTAAAGTTTATCTAGTTTATTCCCTAATTGGTGTTTTACATCTAACCATAACAAACATTATAATGGGAGGATTATTCTTGCTTGGATGCCTTCTTCCTTCAATGTAAATATCCTTCATATGACAGATCAGCTAATTCACTGTGAGATTTTATGCCTGAAGAATAAAAAAGCCTTTATTTTCACTTTTGTTTATGCCATGAATGATAGGAAAGGAAGGGAAGGATTGTGGAATGATCTTTGTAGCTTTGCCAACAACAACGCTGTGCTTGGGTTGTATGGGTTGATTTCAATTCTGTTATGGATTAAAATGACAGCTTTGGTGCTCCTGTGAGGCTTACAGAAATTGAACCTATGCAAAATTATATTCCTATTGCAAGTTACAAGACACTAAAGCTAGTGGTAGATTATTTAATTGGACAATCAAACAATAAGGTAAGAATAGAGTTCTTACAAAAAATTGATAGAATTTTGTGCAATGAGTACTGGTTGGACGATTTACCTACTGCTGAAACCTACTTTTTGCCTGAGGGGACTTTTGATCATACTCGTATGATTCTGAAGTTTCTTAATACCATTCATGGCAAAAAAACCTTTCAGATTTTGTAACCATTGGTGTCAGGCTGAGTCTTTCTATAAAACTCTAGGGAGCATTTCGTAAACCAATATTATTGGATGTAAAATGTTCCAGGTGGTTTAGAAGGTGCAGAAGTTAAAGAGCTATTTGAGATCTTTGGATATGAGAGGTCTCACTGATCTGCAGAATGAAGATACCAAAACCTTATAGATTTTCTTGCCATACAGGAGCAAATGCATATGGATCCTATGAATCATTCCATTTCTATTGAGGAGAATGTTGTTGCTCAGGTTTATAAATTGGCTCATGAGAAATACATTACTATGTTGAGGCAACAAGCGAAGACTCATTGGATTAAAGAGAGGCATGAAAACACTAGATTCTTCCATGCTATCATCAAAGCTAGAAGAATGCAGAGTTCAATTTGAGCTCTCTAAGATGATCAGGGGAATTGGTTGATAACACTGGTATACTCATAATTTTATTGATTTTTATAAAAACTTACTTGGATGTTGTATGGAGAATAAAACTGTTGTTAATCTTGAGATTGTTAAATATGTTTCATTTTAAACGATGAGCGAAGAGATAGCCTGCTTTGTGTTTTTACAGAGAATGATGTGAAAAAGCAAGGTTTGCTATCCCTGGAGGCAAGGCTCCTAGAATGGGAGGTTTTAACAGTTTCTTACTTCAAAATTCCTGGGATATTGTTGGGAAAGATGTTGTTGCTATTGTGCTGGAATTTTTCTCTAATGGAACCTTCTTAAAGTATTTACCTTGATTCCTAAAATCAAGATTCCAGGGTCCGTGGGTGATTTTAGACCTATTGCTTGCTGTGAGACTATCTACAAATGTATCACTAAGTTGTTGTGTTAAACTTGATGAGGTTCTTCCTGGCCTCGTTAGGCACAATCCAACGGCTTTTGTGAGTTGGGGGAACATAATGCACAATGTCTTAATTTGTCAAGACATCATTAAGATTTATAGGTAGAAACAACAACAACCTTGTCATTTACTAAACTTGATCATAGAAAATCCCATGACACCGTTGCATGGGGTTTCATAAATGATATGTTGCACAATCTTAACTTTCATTCAGCTTATCATGAGTTGTGTCACCTCCCCTAAATTCAGCTTTTTATTAAATGGTAGCCCTTAGAGCTTATTACGCCTAAAAGGGGTTTGAGGCAAGGTGATCCCTTATCTCCTCTCCTTTTTACTCTCTGTATGAAATATTGTTGCCAGTAAGTTAGATGATTTCAAATTTCACCCAGATGACATTGTCATTTTCTGTAAAGGTCATTTCTCTTCAATTTGTAGAATACGAAGTGGTTTTAATTTTTCTCTAAGACTACTGGTTTCAAAGTTAATAACAACAAGTCTGAAATTTTTGTGTTGGCATGACAAAGCCTGAAATCAAGAGAGTTCTTGATGTGTTTGTCTTTAGACAAAGGAATCTCTCGTTTAGATGTCTCAGAGTTCCCTTGAAAGCAACTAAGATCAAGACTTCTAAATTGTGATATCTTAATTGATAAGATGTGTGCTAGAAATAAAATTTGGAGTACTAGACACCTTTCATCTATAAGAAGGCTTCAACTGGTGAACTCTATTTTAATGAGTATTTGTGTTTACCGGAGTCAAATTTTCATTCTTCCCACCAACATTTTGAAGAAGGTGAACTCTATCAGTAAAAGTTTTCTTTGGCATGGCTATCACAACAACAATAGACCTGGTTTAATTGCTTGGGAAATCTTTGTAAACCTAAATTAGCAGGTGATATTGGCATTAGAAACACACTCATTTAGAATCAAGCTACTGTAGGGGAAAACATGTTTATGCTATTGAAAAAAGAAGAAAATCTATTGATTAAATGGGTTCATACTGTCTATTGAAGGGAACATCTAGGATGATTATCAGCCTAGTAATCCAGCTAGTTGGGCATGCAAAGCATTTTTGGAGTTAAAAATGCTTTGAAAGCTAAAGTCCCTTTTCAAAGTCTCACTTCAGGAACCTACAGTATCAAGAAAACCTACAAGATTTTGTTGGGTGATTTTGAGAAAGTGGTCTGGTACAAAGTGGTTTTAATTTGAACAGGAATTCTGTTCCTAAATACAGATGTATTCTTTGGCTTGCTTGTTGGCAGTGCCTTAACACTAGGAGTAAACTCAAGAGCTTCTCCATCACTGACAATGATAACTGTTGTATCTGTGAAGCACGCAGTGAACTGCACAACCATTTATTCTTTGATTGATTTTATAGTAAAAGCTGCTGGTACATGATTCTTAACTAGCCGGAGATTAGTCATAAGAACAAACAATTGCGGCAATGGGTCTCCTGGTTAAATAGAAGCTACTAAGGGAGTAATTTAAAAGGGCTACTATTGAAGCCAATGTATATAGGATTTGGAGAGCTAGGAATCAAGATTTTTGGAATAAAAAAAACTTCAACACATTGATGCTATAGTAGCTAGGGATAGAGATTGATTTGATCCCTTTAGACCTGATTTTGCTGTTTTCAGTGCTTAGATTGGTCTTTATTGAGATGGATGTTGTAAACACAAATTTTAACTAAGTCTGCAAAACATAGTTAAGATAAATGTAAGAAAATAAATAATAATAAAATTTCAGTGCCCACAGATGTATCTCTGTTTATATTATTTGTCTCCTTGTTCTTTGAGTGGTCCTTCCTAGAAGGTTTGCTCTTATTCAAGGTTGATATTAGGTTCTAAATATGACAATTTTTAATTCAATCTTTTCTTGCCTTTTGCACACAAAAAAACGTACACTAGTTTGTTTGACATAATACAGAATTTATATTTTAAGACAAATGTGTAAGTATCTTGAATCTATATCCTATGTGTTTGAGGGTACCAACTCGCATGAAGGATGCATCAATTTCACCCTAATTATTTCTCACATTTTATCAAGATTCTTAAAATTACGGAAAAATTCAAAAAACAGACCATTATTGTCGGTCTTCCATATATAGTACATCATTTGAAGAATCCCAAAGTGGTCCAATATTTTTAGTGGGCCAACCACCGAATGGACCTAGCAGGTCAAGCAGCCTGCTTTTATAGGTTATAACGATCCACAAGAGATGCACATGATATTTAATATTTAAGAAACTCCATCCTCTTTATTTATTCATAACAAAGCCTTCTTTCTTTTTCTTTACGTTCTTCCTTCTCTTTCTCTTGATTTTATCTTGACTTTCCAATGCATTGCCATTTTCACTCTAAAAATCATAATTTACTTGCTCCTTTCCCAACTTTGTCATATGGGTTAAAAAAACAACAATCTTCAGTTGAAGGGAGTTCTTTGAGTTATGGGGCTTCTTTAATAATTGTGCGTTGCAACGATAAAGTTCCAACAAAGCTAAAAACGGTTAGGAATGGGCCAAAATTTGGGAGGAAATTTTATGGGTGTTCAGTGTGGTCTGTAAGTTATAATTTCTTACCATTTGTTTTGTTTTTTTGAATTTTTGTGTAATTCAGATTAGATGAAGAAGGTTTGATTATTTTCAATTTCCTTTTGTGACTTTACATTAATGATGGGTGAATGGTAGGATGAAGAAGAAGATTCTCTATTTTTTCGGTAGGAAGATGAAGTTGGTGAATATGAAGCACGCTCCAGTTGATCGTATTGCAAAGGACAATAATGGATAAGGAAAATCTTGTAATTGAATTGGAGGTTGACTGAAGTTGAAGAGGAAAAGATCAAGATATGAAGTTGGAGAAGGTTGAGATATACCAAGAACTACAAGTAATGAGGGCAGAAATGTGTGGGGTTTAGCCTGAAGTTAAGAAATTAGGCAAAGGAGAGATAAATGTAGCGTTTGCATTGGTTGGGTCATGGATATTTTTGCAATTACGATGATGTTATTGTAATGAATTTGTTACATTTGGTGTAATGTAATATCAATGCATGCAATATAATCATGTGTAATTGAAGTTATGTTAATCAAATACTTTCGGAATGGATCAAAATTCGAAGGTTTACTAATAAATTCATAAAATGTAAACTTTTGTTCAGAAGCTTTCCAAGATTAATTTGCAAATCTTTACATAAACATTCATTAAATGTAAACTTAGTACAGAAGCTTTACTAGATAAAAATGCAAAGCTTTACATAACGTGGCCCCTCCAAAGAAGTGTATGTTTTCACCGTAGACCAAACAAACATAAGGGTTTAACTTTTAACTATTACAAAATGTTAAGTTTTCAACAAAATATGACCAAATGTCATCCAAAATGTGACCAAAGGTTAAGTTTTCATACAATGCACAATATCCACCACCTAGCTATTAACTGTTGAGCTTTGAGTCGCTATTATCAATGGCCCTCCTTGCTGACCAGGTTCCTGCAGATCATAAAAACAAGCAATAATCAGTTGGAACTTTGGAAGCACAATTAGTTAGTGGACTCCAACTCAAAGTATTGACATAAAATTATATTTATGATAGCAGATCCATCATCACTTATGAAAACTCCAAAACCCTGTGGCACCTGTTTTAACAACAAATGGCAAATTCAATATAAGGTTATGATACATGTATGCATAAAAGCAATATTTTTTTTTACCAAAGATAGGCAAAATCAGACCTTGCTTCCTCTTCTTGAACCCCTTCCCCCCGTGAGCATTTGCCACTTTTGATAACTTTGTTCCGTTTTTTTGTTCTACTAGGTTCAACAATGACATTCATAGTGGTGTTGTGCAAATGATGCAGTTGTACTAGTAGATGCTCTTTCCCCTCATCTTCCATTTCCTACTCTACCAGCCCTTCTGCCACCTCTCCCACCTCTTGTAGAACCACCGGTTATCACATGCTCAAATGTTATTTTAGGTTGACTCCCTCCTTGAAAGTGGTCAATATAATGAAGTTGTCTGTGTACCGAATGAGTTTCTTGCCTTTTGGGGTTGCCTTACTCTTCATTGTCTTTATTAGAACATTTTCTCTTGTTATGTCCTCTTACATTGCAAATGTTACGACTCATAGAAAGTCCATGCTTGGTTAGCTCTAGGATTTTAGGGTCTTCATGAGGCTGTTTTATCCTATTTTTTCTAGGTCTTCTTGGACCTATCTTGATTTGAGGGGGTTCGAGAGAAAATAAATTACAAGCCAATACCTTTCTCCTACACAAGGGGAAATTGAATGAGCATAGCTTTGTATGTTAGTGTCCCTAGTGTAGCAATGGTCAACAAATGCTTCTCCTTCTTGTTCTTTAAAGTATTATTGCAGAGATGGCATGTCAACAAGATATATTTTTTATGTTCCATTTTCTGCAACTACAAGTCCTAGATTCCAGGTTGAATATAAAAGTATCTACACTATGCCTAAATTGGAACACATGCTCAATGTAAGGGAGAGTTTGGCGGTTAGGATTTCAATTCAAGGTGGATATTTGCTAGGAAAAGATATGTCTTGAAATCTCTCTTTTGATTTATCTACCGATTTACCAAAGAAGAAAAAGAAGGAAATTGATATATCTTTGAGTGAAAATTTTATCTTATTTGACATACTTTTTAGTTTTTACCCTATTTATTTCCCTATCTTTCCAGAATTTCTTATATTGTATATGACGGCTAGTAAGCGGTTTCATTATGGTTTCCTATTACAATAAAAGGAACCCTTAGGCTATATTTTTTCCTTTCTGTCCCGAAGTCTCCTATTTGTAATCCTCTAGGTTTTCCATCGAAGATTAAAGAAAGCTCTCGAATCTCCTTACCAGTGGAGTAGGTCACATTGACCGAACCACATTAAATCTTTACATTATTCTTATTGTCTCTTTTCTTATTCATATTATATTTTCAATACTTTGTTCTGCACTAGTTAAACACATTCACAACCTTGTTTCACAAAAAAATTTAATCAATGCTTCTTCCTGTTCTAAAAATTGCAACAACTTGACTACTCTTTTACTATTCACAAATCATTCCTTTTATACTTTTCTTTATCTTGAACTTTCATTGTATTTAATTTCTCTAGATATTGGACTCTAAGAATAAAAGTTTAGTTGTGCCATAGATACTTATACTTTTGTACAAATACTACCGGTCGTTCAAAGTATTTAAAATCTTGAATGGGGAAAATTTTATATAGTAATACATACCATGATTAAATTTTTTTAAAAATTGAATTTTCTTGTTACAAGTTTAGGTTACTAATTTTAAAATAAATTATCTTAATATTATTACAATTTTTGAATAGTCATGCGGGTTGGCTAAAGCAACTCATGTGTAGTGTCAATTTGTATATCATGGTGTGTTTGTGATTTCGTACGTGTTACCCCTAACTAAAATTTCTAGCTCCACCACTGTGACCATACTCATGATATTGGCATGAGAAGGATCATATAGGTATACATCAATTCTTTTTAATAATATTGTGAATATTATGGTCACTTACCGAGTTACCGTCCACTGTTCTTTTGGATGGTCCATCACCCCCATTGAGTCATTTTGTCCAAAAAGTGTCCCAAGTGGAAGGTATGCGAGTCATCACTCGCTTGAAGGAGTAAAAGCCCAAAGTATTAGGCTTTGTTGTACCAACTGATCTTACTCGCGATCTCTTTTATGCAACACAGATCAAGCCTTATTTTGACGTGCACTTATTGCAATAAATTTTGGCATGACATGCACATGTAACATTTTTTGTCTAGAGAGTTCATCGCCATATGAAGGTATCAACTAAAACGAAACTTTCGTGCCTATGAAAAAAAATTATGACTCTCCAATTATTCTTAGCTATTGCTGCGTCAAACAATTGGGAGCTACCTGAGATGAATGAATATAATGTAAAACTATATGGTGATCTTGATGAGGACGTAAATATAAAAAAATTTCTTGGTTTCCATTTGGACGTTCTTGACTTATTATATGATTTATATCGTCTTCACAAATCTTAGTATATCTTAAAGCAGATTCTAAGGTGTTGTTTTGCTAAACTAGCTATACCTTGAATTTGAAGGGGTCAATATGTTTTCTTGCAATTCTCCTTTGATTATTTCCTTTTAACTTACACTAAAGGGCCTACATATAAATGTCTTAATGTTTGTGATGATTTGACAAATTCTGACAATGCCCATATTACTTTATCATCCTTTAAGGCATACGTAACAAATGGTTCCATATGTTAAGTATACACAACTAGAAGACTGAAGGTGCACCACAAGCTTCATGCTCCTAGCAACACTACATCTTTTCTCTTGTATATTCTGGTAGAAGAATAACTGATTTGCTTATGTCATAACCTCTATATAAATAGAGCAATATAATAGATTCTATTCATTTAATAAGTTAGTTCATTCTAACTAAATAGCTACGTACTTTTTCTCTCTATGATTCTCTCAAACTCTCTTTGTAACCTTCTCTTTATTACGAAACTCACATATGATAATGAATAGAGTTGATCAGTTTTGATCTTTGATCATACTTTAACATGGTATCAGAGCATACACATGTGGTTAGATCTTATCTCATTCTTATTTAGTTCTTAGTCAAAATCCGATCTCATTTTTCAGCTAAATCTTTTTGTTCATTTTTCTGTTCATCTATATTCTGTGCAATTCTTTTGTTCAAAACATATCAGTTCTTCTTTTATTCATCATAATTGCTCTTTTTCTCAGATTGGTCATAATTAGATCAAAGAAATTTGTTCATTTCTCACAAAACACACAAATTTATTTTTCTGTATTCTACCTGTTTGATATTTTCTCAAACTGAGATCATTTATTTTGTTCATTATCACAAGATATATAGTTCAGTTCTTCATTGATACATCTTTGTTAAAAAATGGCTACAAATCCTAATCCTTCTCAAGATCCTACTTCTCCTTTTTACTTACATCCTTCTGATAATCCTCGAAAATGAGATTAGTTTCTTTACAGTTTGATGGGAACAGATATAATGATTAGAAACGATCTATGCTCATTAATTTGTCAGCCAAAAATAAGCTAGGTATTGTAGATGGAACAATTGTGAAACCTGCCACCACTAACGCAACTTATAAAGCTTAGAATAGATTCAATAGCATGATGATCAATTGGATACAAGGATTTCTTGATCAGAGTATAGCTAGGAGCGTTTTGTACTTTAACACAACATTGGAGATTTGGCAAAACTTGGAAGAGAGGTTTGGCCAAGCTTCGGGAACTCTCTTATACTCATTAAAACAATCATTAGATGAAACTGAGCAATGTTCAGATAGTATTTCAGCTTATTTCACTAAGATAAAGATGCTATGGGATGAATTGGATGCACTAGATCCCTTACCAGTTTATTCTTGTGCATTATGTGCCTGTGATGTTAGTCAAAGACTACTGAAATCTAAGAAAGACAAGAGAGTAGTTAAATTCTTGATGAAGCTGAATGAAGGATATGAAGTGGTTAGAGGTAACATTATGATGTTAGATCCTTTACCTCCTATATCACATGCTTATAGACTTTTGGTAGAAGCAGAGAAGCACAAGCAAATATTTAGATCATCTCCAGTCACACATTATAAAGAATCTACAACATTGACTTTTCAAAAAGAAAATTCTATGATAACAGGCAATTAAGAAACAATAGTGCATATTCTAGGCCTCAAAACAATGTTGAACAAAGAAGAGCAGTTAAGTACTATTGTGATCACTATAAAGTGCCTGGATATAGCATTCAAAGGTGCTTTAAGCTGCATGGTTTCCTAGAAGATAAGCCTGATTTTTTCAACAAATATGACAAAGGAAAAAGAGTTGTTGCTGTTGTACATGATGATGATGATGATGAAGATTTTCACAATCTCACAGAAGAAGATACACTGAACAACAATATGTTTACACCAACTCAATGTAAATAGATCTTTGACATAATCAATAGAAACAAGCAACAACAAGAAACCAAAGATCTTGATTCTAAATCTGCTCATGTAGCAGGTAAATATGCTTATATGCCTCTACACAACCTGGTTGGATAGTACATAGTGGTGCAACAGACCATATTTACTATGATCTAACTATGTTTTCATCACATTCTCACACACTCTGAGAATTTCATAACTATTCCTGATGGCAAGAAAGTTTTAGTAACTGAAATTGGCACTATAAAACTTGCACATGGAATTGTTCTCAAGGATGTTCTTTATGTTCATGGATTCAAGTTTAACTTGATTTCTATTCCTAACTTATGTCATGACTTTGGCTGTACCACTGTGTTCACTGACAACACATGTGTTATTAAGAGGCTTTCCTATCCACCTCAGGTTCTTGGTAGCTTACACAATGGGTTATACTATGCTGAGCAATCTCTTGTGCAGCATCTACAAACACAACATATTGTTGCTGTTGCAGCTGATACTCAACAATCCAAGGCAGCCAAGCTTTGGCATCTCAGAATGGGGATGTTCCATTTTCTCAGATTTCTTCTCTTATCTCACAAGGTGATCATAATTCTTGTACATATTTCTTTTGTCAGATTTGTCCTTTTGCTAGGCAAACTAGATCATCTTTTCAATCTAGTTCAATAAAAACTTTGACAGCTTTTCAATTGTTACATCTAGATGTTTGGGGACCTTATAAAGAGCCAAACACATTCTAAATGTAAAATGTTCCTGACTATTGTTGATGATTTTACAAGAATGACTTATGTTTACTTTTTACATCTCAAATCTGATGTAGTACCTAATTTTGAGAATTTTCTCAATTACATAGATACACAATTCCATGCTATTATACAAAATGTGAGAACTGGCAATGCCAAGGAATTGTGTGAGGGTTCTATGAAGATTTTATACTTGAAAAGAGGGATAGAACATCATAAAAGTTGCCCTGATACACCATATCAAAATGGTGTAGTTGAGAGAAAGCATAGACACTTACTAAAGACAGCCAGAGCTCTCTATTTTCAATCTAAATTTCCTATACAATTTTGGGGTGAATGTGTAGAATGTGCAACTCATTTGATTAATAGAGTCAAATTTTCTGTGTTAAAGCATATTAGTCCATATGAAAAGCTATTCGGAGTGAATCCTTCATTGGATCACTTGCGGGTGTTTGGTTGCTTATGTTTTTTTTGTACTCTGAAACAACAAAGAACTAAGTTTAATCCTAGATCATAACCCCATGCTTTCATTGGTTATTCACCTAGACAAAAAGCTTACAAAGTTTTACATTTAACCACCCTCAAAATCCATATTTCTAGAGATGTTGTTTTCATGAACAACATCTTCCTTTTCACTATCAAACTTCCAAATTACCTTTTCAGTTTTTCCTTCCTACAACCACAGATTTCATTTCCTATTTGGATTCTGATCCTATTGCTCATATTTTTCAACCTATTTCTGATCTTATCTCTACCATTACCCCAGATTCACCTCCTATACCTTCTTTTACACCAAATTCTCCTCATACATCTTCTTCTCCTTCTTCAGATTCTGTTAACCATTCCACCTCTACACATCTTCTTCCTACCAGTCCACCATCTATTTGATCACCTCCTATATCGACTACTGTTCCTACTTCATCTAATCTCATCGATATTTCCCTTCAACTTAGAAAAACTACAAGAATTTCTAGGCTAACAGCTCACTTTCAAGATTTTATTTGTAAACTTCCCTCTTCCACGCATTGGTGTAATCTCATTAGTTATCATCTTTTGCCTACATCACATCAAGCTCTTTTTTATACTATTTCTTCTTTAAAAGTACCAACCATTTATGCTCAAGCTGCCAAAGATCCTCAATGGTTGCTGCTACGGAAAAGGAAATACAGGCTCTTGAACACAACCATACATGGATTCTTGTTGATTTACCTTCTCAAAAGAAACCTATAGGATGTAAATGGGTTTTCAAAATCAAATTGAAGGCAGATGGCTCTGTTGAAAGATTTAAAGCAAGGTTGGTTGCTAAGGGTTATACTAAAAAATTTGGGGTTGACTATCAAGATACATTATGTCCAGTTGTTAAAATTAAATGGCAACTGTGAGATGTATTTTGGCTGTTGCTTCACATAGGGATTGGCCTCTCTATTAGTTAGATGTTAATAATGCCTTCCTGCATGGTGATGTCACTGAAGAAGTCTATATGCTAGTTCCTGAGGGTGTGCCCAATCCTCACCACAAAGTGTGCAGACTCATTAAATCTCTCTATGGTCTTAAACAGGCTTCTAAGCAGTGGTTCGCCAAGCTTGTCACTGAGCTTTTATCATTGGGATTTCTCTAATCTAAGAGTGATTATTCTCTTTTCATTCACACTTCTTCTTCAATTATTACCATTGTAGTTGTCTATGTGGATGAGATCATATTCATAGGAAATGATTCACATTGCATTTCAGATCTCAAAGCTCATTTCGATCAAGTTTTTAGCATCAAAGATCTTGGCATTCTCAGTTTCTTTCTTGGATTGGAAGTTGGTTATCTCTCTACTGAGATTTGTCTTTCTCAGAAGAAATTCACCAGAGTTGTTGTTAGCCTATCCACCCACTTCTACCAAGCCTGTAGTTACTCCACTTCCTCTACATCTCAAGTTATCTTCCTCTGAGGGTGATCTATTTGAAGATGCTACCCTTTATAGGTGTATTGTTGGGAAACTTAATTTCCTAACTCATACTAGGCCCGATTTGGCTTATACAGTTCAACACCTCAACCAATTTTTACAATTTCCTAGAGTGCCTCATTATCAAGCTCTTCAGCATACTCTTAGATACATAGCCTCTACTGTTGGTCAAGGTATTATCTTGAAGGGTACATATCACCTCACACTCCAAGCTTTCTCATATTTTGATTGGGGTGCTTGTTTGGATAACAGAAGATCTATATCTGGTTATCTCATGTTGCTAGGTCAATCTCCAGTTAGTTGGAAGTCAAAGAAGCATAATATTGTCTCTAAAAGTTCATATGAGGCAGAATATAGGGCAATGACAGCTGCTGCTTCAGAAATTACTTGGCTTGTTAGACTATTGGAAGAGTTGGGTGTCTCCTCTCTCAAGCCTATCACTCTCCACTGTGATAACCAAAGTGCAATCCATATTGCCAAGAATCCCATTCACCATGAAAGAACTAAACACATTGAGGTAGATGTGTATTTTACCAGGGATAAGGTTTTGGAAGGTTTAATTCAGCTTACTTATCTTTCCACTCACTCTTAGCTAGCTCATGTGTTCGCCAAAGTCTTGCCTTCTCCTCAATTTTCTCAATTGCTTTCCAAACTAGGCATGTATCCCATGTCTAGTTTGAGGGGCGATGTTAAGTATACACAACTAGAAGACTGAAGGTGCACCACAAGCTGCATGCTCCTAGCAACACTACATCTTTTCTCTTTTAAATAATTCTGTTAGAAGAATAACTGATTTGCTTATGTCATAACCTCTATATAAATAGAGCAATGTAATAGATTCTATTCATTCAGTTAATTAGTTCATTCTAACTAAATAGCTACGTAGTTTTCCTCTCCATGATTCTCTGTCAAACTCTCTTTGTAACCTTCTCTATTAATTATGAAGCTCACATATGATAATGAATGAAGTTGATCAGTTTTGATCATACTTTAACACCATATGAAGAGTCTGGGTGTCCTAAATTTCTTTCTCGGCGTTAAGATAACTTATAACTCCTTAGACTTGTTTTTTATGTCAGCTAAAGGATCTTTTGACATAATTTCGAAGGTCAATCTTCTTGGTGCTAAGCAAACCAGCAAGATAATGAAGTAGCAAATGAAACAGGGGTGCCTCTAATCAAAGTCCGAGCCTTATCACCATCTGCTTCGACAATCAGTGTACTTGGACTTTACTTGACCAAACCTTGCTTAATCATTCCACGCACATACCGGATTTCTTCTAAGAGTCTCGACAAAAGCATGGGGATGCTGAACTACAAGTTGTGCGATATTGAAAGGGTACTATAAGTCAGAATATTCTCTTTGCTTAGATAATGATTTATCCTATCAAATATGTTGTGATTATAATTAGGCCACTTGATCATTAATTTAACATTCTTTGATTGGTTGGCTTGTGTTCTTAGGTCAATTGCCTATTCCATGAAAAACTAAGGGTCTGTGCGTTATCGTATTTTGTTTTAAGTTATCAGTTTTTTTAAAACTACAAACCAAAATATGATCGAAATCAGAAAAAGTAGTGTCTAGTTTTAGTTTTCAAAATAAGCATGATTACTATGAGTATGATCAATTTTAATTTTATAATACTACTTATTTTATATGACTCTAAAATCATAAAAACCAAAAATTGGAACTGAAAGTGATACCGAACGGGCCCTAAGACGTTTGTTGCACGTTCTTTAGTTGAAGTTGCATATCTTTCTAGGTTGCCATTACTTGTGCAATAACGAGCGTGTTGTTGAGTTTAGGTATTGATCATCTCAATGCTATTCATTTTTTCTATGATAGTCAGTCTCGCTTTATGCTAATTTTTTCTAAGTATTCTAAAAGCGTTTTACGGTCGACTGCCATTTTATTTGTGATGGTATACACGACTACACGACTATACGAGGGCTTATTGCATGGTCTTATGTTTCAACGACAATCAAGCTAAACAAAACTTTCCCAAAGTTTAGGGGAAGAGTCGAAGAGACACTCTAATCCATTCAAGTTGTACATTTATGATCGCATGCTCTACTTTGAGGGATGTTAGATATATCTTACCTATTTATTGTTATTATCATTCCTAACTCTAATACGAATAGGAAGATATGATATATTCCCTCCGTTTTTCAAATGATTTCTCAATTTTTCGTTTTTGTTTGTCTCGATTACATTTTCCATTTTCTTATTTGGATATCGTTCAGCAATTATAATATTGTTGCCCTCACATAAAGCACTTGGCCCCATATTCTCTCTCTTAATAAACAATTCTAAATAATACTCACTAGTCACTACCTTACTTTTCATTATAAAATAAAAATTAAGGCCCCACACCAACCTCCCTCCCTAAACTTTGTGCCTAAAAGAAATGAGAAATCCTCTATGAGACGAAAGGAGTAATATTTTGATAGTTGTATTGATTTAAGACTTTTTTTCCCGAATTTATTATCATGGGCTTTCATAAATACTTCTATATAATTAGTTAATCAAGCACTTAGGGATGGCAGGCGGGTAAAATTTGGTGGGTTTCGCACCGCATCCGCCCCAGTTGGGGCGGGGATGGGTATAGGTTTAGTGGGTGGTGGGTGGGTATGGGTATGAAAAGCTCTACCCGCTATAGGTAGTGGGTAGGTGGTGGGTATGAGAGTAAAACCGCCCCGCATCCGCCTGCCCCACATCCGCCCGCCCAATACCCACCTATTAATTTTTAGAAATTTTATTTTTACCATATAATCTAAAAGTCCAAAACCCACCCATCATTTTAATTTTTTTTAAATTAAAGCTATACAAATTACAATTTAATGATTTGTAATTACTGATTACTCCCTTACTGCCTTATTGCCTTACTCACTTACTGCCTTTTCATTGTAGAGGATGGCAGGAACTTTTTGGGTTGATGATTTTGGGCTTTTAGCTGAAATTGGCTTGCTAAAAAGCATAAAATGAATTAAATGTTCGCGGGTAACGGGCGAGTAACAGGCGGGTATGGGGCGGGTAAACTCAGATGGGTAAACCTAGGTGGGTGGTGGTGGTGGGGATGGTTTTGGGGTCATACCCACGTGGGCAGGCGTGGGTATGAGATCTTTACCCACCATGGGTGGTGGGTAGGTGGTGGGTATGAGAATTTAGGTGGGTATGGGTATGGGGGAGGGGGTCCCCGCACCCGCCTGCCCATTTTGCCATCCCTGAAGCACTTCAATTTTAATTTTTGTACGGTCAATTTTCACCGGGTCCCGATCCGAAAATGGATTTAATTTGGTCCACCTCCATTTTCCACAAGTTTCAGTCCAAATCGTCAGTCCGATCCCTTTTTGGACCGTTGAACACTACCTCTACTTATTTTTTGTGCGAAAATTGAAGGAGAAAAAGAAAACTGGACTTGGTCGAGTTGTGCAAAGTTCTAATCCAACATGACATTTCTATATAATGACCAAACAAGTAAAATAATTTAGCATGCAATGATAAATTACCCACTCCTGGTTTTAGTGTTGGTTTGGTGTGGGACCCACTGCTAGTGAAGTGCCGTTTAATTACCCTCCTATGGGGCAGCCAGCGCCTCCTAGGTCTATGATTAGGAGGCCCTCTACGGATCCTTCGGCCCGACGTGATGTATGGGGTTGCGGCTGCTCCCTCGCCGTCGTCTGCTTGGCACTTGGCAGAGTGTGGCAGACTGGGCACCCTGGTGCGGATGATGGCTCTTATGGGGGTGCTGCCAGTGCCACTAGTGGCCAGCCTAATCTCGATGGCCAAAGATAATTTTTTTTAGTGGAGTTTTTGTGTTTGGAAATCTTTAAAATGTTTTAAGTGCTTTGTTTGAAGGAGACTGATGCTTCATATGACCCTTTCTATTTTATGGTTGATTGTGTTATTGCAAAGAGCCAAAGAGGGTTTGCTTTGGCTTTACTTTTTCTACTCCAGAGTTTGTTGTTGATTTGGGTTTAAATTACTAGCAATTTTATTGTCAATAGTTAGCATTCTATGTGTAATGGCCAATTGGGGAGCCTAGTAGAAGAGGGTATTTAACTATATTAAACTCCTGTGCATTTCCAGAAGCATGCAGCTCTAGGATGAAAGATCATACACGTCACAATTGCTTTATTTCTTGTGCAATTCGCCAAAGTCGTGCAACCAATTATCACGAATTACCACGACACATAATACTTGTTGAGTACCAACATGCTGCCCACGAATTACCACTTAGAATCATTCTAAGCTCCGTCCATAGTCGTGCAACCAATTATCTTCAACGACTAATTAATAAAAACATAATAATTAGCGCGGCAAGTCACAATACAATATATAAGTTTACCAAATGTTGATGGATTACAACAGCTTGTCTTTCCTTCAGTATTCATCAATCGTAAACATGGGTCTCATGCGCCTCCGTTCCTTGTGCACTTTGCTTCTTTTGTCATCACTAGCTATGGCATCAGCTAGCGAGTACCGCACTTACCAACCGGATGAAACTTCATCATACACTTCATCTCCAGTTTACAATCCATCTCCTGATTACGAGGCATCATCATACACAAATACCCCAGTTTATAGCCCATCTTCAAAGTACGAGACACCCTCATACGTTCAAACCCCAGCATATGCCCCCTCTCCTAAGTATGAGACACCATCATACACCAAAACTCCAGTCTACACTCCTTCTCCCAAATATGAGACTCCATCATACATCTCAACCCCGTCTTACAGCCCTTCGCCCAAGTATGAGACCCCTTTATACACACAAACTCCCGTCTACAACCCCTCTCCAGATTATGAAACTCCATCATACTCTCCAACCCCATCTTACAACCCTTCTCCTAAGTACGAGACCCCATCATACACACATACCCCAATTTACAACCCTTCTCCTAAATACGAGACTCCATCATACTCTCCAACCCCATCTTACAACCCTTCTCCTAAGTACGAGACCCCATCATACTCTCCAACCCCATCTTACAACCCTTCTCCTAAATACGAGACTCCATCATACACCCCAACCCCATCTTACAACCCATCTCCCAAGTACGAGAAGCCATCATACACACAAACCCCAATCTACAACCCTTCTTCGAAATACGAAACTTCATCATACACCCCAACCTCATCTTACAGCCCTTCTCCGAAATACGAGAAACCATCGTACACAGAGACTCCAATCTATAGTCCTTCTTCTAAATACGAGAATCCATCATATACCCCAACCTCTGTTTACAAACATTCTCCTAAGTATGATTCACCCAAGTATGAGACCCCATCATACTCCCCAACACCAGTATACAACCCCTCTTATGAATATGATATCCCGTCATACACGAAAACCCCAATCTACAAACCATCTCCCAGTTATGTGACTCCGTCATATCCAACTACTCCATCATACAGTCCTTCTTCTAAGGTCTTGTCTAAAATTTATGGTGTACAAGGTGTCATTTATTGTAATTCATGTTATGACTTCACACCAATAGAAGGTATGTTCTTTCTCAATTATAAGCATATATTTTTTTTTACAAATCTAAAAATGATAGTGACATATAAAAATAGTTGTAATTGTTCTTACACATTGGATCATTTAAAACAGGGTTATAATAATAAAAATTGCAATCTTTTTAATGAGAACCCCTAGCTATACAATTTATACAAGTGATAACAGGATGTTGTTGTGAAATTAATACGGTTTACAGATCTTCCAGTATAACTACTAGTCCTAACTCTAAGGAAAGTTGTGCTAAAAATAAAATTTTAACTCATTGCAAAATTGTACAATGTGAAATACTTTTGTTATATATACTATGACCTTTTCGATTAGTTTTGCAAAATAGTATGAAACTCACTAACGACATAATATTTCAAGTTTATTTTATTGGAAAACATATAATAATGTCGTATATGACAACATATCTAAAATTTCATAAAGTTTAGAAAAACCTATGCAAAAACAGTCATATAACTTCCTTTTTGTTCTTCCTTTCAAGTTTATCTTAGTATCATAAAACATAATAATAAACTAAAACCATTCACTAAACATAAAAGTATAGTATAATATAATATATATATATAGACATTATTATCAAAATTATTTAACAAATAATGTTAATTCTTGAATTTGATTGTGAGCAGGAGCTGTAGCCAAAATTTCTTGTGAAGCAAAGAGTAAGGATGGATACAAGGGAGCCAAATTCTCCATGTTGACTCCCAAAACAGATAAAAATGGTTACTTTTTAGCTACATTTACTCCCGAGCAACTTGGTGACTACTTAAAGCCAAAAGATTGCAAAGTTTATCTTGAAAGCTCTCCATCATACACATGTAATGTTGCTACCAACGTGAACCTAGGGATAACAGGGGCTCCTCTAACTTATCCCCAACATGTTGCCAACTACAAGAAACAATACGCCTTGGAGCTATACTCTATTCCACTTTTTGCTTATACATCAAGTGAAAAATGTGAATATTATCCAACACACCACAAAACACCTGTTTATGCACCTCAATCAAGTTACACTCCAAAATCAAGTTATAAGGCTCCAACGTACACTCCACCAACCTACACTCCAAAATCAAATTACAAGGCTCCATCAAACACTCCAACCTACACACCAAAGTCGAGTTATGAGGCTCCATCATACACTCCAGTAAGCTACACACCCAAATCAAGTTACAAGGCTCCATCTTACACAGCGCCAACCTACACTCCAAAATCAAGTTACAAGTCTCCATCATACACCAAAGAAACCTATATTCCAAGCTATGAAACTCCATCGTACACTGCTCCAAAATCAAGTTATGGAACTCCAAGTTACCTTCCCAAATCCGAGGAAAAAAGTCCCACCTACACCAATTATGGATACTAAGAAAATAAATATTATAATTTAATTTGATTTTTTTTCTTATGCAATTATTTATAGTTCAAGATATTCGAGAAATGTACTAACATTGTGACATTTGTATTGAATACAAGATTATACCATTTCTAGGTGAATCATTATATGAGAATTTGAAGTTGTGTTCCTTCTTTTGTCTGTCTTTTTACACTATATTTTGAGAAATACAAGAAAAAGAATTTCGTTATGCAAATATTTACTTACCTAATTGATATATAAATAAAAATATATTTTGTGTTTCCTTGAAGATAAAATCATAAATGAACAATGAGTTGTTAATTATCTTGTGATTCTTGTAAAATCCTTCTTTTGAGATAATCAATTTGATTTAGTAACTAGTGATCATCATATCTTACATATAGATGCATTTAATGTCGATACTACACCCACCGAGCCACGCACACCCATCGCAGCACCTCTCTCCTCTGCATTGTGTATGCGTCCCTTACTCTGATTCGCTTTGATGACTATCGTCCTCCCAAAAGCCAAAATTACAATTGTTGTGGTCTTTATTGTGGCTTTACCTACCTATTCTCCTAGTGTATTAGTGATATTTATGTATCATTTATGTAAACCTCGAAGCAATTCCAAACTACACCTCAGCGGCCACCTTACTCTCAAAATCCACAGCCACAACTATCGACTCAATGCATAGGAAATTCTTTTGGAACCAAACTCCTGGAAAGGAAGCTATACCACTAATCGCTTGGGATAAAGTTTGTACCCCAAAATGTCTAGGGGGTTTAGGTTTGAGGAAAACCTTCCCACTAAATCAGGCATTTCTAGCTAAGTTAGCTTGGAAAGTGATGTCAGAACCGGATAACCTCTGGGTTAAACTTGTCAGGCAAAAATACCTCAAAAACACCTCCATCTTTAAATACGCACCAAAACCAACACACTCTACCATTTGGAGCAAGATAATGGAAAAAAGAGACATCATCAGGAAAGGCATTCGATGGAAAATAGGCGATGGGGCCTCTATCCTCATTTGGCTGGACAATTGGGTTACGAACCGTTCCCTATACGAGATCCTAGAGCCCGATCCCAGCTCTATCAATATGCACCTAACTTTAAATGAGTTCATCACCTGTAATAAAACTTGGGACTACCCAAAGCTGGCAACTTTAGTCCCTACTAACATACTTGACCTAATTAGAGGTATTCCTCTACCCCAGAGCCCTTTCAGAGACACTTCGATATGAGGTTTGTCCTCCCATGGCGAGTTCACAATCAAATCCGCAAACTGGTTAGCCCATAATTTGAACTTTGACGCCCCTAAATGAGAATTTAGGAAAATTTGGAAGCTTCAAATACCCCCTAAGCTCCAAATCTTTCTTTGGCAACTTCTTCACAAAGCCATCAGTGTTCGTGCGATCCTTCATCAAAGGAAAATTATCCCTTTCCACACCTGTCCGGTTTGCGAAATGGGCGACCCGGAAACCATTGATCACTTATTCCTCCACTGCCATAACATTAGAAAAATTTGGGATCTCCCAGAGGTCCTACAATGATCTAGCACCTTTAGTAGACATTCTATCCCAGCTACTTTTCGTCATCACCTTAAAGATAAAGGTTCTACGTCCAAACTCTCCTTCATTCTCTGGAGCATTTGGAAAGAAAGAAATGATATAGTCTTCAACGACTCACGCCTCAACATACATAGAATTTACCATCGTGCTAGACTGTACCATTATGAATGGGAGATGCGTACCCACTTCGATGATTTCGCTCTGCACCCATCCAATTTGAGTTCCCTAACCCCCAACGCCCCCATTACTCCCACAAACGCCACCACACGTCCACCCATTCTCATTTCCTGGTCCCCCCTCCTCCAGGGACTATCAAGCTAAACTTCGACGACTCTGTCAAAAACAACAACGCAGCAGCAGGATACATCCTCCGAGATCATACTGGTCATGTAATCAAAGCAGAAACCCACAACCTAGGCAACACAAATGTCTTGGTAGCCGAAGCTACTGCCCTTCACCGCGGGCTCCTCCAGGCCTCCATCTTCACAACCTCTTCTCTTATCATCGAGGGTGACAACCTACTAGTTATTAATGCAGTCAATGGCAAGTGCAATACCCCATGGCAAATAGGCAACATCATCGATGACATCAAGCTCCAGCTCCAAAATTTTCAAGAAGTCCACACCAACAACATCTATAGGGAAGGCAATCGTGTAGCAGATTGGATAGCAAATGCAGGTCACTTAGTGGTAGATTTTATGTGTATCTCATATTGGAGTGGTTCTGAACTCTCAGTCTTACTTTGTAACGATAGTTTAGGAGTTACCCTCGAGCGGAGGGTCTCCTAACTATCCCCTACTTTCTCCTTACCTTTATAAAAAAAATTGTAAAGTTATATATTTTTGATAGGTTTCCTTATTTAGTTTGGGACTTTATAGTAAGTAGGGTTAGGGTTGTTGGAAATAAGCCTCAAAGTTTGTGTCTCACATGGGTGGGTTAAGAGCAATTTCCTTAGTATTTCAATGTCAACATTTTTCCTTTGTTTATAAAGTACTTGCATCCCACATAGGAAGATAGTGGGTTTGTTGCATGGTTTATTTATCCCCTTACCATTGTAACTCTTGTTTGGATACTAGAGACTATACTCTAGGAACCACCACACACATGCGCGCGCGCGGGCCGGGCTCGGGCACGGGTCGTGGGCTTGTGGCGTTGGCACGACGCATTCGCGGTGTGGGTGTGTATCATATTAGTTTTGAGAGTGCCATTTTTGTCTCCCACTACTGCTATATATATCCCTTCTCTGGTTAGCACAAAATACACAGGAAATTACTTCTCTCAATTTTACTCTCTCTAAAATCTTTTCTTTCAATTCGGGTTGTCTCTGTCACTCCAACCGTCTGCTTGTGAGTGCACACGAACGGACGGTGCTGTGCTAATCTTGGAGGGTGGTCTCCGGGAGGTAGTTTGCACCCGTGCTGCGGCAAAATCACCTTTAAGGACAGTGGAGGTCTCCACGACACAGTGCTCATCTCTTTTACGTTTTCCATACTTTAAGTAAGATTGTTCTCATCTCTTTTTTCAGTCTCCTTGCGCAATTAGTTTCAACAATCTTAAAGGTGGTTTTCGAGTTTCTGTTATCATGGCTTTGCGTAACTCCATTCCTGACATGTCTGAGATTGAGTCCTTGGATGGGAAAAATTATAAACGTTGGGCTGTCAGGGTTAGATTCTACTTAGAACAAATTCATGTTGCTTATGTTCTTGACGATCCTGTTGTCCCTACTGATGAGACCGAAAAACTGGCCTATGAGACCAAATTTGCTAAGGATGACAGAACTTGCAAGGGGATGTTACTTCACTATATGTCCAATGCTTTACTTGACATTTATATGACTTTTAACCATGCTAAGGACATTTGTGATACCTTAGAAAAGAAGTATGATGTTGATGATGTTGGGACCAAACGCTACTATATTAGTAAGTGGATGGCTTTTAAGGTAGACGATGACAAACCTATTTTAGACTAAGTTCATGAGTTTGAAACCCTTTGTACCAATATTGTTGCTGAAGTATTATTTGTGAGTACACCCAGGCTATTGTCCTTATTGAGAAACTGCCCTCCTCTTAGAAGGACTACAAGAACCAACTCATGCATAAGAGGAGAGACCTTACCCTTGAAGAACTTGTTGGACATCTGAAAATTGAGGAAGAAAACCGCCTTAAGGACAAACCTTCTAACAATTCTGTTTTTCCTAAAGCTAATCTTGTGGAGTCCAAAAACTCCAACTATAACAGGAACAAACACAAGGGAAAAGGCCCTTACAAAGGGGGCAACAACCTTAAGGCTCAAGGAGGAGTGCAGAAATACAAGTTCAAAGGAACCTGCCACGAATGTGGAAAGCCTGGACAGAAAGCTGCTGACTGCTAGAATAAAAAGAAAGACAAAAACCAAGCAAACTTGGTAGAATAATCTGACACCATTGTTGCTGTTGTATCTGAAGTCAACCTTGCTGGAGACACCGCTGAATGGATCGTTGACACAGGAGCAACTAGGCACATTTGCACCAACCGATCCATGTTTGACAAATATGAGAAGATGGAAGGTGAAAATGTGTTCATGGGGAACTCTGCATCAACAAAAGTCAATGGTAAAGGGAAGATCACTCTCAAACTCACTTCTGGAAAATTCTTATCTCTTACTAATGTACTTCATGTTCCTGAAATGCGTAGGAATTTAATTTCTGGTAGTCTGTTGATGAAAGCTGGTTTAAAGTTGTCTTTTGATTCTGATAGACTTGTCATTACTCGTAATGGGGAATTTATGGGAAAAGGGTTTTTGTAATGGGGGGCTTTTTACTTTGGATGCAACTGCTGAAATCATGAATAAATCTGGTTCTACTTCTTCTTATATTGCTGTGTCTATTGATTTGTGGCACTCTAGATTAGGTCATGTTAACGTAACCTATATTAAAAGGTTGAAAAATCTGAACCTCATTCCTAGACTCTCAGGTTCTGACTTTCCCAAATGTGAAATTTGTGTTGAAGCCAAGTATGCTAGGAAACCTTTCAAAATAGTTGAAAGGCAATCTGAACTTCTAGACTAGGTCACTGAGACCTAGGTGACTTTAAGAACTATGAAAGTCGAGGAGGGAAAAAGTATTACATTACCTTTATAGATGACTATTCCCGCTACACAGTAGTATACCTATTGAAATCCAAGGATGAGGCAGAAGAGATGTTTTTAAGGTACAAGGCTGAGGTTGAAAACCAATTGGATAGGAAAATCAAGAGACTTAGGAGCGATAGGGGAGGAGAATACGATCCTACTTCTCTAAAGACCTTTTGTGAACAAAATGGGATTATTCATGAGTTGACTGCCCCTTATACCCCTGAACAAAATGGTATAGCTGAAAGGAAGAATAGAACACTAAAGAACATGATGAATGCTATGCTGATTAGTTCTGGACTTCCTGATAACATGTGGGGGGAAGCCATTTTATCTGCCTGTCATGTACTGAACCATGTACCCCATAAGAAACTAGATAAGACTCCATATGAGATGTGGAAGGGTCACATCCCAAATCTAAAATACTTGAAAGTGTGGGAGTGTCTTGCTAAAGTTGCCATACCTTCCTTTAAAAGGGATAAGATAGGACCAAAGACTGGTGACTCTATTTTCATTGGGTATGCTTGTCATAATGCTGCTTATCGTTTTCTTATTAAGGATGCTAGAGGCTCCTATGCTTGTGGTTCAATTGTCGAGTCGAGAGATGCTGAATTATTTGAACATGTTTTTCCTTTGAAATGTTTTTCTGTTGCTTCATGTTCCTCTACTGCTGATCATGCACTGCCTGTTAGTATTCCCTTAGTGACTAAACCTGCTGAGGAAGAACCTAGGAGGAGTAAGAGACCTAGAAAGGAAAGTAGCTTTGGGCCCGACTTTGTCACTTCCTTTCTTACTGAATCTTGTGTCTTGAATGAGAATCTCGTGTATGTCTTTATTTTGGAAAAGGACCCTAGAACCTATAGTGAGGCTATGAAATCTGTTAACGCTGTATTTTGGAAAGAGGCCATAGACAGTGAGCTAGAGTCCATTATGAGTAACAACACTTGCGAATTAGCAGACCTTCCTAGGGGTTGTAAGCCTATCTCTAGCAAATGGATCTTTAATAAGAAGCTAAAGCCTGATGGCTCCATTGATAAGTATAAAGCGAGACTAGTTGTGAGAGGTTTCAGTCAAAGAGAGGGAATAGATTATTTTGACACCTATTCGCCAGTCACTAAGATTGCCACCATTAGAACCTTGATTGCTTTAGCTGCTATTCACGGCCTAATAGTACATCAAATGGATGTTAAGACTGCTTTTCTAAATGGTGACCTTGAGGAAGAGATCTATATGGGCCAACCTGAAGGTTGTGTAGTCCCTGGACAAGAACAAAAGGTGTGTAAGCTAGTAAAGTCTCTTTATGGTTTAAAACAAGCCCCTAAACAATGGTACCAAAAGTTTGATAGCACCATAACCAGTTTTGGGTTTCTTGTAAACGAGAGTGACACTTGTGTATATGCTAAGAGTGACTCCTGAGGTTGTGTAATAATTTGCCTTTATGTTGATGATATGTTGATCCTTGGGACTAGCTTAAATTTTGTGATTGAAGTAAAGGATTTCTTAAGTACTAGGTTTTAAATGAAAGACATGGGGGAGGCTGACCTTATCTTGGGAGTAAAGATCACTCGGTCTTCTCATGGATTTAGCTTGAGTCAGGCCCACTATGTAGAAAAGGTACTTAGAAAGTTTAATTCATTTGAGGTTGACCCAGTTAAGACTCCTTATGATCCTAGTGTTCATCTAGTAAAGAATAAGGGAGATCCTGTGAGTCAATCTGAGTATGCCAAAGTAATTGGTAGTATTATGTATTTGATGAATTGCACTAGACCTGATGTTGCTTACACTATTAGTAGACTCAGTAGGTACACTTATAACCCTAGAAAAGACCATTGGGGTGCTTTGCGCAGGTTACTCAGATACCTTAGAAGAACCATGGATTGGGGCATTCACTTTTTTTCTTCTCCTGCTGTCTTAGACGGGTATTGTGATGCTAACTGGGTATCTGGAAATGATGAGATTAACTCTACTAGTGGCTTTGTTTTTACCTTGGGTGGTGGTGCGATTTCTTAGAAATCTTGTACTGCTATGTCGACTATGGAATCTGAATTTGTTGCACTTGAGTTGGCAGGAAACGAGGCAAAATGGCTAAGGAATTTGCTGAATGATGTTCCATTGTGGGGGAAACCAGCTCCTTCAGTTGCATTGCATTGTGACTCTCATGCAGCTATTGCAGTGGCAAAGAACAACGTGTACAACGGAAAGAAAAGACACATTCGCCTCAGACACAAGGTTGTCAAAGATTTGATAAGCAATGGAGTGATAACACTGGACTATGTAAGGTCCGAAAAGAACCTTGCGGATCCGTTTACTAAAGGCCTTTCTAGAAATGTAATTGAGGATGCATCCAGAGAAATGGGACTGAGACCCATTTGAATGTAATAATGAAACCCTACTCCACGCAGTGGAGTTCAAAGGGCAACATTAAGTAATAAAAGCACTTATATTTTGTCTATCCCTCTTGTGTAAAGTTATGTTGTGAAGTGCATATCACTTGTGTTTGAGGTTGAGCAAAAGGCTCTTAATGAACCCATATCCACAGTTGTGTTATCGTGTGTGGTGATACACACTTGATGGGATTCACCTACTTAGATGTGGAAGTGGGGCCGCTTCCTATGAGAAACTGGGGTCGTTTCTCTAGGGCATCTATGAGCATCCAGGTAAGGCGTATGGCCAGTATAGGCGCCACATTGATCGCGGAGTGACTGATTCTGAAAGGGATGGATGTGTGGTTTAGATGAAGGCTTCAAGTTCTTTCAAGTTCAAGATGAAAATCACTTGTTTGAACGAGACTCCAGAGTCTATCTCACTAAGTGTTAATTCAAGTCGCAAGACATTAACACCTATGCATTCTTCTTTTGCCAAATACCCGAATTGTTATTCTCTTCCTCTTCTCATTCCTAAACTTTGATTCTTGTGGGGGATTGTTTGAAATAAGCCTCAAAGTTTGTGTCCCACATGGGTGGGTTAAGAGCTATTTCCTTAGTATTTCAATGTCAACATTTTTCCTTTGTTTATAAAGTACTTGCATCCCACATAGGAAGATAGTGGGTTTGTTGCATGGTTTATTTATCCCCTTCCCATTGTAACTCTTGTTTGGATACTAGAGACTATACTCTAGGAACCACCACACACACGCGCGCGAGGGCCGGGCCGGGTTCGGGCACGGGCCGTGGGCGTGTGGCGTTGGCGCGACGCGTTCGCGGTGTGGGTGTGTATCTTTTTAGGGCCCATCTGTTTTGAGAGTTTGCGAGATTCTCAAAATCTCTTTGTAACGGAAATTCTTTGTTTCCCAGTTTGCTGCGTTTGACTTGCCGTTACTGCTGCCTTGATTTCCGCCAGTTATTCTCTTCCCAGAATAACTGATCGCCATTTTTCTCTCCCACTACTGCTATATATATCCCTTCTCTGGTTAGCACAAAATACACAGAAAATTACTTCTCTCAATTTTACTCTCTCTAAAATCTGTTCTCTCAATTCGGGTTGTCTCTGTCACTCCAACCGTCTGCTTGTGAGTGCACACGAACGGACGGTGCTGTGCTAATCCTGGAGGGTGGTCGTCGGGAGGAAGTTTGCACCCGTGCTGCGGCGAAATCACCTTTAAGGACATTGGAGGTCTCCACGACATAGTGCTCATCTCTTTTACGATTTCCATACTTCAAGTAAGATTGTTCTCATCTCTTGTTTCAGTCTCCTTGCACAATTAGTTTCAACAATGGTTTATTTTTCCCTTGTATATAAACATTTGAGTTTCATTCAATGAAGGCACGATTGTTTTCTCCCAAATACAAAACTTCACAAATCTTAACATGGTATCAAGAGCTTCTCTAGGTTAGAGAAAACAATTTTTTTTACTCGATCTAGTGTCAAAGACGTGATCTTTGGCAGTTCCTGTACTTTGTTCTTCTTTGTCTGCTATAGTTTTCTTTTCTGGCCTTCACCACCGTTCATCTTGTCTGCCGATGCTGGTCAAACACCGACTCCTCCACCTGCTACTCGATATGAGCCTTTAACTCCTTAGTAGTTACATCGTTCGGAGGGTACCGGTTCCGTAATCAGCCCTATTCTGTTAAAGGGCACAAACTATGATGAGTGGGTGCGGTCTCTTCGTAATAATTTGCGTGCCAAGAATAAACTAGGGTTCGTGGATGGCACCATTACTGAACCAAACCCTAAGTCTAAGGATTATGATCAATGGGGCATCGTAAATTCAATGTTAGTGGCTTGGATATTCAACACTCTAGATGTTTCTATTCGCAAAACCGTGTCGTTTCCCGATAACGTGAAGGTGTTGTGGGATGATCTTCGTGATCGTTATTCTTTGCGTAATGGTCCACATATTCATGAACTTAAAGACATGATTAGTTCTTGCAAGCAACGTGGTCGTTCCGTTTCCGAGCATTATGGTGAGTTACGTTCTTTGTGGGAGGAATTGGCTAGTGCCGTTAGATTACCTTCATATACTTGTTCCGCGCGTCTGAGTATAAAGTTCTGTTGGAGAATGAAAAACTCCATCAGTTTCTGTTAGGTATTGTTAGCAAGAAGTATTGCGATGTTGCGCAAGGTTTATTATTATTGCTAGACCCTTTACCATCAGTCACATATGCTCATGGCAAGGCCCTATCGGCTGAGCGGCATCAAACCGTGTCGGAGGCTCATGATACTCGCACAGATGTCATTGGTTTTGCTGTAGATGGTGTTTCTTCCTCTCGGATTGTTAGTAGTGGGGAATCTCATATGTGTTCGCATTGTGGTCGTAAAGGGCAAGAAAAAGACAAATGCTTTGAACTAATTGATTGGTTGGAGTGGGCTGTCTCCGGTGGTCGGGGGGCTCGCGGTGGCAGGTCCGGTAACAACCGTGGGTGTGGCAGCTTTGCGGGTGCCGTAGACAGTCAACAAGGTGGGACAACAGCTCATGGTGCTGTTGACGTTGACAATTCTAATCTTCCTACACTTTCTGATTCACAAATTCACCAATTAATTGCTGGTTTGAATTCCTCAAAGTCTGCAAATACCAATACTCCTAAGTTGCACGGTAAGACTGATTTATGTCAATGGATTATCAATACGGGTGCGTCAAATCACATGTCGGGTAATCTGGATTTATTTTGTGAAATTCATGATATACCTTCGGAACCCGTTGGTCTTCCGAATGGTAAAAGTACCACTGCCACTAAGGAGGGTCGTATTAAAATTAGCGACTATGTTATGTTAGACAATGTATTATATGTCCCTGCTCTTAGTTGCAATTTAATGTCCGTGTCTTAATTTCTCGAACAACAGAAATTTATTGTTATTTTACTAATAAGTTATGTGTTATTCAGGACCCGAGTTCGAGGAACCTTATTGGAGCGGGGGAGCAACGTAATGGGGTCTATGTGTTCTATCCAGTTCGTCGTGTTCAAGAAAATAAGTCTGTTGTTCAAGACACTTTCATGTTATGGCATTGGCGTCTGGGTCATCCGTCTATGAAAGTGGTCCGCACTTTACCAGGCATAGCTAGTAGTATTAAAAATAATGTTTGTGATGACGATTGTCAAGTGTGTTTTTTAGCAAAGCAACCCCGTAACTCTTTTCCTTTAAGTATTAATAAAGCTTCCGATTTATTCTCCTTAATCCATTGTGATATATGGGGTTCTTATCAAGTTCCCTCGAGCTGTGGCGCGCATTATTTTTTAACCATTGTCGATGATTATTCTAGAGCTACTTGGGTGTATTTAATGGTCGAAAAATACGAGGTTGGAACATTGATAAAGATTTTTTGTGCTATGGCTAAAACACAATTTAACAAGCAAGTTAAGGTCATTAGAAGTGACAATGGGCAAGAGTTTATGTGTTTGCGTGATTTTTATACTCAAATGGGCATTTTACATCAAACATCCTGTATTGACACTCCGCAACATAATGGACGGGTTGAGCGTAAACATCAACATGTCCTTAATCTGGCTCGTGCATTGCGGTTTCAGGCTCATTTGCCTATTGATTTTTTGGGGGAATGTGTTTTGTCCGCTTGTCATCTTATCAATCGAACTCCTACCCATGTTTTGCAGGGAAAATCCCCTTATGCGTTATTGTATGGTTGTGCGCCAAATTTAACGTCATTAAAATTCAATGGTTGTTTGTGCTATGCGGCGTATAGGCCTCGTATTAAAGATAAGTTTGGACCAAGGTCGCGAAAATGTATCTTTGTTAGATACCCTTTTGGTAAAAAAGGGTGGCGTCTCTTTGATTTGGAAAAACATGAGTATTTCGTGAGTCGGGATGTTAAATTTCTTGAACATGTATTCCCATTCACTAATGTCAAGATAGCTATTGATGGCTCGTTTGATCTTGATAACTACTTGTGTTTTGAATCTAACGGCGCATTGTATGATGACGATGATGAGTTGGGTATGGTGTGGCGTGAAGAGCAGGCTGGGCAACCTATTGTTGAGGCTACAACGAGTATATCACAGCCTGCTGCTGTTGGTGTGAGTGCCATCACTGATGCAGGGGCTGCTGCTCAAGTAGTGGTGCCCTCGGAGCAGGGTATTGTGTGCGGGCAGCCTCTTACGTCAATGCCGCTTGGTTCTGTATCAAGGGGGAGTTCAGTGGATGCTGCGGAGAGTGAGAACGTAGAGGGTAGTTCCTTCTCCGTGGAGAGTGAGGTCCTTGGTCGTGGTCACCGAGTTAAAACAACTTCTACGCAGCTTCGTGGTTTTGTCACTCATGCTGTTGTTCGTAACGTAGACCCCCCTACTACTGCTTCTCCTTCTCCAACTCGTTCCTCAGGTAAACTGTTTAACATAGCTTGTTATGTAAATTATGATAAATTTTCTGAGACATAAACATTTTTTGGCAGCTATTTCAAAGGTTCTTGAGCCTACTTCTTTCAAAGAAGCCATGCTTGATTCAGGTTGGAGGCAGGCTATGAAAGAGGAAATTGATGCGCTTGAACGAAATGGGAATTGGACTTTGGAGGTTTTGCTTGAAGGCAAGCGAGCCATTGGTAGTGGTTGGGTGTTCCGAACCAAGTACCATTCCACAGGTGCCATTGAACTTCTTAAAGCACGTTTGTTAGTACATGGTAATCGTCAAATTGAAGGTATTGATTATAATGAAACATTTGCTCCTGTTGCCAAAATGGGTATTGTACGCTTATTTCTTGCTGTTGCTATCTCTCGGGGTTGGGAGCTTCATCAAATGGATGTACGCAATGCTTTTTTGCATGGTGACTTGGAGGAGGAAGTCTGTATGAAACTTCCTCCGGGTTACTCTAGTTTTGTTCCTGGTCAGGTTTCCAGATTACTTAAGTCTTTGTATGGACTACGTCAAGCTCCACGACAATGGTTTGAAAAACTTTCTTGTGCTCTCCGGAAATTTGGGTTCGTTCAGTCATATGTTGATTATTCTTTGTTCTCTTACCAGCAGGGTGGTGTCTCTTGATATCACGTATTTATATAGACTTTTCTCCCTTATTTACAAGCTAATTTGTGCGTCATTGGAGCTCTTGGGAGCTATTTTGTGCTAACTATCGTAAATAGTTGTGGTTTCGTGTTTTAGTGTTGAATTCCAGGTTTTAGGGAGTTTTCTCCTTATTCCCGAGCCTTTGGAAGCAACCACGGCTTTACGAGGTGTTACGGGGCACGTAGGAAGGCTCATGAGTTTTATGGGTAGTTTAGGAGGTCCCAAGACCCCTAAACGTGAAGTTTAGAGAGCCAAAGAGTCAAAAAGGGAGGTTTCCGTACTCTTATCGGGCAAAAATGGCCCGATCGGGCGAAGTATTTATGGTCGGGTACAGAAGTCGCGGACCCGATCGGGTAAGCTGTGCCCGATCAGATCGGGCGAGACGACATGGACCAGACCCGATCGGGCACATTCTGCCCGACCCGATCGGGCTGGATGCTGATAGCCCTTGTTTTGTTGCTGCTTGCGAGGAGATCGCGTTGGCCCAATCTGTCGCCAGACCCGATCGGGTGGTGGCCTCGGGCCAGATCGGGTGGGCCGCATTTCGTCGCGTACGCTGCTGCTTCCACGCTGAGCCCAACAAGAAGCCAAGCTGAAGACTTGTCACTATGGATCCGATCGGGTAGAGGCCTCGGGCCCGATCGGGTCCCATGCACTTATTCGCGAATTTCGTCTTTTGTTTCCGTTTTAATTAGACTTGAGGGGGTATTATAAATACCTTTTTCCTCATTATTTAGAGACATCTTTTATTCATCTCTTTACTGCTTTAGACTCTAATTTATTCTTCATTGTTCTTAGCTTAGTTTAAACACTTAGATTAGATTAAAGGTGATTGAACCTGTTCCGATTTCAATAAAAGTTCCTGCTTTCTGTCAATTGGTATTCTTCTTTGCCCTAATCTCTTTTATCATTCTCAATTGCTTAGTTTATTTATTCAATTATTCATGATGCAATTATTAGGGTTTCATATTAGTTTTGTCGTTGTTAATTCGATTATGAGTGAGTAGTTCAATTTCTAGGGATTTAGAGAGGGAAGCCATGTTTATACCATGATTATTTGAATTGCTATTAGTTTCTAGGGTTTGATGAGATAGGTTATGGTGTGATTTGTTCTTATTGAGTAATTAACGTTATTGCGCAGTTTCTTTGATTACTTGAGGTTAATAATCGTTTGCATAGATCCGTCTTACTTTTAGAGGCCTAGTACACACCAGTAATTCTGATTAAGTTTGTGAACATGCTGCATATGTTGAATTATGGACGTTGAGACTTAACCATAGCTTGACACGTGTTCTGATCTATCGATTCTCGACCTAGGTTCTGATAGTTGTTTGATCCTTTGATTGGTATAAGCATGGTGGACCGAACTAATTCCCTAGACCTTTAATTCATAGTTAAATTCCGATCTTTATATTGCTTTCTAGTAGTTAATTATTAGTTCAGCTGAATTCTATCTGATTTTTGTCTGAAGTAGCTTTTTAGCTGAATATTAACTTAGAACTCCGTCTCTCTGTGGATTCGACCCTACTTCCCTTGACTAACATTGTTAAAGGACATAGGTTTATCTTTGATTAGGTGATACGACTTTAGCCTATCAAAATTTGGAGCCGTTGCCGGGGAGACGGCTAGATTTCTAAGTTTCTATTTGATTATTTGGTCTACTTCTCTATGCCTCGTTGGAACTTCATTGTTCCTATTGAGGTACGTTTTACTGCTTCTTTTTGTTTCTTTTGTATGCCCAAGTCTCAAAGAAACGGTTCTCCTATCCCAGCGAATCCAGATCTTACTAGGACAATCAGGCGGATTCGAAAGAAAAATCAGAAAGAAAAGCAGTCTGTTCAGCTGAACACCTGGAACAGACACCTTGAGTTCAGTCATGTCAAAGTCACTGAAATCATATGGGGTGCCCAACCCAGATGGTCTCTCCACCGGACCTACTATGCCCACCATTGCCGCAGCAAATTTTGAGATTAAGCCTGGACTCATCAGCATGGTCCAGCAAAATCAGTTTGGTGGGCATCCTACTGAAGATCCGGCAAATCATCTGCAACGGTTTCAACAACTTTGTCGAACCGTTAAACATGCCGGCGTCACTCCAGATCAACTCAAAGTCATGTTGTTCGAGTTTTCATTGAGAGATAGAGCCCAGAAGTGGTTGAACGATGTGAAAGAAACAGAATGGAGTGAGATTTCTGCTGCGTTTCTAAGAGAGTATTATCCACCTACAAAAACAGCAGAAATCAGAAATAAATTAGCCACATTTTCCCAAGAGCCTGATGAAACATTACGGGAAGCGTGGGCTAGGTTTAGGGATTTACAGAGAGAGTGTCCACACCACAACATGGATAAATGGTTCTTGACGCAGACATTCTATAATGGTCTGCAGCCTCAGACGAAGAGTATTGTTGATTCGTCTGCAGGAGGAGTTTTTCTGGATAAGGAAGTGCATGTAGGCTACGAGTTTCTATCAAACCTCGCAGCCAATGATCATTCCACTTCCCGAAGCCTCACGAGGAAGGTAGTGGAGGTAGATGCCATTGCATTATTGACTTCGCAGATGGCGAAGCTGAGTCAACAGATTAACACCTTCAACTCCTCTTCCTCAGCAGCACCCCCTTTGAGTATCAGTGCTATGTCTGTAGTAGCACCCATTACCTCATCTTACTGCGAGGTATGTGGTGTTCAGGGTCACTTTGGGCATGACTGTCAGTTCAGTCAACTTCAGATGGAGCAGGCAAACGCCTTTCAACAAAGGCCACAAACCTTTCCCCCTCAACATAACTACCAAAACCCACAAAACTATCAACCTCCACCTCCACAAAACTACCCTAAACCCTCATACCATCAAACCCAACAAAATTTCCAAAGACCACCACCACAAAACTTCCATCACCACAATAATTTCCAAACTCCACAAAATTTTCCCACCCCACATCCACAAAACAATAACCCACAAGAGCCTAGCAATTCTGAACTGATGAAATTGATATTGTCTATGCAAAAGGCAAATGAGGAAACACGGAGGAACCAAGAGAAGCATATCAAACTTCTCGAGGCTCAAGTTGCTCAGTTGGCAGAAACTAATGCACAGAGGCAGCAGGGACAATTGCCAGGGCAACCCGTTCAGAGAGAACATGTGAATGCCATCACTCTTCGTAGTGGCATAGCTTATGATGCTCCTCCATTGCCCGTTGATGAGGTTACCCTAACTGCAGGGAAGAAGAGGGTGGTAGAGGAAGGAAAAAGGAAGAATTCGACGCCTGAAGTCGATTTGTCTGCAGAAGCTGAACAGACGGGGAAGAAATAGGAGAAGGTTTCTGAAACGCCTTTTACACCAAGGCTACCTTTTCCTCACAGGATGCAACAGTCCAAGGTCGATCAGCAGTTTGGTAAGTTCTTGGTTATGGTCAAGAACCTTGAGGTAACGATTCCATTCACAGATCTAATTACCCAAGTGCCTGTTTTTGCCAAATTTATGAAAGACATGATCACTAAGAAAAGAGACTTTGGTGGGGCAGAACGTGTCGCTCTTACTGAAGAGTGTAATGCTTTTATCCAAAATAAAACCCCACCAAAGTTAAAAGATCCTGTTAGTTTTTCTATACCCTGCCATCTAGGACCTATTTTTATTGACAAGGCTTTGTGTGATTTAGGTGCTTCTGTTTCTATTATGCCATTATCTGTTTTTGAGAAACTGAACATGGGAGCACTTAAATGCACACAAATCACTCTACAGATGGCGGATCGTTCTATAAAATACCCTCTAGGTGTTTTAGAGGACGTTCCTGTTAGGGTTGGGAAATTCTATATCCCTGTTGATTTTGTGGTGTTAGATATGGATTAGGATGCCCAGATTCCTATTATCTTGGGTAGGCCATTTTTGTGTACTGCTGGTGCTGTAATTGATGTCAAGTCTGGGTCTTTAACTCTTAGTGTTGGTGATGATAAAGTGATGTTTAAACTAACCAATGCTGTTAAGGCACCTATGCTTGAACACTCTTGTTGCAGGGATAAGGTTTTGGATGAAGTAGGTGTAGAGAAGGTTCCAAATCCACCTAAGGTTGCCTCACCGTCTGGAGGCATTGTCAAGAACATTTAGAGAAGAAAGATATTTGATGAAGGTGGCACTCATTGCCAAGCCCCTCCTATTTGAGAGAGGGAGGATTAGGGTCGTGCGGGACCTTTATAAACCAGTGCTGTGCGAGAGGCAACTCGTATTTTTCTTTCCCTTTTTCCTTTTCTTTTTATTTTTCTTCTTTTTTGTGAGCGAGAGTGAGGGTACTAACATTGTTTTTCCTCTTAGCATAGTCCTTATCACCTTTTGGATTGAGGACACTGCCAAGTTCAGCTTGGGGGAGGAGTTCTGTTAGTATTCCCTATCTCTTTTACTGCTTTCTAGGATAGATTTACTGCTTTCGAAAAATTAAAAAAATTGAAAAAAAAATATGGTTTCCATGACTGGTTTAGTTGCCTCCCTGTGCCCCTTGTTGTGCTCTATTTGAAAGTGATTTGACTTTGTTTTCTGGATAGCTGGGCATTTGTGATCTTGGGGCTATGATTTGATGTTTGATTGCTATGATTTCGAGCATTTTTAGATTATATTAGACCACTTTGTGCTGCATACCTGAATTGGTTAGACTGTGAGGCCTCTTTGTAGCCTATTGGATTCATATTATTATCCAGTCTATTCTTGTAAGTTAGTTCCTCTTTAGTGGATTGATCTTGACTTTGACTTCGTACTTGTTTGATTTTCGATGACTTGTAGCATTTGCTGTGATAGAGGCATTCTTTTGTCTTGTTCTTGAGCTTCAGAGTGAATTTTTGATATACTTTTATCCTCCTTAGCCCCGCTGAGCCTAATGACTTGTTTCATGTTACTTAAACCCCTATTATGAGCCTAAAGCCTTCACTTGATATTATTCCAAGCCTAGCTTGGGGGAGCTTTTGCATGGGTTGAGTTGAGATTGGTTTCTTGGTTTAGTTTGGTTGTTGAGGAATTTAAAAGTGTATTTGTTGTGGCTTGAGAGCTAGAAAAAGAAAAGAAAAAGCAAATTTAGAGTTGCGTGAATGAAGTTCATAAAAATGAAAGAAAAATGAAATAAAAATGAAAAAAAAAGTCGAAGTTCTTTCATTCACGTACGTTCTTAAGGAAATATTCGCTTCATTGCTTGAAAATTGGGTTTGTTATGAGTTTTTCATTGATTTATGAGAGTTGGGTTACTTGCGTGGTTTTATGGTGTCGTTGGGAGTTGTGAAGGCCATCTTAGGCCTTGTTTAAATGATTTATGCTCCCCCTTTCTTGGTTTTTCCACCACATTACCCAAAAGTATCCCCTACCTCTTACCTAAGCCCCATTACAACCCTCTAAAGTCCTCTTGAGCTCGTGTCTGCAGTGTTCATTTGATTGATTTCGAGTCAGTTTGTCAAAGTTAAAGAGTATGTCTGCTAATTGAGTCGGCTTGACTAGGATGAGCTTCATTTAACCTTCTTAAACACATGAGAATGTGAGTGGGAAGGGTACTTATGGTCGGGTTGGTGAGTGTTCGGGCACATTCTTTACCTGCCACAAAATTGAGAGGAGTGACACCCTTGTGAGAGCCTTTTTAGGACTTGTATGCCTTGTGGATGCTTGAGTTTGATAAATTGCTTGAATGATTGGTGGTTGGATGGATTTGATTAGCCAAACTTGAATTTTGCCTGCTTGAACGATTCTTAGTCTTGAAAATGTTTTGAGCTTTGATTTGTTTTTATCTATGGGGTGAGGCAATCTATTCCATGTTCATGTTCTATTTGCTTGAGGACAAGCAAAGGTTTAGCTTGGGGGAGTTTGATATCACGTATTTATATAGAGTTTTCTCCCTTATTTACAAGCTAATTTGTGCGTCATTGGAGCTCTTGGGAGCTATTTTGTGCTAACTATCGTATATAGTTGTGGTTTTGTGTTTTAGTATTGAATTACAGGTTTTAGGGAGTTTTCTCCTTATTCCCGAGCCATTTGGAAGCAACCACGGCTTTACGAGATGTTACGGGGCACGTAGGAAGGCTCACGAGTTCTATGGGTAGTTTATGAGGTCCCAAGACCCCTAAACGTGAAGTTTAGAGAGCCAAAGAGTCAAAAAGGAGGTTTCCGTACTCCGATCGGGCAAAAATGGCCCGATCGGGCGAAAATACATTGATCGGGTATTGAAGTTGCGGACCCGATCGGGCAAGTCGTGCCCGATCAGATCGGGCGAGCATCATTGCACCAGACCAGATCGGGCGTAGTGTGCCCGACCCGATCGGGTGGGCTGCTCGTAGGTCTTATTATGGAGCTGCTGAAGAGGCGCTTCCACTGGGCCCTTTTGTCGCCTGGCCCGATCGGGTGGATGGCCAAGGCCCGATCGGGTGGGCCTCAATTTCTCGTCAGGCGCTACGCTGCTGCTACCAAAGCAAGAAACGAATGTTGGTGATGTTTACGTGTTGGCCCGATCGGGTACTGTGCTCGGGCCCGATCGGGTCTGGTGCCTAAATCGCACTTTTTCGCTTTCTTATTTCCGTTTTTAGTGAACTTGAGGGGGTATTATAAATACCTTTTTCCTCATTATTTAGAGACACCTTTTATTCATCTTTTTACTACTTTAGACTAGAGTTATTTCTCATTGTTCTTAGTTTAATTCAAACACTTTAGATTAGATTAAAGGTGATCAAACCTATTTCGATTTCAATAAAGTTCTCGCTTTCCGTCAATTGGTATTCTTTCTTACCCTAATCTCTTTTATTATTCTTCATTACTTAGTTTATTTATTTAATCGTTCATGATGCAATTGTTAGGGTTTCATATTAGTTTTGTCGTTGTTAATTCGATTATGAGTGAGTAGTTCTCTTTCTAGGGTGTTAGATAGGAAAGCCATGTTTATACCATGATTGTGATTTAGACTCCTATTGATTTCTAGGGCTTGATTAGGGTGATTGTGATGTGGTTTGTTCTTTATTGAGTAATTAACGTTATTGCGCAGTTTCTTTGGTTGCTTGTGGATAATAGTTGTTTGCACAGATCCGTCTTACGACTGGAGGCCTAGGACACGTCAGTAGTTCTGATTACGTTAGTGAACATGCGGCGTATGTTGAACTATGAGCGTTGAGTCTTAACCATAGCTCAACATAGGCTCTAATCCCCCGACTCTTGATTTAGGTTTTGATAGTAGTTGCCCTTGTTTGATTGGTATAAGCATGGTGGACCGACCTAATACCCTAGGTTTTAGTCCATAGTTAAATCCTCGATTTTTCCCCTTTTTCTTAGCTTAATCATTAGTTTAATTAATTCTTCTCTGATTTACTCTGGAGTAGCTGAATTGGTTGGATATTAATTTAGAAACTCTGTCTCTCTGTGGATTCGACCCTGCTTCCACTGACTACTTTTGTTAGAGGACTTAGGTTTATCTTTGATTAGGTGATACGACTAGAACCTATCAATCGGGCGAAGTATTTATGGTTGGGTACAGAAGTCGCGGACCCGATCGGGCAAGCTGTGCCCGATCAGATCGGGCGAGACGACATGCACCAGACCCGATCGGGCACATTCTGTCCGACCCGATCGGGCTGGATGCTGATAGCCCTTGTTTTGTTGCTGCTTGCGAGGAGACCGTGTTGGCCCAATATGTCGCCAGACCCGATCGGGTGGTGGCCTCGGCCCGATCGGGTGGGCCGCATTTCGTTCCGTACGCTGCTGCTTCCACGCTGAGCCCAACAAGAAGCCAAGCTGAAGTCTTGTCACTATGGACCCGATCGGGTAAAGGCCTCGGGCCCGATCGGGTCCCATGCACTTATTCGCGAATTTCGTCTTTTGTTTCCTTTTTAATTAGACTTGAGGGGGTATTATAAATACCTTTTTCCTCATTATTTAGAGACATATTTTATTCATCTCTTTACTGCTTTAGACTCTAATTTATTCTTCATTTTTCTTAGCTTAGTTTAAACACCTAGATTAGATTAAAGGTGATTGAACCTGTTCCGATTTCAATAAAAGTTCCTGCTTTCTGTCAATTGGTATTCTTCTTTGCCCTAATCTCTTTTATTATTCTCAATTGCTTAGTTTATTTATTCAATTATTCATGATGCAATTATTAGGGTTTCATATTAGTTTTGTCGTTGTTAATTCGATTATGAGTGAGTAGTTCAATTTCTAGGGATTTAGAGAGGGAAGCCGTGTTTATACCATGATTATTTGAATTGCTATTAGCTTCTAGGGTTTGATGAGATAGGTTATTGTGTGATTTGTTCTTATTGTGTAATTAACGTTATTGCGCAGTTTCTTTGATTACTTGAGGTTAATAATCGTTTGCACAGATCCGTCTTACTTTTAGAGGCCTAGTACACACCAGTAATTCTGATTATGTTTGTGAACATGCTGCATAAGTTGAATTATGGACGTTGAGACTTAACCATAGCTTGACACGTGCTCTGATCTATCGATTCTCGACCTAGGTTCTGATAGTTGTTTGATCCTTTGATTGGTATAAGCATGGTGGATCGAACTAATTCCCTAGACCTTTAATTCATAGTTAAATTCCGATCTTTATATTGCTTTCTAGTAGTTAATTATTAGTTCAGCTGAATTCTATCTGATTTTTTTCTGAAGTAGCTTTTTAGCTCAATATTAACTTAGAACTCCGTCTCTCTGTGGATTCGACCCTACTTCACTTGACTACCATTGTTAAAGGACTTAGGTTTATCTTTGATTAGGTGATACGACTTTAGCCTATCATCTCTCTTCATGTACTTGTGTATGTTGATGACCTCATTATTGCAGGGTCCTCTCTTGACGTGATCATGAGGTTCAAGCAATATTCGAGTTCATGCTTTCATATGAAAGATTTAGGCGTTTTAAAATATTTTCTTGGTATTGAAGTTGGTCGTGGTGATGAAGGATTGTTCCTTTCTCAACGTAAGTATGCTTTGGATGTTTTGAAAGAAGCTGGCATGTTAGATTGTAAACCCATTGATACACCGATGGAGCAGAATCATCTGTTGGCACAGGAGGATGGTTGTCCTTATGAGTTTCCTGATCAGTATCGTCGGTTAGTTGGGCGTTTAGTGTACTTGTCTATCACTCGTCCTGATCTGAGCTATTCTGTGCATACATTAGCTCAATTTTTGAGTGCCCCTCAGGTTGCACATTGGGATGCTACTATTCGTGTTTTGCGTTATCTCAAGGGGCATCCTGGTCAAGGTATTGTGTTGCGACGTGATGCTCTGCAATTAAATGCTTATTGTGATAGTGATTGGGCCGCTTGTCCTCTTGCTCGTAGATATTCGTCTGGCTATGTTGTGCTTCTTGGCCGTTCTCCTATTTCCTGGAAAACCAAGAAACAACCTACAGTGGCTCGTTCATCTGCTGAAGTTGAGTATCGTTCTATGGCTGTTACTACTAGTGATCTCAAGTGGTTAAAGTCCTTGTTGCGCTCCCTTGGTGTCATTCACTCTTCCCCTATGCAGTTAATTTGTGATAGTCAATCCGCTCTTCATATTGCTAAAAATCCCGTGTTTCATGAACGTACTAAGCATATTGAAGTGGATTGCCATTTTGCACGTGACGAGTTGATGTCGGGTAATATTGTCACTACTTATGTGCCAACCAACTATCAGTTGGCCTATTTCTTAACTAAGGCTCTTGGCCGTCAACAGTTCAGCTTTCTACTGCGCAAGTTGGGCATTAGTGATTTACATGCTCCAACTTGAGGGGGAGTATTAGTGATATTTATGTATCATTTATGTAAAGTTATATATTTTTGATAGGTTTCCTTATTTAGTTTGGGAGTTTATAGTAAGTAGGGTTAGGGTTTGTTTTTCCCTTGTATATAAACATTCGAGTTTCATTCAATGAAGGCACGATTGTTTTCTCCCAAATACAAAACTTCACAAATCTTAACATAGTGCTCTAGCGTCTTTGACTCTACCTGTCTAGTTTTCCTTACAACCTTAATTCATAAATGTCCCCCTCCTAGTTTTGTTAGGTTGCTTGCTAACCTACTATGACTAGTATGAATTTGAACAAAGAATGTAAAGCTTACAGAAGACATCGTGGCGTGATAGAATCACCTCCCTAAAGTTGAAATTTGATGTGGATCCGAGATGGATCCAAACTTAAGTCCTCATAACCCTCACTCGGTTATGAATCCTTAAGGGTTCTAAATCAAATTTAGGGTTTTACTCACTTAAAGTCGAAATTGGAAGGGTAATATTGACATTAAACAGTTAGTTTCACTCACTAATTGTATTAAACTCGCTTAGAAATAGGTTTCATTCGCCTCATCACTAAGGTTCTCGTAATTAGATTCACTCTCTTAAAACAATAGAAACTTGGAAAATGTACGTCCAAATTCACAAAGATAATACGTCTGAAATTTCAATTCAATTCACTCTATTGATTTTTATTAATGTTTGAAGTTTTGAAAAAATCTTACAAACTCACTTGAGGGCCAAAAATTAGCTTACAAAATAGGAAAAGAGAATATTACAGCTTGCATCGAAATGCGAGATTATAGGAGAGAATAAAAAGGAGACCACTCTTCCAACTTGCAACTCACAGGACTGAAATCAGCAGCGTCTCCCCCTAATTATGCCTAATGTGAACATAATCATAGGAAATCTTCCTAATATACTTCCCTAACAATAATTTATGATAACTAAGAACTTGGAGGACAAGGATCAAAAAACTCAAAACACACAAAACTGTCCGAAATTCCTAGAAGGAATTTTCGGCCTTACATTATTAAAATAGAAAAACTTAATCGACTAACTAAACTAACCAGATTCTTGGATCATGTAAAAACTCCTAACTTTAAGAGTTAAGGATAACACCATGACCTTATTAATCTAATGAAAACAATAAAGATAGATTAGAAGGATTCATGGATCAAAATCACATTACTCCTCTCGTATCATGCCAACATCGTCATTGTAGTAAATCCTCTTGCTTGATATGCAAGTCACCACAAACAAGCTTGAGTGAACACCCTTACACACATCAAAATTGCCCCGTACAATTAACAAAGACTCTTGTCAAGCGACCACAATGGATACACGACCTCCACCTATACGGTGTACCGTAAAGAGGTAGACTAAGAATCACTAAGAACGTTTCCAAAAATAATAACCAAAACGTGTTTTTGTTTGAGAGAATAATGAGAATTTTTGTGTAAAAGAAATCGATGGCCAACAAAATATGTAGAGGGAAAAACTGAATAGAAACGACAAAAAAGATTTCTTGTCGTAAATCACGCCCATAAGGGTGATGTTATTAAAGGCTAGAATCAAGTAGATATTAGTCGCAAGAACGGTTACATTTTGCTGTTAAGAATAACGCCGCGGCGTAGAAGAACACACCCTACACACGCGAACGCGTCAACGACACACGCCCATTGCCCGTGTCCGAGCCCAGCACAACGCATGTTTGTGGTAATTACTAGAGTATAGCCTCTAGTCTTCAAACAAGTCTTACAAGGGTAGAATAATATATCGAGGAGGTTAAAAGCACATATCCTTCCTATATGGGACTTGGAGCTTTTACTTCTTTTGAAGCATTCCATAGCATATATTCCAACATTCCCCCACATGAATCAAAAGAAGTAAGTAACAAGAATAGACAGAAAATATCATAAAAACTTTTCAGACAACGAAGATATTACTTTAAAGTGACAATGTCTTGTGGACTTGAATTGACACCCAATGCTTACTGTAATATTCGAGAAATTAAAAATTGCCATGTTTATGTATATAGAGAGAAACTATTGAATTTATTAAACTTAAGTTATTAATTTCATATTTCCCAAAATAATTTTTAAATACTAAGTTATTAATTTTAAACTTATAAGTAGAAAGGTTCATGAAATTTCTAAATTAAATAGTAGTATTAACAAATTAATGAAATAGGAAAAGAAAACTCATTTGCAAATGTTGAGTCTCCAACCTTGACTTTTCCCTTCTCCTTCCTCTTGAAGCTGTGGAGGAAATCTGATTATTTTCTCCTCGAGCAAAACCTTTCCCTAAGCGAACCTTTCCCCAAGCAAATACAGTTCTAGACTCTTCTTTGATGGCTATAAATTGCCATGTTTACACCCCAAATAACACACTTTAACATATTAGCTTAATTATCTCCTGCTTTTCTTTCTCTCCCGTTTTTCCCCTGTTCTTGTTCCTCTGTTTCTCTTCCCAACTTCAGCCACCTACGACCCCTCGTGGAACACCAGCACGCCACCCTCCACCCGGACCTTGCCGGAGATCTACCTAGACGACACTACAGACCCCTACATCCCCTCTCTCTCTCTAGTGCTACACTCACTCTCTCTACTCTGGTTGCTGTTGCCACCAATGCAGCCAGACAACACGTCGGCGCCACCACCAGTCACCCGCCTCGTCTTCGCTGCTCACTTGAGTAGAGGTAACCCCGCTACCTGCTTTTTTTAATTGTCTCAGTTTTTTTACATTAAGTTATTTAGTTTATCTTACATCCATTAAATACTCTATGTTAGCCTTAGTTAATAACTAGCCTTATATGCACGCAATGCATGCCTCGTGCAAAAGATTATTATGCAAGGATTTAGGAGAAACTACATTGTAATTTCTCTGGTGAACTGTATGCATATTTTCATACTTTTAAAAATAAACATTAAATTTTACTTATTTTCTTTTGACAGGCTGTAATTGTAATCTCAAAAGAATTTAAAGAGTGAAATAATTTGAATACATAAAAAGGAGTAATAAGAGAGTAGATTAGCAATAGTGATTTAAAAATAAAACGTCAAAAAAGACACAAAAAACTTACAAAAGATTAATGGAAGATGACATTAGCATCACCACTCATGTGTAAAAAAAAATACATCATCCCTCTCCCTATACCACTTTCTCACTCATCCTACAATAATTTATCATGTTTCACGATCAAGTTGATCAAATGCACCCCAACTCATGAGTAATCAATTACTCATGTACTCTTTCAAAATTTTTTAAAAAAAAATCAAAAGTATATGAAAATATAGTAAAGTGGATATCTATTGATAGATCTTAAGAAAATAGAACCATTGATATTTTTTAAAAATTGTTATTACTTTGTAGATTTTTAGATATTTTAGTTGAAATTTTTAAACATTTTTGACTAAAAATTAATGGCTAAGTTTGGAATTAAAACTTAGTTCCTTAATAACTTCTTGATTTATCTTAAATGCTTTTTTTTCTTAATTTTGGTGTCCACACCCCCTCTTCCCTTATAGTGAAGAGATTAGACTTAAATATGATTATTAGTTAAAGCTACTTTGTTTAACTTATGTTTATATATATTATAAACCTAAATTAATCTAGATAAATTAAATGAATTAATTGCTTAACCTTTAGCTATTTCCTTTAAATAATTATTAGTTTTGGTTATGAGTATTAATTTAAAGTTTTGCAATAATTGTTATTTACTTTAAAGTTTAGTTAATAAAACCAAGTTATGTAACTTAGTCATCATATTTCATGTAATAAATTATGTTCATATAATTACTTTTAAGTTAATAGGAAACACTTATTTTAAATGTTAGGTGTAATATTCGATTGAATTATTAATTAAGGAGCCTCACTTAATATTAATAATAATGTTCACCGTGTATTTTCATAGTTTAATAAAAAGGAAAAATTTATTATGTTTAGTTTCTAATTAAAAAGGAAGTAAATTATAATGTTGAAATACTTCTTATGAATTATTATTTACAAACTATTTATGCTTGCTAATTACTCCCTCCGTTCCCATTTGATGTTCCCATTTGAAATATGGGGTAAAACCAATGCAAATTGAGGTGGATGAGAATCTTTTTAATTTTATATTGTATAAAGCGTACTTTGATACTACTTCCATTTTTTTAATATGCATGTTTACTTTTGCGCGCGGACCAAGGAAAAAGTGCAAAGTAAGAGAGAAGGTTAGTAAAAGTAAGAAAAAAGTAAAAAAGATAGAGAAAAGGAAAGAACAAGTAGGAGATAAGTGTAATAATTAGGTGGGCAAACCTTCCATTTATGGGAAAAGGTAGAAAGGTACCAACTAAAAAAAATACCCCAAAATGGAAAAAAGTGCATATTAAAAAAACGGAGGGAGTACATTTTTGCTCTTGAAAAAGTAAGAGAGAGAAAAGTGGATGATTGAGAAATAAATGATTCTAAATTGGGTCATGTATAAGAAAAAAGTAAAAAAATATAGTAAATATTTGGTTGTTGAAGGGTAAGATGGGGAAAGAAATATTCTTGAAAGGGAAAAGATTAAAAGTGGGAAGAAATTTTAGAAACATCCCAAAAAAAAAAAATGAAAACATCAAATGGGAACGCAGGGAGTAGTATTTGATAAAATATATGAATTCCTTTTAATATAATAATGAATATTTTTTACTTCATTTATTAGCTAAGTAATAATTTTAGTATTTAAAGAGTTTTTACTAAAAGGACTATTTATACTTTACATTATTGATAAGAGGTTTTTAGTGTGTCGTTAAGGCACTAAGAACCGCTTAGCAAATAATACTTATAATCCTAACGAGAAACTACTATGAACGTAGTAACGGCAAGACAAGGGTCGAACCACAAGGAAATAGGGATTGATTAAGGCCTAATAGGTCTAAAACTAACTAAGTGAAGGGTATTTGGGGGTGTAGAGATTGAATAGTTAACAACTAACAACTATCTAAAGAATGGCAACTAAAAATCAAGTATAGAAATGAATATAATAAGGAAAACACTAGATCTTGGGTTACTCGCATGAACTCGGGCAAGACACGACACTAATGCAACTACGAAACTACAAAGAATAACATAGGTTAAGTTTCCCTCTAAAGTACTTGAGTCCTCTCTCGAATGGTCCTCAAGAGTAATTGATAGAGAATTTTTGCGTCGCTAGACAAAAACTCCAAATCAAACCTAACTAACCAAATACGAGTACGTGGCAAGTAAGGGTCAAGATCCACAAAGACTAGACTAGACACTAAGCACGTAAGTGAACATGTAAGCTAAACCGAAGAGAAGAAGTTGATTGATTTCGAACTCAATTATCACTAATAAGTCAAATAAAAGGATCGTAAATCGATGGGAAAAGGCGTTAGGGGGTGATAGGGATCCAATGCAATGAGATTGATTTACGAAATGAGTTTAAGGGAGTATGTGATAGGGGATCGAATTAAGACGTTGCAACCATGAACTCCTCTTTCAAGGATGTTCAAGGCGATACAACACTCTCAATTAGGGGTTAGATAGTCAATGATGGAACATGAGATCGGAATTAGCTAAGTTCAACCCAATCTCGCCTTTCGGATGTTGAACGGGTTGAGACTCCAAGAAAGGTGGGATTTCTCACTCAACCTTACATAGAGATAGCAATTCCAACTTCATTGTACATCTCAACAATCTACACCTAAAGGGCAATCCATTAGCTCATTGAGTTAAGGTTAGGCCTTTCAACTTCACCTTAGTCAACCAATTAATGGATTTGCTAACCCAAGCCACTAAACATACTAATTTAGGGCCTCATATCATGAAACAATGTCCATTGCACCTTCACCCAACCCCCTAACTAAAAGACTACTCAAGGTTGGTTCTCATATTAACTAAACTAATTCTAAAATGCAAATAGGGGATTAATAAACCAAAAATCATTGCTTTTTAATGTTTGCAATAGAGAAGAGCATAAGCAAGTGAAAAAGAGCACCTAAAACTAAGACTTCAATGAGAATGAGTGATATTGAAACTACTAACAAAGTAAAAACAAGAATAAATGATAAAGCAAGGCAATAAATGAGAGCAAAGAGAAAAAAAGTTACTAAAGCTTCATTAATACTCCTCAAAAATCTGAAATTCTTCTTCAAACCACCATTAAAGACCTTGAAAAACACCCAAAGCTCACTCAAAAGTCTAACCTCTCAATAGCTCTCTAGAGTTCAAAAAGGGAAATCAGAATAATGTAATTTTAGGTCAAAAAGGTATTTATACAACCCCCAACTAAGGGCAAAAAGGGAAAGAGAAAATAAAATAGACGGTTTCCGCAAACCCGCAGTGATCGGGCGATCCATAATGGTGATCGCCCGATCACCATGAGGCAGGAACTGTGTGAAAAACTACACCCGTGATCGGGCGATCACTATAGTGATTGGGCGAGGCTTCGGGCGATCCATAGGTGGATCGGGCGATCTGCTGGATCCGGCTAGGCTTGCTTCTCTTCTTCTCTTTTCCTAATTTTTTGGGCTTGGGCTTCCTTTTCATCTTTATTCTTTGTCTTTCTTTTTTTTCCACTCCACTTCCTTGTACTTGGACTTGGGCTCTCCTTTCTCTTTTCTATCTTTCCTTCTTCATTTGGGTTGGACCAACTCCTTCCTTTCTTATCCTCCTTGCTTTGCATTCATCTTTTCCTATATGTTAGTCATATACAAGCAAAATACAATCTAAAGCATATGGAATAGAAAATAAGAAGGGAAAACCATGAAAAATGAGAGAAAATCAAAGGAAATAGTGAAAAGCTCCAAATAGGATGAAGATGATAAAAATAGATGTAAGAAAAAAAGAAACACCAAGAAAAAGCAATAAAATGGACCAAAAAGCTACCCTATGAGTGCGATAAATCTCACTCATCAACTTCCCCCAAACTTGACTCTTTGCTTGTCCTCAAGCAAATCAAAATGGATGACTAGATGATGCACAAAGGTGACTCGATAAAACCAACAAAATGAGACCACCAAACGGGGGAAAGGGAGAAAATCAAACAAACTCACTTTCGTGGAGACCACAGTTGCATTTAGCATATGCAACAAGCCCTTTAAACCCCTAGGATGAACCTAGTGGACGAGGATGGTCTCGTGAGGGTTTTCTAGAAGGCATACCCATAAAGCCAATACACCAACTCAAACAAGCAACAACCCAAGAATGGAAACATCACCAAGGTGTGAGAGATGGAGTCATGAGCGGACCACAAGCAAGCATATATGAGAATGTTTTCTTTCAATTCCAATACAACACATGAGTAGAGAAGGAGGTTGTGAGATGAGCTAAACTAAGGTGTAAGTTCAAAATATTCTCTAACTTTCAACTAATTTCAACGCCATTGCCCCAAGGGTCATTTAGTTCACAAACTCATGTATAGGATGAGAAAACCGACTCAAGTAACTCTAGTCCTCAATGTGCGGAATATTTTCCCCCAAACTTAGCATTTTCATTATTATGGAGATGAAGATATGTTAAATAGCGATGCAACTACCAAGGAGTGCGGGGCTTAGTCTTTGCCCTCTTTGTGCGGTCCGTCCACTCACGAAGCATACATGTTTCTCAGGCATGGTACCAAGTACTCGGTCGGAGACGCACTAGGAGGAAAAAATTCATACTCAAGCCGCAACGATCCCGTCGTCACTAGGGAGTTCTACTTCACTTTTTTGAACCCCCACTTGAGCATTGGAATGCGCTAGGACCTTGGTTACTAACCACCCTTTCGCAACTCTTATTGAAATTATGCTTTTTTTTCTTTTTGTTTAATTTCATTTTTTTTTGAGGCTATTAGCCTTTTTCATAAAACAAATTTTTTCTCTTTTTTATTGGGTGGTGAAAATGCCAAGCTATTTGGGGTACATTATCAAATGCACTAGGGGACCCGAGTTATGAGAACCAAGTAAGGACTTCCTATACCATGAAGGATAGAACTAAGTGACTTATTTAAGGAGAATTTTGTTGTTTTGTTTATGAGTTATTTGACTTGATGGCAAATCAACAAAGTTTAAGTCATCTCAAAACTCCCTAATCTACACATGTTCCAATATTAGGTCACACAATTCCATTCTCCTTTTCGCTTGCTTTGGTCATCATAAACTCTTTCAAATAGAAACCATCTTGGGTATTTTTTTTTTCTTGATTTTTATTTATTCAAAGAGCTTCCTTTGTTTTTCTTTTTCTTTTTTTTCAAAAATAAATTTTCCTCTTTTTTTTAATTTATTTTCAAGGAAGATAGGAAAACACAATAAAAGATATTTACAAAAGAAGAAAGGTAAAAATAAAAAAAATGGGAGAAAAGTTTGTACGAAGGTGTTTCGGAGACTTTGGATTTTTCAAGTGGGAGCTAGAGCAATCGAACTCATCAATCACAAATCAACGTAATAAGGACCCAACCCTAACCAAGTATGTGCACTAGCAATCAAGGAACCATGGGGTAAACAAAAACATATAGGGCACCAACATCTAACAACAATCAACAACAATCAACGACATGACAAAACCATCACCAAAACATCTATGCATGCAAATGAGACATGATAAGGCACAAAATATCTCAAGTCTAATAATTAAGCAAAAGTCCTTGATCGCCTTATGATGCACCCCCAAACTTAGAATCAACACCGTCCTAGTGTTACGAAGTGAGAAAACATGTGGAGGTGATCAAGGGCGATCTATTGCCCACCTTCCGGGGGAGGGAATGGGTTTGGGGGGCATGAGGGATAGTTTGGGTAAGGCGGAAAAAAGTTTTGACGAACTTGATAGTCGTACATTTGGTCTTGCCTTAACCGCATACCATCCACGTCTTGGCGTAGAGTGCCAAGTGTCTCACTCATGCTATTGAGCCTAGCATCCATGCCACAGTAGTTAACATCAATGCTATCAAGTCTAGTGCTCATGCTATCATAGTGAGCATTGATGTTATCAAACCGAGCTTAAATATTTTGAAAATGGGTGCTTTGCTCACTAGCCATGGCCTCAATAGGCGCACCAATAGAACTAAAATCATAAACATGAGAAGAGGACGTACCTTCGCCGGATGGGCCGGCTTCGTCCATGGGGTGAGTGGGTTGTTGTTGTTGTTGTGGTCGTCGACGTTGTTGTTGTTGTCTCCTCGCCTCATCAATGGCACGAGCTTGCAACTCCGCTTCCCTTGGGGCGATCTCTCGCGCCATGAGTTAGGGGGCGCGCTCCATCTCCAAACCGGGTTAGTGTGGGGTTCGGAAGGTGACAATAATCGAACTCTCGCACTAACCAAATGATTCGGTCATGGTTGCCTTCGATGTAGCGGTAGAAATTCATTTGATGCAATGTTGCATCATCAAGAATGATCCATTGAGATATTAGTGCCATGGTGTTGAACTCTTCATCGGTGTGCCAATACCTTGCTATCATAGTTATCATCCCGCCCATGATAATATCCTTGCTGTGATGAACACAATCACGGAGCATGATAAATCTTTGAGTGAGGTGCTCGGCAAAGTCGATTGGCACGGGCGTAACTTTTGGGCGGCACATGGTCCAAAGAGCCTTTCCCTCATCCTTGCTAGCGTTACCAAGTTCCGCTCGTCCATATATGCAATACACAAGAAGACGGTGGACGTAGCGGACGGTCGGATGTATGATGTGGGAAGACTTTGGATTTTTAGGTGGGTTGTAGTTGCCCGTGATATCTCCCCATGTTCTTTCAAACTCATACCCATTGAATTCATTGGTGACATACTTGTTTAAGGGCGCTTCCGTATCCCAACCAAAAATCTTGCCGAGGAAAACATAGTATACCTCCCTATGAATGTTAAAGTGTTGGAAGGTGACTTGAGGATAACCCTCATCCTCCTCGTCCTCCTCATCTACGTCAACAATAGTACACTCGAGCGTGGAAAGGAATTTAAGTGTAAGACGCTCATAGGTGAAGGTGGGGGGCATGGATATGAAGTTGGACCGCCGTAAACGGTTACATAGCTCACGAGCTTCCTCAAGAACACCTAAATTGCGAAGTACGCTCTCATCAAAGAATTTGGTGGGCTTGATTGCACGACCTAAGAGAGACACAAAGCATTCTTGGTGGATTTTTGAGGTAAGGGTGATGCCCATTTGCCCCCATGGTGTTTTTGAGGAGGAAGTGGAGGGTGTGGCTCGTTTTGAAGTTTTTGGAGCTTTGGTTTTTGGGGCCATTTGTGAGGAGTGGAAGTTTGGTGATGGGTGTGGAGTTTATGGAGAATGTCTCGACCACAATTAACAAGGTGCCCAATCACAAACCTTCAAATATAATGCACAATTCAAGGTACCCAACAATGAAAACCAAAGCATACACCAATTCAACCAAAGGCAACCAATCAACAATCCAACAATGTAACACTTCAATGGAGACAATCACACAACCAAGATTTTTAGTCTAACACTACTCCAACTAAGACCAATTCACACTCAAAACTCCACAGAAACCAATAATAACCAATTCAAGGTTCAACTAAACAAGTCTAGGCAATTCCTTTCGCAAATAAACAAGAGTATGAGCAAAAATAGTAGAGTAAGGAACAAAAAGAGAATAAAGGAATTGTATACCAAATAGTGAGTACAATCCTTCCTTGAAGCTTGGGAATGTTCTTTCAACCTTTGTTAAGCTTCCATTGCCTTCCAACTTGTTAAAATTTGAAGTTCTTGAAGATGGAGGAAATTTGGGGTTTGATGGTGTTTTGGGTAGATGAGTGGGAAAATGGTGAAGAAATGTGGATTTTATGGAGTAGTGTAAAGGATGTGATTGTTTTTGTTAGGTTTTGAGAGAAAAATGAGTGAGATTGATGGAGTTTTTGGAGTATGGAGGTTAGGGTTCGAGAAGAGTAGAAAAGGGGATGAAGGTGAGGTTGAAGATGAGAGTGAATGTAAGGTGGAAAAGAAAGAGGGGGACGGTTTTGCTGAGCCAAAAAAAAAATCTGGGCCGAAAATCGGATCGGCCGATCAGTGGAGGGATCGGCGAATCCTCGGGCGAGCACTAGGCAGATCGGGCGATCAGATTTCAGCCTATCTTAGGTAGTTACTGATCCCCCCTGATCGGCCGATCAGCGAAGGGGATCGGGCGATCCAAATAATACCTGCTCCGCCCTTTTTTTTCTTTTCATTTTTTTTTTGTTTTTTTGTTTTCCTATCACTCTTCCCTCCTTTTTTTTCTTTTCTCTTTTTTTTCTTTTCAATCCTTTCCACTATTTTACTCCCTCCTCTTTTCCTTCCTAGCTACCTCCTTGTTGTTTTCATCATTTTTTTTTCAAATTTTTTTTTCTTCTCTTTTCCTTCCTAATTATCCTTTTTTCTTTCCTCTCTTTTCCTATTTTTTTCTAAACTACTCTTTTTCTCCCTCCTTTTCTTTTCTAACTATCTCTCAACACATTGTTTTCTGAAATCACCATTTCTCACATGGTTAAACTCAAATGCTCATAGCCGTCCAAAACACCAAAAAAAGAAAATAAATAGAAGATAAGAATCAAATAATCACAAGGTTAGACAAGCGTTAAATAAAATAATCGAATAATTAAGAGAAAAAGGATAGAAAAATTGGGTTGCCTCCCAATAAGCGCTTGTTTTTAAGGTCATTAGCTTGACCATAAAAGGATATCACTTCTCTTGGGGCGAGGTGCCAAACTCCTCAAGATTGATGGAGAACACTTTTCCGACTTGGTATTCTTCATAGTAGATTTTCAATCTTTGCCCATTAACTTGAAAGGAGCCGGTTGCTTCACTCTTTATCTCCACCGAACCATATGGGAGCACATTGACCACCTCAAAAGGTGCGCTCCACCTAGACTTTAACTTGCCCGGAAAAAGCTTCAAGCGTAAGCTGAATAGGAGCACCTTATCCCCTTTTGAAAATTCTCTCTTCAAAATGTTCTTGTCATGAAAGGCCTTTGTTCTTGCCTTGTAAATGCTTGCACAATCATAGGCCTCTTGCCTAAGCTCCTCCAAAGCATGAAGATCCAACCACCTTTTCTCACCGGCACTCTTCAAGTCAAAGTTTCGGTGCTTGATAGCCTAATGTGCTCGATGCTCTAGCTCAACCGGTAGGTGAAAATACTTGCCATAAACGAGCTTGTAAGGGGTGGTGCCAATAGGTGTCTTAAAAGCGGTTCGATATGCCCACAAGGCATCATCGAGCTTCAAAGACCAATCTTTTCTCGCCCTCTCTACCGTCTTCTCCAAGATGGTCTTAATCTCCCTATTTGAAATCTCGGCTTGGCCACTAGTTTGAGGGTGATAAGCCAACCCAACCTTGTGGTTCACTCCATACTTCGCAAGTAATGATTGGAATGACTTTTTGGCAAAGTGAGAGCCACCATCACTTATGATGGTTCTAGGAACACCGAATCTTGGAAAGATAATCTTCTTGAACATCTTAATCACTACTTTGGAGTCATTTTTTGGAGATGCAATTACCTCGACCCACTTTGACACATAATCAACGGCCACTAGGATGTATTGTTTGCCACAAGAGGAGGGGAATGGGCCCATGAAGTCAATTGCCCATACATCGAACACTTCAAGTTCAAGGATAGTGTTGAGCGACATCTTATGTCTCCTTGAAATGTTCCCCATCCTTTGGCACCTATCACAACTCTTGATGAAGCTCCAAGTGTCTCTAAACATGGTTGGCCAATAGATACCACTTTGAAGTATCGTGGCCACCGTCTTGTTGGAACTCATATGCCCCCCACATGGTGAAGAGTGGCACATTTCCAAGACTCTTTGAACTTCCTCATTAGGCATACATCTCCTATATAGACCATCAGACCCTCTCTTGTACAATAGTGGCTCATCCCAAATAAATTGCTTTGCATCATGCCTAAGTTTTCGACGTTGTTGCTTTGTGAAATCCGGAGGAATCACGTTACAAGCTAGGTAGTTGACGATGTCGGCAAACCATGGCAAGCTTGAGCTCTCAACCGCATATAGAACGTCGTCCCTCATGTAGTCATCAATGGGAAGAGCCGGGAAATCACCCTCATCACAAACAATTCTTGAGAGGTGATCCGCCACAAGATTTTCGGACCCCCTTTTGTCCCTCACCTCAATATCAAACTCTAGGAGCAATAACACCCAACAAATCAACCTTGGCCTGGCATCCTTTTTCGCCATCAAGTACTTGAGGGTGGAATGGTCCGTATAGACAATGGTTTTGGACCCCACAAGGTATCCCCGAAACTTCTCAAAAGTATACACCACTGCTAGTAGTTCTTTCTCCGTGGTGGTGTAGTTCTTTTGGGCATCATTGAGCATTTTGCTTACATAGTGGATGACGTGGAGCTTCCCTTCCTTTCTTTGACCCAATACCGCCCCAACGGCGATATCACTCGCATCACACATGAGCTCAAAGGGAAGACTTCAATCCGGTGCTTGAACAATTGGAGCCGAAATGAGAGCACTTTTGATTCTAGCAAAGGCATCTAAACAAACATCATCAAATTCAAACTCGTTCTCCTTTTGGAGCAAAGATGTGAGCGGTTTGGCGATCTTTGAGAAATCCTTGATGAAACGTCGGTAAAAACCGGCATGACCCAAGAAAGACCTCACTCCCTTCACATTTGTGGGAGGGGGTAGTTTCTCAATGACCTCAACCTTGGCTTGGTCAACCTCAATTCCTTTATGTGACACTTTATGGCCAAGAACAATTCCCTCTTACACCATAAAGTGACATTTTTCCCAATTGAGGACCAAGTTAGCTTTCTCACACCTCTCCAAACATCGAACGAGATTCACAAGGCCATCATCAAAAGATCCTCCACAAACGGAGAAGTCATCCATACAAACTTCCATCTCCTTCTCAATCATATTGGCAAAAATAGCCATCATACAACGTTGGAAGGTGGCGGGTGCATTACACAACCCAAATGGCATCTTACGATAAGAATAAGTACCATAAGGGCAAGTGAATGTAGTCTTTTCTTGGTCATCGGGATGAATTGGGATTTGAAAGAATCCCGAGAAACCGTCAAGATAGCAAAAGTACTTGTGCACCGCCAACCTTTCAATCATTTGATCAATAAAAGGTAAAGAAAAATGGTATTTCTTGGTGGAGGCATTGAACTTTCTATAATAATGCACATCCTCCCCCCGTCACGGTCCTCATAGGGATGAGCTCGGATTTTTCATTTTTAACAACCGTCATCCCACCCTTTTTAGGAACTACTTGCACCGGTGCCACCCATCTACTATCGGAGATAGGGTAGATGATACCAACGGCAAGTAGTTTGAGGATCCCCTTTTCACCACTTCCATCATTGGAGGATTGAGCTTCCTTTGTCTTTCGATAGAAGTTCTAGCATCATCCTCCAATGAAATGCGATGCATGCAAAGTGTTGGGCTTATTCCTTTCAAATCATTCAAACTATAGCCCAACACTTTGCGATGCAAGCGCAGCACATCCAACAACTTTGAGGTTTGAGCCTCATCCAAACTAGCATTCACAATGACCGGAAAAGTAGAAGAAGGTCCCAAGAATTCATACCTCAAGTTGGAAGGTAGAGGTTTAAGCTCTACCTTGGGGGCATCTTCTTCATCGGTCGGTTCATCTTTTCCTTGTTCCTCTTCTAGGAAAAGATATGCCTCATCATGTGCTTCTAAAGTGGGAGGTAGAGCAAGATTCTCCTCAATTACATCTACCTCCACATCAAGCTTTTCTTTCTCTTCGTCATCCATCACATCATAGTCAAGCATATTGTTAGATGAATGCCAATGCATGGCTATATATTCATCAATGACATGATCTAAAGTATCAATGCGCATGCAATGGTCATCCATGTGAGTAGGACATTTCATGATTTAGTTTAAATTAAACTCAATGTTTTCACTTCCTACCTTGAAGCTCAATTTGTCATTCTTTACATCAATGATAGCCCCCGCCGTAGCTAAGAAAGGTCGCCCTAAGATTATGGGGACATTTGGATCTTCATCCATCTCAAGTACAACAAAGTTTACGGGAATGTAGAACTTTCCAACCTTAAGGGGTACTTCCTCAAGCTTTCCTATAGGCATCTTAACCGAACGATCTTCTAATTGAAGTGAAATGTGAGTAGGCTTGAGTTCACCTAAGTCCAATCTTTTGCAAACGGAGTATGGCATCAAACTTACACTAGCACCCAAGTCACACAAGGCCTTGTCAATGGTCATACCACCTATAGCACATGGAATGGAAAAGCTTCCGGGGTCCTTAAGTTTTGTGGGCAACTTGTTTTGGATAATGACACTATAATTTTCGGTCAAATTAATAGTTTCCACACGATATAAGTCCCTTTTCTTGCTTAACACATCTTTCAAGAATTTGGCATAGGTGGGCATTTGCTTAATGGCATCGGTGAATGGTATATTAATGTAAAGTTTCTTGAGCACATCTAAGAACTTGGCAAATTGATCATCAAGTTTGGAACTTGCAAACCGTGAGGGATAGGGCAACTTTGCCACAAAGGGAGGTGAGTCATTCTTTGCTTTCTCAACATTTTCATCTCCCTCACCACAAGTAGTTTCAATCGGTTAGTCGTTTTCAAAATCATTTTCAACACTTGGTAATTCCACCTCATTCAATTTCTTCCCAATTCTAGTCACAATGGCTTAGCGTGTTCTCTTGGATTTACACCTTGACTAGGCAAATTAGTTGATGATCCTTCCTTAATGGACCCCGCCATTTGAGCTAATTGAGTCTCAAGCATTTTTGTGTGAACTTGCATTTGCTTGACGCTCTCTTTTAACTCACTAGTCTCTTTAGTTTGAGTAGTAATGAAAGATTGCATCATACTTTCGAGACTAGTAGTGGTGGTGGGCGGTCCAATTTGGAGAGGAGCATTCAAAGGAAGAGCATTTGAATTCCTTTGGTTTCCTTGGAAACCCGAAGAGTTTCCATGAAAACCGGGTGGTACTCTTGAATGAGAATTTTAGCCTTGATTAGGATACGAACCACGATATTGACCTTGGTTGTATCCGTATTGGCCTTGATTAAATTGATTTTGACCTTGGTTGAAATTTTGAGAAAAGTTATTTTGACCTTGACCTTGGGTTTGACCTTGACTATAACCTTGGTTGGCGTTTTGAGTTGGATTTCTCCAACTAAAATTGGGATTTTGACGCCAACCCGGATTAAAAGTATTAGAGTAGGGGTCAAACTTTTGATTCAAAGCATTAACTTGTTCCATTGAAGGAGAATTACCTTGTTGAGACTCGATGCTATTAAGTTGTTGAGGGTGATGGTCATAAGATCCACAAATATCACAAAACATGCAATTCATTGGCATATTGTTATTCAAACCATTCGGACCATAACCACATTGATTCATTTGTTGCACATTAGGGGGAGCATAAGCATTGGGATTAGAGGATTGACCAAGCATAGAGACATTAGAGGGAGAGGGGGACATATTGGTGGACTTCAATTGACTCATCAATGCATCTACTTTAGAAGTAAGAACACCAATACCATCAATTTCATACCTTCCACCTCTTTTGGAGGTTGAAGTCGATGCTCTCTCGCTTTGGCTCCAATCACGATCATTTTGTACCACATTCTCAATGGAATCAAAAGCAACATCCATCGGTTTCATCATAATGGGACCCCCGGCACCCGCATTCAAACTTGTCTTGTTTTGGGTTGAGAGACCATAGTAGAAGCAATGAAGTTGCATCCACTTTTCCATTGTGATGTGGACATTGCCTCAACAAACTCTTGAACCTCTCCCATGCATCATATAAGCTCTCTCCCTCCTTGTCTTGGAAGTTCATAATGATTGCCCTCATTTCGGCGGTCTTTTGTAATGAGAAAAACCGGCTAAGGAAAGCTCTTGTGACATCATCCCAAGTAGTCAATGAGTTCGGAGAGAGCGTTGTGAGCCAATGTGAAGCGTCGTCCTTGAGTGAGAACTTGAACATACTAAACTTGATGAAGTCTTGAGTGACCCCATTGTGCTTCACCATAGAGAAAAACTCGGTGAACTTCCTCAAATGTTCTTGAGGGCACTCATAATTAGACCCACCATATTGGTTGTTGGAGATTAGTTGGATGAAAGCCAGCTTAAACTCTAAATCATTCGCTTGTGTAGATGGAGGAACAATGGCACTAGAAGGGGCATAGGCCATTGGGGTGCCATAGTCCCTCAAAGTTCTATTATCTTCCATATTTGTGTCTGAAGAAAGGAATGAACTTGAGTAACTTGAGTGGCCAGTTTTTGGGGAGTGCGGAGGACTAGAGAGGGTGGAGCTCGTGTCGCCCTCCACCTCTACATATGGTGTTGAAGATGAAGCTTGTGCTTGTTGGCTATCTTTCCTAAGCTTTCTCTTGAGAGACTTTACCGTCCTTTCGAGCTCAATGTTAAGAGGAATCAATGGCAAAGCTCAATCGGAACGGGGCATATAACACCAAGCTAAGAAGGGGGTTAACAATAACAATCAAAAGTATGTATATAGTAACAAGGGAAATAGAATAGAAGGAAATGGTTTAGACTCACACAACTTATGTTAAACCTAATGCTAATAACTAGTCCCCGGCAACGGCGCCATTTGATAGAGAATTTTTGCATCGCTAGACAAAAACTCCAAATCAAACCTTACTAACCAAATACGAGTACGTGGCAAGTAAGGGGCAAGATCCTCAGAGACTAGACTAGACACTAAGCACATAAGTGAACATGTAAGCTAAACCGAAGAGAAGAAGTTGATTGATTTCGAACTCAATTATCACTAATAAGTCAAATAAAAGGGTCGTAAATCGATGGGAAAAGGCGTTAGGGGGTGATAGGGATCTAATGCAATGAGATTGATTTACGAAATGAGTTTAAGGGAGTATGTGATAGGGGATCGAATTAAGACGTTGCAACCATGAACTCCTCTTTCAAAGATGTTCAAGGCTATACAACACTCTCAATTAGGGGTTAGATAGTCAATGATGGAACATGAGATCGGAATTAGCTAAGTTCAACCCAATCTCGCCTTTCGGATGTTGAACGGGTTGAGACTCCAAGAAAGGTGGGATTTCTCACTCAACCTTACTTAGAGATAGCAATTCCAACTTCATTGTACATCTCAACAATCTACACCTAAAGGGCAATCCATTAGCTCATTGATTTAAGGTTAAGCCTTTCAACTTCACCTTAGTCAACCAATTAATGGATTTGCTAACCTAACCCACTAACATACTAATTTAGGGCCTCATATCATGAAACAATGTCCATTGCACCTTCACCCAACCCCCTAACTAAAAGACTACTCAAGGTTGATTCTCATATTAACTAAACTAATTCTACAATGCAAATAGGGGATTAATAAACCAAAAATCATTGCTTTTTAATGTTTGCAATAGAGAAGAGCATAAGCAAGTGAAAAAGAGCAACTAAAACTAAGACTTCAATGAGAATGAGTGATATTGAAACTACTAACAAAGTAAAAACAAGAATAAATGATAAAGCAAGGCAATAAATGAGAGCAAAGAGAAAAAAAGTTACTAAAGCTTCATTAATACTCCTCAAAAATCTGAAATTCTTCTTCAAACCACCATTAAAGACCTTGAAAAACACCCAAAGCTCACTCAAAAGTCTAACCTCTCAATAGCTCTCTAGAGTTCAAAAAGGGAAATCAGAATAATGTAATTTTAGGTCAAAAAGGTATTTATACAACCCCCAACTAAGGGCAAAAAGGGAAAGAGAAAATAAAATAGACGGTTTCCGCAAACCCGCAGTGATCGGGCGATCCATAATGGTGATCGCCCGATCACCATGAGGCAGGAACTGTGTGAAAAACCACACCCGTGATCGGGCGATCACTATAGTGATTGGGCGAGGCTTCTGGCGATCCATAGGTGGATCGGGCGATCTGCTGGATCCGGCTAGGCTTGCTTCTCTTCTTCTCTTTTCCTTTCTTTTTTGGGCTTGGGCTTCCTTTTCATCTTTATTCTTTGTCTTTCTTTTTTTTCCACTCCACTTCCTTGTACTTGGACTTGGGCTCTCCTTTCTCTTTTCTATCTTTCCTTCTTCATTTGGGTTGGACCAACTCCTTCCTTTCCAATCCTCCTTGCTTTGCATTCATCTTTTCCTATATGTTAGTCATATACAAGCAAAATACAATCCAAAGCATATGGAATAGAAAATAAGAAGGGAAAACCATGAAAAATGAGAGAAAATCAAAGGAAATAGTGAAAAGCTCCAAATAGGATTGAGATGATAAAAATAGATGTAAGAAGTAAAGAAACACCAAGAAAAAGCAATAAAATGGACCAAAAAGCTACCCTATGAGTGCGATAAATCTCACTCATCAACTTCCCCCAAACTTGACTCTTTGCTTGTCCTCAAGAAAATCAAAATGGATGACTAGATGATGCACAAAGGTGACTCGATAAAACCAACAAAATGAGACCACCAAAAGGGGGAAAGGGAGAAAATCAAAAAAACTACTTTTGTGGAGACCACGGTTGCATTTAGCATATGCAACAAGCCCTTTAAACCCCTAGGATAACCCTAGTGGACGAGGATGGTCTCGTGAGGGTTTTCTAGAAGGCATACCCACAAAGCCAATACACCAACTCAAACAAGCAACAACCCAAGAATGGAAACATCACCAAGGTGTGAGAGAGGGAGTCATGAGCGGACCATAAGCAAGCATATATGAGAATGTTTTCTTTCAATTCCAATACAACACATGAGTAGAGAAGGAGGTTGTGAGATGAGCTAAACTAAGGTGTAAGTTCAACAAATTCTCTAACTTTACACTACTTTCAACGCCACTGCTCCAAGGGTCATTTAGTTCACAAACTCATGTATAGGATGAGAAAACCGACTCAAGTAACTCTAGTCCTCAATGTGCGGAATATTTTCCCCCAAACTTAGCATTTTCATTATTATGGAGATGAAGATATGTGAAATAGCGATGCAACTACCAAGGAGTGCGGGGCTTAGCCTTCGCCCTCTTTGTGCGGTCCGTCCACTCACGAAGCATACATGTTTCTCAGGCACGGTACCAAGTACTCGGTCGGAGACGCACTAGGAGGAAAAACATTCATACTCAAGCCGCAACGATCCCGTCGTCACTAGGGAGTTCTACTTCACTTTTTCGAACCCCCACTTGAGCATTGGAATGCGCTAGGACCTTGGTTACTAACCACCCTTTCGCAACTCTTATTGAAATTATGCATTTTTTTTCTTTTTGTTTATTTTCATTTTTTTTTAGGCTACTACCCTTTTTCATAAAATAAATTTTTTCTCTTTTTTATTGGGTGGTGAAAATGCCAAGCTATTTGGGGTACATTATCAAATGCACTAGGGGACCCAAGTTATGAGAACCAAGTAAGGACTTCCTATATTATGAAGGATAGAACTAAGTGACTTATTTAAGGAGAATTCTGTTGTTTTGTTTATGAGTTATTTGACTTGATGGCAAAACAACAAAGTTTCATCTCAAAACTCCCTAATCTACACTTGTTCCAATATTAGGTCACACAATTCCATTCTCATTTCCGCTTGCTTTGGTCATCATAAACTCTTTCAAATAGAAACCATCTTGGGTATTTGTTTTTTCTTGAGTTTTATTTATTCAAAGAGCTTCTTTTCACAAATAAACAAGAGTATGAGCGAAAATAGTGGAGTAAGGAACAAAAAGAGAATAAAGGAATTGGTTATACCAAATAGTGAGTACAATCCTTCCTTCAAGCTTGGGAATGTTCCTTCAACCTTTGTTAAGCTTCCATTGCCTTCCAACTTGTTAAAATTTGAAGTTCTTGAAGATGGAGGAAATTTGGGGTTTGATGGTGTTTTTGGTAGATGAGTGGGAAAATGGTGAAGAAATGTGGATTTTGTGGAGTAGTGTAAAGGATGTGATTGTTTTTGTGAGATTTTGAGAGAAAAATGAGTGAGATTGATGAAGTTTTTGGAGTATGGAGGTTAGGGTTCGAGAAGAGTAGAAAAGGGGATGAAGGTGAGGTTGAAGATGAGAGTGAATGTAAGGTGGAAAAGAAAGAGGGGGACGGTTTTGCTAAGCCAAAAAAAAAAATTCTGGGCGGAAAATCGGATCGGCCGATCAGTGGAGGGATCGGGCGAATCCTCGGGCGAGCACTAGGCAGATCGGGCGATCAGATTTCAGCCTATCTTAGGTAGTTACTGATCCCCCCTGATCGGCCGATCAGCGAAGGGGATCGGGCGATCCAAATAATACCTGCTCCGCCCATTTTTTTTTCTTTTCATTTTTTTTGTCTTTTTGTTTTCCTATCACTCTTCCCTCCTTTTTTTCTTTTCTCTTTTTTTTCTTTTCAATCCTTTCCACTATTTTACTCCCTCCTCTTTTCCTTCCTAGCTACCTCCTTGTTGTTTTCATCATTTTTTTTTCAAATTTTTTTTTCTTCTCTTTTCCTTCCTAATTATCCTTTTTTCTTTCCTCTCTTTTCCTATTTTTTTCTAAACTACTCTTTTTCTCCCTCCTTTTCTTTTCTAACTATCTCTCAACACATTGTTTTCTGAAATCACCATTTCTCACATGGTTAAACTCAAATGCTCATAGCCGTCCAAAACACCAAAAAAAGAAAATAAATAGAAGATAAGAATCAAATAATCACAAGGTTAGACAAGCGTTAAATAAAATAATCGAATAATTAAGAGAAAAAGGATAGAAAAATTGGGTTGCCTCCCAATAAGCGCTTGTTTTTAAGGTCATTAGCTTGACCATAAAAGGATATCACTTCTCTTGGGGCGAGGTGCCAAACTCCTCAAGATTGATGGAGAACACTTTTCCGACTTGGTATTCTTCATAGTAGATTTTCAATCTTTGCCCATTAACTTGAAAGGAGCCGGTTGCTTCACTCTTTATCTCCACCAAACCATATGGGAGCACATTGACCACCTCAAAAGGTGCGCTCCACCTAGACTTTAACTTGCCCGGAAAAAGCTTCAAGCGTGAGCTGAATAGGAGCACCTTATCCCCTTTTGAAAATTCTCTCTTCAAAATGTTCTTGTCATGAAAGGCCTTTGTTCTTGCCTTGTAAATGCTTGCACAATCATAGGCCTCTTGCCTAAGCTCCTCCAAAGCATGAAGATCCAACCACCTTTTCTCACTGGCACTCTTCAAGTCAAAGTTTCGGTGCTTGATAGCCCAATGTGCTCGATGCTCTAGGTCAACCGGTATGTGAAAATACTTGCCATAAACGAGCTTGTAAGGGGTGGTGCCATAAACATGATTAATAAAGCCATGAAAATAAAGAAGAGAAATTGAAAGGAAATTACTTGGATTGAAATCACAATTGAATCTTCAAAGTTGCAATATGACAAGAACTAAGAGTTTGAGAGAGTTTAGAGAATTGAACTATGTAATTAGAGTATAAGTAAAGAGATCATCCTCAATAAATACGGCAAAAACTATTTATATGGTCCATTAAATGAAGACGGAAAAACGGGGCAAAAGCCCGGTCGACACTGTCGTGGTGAAATCACCACGGTCGTGGTGCCTTAAATTTGTCGAGGCAGAATGCAATATTCAAAGGAAACTGCTTCTATGCAACTTGGGTGCCACGGTCATGGCAAAATCACCACGGCCGTGGTGACCCGACTTCATCAAGTCAGTCCCAAATCTTCAACAGTCTGCCTTGCCTGCTACAGGTCCCCACGACCGTGGTGAATATGCCACGGCTGTGGTGGCCTATTTTCTTCAGTTCCCCAAGTCAAAGTCACCAAAGCATCTCCAAAACACGAGCCACGCAAGCTCGAACATGCTCCAAGTCCCTAGATCACAATAATACTCCAACACGTGCCAATTCTCTTGAAATACATCAAAAACAACCAAACACTCGTGAAGTACATCTGAAATCCAAAGGAAGGAAAAACCATGCAACCATAACTCTAAATGCTCTAAAACTACATGCAATGAGACTTAAAAAATGACCTATAAATAAGCACAATAAAGTGTTTATCAAACTCCCCCAAGCTAGTCCAATTGCTTGTCCTCAAGCAATGAAAATCAAATACAAGGGTAAGAGTTCAATGACTCCCCACAATAGTACGCGTGCCAAGATAGAGAACAAAGCCCGTTCAAACATTTTCATCCATAAATGCAAAACACTATCAAGTCTCAATGTTTATAACACAAGGAAAAGCAACCAATCTTACCACAAGTTGTTCCCCAAGCTTGGCTTAGTCATATGGACGGTAGCTCTAACTTTAGTCGTGCTCAAAGTTTCTCGTGTGTTTATCTAGTTACAATGATCGCTCAAGGCTCAATTCCATTGACTATATCCTACCATAGGCTTTCATATCTTCTCACTCTCCATCGCGTGAGACATAAGTTCTTTTCTAGAATCATGAGGACCTATCGAGGTTATAATGAAGGCTAAAAGGTAAGGGTGTGGATACATTTAAGAATTTGGTGCTAAATAGGGTAAAGTGAAGCTTCCTAAATCAACACCAACTAGACAAACACTAACCCGAAACCATATAACTTCGTTACAACCACTCAACCAACCAATAATACCTCCTCCAATAGCATCTCCTAATCTCTCTTTATTAAGCACTAAGAACAAAACCACAATTTTTTGTTGGGATGTTTAATGTTCCCATTTTATTTTTTTTATTTTTTTTACTGATAAGGGAGAGATATAGGAGATCAACAAGAAGTAGGGAGGAGGTGAACTCAACACAGAATGTGAATTCAACCAAAACACACATCATACAACCAACTCAAATCACTATCAGAGCACTGAATCACAAGATATACCACTCACCAGTCTAGCTTCACAATCCCCTAGGTTAGGAAATCGGTAATAGGCTAAAGATGCGGTTAAACAAGAAAACAGGCTCAGGCTCACGAGGGTGATAAAGGAGATAAGATAATGTGGGTGACATTTAGCAATGTAGTTCATATATATAATGAACGCCTCAATCATATTCAAGAATCAAACCAGTCAATGCAATTTCAAGGAGAATCAATGCAAGTTCTAGAGAACGTTCGTCAAGGAAGAGCATCACACAACAAGCAGATAAGACTGAAAAGATGTCAGTCTATAAGGCTAAAAGGACATGCTCTCACAAAGGGTACAGCTACCAACATCGGTTGAGCCGCACAAGAGGGAGACCAATCATACCACAACCAATCAATTTTCGGGTCATCAAGAAGAACACATGCGTAACAATGGCGGAGTTCTAACCTAAATGCAATCTATATGCACATGCAAGACTAAAGGATTCTAAACATGATATTTAATGCTAAAATGCATTTTAAACATGCACTAATGTGCAACTAATGAATATTATATGCATCTAATGCAAACTATATGCAACTAATATATACATCCTCCCCCAAGCTAAACCACACAGTGTCCTCACTGTGAAAAGTCTAATGATAACAATAGCAAGGGAGGGGAAAAGTCCCGACTCACTGGTCGGGAGGGGGGTCGGGAACCACGTGAGCCGAGCTTATCCCCTTAAGGGCATCAATCGAGTTCCCAATGACATCTTTATATTTTTGCAATATCTTAATTAATTCTGGTATAGAGATGTCATCAAGAGCCGAGTTAACAATAACAGGATAAGTACATGCATCATCAAGGAAGACATACTTAAGAGAGGGGGGAAGGGGTTTTAACTCTACCTTATGAGGAGGCTTAGAACTCTCCTCTTTATCAATGGAAGCGGCAAGGAATTTCAACTCCGCCTCATGTGTCTCCTCGACGATAGTTTTATCGACAAGCATAGAGATTTTCTTCACCTCATCAATGCTCAAACTCGGTGATTCAGTGATAGAAGCATAGGGCTCATCATTAGTGTGAGCTTCTCTCCCAAAACCTTTCATTTCACTCTCCACATGACCAACCCGACAAACTCTCTCTATCATGGCTCTCTTCAATATTTTAGAGAACTCAAACAAAACCTTCTCATTGGCTACCTCAACTGTGATTGTATCATTTCTGCAATTTATAACGGCGCCCGATGTCTTAAGAGCCTCTCTTCCAAGAATGAGAGGAGTCTCCTGATCTTCCTCCATATCCATCACCACAAAATCACACGGCACCAAGACACGCCCAACTGGTATCGGAACATCCTCCAACTCACCATGCGGCGCTCTCAAAGATCGAACCGCCAGTTGAATAGTCTTCCTTGTAGGAAGATGGGGGAAGTTTAGGCGCTTAGCTATGGATAGAGGCATTAAACTCACACTCGCACCCAAATCGGCCAATGCACCCTTAGGCTCGAGGTCACCTATCTTCACCGACAAAGTGAAGCTTTCGGGGTCTCTTTGCTTCTTAGGCATATCTCGTTGCACTAGAGCACTTACTTGGTATGGAAATTTGATAACCTCGTCTTCGACCTTCCGTTTGTTGGGGAGGATCTCCTTCATGAACTTGGCATAGGTTGGCATTTGAGACATGGCCTCAAGGAATGGAATGTGTATTTGAAGGCCTTTCATAACTTAGAGGAACTTAATGAATTTGTCGCTCAACTTCCTCTCCACCAACCTTTGAGGATATGGGACCGGTGGCACATAGGTCTTAGTTGGAGGAGGTGTTGACAATGGAGCTTTGTCACCAACTCGCTCATGAGTTCCATTATCTTCTCTTCCTTTCTCAACATCAACCTCCCTTTCATCTTCCTCAACTTGATTGTCCTTCTCAACCACCTCAACTTCACTTTCTTCACACTCATTAGGCATCTCGGGGCCCTCATAGTTTGTTCCTGACCTCAAATGGATAGCTTTGACTTGATGTAGGTTGGGGTTAGGAATGGGTCGGCTTTGAAGTTGGTTTGTGGGGTTAGAGGGGTTTTTCTCGGCCACTTGAGCCAATTGGGTTTCAAGCATTTTGGTGTGAACTTGTAACTCTTGAAACCTTTGGTCGTGACTTTGAAGAACTTGGTTTTGAAGAGCAAGGGCTTGGGTTATGGTTTGAAGTTGTTGAAGAATTTGGGAGGTAGGGTCGGAGGAATGAGTAGGTTCGGGATTTGTCTTAGGAAATGATAGGTTTAGAGGGGCTTTTTGGAAGTTGGATCTTTGATAAGGGGCTTGGTAAGCATTAGAACCTTGAGAGGAGGATCCACCTTGATTGTAGATTTGGGTAAACCATTGTTGAGGTTGATTAAAACCTTGTTGAGGTGGATTCCAACCTTGTTGAGGTTGGTTGAAGCCTTGATTGTATCCTTGTTGAGGTTGTCTCCAACCTCCTTGTCGATTGGTTCTATACCCTTGGTTACATTGGTAACCTTCTCCTCTAGTATTCATAGCCGCAACATGCTCTGACTGAGTTCCTCCACAATAAGAGGTATCATGGTTTGTACCACCACATATGTGTAAAGAGAAAGCATTCACTTGTGAGGGACTTGATGATGAAATGGTGATCTTAGAGAGCTTCTTGTCAAGTTGATCCATCTTTGCTTGAATTTGATCCATTGGTTCCAACTCAAACTTTCCACCCTTCTTAGGTTGAGAACCTCTCCTTCGTCCACCCCATGAGTAGTTCTTGATCACTTCTTCCATGATGGACTCTAATTGGTCTTGCGGGATCTTAGAAAGTTGACCTCCCGCTCTAGCATCAAGGTTGGCACGTGACATAAGGTCAAGACCATCATAAAAGAACCTCATGAGTAGATTTTAATTGAACTCATGGTGAGGGCATGAATGAATCAACTCCCTAAACTGTTCCCAAGCCTCCGCAAGTGTCTCATCACATTCTTGCTCAAATGAAGAATACTTCTTCTGAAAAGCCAATGTAACTTGCTCCCAAGTAGTGAGGGAGTTAGCAGGCAAGTTCTTGAGCCAAGACTTTGCTTTTCCGGAAAGAGAAGACCGGAAGAGATGCATCTTGATATAGTCTGGGGATACATCATTTGTTGTTATCATAGCACAAACCCCCAAAAATCGATAAAGATGATCAAGTGGATCCTTATCCGACCCTCAACAAAATTGCTCTACTTTCACCATCCGTGTGAATTGAGGATGAATGCTGAAATTTGTAGTGATTGTGGGGAGTCGAATTCCACCTTGTATAAATAGGACCCCGGATTTCCGAAATCCCTTAAAAGCTGTGGATTATCGTCACCCATGTCTGATTCACTTTCACTTGTTGTAATTGAGATTGGTGAAGCTGGTTCAGAACCCAAGGTCAACCGTTCCAAACCTCCCCGAAGCTTTCGCAAAGTGCGATTGATTTCCGGGTCTAAAGGCAAGATGGGTGAGCCGCGAGCTCTCCTTCTCATGTACCACAACAAAGCTAAGCAGAGGATTAGCGAATAACAAAACAGTAAAAAAATAAAAGAAAAAATCACTTAAACAATACTCCCTCCGTCCCATATTAGTTGCAACATTTTCTATATATGGTTGTCCCATATTAGTTGCAACACTTCTATTTTAGGGATGGACCCACCAATATTTTATTATATATCACCCGAATAATGTACCCCACTCATTCATTGATTTATGTGAAAAACATTAAAATACTTCTCCCCTACTCTATCACTTTCTATCACATCAACTTTTACAATAAATTAATATAACCTACAACCTACTTTATTAACTTCCTAAAACTATATGCACAACCTATTGTTGCAACTAATAGGGGACGGAGGTAGTACTAAACTCAAGTAAACTTCAATAAATAGCACAATTTCCCCGGCAGCGGCGCCATTTTGATAAGAGGTTTTTAGTGTGTCGTTAAGGCACTAAAACCGCTTAGCAAACAATACTTATAATCCTAACGAGCAACTACTATGAACGTAGTAACGGCAAGTCAAGGGTCGAACCACAAGGAAATAGGGATTGATTAAGGTATAATAGGTCTGAAACTACTTAAGTGAAAGGTATTTAGGGGTGTAGAGATTGAATAGTAAAAAACTAACAACTAACTAAAGAATGAAAACTAAAAATCAAGTATAGAAATGAATATAATAAGGAAAACACTAGAGCTTGGGTTACTCGCATGAACTCGGGCAAGACACGACACTAATGCAACTACGAAACTACAAAGAATAACATGCAAGGTTAAGTTTCCCTCTAAAGTACTTGAATCCTCTCTCTAATGGTCCTCAAGAGTAACCAATTAATCAATCGACTAAATCCTCTCTCTAATGGTCTTTAGCCAATTGAATAATAGATTCAATATGTTTGGAAAACCCCTAAATAGGATCCTCTTAGTTTCTACCCAATCTCTTAGTCTAGATATTAAGTTCATTCATGGGAATGACAAGATAACAACAATCAATTAAGAGTAATTGAAATCTAAGCCCTAGCATAAACTTAATCAAGGTCTATCCTAAGGTGTCAAAACACCAAGATCAATGCATAGTAGACATGAATAAGCAATTACAAGAACATCTTAATTAGCCCTATTTTATGCTTTCACCCAAACCCTAGATAAGGAACTACTCACTAATCATGGATTCAAAGCAAAAGAGATTAAACAAATTTAAACATGATTAATAAAGCAATGAAAATAAAGAAGACAAATTAAAAGAAAATTACTTGGATTGAAATCACAATTGAATCTTCAAAGTTGCAATATGACAAGAACTAAGAGTTTGAGATAGTTTAGAGAATTAAACTATGTAATTAGAGTCTAAGTAATGAGATTCTACTCAACAAAAACCGCAAAAACTATTTATATGGTCCATTAAATGAAGACGGAAAAACGGGGCAAAAAGCCCGAAATCAGGTCGACACGGTCGTGGTGAAATCACCACCGTCGTGGTGCCTTAAATTTGCCGAGGCAGAATGCAATCTTCAAAGGAAACTGCTTCTATGCAAGTTAGGTGCCACGGTCGTGGCAAAATCACCATGGCCGTGGTGACCTGACTTTACCAAGTTCCACTTCCTTCTGTTCTGGCATAATGTCTTCTGTTTTCTCGAGTGAGGGTGACCACGGTCGTGGCAAAATCACCACGGCCGTGGTCACCCGACTTTATCAAGTCAGTCCCAAATCTTCAACAGTCTGCCTTGCCTGCTACAGGTCCCCACGACCATGGTGAATATGCCATGGCCATGGTGGCCTATTTCCTTCAATTCCCCAAGTTAAAGTCCCCAAAACACGAGCCACGCAAGCTCGAACATGCTCCAAGTCCCTAGATCACCATAATACTCCAACACGTGCCAATTCTCTTAAAATACATCAAAAACAACCAAACACTCGTGAAGTACATTTGAAATCCAAAGGAAGGAAAAACCATGCAATCCTAACTCTAAATGCTCTAAAGCTACATGCAATGAGACTTAAAATGACCTATAAATAAGCATAATAAAGTGCTTATCAATTATACCTTCAAGTCATTAAACATGAATATTATACGAATTATGAAGTAGTAATATAGTTTACTTAAATAGAGCTTACTTATGCCGTATTTAATAACCAAGTTACGAATTATGTGTAGTAAATCATAGCTTATAATTCATTCGTTCCCATTTTCGTTTTTGTGATTTTTCTAAAAGTTCTTCCCACTTTGAATTAAAGAATATTTATTTTCTCATCTTGCCCTTCAACAACCAAATGTTTACTACACTTTTTACTTTTTGTCTTACACATTTCCCACTTCAGAATCATTTATTTCCCAATCACCCACTTGTTTTTCTCTCTCTTACTTTTTAAAATAAAAAGGCTACTAAAGTACACTTTAAAAGTAAAAGATTCTCATCCACGCCACCTCAATTTGCATTGCTTTTCCCCCCACATTCTAAATGGGAACACACATGGAGTAATATTTAGTTATCATATTACGAGTGACTATTAATGAACATTATGAGCCTCATTATAGTACTATTAGGAAATAATAAAGTCTAAATAAAGTATTATTTTTAAAAGGATTCACGCGACAGAATCGGTTCGTAAAATTTAGAATAAAATATTACGATTACTTATTAATTTGTGAATAGATAAGAAAGGAAAAGGATATTATAAGCCTTGTCTAACAAGGTTACTAAGCAGGACTTGAGGTAACGTCTACTGCTAACACCCACAACTCCCTTCTAAACATGGTTTATGTATGTTTTTATGACGTGTTTATCTTGGATTGTAGGATGCAAAATGATTATTATGAGATGATCTTTATAAACTCTCGATGTTATTTTATGAACTATGATTACGTCATGAAATCCGCTAAAAGAAATGAAACATGATAAATAAAAGTGAAAGGCGGTTTTTGGCAGTATTATGTTTTGTTGGTCGTGCACGTACCATTAAGGCGGCAACATCACCTTCTAATGGGGGACAATGTTCCATGGTGGCACCTGTGTTTTGTATGAAATTATACCACCTTCTTATGGGGGACAAATGTCCTCGGTGGCTTTACTTTATGATGTGATATGCGTGGGAACGTCCCTTTCTGTTATACTTGCCAAGATCCCAGAATAAATAATGTATGTCAATAATCCTGATGTGGATGATAATGCCACATGTTATTTCTGAATGAATTAAATCTGGATCTGTTTATATGTTTCAAATGAATTTACGATATTTCTCTTCCCCCTGTTTGCAAATAAAATGAATTGAAACGAATTTACGATGTTAGGGTAGTATGTTACTGAGGGTCGGCTCATAACGTTTTGTTTTTCTTTTTTAGATACTGACGGGGAAGACGTCATGGCATAGAAGTGAGGATTAACGTATTTACCAAGTTTTGGAAGTCTCACGGTTTTTATCATCTAATTACCCTTATGTAAAACTAAGACATATTAGCTTATTTAAATATAATATTGTTTTCAATCACATACGTTGTCAAATTATCATTAATGTTACGTTTTCTGTCGCCTCGTATTTTCCTAACGGAAAGTACGACGGTAATGCACCAACTATCAAGATCTTCTGCTGCTAATGCCAGATTAATTAACCTAATAATGATGATTAGAAGGCAGGGCATTACACTTACAATGGTCTCATACATCCATTTTAGGTGGAGCTTGCCTTGAACCTTAAATGGAGCTAGTAAGATAACCTTGCGCACTTCACAAAATCTCAAATCAAAGTAAGGTCTCGCAAAGTTTATTCATAAGTACCCCCACATGGTATCTTATTGGTTTCATTAATGTTCTACGGGTTCTAAGCCTTAAGGACCATGTAGGGGATTGAATGTAACCCCCACATTCACATAGGTAAGTTCATCATCAAGTTTGTACTGTCACAAATAGGGCTGAGCAAAATTTGGGCTAGACCTCACCAGACCGTTTAGGCGCGGTTTGGATTGGTTTATGGGCTCAAAAAAATGGGTTGGTTTGCATTTTATATTTCTAAAACCAAACAGCCTGAGTGCCTTTAATATTTGACTTACCAATAATTTTTTACTTTTAGTAGTAATATTTATCGCAACTTTGTAATTTTTTACTATTTTCTAGCTTTTTGTAGTTTAATTTTATTATTTTAACAGCAAATGTGTAGTTGGTAAAATAAAGCAACAATTACAAATTAGAAAAAAATTATTGAGATAAAATATGGGCAAACCGCACCGCACCAAACCATTTTATGTGGTGGGGATTGGGTTGACTTGGCCTAAAATTCGGTTTGGGTTGGTTTGAAAAAACGTCAAACCGTTTTTGTGTGGGTTGGTTTGGGTTATGTCCCAAACCGCACCAACCCAACCCATGCTCAGCCCTAGTCATAAACCACCTTTACAAGGTTATGAACTTATTAAGAGTATTCAACTCAACCTTACATGTTTGACACTGGATACAATTACTTCATTGCTTTGTTATCATTATTAAGGAAAGGGTGTTAGTCACAGTTTGAGTTTGTTTGTGATTTTGTTTGACCTATGACCTTAGGAAATCCTAAGATAGGTGTCCATCATACTTCACTCATTAATAGGCTTTAATCCCATTTCTTGTGCTGACTCAAGCACAATTTCTCTACACAGGCCTATACATAGAGGATCTGCAATATTCCTCTTATATTTTAGAAACTCAAGTGATATCACATTATTTTTGATCAAATTTCTAACTACCCCATGCCTCAAGAGAATGTCTCATTTTCCCTTTATATGCTTGGTTATTAGCTACCCCAGTTGCAACTTGTGAATCTAAATGCATGGAAATTGATGGAATCGGTTCCCCCCCCCCCACAATGGAATGAATAATAGTAGGCCTCTTAGCCATTCAGCCATTTGTGCTGCCAATTCTAACGCAAAAATTCATATTCCATTGTATACTTAGCGACATGTTTGCTTAGAACATTTCCATGATATAGAAGCATTGGTAAGAGTAAAAACATAGCCAGTAGTAGAATGAATCTCGTCATTATTGAACACCCAATTGGCATCGCAATATCCTTCTAAAGCACAAGGTGTTCTATGATAATAAAAACCCCAATTGATCGTCCATTTTAAATACTTCAACAATCTAATCAAAGCACCCTAATTCTCTTGATTAGGATTATGAGTATATCTACTAAATCTACCAACAGCATACGCTATATCAGGATGAGCGTAATTCATTACAAACATTACACTCCCAATAATCTCGGCACTCTTCTTGAGAAACACTATTGTAACTGTAACGCTCTAACTTTTAATCATATAAAATTAAGTTAATTAATTCGATAATAGCAGTGGAAGACCTAGACAGTCTGTGCGTTACCTCCCTACTCTCCAGTTGGACGATACAAGGTGAAATAAAACATTAAAATTACTAACATTAAAATAACGTACTTAATACGTAAAAGTGTTTTGCTGAGAATTAGTAGTTTGACCGTTAAGTAGTTAGCTAACATGACCATTATAGTTGCATGATTTAAAACTAAATATTCCTCACTCTACGCGGGGTTGTCATCCCCATCAGTAATTAAAACATAATAATATAACGTCATGAGCCGAGACTCAGTAACATACTACTCTAACATCGTGAATTCATTTCAATTCATCTTACTTGCAAAGATAGGGAAGAGAATAACGTAAAATCCTTCGAAAACATGTAACTTGCATCGATATATATCAAGTCATTCAAAGTAGTATGTGAGATTATCTTTCTTATCATGTTATCAACATACATTATTCATTCTGGTATCTTGGTTAGTACAATAAGAATGGACATCTCCCCAAAACATATCATAATATATTCCGAATGCAACCACCCAAGCACTGATGTGCCCACAAATCGAAGGTGGTTCCGAAGGTGGTGTTGTTTAGCCCAAATGCGGTGCCGCCGAAGAGCCTAAACTCCCACAATATGAAGTTGGCGAATCTGTCTGAAGGTATGTTCACGACCCAGTCACAACCAAATATTGCCTATAACCATCTTCCACTTTGATTTATCATATTCCATATCTTTCATAAATATCTTATAACAATAATCAATTCATAAAATCGTAATATCTCATACTTTTGCTAGCATCATAGCGTTGTCATATTTTATAACTTCATTTTCAGAGCAAAACATTTCATATTCCGCAATCCATTAAAACATTCATAATTCATTATTCATACAAAAAATCATTCAAAAGGGATTGCGGGTGTTAGCAGTAGACATTACCTCGACTCCTGCTTAATATTCTGGATAACCGAGGGAGGCTGTAATATCCTTTCCTTTTTAATCTAGCCACAAGTTAAAAGGCTTATTAATAGTTTATTTTAAAATTAGGGAAATTCCCAATGGTGGCCCTTAGGTCTTAGGAATTCTCAGTGGCGGAAATTTCTATAAAACTTTCCCATTGGTAGCCATACTTTACAAACTATTCCCAATTATAGTATTAATAAAGAATATTCAGTTAATAATAAAGCATATTTCGTTAGTTAACTATTAAGACGGCTACTCGCACGTAAAAAAAGGTCTTTTTGGTCTTTTTTTGCCAATTTTGACATCAAAATCGAATGTTGAGGGCTAAACTTAACTTTAAGAATCGATTTTGAGATTGAAATTGAAAAAAACAATCTGAAGTGTCTCGTTTTATGTGTGAATATCCACTTTAATGGTTCGCTAGTGGAATATACTTTATTATTAACGAATATTTTTCGATAAAGTTATACTTGGGAATAATTTGTGAAGCAGGGTTACCAATGGGAAAGTTTTTTTGGGAATTTCTAATACTTAAGGGCCACCATTTGGAATTTCCCTTAAAATTATGATTCATTTCCATCATGTGAATATTTTTTAAACTATTTTATTTAATATTCATACTTTATTTAGTATTTACTTAGGATTTTCGATTGCTAAATATATACTAATAAATCTTATAATTCTATTTAAAATTAAATCCTTATTACTTTACGTTTGGTTGGTTAATGAAAAATGAATTAGTCACCTTATTTTTACTCAAAAATTAATGGAAAATTGCCTAGAATAATGCAACATTTTGCCCATTCACAGATAATAATGCAACCTAAAGATTATTCTGGAATAATGCAACCTTTATACCCCATTTATTTTAAACAGGACAAATGACCGGTAACCTGAACCATAGGTAATTTTTATTAGAAACTTTAAATTTAAAACAATAAAATTAAAAAAAAATTAAAAAACCTAAACTAAACCCCACCCCCCAGCCCCCACCCCTGCCAATACCCCCAGCCCCACCCTCGCCGGCAACTACCCACAACCACCCCAAGCCAGCCCCCACCCTCGCCGGCAATCCTCCCTAGCTCACCGAAAACTACTCAGAACCACCACACCGATGAAATTTTCCCTTTCTTTCGTCTCTAGTGTTGCCGAAAAACACGTGGGGTTAGGGGAGGGAAGGGGAGGCGCGCGAAATCTGAAAGGTAAGAGGGGAGGGGTGGGATTTTCGGGGGTGGGAGAAGTGTTGGGTGAGGTTGCGATAGTTAGGGGGCTTCGAAGGGGTTGGGTTGCAGTGGCTGGGATGGTTCGAAGAGGGTGGGTTGGGGTGGGCTAGGGGGTTCGAAGGGGGGTGGGCTAGGGGGTTCGAATGGGGTGGGATAGGGGGTTCGAAGGGAGTGGGGTGAGGTCGGAGGTGGCGGTTGGGCATTTCGAATGGAGTGCGGTGGTGGTAGGAGGTGGCTGAGCATTTTCATAGGGAGTGGGAAGGTGGTCGGAGGTGGCTGGGCATGGTGGGGGAGGGCTGGCTGGCTGGCTTGTGCGTGATGGTGGGTTAAGGGAGGGGGGAATTTTTTTTTGTTTTATCTTTATTTTTTATTTTTTAAAAAAAAAATTAGTTTATTAGGACCAATGACAAGCCGACATGTGTCCCCCTCAACCTATTATTCAGGTTATATCCGGTTTTACCCCATTTAAAATAAATGGGGTATAAAGGTTGCATTATTCCAGAATAATCTTTAGGTTGCATTATTATCTGCGAATGGGCAAAAGGTTGTATTATTCTAGGAAATTTTTCCAAAATTAATTTGTTATTGAAAATATTAGTTTCCATAATTGATATTAATATCAATAATCCATTATTGAAATCATAACTAAAGATCGAATATTCAAATAAACGGAATATTATCTCAAATTGTATTATTATAAATTATGAATCATTTTAAAACACATCGTTCAATTAGTAACACTTAGCTAATTATAGTTAAAAAATCAACATTATATAATCATTCATTTACATAATTAATATAATTACTAACATACTTGTGTTTATGTTTTTACTAAAATAAGGAAAGTGAGCCTATATCAATAATTTATATATTTACTAATATACCATGTTTAGGTGCTTCAATATATAGAGCAAGTTAACCCATATTAATAAATAATTAATAAACCAAACAGACCCACATTAGCAATTTATTAACACACTAATTAAGCTCAAATTCTAATTATGAGGGATATCTCCATTCCTTAGTTACTGTTTCAGTGGACGCAAGGTAAAACATGTAAACAATGGAGTAGCTTAGTTAAAGGTTTTGTGTTATTCACCATGCACAACGTAGAGTACTTATAGGAAAATAAAAGCGCTAAACTAAGAAGGTAAAGAGTAAATTCTCTTATAGAGAGAACGCAAGATGGAAAGAATATATAACATGCTATACAAAGGAGTTTGTGATCAACAAGAAATAGGAAAGGATAAATGATGATTGATGTAATCAAGGGAGATAATTTCAGTCAATCTTATCATGCCCCCCTCAAGACGGACAGGCGGCGCAAAAGCCCAATCTTGGATATCAACATTTGTAGGTGTGGGCTTGCAAGTGCCTTGGTGAGTGCATCAACTAGTTGGTAGTCATTATGGACAGTAGTGACTCTTAGCTTGCCAGTTTGAACTTGTTCACAAATAAAATGATAATTAACCCCTAAATGTTTCATACGGGATTGAAAAACTAATTAGCACTTAACTTGGTTGCTCCAATATTGTCACATTAGATGGTGGGAGGGGGAAGACTAGAGATACCAAGTTCCATTAAAATGGTACGTAATAAAACTAGCTCGGATGCGGTTCGAGCAACGAAGCGGTACTCGGCTTCCGTAGAGGATCGGGCTACCGACTGTTGCTTTTTAGAACTCCATGAAATAACATTACGACCTAAGTATACAATGTAGGCACCGGTAGAGATAAACTCATCTCGATCACCGGCCCAATCGGCATCCAAATGCATGAACACTAAGTGGAGAGTGTTTTCGTTCTAACTCTAAATGACAATGCATCCGAATATGAATGAAGACTAAAAATTATTTTAATAACATTACAACTTTTCTATTACTAATTGTGATTTTGTGCTAACCCTAACTGAAAATCCCAGCTCCGCTACTACTTCTATTCTTCTCGATACTCATGATATCGGCATGAAAAGGGTCGTATTGGTATACACCAATTGCTTTTGGTTTGTATTCTGAATATTATGGCCATTGTTTAGCGTTCACTCTTCTTTTTGAAGGTTCTTTGCCTCCATTGAGTCATATTGCCCAAAAAGTGTCGCGAGTGAAATGTATGCGAGTGATCATGCGCTTGAAGGAGTAAAAGCCCAAAGTATCGTGCCTTGCCCGCGTTTTATTTCAGTTCACAAACCAACCAACCAAAATAAATATGTATTTCATTTTATAATAAATTTCGCAAATCGTATTTCGATAAATCTATATTCTTTCTGAACAATTCCAATAATCAACCAAATCATACTTTTGGAATCATTCAATAACAATTCAATGATTAACATATAAAACACATTCACACCTATGGCCATAGTGTGAATCCATTTACAAAAATATAAACACCACATACATGGCAATGAAATAAATTTCACTGAACATAAAAGTTACCTCGAGCACTTAATTTACATGTACCAACTACCAACAACGATAACCTTCATTATTCCATAACCTTGCTCGCCAAAGCGGTGAAACTCTATAACTCTCTTGCATACTTCACCTCAAAATAATAACAATAAGCATGTTAACAAATCTTTCATATGGATAATTAATTAAATCTAACTATCCCTTCCTAATATGGATTGTTCTCCCATAAGTTAACTCCAATCTCTTTGCATTAATGGCATGTTCTCTTCAACTTATTTTCTGTTCATTTCAGTTCATCTCCAATCAGTTAAGTTCATCTTTAATCAGTTCAGTTCAGTTCAGTTTAGTTCAGTATATAAGCATTTTGTTAAATATTATTATTATTATTGGTCTACTTTATTTTACTAATTAATCTTATTATTATTATTATTATTATTATTATTATTATTATTATTATTATTATTATTATTATTATTATTATTATTAGGAAAAAATTTCAAAAACCATCTAATATAGTCACTTTTTTTAGAAAATCATCTAATAAACGTTTTATTATAAAACAAAAACCACCTATTTAGACACCTTTTTTTTTTAAACACCACCACTTAACGTTTTGACACTAACTCTTTTAACTATTTAGCCAAGTGGGTTCCCTTTATGGTTTCCCCTCCTCTTTCAATCCAGATTTCCCACCAAATTTCCCCAATTTTATAGCACCTCAAAACTCACAATTTCAATTCATTCAAATTCTTTGGTTTCTTCTTCAATCTTTCAATTAGGGTTCATAGTTCTGAAATTAGGGTTTGACATCTGCGATTCGTGCATCCAATTGAAGGTAATTGCTCCTCCTTTGTTTTAATTTTCCAATAGTAAGATTACGATTTCCGTAATTTTGGATTAATCTCCCTCTTTCTCTTTTTTTTCTAAAATTGTAGGATGTCTCACTCATCCTACAAATCTGCATAACCTCTTCCTACATTGTGCCACTGTGGTATTCCAATTGCGCACACACAGTCATGGACATCAAGGAATCCCGGAAGGCGCTTTGTTGCTTGCAAGTTTTTCAATCCAAAGACAAAGGATAAAGGTTGTGAGCTCTTTGTGTGGGATGATGATGACCAACTGGAATGGCAAAGAGATGTTATTAACCAGCTCCTATTGAACAAGAAGCTGCTTCAAAACCAAGTGGATCAACTGAAGTTGAAAGTGTATAATTTTGAAGACCAAAAATCGGATTTGGTGAATGACAATGAGAGGATTAGGCTCAAATATAAGAAGGTTGTGGCTGCATTAGAGGCTAGCAAAAGAAGAAAGTTCAACCGAGTTTGCCTTACTTAAATCTGATTTTTGTTGTTGGTTTTGTTATGTTAGTTTGTGTTGTTGTGAAAATAGCAATATGAAGCCTAGCATACTTAGGCTGAGATATGATACTCTTTGTATGATTTGGCAATGGTAATATGTATGTGCTCCTTGTAATCCAGTTTAATGAATGAATCAAGATCTTTTGAAGCACATTCTTGTTTGTATAATTGTACTTTCAAAAAATCTGCCCCACAACGTTCTCAAAGGTGTTGTGAGCTTGAAACAATTAAGACATCAAATTCCCAAAAAAACATTCTCATAATATAGAAGTATAAAAACCTTAAATAGCGTAAATGCACATATTTGTAACCCAACAACTTCGCATAGCTTTGATATTGATCCAAGTTCATAACATAGAGTTGAAAAGACTTAAAAAAGCCTCTGGCAATTGTATTTGAACAACCTAAATATGATTACAACCAACATAACAATTCTGCCTTTGAATTACATCCCTAGAAATTAGTTTTCAAAAAAAACTAAGTAACAACAACATAAATCTGTTCTAGCTTCTTCCTCTTAGTAGACTTGATAGGTAGCTTTTCCCTTCTACTTTGACCAACTTGAGATGACTGAGTTGAAATGATATTGCCAGCAGATGCTTGAGAAGCAACTGGAGCAGTACAAGCAGCAGTTGCGGAAGACTGTTAGAAGAAGAAAACATTGTTAGTTATCAAACTAAAAAACTTTGAAGCTACAAAAATTATTAACAATGGTAAAATGAACCATACCTGAGCATACATCACTTTAGCTTGCCTTTTCTTCTTCTGATTGAGAACCCAAGGATCATTGATTGAGGCCTTCCTCCTTTGTCATCCTTTTGCTTAGGTGGATTTTTGCATTTAAGCATGTTATGGCCTGGTTGGCCACAGTTAGAGCACAAATTAGGCTTCTTTTGCCTCTTCACAAACCTATTTTCCTCTACTTCACTAGGTTCTTTCTTCCTCGCTCTTTTTCTTAAAAGGCCTCCCAGGCATCTTCCTCATGGGTGGTGGCAGTTAGGCATTCCACTATCCTCCCAATGCTTCAATCCAAGCATAGGAATAACACTTGTTTTTTATGCCTCCACATATTTTGCAACAGTGTAATAATCATGCACATACTCATCAGGATTCTCCCTTATCTTTACTATGTGATAGGCTAAAGCGTATCACCTATTCAAAGATAATTCCTACAGTCCTCTAACAATGGTAGTCAAGGGAAGCAGGGTCGAATTCGTAGGCAGACAGTGTTTCTATGTTAATATTCAATCAAATAACTACTTCTGATGAGATCAGGAAGAAAAGACTGAACTAATAATTAAACTAAGGAAAGCAAGACTAAACTGAAGATTTAACTATGAATTAAAAGTCTAGGGCAATAGTTCGGTCCACCATGTTTATACCACTCAAGAGGTTCAAATAACTAATATCACCTAGGTTTAGAGTCGAACGATGAGAGCAAGTGTTAAACTTATGGTCAGGTCTCAACGTTCGTGATTCAACATATGGAGTATGGTCACAAACATAATCAGAATCACTAATGTGTTCTAAGCCTCTAAAAGTAAGAATGATTTGTAAGAACGATTATTAGCTAGACATAACTCATGAAATTGGCCACTAACATAAATTATGAATTCACGAACAAATCACATTAAAATCTCTCTAATCAAAACCTAGAAACTATAGCAATTTACATAGCAATCATGGCATAAACATGGTTTTCCTCCCTAAAACCCTAGAAAAGGGGACTACTCACTCATGGCTATGAATGACAAAACGAATTAAACTAAAGATTCATACTTGACAATGAAAGCATTAAAAAATCACAAACAATCTAAATATGAATAAATAAGAACGAACGAAAATAAAGAGATTACCGAAAATTGAGTCTGAATACGAACTATATTGAAAACTAAAGCAATGATCCAATCTTCAACAATAGAGAGAAAAAATAGAGTTCTAAAACTAGGGCTTAATGAAATAACAATGAAAATAAGATGTCTCTAAAAAAAACTAAGTGTTGTATTTATTCTAAGTCTAAAAAGAATAGAAAAAGGATTAAAAACGGGCGATAAAACGCGCGTCATTTAATCAAAATCTCAATCCGCCTGATCGGGCTAAACCACCCGATGGTGTCGGGCAAATTACTTCTTCCTCAAACTGGGATCTGGCAGCATTTAGCAATCTGCCCGATGGGTCCGGGCAAAATCCACCGGATCAGGCGAGTGTTACGTCTTCTTCAGAATCATCTGGCAAGCACAGTAGGGCAACTGGGCATAGTAGAAAATCCGCCCGATGGGTCCGGGCGACATCGCCCGATCGGGCGTTTTAACGATCTTCCTGCAGCAATGATTTCGCCTAATCGGGCGAATCCATCCCGATGGTATCGGGCGAATTGTTGTTTTCTTCCTTTGGCTCTTTAAGCCAAGACTTAGAATCAAAGACGCCTCTAAGCCTATGAAATGTGGCCTTAGAGCTCCGCAACTCAGCATATCTGCCTCATAACTCCGCCTATCATATGTTGATGCTCAAAATAGCAGAAAATATGGAGAAAACTCCCTAAAACTTGTAATTCAACATAAAATACGCAAAGCACAACTAGATAGAGAAGTTAGCATAGAATAGCTCCTAAGATCATAGTTTGACGCACAATTTAGCTCAGAAGTAGGGGAAAAAACTATATAAAATAACATGATATCACTATGCAAGCAAAAGCATGTGGGCAAGGTATGCCAGTCAAGTCCCATTTATAGCAGCTACAAGTTCTAGCATGTAGATTCACTACATGCTTGTCATCCCCATGATCCACCTCCCAAGCATCAATAGTAGATTGCACCAGAAAACGATTTTTGGACTCCTCACTAACCCGTTGAAACAATGTTTTCACATATGGCATAAACCTCCCTTCTTGTTTCTTAACACCCTCTAATTTCTCAATTATCTTCATCACGTACTTTCTTATCTATTCTAAACAACTTATTATAGGCTTATCCCTAGCTTCCCTAAGGACATCACTAAAGGTCTCACACAAACATGCATCTAAAACTCTTATAGCTTGCATTTGTTCGTTGAAAGTGTTGTTGCAAAACAGTAAACATGCATCAAGATTAAAGAATAGATTTTAAAAAACAGTTTACTTTCGTTATGAAACAGACACAGAAATCTAGCTTAATACACACAGGATTCCAAAATACATATACACATAAATTTCTTTCATCTAAGTAAAATACACACAGAATTTCAAACTTAGCATCCATAACTCCAAAATAATTAGAGGAAGAAAAAAAACAGTGTTGAAATCTTAGAGGAAGAATGAAGCTCACCTTGTTAGATGTCCTAGCAGCACACCACAATAATTCTTTGAATGCTGATCCAGAGAAGTGGAGCTTGAAATTGGCCCAAATATGTCTAACAAAGAAGCTTACTTCTGCTTTGGGCATACACACAACAATAGCATCCAATACTCCCTACCATATTACAGTTTCAGATAAGTAATATAGAATGAAAAAAACAAGTATGTATTCAAATACTACCTTTTGCCTGTCACTCATCAAAGTGAGGCCTTCACCAGCTGCACACTCCAAATCAGTTACTAAAGCATTCAGAAACCATGTCCAGCATTCCTTGTTTTCTACTTCAACAATTGCCAAAGCAACTGGATATATGTTTTTGTTGCCATCCTTGCTCACTGCCACTAAGATCATACCAGGATAGGCATCTTTGAACTGCCATCCATCCACTCCAACCAATGGCCTACAACCTAGCTGGAACCCTACTTTATAAACTTTCAAACACAGGTACATTCTTAAGAAACTAGGAGCACCAGTGTCCATACCTTCACACTGTACATAAATTGTACTCCCTGGGTTGTTTTCAATAATGTATAGGCATAGTCATACACCTTTGCATACTCCTCTAATGCATCTCCATACAACATCAGTTTTGCCCTAACTCTAGCACACCAAGCTTTACCATATCCTATGCACACACACAACTCTCTTTGTACTAGACTAACAAAACTCTTCAGCTTGTAACTAGGATCCGATCTCCAATGCTCCAAGTATTTTTCTGCCAAAAACTAAGATGTATCCTTGGGATTATTATCCTAATATCCACAAGTATGATTTAGGTTCATACTCTTGATTTGCATCTTCTTCTCCAACTTCAACCTAGCAGCCATCACCTTAAATCCACACTTGTAATCTGCCCCACAAACACAACCCCTCAACCTACCATGTTTTGGATCCCAAGGGCGATCACATTTGTGCTTGCAATACAAACTCATTCTTTTAGCATCATTGTGCAAGAAATAGAAATCATAATGATATTCTATAGCATGTCGAATCAAAGCTTTCCTCAGAATTGTAATGTCCCTAAATTTCAACCCAACTCTTAGGTTGATTTTTTGGGAGAAATCAATCTCTAGGTTAAATTCGGGATAAAGATCCACCTCCTCATCAGATGCTTGTATACTTCTTAGCTCATGAGATTCATAGTCCACCTCATTCACCCCTTTAAATTCATTTGTTTGCTCATCATCAACAACCTTGCCTTTACCTTTTTTATCCCCAAAATGTTGCCTAGAAATATCAACTAGCTTTGTTTCACAAATACATCAGCTTCATCCTCAACACATTTGCCTTTCCCATTTGGATTAAAATCTATGTCTATATCAGAGAACACAGAATCTGAAGACCATTCATCCTCTTCACCTTCTGTTTCATCCTCTAAGACATCCCCTTTTTCTTCTTTCTTCCCCTTCCCCTTTTTTTCTTTCACTTGTTTCTGCTACTTGGTTTTTCGACCTTCTTTCCAACAACAGACTTCCTAGCTATGTGCTTCCTTCTTTTAGGTGTTTGTGTAGCTGTAGTGTTAGAGGGATTTTGTTTTTCAGTAGTTGGTACAGGCTGTTGTATATAAATGGGAGAGGATGAGGGAAATGTATTTGGTTGTTGTGTAGATCTAGGTTTTTTGAAAGGTTTATGTTGTGTTTTTTGAGGGGGGGGGTGTAGTTGTAGGCTTATCTGGTGGAGGTTTTTTAAAATTAGTTTTTTCTTCAGCTTTTTTGTGTTGTTTTTTGGTGGACTGGGTTGTGTAGTAGCTTCTTTTGGATGTTTGACAGTAATGGGTTTGCAAGTAGAAGTACATGGGGGTTCAGTCCAATTCTCACCACACAACACTACTTCTGGATCAGGCTCAAAAGCTTCGAGCTTATCTACTATGGGATGCTCTAACTTAACAACTTTCGACATAGGTTTTTATGATGAGGAGGGCAGCCCAGTTTACTGTGCAACTGTTGAAAAATGGAGATTTTTTGTCCTAAGAAATTGAAATAGGTGGTGGATGCATGCTCAAGCAAAACATAAAAGCTCACTCTGTTATATGGGTCTTTCCCCTCCACCAAACTATTTATATCTTCCTGTGTTTCTACTTTCCTTTTCCCACTTCTCATAGATCTCCCTTTTAGCCTATACCATATACTAAAATGTTCATACCTCTTCCCATACATATGATTCATGGCTGTCACCGCTTCTCCTCTCAAACTACTCATAGTCAAGTCTTTTATCCAAAGGCAAAGTTTAACATATAATTCACCTCCTACATACTCTTGTTTACCCTTCACAAAGTCAAATCCCCCCCATATACATATTTGCATCTACATATTTTGATGCCCACCTACAAATCAAGAAAGCAGATAAAAACCTAGTTATTGAACTACTAAACACACACGGTCAATTTTTCGATTTTCAAGCTAGGGTTGTAGCTTTATACAGTTAAAGCATGTAGAAAAAGAAAGGACACAATGAAAAATTACCCATCATCCTTTGTCAGATTTTGAGAACCTTTCAGCTCATCAACAACAGCTTTCCCCTTCTCTTCCGCCATGATTATCCAAAATGCTACTCCAATTCTTCACAAATCAGAGAAAAAGGGCGAAATTCCAATTTAGGGTTTTTCTAGGTTTAATGAAAAGAAGTAATTGAAGCTTGGTTGGTGTGGTGATTCTTGCTTGGCATTGTGAATTCTCCTCTCTCAGAACTTGGAAGCTTAGAAGATGATGGTGTAAAGGGGTAAATGAATAGCCAGTTCCTTCTCAAACCCAAAAGGCCAATCTCGTCTTTTCACATTACAAGCAAAATTGGAGGGAAGTCTAACTAGAGTTAATGGAGTTACAAATCGTTCGTTAAGTGGTGGTGTTTTTTAAAAAAAATGTCTTAATAGGTGGTTTTTTATAATAAAACGTTTATTAGGTGGTTTTCTTAAAAAAAAAGTGACTTTATTGGGTGGATTTTGACAATTTTTCCTTATTATTATTAATATTATTGATCTATGTTGTTATTTTTTATTATATCTTTACTCAATATTATTACTATTATTATAAGGGCGGAGCATGGTTTAGATTGGTGCAATTTGCGGTTTAACCATATTTCATCTATATTCTAATTTGCAATTGTTGTTTTATTTTACCGACTATATATTCATTATTACATCATACAAATAGGCTAAAAAAGCTAGAAGATATTAAAAAAATTCCAAAGTTGCTAATAGTATTACTAATTAAGGTACAAAATCGATGTTATATTGATACTAAGATCCTATGGCGGTTTGTGGTGCGATTTAGTGTATAAATATTTTATATCAACCCAAAACGCAAACCGTAGCTTGGACAAAAGCACAAACCAACCCACTTTTTAGCCAATACACTAAACAAATCGCAAGGCCTATTTGTGCACTCCGACCTAATTATTATTATTATTATATTATTAATTTTAATTATTATTTTAGTACTACTAATTACTTCTTAGACATTATTGCTATTATATAATCATCATTGAGTATAAATATAAATACAAATAATATAAATTACTTATTATTAATTATTATTATTATCATTAATACAATCATTATTACTATTATTTATTTATTTATAACTATCATTTAACAATATCTAAAATGCTATTATTATTATTCATTAATTATTATTAAAAATTATTAATTATTGAGTATCACTTATCATTGTAATTGATATGAATATGGCTCTATGAAAGCAATATTCAAGTGTACTCCAATGCAAAGGAACCTAAATAATTAAAAGTCCGAATTTTTATGTGTTTTTGTGGCTAAAGTTTGTATCTTTATGTGTTTATGGGATATGGAAATTAAATCAATCACTCCTGAAAGATTTAATTAACTTTCAATCTCACTTAAACCACTCCTGGAATTAAGTAGATTAATCACTCAATAATTAACACTCCTGAAAATTATTAAATGGCACGAAGTTAATTGACAAACAATTAAGCTCGAAAAAGACTCAAAGTTCTTAACATTTTCTTAATGAAAAATGGCGTACAAAGCTCCTTATTTATACTAGTACACTCTAGTATGATAAGGAACCCTAATTCTATCTAAAAAGCAAGATAAAACTAAATCCCTAAAATGAAGGGAAAGATAAGCAAGGAAGGAAAATGATAGGCATTCGGCCTTATCACCTTTCCACACGCCTCCTTATCTTGTTTACTCTAAACATCAATTCTAATCCCAATAGGATTTGGAAACCTACTAGAATCTACATAACCAACCGAAATTTCGGCCCTAATGTAGTTTTTATTACATGAATAAAAATGACTCAACAAAAGCAAATAGAATACTCTATAAATGGCTATGGACGCCCCATATTAGCCATTTCAAGCTAGTTCTTCTTCCCAAGCTAACATAGTCACAAAAGATCCATTGGCCTTGAGCTTGAATCCAAAGGTCTCAAGAACCAAGCAAATAGGCTCATCTCCAATGGTTGACTTTGGCTCTTGACTCATGTCAGTAATTATAAATTAATATTCATATTATTATTGATTAAATATTGTTAATGTATTTATTAAAATTCAATTCAATTTAATTTATCAATTTAGGTCCGTTAAGCTCAGCTCCAATCAGTTCATTTCAGCTCAGTTCAGCTCCAATCATTTCAGTTCAATTCAGCTAAATTCAGGTAAAGAGAACAAGCCTTAACTAACCGAATTTCGGTTGCTGCCATAAGATTCCTAATTTAAACAACCTCTCTAGTCTTGAAAAATATTTTACGACTTGTTTGGTATTGTTATTAAAGGAAAGGAAAAGAAAAGTAGAGAAACGAAAAGAAAGGAAAAAAAAAGAGAAAAGAAAGGAAAAAAAGAGAAAAGAAAGCAATTGTGATTTCTAATGTTTGGTATTGATGGAGGATTTAAAAGGAATCACATGTTTGGTTAAAAATTAGTTAAGGAAAGGAACGGAAAGAAGGCAAAAGGCTTATTAGCTTTCTTTCCGTCCAAATTCCTCCGATTTTGGGAGGAAAGGAAAGTAAGGACTTGAGAGTATTATTTTCCTTCCACTTCCTCTCCTTTCCTATCAAATCCCTCTTATTGATTTTAAATAAACATAAAAAAAAAATGTCTTTTTTTTCTTTCTTATCTATCCAAATCTCTTTACCAAACACATTGTTAAAGTGACATCTCTTCTCTTAGAGATAGTTTGAAAGAAAACTAGTGTCCAACTTGATCAAAATCTCAACTTCAATAAACTGAAGTTGGAAAAACAGAATAAAATTTCCCAAAAATGATCAGAATGAACTAATAAACAAGACCATTTCATATCAAAGTAAAATCGATTTATGTAGCTTTAATCAAAATAGAGCAAACTCATAATAAACCAGCAAGGTAACAGAGACTTTGCTTGTAAATTGAATTCCAACAATTAAAGAAAACAGCATAGGTTTAACTTTTTACGTACTTGCATCAACATAGCTAACTATTGGAATTTACAAATCAAGATTGTGAGTAAGTGACAAAATCATGAAGCAGAAGGCAAAACCGATAAAGAGGAAGCGTGCAACAACAACAACAACAACAGCAGCAGCAGCAGCAGCAGCAGCAGTACTGGCGGTGGAGCACAGCTCCGGTGAGGCAGAACAGCAGAGAGGAACAACAACTCGGCTGCGGCGGCAATCAATTATCACGAATTATGATTAGCAACAGAATCGCCTAAGTCGTGCAACCAATGATCATGAATTACCACATCACACATAATACTTTGTTAAGTACCAACATGCTGCCCACGAATTACCACTTAGAATCATTCTAAGCTCCGTCCATAGTCGTGCAACCAATTATCTTCAACGACTAATTAATAAAAACATAATAATTAACGCGGCAAGTCACAACACAATATATATGTCTACCAAATGTTGATGGATTACAACAGCTTGTCTTTCCTTCAGTATTCATCAATCGTAAACATGGGTCTCATGCGCCTCCGTTCCTTGTGCACTTTGCTTCTTTTGTCATCACTAGCTATGGCATCAGCTAGCGAGTACCGCACTTACCAACCGGATGAAACTTCATCATACACTTCATCTCCAGTTTACAATCCATCTTCTGATTACGAGGCCTCATCATACAGAGATACCCCAGTTTATAGCCCATCTTCAAAGTATGAGACACCCTCATACGTTCAAACCCCAGCATATGCCCCCTCTCCTAAGTATGAGACACCATCATACACCAAAACTCCAGTCTACACTCCTTCTCCCAAATATGAGACTCCATCATACATCTCAACCCCGTCTTACAGCCCTTCGCCCAAGTATGAGACCCCTTTATACACACAAACTCCCGTCTACAACTCCTCTCCAGATTATGAAACTCCATCATACTCTCCAACCCCATCTTACAACCCTTCTCCTAAGTACGAGACCCCATCATACACACATACCCCAATTTACAACCCTTCTCCTAAATACGAGACTCCATCATACTCTCCAACCCCATCTTACAACCCTTCTCCTAAGTACGAGACCCCATCATACTCTCCAACCCCATCTTACAACCCTTCTCCTAAGTATGAGACCCCATCATACTCTCTAACCCCAGTCTACAGCCCTTCTTCGAAACATGAGACTCCATTATACACCCCAACTACCTCTTACAGCCCATCTCCCAAGTACAAAAAGCCATCATACACACAAAACCCGATCTACAACCCTTCTCCTAAATATGAGACTCAATCATACACCCCAACCCCATCTTACAACCCATCTCCCAAGTACAAGAAGCCATCATACACACAAACCCCAATCTACAACCCTTCTTCTAAGTACGATACCCCATCATACACCCCAACCCCATCTTACAGCCCTTCTCCGAAAAACGAGAAACCATCATACACACATACTCCAATCTACAGTCCTTCTTCTAAATACGAGACTCCATCTTATACTCCAACCTCTGTTTACAAACATTCTCCTAAGTATGATTCACCCAAGTATGAGACCCCATCATACTCCCAAACACCAGAATACAACCCCTCTTCTGAATATGATATCCCGTCATACACCAAAACCCCAATCTACAAACCATCTCCCAGTTATGTGACTCCGTCGTACCCAACAACTCCATCATACAGTCCTTCTTCTAAGGTCTTGTCTAAGATTTATGGTGTACAAGGTGTCATCTATTGTAATTCATGTTATGACTTCACACCAATAGAAGGTATGTTCTTTCTCAATTCTAAGCATAAGACAGTGACATATAAAATAAGGTATAAAAGTAGGTTAGAATAGGTATAATTGTTCTTACACATTGGATCATTTAGAACAGGGTTATAATTAAAAAAATATAGGGAAACCGCATCTTATCACCTTACACTTTTCACGTTTTTAGAAACTCCTACCTCAATGAATTTTTTTAAAAACAATTTCACCTACTATTCCCTAATTTTTATTAAAAACTTCCACCACTAAACGGTTTTTGTTAAATTTCGTTAACAAAATCGTTAAGTGGGTCCCACATATAAATTTTGTTAACGAAATCGAACTTGAAATAGCTGCAAATCTTTCTAAATAGTTGTAATTTATTCCAAACTAGAGCCAAATTTGTTCAAATTTTGCCATTAAATTGATGAAATTGACGTCGATTCTGTGTAAATTAATAACAAAACGCATATGTGGGGTCCACTTAACGGTTTTCTTAACGGAATTTAACAAAACTTTTAAGTGGTGGGAGTTTTTAATAAAAATGGGAGTGGTAGGTGGAAGTTAAAAAAAATCATTAAGGTATGAGTTTCTAATAACGTCAAAAATTTAGGTGATTTTGAACAAAAAAATCTTTAAAAGAATTTTCAATCGTTTTAATGGACACCCGTAGCTATACAATTTATACAAGTGATAGCGGGATGAAGTTGTGAAATTAATACGGTTTACAGATCTTCCAGTATAGCTACTGGTCCTAACTCTTAAGGAAAATTAAGCTAAAAATAAAATTTTAACTCATTGCAAAATTATACAATGTGAAATATTTGTTATAAATGCTATGACTTTTTCGATCAGTTTTGCAATATAGTTCGAGACTCACTAATGACATAGTATTTCAAGTTTATTTTATTAGAAAACATATAACAATGTCGTATATGACAACATATCTAAAATTTCATAAAGTTTAGAAAAACCTTTTCAAAAGTACTTTCCTTAGGAGTGCTATTAAAATATTATGTTGTTGTTGTTGAGACAAGTCGACAACTATACAAGCAAGTGATGAATCTTATTATGGGTGAATAATTAGGTTTACGAAAGGACTTCCGTAGTGGGGATAACAAAAGATCTTGAAACTAAAAAAGATTAGTTCTTCCTCATTTGTATTTTTCCAGTATAACTTTCTTTAAGATTTGGGATTCGAAGGAGAAGTGGTTTATCTTTCTAGGAAAAAGCATAGGATAATTTATCCTCCTAGTCTTTTAGAAGAAAAAAAAATACCCAAAATGCTACTATGACATGCTGTAAGATAATATTATGAGTTTCCGTAAATGAATCTACCATAAAAATAAATATAAGATATATATATAAATTAATTGAATAAACTTGTTTCAAATTCTCATCTAGTTACATTTCTGGTTTTCTAGATGTCACATGTTATATCCTACCTTCGTTCCATATGTATTGCAACATAGGGAGTTTTACGTCTTCCAACGCACTACTTTAGACGCTAATATCTCTAATTTTATTTAAGTAAAAATTATAAAAAGTTGATATTAATTAAGCATATATCGAGACGAATCTAACAAGATCTCACATGGCTATATTTATCCTTGTGTATAAATCACAAAAAAAGGTCAAAGGGTAGTGCATGAATAGTGCAAAATGTCAAAGATTGCAATACACATGGAACAGAGGTAGTATATATTTGAGCTATTTCTTTCTTAATGTGAAATGTTTGATATTGAAAACCTATGCCAAAATAGTAACTTCCTTGTTTTTCTTCCTTTCAAGTTTATCTTAGTATCATAAAACATCATTATAGTAATCTAATACCATTCACTAAACATAAAATTATTGTATAATAATTCGTATAGAATAATAGTATATAATATAATATAGATATAATCACTATTATTTAGCATGAAGTATAATTTTAATTAGCACAATATAATATAATATAATATAGATAGAGATAGAGATATATAGATATAGATATTATCACTATTATTTAACATATAATTTCAATTCTTGAATTTGATTGTGAGCAGGAGCTGTAGCCAAAATTTCTTGTGAAGCAAAGAGTAAGGATGGATACAAAGGAGCAAAATTCTCTATGTTGACCCCAAAAACAGATAAGAATGGTTACTTTTTAGCTACATTTACTCCTGAACAACTTGGTGACTACTTAAAGCCAAAAGATTGCAAAGTTTATCTTGAAAGCTCTCCATCATATGCGTGTAATGTTGCTACCAACGTGAACCTAGGGATAACAGGGGCTCTGCTGACTTATCCCCAACATGTTGCCAACTACAAAAAACAATACACCTTAGAGTTATACTCTATTCCACTTTTTGCTTATACATCAAGTGAAAAATGTGAATATTATCCAACATACCACAAAACACCTGTCTATGCACCTCAATCAAGTTACACTCCAAAATCAAGTTATAAGGCTCCAACATACACTCCACCAACCTATACTCCAAAATCAAATTACAAGGCTCCATCAAACACTCCAACCTACACTCCAAAGTCGAGTTATGAGGTTCCATCATACACTCCAGTAAGCTACACACCCAAATCAAGCTACAAGGCTCCATCGTATGTTGTACCAACCTACACTCCAAAGTCAAGTTACAAGGCTCCATTAGACACTCCAACCTACACCCCAAAGTCGAGTTATGAGGCTCCATCATACACTCCAGTAAGCTACACACCAGAATCAAGTTACAAGTCTCCATCTTACACCGAGCCAACCTACACTCCAAAATCAAGTTACAAGTCTGAAACTCCATCGTATAGTGCTCCAAAGTCAAGTTATGGAACTCCAAGTTACCTTCCCAAATCCGAGGAGAAAACTCCCACCTACACCAATTACGGATACTAAGACAAGAATTTTGCAATTTGATTCTTTTTCACATGCAATTATTATCATTCAAGAAAAATCTAGAAATGTACTAACATTGTGACATTTGTATTGAATACAAATTATGCCATTGATAGGTGAAGTCATTATATGAGAAATCAAAGTTGTATTCCTTGTTTTGCAATACCTTTTTACACCATATTCTAAGAAACACAGGAAAAATAATTTCTCTATACAAATTTGCATAGTACCTAACTAATATATAACAATAAGGATGTTTTGTTAATAACTATCTAATTTCTAGATACTTCTGAAAATACTACCTTATTTCAAAAAAAAATGCAACAAAAATACCAAGTTTCTTGAAAATATTTTTTCTTTTTTTTAATCTAAATTAACAATTTTTTTAAAATAAAATATAAGTCATCGATTTTTAACAGGTGAAACAGGTTACGTGTGGTAACGGTCCAATATTTACAGATGCTTACCAAAGATGGAATTAGTACTGAATATCAAAAATTGGGACCATTATTGAAAGATCGGGTGCAAGTGGGAGTATCCCATCAATTTATTCTAAATTATATATTGTTGACTCCTTGGTATCCATTAATTCCCCTCCTTGTGATGAAAAATGGATCAGTTTCATAGCTCGGTATGAAACCCTAGTTAGTGTTGTTGGCTTGTTTGGTGGTAAAGTACCTAAGATGATATTTGTACTAAATATTGTGAGAACAAAGATTGTGGAAAATTCGTCACCCTCATGTTCTTGTGCCACTTCACTAGGATCTTTTTATTCCATACTTCATCAGCAAAATGCTTTATCTCCAGCACCATCAGCACTCTCATTTTCCTAATATTTATGACAACACCAATGGTGGCCGAGGACTCAATAATTGGCATAAAAAACGGAGTAATCGTGGTGGCTGTTATAGGAATTATCTAACTTGCACAAAAACGGAAACGCCGAAACGCGAATACGGGGAAACGTTGATCCCAAAATTAGGAAACGTGAGAGAAACGTTAGGAAACACTTTTTATTTTTAGCGTGCTTTTCAAAATTCAATAATAGAGAACAAATATCTAAAATAGAAACAAAGGTTCAAATAATGATAGTCAAATGTTTGACACGTGCATAAATAATCCAAACTACGAAAAACAAAGTAAAATTACACTAACTCTATTTAGTATTATCATTAATGAATAACTTCAATTCTAAATCTGGTTCATCAAGAGAAAGATCGTCCAACTCCAGAAAGTTGCTTTCGTCACCCCCATCTTGCATTGAAACAAATTGATCACCACATACATCCCACATTCTTGTTTTCTCATGATGATACTCCTCTGTGTTCCTTGATAGAATACGTAGGTTGTTGTGTACAGAAACCAAATCTCAGCTTGTTTTGGAGTCAACCTATTTTTTCTAAGTGAGTGAATAAAAGAGTATATACTCCAATTGCGTTCACAACAAGAAGATGAAGTAGGTTGTCCAAGATATCTCAAAGCCAAAGCTTGAAGTAAAGGAGTGGATGAACCAAAGCTAATTCACCACTTCATAGGATCCATGCTACCCCTACAATATAAACTCTCTCCACTAACGTACCCATCAGATTTGAAAGAGAACATGGCATATTCGCTCATAACATTACTAAAAATGTCATTATCAGGAAATAGTCTCTTGATATTGAAATATACAGACATAAATAATTCTGTTTTTACTTTGTTTAGTTAGTTGTACATTCTGTTATTACTTTTCCTCATAGTTAAGAAAGGTAGTTAGATAACTAACTATAGTTGAGTTAGTTTAAGCCTTATATATAAACTTTTTCCCTCTCTCTTACTCATTAATGAAAACTGGTAATCAGTTTCCCTTCTCTTACATTTCTATTTTCTCTCTTTCTACTCTACCTAAAATGTGAGCTCAAACTGAGATAGAATGGATGATTGATTCAAGTTCATAGTTGTTAACATGGTATCAGAGCAGCGCATTCGATCTTGAGAATCTGGTAAACCTAATTTTCCTCTGCGTACAAATTCTAGATCATCGATTAATTGAAATTGCTCTTTGGATTTCTGGATTCAGTTTTTGCGAAAAAGAGATTCTACAACGTTATTGTTCTTCGCCTAAGTCTGCGAAATTGATTACATCCTTTAATTGAGATTCTAGATTGATTTTTTTTTTTGATTTAATTCTTGATATAACACCTGATTTTTGTTGGAGTTCAATTTTATCTGAATTGAGAAGCGTGACTTTGTTTTGTATCCGCTTCATTGAGATTAGTTCCCTTTTCTTACTGAGAAATTGAATTAGTAGCTGAATTCGAGAATCTGATTTCTTGAAAAATCAGTTTGAGAAACTGAGTTTGTATTATGTTGAAGAATCAGTTTGAGAAACTGAGTTTGTATCTTCTTGAAACTGAGATATTAGTTAGCTGCTGGTGTTTCTGAATACAATCAATTTTCCTAGCCTTCTTTCATTCTCTATATTTTGGATTCTTCATATTCTTGATGTTGCCTCTACATACAACCTAAGTATTTCTTCTAGCCTTTCTGTTTTCTAGCCATTCTTCATATTCTTGACGTTGCCTCTACATAAAACCTAAGTATTTCTTCTAGCCTTTCTGTTTTCTAGCCATTTTTTTTTAAAAGAAAAAACGCAATGGCAACATCTGAAAACCAAACTCCAACTCCTACACCACCTGATCCAACTACAATACCTGGGAATGTATATTACATACATCCTTCTGATACTGTAAACACCAAACTTGTAACAGATCTCTATTATGCTAGGTCTTTCATCAAGAAACAAGTTAGGCTTCATCAATGGTAATCTTACACAACCTCCCACCACAGATAGGTGTTTTGATGCTTGGAATAGGTGTAATGACCTTGTAATTGGATGGTTACTATTTTCTCTGGAGAAAAGGATTGCCAAGAGTGTTTGGTTTTGTAAAACTGCAAGAGCTCTTTGGTTAGACCTTGAAGAAAGATTTGGGCAAGCTTCTGCTACTCAACTCTATTCCTTGCAACAGAAACTACATGAGATGCAACAAACAAAAAATGAACCAGTCTCAGAATTCTTTACAAGGATTAAGGCTGTTTGGGATGAAATAAATAGTGAAGATCCTCTCCCAGTGTGTGTTTGTACGAATTGTTCTTGTACCTTGACTCAAAAAATGTTGAAAACACAACAAGATCAAAGGTTAATGATGTTCTTGATGAAACTACAAGATGACTATGCTCTCATAAGATGAAATATTCTCATGATGCATCCTCTGCCAACTCTCACTACAGTGCATAGGTTGTGTCAACAAGAAGAGAGGTCTAAGGAGATCAGTCAAATAAGCACAATACAATATGAGTCTATGGCTTTTGTTGCTGACAGAAGGAGATTTAATGACAGAAATTTTGACAGAGGGTACAAACCTTCTAATGCACATAACAATGGTGTATATCAACCTCCATTTTCAAGAAATGCTGGAAATAATACAAAAACCTATTCTGGTTATAAGAGGCCACCCTCTACTATATTTTGTGATCATTGTAAGATGGTTGGTCATACAGTAGAAAAATGTTACAAACTGCATGGGTATCCTCCTGGTTGGATTTCAAATAGGGATCGAAGAAGTGCTAATTTCACCCAAAGCACTAAAGATGCAGAAATAGCCACTGAGATGGTCAACACATCCTTGACAGTTGAACAATACAATCAGCTATTGGGTCTTCTTGGGCAACAACAACACTCTAGCAACACTCAACCTGAAGATTCAACAAAGAACTCAAATGCATCTGCTAATGCTATTCTAGGAGGTACATTTTGCCTCTTATCTAGCTTCAGTTCTATATGGGTGCTTGATAGTGGAGCAACAGACCACATATGTCATGATCTTACTTTATTTGAGGAGTTTCAGTCTCTTCACTCTATCAATAATACTATCACAGTTCCAGATGGTAGAAAAATAGATGTTAGTCACACAGGATCTGTGAGATTATCTGCTGATATACTTCTTAAGGAAGTATTACATGTGCCTGATTTTCAATTTAATTTGGTGTCTATTCACAAGCTTTGCAAAGATCTACAATGTACTATCTCCTTTACTGGTACTTCTTGTCTACTTTAGGCTCCTCATATCATCCAAGCTCAAGTTCTTGGTAATCTCCAAGATGGACTGTATTGTACTCAATCTCAAGCCACCAAGTCATTTCATACAAGTGCAACTGCTGCTACTTCTTCAGATTCCTTATCTCTCAGTAAGCATATAGCTAATCTGTCTAGTAATAATAGCTCTTCACGTAATTGTTCTGAAGCTCAGCTATGGCACCTCAGGTTAGGGCATCTTCCTTATGCTCAACTCAGATTTGTTAATCATTCCCTTGATGTTAGTCATGTTCATGATACTGTATGTCAAATTTGTCCAACTGCTAGACAAGTTAGACTACCATTCCCAACAAGCTCAATAAAATCTCCAACTCCTTTTCATTTGTTACATATAGATATTTGGGGACCCTATCATTCTACAACTCATAATGGTTGCAGATTTTTTCTCACCATTGTTGATGATTATTCAAGACATACTTGGTTCACATGCTTAAGTATAAATCTGATGCTGTGCACATTATGATGGATTTTGTTGCTTATGTGCCTACTCAATTCAACATGGTTGTTACCATTGTTAGATCAGACAATGCCAAAGAATTGACAGAGGGAGCTCTTTTACAGTTTAATAATTCTAAGGGCATTTTATTACAAAAAATTTGTGCAGACACTCCTCAACAGAATGGGGGTTGTGGAGAGAAAACATAAGCATTTGTTAGAAACTGCTAGAGCATTATTTTATCAATCAAAAGTTCCTGCTTCTTATTGGGGTGATTGTGTTTTGTGTGTTGCACATTTGATTAATAGAATTCCCTTGAAAGTTCTTGGACATATCACTCCATATGAGAAAAGTTTTGGGCATCCACCTTCTCTTACACACCTCAGAACATTTGGTTGTTTATATTTTGTATCCACTCTCAAATCTCACAGAACAAAGTTTGATCCCAAAGCTGTACCATGTGTGTTTATTGGCTATCCCTCACAACAAAAAGCTTATAAAGTTTTGAATCTCCACACAAAAAAAAATCACATTAGTAGGGATGTCATTTTCCATGAACATCATTTTCCCTACCATTTTTCTTCTACTCCTACTACCCCTCTTTCTTCTACTTTTCAACTTTTCCTTCCATCTCACACACCTCTCTCTACTTTTTCTGATTATGATATTCCTGACATTTTCTCACCTCCTTCTCTTTCTCTACCACCTTCTACTTGTGATATTTCTTCCTCAGCTCCATCTCTTGATTTTACTTCTTCTGATTCTCCTTCTCCTTCTCATTTTTCCTCTCCATCTTCACCTACTCATTCACCTCTTATCTCACCACTTTCACCTCAACATTCTTCTACTCCTGCTACATCTCATCCTTCTTCTCTTGATCCATCTCAAGTTTCACCTCCTATTAGACAATCTACCAGAATTTCTAAAACACCTTCCTATCTTTCACAATATCATTACAAACTTCCTCCTAAAAAATCTGTTAATCTTACCCAACATTGGTGTATTTTGATTGTTTACAATTCACTCCCTTCTCTTCACCAGTGTCTCATAGCTCACATTTCTTCTCTCAAAGAACCTATTTCATATAAAGAAGCTTCTCTAGATCCCAACTGGTGCCAAGCCATGCAAAAGGAACTTTCTGCCCTCAGTTCCAATCAAACTTGGATTGAAGTTTCTCTTCCTCCTGGTAAAAATCCCATTGGGTGTAAATGGGTTTATAAAGTGAAGTTAAAATCTGATGGTACTTTGGAAAGGTACAAAGCAAGATTGGTAGCCAAGGGCTATAATCAAAAATATGGGATAGACTACATAGAGACATTCTCTCCAGTTGTGAAGATGGCAACTATTAGGTGTATAATTGCTTTGGCAGCAAATAGGGGTTGGGAATTATTCCAATTGGATGTCAATAATGCATTCCTACATGGTGATCTTCATGAGGATGTATATATGCAGTTTCCTGATGGTTTGCCTAATCCTCACAACCTTGTTTGTAAGCTTCAAAAATCACTTTATAGGCTTAAACAGGCTTCAAGACAATGGTTTGCAAAGTTGGTGGGGGAATTGTGTAATCAAGGCTTTGTTCAAAGCAAAAATGATTATTCACTTTTTTTTGAAACACCATGATGGTCATCTTACAGTAGCTGCTGTTTATGTAGATGATATAATTCTCACTGGAACTGATTCTGTTAGTATTCATGTTTTGAAACTGCATTTGGATAAGCTTTTTGGCATCAAGGATCTTGGAAGACTTAGTTACTTTCTAGGCATTGAAGTGAGCTACATTGATTCTGGTAACACTCTTACTCAGAAGAAGTTCACTTCTGAACTTCTTCTAGAAGCTGGCATCACAGATTTCAAACCAGCCTTGACTCCTCTTCCTCTACATCTCAAATTGAGTGCTCATGATGGACCCTTATTTCATGATCCTGAATTCTATAGGAGTATAGTTGGGAAGCTTAACTTTCTCACAAATACTAGACCAGATCTCTCATTCACTGTGCAAACTTTAAGCCAGTTTATGCATTCTCCTAGAGACTCCCATTATCAAGCTTTGCAACATGTGCTCAGATATGTTGCTTCTACTTCTGGTCAAGGTATCCTGTTGAATGCTAATTGCAATCTTACTTTGCAAGCTTTTTCAGATAGTGATTGGAGCTCCTGTCCTGATACAAGAAAATCTATTACTGGCTATATCCTCCTTCTTAGCACATCTCCTATTAGTTGGAAGAGCAAGAAACAGGCCACCATTTCTAAATCATCTTCTGAAGCTGAATACAGAGTTATGGCATCTGCAGCTGCTGAAGTCACATGGATGATTAGGCTTCTTGCTGAACTTGGGGTTGATAATCTTACTCCAGTTACTCTTCATTGTGATAACCAGAGTGCTCTCCACATTGCAAGAAATCCAGTATTTCATGAACGTACTAAACACATCGAGATTGATTGTCATTTCACTCGAGATAAGGTCATGGAAGGGCTGCTGCAACTAGCTTACTTACCTACTTCAAACCAGCTGGCAGATCTTCTAACCAAGATTCTTCCTTCCAACCAGTTTGGGACTCTTCTTTCCAAGCTAGGCATGTTTATCCCTCCCTAGCTTGAGGGGGATATTGGAATATACAGACATAAATAATTCTGTTTTTACTTTGTTTAGTTAGTTGTACATTCTGTTATTACTTTTCCTCATAGTTAAGAAAGGTAGTTAGATAACTGACTATAGTTGAGTTAGTTTAAGCCTTGTATATAAACTTTTTCCCTCTCTCTTACTCATTAATGAAAACTGGTAATCAGTTTCCCTTCTCTTACATTTCTATTTTCTCTCTTTCTACTCTACCAAATTGTGAGCTCAAACTGAGCTAGAATGGATGATTGATTCAAGTTCATAGTTGTTAACACTTGAAACACCTTATTCTTCCTTCAGATATTTCAGGGTCTCTGTGAGGAGTTACTCTACCGGGAGTCTCTTCAAGCCATGCCTCACTATAAAACCTTCAAGCATTAAAAAATGAATAAAATAATTGTTATGTATATGAAAATTTAAAATGGACTAAAATAATTTAGAAATTTCTTGAATAACATACCTGGGGTTTAATGAGTGAGCTAAACAATGAAGAGGTGTGTTACTTTTTGCCCAACGAGCTACAAGAATGTCATAAACGACTTCATAGAAGTTCGAGTTATCATCAGCTTGCAAGTTTTCTTCATTATAGATTACAAGTTTCACCTTTTCAATCATAGAATCCCACATCTAATATACCAGATGAAGCTTTGGCCTATCAGTATCAAAAACCCTTATCATATCATAAATTGGTCTAGTAAAAGCAAGAATGTACTCCACTTTATCCCACCAATCCTCATCTATCACCTTCTCTCTTACAAAACTTGCCTTACCTTGATCTTCCTCTCTATAACTCCTCCATTCCTCACTTATCACCATGGTTTGAAGAGATTGTTCCAAAAGTTTAAACCTTTTAAGCATAACAACCACTGAAGCAAAACGAGTCAGCAATGGCAAACAATTTCAAAGAAGAAAACTTGTTGAAAATAGCTAATATCATAGAATGATTCATAATGAAATCTTTCACTTGCACTGCATCATCATGAGCTTGAGTAATCCAAAGACATTCAATATATGTATCATGGTTAGTCTCTATATTTTTCGCAACACAAATGTTCTTCAAAGCAAGGTTTAAAGTGTGAACAACACAAGGGGTCCAATAAATCCATGGATATATGCCTTCAATAAGTGCTCCAGCCCCTTTGCAATTGCTAGCATCATCGGTGATTACTTGAACTACATTCATCTCACCAACCTCATCAATAACTTCTTTCCAAAGATTAGCAATAAAATGTTTATCCTTAACTTCACCAGAGCAATTAACACTTTTATTAAAGATCCACTCCCAGTATTAGCCATGAAATTGATCAAAGGCCTTCTTTGTGGATCACTCCAACCATCAGACACAATAGTTACTCCATTCTCCTTCCATGTAGCTATTAAGGGTTGTAAGAGTGTATCAACATGAGCTTTTTCTTGTTCTAGTGACGTTGTTCTCAACTTATTGTAACTTAAAGGAATATACCCACTCAACTTGTTATTTGCAACAAATTGAAAGGCCTTTATAAAATATGGGTTTCTTGCCAAATTAAACAGCAAACCAGCAATGAAAAACATTCGTGCAATCAACGCATCAAGATGTTCCCTATTTTTTGCATCGTATAACTCAGAAATGGGGTTTTCTTTTCTTTTTTTAGAGTCTATAAAGTCTCCATATTCGACATGATGTTTTTCACTATTATCTTGTGTAGGTAAAGGAACATAATGTGTTGCTAGTGCCCTCTTTCTTCTTTCAACCTCATCGTCCAAATTTTTCATCTTAATTATATCTTCTTTTGTAGTCTTAGTACAAACTGAAATTCCTTTTCCCCTAGGTCCAAGAAAATGGTCCTTCACTCTAGTGTATGTTCCTTGAAAGTCCTTACCACAAAAATTACAAAAAACTAGCACATTGCCCCCTTGCCCCAGTTTGGCCCCGTCTTTTGGCTTTAATTTACCACAATTCATGACGTATCTCCAAAGAGAATTATCTGTATCCTCCTTTTCCATCTCCGTATTGGCAAATCAACCAAAACTGCAAGAACATTAACCAAAAATATTTACATAAATTAATATAATTGTCTATTTAGTAGCTTTCCAAACATAAGAATATTTATTGCTTCGATATTATAATGAAATTTAATAAATAACTTTATAATCATAACTTTTCACTAAATATTTTAACTTAGTCACATTTTTAACATATTCACTAATTGTTAAATTTGGCCAATTCCATAAAAAAGCAAAAAGAATATAGTGTGGCATATTCACTAATTATTAACATAGATTATCTCTTGAAACAAAGTCCTTTGACACTAATTGTTAACACTAATTGCTTAATTTGATGCTTTGTTTTGCTATTTTACAAGTAGAATTTTGATGGGAAAAAGTGTTTTACTTTTGGCTAAATTTTATGTGGTAATGGACAAATATATGAAATGGGAACAACTACAAATTTCACCTTAAAACAACAACAATTAAAACAAAACCCACTGCTGAAAATAATATGCTATAGGAATAATTATATGACAACAACTTGATTCACACCTCTTAATCAAACATGTCAATAAGAATACATCTTGTCAAAGCTCTTAATCAAAAACTATATCAAACCCACCATTACACATTACACAAACACTAATATCTACGAGAAATGGGAACAATATATAAAAGTGAAAATAATAAGGATATCTCAAGTAAAGCAAAAAAAGTAAAAAATAAATAAGGATAACTAGTGGACAAATGAGTGAAACAAAGCTAAGGGACAAATCAATAATCATCTCCACCACCAAACTTCAAAACTAACCACCAACAAGTATATCTCAAGTAAAGCAAAAGAAACAGAGTTACAGTAAGGAAGTACAGAGTCTATTGCCAAGCTAAGAAGGAAAAACCGAGAAAAATAAGATGAGAGCCAAATTTATAATCAGACTCGATCAACAAAACAAGATTTTTCATCTATGTGCCATAAAAAAACAGATCTTCAAGAAATTATAAACAGAACAAGAAAAAAAATCAATGAAGCCATGGATGAAGCAACTCACAGAGTTACAGTAAGATAGTGAAGAAAAAGAGTCTGGGTCTTTAAGAAGGAAGAAGATATCGGTGTTTGTGTATCAAGGTGAGAGCAATTTACACTGAGAATCAAGAATTAGAGTCTTTAATTTCATAAAATTGATAGGAAACGTATAATAAGTTTCCAAAATTAAGAAACCTAATTCTTGGCGTGAAAATCGCGTTTCCATAACTAATCAGCTTAGTTGGAAACTGCTTGCTTTTCAAGGTCTGATGGAAACGTTTCTTAAGCGTTTCTGGTGCGTTTCGTTCCGTTTCGCGTTTCGAAACGTTTCGGTAAGTGTTTTCATGCTTCGGAGGGAATTATTGTTCGAATAATAAGAACAATGCCAACAGTCGGCGATATCAATAGCCCCGAAATCAAACCCACTTACTGTCAGGTTTGTTGACTCTTAAGGGAACACTATAGGAGGGGTGAATTACAGTCTGAGAAATAAACGTTATTTTTTGCGTAATTATAAAACAACGAAAGGAACCAAGAGAAATACACTAGAGATTTTAGCGATCGAGGAAAAACTTCCTAGGCCCAATAGGAAGAAACGACCGCGACCATAAGGGATTTGGACTCAATACTTTCCACTATAATAGGTCAAACGACTCTGTTACAAACCTATTACTTCACTCGGGCCACAACTTGAGTTCCTAAACTCAAGTTCCCAACAACAGTTCTCACTAACTGATGTTCCTCTCTAAGTTCACTCGAAGTTCCTTTCTCTTTCTCTTGCTTCACTCAAAGCCTCACACTTGAGGCTTATAATGGAACACACTCAAGTTTCTTCCCCTTTCTCTTGCTTAACTCAAAGCTTTTCTCAATATATGATTTCACCCAAAATCCCCTTACCCCAAAACCAAGATTACAAACGATAGAAACAACAAGGGAATAAGTAGGATATACGTAAGGAACACAAGAGTATATTAAATGAATGACGGAACTGACTCTATCTTAGTTAAACTCAATTAAAACTGAAGTCAGACAAACTATAGAAGGACTACTAAAGTTCGACTCTCTATATGGAGGGATTGTTTAAAGTCCGACACATTAAACTTTTGATTAGGCGATCTATTTATAGATTAAATGGTCATGAAATAACTTACCACTAATTAATGCATTAACCCCATAATCTCCACTAATTAAATTGTTAATTAGATTTCATAATTAAATTACTTGGGAATTAATTAATCCACTAACCCACTTCTTAACACAAAACATGTAGCAGTAAAGAATAACGTGAAAAGTGTTTGCTAGGGGATAATTAAACCATTTAAGTTAATTAATACTTGGAAAATAATAAGCAAGCCCACTAACCCACTATACTTAAACGTGTTACAGTAGTAATGTCGTGATAAGTGGTTGCTTGGAGAATAATCAAACCATTTAAATAAATTAGTTTAGAAAAAATATATTTTTAATCTAATTTAAATAAAATCTGATTTTATTTAAAAAGAGAATCTTTTAACTTCCCACTAAATTTTCAATTAAACTTGTAACAGTAGTAATGAACATGGTTATTGTTTTCCAAAGAAATTATATAAAGAAAAATATCTTTTTAAATTATCTAAATAAATACAGATAATCAGATTTTATTTGAAAATAAAATCTTTCGATTTACTTAAAAATAAAAAGATAAGATTTTAAAATTAGATTTTATCCTTTTTAACTCAGATTAATCATTTTAAAATCTTTTCCTAACAAACTCCCTTAATTAATGGATCTAGTCAAACTAACCTAAGACTTCTAAATAAATTAGTTAGGCGGTTAGATTATATTGGGCGCACAACATTAAACACAATTAGTAAATGTGTTCCCAACCCGTGTTCCTAAATCGTGCCAACGTTTGTTCCCAACATAGGAACAGAAGCCAATTCCCAATTTCCAAACTTCGTAAACATTGCTTAACATTTAACTCAAGTTCCTATGTGTTTGTGTGTGTTCCTAATTACCACAACATGTTCCTATCTACCAAGTTCTCATGCCAAGGAATTTCTAAACTTAATTAATAGAAACTAACACAATCTTTTTACCATTTAGACTCCTTAAACCTAGGAATTAACTAGAGACTCTAAACCTTCATTCCAACTTTATAACTCAAGTTTCCTTACCTTTCCGAATCTCGTTCCCTTTTTACATTTAGGAACTTAAATCCAAACTCATGCATTCTAAGCTTCCTTTATGTTAGGATAGTTGTCCCTTTGTATATCTTCACTTCAATCTTCAAGTCAAGCTTCTTCACTTCAAACTTGATTGTAGTATTCTCTTTATCCATAGGAACAATGCACCTCCTACACCTTTTTTAAAAAGCATTCTCAATGATATAGGCACAACCTTTCACAATGATTCTTGCACACGTAAAAATTATAAACTTTGTTAGTTAATTACTTTAGTTTGTCATCATCAAAACCATATTGGGTCAATAAGGTAAATCTCTGTCTTCACGGCCGCCTAATGGGTTTTTTCGTTTGGATTGCAACACCTAGTGTTCCTATATCTACTATTCTCTAACATGGCTATTAAGATTTTGAAATGTTAATGTGAGAGGAAGCAGGGGCACATGGTCGTGGGAGCTGGGTCATGACCGTGGGGATGGGACTTTCGGGAATCAGGAACTTTCTTGATTCTCAAAACACAGGTGTCCATGGTCGTGGGAGTTGGCTCACGCCCTTGGAGGCTTGTCCATGCCCGTGAGTGTTGGCCCACGCCCGTGGAGCTACTCTGCGGTTTTTGCGGCCCACGTCCTTTTCGATTCCTTCTTTTTTACGGGGTTCTTTTCAAGCGGTTTTCTCGTCTCTTTATATATCCTTTCTTCCCATTCATTCATTCATTCAGAAAATCTAAAAGAGCTTTTCATTAGTGGTGGAATTCTGAGAAGTTCTTGAGAGTAGTTCCAGTCTTCAGATTCGTGTGCACGGCTTTGGAGATAACTGTGTTAACCTTGGGGGCAACGTCACCTTGTAGACCTTCACAGGTGGTGGTGCAATTTGCTTCTAAAACAGTGGTTCTTCCATGGCGCAGTTCATTCGTATTTGATATTCTTAGAGAGTAATTTCTATCCTTCTCTCATTCTTTAATTCATGGATTCAACAGGTATTATTTCCAACAACTTTAGAAGCAAATTTTTTATCTGTTGTTTTCATTGTTGTGCAAAATCATTTTCTAACCCTAATTCTTGCTTTTTATGGTACGAATCTATGAGCACGGTTTCTACACCTTTTGGTGAACATGAACGAGTTGTGCTATGTGGTTATTCTTTAATCATAACATTGTCGACCAATATAATTTGGTGTGGTTAGTTTTGATATGAACAATTGAGAATTTTTATGGTTTTGGTTAAAGAATCACAATTGAGTTAAACAATAGTTGGTTTCTCTCTACTATGTTGGATTGAATATGTTGATTTAAAGGGTTTTTGAACCATTGTGAATCACAGTGAAGCTCTTTATCTTTAACTTGTTTCTTTACAATGGTATGATGGTTATGATCTTGTTTTATGTGGTTGCTTCATATTCGTCTTTGTTGTGAGTAGTCTTAGTAACCTTGATGAGCAGGTTAACTAAGGAGCAGCAAGATCCTAGTCTTGAACTAGTTGAGTCTAATGTTTTTGACTGATTTCTTGAGCCAGAAAAGTGGTGATGGACTAGATGAGGTCATGGGGATAGAATCAATATGTGATGTATGAGAATCACAGATTATGTAAAGAAATCATGACCTTTTGTTGGCACTAGTTTTTTGGAGCGAAGCAATTTCAATAATCATAGGTCTTTAATGACATATCATATTTAAATGTAAGTCTTGCTGGTCATAGTAGAGTCTCGTATGTAAGATTACCTTATAAGAGGATGAGATTAGTTGGTGGCCTATGAGGCAATAGCAATGATGTGTGTTTATAGGATCTCTAAATTGCTTTTGACCTATTATGAAATCACTCTGTTGAGTCTAAGTTTGCCTTTTGATTGGTTGTTTGCATCATCACTCCATTTGAGGCACCCGCCTTCGATCATTCGCTCTTAGACGCATCATAGGACATCTATTTTAGTGCCTCGTCCTCATCAAGAACGGCTTGTTTAGTAGCCTTTGACATACCATCAGGATGAGTACCAGGCCAGGTTATCTTAACAAATTGTGAGAGAATACCAGCTTTTGGCTACGCAAGTAGGGGCAATTCATATCAACTTGCCAACCCCATTCTTGACCAGAATAATGAATGTTCCCCTTATCAAAAAGTTAATCTACTGACCATGGAGGTTTTATATGGTAACACTGATCAAGAAGACCACCTCTCTACTTACACGCATCATATGTATGTGCAGATGGTCATCTGGTGCAAGAATTTTTTTCCCAAACTCTTAAATAGCTCAAAAATGGTTCAACAAACTCCTACTAAACTCTTGTCAAATATTTTACTAAACCCAGCTACTTAATTTTACCCATCATTTTGTGGAAAATCGCCAAGAGCAGAAGACCATCATACACCTGTGGAAGATAATCCAAACACCCAAGGAATCTCTTGGAAGTTTTCTTAAGAGATTTAACCTTGTGGTTCTTCAAGTCCATGATCTAAATGTTGGGGTAGCGTTTGATGCTTCTATAAAAGAGTTCGGTTAGGAATAGGAAAAGGAAGAAGTAGGGAGGAGTCTAGAGATGTAATTGAATTCAACAAGAATCCTTACTCTATCCTAATGGAGAACAAAGATAATAATGATGTAAAAGTTCTCGTTGGGATGAATTCTCCCAACAAGAATTGTGAGAGAAGACCACTTTCACAAGGACTGTGGCCATAAGACCAATTAATATAAGCACCTCAGAGCTCTTAAAAAGTTGGCCAGACAAGGAAAATGAATCTTTATTTACGTAGAGGAGGAAGAAAAAAGGAAGACTGGCCAGCAAAGAAGAAGGATGAGTGGGCATGGACGATGAAAGAGTTATGGTCATAACCGAGAATCTGGGGTTGGAGGACCCACCACTTGAGGGCACACGAACTATCTAAGGGAACTTCACCAAGTCTTGTTGACTGATATGACAAAGGCAGAGTCGTTTCCCAAAGTACTCATTAGCAAACGAGATTAGGGCAACTTAAGGACCCCCTATGATTATCCCCTAATGGTAGATGTGAAGGTCGCTAATTTGTGAGTTAAATTTCAAATAGATACCGGGAGCTCAATTGATAATATTTCTACCGATTTCTCATCACGGTTGAAGTTTGATGAAGAGCAACTGATGATACCCGTACATCACCTAATTATACGGTTCAGCGAAGGGATTATCCACCCTATAGGAAATGTGACCTTACCCATTAGGGCAGGAGAGAAAAATAAGTCAAGAATAATTTTTTTTAAGTTCATGGAGTGACGGACTTGACGGCATTCAACATCATCCTTGGACGATCGACTCTCAATTGTATCAGAGTTGTGATTGTCACCCATTTGATGCTTATGAAGTTTTTGCAATGGTGGGAGAACTGGAAATGTGTATGAGGACCAACAGACAGCTAGAGAACGATATCTGATGACCTTTAAACTATTGTTATGGAAGAACGATTAATAATCCTAGTTGTGTGTTGCTTCCTCGAGGAAGGCAGCAGAAAATTCTCAGCCGCGGGTTGCTTCCTAGAGGAAGGCATCTAAAGCTGCCCCGAATAAGAAAAGGAAGTTTGGTAGATATTAAGGAACAACCCTCATCTAGGAACAAAGTTTTGGCCATCATAGACCCAGCTTTGAAACGCCCAAAACCCGCTAAGATATGTTTGCTTTTAGCGTTGAAGAGATGTCAAGAATAGACCTAGTTGTATCTGTCCACATATTGAATGTGTACCTAGAGTTCAAGGCAGTTCCTCAGAAGAAAATACATATGGGCGAAGCCCGAAGTTAAGTTGTAGACGTTGAAGTCCAAAAATTATTAGATGCAAAGTTCATCAAGGAAAATTTCTAGCCGGAATGGGTAGAAAACATCATCATGGTGCCCTAGCCAAATGGGACCTAGAGGATGTGTGTATACTACACCAATCCGAACAAAGCGTGTCCAAAGGATAGCTTCCCACTATCTAAGTTGGACAGCCTAGTGAGTAGTGACTCAACGGCCGGCCATGGTTTGCTGAACTTTATGAATAAAAACTTTAGGTTCATTACCAAATATCAATGAGTCAAGATGACTAGGACAAGACGTCCTAGATCACAAAGAAAGGACTATCAACGTTGGATCTTCCTTAAGCCGCGACCTTAGAGAAGCTTTGGTACGACGGTTGAAACAATACCAAGATGTGTTTCCTTCTAGCATTGAAGAGATGTCGGGAATAGACCCAATTGTAGTCGTCCACAAGTTGAACTTGGACCCAAATTTCAAGGCAGATCGTCAAAAGAAAAGACAGCCCGAAAACAAGTTGTGGATATTGAAATTCAAAAAGTGTTAGATGCAAAGCTCATCAAGGAAACTTTCTACCCAAAATGGTAGCAAACATTTTCATGGTGCCCAAGCCAAATGGGACATGGAGGACATGCCTAGATTGTACTGAATTTAACAAAGCATGTCCAATGGATAGCTTCCCACTACCTAAGTTGGACCGACTAGTTGACTCAATGGTCGTCATGCTATATTTGTTGAGCTTTATGAATGCATACTCTAGGTTCAACCAAATTCCAATGAATCAAGACGTCCTACAACACGGAGAAAGGGTTGTATAGTTGGTTGCTCATGCCCTTCGATCTAATAAGTGCACCAGATTCCTTTCAACGGTTGTTAACACAATGTATCAAACGCATCTAGGGAGGAATATGGAAGTATATGTTAATGTTATGTTCATTAAAAGCCAACAAGAATACCACCATATAGTCGACTTGGGAGAGACGTTTGAGGGCTTAAGAAACTACAAGATGTGGCTGACCCAAAGAATTGGTTGTTTTGGGTTACACCTGTAAGTTTCTCAATTACATGATTTAACAGATTTATCTTTCCTGCTCATAAAATAAAGAAGCAATAGTAGACGTTAGATATTCTGAGAAACTGACTTTCCTCATAATCAGGTTAGTGCAATAGGGTTATTCAGACAAAACTTGGAAAACACGACGCCAATATTTAATAGGCGAGACGCATACCATCAAAAAAGCTACAGGTCTCTCTACTAATATAGTAAGGAAAGCAAGGTCGAATCTTCATAGAGATGGTGTTACTAATTTAACTGAACTACACTACTATACTAACTATCAAAAGAGATGCTTTTTTAGTACTAAACTATACTAATGACATAATGAAATATCAGTGAATAAATCAATGAATAAAGACCTAGGATTAATCAGAGACGAATAATAACTACCTAATAACTAAATTTACCTATGACAAATGCAATTTCTCTCGAACATTGCGTCCCTCAAAGATTACCCAGCCGTTCTCGAGTGCTCAAGGGTCAATTTTCTTATTAATTGAAAGCTTATACGGTATATCTCCACTCGAAGTAGATTTAGTATTGGATGGTAGAAATATAAATGAGGCCCTATTCATGAATCTAGCATAAATGATTCAATAACAAGAATAAATTGAATTAAAAGGCAATTAAACTAATTTATAAATCTCTTGTTGCATACATAGATCTCCACTACCCTAGAAAAGTAAATACTCACTCATGATCATAAAAACAATAACAAATTCTATATAAAAGTTCATAATTTAGAACAATAGCAATGAGTTATTGAATCAATCTAAACAAGAACAAAGAAAGCAAAGAGAAAGAATCACCGGAATGGAGTCTAAAATTATAAATTGTATTGATATCGAACAATAATCCAATGCATAGTCTTGCTCAAGAGGGAAAAGCAATAAAATAGTTTCTAAGGCTACGTAAAGCACTAATGAATAAAAAGTAGTCTGAAAATTATTCTAAGTAAGCTATTTACACTAAAACCTAGGATAAGTAGGAAAAAGATTACAAAATAAAGCCGAAAATATTAAAATAACACTTCTAGAGTTGTTGCCCGATCGAGTGGCCTACTTCGTCTGCAATTCCCCTTGGTAGCCAAAACTCCTTCACCAGATGAGATCGGGCTGGCTCGCACGATCGAGCATATGTAGAGCCTTTCCTACAGGGAAAGGCTAACCCATATGAGCCCGTGAAAAATGAACTTGGACCAAAAATGATCGCCTTATCGGGTATGGGACGACTGATTAGCATTGGGACATGGTCTCTTTTCTCTTTTTCTTGGCTTACAGAGCTAAGTCTTCCATGCATTCTCATCCAAGGCGTCGGGGACATATTCTCGGGCCTTCAAAACTCAATAACGGTGCCTCTAAACTCTTCCAATTCACTGTGGCAATCATAAATCGGTAGAAAATAGGGAAATAACTCCCTAAAACCTACAATTGAACATAAAACACAAAACCACAACTCGATAGATAAAGTCAGTATAAAATATCTTCTTAGAGCACCAAGGTTGTCGAAATCGGGATTTTACTTTGTATCGGAATGGCCTCTCAGAATCGGATCGTAGAATCAAATAGTAGAATCATACGCTTCTATAACCACACATAATTCAGATACTACTCTCCTATTATAAATTGAAATGGCCAAAAATAAAAAAATTATAATTGTTTAATAACTAAATTATGATAGCTAATAATATATGTTATATTCGTAGATCTGTTGGTATGATTAAATCTATAATAAATTTGTGAAGTTTTCATAGTTGAAAATAAGTTACAGAATCGTAAGTAGAATTTTATGGTCATATTTAAATCACACAATTATAAAGTAGGATCGTGATGTTAACAGCAATGTAGAGCGCTAGTGACGCACGTTTTAGCTCAGAAATAGGGGGAAAAGTCTATATAAACCATAACATTACTCTTATGTTCCCTTTTCTCTTTTCGCTTTTCACTTTTCACGTTTTTATTTTCTCTTTCTTATGTTCCTCTAGCCGTCTAGCGGTTAAATTATTGACTATTTAAATAAATATAATTATTCATTATTTATATTACCCTCCTTAGAGTTGTAATTGCAAAATATATCATTTTAGCATCATTTATATTTATAGTTTTATAATATCCGAAATACCCCTTGCTAAGAAAAAATAATCCAATGTTTTAATTTTTAAAATAAAGCATATAAAGTAGATAAACAAAAAATAAAAAAAACTTTCATAAAATTCTAAAGATGCTAACAAAAACAATAATATTGATTAGTCTTGCAATATTTTCTAATAATTCCATTTGCCAAACAAAATTACAAGAATGGGACTACTTGCTTATCGTTCCAAATGATTTGTATTTTACAAAAATAACTTAATCATCAATGATTGTCACAAAAAGAAAAAAAAATACTTACTAATGCTATTATAAGCTACATATGTAAAGTAATTATATAATATTTGAATATGAAAATCATGTGCGTTAGCATGTTAGCATAGGTACAATTCTAATATACTATTAAGGCAAAGTACTTTGAAGCCTAAAATCACGCACTCCATTTTACTTTTGCTCTGTTCGCATTAAATCCCACCATAACTTCCTATCTTCCTTGTAACTTTTCACATTTTCCTCTCTCAATCAGTAATAAATTAGTTAACTTCCTCTTTCCATCAAAATTTTCATTTTCTTTTCTTTTTTTCTCTTTTCATTTTTCTCTTTTTTATCTTTTTCTATCAGTTAAAATAGTTACAATCTAAAAATAAAAATAATTATGAATGGATATTGCGATTGTATAAGTTGAATAAATTTTCGTTTAGATAAAAAGGAAGTCAAAAATTGTATAATCTACATATTATAAAATGCATAGCCCGCCACATGTCTCCTCCCTTTTTAATATTATTTTATACATGCTAATCTTATAGATTAAGAAGTTTTTAACAAACAACCTTAAGCATAGACGAAAAAATATCTAAGCATTACTCCATTACACTTTAAATGCTTCTTTTATCAAGATTAACGATAATATGTGGAATTGAATGAAAATCAAGAGTTAAGTTAATCTTTAACAAAATAATGACTTGTTACCTTCTTTTACCAACTTCTTTTAGCAAACTTACATCAGTGGTTAAAATACTCAATTATGACACACACACCAATCCTCCTTAGTTGTGATTACCAAGTATGTCAATAGATTACCATTTTAGTTTTATAGTTTTTTAATATTCTTATATAATCTGTACATTAGCAGGGGCAAAGACTAGTATCGATTCATCACATGTAAAGGTATTAATCAAATAAAATTTGTACATCAGGATTTACCTTTAATAGAAAATTGAGTTTTTTTCTTGATGGAGCACTTTTGGATACGATTATTTTAAATAGTCCAATAACCTATACATTGAAATTTTTAATATAAGATTGTAATATGTGCACTTTGCAGGAGCCTTAAAAAAATTATGCATTTTGCACGGGTCTATATACCAGTTTACAGATGTAAACCAGTCGGATTGTGCCAAGTTTGTGTTGATTTACGAGTTGGTGGATTGCCTTCCTCAAAGCCTAACCCGACCCTAATGCTTAGGCATGTCAAGAATCACAACAACCCATTTAATAGTTGTGTCGAGTTCGAGTTAACTCGTTTCTCTTTTATATATATAATATTAAAATTTATGTGGTTGTTGATTAACAACTACTCCATTCAACCCAATTTATTTATTACACTCACTTTTTCACAGTCTACAAGATACGATTTTATAAACTAATATCTCAAATATGATATGGGAAAAAATTACAAAAATTATATATTTGGTATTTACACATTGAAACGAATCAAACAAGATCCCACATCAGTATGTAATATGTTACGTATATAAACTCAGTCAAAGTGGAAAAATAAATAGTGCTCAAAGTCAATATGTAGCAAATAAATTGGGACGGAGAGTATAATAATGTATAAAAGTACTATTAAATGAACTAAATTCAAAAATCAAATATCGAAGTTCAAATAAAATCAGAGAAAACTTTGAAATACTCTTTTAAGGAGTTCAACACTAATCCAACCCCTTTAATAAATATATCGGGTCGGATTAACTCATTTACATAGACGTGTTGAAAGTCTTAATCAAATTAGGGCTGGCAAACAGGTCGGGTTAGGTCAGGTTTGCATTCGAGTCAGTATTAAATGGGTTAGAAATCTTCAACCCAAACCTAACTCATTTATTAAACAGGTAAAAAAGTTCAAATCTAACCCACCCCATTTGATAGACAAGTCAACCACTTAACCTACTTATCTCCGATTACCTAATTAATTTTAATTAAAATTATATTTCAAAAATAAAATGAATACAATTTATTTTTTCTAAAAATATGATAATTATGATTCATCTTTAGACTTTTTTATCTTTATTGGCCAGATTTCGTATTTATTAGAATTAGTTTTTTGGATTATTTTATATAAATGGGACAAATCATGTTATATTTAAATTGCAAATTTCAATATTAACATAACTCATTTAATTAACAGATCAGATCGGATCGACTCATTTAGATAATCAGGTCGAAAAACTTAACTCACACCCACTTATTTAGCATCCTATCAGCTTTTATCAAACCTTATTCAACTCGATATATATATATATATAAAAGAAGCTTTTTTCGGGAGCATTCGTCGTGCCATGTCACAAAATATAATTTAATACTATATTTTAGAAAAGATAATTAGACTTTTGGATGGATAAAAGATAAAGTTTGAGTTTTAAAAATATAATTAAATTTTTGGATAAATAGTAAAAGATAAAGTTTGAGTTTTAAAAAGATAATTAGACTTTTTCACAAATAAAAGATAAAGTTTGAGTCTCAATAAACTACAAGAATCATTATAATTTATGAATTAATCGTAACTTTAGTTATACAACTCAAAAAATTATAATTTTAATACCTTTGGACTCGGTTCGAAATATACTTCAAAATAAGATCCATATTGACATATTTATCTTATTATTACGTACGAGTATCTATTACAGGGTAACCTAATTTAATATTATATTTTTAAAAAGATAATTAGACTTCTAGATGGATAAAAGATAAAGTTTGAGTTTCAAAATATAATCAAACTTTTGGATAAATAGAAAACGATAAAATTTGAGTTTTAAAAATATAAGTAGACTTTTGCGTAAATAACAGATAAAGTTTGAGACTGAATATACTACAAGAATCATTATAATTTATGAATTAATCATAACTTTAATCATACAACTCAAAAAGTTATAATTTTACACCTTTGGACTTATATCAAAGTATACTTCAAAATAAGATACATTTTGACATACTTATCTTATTATTACGTAGGGGTACCCATTATTGAATAACCTATTTGGCGGGTAATAAATATTTAAAATGATAAAGATTTATAAAAGTCATGTGATTCTTTGATTATGAAAATAAGATATATCACAATCTTTTTTATTAGTTGTTATGTAAAAGAATTGGAGAAGGAAAACACAAAGATTTGACGCAATTCACTAACAATGAGTGAGCTACGTTCACAAGAAAAAGCGAAACAATTTATAGAAATATGATGAGAGATAGTATAATATTACAAATTATGGTGCAAAGGTTAATATAGGGTTTATATATTATCCTTCTAATTAACCTAGATTGAATGAACCTATTAAAGAACCCAGAACATAAATGGTTTACTAAACCGCAAACAAGAAACTTCAAAAAAAAACCATACTAGGTTAATCTTAGTGCCAGATATCTCAAGGCATATCTCAATATTAATAATTATGTTTTATTTTTATAAAGAATATACGCATGTTCCCTCTATTATAAGAGTTGGCAAACTTTTATTATATATATTCACAAGTCAAGTAATACACTTAATTCTGGCAATAGTATACTATCTACTCTTTCTCATCCTAAATATTAGGGTTTCATACTCTCTCTTCCTCTATTATTATACTATATTATTTTTCATCATATTTAACTCTTTATATAAATAACATTTGATATTAAAACAAACTAATGCCTAAAATTGTTGACTTCTAAGGGAACACTATAAGAGGGGGGGTGAATTATAGTGAGAGAAATATACGCTACTTTTTGCAGAATTATAAAACAAAGAAAGGAACAAGAGAAATACACAAGATATTTTAGCGAGGAAAAACTTCCTAGGCCAATAGGAAGAAACAACATCGATCACAAGGGATTTTGACTCAATACTTTCAGCTATAATAGGCCAGACGACTCTGTTTACAGACCTATTACTTTTCTCTCTCGGGCCACAACTTGAGTTCCTAAACTCAAGTTCCCAACAACAGTTCCTACAACTGTTGTTCCTCTCGAACTTCACTCGAAGTTCCTTTCTCTTTCTCTTTCTCTTTCTCTTTCTCTTTCTCTTTCTCTTTCTCTTTCTCTTTCTCTTTCTCTTGCTTCACTCAAAGCCTCACACTTACAATGAAACTCACTCAAGTTTCTTCCCCTTTCTCTAACTTCACTCAAAGCTTTTCTCAATACAGGATTTCACTCAATATCTCCTTACCCCAAAAACTAGATTACAAATGATAAAAACAATAAGGGAATAAGTAGGAAATATATAAGGAACACAGGAGTATATTGAAGGAATGACGGTACTGACTCTATCTTAGTTAAACTCAATTAAAACCGAAGTCAGACACACTATGGAAGGACTACTAAAATTCGACTCTCTATATGGAGGGAATGTTATTTAAAGTCCGACACATTAAACTTTGGTATTAGGCGCCTATTTATAACTTAAGTAGTCATGAACTAACTTACCACTAATTTACCCACTTACCCCATGATCCCCTATAATTAAATTATTAGTTAATTTGCTTGGGAAATAAATAAACAAATCCACTCACACTAACTGATACATAACGTGTAGCAATAAAAGTAACGTGAGAAGAGTTTACTTGGGAAATAATAAGCAAGCCCAATAACCACTAACAGTAAACATGTAGCAGTAGCAAACGTGATGTCAGTTAACTTGGGGAGTAAATAAACCCTTTAAATAAATTAGTTTAGAAAAAATATCTTTTTAATTTAAATTAAATAAAATCGAAAATCTGATTTTATTTATTAAAAAAAATTAACTTCCCACTAATTTTTCAATTGAACGTGGTTAGTGTTTTCTTGGAAAACAATTAAACCATTTTAAAATAAATAATTTAAGAAAAAATATCTTTTAAAATTATTTAAATTAAAACTAAAAATCAGATTTTATTTAAAAAGAAAATCTTTGATTTACTTAAAATAAAAAAGATAAGATTTTAAAATAAGATATTATCCTTTTCAAAACAGAAAATCATTTGAAAATCTTTTCCTAACAAACTCCTAACTAATTCACTAAATTAGTGGATCTAGTCAAACTAGCTAAGACTCCTAAACAAATCAGTTAAGCACTTAATATATGTTAGGCGCACAACATAGGACGTTTTAGGTGTTCCTACGTACGTTTCTAAGTATGTTCCCAACCTGTATTCTCAAACAGTGCAAACGTATGTTCCCAAGATAGGAACAGAAGCCAAATCCCTTTTTTCAAACTTTGGAAACATTGCTTAATATTCAAGTTCCTATGTGTTTGTGTGTGTTCCTATATTAACACGATAAGTTCCAACGTACCAAGTTCCCATGCCAAGGAACTTGTAGACTTAACTAATAGAAATCGACACAACCTTTTTACCATTTAGACTCATTAAACTAATTGTAACTTTAGTTATAAAACTCAAAAAATTAAAATTCCTATACCTTTGGACCCAGCTTGAAACATGCATTAAAATAAGACCCAGTATAATATACTTATCTTATTATTTCGTAGAAGATACTCATTACTGGATCAACTATTTGGCGGGCGGTTGAAGATAGGCTCATATAAAAGAGGTTTTTTTCGAGAGTATTGAAGGCACCAATAAGAAGAAGAAAAAAATTGACAAATAAGATCAATGGTAATTAACATTTTTTCTTTTAATTCACTAAAGGCAACCAATAAAATCAAAGTTAATTAACTTTTAGATTTTATTTGATATAAGTAGAGATAGATTTACTATAAATATAAAAATTAGGAGGGGAAAAATATATATTTGTAGAAATAATGGAAGAAAACCTGTGATAAGGATAAAGAAGAATATAATTTTCTGACATATTTAGAAAATCATTAAGAAAGAATACCTTGCATAGACACCAAAGAAGCTATCATATCCAAAATATCAATTTCGATAAGACAAGGAGAAATTTTTTAAGGGAAAATATTTTTACATAAAAATGTGAAGAAAGATATCTAAAATATTATCATGTAAGGAAATTAAAAAAAGATATTATCTCTCCAAAAAAACGATAATGAAACATATCGGCCATGCTACTACAAGGAGTATTATCTAAACTCTTTACCATCAGGTGTATTTGTCCCGTAAATACTTGCAGATGTTTCCTTTTTTTTTTTTTTGTTTCTCAAAAGTAATTAGTAATTTATTGAGTTTTCTAATATATTTTGATTTTCTACATACGTGATACTTTTGGCTTGCTATATTAATTAAATCTAGATAATAGAAAGAAACTAATAATTACTGTGGTATACTGAAATTTGACTTTGAGTTATGAGATTCACTACAGACTCAATAATAGCAACAATCAATCGTGAAACTAAACGATATCTTTTAAAAATAAATAACTATAACATTTTTGCTATGTCGTTTTAGTTAAGATTGACCACATAATGTGAGAGTTCTATTAGTCAAATACTGAAATTAGAAATAAAATAGATATAGTATATACCTTGGTAGCGTAAACATTTTCCAAACTGATTAAGCACATGATCACAGTAGCCACAAATATTATTCATTTGTGCACTAGCAATTAAAATGCGGATGTGTCTAAGTGATACTTAACTCTTAAGTATCTAACACTACAGATATTCAAACAAATTCGTGCATCACACACACTTAAAATCTAGTCCACTATATTTGCTGTCACATTTGTGACGAATCGCGTAACATTTACCCTCTATACTACTCCCTCCGTCCCATAATATAGTGCTTGTATTCTATTTTGGGTGTCCCAAAATGTTCTTCTTGTTTCCATTTTTGAAAGGTGCTAAATTCCTAACATATCATCATAAAGTACTTGAAAAATGGTCCACCCAAAGCATTTTATTCTAAAATATCCCTTTTCTATGTACTTGCCATTATTATATTTATCTTTTCTCGCTACTTTACCTCTTTAAATTTGTTGTTTTGTTGTCACAAGTACTTCAATTATTGGTGTTTTGTCTAACCTTAATTTTTGTGAAAAATGAGAAACAAGCATTATATTATAGGACGGAGGGAGTATTACACTATACAAATGTCAGTGCAAATCCCCCAAAAGTGAGCGGCAAAATGAAAATGGGAAAGTGGGGCGCGGAACTATACCGCCTACTTTTCTATTTGCCCGTTATTCCCCAAAAATTCCCCCAAAGTGTAATGTTTTTCCATATCATTTTCTAAACTTTTCTTAAGAAATTCATAAAATTTATAATATTCTGTAGACTTTTATCATGGAGGCTATGGAACACGGATGAAATTCTCGTTCTTCTTCACTCACATTATCTATCATTAAACTTAATTTTGACCTCCAAGTCTTTATAATTCCCAATCATAAGGTAAAATTTTCGAAATTTTGAACTTCTTTTTCTTCATTTACCTCAGTCTTTTATTTTGAAGTAGTCCTATTTTTGATGTGGTTCAGCAATTATAATTTCTTTGGCGTCACATTGTCACAACGCCCCCTAAAGGATTTGTACCTTGAATACAGAGGCAATGTCAATAGTAAATATGATTGGGATACCATTTTAGTGCATTTAAATACACACACTTGGAAAATTTTCTATAAGAAGTTGGTGGAAAACTAGTTTAATGATTGACTGATTGTAGAAACAAAATAAGTGGACTATAATTGGATGGGACGAGATCAATAGATAGATAGGTTTATATTATGCTTTGGTGCTCTTTCACAACTTCATTTTTATTATTGTTTGATCATTTGTTCATTACTAAAATCCTTTTATGTATTGCTTTATAAGGGGAGTCTTGTATCTTTGAATTGTATGAACTTTTCATTGGATCTTCAATAACAGGCAGTACAGCTCGGTCCTGTGGCTCCATGGAACCGAGTTTACACGACAAGCGTTTGATGGTTGATGTTGAGGAAGGATGTGGCGACTCTGAAGATGGACAATTTGAGAAGGATAAGAAAATTTATGATAGCTCCAATGCTGCTAGTAGCATGTCTTCATCAAGAAAACGCCTTAAAAGCATGGATGGTGGACATTTATCTAGCGAATATAGTGTAAAGGACACTGAAACATGTATAAGCGTTTCGAAATAAATCACAGAGAGTTGCACCACCATCTACTTTCTATAGAAGGTTGATCTCGGTTTTGCTAGACATTGCTGAAGTTAAAGGAGTCGCGACACCTACAATCTATGAAAGGTTGATTTTAATTTTGCAAGACATTGCTGAAGCTGTAAGAGTTGTGCCACCTACTTGGTATGAAGGGTTGATTTCAGTTCTGGAATACCTTGCTGAAGTTATAAGAGTAGCGCCACCTAAGTACTACGAAAGGTTGATTTCCGTTTTGCAAGACATTGCTGAAGCTTCAAGGGTCGTGACACCTATTTTCTATGAAAGGTTGATTTCAACTTTGCAAGACATTCCTGAAGTTAGAAATCATGGGAAGGCTTTCATTATTGAATGCTTTGAAGTCTTATGTGCAACAAAGAGCAAAGGTGAAATGTTGCTCGCTCTCCCCAATAATAATTATAGACTCATTTTCTTGAAGAAAATAGTTCGTTTTCCCGGTCATTGTTACGTCCCTCGGTCTGATGATGGCAAGGATGTCTGATATCTATTGAGATAATAGATAAAACATGTTTAGCTCTCCTTTTGGGTTTTTATGAATTTTAGTGACTATTTAATAAGTATCTTCCTTTTCATAGGTGTTAGTATGCTATGATTATGGATGTTTGTATTAATTTTGAGGCATTTTCACTCAATTTCTTCACCGTCATTGACATTGCAAATTGGATGGCCGCCTTTTTCAACGTTTGGCTTATAGAACAGCCAAACAGTTGGGTAAAAATTGTATAATAACAGTCATACATAAATTTAGAAGGTTGCTTACATGTATGGTTCAAATAGCACTATACATTATAGGTGACCCTAGTTCTAAGTGGATACATAGGCTGTTGATTGGTCTTCCACACAATTGTGCAAACAACAATAGAGAGTAAAGATATATATTTTCAGCAACTTTGTGAATGTGCTCGTACAAAAACAACTATTTTCATATTAGAGAATCGTACTCCTTAAACAAGTTAGCATATCTTCATTCATCTTGGCGAAAAAGATTAATGTCAACCATTAGTATTTAGTAGTAGTAGACTAGTAGTAGTACTCATTTGCAAAGCAAGAAGGAGTATTAAGAGCTTTTGGCCATGTCGAGGTTCAAATGCAATTTCATCAAAAATTGTCGAAGTTAAAATTGCAAAGCGGAGTCTTTTAATTGTCATCAACGCGTAGATGATTATGCTGCTTTGGATCTAATGGTATTTTTGTGTTCATTACACGTTTGTTAAAGGAGATACTAGGGGTTGCTAATATTTTGAGTCAATATTTACGACAACAGTCTCAAGTTTTTGTTAATACTGAAACTCTGAGAGGAAGTATATGTGGAACAAGCAAACAAAATAGAACGTTTTTCCTCTCAAAGCTTGTTTACAAATTTAACATTCTTGGGCTAATTTAGGAGATTGCACAGCCCAATTTTACCAACTTCTAAACCTCCTGTTTTAGTTTCTTGAGCGGCAGTACACATTTTGCCTCTTAACTCTCAGGACTGGGTCTCATGTTCCATTATACCTTTTCAAATAACCAAATGATAAAACATAATTTCTGCTTTGTAGCTTTACCCATCAAACTTTCAAACCCAAACAAATCAGATAGATCAACCAGAAAATCACCTAAACTTAGATTGTGACGAATTCATTTTGATACAAATTCATACCCTATTAATTACCAATAACAACCCAATCAAAGCAATAGAGAATAAATAATTGGATCAACAAGTAATATTAAAACTGTCAACATTTCCATAGATCATTCACAGTACAATATACCAATACAGGAAACCACTTCCCAGCATAGATTGAGATAATCAACTGGACAAACATACAACTACATCTATCATAATACCCTAACCACACATTCAGATATTAAATATAATTAGACCCCAAATTAAGCCCTTTCACCACGAATCCTCCTGGCAAGCTGGATATCCTTAGGCATAATAGTAACCCTCTTAGCATGAATAGCGCAGAGGTTGGTGTCTTCAAAGAGACCCACCAAGTAAGCCTCTGCAGCCTCTTGAAGTGCAGCAACAGCAGAGCTTTGGAAGCGGAGATCGGTCTTGAAATCCTGAGCAATTTCTCGGACCAATCTCTGGAATGGAAGCTTCCTTATGAGAAGCTCAGTGCTCTTCTGGTACTTCCTGATCTCACGAAGAGCAACAGTCCCGGGTCTGAATCTGTGTGGCTTCTTCACTCCGCCGGTAGCAGGTGCCGATTTCCTGGCGGCTTTGGTGGCCAGTTGCTTCCTGGGTGCCTTTCCTCCGGTGGATTTCCTGGCGGTTTGCTTTGTACGTGCCATTTTTTAAGAGAGAGAGAGAAAAAGGGGATTGAAGTTAGAAGATTTGGAATGGGAAATGGAAGTGTGAATGAGGGGAGATGGAGATGATGGTTGGTGAAGGAAACTTGGGGGGGTTTATGTAAGGGGGGAAATGAAAGAGAGGAGAGAAGTGTAACAAGAAAGAGTTGGAGGGGACCGTAGATGATGAAATTAATCGAAGGTGGAGATTTGCTTAGAGTGGCTTCACACGGATTGTGGCATTGCGGATTGCTGACATGGTAAGACTTCCCGCCCTCACTATACCCTATTCAGCGGTTTAAGTTTCCCAAAAAAAATGGATTGGAGCTGTGGGGCACTTTCGAATTTTGAGTTGACCATTTTAACATCGGTCCTAAGAGCATAGTTATCAAATACTATAAGTTTGGTTTACAACTCAATATTGTACTCCCTTCGTAACATAATACTTGTAACAAATAGAACATGGGAAAATCCTAGGCAAAATTTATTAATGATAGATAAAGCTATTGTTTGGTAAAATTATAAGAGATAGAAATGACATGTGATTAGAAAAAAAAGTAGAGATAGAGAGAAAAAACAAAAACAAGTACATAAGAGGTGGGGACCATGGGTAATTTAATGTGAAAATATTTACCTTAAGAAGAAAGTAGATAAATTGTTGCAAGTAATATGTTACACCTACTTTTGAAAAATGTTGCAAGTAATGGGTTACGGAGGGAGTACTTCCTTTGCCTTTTTTAGTCGCATCAATGAGCAATGGTACAGAGATTAAGAAAGCAAGAGAGAAAAACAAGTGGTCCCAAAAGAAATAATATTTTAATGCTTTGTAAGAGAGAGAAAATTTTGATTAACAAAAAGTAAACTTCAGTTAGTGGAATACAAGTGGGGCTTTTTACCAAAAGTGATCAAGGAGAGAGAAACGTTTTTCCACCAAAATTTTACCAAAAATTAAATCAGTCTTTCCCTCTCATTTACCCACCAAAACTTTACATTTTTTTTTTGTCTAATGAACATAAACATACATTATGTCATCTCATTCTTTTGTCTTCTCATTTACTCCGCATCCTCTCTTCTTCTTTTCTTCTTCTTTCTTCTGTCTTCTTTTTACCTCTTTCTTTTTTGGTTGATTTTTACACACAGCACACACCGCACATTTAACATCAGTTTAATTAGGGTACATAACAATTTAAAACAAAGTTTTTTAGATAAGAAAAAAACTGATTAAAATGGAAACATAAATTCCTGAGGTTTATAAGCTTTATGAAATGGAGCGAATGTGGGATGCAGATAGAGAATATGTTGATGGAGTAGACTTCTGCCCATATGATGAGGTATGCTTTTCTGATGATTCTGATTATGAGTTTGAGCATAATCAAGATGAGATTAACACGGAAGCCATGGATGCATCACATAGTACAAGTTAGTTCAATTCCACTAAATCAAAATGAAGCACAATAGCTACAAACACTACTCCAAACAATGAAGCTGACTTTTTAAACACTACTCCAAACAATGAACCTGACATTTTAAACAATGTTGTCCCAGAAAGAAGTGAAAGGAGAGAGTTGACTAACATTGAAAGAGGGAATATTGCTCAAGCACTAACTATACTTCATGGGGGTTTAAGCATAGGTATGGGAAGTCTGTCCTAAGAGGTGCAATTCAAACACTTGCAAAGAAATATGGAGTGCACAGAACAACAATAGGTAGGATTTGGGCATCTACAAAGTCTCAAATGCAAACAGGAACATTGGTCAATGTTAGAAACAAGAAAAAGGGGAATTGTGGGAGGAAGGCAAAGGGGTTCGATTTGGAGAGATTGATGGTTGTTCCTATTGAAAAAAGGACTACCATAAGGGCACTTGCATCAGCCTTAGGTATGTCCAATGGGACAATTTATAGGCTTCTCAAATCTGGCTAAATGAGAGCACACACAAACAGCATCAAGCCATCATTGAAACACTTTCACAAGACACAAAGGCTCAAACACATTTTAAGCTATGTCATACCTGGGAATGTCCGAACAATTCCAAAGTTTTTTGCCATGTACAATGTCGTACACATTGGTGAGAAATGGTTTTACATGAGTCAAGCAACACAAAGGTTTTACCTTTTATGGGAAGAAGATCCTTACAGGGCATGCCAAAGTAAAAGATTCATCGGAAAAGTTATGTTTTTCACAAGCATAGCGAAAGCAATAATATCACCAGACGGAACAGTCATATGGGACGGGAAAATTGGCATATGGCATTTACTGAAGATGTACCAGCACTAAGAGCATCGAAAAACAGGGAGAGGGGTACCACAGAAGTAAAGGCATTGCAATCAATGACTCAGGCAACCATCGGGAATAAGATGATGAATCTTGCTGCCAGCCATAAGGGCAAGGTGGCCGAAAAATGGTGTTAAAGACATATGGATTCAACAAGACAACGCTAGACCACACACTGCACCTGATGACAATGAGTTCATTGAAGTTGCAACTAAACATGGCTTTAACATTCAATTGCAACCAGCAAAAGTCCTGACTTGAACATCTTAGATTTAGGAATCCTTGCAGGGATTCAGTCTATTCAATACAACGCATTTCCAAAGAAGATTCCAGAGTTACTTAAAGCAGTGAAGGATGCATATTTATCTTACGATCCTACATCCATAAATTACACTTGGTTGCATATGCAATACTGCATGTTAGAGATCATGAAAGTACAAGGCGAAAACAATTACAAAAATCCCCATCATAACAAGAAACGATTGCACGGCTAGGTCTACTACCTAATGAGATTGAGATACCTCCATCTTTACTGCAAGAAACACATGACTATTTAAATGAAGGATATGTTCAAGTCGATGTTCCCCTAAGAGGAGAACATTGAAGTGAACGTGCTGGCTGTCGCAAACAAAGGATGGTATTTTGGGTTTGGAGATTTTTTGGTCAAAACAATTCCTTAAGTCAAGTCTTAACATGTTACATTTTGTAACTAGTTGTGGAATTCAACGTGAACAACTAACATGTTAATTTTTGTAATTAAGTATTGAAGTCATTAAGTTAGGTGATGTAATATGGGTAATCGAGTAGGTAAAAGGTGGTAATAGGTGCAAGTGTGATTTTTTTGTGCAAAGACTGCACTCTTGTATTACAGTGAGTTATAAAAATCTGATGTGGACCGGTTTCTAATCAACGAATTTGTAGCCTAAAGTTGCAGCACAAAGATCCCATTTTCGAAAGGCCAAGTTGTCTTGCATGTGTTCAATCATTTTCGAAAGGCCACAAATATTATGAAATTAGAGTTTGACGTTGATACCTCAACCATTCAAGGAATGGGAGCATAAACTTTCACCAAGCACTCTTTACATGTACAATTGTTCATCATTTGGTTTCCCGAGTTATTGACACACAACACACATCGCACAACCCAGAAACAGAATACACAACACATTTAACTCATCATAACAATATACCAAAGACACGAAAGATAACACAATATGCCACCATTCTCAAAATGACGAAAGATAACACGACATCCCACCATTTTCAAAAATACCAAAGATACACAATATGGCAGCATTGTGAAAACCAGGAGCAATGGAAATTTCTCCCATAATTTTTTGAATTAATTGATGACATTAAAGGACTCATTTGACTCAACATTTTCAGCATCATTTCCATCATCTCCATCATTACCCTCATTGTTGAAATCCCATCATTTATCGTGCTTATAATAGCATCAGTTTCGTCATTAGTTGGTGTATCTTCTGGTGAAGGGGTATCAGGCACAATTCCTATTCGTAACAAGATTCGTTTGTATGAAGTTGGTGAAGGAATTTTTGGTTTACCATGGAAATCATAAGTGACCATTGCTTTAGGGTCTTCCTTATTGAATTGTTCCTATAAATTATTAAAATCAAGGAAAGAGCGATTTAATAAGAGAATTTCATAGTAAAAAATAGCTCACTTACACAAAGAGCAATTCATATATAGTGCCTAAGATAAAATACCATATAAAACCAAAGTACAATATTGCTACATTCATCTTGTCAAAATCACAGTACAATATTAATACATTCATATTGTTGTAGTTCAACATACCGTATTTGTCAAAAGTAAGAAAGAAATGTGTGCACTATGGTCTATGGGATAGGAGATCAAGGATAATTTTTACTACTTTCAAAAGCTAGTTAACAAAATTAATGGTCAAAGTTGTGTGCATGTGAAAGTCAAAATGAAACAACTAAAAACAAGCAGAGAGTACAATATTTACATTTTAAAACCAACATCTAGAAACTAACAAATCCTTAATTTAAAAAATCATGTTCTAGTTCTCAATTTACACATGTCTTACTTCTATTCTAAGGTTTTTAGAGAGTACTTGCATTCATCCACATAGAAAGGCATAATGAAACTATATCCATGAATGACTTTGAACCGAGCAAATTCAAAAACATAGCCGAACGAGTAATCGCCCGAATATGATCGAACCCAAATAATTCATATGGACTAAAAGGACCTGTTAGCCATCTCTAGTTGCAACAACTTTTGATCGTAGCTTTGGTGCTAAATTTAGTGTGAAACATGTTCTACTAATGAATGAGATTAAATAAAAACTTTGTTTAAGAGAAAAATACATGAAGAAACATTTGGACTTTGGAAATATTTGACTTAGAATGATGATGAAACTATTGATAATGTGGGTCATTTTACCAGATACTTCTGCATTTCTTTCATTCTCTTTTTGCTTGTTTTGATCATTCTTACTTATGCATTCATTGTTGGTCATCTCCATTAACATCTGCTTACAATTGTTGGTGGCAACATTATTATGAATGATAAAGGCCGTTCTTTTCGGCTATATATGAACACATCATCATGTTATCTTCTTTTCATGGGCTTTTTTTCAAATTTTCTGATCCAAAGATCATTCATTTCAGTCTTTAAGTTGAATTACGATTCTCAGATGATCAAAAGATCGTTCAGCTGAAGTGAGTTGTGTCCTTTCCTGGGTTCTGAGAAGTATATATTCCTAGAGAAATCATCAGTTAGTAAATCAAATTTTATACAGTGTTAAAAGATATGAGCTGACATAACTCAAAGATTGTATCAGGCTAAGAGCTCTGTAAACTGATAAACCAATTTCGGGCAGAACGTGAAGTTATTTCCAGACACTTATCATTCATTTATGAAGTTGGATCAGGTTTGTAGTGTAATATCGTCAAAGGTAGAGTAAAGATAATTCTCTTGACTTGTTTAATGGAGAATCCAATCAAACAATTTTTTAATCTCAATTGCGTTTATGATCAAGATGAATGAACCAACAAAAGCATAATAAGCATATTCAGCAGATAAAACCAACCAATTTTGGCAAGATTACCTTAGCCATATAGAGTTCTTTAATGAAATTTTATCCATTTCCTAAGCCTGATTCCCATTAAAAAGAAAGAGTACCCATATTAATGAAATTGAAGACATCAGTTAGTTCAAAACTTACATTAGCTTTAGGGTCTTGCTCACTGTTTCCTTCATTTGGAGATTCATGGTAAAAAAAGCCTCTTTTTTCTTCTTAATTCCTTCACATGTTGTTGATCATCAAGCTCTTGAACAAGATATGGCCATATTTCTTGTGTAAAAGGTTCAAACTCTGTTGGGTCAATTAAAGAAGAACCGTCGGAGGATTTGCCCACTGCTCGCCGGTGTTTACGCCGTACGCAATCGTCGTCAGTTTCAGCAGTGAAAGACACGACGCAAATCAAAATTTTTCTAGATTCAGCCAAACCCAACAGTCTTCATTCCATTTCTCTAGATCGTAATTTTAGTCCGTCACCACAATCATCAATTTCAGTTCCAATCTATGGGTTCATGGACTGAAATTGAGTATTTTGGGGGAATATGGAGATTTTCAAAAAAAAATTAGGGTTCATGCATTTTGATTTTGGGGATTTTCGCAATAGTTAGGGTTCGTGTTTTCAAGTTTGGGGATTTTCAGAGAAGATAGAGATTTTCATGTATGGAAAACATTGTGTAGCTATGAAGAGAGAGAAAGAGTTTGATTCAATGGTGTTAGGGTTTGTTTTACCCAAAAAGGGAAGAACATCAGTGAAGAAAAGGGGAAAGAAAGGTTGGGTGGGGAGATGAATCTAGAAGGGTGAGCATTAAATTTGGAGGGAGTGATTAGGTAGGGTAAATAAAGTAATTTGGGATCAATTTAATTAAGTATAGCAGTGGGTGTTTAACTAGGGGGTATATATGAATATTTTAATATTTTAGTAAGGGTATATTTGTAAGTATAGGTGGGGACATTTTACCCAAAATAGAAATGCTGCAAGTATTGTGTAACTTCCGAAAATGGGAAATGATGCGAGTAAAAAAAACGGAGGAAGTACATGATTGATAAATGCAACCTCACTTTACTAAATGTAACCCACTAATTATGTAGAATACCCTTAATATCCAATTTCTTTCTCCTCCTTTCTCCCTTTCTCTCTTCCTTGTTTTTGTACCCCATTTATTCCCTTTTTTCTCTCCTTAACACCAAGGGCGTGTTCGGCTATACAAGTTGTAGCTGTGAGCTGCGTTTGAGTAGCTGTGAGCTGTCAGAGTAGCTGTGAGCTGTCAAGTGTAGCTTTCAGAGGCAGCTGTCAAGATATCTGACAAAAGTATGAGTGTTTGGCAAAACTAGCTTTTAAAAGTAGCTGTTAAAATATAAAGTTGATTTTAATCAATTATATCTTTACAAAATAACATTAATTTATTTTTATTAGTTTATTCATATACTAAAAGCGGTACAAAGACTTTTAAATTATGAATTTAATGAAATTCAATAAATTAATTCAATCCTTCATACAATCAAAAGTAATGTGCTCCATAAAATAAATAAAAGCGACACTATTTATGATAATCTAATTGCGTCGTTTATCTGTCCACAAAGAATTAGCTATTTGGTTACATATAACCTTCATCTTTGTACACCTTTCTGATGCAACTTCAGCTTGTGAAGAAGCATGAATATTAGGAAGTTCAGATGAAGGTATAAAATCAAGATACTCTTCTAACACTCGAAAAAGAGGATCATCTGGTGCATTTATTCTAATATAGTTATGAAGCGCAAAAGTAGAAACTATAATTTGTAATTGTGTCTCAATACTAAATTGTGGCATCTTTTTAGTTTCTTCCATCTCTGCTTCAAAACTCCAAAAGATCTCTCAATACAACTTCGAAGAGACGAGTGCCAACGATTAAAAGTTTCTTTTTCATTTTGCGGAGGTGTATGGTGAAATAGCGACTTGTCATACCTCATTTTTGGGTATGGTACCAAATATTCGTTTCGATCTGGATACCCCTTATCGACCAAGTAATATTTACCTACGTAAGTATTCAATTTAGAATATAAATATTTATAATCATAATAACATTATTATAGAAATCAAAATGTATATTAAAATTTTATTATCATTCAAATCAGAAGGAATATATTAAATATATAATCCCTCCATCCCATATTGCTTGATACACTTCTCATATTTGTCCGTCCCATATTACTTGATACACTTCTCATATTTGTCCGTCCCATATTACTTGATACACTTCTAAAATGGCATGGTCCCACTTTTGCATTCTCTCTCTTTTTGCTTTTTATTTTACTTTTTTAATACCCCCATGGCCCACATTGTACTTTATGGACTTAAATAATTAACTATTCACAATAAAATATACAAGTCAAATAACACTCCTAAAACTTTGTGTCATTCAAACTGTATCAAGTAATAATGGACGGAGGGAGCACATACCTTATGGGGGCTTAGGAAATTTCAGTGCTGGAATTTCAATTGCATGAAGAAAAACACGAGTATCATGTGTTGAGCCTTCCCGACCCGCTGATACAAATGTAAAACCCATATCAAAATCACATGCAACCATAACATTGAAAGTGGGAATTCCTTTCCTTCCTCTACGAGGCATTTGCATAGCCTCCGGTATGCAAGCTGCAATATGTGTACCATCAGTACATCCAATAGTATCTTGTACCAAAAAATATAAATCATATATAAATATATTGTATATATAATATGTACCACCACTAATTTCATTACCTTAGAATATGGAATATATCTTTTATCGGCAGATATTTTAGCTAGCACACATGTGAAATCTGGATCATATGGTCTTATGATATCATGAGCAAGACCTTGAATTTTCGGCACGAAATTGAATTGAGAACATCATGAAAGGCCCTGCTAATAGTATCACCCGACCGCTGAAAACGCTCACCAAGTGTTCGATTTGAGACACCTTGAGCAAGTGCATATAAAAATATGCCGACTTTCTCATATATGGAAATGTTACAACTATCTTTCAATCCATATTTTGAAGATAGGTCCTTGCATAAACTCATAATAATTGTGGTTGTATTCTAAATGCATTCACACATCTAATATGATTTCCATTTAACACTTCCTTCATCCATATTTCTTCTGTCAAAATCGAAGTCATACAAGGTTCCTTATAGATATACTTATAAAAATATAAATTTATCAAAGACAATGTGTAAGCAATTGCAGTCCAAATTTTTTGCTTCCTTTCAGCATCAATTTCCATAATTATGGTGCAAACCTGTAAATTATAAAACACACCATAATTTAATTCACTACGAATAAATTATTCTCTCTATAGTCATAAATAAAACGATAGTGCATCTCCATTAAAAAAAAGTTAAATTGAATAAATAGTCTACTAAGTTTACAAGTAAACAAAAATTAAACGCGGACTAGAATCTCTTATTAGAAAAAGTAAAGAATATTCTAATTGGCTCTTTCAAACAAGTATTCTAACCAAACAAGTCTGCTTTCATCATCCTCCACATTAATAAAAGTTTATCTCTTATTTGCATCCTCAATCAAAGTGTTAGCATAACACCACAAATAACCATGTTTTTCCAAACAATTGTTCTCCACCATACATCTAATGATTTGGATCGCTCCCCTGATTGAGGAAGATGTGTTAGGTGTGTTACTTTGACTCATAAGTTTGACGCATTCTGCCATTTCACCAATTTCCTTAGCCAACATTGCAGACCCAACCGATTGCCTCTTTGAACGCTTAACCTGAACATTATCCTTGGTCATGGGTTGCTTTTGGAGCTTCTTGGAAGTACTTATGTCATTGTCGGAAATCCAGTTTTCACTAGTGAACTACTATGTTTTGCTTGCTCCATAAAATGTTATACGAAATTTTCCTGCTCCATTAAATAAATCTAAATTGATCACTTCCATATCCCTGTTCAGACCCAACATACTCTTCTTCAATAATACTATCATTTTCTATTGTAAGATCTTCAATGGGGTCCATAGAGGGAACATAAGTATTTTCTCCTGTCGCATATGAATCTCCAAATAATTTTTCCCAATACTCTTCAAGAGTTGCAGGAACACCCTTGGTTCGAAACTTTTTGAATTCAAGATTCTCCTACAAAAAATTGAAGTTATTACCTATTAAATTAGGATAATCTTATTAAAGAAATGGCATTTGGTTGAAATTTTGATCATTTGAAAGTATGGTATGCAAACCTTAATCTTTCTTTGCCACCAAGCATTTGGAGCATCAATTGTTCCTGAAATGGGGTCCCACCCTAACCCAGTCTCTGACTTCTTTAAAACTTTCTAACTACGCCACTCACTCCTCATTGTATCGTATATGTTCTTGAAACTAGTCTGGATATCAAACGGGAGTCCAATTTTTGTCTTCACATCCATTTGAATCTCCTTCCACCTAAAATTCGTATTCCTATTGTTTTGTTTAATAAAAGCAAGACATACTTCACATAAGATACACGTGTCCTCAATGCTCCACTTTTAAAACATCCTTCATTCCCTCTTTGTTACTCGAAGACGCCATCTAATATATTCACAAAGCACATAATTACAACACAATAATAATATACAACAAACACAAACGAACTTTCGCCTTGATGTAAGTTTGATCTCTCTCTCCTCTATGATGCAATTTGATTTTATTTTTTCGGATGAATTTGATTGTGTGCTGTCATTTAACAAAAATGGTATCTTAAGTATATAATCGCAGTTGCTCAATATCAGTTATTATGATCTATCAAGGTTTAACAAGGGAATCTTAAACTCACTAAATGTAATCACAAAATCCCCCATTAAAGACAAATGTTTCCAAGACATATATAATATAATCACAAAATCCCCATTAAAGACAAATGTTTCCAAGACATATCTATCAACGTTTAACAAGGGCATTTTAAGCTCAATATTAGTTATTATGATCTATGCAAATAAATAACGTTATCAAAACGAAATTCTTTGATTGATGTTAATAGACAATATCAGTTATTATGCTATAGCGGGGATGGCGTTATTATAATACATAGATCACCATTGCAATTTTATAGTCAGTTATTATGCTAGCATCTATGAAAGAGTAAAGTGGAAGGACAAAGTAATCTGTGGGGAAGAAGTAATACAAAGAATAAGGGCCAACCATTAATATTGTCTATTATTGTAATATTGCCCTCAATTTACCACAATCACTCAATATATATATACACACTTATACATCACAAATTATAATACACATTAATCATATTTAATTATAATTTACTTTAGTTCGTCTCACATTAATGGCTGGCCCTTATTCTTTGTATTACTTCTTCCCCACAGATTACTTTGTCCCTCCACTTTACTCTTCCATAGATGCTAGCATAATAACTGGAAAGATTCTGTATATCAAAGTTTGGCAAATTATCATACATATCTAAATAAATTTTAGGGTTTTAATAAAAATAAAATTCTAGATAAGAACATCTGAAATGTTGTATTAAACATACCTTTAAGCTGATGAATAATTTTTTCTAATTGGCAATGGCAACTATGGAGGAAGGAGATTTGTGATGGGAGAAGAAGATGGCTGAGTGATGATGGACTGATTATGAATTAGTAGTAGTCGGCTGATGGAGAGATTAGGGGAGAAATACAAGGGAGAAGCAACAAACTTGTAGAATTTGAAAGCTACTTGATTTTTTCCAACGCTATCAAAACTAACGTTGTAGAAAATCTAGTCAAAAGCTACCTCTACCTCTAACCGCAACATTAAAAGCTACCAAGCCAAACAATCATATTTCTTTGGGTAATGTTTTGACTTACTCTAACCTCTAAAAGCTACCTAGAAAGCTGCCCCCGAACACACCCCAAATCTAAAACCAAATAACACTAACACTACTTTATCAAACACCAAAATAATAATATTCTCTCTCATACTTTTATCCATACCCACCACCTTTTCATACCTCATACTTATTATTATATTAAGCTTTTGATGACCAAATAATCAAATTATTATATACTAATAATTTAATTAATATAAGTACCTAATAAGTATTAAAAAAAATTAACTATAGATTAAAGTAATCATTAATAGTCATTAATAACTAATAATACCATGATTGGTAAAATACTTGTTATAGCAATTCGGTAATTTGATATTAGCATTACATGGAAATACATTTTTTTCTTAATTATGTAATAACATACAATGAATCTATTTTGGCCCATACTTTAGCCATACATTTTCAATAAGATCAGCCTTAAGCGCATTGTGAACTTCGTCATCATGTACTCGAGCTCTGTTATTCATGTATGTCTCTAAACTTGCAATGCGATTTGAGAAATATTGAAAAGGCTCGCCGATATTTTGCCTTCTACGCCCTCTGCTAGTTGAAGATTCTGGTTGTTTCGTCATATTGTGTTGGATCATAATATAGTGCATATGTATCTCGTTCATCTTCGACAATCATGTTGTGAATGATGATACATGCAATCATCATTTTTCCCAACAAAACTTCATCTCATGCCAAGGCTTGATTTCGTATTATCGCAAAATGAGCTTGTAGTACTCCAAAAGCACGCTCAACATCTTTTCTCACTCTTTCTTGAACTTGTTTGAATAAATTTTGCGTTGCACTTCTTGGAATATATATTGTTTGGATGAACGCTGCCCATTTGGGATAAAAGCCGTCTATGAGGTAATATCCCATATCGTATTCGTGATCATTAATCCGGTACCTAGCGGGGGTGCTCGACCTTCAAAGACATTGTTAAGGAATGGAGACCGATCGAGCACATTAATATCAATAAATCTACCAGGCGTTCCAAAGAAATCATGTCATATCCATAAGTCTTATGAGGCAACAACCTCCAAAATCAAAGAAGGTTTCATCCCCCTGCCTTGGAATTGGCCTCTCCATTCTTTTGGGCAATTCTTCTATTCCCATTGCATACAATCAATACTACCCATAATGCCAAAAAAACCTCATTGTTCTCCAACGTATAAGAGTCTTCTTAAATCTGCGTCTTTAGGCCTTCTCAAATATTCATCTTTAAACTAGGATATGAGTCCTTCAGCGAAATTATGTATAGATTCTCTGTCCAAGCATCTGCTAATACGTAAGTAATCTTTAATGGAATCAGTTGTTGTGCTGTAGGCCAGTAACCGTATGGCCGCGGTGCATTTTAATAGTGGTGATGAACCTAAACGTCCACAAGCATTTGGCTTTTGTTGGAAATATTGGTTGGAAGTGCTACCGCTTCTACAATACGTAGGAAGACGTGTTTATGCATGCGTAATCTGCGGCGAAATGAGTGGGGAGGAAATATTGCATTGTCTGCAAAATAGTCATCCCAGAGATGTTTATGCCCATCTTCACGATCTCCATTTAAGTAAGTCCTTGGTGCCTTGGGAACACGCATCGCCATTTGATGCAATTCAAGTGGCGTATGTAATTGTGTAACATTATTGATCATTTCATCAATAATACAATTGGTTTGTCTACGACGTTGATAACGCCTTTTAGATCTCGTAGTCGAATAAGATGAATTGGAAGAGTTTGATTGTGAAATAGGTCAACTATCATTAGAAGACATTTTTCTTGTGAACAGATTTGTTACGAAAGAGGTGCTTAGTATTTGTATGGATTGTTGTTAAATGGAGTAAAGTCCATTTATATTACTAAGGCGTGTAAACAATAATGTAATTCTTAGATGAGTTCAGACTAATAGTGCAATACATATCAATAATGGTGCATTGTATATATGATGGGACTAGGCATGGGTGAGTGATATCACGTATTTATATAGAGTTTTCTCCCTTATTTACAAGCTAATTTGTGCGTCATTGGAGCTCTTGGGAGCTATTTTGTGCTAACTTTCGTATGCAGTTGTGGTTTCGTGTTTTAGTATTGAATTGCAGGTTTTATGGAGTTTTCTCCTTATTCCCGAGCCATTTGGAAGCAACCACGGCTTTACGAGATGTTATGAGGCACGTAGGGTGGCTCACGAGCTTTATGGATAGTTTAGGAGGTCCCAAGACCCCTAAACGTGAAGATTAGAGAGCAAAGGAGTCAAAAGGAGTTTTCCGCGTATTGATCGGGCAGAAATAGCCCGATCGGGCGAAGTATTTATGATCGGGTATAAAAGTTGCGGACCCGATCGGGCGAGGATTGCCCGATCGCATCGGGCGAGGAAGCATGTCCCCAGACCCGATCGGGTGACCACCGCCCGACCCGATCGGGTGGAGTGCTGCTTGGTCTCATTCTGCTGCTGCTTTCGAGAGGAACTTGCTGACACATTTCGTCGCCTGGCCCGATCGGGTGACTACCGCCCGACCCGATCGGGTGGGCCGTTTTCTCGCTTTATTGCTGCACTGCTGCTGCCAGAGCCCAGAAGTAAAGTTGGGCGAATTTGTATGTGGACCCGATCGGGTACTGTACTCGGGCCCGATCGGGTCTGGTGCTTTTATCGCGCTTTTTCACTTTTTGTTTCCGTTTTTAGTGAACTTGAGGGGTATTATAAATACCTTTTCCTCATTATCTTTCATTCATCTTTTATTCATCTTTCATTAGGTTTTTAGACTAGTTTTATTCTACATTGCTCTTAGTTTAATTCAAACACTTTAGATTAATGTAGAGGTGATCAAACCTATTTCGATTTCAATAAAAGTTCCTGCTTTCCGTTAATTGGTACTCTTCTCTACTCTTTATCTCTTTAATTACTTTGATTGCTTAGTTTAATTATTCAATTGTTCATGATGCAATTCTTAGGGTTTCATATTAGTCTTATTGTTGTCAATTCAATTATGAGTGAGTAGTTCTCTTTCTAGGGTGTTAGATAGGAAAGCCATGTTTATACCATGATTGTGATTTAGATTTCTATCAATTTCTAGGGCTTGATTAGGGTGATTGTGATGTGGTTTGTTCTTATTGAGTAATTAATGTCAGTGTACAATTTCATTGATTGCTTGTGGTTAATAGTTGCTTGCACAGATCCGTCTTACGACTAGAGGCCTAGGACACATCAGTAGTTCTGATTACGTTAGTGAACATACGGCGTATGTTGAACTATGAGCGTTGAGTCTTAACCATAGCTCAACATAGGCTCTAATCCCCCGACTCTTGACTTAGGTTTTGATAGTAGTTGACCCTATTTGATTGGTATAAGCATGGTGGACCGACGTAATACCCTAGACTTTTATTCCATAGTTTAATCCTCGATTTATTCAGTCTTCCGTAGTCTATTCCTTAGTTTAATTATTTCCTTCCTGATTTCATCTGAGTAGCTGAATTGGTTGAATTTTGATTTAGAAACTCTGTCTCCCTGTGGATTCGACCCTGCTTCCACTGACTACCTAGTTAGAGGTCTGTAGGTTTATTTTTGAATAGGCGATACGACTAAAACCCTATCAAATTTTGGCGCCGTTGCCGGGGAGACGGCTAGTTCTCTAAGTTTTTATTTAATTATTTGGTCTACTTCTCTGTACCTCATTGGAACTTCACTGTTTCAATCGAGGTACGTTTTACTGCTGCTTTTTGTTTCTTTTGTATGCCCAGGTCCCAAAGAAACGGTTCCCCAATTCCAGCGGACCCCGATCTTACTAGGACAATCAGGCGGATCCGAAAGATAAAGCAGAAAGAAAAGCAGTCTGTTCAGCTGAACACCTCTGGAACAGACACCTTGAATTCAGTTATGTCAAAATCACTGAAGTCATATGGGGTGCCCAACCCGGATGGTCTCTCCACTGGACCTACTATGCCCACCATTGCCGCAGCAAATTTCGAAATCAAGCCTGGACTCATCAGCATGGTCCAGCAAAATCAGTTTGGTGGGCATCCTACTGAAGATCCGGCAAATCATCTACAACGGTTTCAACAACTTTGTCGAACCGTTAAACATGCCGGCGTCACTCCAGATCAACTCAAAGTCATGTTGTTCGAGTTTTCACTGAGAGATAGAGCCCAAAAATGGTTGAACGATGTGAAAGAAACCGAGTGGAGTGAGATTTCTGCTGCATTTCTGAGAGAGTATTACCCACCTACTAAAACAACAGAAATCAGAAATAAACTAGCCACGTTCTTCCAAGAGCCTGATGAAACATTAAGGGAAGCGTGGGCTAGGTTTAGAGATTTACAGAGAGAGTGTCCACACCATAATATGGACAAATGGTTCTTGACGCAGACATTCTACAATGGTCTGCAGCCTCAGACGAAGTGTATTGTTGATTCGTCTGCAGGAGGAGTGTTTTTAGACAAGGCAGTTGATGAGGGTTATGAATTCATATCAAATCTTGCAGCCAATGACCATACATCATCTAGGAGTTTGACTAAGAAGGTACTTGAAGTTGACGCTATTTCATTGCTTACATCTCAGATGGCGCAACTAACTCAGCAACTAATGAAGTCTTCTAGTCCGACACCTCCACCCATGAGCATCAATGCTATGTCTGCAGTAGCACCCATTACCTCATCTTACTGCGAGGTATGTGGTGTTCAGGGTCACTTTGGGCATGACTGTCAGTTCAGTCAATTTCAGATGGAGCAGGCCAATGCCTTCCAACAAAGACCACAAACCCTTCCCCCTTCACATAACTACCAAAACCCACAAAACCATCAACCTCCACCTCCACAAAACTACCCTAAACCTTCATACCATCAAACCCCACAAAATTTCCAAAGACCACCACCACAAAACTTCCATCACCCCAATAACTTCCAAACTCCACAAAATTTCCACACCCCACCTCCACAAAACAACCCACAAGAGCCTAGCAATTCTGAACTGATGAAACTGATATTGTCTATGCAAAAGGCAAATGAGGAAACAAGGAGGGCTCAAGAGAAGCACATCCAACTTCTCGAGGCTCAAGTTGCTCAGTTGGCAGAATCTAATGCACAGAGGCAGCAGGGACAATTGCCAGGGCAACCAGTTCAGAGAGAACATGTGAATGTCATCACTCTTCGTAGTGGCATTGCATATGATGCCCCTCCAGTGCCCATTGATGAGGTTACCCCGACTGCAGGGAAGAAGAGGGTGGTAGAGGAAGGAAAAAGAAAGAATTCGACGTCTGAAGTCGATTTGTCTGCAGAAGCTGAACAGACAGGGAAGAAAAAGGAGAAGGTTTCTGAAACGCCTTTTACACCAAGGCTACCTTTTCCTCATAGGATGCAACAGTCCAAGGTCGATCAGCAGTTTGGTAAGTTCTTGTCTATGGTCAAGAACCTTGAGGTAACGATTCCATTCACAGACTTAATTACCCAAGTGCCTGTTTATGCCAAATTTCTGAAAGACATGATTACTAAGAAAAGAGACTTTGGTGGGGTAGAACGTGTCGCTCTTACTGAAGAGTGTAGTGCTTTTATTCAAAATAAAACCCCACCAAAGTTAAAAGATCCTGGTAGTTTTTCTATACCCTGCCATCTTGGACCTATTTTTATTGATAAGGCTTTGTGTGATTTAGGTGCTTCTGTTTCTGTTATGCCATTGTCTGTTTATAAGAAACTGAACATGGGAGCCCTTAAATGCACACAAATCACTTTACAGATGGCGGATCGTTCTATAAAATACCCTCTAGGTGTTTTAGAGGATGTTCCTGTTAGGGTAGGGAAATTCTATATTCCTGTTGATTTTGTGGTGTTAGATATGGATGAGGACGCCCAGATTCCTATTATCTTGGGTAGGCCGTTTTTGTGTACTGCTGGTGCTGTCATTGATGTCAAGTCTGGGTCTTTAACTCTGAGTGTTGGTGATGATAAAGTGATTTTTAAACTAACCAATGCTGTTAAGGCTCCTATGCTTGAACAATCTTTTTGCAGGGATAAGGTTTTAGATGAAGTAGGGGTGGAGAAGGTTCAAATTCCACCTAAGGTTGCCTCACCGTCTGGAGGCATTGTCAAGAACATTTGGAGGAGAAAGATGTTTGATGAGGGTGGCACTCACTGCCAAGCCCCTCCTATTTGAGAGAGGGAGGATTATGGTCGTGCGGGACCTTTATAAACCAGCGCTGTGCGAGAGGCAACTCGTATTTTCTTTTCTTTTTATTTTTCTTCCTTTTTGTGAGCGAGAGTGAGGGTACTAACATTGTTTTTCCTCTTAGCATAGTCCTTATCACCTTTTGGCATTGAGGACACTGCCAAGTTTAGCTTGGGGGAGGAGTTGTGTTTGTATTCCCTATCTCTTTTACTGCTTTCTAGAATAGTTTTACTGCTTTCGGAAAATACTGAAAAAATGAAAAAAATATGGTTCCCATGACTGGTTTAGTTGCCTCCCTGTGCCCCTAGTTGTGCTCTATTTGAAATTGATTTGACTTTGTTTTCTGGATAGCTGGGCATTTGTGATCTTGAGGCTATGATTTGATGTTTGATTGCTATGATTTCGAGCATTTCTGGATTATATTAGACCACTTTGTGCTGCATACCTGAATTGGTTAGACTGTGAGGCCTCTTTGTAGCCTATTGGATTCATATTATTATCCAGTCTATTCTTGTGTGTTAGTTCCTCTTTAGTGGATTGATCTTGACTTTGACTTCGTACTTGTCTGATTTTAGATGACTTGTAGCATGTGCTGTGATAGAGGCGTTCTTTTGTCTTATTCTTGAGCTTCAGAGTGAGTTTTTGATATACTTTTATCCTCCTTAGCCCCGCTGAGCCTAATGACTTGTTTCGTGTTACTTAAACCCCTATTATGAGCCAAAAGCCTTCACTTGATATTATTCCAAGCCTAGCTTGGGGGAGCTTTTGTATGGGTTGAGTTTGAGATTGGTTTGTTGGTTTAGTTTGGTTTTTGAGGAATTTAAAAGTGTATTTGTTGTGGTTTGAGAGTGAGAAAGAGAAAAGAAAGAAAGCAAGTTTAGAGTTGCGTGAATGAAAATCAGAAAAATGAAAGAAAAATGAAATGAAAATTCAAAAGAATTCTAGTTCTTTCATTCACGTACGTTCATAAAAGAATATTCGCTCCATTGCTAGAAAATTGGGTTTGTTATGAGCTTTTCATTGATTTATGAGAGTTGGGTTACTTTACATGGTTTTATGGTGATTGTTGGGAGTAGTGTAGGCCATCTTAGGCCTTGTTTGAATGATTTATGCTCCCCCTTTCTTGGTTTTTCCACCACATTACCCAAAAGTATCCCCTACCTCTCGCCTAAGCCCCATTAAAACCCTATAAAGTCCTCTTGAGCTTATGTCTGCATTGTTCATTTGGTTGATTTCGAGTCAGTTTGTCAAAGTTAAAGAGTATTTCTGCTAATTGAGTCGACTTGACTAGGATGAGCGTCATTGAACCTTCTTAAACACATGAGAGTGTGAGTGGGAAGGGTACTTATGGTCGGGTTGGTGAGTGTTCGGGCACATTCTTTGCCTGCCACAAAATTGAGAGGAGTGACACCCTTGTGAGTGCCTTTTCAGGACTTGTATGCTTTGTGGATGCTTGAATTTGATAAATTGCTTGAATGATTGGTGGTTGGATGGATTTGATTAGCCAAACTTGAATTATGCCTGCTTGAACGATTCTTAGTCTTGAAAATGTATTGAGCTTTGATTTGTTTCTATCTTTGGGGTGAGGTAATCTATTCCATGTTCATGTGCTGTTTGCTTGAGGACAAGCAAAGGTTTAGCTTGGGGGAGTTTGATATCACGTATTTATATAGAGTTTTCTCCCTTATTTACAAGCTAATTTGTGCGTCATTGGAGCTCTTGGGAGCTATTTTGTGCTAACTTTCGTATGCAGTTGTGGTTTCGTGTTTTAGTATTGAATTGCAGGTTTTATGGAGTTTTCTCCTTATTCCCGAGCCATTTGGAAGCAACCACGGCTTTACGAGATGTTATGAGGCACGTAGGGTGGCTCACGAGCTTTATGGATAGTTTAGGAGGTCCCAAGACCCCTAAACGTGAAGATTAGAGAGCAAAGGAGTCAAAAGGAGTTTTCCGCGTATTGATCGGGCAGAAATAGCCCGATCGGGCGAAGTATTTATGATCGGGTATAAAAGTTGCGGACCCGATCGGGCGAGGATTGCCCGATCGCATCGGGCGAGGAAGCATGTCCCCAGACCCGATCGGGTGACCACCGCCCGACCCGATCGGGTGGAGTGCTGCTTGGTCTCATTCTGCTGCTGCTTTCGAGAGGAACTTGCTGACACATTTCGTCGCCTGGCCCGATCGGGTGACTACCGCCCGACCCGATCGGGTGGGCCGTTTTCTCGCTTTATTGCTGCACTGCTGCTGCCAGAGCCCAGAAGTAAAGTTGGGCGAATTTGTATGTGGACCCGATCGGGTACTGTACTCGGGCCCGATCGGGTCTGGTGCTTTTATCGCGCTTTTTCACTTTTTGTTTCCGTTTTTAGTGAACTTGAGGGGTATTATAAATACCTTTTCCTCATTATCTTTCATTCATCTTTTATTCATCTTTCATTAGGTTTTTAGACTAGTTTTATTCTACATTGCTCTTAGTTTAATTCAAACACTTTAGATTAATGTAGAGGTGATCAAACCTATTTCGATTTCAATAAAAGTTCCTGCTTTCCGTTAATTGGTACTCTTCTCTACTCTTTATCTCTTTAATTACTTTGATTGCTTAGTTTAATTATTCAATTGTTCATGATGCAATTCTTAGGGTTTCATATTAGTCTTATTGTTGTCAATTCAACTATGAGTGAGTAGTTCTCTTTCTAGGGTGTTAGATAGGAAAGCCATGTTTATACCATGATTGTGATTTAGATTTCTATCAATTTCTAGGGCTTGATTAGGGTGATTGTGATGTGGTTTGTTCTTATTGAGTAATTAATGTCAGTGTACAATTTCATTGATTGCTTGTGGTTAATAGTTGCTTGCACAGATCCGTCTTACGACTAGAGGCCTAGGACACATCAGTAGTTCTGATTACGTTAGTGAACATACGGCGTATGTTGAACTATGAGCGTTGAGTCTTAACCATAGCTCAACATAGGCTCTAATCCCCCGACTCTTGACTTAGGTTCTGATAGTAGTTGACCCTATTTGATTGGTATAAGCATGGTGGACCGACCTAATACCCTAGACTTTTATTCCATAGTTTAATCCTCGATTTATTCAGTCTTCCGTAGTCTATTCCTTAGTTTAATTATTTCCTTCCTGATTTCATCTGGAGTAGCTGAATTGGTTGAATTTTGATTTAGAAACTCTGTCTCCCTGTGGATTCGACCCTGCTTCCACTGACTACCTAGTTAGAGGTCTGTAGGTTTATTTTTGAATAGGCGATACGACTAAAACCCTATCAGTGAGTGCAGAGCAACAATGGTCACTGTATATATGAGATAAGTCGTGAAGGAGTGCAGAAATGGTGCATTATTATATAGATGATGGGACTAGGCATAGATGGTGCAGACCAATAATGGTGCACTGTGTAGATGATGGGACTAGGCATAGGTGAGTGCAGAGCAATAATAATGACCTGTATAAATGGATTAGTCATGGAGGAGTGCAGAGTAATAATAATGCATTGTAAAGACGATGGGACTAGGCATAGGTGAACGCAAACCAATAATGATGTACTGTATGGATTAGACTAGTCATGGTAGAGTGCAGGGCAATAATGGTGCACTCTATAGATGAGATTAGTCACGGGTAAGGAAGAGCAAAGACTAAATGTAATGATGGGAATAGAGATGGTGCACAATTCAATATGGATTAAAAGATGAAATTAAAATATTAATCAGTTGAATTTCAAATTACATACTCAAGACACAAAAGATAAATATAACAACATTACATGAAATAAAATGCACACACAACATAATAGATATCATAAAAACACATAATTATTTCTTAAGGAAATAAAGCTCTAAGTAAGTTGCTCATCAATTCCTCTTGTTCTAGTGTACGCGATGGTTGTGATTGAAGTAGTTGGTAGTTGTACAAATGAATATTGTGTTTTCTTCGTTTCCTTGCTTCCTTTTCTCGTTCAACCTGAATCTTTTGCATCTCCATTTTAGTTTCTTTTGCCTTTATTAGTGATACATTTTGCAAGGCATCAATGTAATTTTGCCACCCTTCAATGCCTTCCCCTTACCTCTACCAATGGAAGAACCATCACTAGTAGGACCGCTAGTGGGAGTTTCTGGGTTGCCTGGTGTTGAATAGTCTTCCTCCTCATTTGTTCTTAATCGTTTGGAGCCGCTTTCAGTACTTGTTGTAGCCACTATTTGTTCTTCTTTTTTCTACGGTTCTCTGCATTCGACTGCCATCCAGGTGCATCCTTTAGAACATTCCAAGCATGAATGACATGGAACTGATGCTTATTTGGATGAACTTCCATGTAAATCGTATGAGCTTCAGCCACGACATCATCGATATTAGTTCCACTTTGATGTCGCGCCTCTACCTGGTTAATTATACCACACCGCTTTGAGACCCATTGATTCAACCTTTTATAACGACCCCTAAGTTGCTCAAAATTATCACATATTTTCAACCTTTCAAACATTCGAAAGTTTGGATCACTATCTCTATAGGCTCGAATATCATCAAAAACCTTAAATACTTTTCTCCAAAAATCAGCACCTTTTTGGTTGTTATTGTTTTTCCTATTACCACTTACCTTAAGCCACGCCTTCAACAACACAGTGTTTTCCTCTTTTGACCATGTTTGTTTGAGACCTTTTCCCTTTTTCGGATTTCCAGTCACTGCTACTTCATTGTCATCTTCATCAGTGTCCTCTTCATCCTCATCATGACCATCTTCATTATCGACATCTTGTGCTACATGAGGTATATGCACCTGCTGTGGGGAGGAATATGTAGGTATACTTTCGTTTTAATTGAAAATACCCAAAATTTGGATACCCTTGGCTCGAAAACTCATGCAAAGAGGTTGTTGAATTATAATATTGTTGCGGAGAAGGGGAATATTGGGAAGAAACTCCCTGATTTGGTAACCAAGCAACCATTTCTTTAAAAACAAAATTTTCCCATTTGCTTCAATGTAGTGCGAAAGAAGAACATAAAAAATTTCCAATTCGTATTCACACTTTTTCTCATATATATTTTTTTTGTCTTTTTCTTTTTATTTCTTTTCCTTTTTCTTGGTTCAAAATCCTTGAATCAACATATTATTTCCAACTCATCCCTGCAATCAATCAAACAACCCAAAGCCAAGCTAACAAATTCTCCCCTAAGCTAGACTTGGAAAAATTAACTAATGTAAAGGCCATAGGCTAGTAATGTGGCTTAATATTAATAACCAGTCATTAGGCTCAGCGGGGTTAAGAGGGAATATAATCCATAACAAAGAGAACTCTGGGGCTCAAGAATCAAACAAGAGAAACGCATCTGTCACAACATATATCCAAAATTCATCAGAAATCAATGAGTATATTGCCAAAGTCAAGATCGAAATGTTACGAGGAACTAGCACACAAGAATAGATTGGATAAAGAATGAATCCATGGCATGAACAAGGCCTCACAGTCTAACCTAATCGAGTATGCAGTCAAAGTGAGCGTTTTATCATCTAAATTCGCTCAAGGTCAAGGTAATCAAAGGTCAGATCACAACATCACAATCCAAATGCCCAACTATCCAGATAGCGAATCAAATTCATCTTTTTTGGACATCATGGGGCACAAGGAAGGAATCAATCCAATCCAACATCATCAATGTATTTATTTTGTATTTTTTTTCAATGCATCGAGAAATAAACCTAAGCTATATGCACGACTCGACAATGCATGGAATGAAAGAAATACCTAAATATGGAGACTCAAATAAAAAATAGAAAATGTACCTCTCCGAGTGGATATACAAGGACAGTGATCAAGTCTCCCCCAAGCCAGTCCAAGCACTATCCCTAGTGCTTGTAAGAAGATCGCGAATGATCACTGACCATCATAGTCATAAGTACCATCACCAATGAAAGGAAGGTGTTGTAAACATAGAGAGAAGGCGGGGGAATTCTTGAGGTAGGAAGGTGGAGAGAAAAGTGATGGAAAGAGAAAAGGAAGTGGGGAACGAGAGAGGACGGAAAGACAGAGGTGCTTTCTTGCTCCATGATACTCAGATCTGTAACACCCCTAAAATTCCTCTACTTTAAAAATATAATATAATAAATAATTTAAGGAAATTCCAAAGGTGTTACGCCGCAATAATTAGTAATAATTATCACCGCAAGGCTAAGGGTTCTAAATGAAATAAATATAGTCAACAAGGTTTAACTAATTAAAATAACTAAAATCTAAATAATTGTTACAGACTGAAATAAAAATACTAAAGTCAAAAGAATAACAACGGAAGTCTTATTAAACCTATTAAAGCATAAATAAATCCATCACACTCTTTGACCCAACCTCGAGCTAACCTCATTCATGTCCCTGCTCATTGAACACTATAGTATCAGCCAAAAGGCTGAGCAAGATTTCATACTGTAATAAAACAAAACTATCCAATGTGCAGGTAATTTATATACGAATATCTTACAAATTCATTTGAAACCTATACAAATCAAATATATAAGATAAAACAATTTTCCAATAATCTCAACCCTCAACTTTCTTTCTTTCTAAAACAATTCTGTAAATACATTTAAAATGTACTGTTTTGAAACCTGTGAGGAGGAAGTATTAAAGTCCAATGAGCTAGCTAGGCTCACGAGACAGGTAAACACGAAAGCCCCTAGTATGCATACCCCTAACTTGATAATGAACCAAGAAGGAAGACAAATGGCAAGTGTATTAATCAACATACACCCAACTACTAAATAATGGTTGAGACAAAACTCAACCTCTTCCAAACCCGAGGAATACCGCTTACCGGCAACCTCACAAAAACATTCTTATAACACATGATAAATCATAATTAAGTAAACATAGAAACATTCTAGTTTACTCAAAACCTGTAGCAATGAGGAACATCCTCCTTTTAAATCTCAACTTGGCATGTGAGGAACTTCCTCCCTTTTGAATCTCATAAATAATCTCATTTTTCTTTCACAATAAATATTGTCAAAACGATTTAAATCTCATTATATAAACATTGTAAAACCTTTTAAATCTCAATATATAAATAAGGTAAAACCTTTTTAAAATCTCTATATATAACCACACAAAACCTTTTTAAAACTTAATATAAACTTTAATCCAATATCATCCAATTCTCAAAATAATCTGTACAAGTCTTAGTAACAAATCTTACCTTTTCCGCAACCACAACCAACCAAACGTAATCTCAAGTCAATAAGGTTCTTCTACAAACTCACAATCTACAATATAATATAATATAGTATAGTGTCAGTCACTTGACTATACTTCACTTAATTCACATGTAAATAAGCTAACCTAGTTAATGAGCTTTAACTAATTTTGAAAACGACTGAACGTCAATAGAACACAAAGTCAACAAAAGTCAAACTGGTCAATAAAAGTCAAACTAACTTTGACCAGAAAATCCCTCGTACTATTTTTCCGATAGTTGACTCCTTCACCTACCCTACTCTACTAACAACTAGTGAGCACAACAATAATATTAAACCACGGCGACGTCACTAACAAACCACAATACGACTACATTAACAACAACCTATAATGACAGCTTATAATACTCCATATAACATATACCAACATAAACTATACAATACGACTACAACCAACAACGCACATATACAATACTAACACTTGAAAAAAGTCTAAACTTAAGCATATAATCTCTAATAATTCTGCTAATCAGACAACTACAAGTCTATAATATTAGACAAATCATTCGACTACTAATTTAAACTATGAAACTAACATTAACCCAATATAACAAGAATTCAGAGTAAGTTTTGAAAGTAATAAATTTTTCAATCTAAATTCGAAAACCTAGTAGACAACTCGAATTAAAGATCACACGATAACTAATTAAACACATTTCACATGACATAAATTTTCCCAATTCAATTAATCTCAAGAACCCTAATTTAAGAAAATGCCCAATTGAAAAATCAACATATAAACTGAAATTAAGACATGTAAATCTTACTTGATGAATTAGAGTGATAGAAGGTAGACTAGTGAATAAAGACCCGGAATTTCGTCTCTTTGACCCGAAACTCTACCCAAAAAACGCAGCCCAAAACTCCCCTTTTTTTTCAATCAAAAACACCCCAAATAAAACTAGGATAGATTGATGATGATGAGAACAAGTTTTGATCGTGGTGATGGCTAAGTATATTTGTGGGTTTTAATGTGGGAGATTGGCTAAGAAAGGAAAAGCAGATTTTGGAGGCAGTGCAAGGTGTCGAAGGTTTGGAAATGATAACACTGATGCCTTCCAAAATACACCAGGTAAGTTTCTATGTTTCTTTTTCTTCATTTTTTTTGGAAAAATTGACTAGAATAATCCAAACTATGTCCGTTCCGCCATCAATAATCCGAACAATGAGTTATTCTTGTATAATCCGAACTATGGGAGCGATCCGCCACTAATGTACCTAGGTGACTTGAAACCGGTTAACCAGGTAAAAATTGACTTTTCAATTTAAAAACATTTAATTTTCCTTTCCTTTCTCTTATTTCCACCCTTACCCAACCACCACCACAAATCCTTCCTCACGTCAGCTCCCCTGATACACATCCGAACCACCACGGCACCACTCCCACCAAGAAACTCGATCAATGTTGCAGCCACCACCCCAATGTCAGTTTCAACCTCGCTATCTCACCTGACCCTGTTACTTTCCTCCTTCATCAACCAAACATCCAACCTTGCCACCAATGTCCCAATGTCCCACCCCTACCACCCAACTAACCACTAATAACAATGCTGCCTGCCCCAAAACAACACCCTCTTAACTACCCAGACACACACCACCCTCCCCACCCACTCAACCACCATTAAAACCACCCCCACCACCCCGAAAAACCCACGTATCCCCTGACCAACCTCCAATCCACCCTAAAGAAAACCCAATTTAAAACACCAGAAACATAAAAAGGCCCACCTATCCCGCCCCCACCCGGAAAAACTCTAATCAGACACCAGCAGGACAACTTACCAACGCAGCAACCCACCCAAAATCAACCATGTCCCGCAACCCTCCATCTCCTACATTCAGCTTCGTCTTCCGTCGTGCGACTGTGTGCGAACAGGAAGAGAATTAGTGAGCTTACTATTGCGTTTGGAGGGGAAATGTCATAACAGAATTGGTTATTGATGTTTTTGGATTACAAGTCTAGATATTATCACCAACAAAATGGAGTTTGTTATTGAGAGGGATTAACTACGGGAGTTTTGAGAAATTTGAGAATGATTTTTTAATAAAATTTTGAGAATTTAAAACAAAATTCTCAAAGAATTGGGGAGGGCTATGATATTTTGGTGCTTAGCATTTGGTGAGGCTGGGTAGGAGTGGTGGCGGGGATGGTAAAGGGTGGTGGTTTAGGTGGTAGCGGGTTGTAGTGGAGTGAGAGAGAGGAAGAAGATGGATTTTTGGCAATGAGTGGGAACTAAAAAAACTCAAAAAGAAATTAATTTAAATGGCAAATCACAATGCAACACGTGGCCTTAATTACCTATTGAACCGGTTTCCTTCAGGTCATGGTGCATTAGTGGCGGATCACCCCCATAGTTCGGATTATACAGGAATAACTCATTGTTGGGATTATTCTTGGCGGAACGGACATAGTTTGGGTTATTCTAGTCAATTTTTCCCTTTTTTTATCACCTTTTCTTTTATTTTATAGTTTACTTTAATTAAACTTGATGGGTTATGGGTATTTAACCTAATCCAACTAAAAATAGATTTTGGGCTATTTCTAAAAATAAAGTCAAAGTATGAAAGTAAAATAATTTAATAAAAGGCTAATTTAAATTATTTTCATAAAATAATTTGATATAAATATTAATAACAATATATAAAAATGCGGGGTGTTACAATATCAGCAATATGATAAGCATAATCAAAGACATAATTAAGAAAATCGAAAGAGGAAATAGAAAAATGAAACTTGAATTTAATTGGTGAATCTGAAGTCTTCAATCTTCAAAAGTAAATAATAGCAAAGTAATTGAGATGGAAACTAAGAATTTTTAGTCTATGCTATGAATAATAAGAGTCTAAAACTGAGTAATTAGGAATAGGTTACAATTGCTAATTGAAACCTATTTATACTATACTAATAAAATAAAGATAGAAGTTCAAAAAGGACTAAATTCGACACAAGCTCGATCAGGTTCAAGTCCAACCCGATCGGGTCCAGGGACAAACCCGATCGGGCCAAGTCAAACCCGATTGGGTCCTGGCACGAATAATCAAAACTGCTACATCGAACTTCAACCCGATCGGGTCAGGTATGAACCTGATCGGGTTCAAGTTAAATGGGTCCAAATAAACATCCAAATGCACCCAAATGGACTCGAATGGAATCCTGAGTCTCCAACGATCATCAACATGCTCCAGAATGGTTCATTGCTCCTCCAAATAGCTCTAATGTCCCTGAAATAACTCAAAAGACACAAAACTGCAAACAAGAGTAAAATCTCACAGAATATAGCGGAACCATGCATGAAATGTATCGTTTTAGTAATGAAATGGGGGTCAAAACATGGTAAAATATCAACGCAACAATATCTAAAGCTGATAATGTGTTGAACTAATACGGTAGCTAACTGTCTTTATGTTTTTGGTAGAACTATTAATATTTTAGTTGTTATTTTATATATATTCAAATTATACGTAATTAATGGCAAATTCTTGTAAAAGACAGTCTTACATTAAGCCCAATGTAAGATCAGTCCAATAGGCCCATTTAGAACGGATTACAAACGTGCGTCTTCCCTCTTCCTGTTACACACGCGTCTTGCAGTTTCAAAAGTTAACGGTTTAGGTTCAAAAGTTAAAGTTTTTAACTCATTTGTTAATATCATAACTCGTTTGAACTTTCTAATTAAAGTTAATGTTTTAGAGTGAAAGTTAATACTTTTTTCTTATAAGTTGAATTTTTTTTTTTCTAATGGTTAAGATTTACTTTCTATATTTCTAAATAGTGACACACTTCTTCTTTTCATGTTTGCTATTCATTATTTTAACCATTAATTTCTACAATTATCAAAAAGTAAAAATTATAAAAAGTTGATAATAAAAACATTCACATTAAGACGAATCTAACAAGATCCCATATGACTATGTTTTTCCTAAAATGTAAATCACAAGCTAATTAAAGTCTAAACTGAATAGTAAATACTATGCGAATTATTATGTATCAAATATGTATATTCCAAAGTTTATGTTTGGATGTAAAAGTTAACTTTTAATTAACTTTTAGGGTTTAAAAGTTGATAATTGTAGTCGATTTGTTAAACAAAATAAGTTATGTCAATATTTAAAAGTTGAAGGTTTTAGGTTCAAAAGTTAAGTTTTTAAGTTTAAAAGTTACTTTCTCCGTTTTTTTTTAATATGTATGTTTTACTATTTTGGGATTTTTTTTGTTTAATATGTACCCTTCTACCTTTTCTTATAAATAGAAGGTTGGCCCACCTAATTATTACATTTCTCTCCTACTTTTTATTTCCTGTTTTCCACCTTTTGCACTTTTTCCTTGGTCCGCGCGCAAAAGCAAACATACATATTAAAAAAATGGAGGTAGTAACATTTTAGCCTATTTATTAATATTAATACCACATATGTGGTATTAGTTATGGAATTTTTTGCAAAAGTTAAGGTTTTAGGTTGAAAAGTTAAAAAACGGAAAAGTTAAGGTTTTAGGTCGAAAAGTTTTAAAAAAATCAATTTGTCTACCGTGTGGCGCGTAATTGGGCTTCTAATAAATTTATTGGGCTGGTCTGACGTTAAGACTTAACCTAAGATCGTTTTAATAAACCAACTCTTAATTAATTAATAAAATATTTTTTTTAAGATTTAAAATTCTAGGTCTAATTATATAAAAGATAGTTTATAAATATCTACATAAATTTATATTGTTACAACAATCTAACCAGCATTACAATTTTAAATAATATATATGTCTGCATTAAAATATAATATTTCTATTATATAAGGGAAGAGGGGTTGGACAAAAAAAAGAAAAAAATAGTTATTTTCCTAATTCGATTATAAATTGTAACAATCCAAATTTACACGCTAGCTTAATTAAAGCTAAGCATAGCGGAAAACCTAATCCGGACTATCACACTTATCGAATCGAGTGTAAGAGTTTGGAACCCAATATCCACTAAATTTGAAAACCGTTCAAATTCTTTTATGATCATTAAACCCCGTGTGAAGACATTTGAATCATTTTTAAAGAGATAATTTAGTTGCTAAGAATCTACAGAAAATTCGACAAAGTTTCATTTGTAATACGGACTATCTAATATTTAATTTAGGTCTCGCGTATGACTAAATAACTTGTAATATCATTGACAATATATTTAACAGTAATTACCAGTTCGGCTTTACAAAACTCAATCCTTTTTCAAACTATTTACGACTTGAATAATCACGACAACTTTACAAATCCAATCATTCTCGCCGCAATAAAATATCATGACTAACATGTAAACATGCACCATCAAAGCTTCTTATTTAACATGAAACAAATAGTTCATTGTCACCCACCAAGTGACATGCCACATAACCGGCAAAACAAACATTTGACACATCAACAATGCATTCAGTATCAAACCTTTGAAAAATGCTTTAGTGTCTTTTGTTGAAACGACTCAACACATAACATAGACAATTGGTATATACATTTCAAGTTGTACTATTCCTTGTCATGAACCCATCCATAAAACATAATATACTTTGGTTATCATTCTAATGCTCTTATTGTCATCCAATAATATTAATACAAACACTCATAATTAGCAACGAGTATTCACGAATCAAAGAGTATGTCATCCATCCTTTCGGGTCAACTTCGTCAATTACAAGTTAAAGATGTCAATCTCATTTCACAACCAACAATAGGATCCTGGTAACCAAATTGATTACATAAGATAGACGCCAATTCAAAATCTTGCCACAAGCGGCAAAATTAATCAATCAAGTACCTACTCAATTTCAATGAAGATAAACGAACATATCCACCAACATTTTCATAATTACTTTCCATAATAGTTTCAACAAAGAAGGTCAAAGAAAGTAACTCATGAATAAACTCATTAATTTCATTTATAAGACATGTCACTTCACATGGTAATTTAATTTAGAAATAATTGTTTTTAATAATCCTATCTTTTGGCCATTTTTATTAAATAATCCAACTTTTGATTATTCACTAATAATCCAACCTTTATACCTCAATTTCCTATACTAAACCAAGGTGACTTGTAACTTGTTGAAGTGGCAATTTTTTTTTGGAATAATTGTTTTTAATAATCCCACCTTTGGCCTACTCTCTCGTAATAATCCTCAGCCACCACGGCTCGAATTGCCTCGTTCTGCGTGCGTCCTACGCCTCAATTTAAGTGCATCTTGTGCCTCGGTTTGAGTGTCGTGTAAAATATGTCTCCGAATAGGTTTTCGGGGTCAACTTAATCCCTTAAGGATCGAATTTGATGTCGAAAACGCCAAAAAATGGCTCAAAGTGCCTCGTTTTACGTGCGTTCCTCGGTTTGCGTGCCGTGTAAAAAATATGTCTCCGGATAGGTATTTAGGGTCAACTTAACCTTTTAAGGATCGAATCTGATGTCGAAAACGCCAAAAAACGGCTCAAAGTGCCTGGTTTTGTGTCCGTCCTGCTCCTTAGTTTGCATGTCGTGTAAAAAATATGTCTCCGAATAGGTTTTTGGGGTTAACTTAACCCCTTAAGGTTCGAATCTGATGTCGAAAACGCCAAAAAAACGGCTCGAAGTGCCTGGTTTTGCGTCCGTCCTGCTCCTCGGTTTGCATGCCGTGTAAAAAATATGTCTCCGGATTTCGGGGTCAACTTAATCCCTTAAGGATCAAATATGGTGTCGAAAACGCCAAAAAACGGCTATTCCTTTGCAACTATTCCTTTGAGAAGCTCAAACGCCAATTTGTTCAAAGAAGTAGGTTGATTTATCGTGCCTACCCAAATGTGAATAAGATCATGTTGAACATCATCAAATCTACTAAACATGGTCATAAGGTCACTATCTGTTAACAACAACCATTATTTTCCAAAAAATGCATACACAAATGTTAGGTTAGGGCAATCAAAATTCAAGTCAACTTTCTTTGCTTCATCTTCAAACCCCATCACTAAATCTAGTAAAGTACATTTATCACCATCCACCCTAATATCTATCTTGTCCCCCTTCCAGTGAAAACACAACATTTTCGAGTCATCCATTGTGCAATTTAAAAAAACTCTGAAATCACAAGAACAAAAAATCCTTAATTAGAAAATTTTGCCACGAATTTCCATAATTCAACAAAGAATCAAAGAGAATACAAAACTAGTATCTTGAATAATAATTTCACCACTGTTTGAAACATAGAATACTCGGTGTGTGTTCATCTTAGAATTTGCAGAGTATGGAAACAAATTAGTTACGTGTTTTGGGAACAACGTATAACAGAGAATACATAGTTTTGGAAGATTGGTTGTGGGCTTATGATGGGGTTAGTTACGTGAGTTTTATTTCTTAACTAGGGTAATTGTTTTTTAAATATTCAATAAAATTTAAGTTTTAACGTTTAAATAAACATAATGTTCACATTAGTAGAGAAGCCAATAGTAAAGGGGTACCATTGAGAAACAAATATTATTTTGGGTACCATTGAGAAAAACCGAAAGTAGAAAAGTACCAATGAGAAATTCCCTAAGCATTAATTAAAGGAAAAAAATGCAATTTTAAAATAGAAAATATGAAATTTAAAACTAGTGACTCAAACTTTCAGAAGTTCCACCCAAAAAGAAATCTTCCAAACTCAAAACTCCAAATTGCGCCATCAAAAAAATTTGGTAAAATTCAAACTCCTAAAAGCAGGGCGGGAGAATTCTCCCACGTCAGCAATCCGCGATCTACAATCCGTGTAAACTCACTCCAACCAAATCTCGACCTTAGAATAATTTCATCATCAACGGTCCCTGTTCCTTCCCCTCGCTTCCTCACATCTCTCCTGTCCTCGCTTTCTAATATAAAAACACCCGTCTCCTTCAACTTTCATCATCCTGCTTCACTCACTTTCATTTCCAAACCCACAATTTCTCATACTCCATCTTAAACAATGGCACGTACAAAGCAAACCGCCAGGAAATCCACCGGAGGAAAGGCTCCAAGAAAGCAGCTGGCCACCAAAGCCGCGAGGAAATCAGCACCTGCAACCGGCGGAGTGAAGAAGCCACACAGATTTAGACCCGGAACTGTTGCTCTTCGTGAGATCAGGAAGTACCAGAAGAGTACTGAGCTTCTCATAAGGAAGCTTCCATTCCAGAGATTGGTCCGAGAAATCGCTCAGGATTTCAAGACTGATCTTCGCTTTCAGAGCTCTGCTGTTGCCGCCCTTCAGGAGGCTGCAGAGGCATACTTGGTGGGTCTATTTGAAGACACCAATCTCTGCGCTATTCACGCTAAGAGGGTCACTATTATGCCTAAGGATATCCAGCTTGCTAGGAGGATTCGTGGCGAAAGGGCTTAATTTGGGGTGTTATTGAATTGAATTTTCTAGGGTTAGGATTTTAGGGTCTTCATAGTGTCATTTGATGACCAAGTTGAAGGTTAATTAAATTAGTGTAGCTATTGATCCATCTTGTACTTACCAATGCAGTGCTATGAAAAGTTTTTGATGAAAAGATTGATACTTGTTACCAATGAAAATTTCTCTCCTTGTTAAGATTTACAGTCTATTATAAGATTAAGATTTACACTTTCTTTGATTGGTTTGAATTTGTCTATTGTAATTGGATTTCGAAACCAATTGAATCAATGCCTTCGCTTCATTTTTTGATATTAAATTGTTTTTCCTTAAAATATTCAACATTAAGAACTAATTGGAATTTACGTATTTGGCGAATGTGACTTGTGAATATAGCAATTATGTTTAAACACTTCTTCATGTTTATTAATGTGAATTCCTCGATCTGGAAAGTATGTACCCAACTGTTGTTAGCCTCTTGTGTAGCTGAAATTATCAATATCCGATTTCCATAACTTTTCAAGATGCCATATCCTCAAAAACACGGTGAACTGAACACATGCTAAAGTCAATGTCAAAATAAATTAAGTGTGTTCTTTACTGTTTTCATTAAATATTAACCATTACAAACAAGCTAATGCTAAGTAAGATAGATCATAAGCCACAAGCCCATTAACTAATTACACATTTACATCACTAATTAGATACGACCTAATCATCATGACCCAATAGTAAAACAATCAATTTTTTGTTTTTGATTTATCTTTTGGTAGGAAGCTTTGAGGTATTGGGGCGTAGAAGCTCATAAAATTAGGCTGAATCCCTTCTCATTAGAAATTTCGAAATGAAAGCAAGAAAGAGTAACATATATCCATATATGCAAATTAATGAAAATTATCGACACTATAGACATGTAGGTCAACGATGCATTGATATAATGGAGAAAGGGATTTACGTTATTTTACAACTCTAGAGGATCTTAACCCTTGGTAAATGATTCATGTATTTAGTAGAATCTGGTCGTATTTATATGTGGATTATTGTACTACCATTATTAGAGGATGTTACTGATGTAGTGGTACCAGAATCAACATATGGTACCGACGTACCTTGCATTTCGAATTATTGTGAAGAAAAGTTACAATTTTTTTGGAAATCTAGAAAGTTACAGATGATACCTACGTACAGTGCATTTAGTAGCTTTAACTGTGAATCTGAAACAGAAAAAATGCAAGAAATGCAAACAAAAGAAACACAACAAACACAAACGAAAACACGACAAGTAACATAAGGGATAAAAGAGAATTGGGTTTAGATGAAAGAAAAATTATTAATGTTCATTGGAAATAAGGAAAGACAATAAGTTACCAGGATAATTCTACAATGGCTACAATTTTATTGTAGCCATTATAATTACTTAGATCTGAGCCTTTTATTTTGATGGACTCATCTTGTCCGTCCGTTTAATAGACTTAATAACCTAAAAAATTTGAGTTTTTTTTTTTTTTAAAAAAAGAAAATATGGGAAAGAAAACTGCCTCTATACTGCTATGCGATTTTCATCTTCTTTCTAAACTCCTTGCTTTGTTCATTAGATCTATTTGATTATATAATCATTATTGTGCTTCTGTATCAAATTAATGTGCAATATGTGTTCTTTTCTATTTCTTTCAACCTCTAATTCAATCCACCTGGATTCATAAATTGTAAACATTGTGAAGAAGATGAAGGAGAACTCAAGAAAGATGAAGGAAGAAGTATAAAAAATTTCTGGCTTTGAGGTACAAGATGCAAAGAAGAGGCATGAAGAAGGAGATTTTACGGGAAAAGATAAAAAAAATAAAAAATCAGCATTTTCTTTAATTTAAAAGTCATTCTTTGAGAAGTCAATTAAATCTAGTGGACAAGATGAGTGTACAAAAATGGAGGGTGGAGATTTAAAGAATTGTGGTGGCTACAATTTCTTTGTAGCCATTGAATAACCAAAAGAAGCATTATTCTTGGACACAAGCCTATCATAGATAGATTCTATCTTTTGGTATATGACATCACGCGAATTGCCCAATGACCCCCTAGAATCTAAGTATGCCAAATCTAGGGACAACTGGAATGAGATCTAGAATAAGGAGCTATCTATATAAGGTGTTCGTCAATGGACTATTGCTAAAATTTCTAACGAAGGAAAAAGGCTTGGACGTCCTTGTTTATGCTAAATTCTGCACAGGACAAAACTAAGCTGGGAACTACAGTCTACAGCTACAAGGTGGCAAAGTAGCTAGGCACAAATGAGTACATCTATATATGATGAACTAAGAAGGCAAGAAAAGAAAGAGAGAAGGACACCAGGGATGGTGACGCGAAAACCCGTGGAATAAGGGAAAAACCGCGAGTGGCCTTGAGTCCACCAATCCACTATAAACACAGTTACAACCCTAGTGTTTTATGTTTCAATGTAAGTCGTATGCTAAGAACAATGTTTTAATCTTAGAATGTAAGTACTAAATGCGTAGAGCTTGTGTATATCAATTACATAATCATTGTGCTATATATACTAAGATAAGTATCCATTTGAATCAGCTTTCACAACGGCTTGTAACTGCTCCTAGATTCTCGCCGATGTCCGTAGTTAATGGCTTTGAATAGGTCTTCATTCGTTTCTCCTTTACTGCAGTTGGACTTGGTCTTGCGTAATCTTAGGCTTTGGTCATAACTTAATTCATGGTGTGTCAGTGAAGGTGAGACTCTTTAGCCGAGAGATCTAAGCTGGCTTTCTGTAGCTAGAGCAATCTAAGCTGGCTCTTCAGAGCTGGAGGCCCCTAGCTGGAGAATCTAAGCTGCAATAATCTTTTAACCTGCATATGTAGCTATGTAAATTTTAGGACATAACAGTACTTAAATAATTGCATGAGGGAGTATGCACCTCGTACATTGGAGGATGATCCTGGAGGCAAAAAGCTTTCAGATCTGGATAATATTAGCTGACCCTAAAATAAGATGTCATGAACTATGTCAAGGATGTGATTGCAAAACGCAATCTCTATCAATGACCGTCAAATTTATCGACGTCGGTATTGCTTCCTTTGTCATTCGTAAATGTGGCTTGAACATCCTTGGTCCTTTTCTAAATCTGCTAGATAGCTAAGTTTTTTTTTAAATAGTTATAGTACATTACAGCCTGGATTTACCGACCAACTTAATTAGAGCTAAACAACGGAAAATTTAATCCGGACTATTACCATTGTTGTTAGCTATAAAAAGCTAAGTTCTTCTTCCAACTCGTAGTAACTGATTTCTTTGTCGAGACTTGTGCAGAGATGCTTGTTGCTTCGGATCCAGACTTGAAAATAAGGAAACCAACCCCAGAGGTTTGGAAATTGATTCCCCCTCCGATGCTTAAGTCAGTATTTGAGTAAGAGAATTTATGATTGTATTTTGACAGAGTAAGTTTAGGGAGTAGGTGAGATTCTACCTTTTACCTGATTTCTAGGAACTATCTATAAAGTTGGTGAATGAGAAGGAGCACCCTAAAATAGAGGGAGGTGATTGGTTAGGCAATGGAAAGGTGACACTTATCGCGTTCCTATTGTCCCGGTCTCCTTAACCAATCATTTACTGCCTTTCATTGGAATTCGGGCTGATTATTCCCTACTTTAGGGAATAAATGGGCCTCTTTATTTAGAAAGGGTGAGGTCATCAGGTCATTTTCTACTAGTGCCAAGTGTCACTCTTTAGGCTCCGACACATTTCGTTTGTGTATTGGCCCATGTGTCTTGTGGTGATTGGGACATGTGGCACTTCTCTATTGGTCCACATGTCCTCTTTGGCCATGTCACAACATTTGCCCCTAAAAAGGGGTTGATCTGGGTTTTGACTGATTAATGCCCTTTTACTGAGAGTAACTTTCTAAATTTTCATACTATTTCGAAGTTTAACTGACTTTTCCCTCCAATTAGAAAAGCAAAAGGTGACGTGTCACCTATGGGGTAGCGACACGTGAAAGACAACTGTTTGGGAAGGGGGAGAGTTTTTACCCCCTATAAATACCCCCTCAACAATTCATTTGTCACTTTCCATTTTTTGCTTCTAGAGTGAGAAAGTGTAGAGAGAGACTTTGTAGAAAGAGGAAAGGAATATTTCCTAATTGGTTAAGGGGAGTTGGGTCTGGGAAGTTATACTTTGACTTTGTTGAGAGCGTCGTGACTTGTAGAAAAGGCGAAGAAAACATCTTTCACATCTCCGTCCAGATCTTAGTCTGGTATTTCCCTCTTCTCTCCTTTTGTTTTTCTTCTTTTCTTCTTTTATTTTTAAAATAAAATGGTGTCTTTCACCTCATCAAATACTTTCGGCCAACCTATGGAAGATGCTAACCCTAGAGTCGATTCTTTTTCATCTTCAGTTGTCTCTAGAGTTGGGCCCATCTCGGCTGAGTATCACTACTTTTATTTAAATAGAACGTACAACCCGCTTCCGACGACCCAGTCTCTGCCTGTGCAGGGTGATGTGGTGCGCGTCAAGCAAACAGCGCGTCTGAGACGTTCAATAATCCTGCCCTCCTCCAGTTCTGAGATGGAAGAGTCTACTGGGAGAGGTCCTGAGAGAGAGGAGACTGATATAGTAGAGGAGATTCAGCCACTGGAAGTTGACCCTTTGGCTGAATATGATCCTGAAGACTCAGTAAATAACCAAGATAAAGTCGGCCCGTCTGGAAGGATTTCAGACGAGGTATATGACGTGGAAGAGGAGGAAGGGTCTGACCTAGGGATGACAATTCAGTCCGACTTCGACCCGAGTCCGACTTGATCCGAAAGAAAAAGTCCGATCCGAATTCGAAAACATAAAAGTCCGAATGAAATCCGATAGGAGTTGGACCTTAGGTAAGATCCGATCCGAATGCGACTAGAGTCCGATTATTACTTGTTACCTTGTCAACTAATAGATCGAAAGTACATTTTAATATAAATAATAGATTTACATTATAAGAAATTAAGTAAAACATTAAAAAATTTATATTAAAGATGTGTTTTGGTTATTTAATATGGTAATTTAATCCGAATCCGATCCGAGTCCGAAATAATCCGAAGGAAAAAGTCTGAGTCCGAATCCGAAAATATATAGTCCAAATCCTAATAGGAGTGTAAAAATCATAGTCCGATTGAAATGGACCGGACTTGGAGTTTGGTAAGTCCGACCCGAGTCCGATCCATTGCCATTCCTACTCTGACCCTTCCACTACCTCGGCTGAACTAAGGGACCGTCTAGGTCCTCTTTCCGACCCTGCATATGTATGTGTAGATATTGACTGGTTGGAGAAGTATGGGCCAGATGGAAGCCGCCTGAACAGGGAAATGCCGATGAGCGATTTTTGTTTTGTCCATCATAAGAAAGAGGACACAATTTTTCATGCCCCACCCGACCAATTTGATGTGTATAGGTTAGTCTTAGATGCCGGGCTTAGATTTCCTTTTCATCCTTATATTCAGGAAGTTCTTAGACACTATAACATGGGTCACAACCAGCTGGCCCCCAATGCTTGGCTGAACATCATGACCTTCATTGCCAATTGTGAGCTGTGTGGCTTAGTTCTGTCTCTTATCACCTTCACCCACATACACTATGTTTCCCAGCTTCAAAAGACAGTAGGGGGACTTAATATAGTGTGCTCAATAGAGCAGGGTTCTTGAATGTTTTTGAGAAGCCATCATAAATGCACAACTGGAAATCGGAGTTTGTGTTCGTCCAAGATCCGGATATAGAGACGGCTAGACCTTATAGGTACAGAAACAGAGCTGTAACTATATAGGACGGGGTGCCCCTACATTAGCGTTGGAGAATAAGTATGACGATGCTATGGTAGCCCATTTCACGGCCACAGAGAACATTCATCATGGGCTTGGAGAGCCAGGATGCGCAAAACCTAAGAAGGTTGCTTTGAAGGGACCGGCAGGTTAGATTCCCTTCAAAGAAATATTTCTTAATGAAAGATTTCTCATAGCCGCCGGATTAAAGCAGGGCAAAGATCCAGGTATTGTCCTGGTCTTGCCCAAATATTTGTCAATGTAATTCGGAATTTGTCTAACCAAATATGGTTTCTTTGTGAACAGACTCGACAAGAAGGAGACTTCCACCGTCTTGGAAAGGAGACATTACTATGAGCCAATTCGGCGGTAATTGATATAACGTATTTATATAGTATTTTCTCCCTTATTTACAAGCTAATTTGTGCGTCATTGGAGCTCTTGGGAGCTATTTTGTGCTAACTATCGTATATAGTTGTGGTTTTGTGTTTTAGTGTTGGATTGCAGGTTTTAGGGAGTTTTCTCCCTGTTCCCGAGCTATTTGGAAGCAACCACGGCTTTACGAGATGTTACGAGGCACGTAGGATGGCTTACGAGCTTTATGGGTAGTTTAGGAGGTCCCAAGACCCCTAAACGTGAAAATTAGAGAGCCAAAGAGTCAAAAAGGAGGTTTCCGTACTCTGATCGGGCAGAAATGGCCCGATCGGGCGAAGTATTTATGATCGGGTATAGATGTTGCGGACCCGATCGGGCGAGGGTTGCCCGATCCGATCGGGCGAGGGTTGCCCGATCCGATCGGGCGAGGAAGCATGTCCCCATACCCGATCGGGTGCCCACCGCCCGACCCGATCGGGTCCTTTGCATTTTATGGTTGTTGCTGCTGCTACGCCATAAGATGCCAAACGCTGAGCTTGCTGGGCACCCGATCCACGACCCGATCGGGTGGGCGATCGGGTGGAGGCCCAGTTGGCCTGTCGCTGCTGCGCTGCTGTTATATCAAAGCCCAAAAAAAGTTTGCTGAAATAGGTATGGACCCGATCGGGTACTGTGCTCGGGCCCGATCGGGTCTGGCACCATTTGTCGCGATTTTCGACTTTTGCTTTCTGTTTTTAATTAGACTTGAGGGGTATTATAAATACCGTTTTCCTCATTATTTAGGGACATCTTTATATACATCTTATATTCATCTTTCATTAGCTTTAGACTAGTTTTATTCCTCATTGTTCTTAGCCTAGTTTAAACACTTTAGATTAATTTAGAGGTGATCAAACCTATTTCGATTTCAATAAAAGTTTCTGCTTTCCGTCAATTGGTACTCTTCCTTACCCTAATCTCTTTTGTTATTCTTGATTGCTTAATTAATTTATTTAGTCGTTCATGATGCAATTGTTAGGGTTTCATATTAGTTTTGTCGTTGTTAATTTGATCATGTCTGAGTAGTCTCTTTCTAGGGTGTTAGATAGGAAAGCCATGTTTATACCATGATTGTGATTTAGACTCTTATTGATTTCTAGGGCTTGATTAGGGTGATTGTGATGTGGTTTGTTCTTTATTGAGTAATTAACGTTATTGCGCAGTTTCGTTGGTTGCTTGTGGTTAATAGTTGTTTGCACAAATCCGTCTTACGACTAGAGGCCTAGGACACGTCAGTAGTTCTGATTACGTTAGTGAACATGCGGCGTATGTTGAACTATGAGCGTTGAGTCTTAACCATAGCTCAGCATAGGCTCTAATCCCCCGACTCTTGACTTAGGTTTTGGTAGTAGTTGACCCTATTTGATTGGTATAAGCATGGTGGACCGACCTAATACCGTAGGTTTTTATTCCATAGTTAAATCCTTTGTTTAATTCGTCTTTCTTAGCTTAATCATTAGTTTAATTAATTCCTTCCTGATTTACTCTGGAGTAGCTGAATTGGTTGAATATTGATTTAGAAACTCTGTCTCCCTGTGGATTCGACCCTGCTTCCATTGACTACCTTAGTTAGAGGACCGTAGGTTTATTTTTGATTAGGTGATACGACTAAAAACCTATCAGTAATCTGTGGGCGGAGCATTCGAAGGCTCCGTCTAAGAAGAGAGAAGAAACAGTGATAAACATATATTTTTTTTTATTTTTTTTTGACGAGGACTACTTACGGAAGGAAGACGTCGAGGTAAGGACATACTTCTTCCTAAGCTTTCCTCGGCTGAAGACCATTTCAGACAAGGACCACTTATTAAAGGAGATCGTCCATGTTCTTGGACGATCACCTTCTCAATCGCCCGTCTGATGATTCTCTTTGTGAACGAAGGTTGCTCAACGAAGGAAAACGTCCAGATCAAGACGAACCTTTGGTCTGTAGTTACCTTCGTCCTCGGACTCTTATGGACGAAGGTTGTTCAAATAGGGAAAACGACCAGCTTTGGGAGGCTTCCTTCACTGAATAACATTTAAGTTGGCATTTTTCCTTCTTATATAGGAATCTTTGGACGATGGTCTTTCCAAGAAGAGGCCGGCTGTCTCTAGCCGCATTCCTTCTTGAAGCAATCTTCGTTCTTAGACATGATTCTTTTTTGAGCCTAATTTAGTGATTGTCGTCATGCAAAGAAATTCGCCAACGTCGAAAGCTACCATTGACAAGCCGACCTCATCAAGGAAACGACCGGTCGCTTAGGGGGAAAAACCTTCTTCCCCCAAAAAATCTAAGTCTTTTGCTCCGGCAAAGAAGGTCGGTCTGGCGAGTTCGTCTGTCCGTAAGGCACCTATCCCCTCCGGTGAAAAGGGGAGAAAGCCTTCTAACCCGGTGGTCCTAACACCACAAGTTACCATAGTGGGAGTTGGAGAGTCGTCCACTCCTATTGACCTGGATAGCCAATTGGACGCAACGGGTTTGAATTTTGAGGAGTTATCACAACCGGACGCGGTTCTTCCTGGGACCACGCCTTTTTCCGGGGCTGTGGCTTAGCTAGTGGGGCAAATACCTCACCTATTCAGGACGAAGTCTGCCGCCTCTGGTGAGTTATATCATTCCAACTAGGTCCGAACTCTGCGGGTTAATGGACGATCGATGAGTCCGTCCAACAAACTAGCAGTGGCCATCCCTGTTCGCAGAACTGATAGTTCGTCTTTTTCAGATAGAGGAACGTCTCCAGCCGTGGAATGGTCGGATGTGGAATCGCCCGACGAGGCCATCCCCTCCTTTGCTAAGTACACCTCGGCAGAGAAGAAGAAGATAAAGAAGGACGCCTTCGACTCATTCCCTAAGGATTATGTCGAAAGGTTGAGGGGAGCCGCGGCTCGACACGTGGGCTACTTGTCCCAGCTTTCTGCCAAGGTATCATTTTTCTTCTGATTTTCTTCATTTCATGTCCTTTTACTTGTTTATATCATCTTCTAACTTAGTTTTTTTGTTTTTTCAGATGTACGTCCGGAGCATAGTTTTGGAGAGCTATGTGAGGGACCTTCGCAAGGAGAACTTTGCCTTCGTCCACATGGCAACTACGGCTGGTGATGCGACCATAGTGACTTGTAAGGGGCTGAGGATTCAGCATATGCAGAGCATGGAGGCCATGGAGAAGCACTGGGATGAGCTTGAGTCAGCTAACAAGCTTCATTTAGAGGTGGCAAATGGGTGGGCCGGGCTGGGTTGGGCTGGGTTTGTGGCGGGCTGGGTTGTGCATATATGACCCGGTGCGGGCTGGGGAATTAGGCGGGCTAGGTGGGTTGGTGGGCTGGGTCAGAGGAGCGACCCATGGCGGTTTTGGGCGGGCCTGCAACGGGTTTGTGGGTGGGCCTAGCGGGTGGGTTGGGTGGTTTGGGTTGGGCTGGGTAATGGGTTCGGTGGGCTGGGTGGTTTGGGTTGGGCTGGTTAATGGGTTGGGTGGGCTGGTTAATGGGTATGGTGGGCCGGGTGGTTTGGGTTGGGCTGGTTAATGGGCTGGGTGGGCTGGGTGGTTTGGATTGGGCTGGTTAATGGGCTGGGTGGGCTTAGTGGGTGGATTGTATTGGATGTGTTGAAAACTTGAAATAATATTAATTAGTAAGTTTGATTTAATATGAATTATATGTTTATGAATATGAATTTGCATTTGTAATTTTGTATAAGTCAATTAGATATAATTTTGAAATACGTTGGTTGAAAATATAAAATATTTGGTTTTATACATTTCATTTTGTTAGTAATACGAATAATGATTAATTTTTATAATTTCGTAATGACGTAATTATTTAATATCATCTCTTTCCTAGTAATGTCGTTTATTTATAATCTTAATATAGCAATTAAAATAAGATTATAATGAGTATTGAATATTGACCAATGTATTCTTAAATAATTTTGAGTAATGATTAATTTTATATTATCGTAATTATTTATTATTATCTATTTTTCATTATCGTCGTTTTTAAACTATTGTATGTTGACAAAAGCAATCATAATTAGGGAAGACATAATTAAGATCTATGAAAGCAATACTTAAAATAATGAAAAGTAATGGAAGAAGAATTACCAGATTTATGTGAAATGAATCAACTTTAATACTTTATTGAAAGCAGACGATGTTCGAACCAAATAAGCGTTCTGGTGGGCTGGGGGTGGGTCTGGGTGGTGCGGGCTGGTTGTGCGGTCTGGGTGGGCTGGGTGGTGGGTTGGGTGGGCTGGGTGGTCCTGCGTGGGCTGGGTGGTGGGTTGGGTGGGCTGGGTCGTGGGTTAGGTGGGCTGGGTGGGGGGTTGGGTGGGCTGGGTGGTCCGGGTCGGGTGGGCAATTGGGCTGGGCTGGGTGGGTTTGCGAATGGTTACGGGTGGGCGGTTCCACCCGAGCTGGGTTGTGGTTTCCGAGCCCGGTGCGGGTTTTTAAGTTTGGCGGGTTGAGCCGGGTTAGGTGCGGGTTTGAGCGGGCCTGACCCGCGAAGCCCCCGAGACGGGCTGGGCTGGCCCGGCCCAGATGCCATCTCTAGCTTCATTTAATCAAGATCAATGAGCTGCTCAAGGAGAATCAAGAGTGGCACCTGGCCAGAGATGTCATGGTGGACGACCTGGCAAAGGAGAAGGAGGTTGCTGGCTTGCTGCTGCTACCTCGGCAAAAATTCTGAACTCACAGCGGAAGTAGCTCAGCTGAAGTACCAAGCAAAGTAGGACTTCCAGGACGCCCTCCAAGCCTTTACTGAGTCCTTGGAGACGGCCAATATTCGTAACAAAGAGCCTCCTGTTTTTGAGGATTCGGACGAGGAAGAGGAGTTGGAGGACGAAGATCATCAAGATGATGCCGCCATGGAGGAGGATGACCCTATTTCTCCTCCTAATGTCTAATTTTGCGGTCTTCCTTCTTTCCTTGCTACTCATTTGAGTGAGGAAATTAGGAGGCAGTTCCATACGAACTGGTGCAAGCCTAAGAAGGGCTTGCACTAAGTACTCCAAGAAGTATGACAGCGAGGAGGGCACAGAAAACATCCTTTTTGGCTGAAGATGTTAAAGGAACTCAGTAGACACCCCTTGTTTAATTTTGGCTAGTGTAATTTTTGGTTCTTTTAGGCTGTCTCTCAATGCCTTGTAATTACATTAAGCAATTCTGTCGTCTAGTTTTATTGTAGTAACATGGAAACTCAACTACTTTGTATTTTGCGGATTTTGGAAAACAACATTCGTCCATCTTAATGAATAGCTTTCCTTCACTTTGCTTGTCTAATGCTTAATTGTATGAAAATTTTCTAAGTATTCCAATAACTTGTCTGAAATAGCTTTCCATGTTTGAACAACTCGTCCTGATAACTTTCCTTGTATGATTGTTACGCAAATGCAGAATTTTTTGCTAAGTGTTATTATATCACAAACTTAACTCGTCCGGGATGAATCTCCGTTTCTGACCGGACATGTTCCAATCATGAAATTTTTGATAAGTATCCACCTAACCCATCTAAAAAGGGCTAAGGATCAACTTAACTCATCCGGGAATGAATCTCCTTTTCTGACCGAACATGTTCCAATCATGAATTTTTTTTGCTAAGTATCCACCTAACCCGTCTAGAAAGGGCTAAGGATCAACTTAATTCGTCCGGGAACCACCCGAGTATCTGCCCCCCTTCTTGGGCGACTGTCTATCTTATCGGATCATTGCTCAAGAAGGAAAGCGGCCAAGCTAGTATATTATTTTTGTACAGTTATAACTGAGCTCGTTTGATTTATAATCGTCCGTCAACGCTTTCTCCGTCTAAATAACCTTAGTTTCCAGTTCTTCAGACGAAGAAGTGCGTTGACTTAAATGTATTCTATCTTAGTTCGTCTTTTACTTCAATTCCTGCTCGTCCTAAGCTTTCCTTTAGCATGTCTTTAAACGGACATTGCTTCGTGAAGGAAGGCGACCAAGCTGTAGAGTCTAGACGAACATTGGGAGTGTTGTTTGTTGGGTCAAGATGACCTTCTTCAGATACGACACTTCGTCTGGATTATTAAGTACATGAGCGTGTGTCCTAGGCTCCTGGATGGCTTCCTTAAGGAAGCAATGCTCGTCTTGTAACTATAAATGGCTTTCGGAAGACCATTTGTGCCAAACCGATCTTCGTTTGGTCTGATTTTTGGTTGGCTTCCTTGAGGAAGCAATGCCCGTCTTATAGCTATAAATAGCTTTCGGACGACCATTTGTACCAAATTGAACCTCGTTTGGTCTGATTTATGGTTGGCTTCCTTAAGGAAGCAATGTTTGTCTTATAGCTATAAATAGCTTTCTGACGACCATATGTGCCAAACTTTACAAGTCTGCGTCACATTTCAAAGGAAGCCATGTTCGTTTTAAAATGACATTATCTTTGTAAAATTTGTCATCTTTTGGGACGAACATGTTCATGATAGCTGAACCTTTACTAAGGTTTTTCACTATTCTTAAATGGCTAGGTAAGCGCCCTCTTCGTCCTAAGTCAATCTGAGTAGTCGAAGACGGTTTGTAGTAAAAAGGAAATTTACAAACAAGTGCAAATATAACTTACATCAAGTATTTATAATGAGAAAAAGAATTGTATTAATGAATTTTGCTCAGCCAAACGACTGAGTGTTCATGTATACAATTCTGTGCCGTGGCACTTAGATTAATACATACTGCCGATAACATTAAACATGAGATTTCTTAAGATTATCCGAATTCCAGGTTCTGAAAATGGGCCGACCCTCCATGTCTTGTAGACGATAAGTACCACTTCTAACTTCTTCCATAATTAGGTTAGGGCCTTCCCAGTTCGGTGTCAGCTTGCCTTGCTCCTTGGCTCGTCCCATTGCCTCCATCTTTCTTAGCACAAGATCACCTACTTTGAGTGGACGACGAGTAACTCGTTTATTAAATTCGCGAGTCATACGGAGCTTATAGAGCTGCATCCTTAATAGAGCATTGCCCCTGACCTCTGGCAGCTGGTCTAAGGCTGTCCTCATAGCTGTCTAATTTGCTTCTTCTCAGTAAAGCATGACTCTTAGAGTAGGTTCTTCAACTTCTAATGGAAGGACAACCTCAGTACCATACACCAATTTGATGTTTATGCATTGAATTTGGTGTTTTGACACCCTAGGATAGATCTTGATCACATTTATGCTAGGGCACTTAGGGTTCTATTGTTCTTAATCGAATTTTGATCCCTTTTGTCATTCTCATGTTTCGACTTAATTTCTAGGCCAAGGGATTGGGTAGGAATTAAGGGGGTCCTTTAATTAGGGGTTTTCCGATCTCATTGAATCTTTTAATCAATTGACCAAAAGACCATTCGAAAGAAGATTTAGTTGTTTGATTAATCGATTACTCTTGAGGACCATTCGAGAGAGGACTCAAGTAATTTAGAGGGAGACTTAACCCTATATTTTTATCCTTCTGAATCGCTATAGTGTTGATTATTGTTGTCTAGCCCATGTTCATACGAGTAGCCTGAACTCTAGTGTTTTCCTTGTTATATTACATCTCTTATTTGATTATTAGTTTTCAATCTTTAGTTAGTTTACACCCCCAAAAACCCTTCACTTAGGTAGTTTTGGACTTAGTAGACCTTAGTTAATCCCATTTTCCTTGTGGTTCGACCCTTGACTTGCCATTACTACGTTCATAGTAGTTGCTTGTTAGGTTTATAAGTATTGTTTGCTAAGCAGTTCTTAGTGCCTTAACGATACACTAAAAACCTCTTATCAAAATGGCGCCGTTGCCGGGGAAATTGTGCTATTGATTGAAGTTTACTTGAGTTTAGTATTACTTAAGTGATTTTTTTTAATTTTTTTATTGTGTTGTTATTCGCTAATCCTCTGCTTAGCTTTGTTGTGGTACATGAGAAGGAGAGCTCGCGGCTCACCCATCTTGCCTTTACACACGGAAATCAATCGCACTTTGCGAAAGCTTCGGGGAGGTTTGGAACGGTTGACCTGGGGTTCTGAACCAGCTTCACCAATCTCAAGTACAACAAGTGAAAGTGAATCAGACATAGGTGATGATAATGCACAGCTTTTCAGGGATTTCGGAAATCCGGGGTCCTATTTTTACAAGGTGGAATTCGACTCCCCACAATCACTACAAATTTTAGCATTCACTCTCAGTTCACACGGATGGTGAAAGCAGAGCAATTTTGTGGAGGGTCGGATAAGGATCCACTTGATCATCTTTATTGGTTTCTAGAGGTTATGCTATGATAACAACAAATGATGTATCTCCAAATTACATCAAGATGCATCTCTTCCGTTCTTGCTCTTTCCGGAAAGGCAAAGTCTTGGCTCAAGATCTTGCCTGCTAACTCCCTCACTACATGGCAGCAAGTTACATTGGCCTTTTGGAAGAAGTACTTCCAAGAGTCTAAAACCGCAGATATTAGGAGGAAGATCTCCTCCTTTGAGCAAGAATGTGATGAGACGCTTGCGGAGGCTTGGGAACGGTTTAGGGAGTTGATTCGTTCATGCCCTCACCATGAGTTCAATCAAAATCTACTCATGAGGTTCTTCTATGATGGTCTTAATCCTATGTCACATGCTAATCTTAATGCTGGAGCGGGAGGTCAATTTTCTAAGATCCCGCAAGACCAATTAGAGTCCACCATAGATGAAGTGATCAAGAACTACTCATAGGGTGGAAGAAGGAGAGGTGCTCAACCTAAGAAGGGTGGCAAGTTTGAGTTGGACCCAATGGATCAAATTCAAGCGAAGATGGATCAACTTGACAAGAAGCTCTCTAAGATCACCCTTGCATCATCAATTCCCTCACAAGTGAATGCTTTCTCTTGTGACATATGTGGTGGTACAAACTAGATACCTCTTATTGTGGAGGATCTCAGTCACAGTATGTGGCGGCGATGAATAGTAGAGGAGAGGGTTATCAAGGTAACCAAGGGTATAGAACCAATCAACAAGGAGGTTAGAGACAACCTCAACAAGGATACAATCAAAGCTTCAACCAATCTCAACAAGGTTGGAATCCACTTCAATAAGGCTTTAATCAACCTCAACAAGGATTCAATGAAAGCTACAATCAAGGTGGATCCTCGTCTCAAGGCTCTAATACTTACCAAGCCCCACATCAAAGATCTAACTTCCAAAAAGCCCCTTTAAACCCACCATTTCCCAAGCCAAATCCCGAACCTACTCCATCCTCCGACCCTACCTCCCAAATCCTCCAACAACTTCAAACCATAACCCAAACCCTTGCTCTACAAAGCCAAGCTCTTCAAAGCCATGACCAAAGTATTCAAGAGTTACAAGCTCACAACAAAATGCTTGAAACCCAATTAGCTCAAGTGGCCGAGAAGAACCCCTCTAACCCCGAAAATCAACTTCCAAGTCAACCTATTCCCAACCCTAACCTTCATCAAGCCAAAGCCATCCATTTAAGGTCGGGAACGAACTATGAAGGACCCAAGATGCCCAATGAGTGTGAGGAAAGAAAAGTTGAGGAGGTTGAGAATGACGTTCAAGGGGAAGAAATTGAGAGAGAGGTTGATGTTGAAAGAAGAGGAGAGGACAAGGAGATGGAGGAGACTCATGAGCATGTTGGTGACAAAACTCCATTGACAACACCTCCTCCACCTAAGACCTATGTGCCACCGGTCCCATATCCTCAAAGGTTAGTGGAGAGGAAGTTGAGTGACAAATTAACTAAGTTCCTCAATGTCATAAAGAGCCTTCAAATTAACATCCATTCCTTGAGGCCATGTCTCAAATGCCAGCCTATGCCAAGTTCTTGAAGGAGATCCTCTCCAAAAAGCGGAATTTAGAAGATGAGCTCATTACATTGCCATACCAAGTGAGTGCTCTTGTGCAACGTGCTATGCCCAAGAAGCAAAGAGATCCTGGAAGTTTTACATTGCTTGTGAAGATAGGTGACTTTGAACCTAAGGGTGCATTGGCCGATTTGGGGCCAAGTATGATTTTGATGCCTCGCTCCATAGCCAAGCACCTTCATTTTCCTCTTCTTCCTTTAAGGAAGATGATCCAGTTGGCGGACCGAACTGTTAGGGTCCCACATAGGGAGTTGGAAGACGTTCCAATCCAAGTTGGGCATGTGTTTGTGCCTTGTGATTTTGTGGTAATGGATATGGAGGAAGATCCCGAAAATCCTCTCATTATTGGAAGGGAGGCTCTTAAGACATTGGGCGGCGTGATAAACTGTAGAAATGACACCATCACTGTTGAGGTCGCTAATGAAAAAGTTGTCTTTGAGTTCTCCTAGACATTGAGTAAGCCTATGATTAAAAGGGTTTGCCGAGTTAGTCATGTGGAGAGTGAGATGGAGGGTTTTGAGAGGGAAGTTCACACTGATGATGAGCTCTATGCTTCTATCACTAAGGAGCCAACTTTAGATATGGAAGATGTGAAAGAGTTCTCTATGCTTCTCGACGGTGCTCCCGTTGAGGAAACACTTGGGTCGGGATTTGAGGTCCTAGCCACTTCCGTTGCTAAGGAGGAGAGTACTAAGCCTCCTCCCAAGGTAGAGTTCAAACCCCTTCCCCCCTCCCTTAAATAAGTTTTCCTTGATGATGAATGTACTTACCCCGTTATTGTCAATTCGACTCTTGATGACATCTCCATATCAAAGTTGATTGAGATATTGAGAAAATATAGGGAGGTCATTGGGTACTCTATTGATGACCTTAAGGGGATAAGTCCTTCTCTTGCTATGCATCGTATCCATCTCACCGATAGTAATGCCTACTCTATTGACCCTCAAATAAGACTTAATCCCAACCTCAAAGAGGTGGTGAAAAAGGAGATTATGAAATTGCATGTCGCGGGAATCATCTATGCTTTTTCCGATAGCAAATGGGTGAGCCCGATTCACGTAGTTCCTAAGAAGGGAGGCATGACTATTGTTGAGAATGAGAAAGGGGAAACTATTTCTACTAAAACTGTCACTGGGTGGAGAGTTTGCATAGATTACTGAAAACTGAATAAGTCCACCCGTAAAGATCATTTCCTCCTTCCCTTTTATTGACCAAATGTTGGAAAGGCTTGCCCATCATTCACACTTTTGTTTTTCTTGATGGTTATTCCGGATTCTTGCAAATTGCGATTTATCTGGATGATCAAGAGAAAACCACCTTTACTTGCCCATATGGGACATTCGCTTATCGAAAGATGGCTTTTGGTTTGTTAAATGCCCCATCTACTTTTCAAAGGTGTATGACGGTGATCTTTTCTAACATGTTAGAGGATTCTATTAAGGTTTTCATGGATGACTTTAGTGTGTGTGGTTCCTCTTTTGACACATGTCTTGCTAATCTTGAACGTGTGTTAAAAAGGTGTTAATAGACGAACCTAGTATTGAAATGGGAAAAGTACCATTTCATGGTTGCAGAGGGTATTGTGCTTGGTCATAATGTGTCAAGTAAGGGCATTGAGCTAGATCCGGCAAAGGTTTCGATAATTGAGAAACTTCCGCCACCAAATTCGGTGACGTGAGTTCGTGCTTTCCTTGGACATGCGGGTTTTTATCGGTGTTTCATCAAGGTTTTTTCTAAAATTTCCAAACCATTGACGAATCTACTTCAAAAAGAAGTTGAATTTAGGTTTGATGAGTCTTGTATTGAGGCCTTTCAAACCTTAAAAAGAGCCCTTACTTCTGCTTCTATCGTGCAAGGTCCTAATTGGAGCTTGCCTTTTGAACTAATGTTTGATGCTAGTGACTTTGCAGTGGGAGTTGTCCTTGGGCAACGAGAAGAAGGAAAGCTCCATGTGATAGCCTATGCAAGTAGGACTTTGATGATGCACAACAGAACTATGCTACTACGGAAAAGGAGATGTTGGTCGTAGTGTTCGCATTTGATAAGTTCCGTTCCTACTTGACTTGCAACAAGACTATTGTCTACACGGACCATTCTGCGGTCCGCTACCCGATGAGCAAAAAAGATGCAAAGTCAAGGCTCATTAGGTGGGTTCTACTTCTCTAGGAATATGATTTTGAGATGAAGGAGAAGAAGGGGACGAAAAACTTGGTAGCTGACCATCTCTCTCGCCTCTCCCTTGATGAGAGAGATGATGATCTAAAGGATGCCCCTATCAATGATGATTTGAAGGAAGAACACCTCTTTACTATCATAAACAATGAGGTCCCATGGTTCGTGGACTTTGCAAACTACTTAGATTGTGGGATTGAACCTCACGGTCTTACTTCTCAGCAAAGGAAAAGGTTCTTCAAGGAAGTGAGTAGATACAATTGGGAGACTCAATATTGTTCGAGAAGTGTGCTGACTTTGTTTTTAGGGGTGTGTGCCTAATCATGAGATTCATTATGTGTTGAATCATTGCCATACTTTGGCATGTGGAGGACATGGTGGAGCGGGTAAAACTGTTGCTAAGGCGCTCCAAAGTGGTTTGTTTTGGCCTCACATGCAAAAGGATGCTAGGGGATTTGTTTTGAGTTGTGATAGGTGTCAACGAAGCGGTGGAATCACCAAGAGAAACGAGATGCAGCAACAAAATATTCTAGAGGTTGAGCCCTTTGATGTGTGGGGAGTTGACTTCATGGGACCCTTTGTTCCATCTATGGGGAATTTGTACATTCTTGTAGCGGTGGACTACGTGACCAAGTGGGTCGAAGCGACCGCTTCCCCCACTAACGATCACAAGGTTGTCATGAAACTCTTGAATAAGATCATTTTTCCTAGATTTGGGGTGCCTCGTGTGTTGATAAGTGATGGGGGGTTCGCACTTTGCTAAGAAGCAATTAGAAGCTCTTTTGAAAAAATATGGGGTCAATCATAAGGTGGGACGTTCATACCATCCCCAAACTCAAGGCCAAGTTGAGGTCTCGAATCGAGAGGTGAAGAATGTGCTTGAGAGAGTGGTAAACAAGACTAGGAAGGATTGGTCTTTGAGGCTATATGATACTCTTTGGGCTCTTCGCACCGCTTTCAAAACTCCTATAGGCACCACCCCCTATTGTCTTGTGTATGGGAAGGGTTGTCACTTGCCTATTGAACTTGAACATCGAGCTTGGTGGGCAATCAAGGAGCTTGATAGGGTTTAGTCGTATCACCCAATCGAAAATAAACCTACAGACCTCTAACTAGGTAGTCAGTGGAAGCAGGGTCGAATCCACAGGGAGACAGAGTTTCTAAATCAATATTCAACCAATTCAGCTACTCCAGATGAAATCAGGGAAGAATTAATTAAACTAATAAATAAACTACAGAAGACGGGATAAAACGAGGAATTGACTATGGACTAAAAACCTAGGGTATTAGGTCGGTCCACCATGCTTATACCAATCAAATAGGGTCAACTACTACCAAAACCTAAGTCAAGAGTCGGGGGATTAGAGCCTATGTTGAGCTATGGTTAAGATCAACGCTCATAGTTCAACATACGCCGCATGGTCACTAACGTAATCAGAACTACTGATGTGTCCTAGGCCTCTAGTCGTAAGACGGATCTGTGAAAACAACTATTAACCACAAGCAACCAATGAAATTGCGCAATAAAATTAATTACTCAATAAAGAACAAACCACATCAGAATCACCCTAATCAAGCCTTAGAAATTGATAGAAATCTAAATCACAATCATGGTATAAACATGGTTTTCCTATCTAAAACCCTAGAAAGAAAACTACTCACTTATAATCGAATTAAGAACAACAAAACAAATATGAAACCCTAATAATTGCATCATGAATAATTAAATTACTAAGCTAAGCAATTGAGAATAATAAAAGAGATTAGGGTAAGAAAGAATACCAATTAACAGAAAGCAGGAACTTTTATTGAAATTGAATAGGTTCAATCACCTTTAGTGTAATCTAAAGTGTTTAACTAAGCTAAGAACAATGAGAAATAAACTAGAATAAACTAGAATAAAAGATGAATAAAAGATGTCTCTAAATAATGAGGAAAAAGGTATTTATAATACCCCTCAAGTTCACTAAAAACGGAAATAAGAAAGCGAAAAAGTGCGATTTAAGCACCAGACCCGATCGGGCCCGCAACTTCTATACCCGATCAATGTATTTTCGCCCGATCGGGCCATTTTTGCCCGATCAGAGCACGTAAACCTCTTTTTTGACTCTTTGGCTCTCTAATCTTCACGTTTAGGGGTCTTGGGACCTCCTAAACTACCCATAAAGCTCGTGAGCCATCCTACGTGCCTCGTAACATCTCGTAAATCCGTGGTTGCTTCCAAATAGCTCGGGAATAAGGAGAAAACTCCCTAAAACCTGTAATTCAACACTAAAACACGAAACCACAACTATATACGATAGTTAGCACAAAATAGCTCTCAAGAGCTCCAATGACGCACAAATTAGCTTGTAAATAAGGGAGAAAACTCTATATAAATATGTGATATCAGAGCTTAATATGGATCTTGATTTGGTGGGGAAGCTCGAAAGGATAAGTTGGTGGAACTAGAGGAGCTACGCTTTGATGCTTATGAGAGTTCGCGCTTGTATAAGGAGCGAACAAAGAAATGGCACAACCAAAGGATACAACAAAGAGAGTTTCGGGTTGGGGACAAAGTCTTGTAGTTTAACTCAAGGCTTAAACTTTTTCCCGGAAAGCTTAAATCAAAGTGGTCGGGGCCGTTTGAAGTAGTGAAAACCACCCCCTATGGAGCATATGAAATTGTTGGGGATGAGAGTCCTTTTTTGGTAAATGGTCAACCCTTGAAGCTCTACCACGACAACCACATCATTGGTTTCGTGGAATGTTTGATACTTGGCTCACCCGAGTGGCCGAGCACCATCATTGAGAGGTGAGTCCTCTTAGTCAAGCTAATGACTTTAAAGAAGCGCTTCTTGGGAGGCAACCCAAGCCTTTCAGCTCATTTTTCATTTCTCTTATTTTTCTTTCTTTTAGGACTAGGTAGTTTGATTTTATTTATTTTATTTTTTTAGATTAGTTTTGACTCTTTTTCCGTTATTAAAAAAAAAAGAAAAAGAAAAGAAAAGAAAAACAAAAAAGGGAGGCAATACAAAAAACGAGAGAGTGTAGAACTGCAGGTCTACAAGGCCGTGTCGATTTCTACACGCCCGTGTATCCCTGCTGCTGTCGTTATTAAACACGGGGAAGTAGGTTTTGTTCCTCATATTTCTTACTTCATAAATTTCGACCTTCCCCCATTCTTACTCAAACCCTCTCCTTCTCATCTCCAATCTCCCTTATTACTCACTCACTCACCACCGATCCACCACTAAAATCACTCCTTTCCTCTTAAATTTTCATCACCTACCACTATTCATCCCTTTCTCTTCCACAAATCAAAATTTTCCACAAACCCTAACTTCTCCAATAAATTTGGGGAAAGTGCTTTGTGATGAATTTCTTGGAAATTGGAAGGCAATCTTCACTCCACACCATCATCTACCATCACCAAAGGTTCATTTGCGGGATTTACTCCCACCATTAGAGCGGTATACACTTTCCTCTCTTGATTTCTTACTTTTTGTTTGAAATTATTAAGTTAGTTGTAGATTGTGGTTTGTTGATTGTTGATACTTGAGTTGGTTTGGATTGAGTGGTGTTGTTTGTTGTTTATTGAGGAGCTTCTTGTTGTGGGATTGTTGTGCAATTTGGTGAGTGTAGTTGACCATAGATTTGGGTGGTTGTTTTTATTGACTTGTTGTGTGGACTTGTGTACAATTTGTCGTGCTTGTTTGACCATAGCTTTGTGATTCATTGACATCATGGCCTCTAGCAGCCGAAGAAACCCCGCAAGGAAAACAAGCACATCGAACCTCTGCAACCAATCACCACCACCACCTCCACCACCTATCCATCCTTCACAAATCAACACACTTTGGATCAATTTCACCAATCCCGACCATCTTAAAGCCTTCATGAGACTTAGTAGGAAGACAGTTCACCCCACCAAATTCTACGATGAGAACGCCGCCGCGGCCCTTTGGGTTCAAGGCGACGTTCAACAACTTTTCTATGGTGTGGGGTGGACCACTTGGCTTAACTTGCATGCCCTCAACTACAAAAGTCTCACCTTAGAATTCCTCTCTACTGTTTTCGTTCGTAGAGAGGAAGGGAGTAGGAACCCTAGGACTATGACCTTCAACCTCCTAGGCTGGACCTACACAATGAACATAGGGGCGGTGAATGATGCCTTTGGGTGGACAAAGGGTGGGGTTATCGGGCCAAAGAGTGCATGGGTGTCATCTTACAATGAACAATTCTTTTGGCAACAATTGACTGCCCGTTCACCCTACATTCCTAGTTCGTCCAAGGCCTCCCATCTTGTGAGTCCAGGGTTCAGAGTGTCCCATAGGGTGATTAATAGCACCATATTTGCCAAAGGGGATAGTACGGGAGTGGTTACAGGCCGTGAGCTCTACTTCCTCCATCATATGATTTTGGGAGACACTAGAATAAACCTTGGGGCTTGGCTAATGGAGCACTTAGAGGATGTGACCCGTAAGGGGTCCGGAGACATTATGGTGGGGGGAATGATCACTATACTTTCTACGTCTCGTGGTATTGATTGTGCAGGTTTCCAGGCTGTCCCAGGATCCACTCGACTCGACCTCAGTTCTTATCAGACCATGCAGTGGATCACCCCATTGGGCCCGAACGGCGGGTATGTTTGGAAGGTCAACAACCAGAAGTATGCCATCCTTCCTGACACCTCAAAAACCCCCATCTATGACCAGGCCAACTGGATTTTCGAGCCAGATTTTGAGTGGCCTCCAAGGGGCAATGAGGGTGGCAAGGCCAATATGGAAGTGGATGGAGGAGGAGAAGGAGAAGGAGAGAGAGGACACGGTGCACATGCCCCCCAAGGGGCATTTGGTTCTATGGAGTAGCAGCTGGCTGACCTCCAACAGGGCACGTAAGGCTTATGAATTGATGTTCAGTCCCTCAGGTCTGATGTTCGTTCATTACAGGATTCCCAGTCCGCTACTCAGCAGTACTACCAATCCTTGCAGGAGACTTTCTCCGCGATGACCTCGGAGTTCCGAGGGCTTCGCTCTGATTTGCAGGATTGGGGTAGGCACAGTGGCTGGTATCCTGGTAGTTCTAGCTCCCACCCCCTCCCGACCAGTGAGTCGGGATTCTTTCCCCCCTTGCTTTTGTTATCATTAGACTTTTCACAGTGAGGACACTGTGTGGTTTAGCTTGGGGGGAGGATGTATATATTAGTTGCATATAGTTTGCATTAGTTGCATATTAGTGTCATGTTTAGGTTGCATTTTAGCATTTAGTATCATGTTTAGGGTGCATGTAGATTCCTTTAGCCTTGCATGTGCGTATAGATTGCATTTAGGTCTGAACTCCGCCCTTGGTACGCATGTGTCTTTTCTTGATTACCAGAAAACTAAAAAAAAGGAAATGCTTTGATAGTCTCTAGTAGGCCAAGAAATTGTTGGGTTGTGGTATGATTGGTCTCCCTTTTGTGCGGCTCGACCGATGTTGGTAGTTATACCTTTTGTGAGAGTTTGTTTTTACAGCCTTATAGACTGACATCTTTTCAGTCTTATCTGCTTGTTGTGTGATGCTCTTCCTTGACGAAATGTTCTTTAGAACTTGCATTGATTCTCCTTGAAATTGCATTGACTGGTTTGATTCTTGAATATGATTGAGGCGTTCGATATATATTTGAACTACATTGCCATATGCCACCCACATTATCTTATCTCCTTTGTCACCCTCGTGAGCCTGAGCCTGAGCCTGCTTTCTTGTTTAACCGCATCTTTAGCCTATTACCGATTTCCTAACCTAGGGGATTGTGAAGCTAGAGTGGTGAGGGGTACATCTTTTGATTCAGTGCTCAGATAGTGATTTGAGCTGGTTTTATGATGTGTGTTTTGGTGGAATTCACGTTCTGTGTTGAGTTCACCTCCTCCCTTCTTCTTGTTGATCTCCTATCTCTCTCCCTTATTAGTAAATAAAAAAAAACGAAAAATGGGAACATCAAACATCCCAACATAAAAATTGTGGTTTTGTTCTCAGTGCTTAATAAAGAGAGAATAGGAGATGCTATTGGAGGAGGTATTATTGGTTGGTTGAGTTGTTGCAACAAAGTTATATGGTTTCGGCTTAGCATTTGTCTAGATGGTGTTGATTTAGAAATTCTTCACTTTCCCCTATTTAGCACCAAATTCCCAAATGTATCCACACCCTTACATTTAGCCTTCATTACAACCTCGATAAAGTCCTCATGATTCTTGAAAAGAACTTATGTCTCACGCGATGGAGAGTGAGAAAATATGCAAGCCTATGTAGGATTTAGTCAATGGAATTGAGCTTTGAGCGATTATTGCGACCTTATAAACACATGAGAGACCTTGAGCACGACTAAAGTGAGAGCTACTATCCATATGACTGAGCCATGCTTGGGGGAGAACTTGTGGTAAGATTTGTTGCTTTTCCTTGTGCTATAAACTTTGAGGCTTGATAGTGTTTTGCGTTCGTTATTGAAAATGTTTGAAAGGTCTATTTACTCTATCTTGGCATGCGTATTATTGTGAGGGGTCATTGAACTCTTTCCCTGTGTCTATCGTTTGTTCGCTTGAGGACAAGCAATTGGACTAGCTTGGGGGAGTTTGATAAGCACTTTATTATGCTTATTCATGCTTCATTTTTAGTGTCATTGCATGTAGAATAGTGCATTTTAGTCTTGCATTGGATGGATTTTGATAACTTTGATTCAAATTGTCATTTCAGTACTCGTTTAGTTGTTTTGGATGATTTCCAAGCTAACTAACAGGTATTTGGAGAGTTATGGCGTTTGGAAACCTTTGGGTGGAGGCCTAGCCATTGAGAAGCATGGGAGCATGTCTACACGGTTGTGTGGCTTTTGACACGGCCGTGTAGCGTATCGTTCATAGAACCAGTAAAAGCCTTGGGTGAAGACTGATTGGGCTCTTTCAGGAGGACACGACCGTGGAGGTTTTGACACTGCCGTGTAGCATTTATTCCCTTTGATAAGTTTGCAAACTGATTCCTGCTGAAGAATGAAGACCAGGTCTACGCGGTCGTGTCGTTTTGGACACGATCGTGTAGTTATTTTTCTACCGTGGTAGTAACTATTGAAGATGTTGAGGAGTTTTGAAAGTCAGGTTTACACGGCTGTGTCGTTTTGGACACGACCGTGTAGTTATTTTTCCACAGAGGCAGTAACTCTTCAAGAACGTTGAGGAGTTTTGTAGAACAGGTCTACACGGCCGTGTCGTTTTGGAAACGACCGTGTCGACCTGATTTCGGGTTTTGGCCCCGTTTTTCCGTCTTAGTTTAATGAACCTTATAAATATTGTAGCGTTTTTTGTCGAAGGATGATCTCATTTTTTTAGAACCTAATTACAGAGCTTAAGACTCTAAACTCTCTCAAACTCTAAGTTTTATTCATTATTGCAACTTTGAAGATCGAATCATTCATTCAATCCAAGTATATTTCTTTTAATTTCTTCACTTTACTTTAATTATGTTGTTAATCATGTTTAATTTCATTAATCTCTTTTGCTTAGAATCCATGATTAGTGAGTAGTTCATTATCTAGGGTTTGGGCGAAAGTATGAATTAAGGGCTTAATGTATATTGTTAATGCTTTTTATGATTCAATTTGATGTTTATGAATTGAATTTGGTGTTTTGACACCCTAGGATAGATCTTGATCACATATATGCTAGGGCACTTAGGGTTTTCTATTGTTCTTAATCGAATTTTGATCCCTTTTGTCATTCCCATGTTTCGACTTAATTTCTAGGCCAAGGGATTAGGTAGGAATTAAGGGGGTCCTTTAATTAGGGATTTTCCGATCTCATTGAATCTTTTAATCAATTGACCAAAGACCATTCGAAAGAGAATTTGGTTAATTGATTCAGCGATTACTCTTGAGGACCATTCGAGAGAGGACTCAAGTAATTTAGAGGGAGACTTAACCCTGTATTTTCATCGTTCTGAATCGCTATAGTGTTGATTATCGTTGTCTAGCCCAAGTTCATACGAGTAGCCCGAACTCTAGTTTTTTCCTTATTATATTACATCTCTTACTTGATTATTAGTTTTCAACCTTTAGTTAGTTGCAGTTGTTAACTATTCAATCTTACACCCCCAAATACCCTTCACTTAGGTAGTTTTGGACTTAGTAGACCTTAGTTAATCCCATTTTCCTTGTGGTTCGACCCTTGACTTGCCATTACTACGTTCATAGTAGTTGCTTTTTAGGTTTATAAGTATTGTTTGATAAGCGGTTCTTAGTGTCTTAACGACACATTAAAAACCTCTTATCTACCATAAGACCAATTGTAGTTCCTTTACCCACAAGCCTTTTGCATTATCAAGTTTTTTCTTAATGCCATTTGATAAGATCTTGTTGAATGACTCAACCTGTCCATTTGCTTGAGGATGTGCTACTGCCACAAAGTGTCCCCTAATATCTCTCTCAGCCAGCCAATCCCTCAGCTTAAGTGTATCAAATTGTGGGCCATTGTCAAAGGCTATGGACTGGGGCATGTCGAATATGGTTATGATGTTCTTCCATATGAAACTCTTCACATCCTTAGTGGTGATGCCCCTGACAGCCTCAGCCTCTACCCACTTGCTAAAGTAGTCCACAATGACTATCACGAACTTCTTCTGCCCCACAGCTAGAGGGAATGGCCCAAGTATATCCATGCCCCATTTGGAAAAGGGTAAAGGGAAAAGAACTGGAGTGAGCAGATTTGAAGGTCTTTGAAAAAGATTTCAGTGTTTTTGACAATTAACACATTTCCTGACGTATTCCATAGCATCATGCCAAAGAGTTGGCCAATAATATCCCGTTCTGAAGGCCTTCTCAGCCAATGCATGCCCACCTCTATGAGAAGCGCAGAAACCCTCATGTAATTCTCTCAAGACTTCCATACCATCAGCCTTAGCTATGCACTTCAGAAGTGGTCGGTTAAAAGATTTCTTGTAGAAAGTTTCATCCCACAGTAGAAACCAGTTATCCCTCGCTCTGATATACTTGGACTCAATAGTATCGTCTGGTAACTGACCAGTCTTCTTGAAATGGATGATTGGTTCCATCCATGTGTTTCCTCTGCTGAGAAACATAACTGCTCTTCTTCTATACTTTTCCTTTCCTTGATTTCCAAAAAACCGTTCTAGACGTGTCACAGGCAACTGAGCTGGCAAGTTTTCAGAGAGCATCGACTTGGTTGTTTTCTGATCTGGGCACTTGTTTTAGGACGTATCTCCTCATCTGTTCTACTTCATCTTTGATCAGCTTCACATATTAGGCCATGGAACTCTCTTTGCACTCATATTCCCCATTCACTTGGCTGACCACCAAAAGCGAGTCTGACTTTGCCTCAATTTCCTGAGCTTCTGCTGCCTTGCACATCTTAATTCCAACTAAGAGTGCTTCGTACTCGGCCTCATTATTGGATGCATGAAATTCAAAATGCATGGCATATTCGAACTTATCCCCTTCGGGGGACTTGAAAATGATTCCTGCCCCACTCCCATTAGCAGTGGCTGAGCCGTCAACCATCAACATTTAGTGGGATCTTCCTTCAGCAGGGTCAATCACCTGTTCTACTTCTTGTCGGGTCAACTCGCCAATCAGCCAGAGCCTGTCCTTTTATGGCCTTTCGGGGTTCAATCATTATGTCAAACATATTCAGTTCTACTGCCCACTTCATCATTCTTCCCGTTGTCTCCATCTTTTGTAAAACTTGCTTGAGGGGTTGATCGGTATAGACCACTATGCTGTGAGCCAAGAAATACGGGTGAAGCTTTTGGCTGGCCATCACCAGAGCTAAACCAAAATTTTCCACCATGTTGTATCTCGTTTATGCATCTTTTAACACATGACTGACGAAGTATACCGGGACTTGCACATTCTCCCTCTCAGCAAGAAGAACAGCACTAACAACATCAGGTGAAACGGCTAAATACACAAAAATCTTTTCTCCCTCAATCGGGCTGACTAGATGTGGCAGATGACGTAGATGATCTTTTACTTGCTGTAAAGCCTATTAAGCTTCTATCGTCCATTCAAATATAGCCTTTTTCTTGATGGTAGCAAAGAAATGATGGCATTTATCTCCTGATTTTGACAAAAATCGTCCTAATGCAGCCAAACAACCAGTCAGCCTTTGTACTTCCTTTATTCTGGTTGGGGACTACATGTCGAGGATTGCCTGAATCTTTTCCGGATTAGCTTGAATGCCTCTTTCATCTACCAAGCAACCCAAAATTTGCCTGCTGAGACCCCAAAAACACACTTTTTGGGATTTAACTTCAGCTTATACTTCCTGAGAGTTTTAAATGTTTCTTTCAAGTCTCCTACATGATCGCCCTCAACAAGACTCTTGACAATCATATCATCTATGTATGCTTCTATATTTCTCCCCAGGCTGGAAAATATTGTTGATGAGTCTTTGAAAAGTGGCGGGTGCATTCCTGAGGCCGAAGCGCATCATCAACCATCCATATAGACCCTTTTCGGTGATAAAAGAGGTCTTATCTTGGTCAGCTGGCCATATTGGAATTTGATGGAAACCAGAATATGCATCCATAAAGTTTAAGAGTGCATGTCCGACTGTGGAGTCCACTAACCGATCTAATTTAGGCAGAGGGAAGCTATCTTTGGGGCAAGCCTTGTTAAGACCTGTGTAGTTCACACACATTCTCCAAGTTCCATTAGGCTTAGGCACCATCACTATAGTTGCTATCCAGTCAAGATAGTGAGTTTCTTTGATGAAACCTGCATCCATTAATCTCTTTACTTCCTCGTCTACTGCCTGATTCCTAGCTGGGCCAAGATGCCTCTTTCTGACGAACGGGCTTCTTGGATGGATCAAAATTCAGCCGATGAACGACAAATTCAGGATCAATCCCACGCATTTCCTCCGTACTGCAAGCAAATACATCTTGAAATTCTCTAAGTAAACTTACCAACTTCTCTTTTAATTCAGGATCAAGAGATCAACCTAGCTGAAGAGTTCTCTCTGGACGAGTTTCGTCTAGACAAACAGTAATGGGCTCATCTACAGGTTCTGGACGTTCAGTGGGAATTCCCATAATAGTCGTAACCTATGTTGAAGATAAATGCTCTTCTTTCACTGTGGTTAACTATCGCTTTTTACTCGGCAGATCTCCAGACGCCTTCCTTGAGGAAGCAATCTTCGTTTGAGCTTTATCTAATCCTCTTCGGCTCAACGAAGGTGGGATCAGAGTTTCAACGGTCTTGTCTGCTTTGTCTGTCATTCCCTCGTTTTTCTCTTCTGGCTTCCAACACGAAGGCCTTAACGTGGTCAAGTAACACTCCCTTGTTGTCCTTTGATCACCGTACAATGCTCCAACCTGGCCGTCATCACACTCAAATTTCATCAGCATCAAGTGTGTAACCACCACCGCCTTGATATGATTGAGTGTTGGCCGACCCAGGATGACATTGTAAGCCGTGAGGTCCCTTACCACCAGGAACTTAATAAAGAGAATTCTAGACATTTCTTTTTCTCCAACCCGGACGGGCAATGACACTGTCCCTATTGGATGGATAAATCCTCCCCCAAACCCAATGATAGGATGGTGGACAGGGAGCAATTGATTCTCATCGAACTTTAGCCGAGACAGGCAATCAGCACTGATTATGTCAATTGAGCTACCTATGTCGATCAAGATCCTTCTAACTTTTAAATTGGCTATCTTCATTTCTACTACAAGTGGATCATCTTGAGGGGTTCTCAACTCTCCTCTATCACTTTCACTGACGACCACCTTGGGAAAAGGCTCAACTTTGGTGTCATCCGTCAGTAGAACTTGGCTGAGTTCTCTGAGGTAACTCTTATGCCCCCTGTTGGTTGGTCCTCCGGCAGCAAATCCTCCTGAGATTATTAATACCACGTCTTCATCTGTACTCTCAGTCTTTTTCTTCATTCCACACCGATCATTTCTTTTTTGAGATTTCTTACCTCCCTGAGGGAGGTAGGTATTCATCTTTCCCTGTCGGGCTAATTCCTCTAAAGCTTTTTTCAAATGCTTACACTCATTCGTCTCATGACCACAATCTTTATGAAAAAAGAAATACTTGCTTCTGTCTCTATTCCGGTAGGGCATCTTCAATTTCAGCCTTGAGATCATGCTGATCTTTAATCTCCATAAGGATGGAGTATTGATTCTTGTTGAACTCTATAGGGTCAGATGACACTGTGGCCTCTCTTTCTCTTTGTTTTCCCTTCTTAAACGCGGTCGTTGTTGAAGCCACCGTCCAGGTCTCAGCCTTCTTAGGGTTGTTCTTTTTAATGGGAACAGACTCCTCGGGCTTCTTAGACTCAGGGTGTTTGACTTCAGCACAAACCTTCGTTGCATGTATGAAGGCTTCATCTTTTCTCAAGGCTTCAGATAGAGTGGTCACCTTCTTCTTAACCAAATCAAACTTAAAGCTCCCTAGGCGTAATCCCTTGATGAAAGCATCAAAAGTTACTCCCGCATTCAGATCTTGTATCTGAAGAGCCTCGAGGTTAAATCTCTTTACAAAGCTGCGCAAAGCTTTCTTGGGTCCCTGAACAACCTTGTCCAAATGCATGCTGGTCTTATGTTCTTGACAATTAGCTACAAAATGACTGGTAAACAACAAGCTAAGCTCGGTGAAATTGGTCACTGAGTTGGCTGGAAGATTGTTGAACCACTTCTGAGCTACCCCCTTAAGGGTAGCCGACAAAATCCTTACACCAAGCTCCTCCATACATCTGGTGCTTATATGCTAACAAATGATCATCGGGATCGGGTGTACCATCAAAGGGTTCAATTGTTGGCAGCTTGACTTTGGGGCATAGAGGAGCTTCCATAATCCTAGCCGAGAAAGGGGTTGGCCAATCAATATGTAAGGCCCCCATTCCCCTATCGTCAGGCATATAGTCTTGACGATATTCCCTGATGACCGGCTTTGATGAAGTATGTGCTGGGGTCCCTCGACGATATACATTTGGCTGACTCACATTCTTTTCCTGGTGACGACGGAGTGAGGGTGCAGGGCCCACTACCTCCATTTGGGAAAAGACTCTCAGCGGGGGATCTCTTAAATAGGATGTAGCTCCTATGACTGACCTCTGAAGAGCAGCCACCCTTTTCGCCTGCAGATAATCTCGGGCATCCTTCACCATGCAACGCTCATCTATTGGACGGTCTTCTTGAGACCTTATCACTAGATTCCAACCTAGCCTCCTCACCTGCTGACTTCGTGCTGGACGTTTTCCCTTACTTGCCAGACGAGTAGGACGACTAGGTCCTGCCACATCTACTTGTGATCGTCCAAGAAGAGGCTCCTTTTGGGAAATTGTAGCTCCATTATGCTGAAAGAATAGCATGTTACTCTTGATCTGTTCCTGAACAACAGCCACGACTTTCGATTGAAAATCGTTCAGGACATTCTCCAAGTGGGCGGCTGTTACAGGACAATCGAAATTTTCTTCTATCACCACATCTACCCTCTCTAGACGAGGTCCATTTGTCCCTCTTGGTGGACGCTCGTCCTCTATAGTATCCTCTACTACTGGTTGCTGACCCTAATTTCGGACTTGGTTGGACGAATGACAGTTAGTCATCTCTGCGTCTCGCCACAAAAAGTGTCAAATGTTGTTAGCTATAGAAAGCTAAGTTCTTCTTCCAACTCGTAGTAACTGAGTTCTTTGTCGAGACTTGTGCATTGATGCTTGTTACTTCGAATCCAGACTTGAAAATAAAGAAACCAACCCCAGAGGTTTGGAAATTGATTCCCCCTCCAATGCTTAAGCCAGTATTTGAGCAAGAGAAATTCTAATTGTATTTTGACAAAGTAAGTTTAGGGAGTAAGTGAGATTCTACCTTTTACCTGATTTCTAGGAACTATTTATAGTGTTGGTGAATGAGAAGGAGCACCCTAAAATAGAGGGAGGGGATTGGTTAGGCAATGGAAAGGTGACACTTGTCGCGTTCCCATTGCCTTGGTCTCCTTAACCAATCATTTGCTCCCTTTCATTGGAATTTGGGCTGGTTATTCCCTTTTTTAGGGAACAAATGGGCCTCTTTATTCAGAAATGATGAGGTCATTAGGCCATTTTCTACTAGTGCCAAGTGTCACTCTTTAGGCTCTGACACATGTCATTTGTGTATTGGCCCACATGTCATGTGGTGATTGGGACACATGGCAGTTCTCTATTGGTCCACGTGTCCTCTTCGGCCATGTCACAACAACCATCACCCTCATCGTCCTAAAACAAAGAGTATGGAATCCTAAAAACCCGAAATTTTAAAACTTTGAACGATAAACCATTACCATTAAATGAGCTTAACTAAATGATCTAAATGGTATGAATTAAATAATGCATGTCTACAGAAAATTCGACAGATTCCATTTGAAATACGGATCGTCTAAACTTTAACTTAGGACTCGCATCCAAATTATGAACCTATATATCATTTTAATATGTTTCCACCATCTATTTCGAGCTTGTACTTTACAAAATACTATTTACAACATAACTAAATATTACATTGTTACAAAGTCGATAGTCCTCGCCTAAATACATATAAGGATAGTTACAACAAGAACTCCTGCATCAAAGCTTCTTATTCGATAATCAATTCGATAACTAGATTTTCGCTGCATCCACCTGAAACTAATACAACGCTGCCACCCACCCAAGTAATAGACCACATAAATACCAAAAAAAACATTTGACTCACATCAGCAACGCGTTGAGTACTAAACTCGTAAAACAAGTAAAACATGCTTTGGTGGTTTTTGTTTAAAACACTAATCACATATGACGACAACTCACATGACCATGTATGCCTTAAACCATTTATTCAAACGAATATTGAACATCATATTATTCATTATCAAAATAATACTTCATAACAAAATATATCATTCATATAATATATGTTTGGAAACTCAATTTACTTCCACAACATTTAAGTTTCTTACAAGAAACACTCATTGTTATTTGTTATCTTGGTGTGAACGCAATTGGAGAGGGGTCACTTGGTACCAGCTGTCTCCAAACTGTCGAGGTTCGTCACCGGACCTTTTAATGTTCTGCTTGTAAGACTTAAACCGGACATGTCTTATAACGCCACGAATTCGCCCTTCCTGGAAGGCAACAACTAGGGACTCTACCCGGCCTAACTCGGGTGCATGTTCACACCTCATTCACAATTCTTAATCACATTATAAATATTCAATATAATATGTGGTGACCTATTCACCTTATTTCACATCTCACATTTCACTTTGTAACACATTATCATAAATACCACACGCTATTACTCATAAATCAAGTTGTATATGAAGTAATTGATTTGAAAATCATTTCATATACTTATGAAATATTCTTAGTATACATGGATAATCAAACAAATATATTTTCACAATAACGGATAACTCATAAGACCTCCGTGTTAATTCCATTACTAATAATATCTCCAATAGAATTACTTCATCAACCCAACATAATCATTTGATAATCACTCATAGACTCAATCTCCAAAACCTTAACACAACCTCAATTTCTCTGTATATAGCATCCCTACTAGTAACTAGTGTATACCTCAATAATGGAACAAATCAATATTCATTCTATATTAGAATCGCTCACACAAGCTAGCCCTACCTATTCTCCTTTAATCATGTTCCTTTATGAATTTCCCAAGCCAATAACAATTGAAAACTTACAACTAGGACATTTACGTAGCTCGGTTACTAACTAAAAAGGTTCTGCAAATCTTACAAACATAGACTTCATCAGATTGGGATGATCTAGTTTACTATCTTGTTACTTCGTTTATATAACCTTTACTAACCTTGGCTATGACTTTTACAAATTTCTCTTTATTACTAGAAGCAGTAATTAGAACTAATATCAAATTATTGTAGACACACAACAACCCTTATTCTTTAAGCTTTCATATTTTACTTACAACATTATCACAGTTAATGAACTTATTGATTCACTATCATGATAGACCTTAACTCGTTCATTAACTGGTTACCTTTGGTTACATTAGCTTTTTAAACCATTTAGAACTAATCTCAATATTTAATTATCCTTTATCTTAAGCCAATCACACATTAGTGACCAGAGGATTATATAAGTATAAAACCTATACGTTTGGTTTACAGAAATCTCTAACAAATGATGTCTGATTCTTACCTTTAACTCTTTTAGTATCATAATTAAGTCTAACCAAACTTATATTTTTTAGCTATTAACTCAATTCTATAAGTCGATTCCAATTACTTTCCAACTTAATAGTTTTCTAATCCCTTACTCAATTCCTTTATATTAGTATCATTTAACCTAATTTGATAAGTAAACCTTGGCTATTTCATTAACGTTTTTTTAAAGATATTTATGAAATTCTTAAATTCCAAAAGCATAATGTATCATATTCCAACCATCCCTTTTAGTTGTTGTTAAGTTCTAGATTAGATATGTGGCAGCATATTATCGACTAACACTTAGCAATTTGGTACGCATTTAGATATTCCAAGAACTTACTTTTAAAGAAAATCCAAGAATACCTCCTATTAACATCATACTCCCTGCAAGATAACCAGTTGAGAGAAAGAAGAAAGCACAAGAGAAATGGGTGCAACCTTAAATTCTTCCATACTCCTAATCTTCACACTCGATGATTATTTTATCCCCATTTTGAAATCAACCCAAAACAAATATTCGACATACTATTCCATTTTACACTCTAAGGGTTAAAACATATTTCGAACATTCACTCAAAGGTAATGACTTCAATCGAGTCTTAGCTATTCAACAATTAACAAATTTCATACTCCAAGCAATATCACTCTTAGTCTCATAATTCAAAATCAATAACTAATTCGATTTCTAACCTCGAGATGGTATTACAGATAGATAAAAAGCTGGTTGGAAATTCTAACTAAAGAACCTATTGTCACAACTATACAATAATAGGGCAGGAACAACATATCGCAACAGTATCAGACTCAAACAACAACAGCAACAGCAACAGACTCAAACTCAATCAATTTGTTCGGACTTGGAATGGTGATACACACTAATAACTATACAATTGTAATTTATCTCTAACTTATAGTTGAATTCAAATAAAATCCCACAAAAACTAGTTCACAATTTATTTGAAACTGAATTGAGATTATAGAATTAAAGTAGTGGTTTAGTACCTCAGTTAGGGTTTCAAGGTGAGTATGGTGGTGGTGGTTCGCGGATGTACTCGCCCATTCTCCTTCAATGAATCCTCAAGGCGTGTTGGGAACACTTTCCCAAAAGCAATATTCCGACCCTATACGAAGCACGGGTTGTAAGGAATTCACTTCCGAGATACAATGAAAAACAGTGAGTGTCACGCTCGAATATAACTCACCAAATGAGAACAAAGTATAATGTGGTTTTGTGATGATGAACAATGAGAGAAACTTGAGAGTGCTTTGAGAGAGTGATAATCCTAGAATGAACCTTCATTAGTCGTATCAACCACATATATGCACGTTATTTGCCTTAGAAAACCGTCCTCAATCGCTTAAAGAGCACAAAATCGTCACGTAAGACGTTTGGAAATCGGTCTGGTCGCGAGTAGCAAAACAGGTCGCGAGTCGCAAACTTAAGGAAAACTGGAGCACCACTTAGGCAGTGGCTCGTCGCGGGGGCGACCAGGCTCGCGGGCCCCTAGCCACCCGTGTTCCCTCCGTTTTATTTCCTTGCTTGCCCACTTCAAAACATACGAAGTTCTCATTGTTTACTATACCATAAACAACCAATTTGCATACTTAATGTAACTTAAACAACGACATCATAACCAAGTAATTCAAGCTAAACGTTACATGAATATAATCAACCAAATACTCTAAATATCCAACTGTATCCGCCGAAAAATTGGCCGGAATTTGGTCGAAAATGGCCTGATTATGATGGGCGTGGACTCACGCTCCTCTTCTCTCTCTCGCGTTGTTATCTTCCTCGCCTTCACGTCACTTGCTCGCCATCGTCTGGTTGCGGCTTTGGCTTGCCATAACCAGCCTCCTTCCGTTCGTCTCCTTCCTTCCTCGCCGCTCCTCTCCTCTGTCTTTCTCTGCTTCTCCTCTCGACCCTCTGTTCTTTCTTTTCCTTCTTGTTTTTGTTCCCGTGGAAACAGACCCTCTTCCCCTTCTATTTTTGAGGAATCACCCCCACTCACTGTCACCTAATGACACACAACCCCCTTCCCTTCTCTATAAATGCCACCCTTCACCTTCCATCTCTCTTTATTTTTATTTTCATTAACCTTAATAAAAAACAGACCCCCTTTCTTAACATATTTTGTAAACATAAACACAAATATAATCAAATTATCTCTTTAAAATATAAAATCTCATCGAAATAATAACTCAAACCCATTTCTTAAATTAATAGTAATTTCATAAAATAATTTAATATAATTACGTCAATAAATATAGCACAACTTGTTAATAATAATAATATAATCAAATTTCATTTGAAATACTAGGGTTTCAATGATTTATTAAGCTAATATCATAATTAATAGTAATTAACAAAGATGCTCTTAAAACAAGGCTATTACACTCTACCACCGTTACAAAAAATTTTGTGCTCGAACCTTAAAACCATAAGATTTGAATATAGAAAGACTTATCAAAATCAATAATGAAATATTATAATACTATTTGATTTAATTTAAGGAAAGCAAAGATCTCAGAACTTCATGATCAAAAGTTCAACCTCCATTCATTAACATTTTTGTGTTTTGGCTACCCGATGCCTAGGTTCATCGAGGAGCGAAAACATCAAAATGGTAACCTTGTTAGCATTGAACTTACGTCATTCCATTCCAGGGATCTCATTTGAAAACCATAATAGCTATTGTAACTATCCACTCTTTTCAATATAACCTTAAAGTAAATAATCTTTATCGCAAACTATTTCGAAAGAAAAACTTCGGCAAATTTAAACAAAAGAAACCCTTCCTTTTAAATCCAATAAACTATAATAAATAACTAGTAATAATCCCCGACGATGGCCGAGATTTTTAATTAGGGATAAGTGATGTAATATACAATGAAGAATATCAACAGAATAATAAAAATAATAAGTCATCATTATTTTATTAGTCCCCGGCGATGCCCGAGTTATTAGATAGCGATAACTAATTTAATCTAGCGTGTAAAATATCATTAAAAAAATAAATCATCTCGTTTAGACAACTTAACTCTTGGTTTTTCATTTATATATCATCATTATTGTTGATAGAAGCATCAATAATAATATGGTGGCATAATGGTTGGAGCTATTCATTCCATACATGAGATTGGGGGTTCAAATCTTCGCATTGATATTTTTTTAATATATGAGAATGTTGTTGGATAAAATACTATTCAAATAGAGATGGTGACACGTGGCGGATAGCAACTATTGCTTACGCTTTTCAATATATATATAGATTATAATAATATAAATAACATATAATACTAGTACTCCCAATCAAGGCTATTACATTACTTCACTAAGTGGGTCAAATCGAAAGGTTGTAAGAGAAATGATGACTAGGGATTAGCATAGGTTGGCATGCGTCAATCCATAGTTTTTGACAATAATCCACAATTTGAAACTCCCAAGCTAAAAGAGTGGTTGGCTGAAATCACTTTGTAGTTGTTGCACATCCCCAAACCAATTGACAAGTAGAATCATTTAGCAAGATATTGTCCAATGGCATAAAGAAAAAGTTAGAAAACGCCAAGGGGTTATGGGTTGAGGAACGAAAAATGGTTCTTTGTTTAGTAAGGGCAACAAAACTCTATAGGGGAAGCTCCATTTATGCTTGTTTATGGAACATAGTTGTGCTCGCCATTGAGATACAAGAGACATCTTTGCGAGTTTTGAAATATGATGAAGCAAAGTGGGCAGCAATGAGGATAACACTATATGAACATCCTGAAATAAGGGGCAATCTCTCGCTAAGGATATAGCTTTACAAGCTAAGGATGGTCGGAGAATTCAACCAACGAGTCTCCAGACGCCTGCTCAAGGTAGTTTATCTAGTTCTAAGAAAATTAGAGGACGTTGGACGAGTCCAAGAGATGGATAAGCTAACCCCAAATTGGGACAAAACCTACTTGTCCATTGAAAAAGTTAAGGACGGTACTTACTGCGTGGTAGATATAGAAGGTCATCCAATACTCGACACATGGAATTTGCGTCTCTTAATTATCAAAACCATTTTTGGCAAAAAAATTGATTTTTCATCATTGTGAAAGCCACTTATCAAATACTCTTAAAGGTGGTTTAATTTAACCATATACTTCCTCCGTTTCAAAAAAATAACTACACTTTCCATTTTAAAAAGTTTCAAATTAATGACTACACTTCTCCTTTTTCCTTATTTTAGTAACTTTTTCTCTCTATCTCTCTCCTACCACATATCTTACCCTACAATCTCTCACAAAAAAAAAGTGCCTAATAGTCTGCAAAAGAAAAAATGTACTACCTCCGTTTTTTTTTAGTTGCAATGTTTCTCAAAATTGCGGAAACCAATGCAAAATTTTTAAGTGAGTATTAGGTGAATGTTTGGGTATATAATTAATGGGAGTGGGGACCATTGGGTATATTAATTGAGTAAAAAAGCAAGAGAGAGAAATGTGGGGACCCTTGTTTTTGGCGGCAGTTTGGGAGGGGGTTACTGCTGCTGCTGCTTGTTCCTCAAACTCATCCCAAAAATTTTTGGTGGACTTTTTTCACCCAAAAATTTTGGAGCCAAAATTTCCCCCCAAAAAAACTGCTTCCATTACAACACTCTTTACTCTATAAATAGAGTAAATGAGGACAGTCCTTCCAAACATAAAACACAAATTGTTCACTACTTAACTAATTCACTACACACACAAGCACTAAAACTAAATTGTTCACTAATTAATTACAATTCCATTAAATTAACCCAAAAAAAAAGGAAGGCTGCCACTATTTCATCCCAAAAAACTGCTTGAATAGTAGACCTTCCATGGAAGATGATGATGAGCTTGGTCTTCAATGGTGGATGGATGGCTACGAGGAATGTAGCAACCACATCAATATGGTGCATGAAAATGAAGAAGGCCAACAGCAAGAACAACATGAAGAAGTACAGCAGCAAGAACAAAATCAGGTAAGCAAAAAACATGAACTTAGTTTGGAAACAAGAAGAAAAATTGTTGATGAATTGTTATTTAATGAGGTAAATGGGAAAATACCAAGGGGAAAAAAAACAGAAGTTGCATGTAAATTTGGGATACATTTCACTACTTTGTACAGAATATGGAAAGATGCACAAAACCAAAGAAGATTAGGGAATGTTATAGATGTTAGGGCAAAAAAACAAGGAAGAGTTGGTAGAAAACAACTTGAATTTCAAGAGGAATCGCTTCAGTCAGTGCCTTTACATAAGAGGACAACACTAAGGTCAGTTGCAGGAGCACTGAAGTGTGCCCAGTCCACAGTTTGGAAAATGGTGAAGAAAGGCAGATTGAGGACTCATACAAGTACAAACCACCCACTACTAACAGACAAACATAAGATAGACAGGATGCTGTGGGTATTGAAACACATTGAACCACAAAACAGAGATGAGTCTGCTAGATTTGTGAACATGCACAACATAATACACATTGATGAAAAGTGGTTTTATCTAAATCCAGACATGAGGAGCTTCTATTTACTCCCACATGAGGAAGATCCATATAGGTGTCAGCAGTCCAGGAGGTTCAAAGTGAAAGCCATGTTCTTGGCAGCCACATCATGGCCTATGAAAGATGAAAATGGGGGCATGCTACATGATGGGAAGTTTGGGATTTTTCCATTTGTGAAGAGGGTTGCAGCTAAGAACAGAAGTAAAAACAGAGAGGCAGGCACACTTGAAACTAAAGCAATTGAAAGTGTCACCAAAGAAGTCATCAGGGACATGATTATCAATCAAGTCATACCATCTATCATGAGATGTTGGCCAACAGGGGTATCTAAGGACATATACATCCAACAAGATAATGCAAGACCCCATATACAGCCTAATGATCCAGCTTTCATAGCTGCTGCCACTGCAAATGGTTTCAATATTCAACTAATATGCAAACCAGCTCAAAGTCCTGATCTTAATGTTTTAGATTTAGGTTTTTTTTCAGCCATACAAGCATTACAGTATAAGTCTTTCCCTAAGAACCTAGAGGACTTGGTCACTAAAGTTCAAGATGCTTATGATTTTATTGATCCAGAAGTGTTAAAGTATACATGGTTACAACTACAATATGTGATGTTAGAGATCCTAAAAGTGAAGGGAGGGAACAACTACAAGCTCCCTCACCATGGTAAAAGGAGGTTAGAGAGGCTTGGTTTATTACCAGAAAGTGTCCCTGTTGATCAAGTCTTAGTTGATGAGGCAGTCAAATATTTGAATGAAAGGTTTGTTAGTGTGGGTGAAAGTATAGAATTCATAGATGAAGAACAACAATGAACATCATGTGGATGGAAGTTAGGATGCTGTCTTTTGGGTTTAAAAACATTTTGTGAAACATAGTTAGGAGCTACTTTTTGGTATATACACAATGATCATGGCAAGACTGTTAGCCAAACCTAGGTTAGACACATTATTATCTTACTCCCTTTTTTGAAAATGTATGAAGTAAATATCTTAGTAGTTGGGGGAAGACCAAGGTTTGTATGCAGTCATGTTTAGAAAGACTCAATATGAAATGAAAGAAACTTTTTGGTGTAAGTTTAATTGCTTTTAATTATTAGTTGAGCTTTGTGGCATATAAGTTTATAGTGGCAGTGCTAAGCTTAAAAAAACATCATTTGACTTCTTTGCATCCATCAGGGGTTTCTTTTTAACTCAAATTAGAAGTAGGGTTAGTTTCCTCAACATACTGGTTATTTAACCAAGTATAGAGCTATCTCACCCCCTACTTCTTAGAATTACTAAATTGAGTCCCTTCATCATATGGATGCTTAGGTGACAATAAAAGGGGGGACACAATAAGTGTGGTGCTGCCTATCTTTGATACTAGGTGTTCAATAGCATGCTTAACATCATTAGCCATATCCTCTTAAAAGTAGGGACTCAATGCATAACAACATAATCAAACAACATCTATAATCACAGAAACATGGATAAATGCCTTTGAGGCAGCATCACCAGCAGTAACATGATATAAGTCAAGCAAGATAACCACATTAATGAACATTATAAGCCTTTGAGGCAGCAGCACCAGCAATAACATGATGTAAGACAACGAACAACAATAGCATCATAGGAGACGCAATTTCAAAATGGTGGCAATGTAAACAGGAGGCAGGAAGAACAATAAAGAAAACCAAATAAACAGTGGAGTTCATAGAAAACAAAACCTCAAAGAGAGGGATTTCCTCTCATTAAAAGGAAGCAATGAGTATCAGGATCAAGCTCTGAACTAGTACAGGGACTCAATGGGATGTCTGGTCCAGCCATCATCCCATCATCATAATCCTCCACAAGTTTAAACAATCTCAGATTATCGTACTCATCATCCTCAACAAACATATCATGCTCCCTACCAGGATTTGGACCGGATACCATGAAGTAACCATCAACATGCACATCCTTCTCCACCTTCACCTTTTCTTTCCCCTTACTTCCTTCCTCCTTCTCTTTTCCTTTCCCCTTTTTTCCCCTGTCCTTCACCCCAGAAATGCAAAGGGCCTCTAATTTCCCCTTCCCTTTGTTCTTGGAACCAGAAGGTGGTTCGTGTGCTGCAAGTGCACATACAATTATGCGCTCAGGGGTAGTAGGAGGAAGGGGAGGAGCAAAACTAACCCTTTTTTTCCCAGATCTGTTCCTCTTGGGCTCAGAGAGAACAACCTCCTTTTCCTCTTCAACTTTCTCTTCCTTCACAACATTCTCGACCTTCTCCTTCCCCTTTGATTTTGGATTTCGCGGAACAGGAAATGCCAAAGCCCTAGCAACCCTCATCTTCTGCATATCTTCAAAATCATTACAATCTTGAACTACCCTCCCCAAAGCGTTTAGGGCGTAGGGTTTCAGTAATTTTTTTGCAACACCATTTTTGTAAATCCGTTTTGGCCATGGAGAATCATTTTTGAAGCTTTCCATAATTTCGAAAATGGTTTCAGATTCGAAATCATCTTCGGTTTCAAAGAAAGCGTCTTCCAAAGGACTCAAATCTGGGCAGTAAATTTTTTTGGGACTCATGGCGAATTTTTGGTTCAAGAACGAGAAAGGAAGAAGTGGAACAGATGGAAGAAGAGGAAAGGAATGAAGAGGAGTGGAGGATTATCAGATCTGGGAAGAAAGAAGGAGAGGGATGTGAAGAGAATTGAGAGGAAAGTGAAGAATGAGAGAGTTTCAGATCTAGGGTTTGGTGGAAGAGGGAAGAACAGGGAATAAGAAGGTGAAGAAATCTGGGAAACTGACGAGAAATGAAGGGGTGGGGAGTTTAATTGGGGTTGGGTAGATACATTTAATTGGGTTGGGTGGGAAATTGAATGATTTTTGGTGGGAGTAATTAAGTTAAGTGTTGTTATTTAATTAGATTGTAATGATGATGTTATGTTTCTTAATTGTAGTTTGTAAGGGTAAAATAGTAATTTCATAAGGTTTTTATTTACTAGAAATAGAAAAAAATAGAAACATTGCAACCTTTGGGAAAATTCCGTTTAAGGAAACCATTGCAACTAAAAAAAAACGGAGGTAGTAGTTATTTATTTGAAACGGATGAAGTACAAAAGTCTGAAGTCAATAGTCAATGAACTCCACCATTTAAAAAACATAATCTCCAAAAACTAGAACTAGCTACTCAAACTTAAAACTCGAAAGAGTACCACCCAAAAGATTTGGTAAAATTCAAACTCTAAAATCTAAAATAGGGAGGGCGGGAACTTCTCCCACGTCATCCATCCGCAATCCATAATCCGTGTAAACCCACTCTGCGCAATCTCTACCTTAGATTAACTTATTCATCAACGGTCCTCGCTCCTTTCGGTCTCTCCCCTTTCATTCCTCCACCTCTCGCATCATCATATAAACCCCAAGTTTCCTCTACCCATCTTCAACCCGCTTCTTTCACTTTCATTTCCTAACCCAATATCAATTGCAGTCCCTCTTTCTCCATTCTCTCTCTTGCTCCTTTTAAAAAAATGGCACGTACAAAGCAAACCGCTAGGAAATCCACCGGAGGAAAAGCCCCCAGAAAGCAACTGGCCACCAAAGCCGCCAGGAAATCGGCACCTGCTACCGGTGGAGTGAAGAAGCCACACAGATTCAGACCCGGAACTGTTGCTCTTCGTGAGATCAGGAAGTACCAGAAGAGCACTGAGCTTCTTATAAGGAAACTTCCATTCCAGAGATTGGTCCGAGAAATTGCTCAGGATTTCAAGACTGATCTCCGCTTCCAAAGCTCTGCTGTTGCTGCACTTCAGGAGGCTGCAGAGGCTTACTTGGTGGGTCTTTTTGAGGACACCAATCTCTGCGCCATTCATGCTAAGAGGGTTACTATTATGCCTAAGGATATCCAGCTTGCTAGGAGGATTCGTGGTGAAAGGGCTTAATTTAAGTTGAATTTCTAGGATTAGGATTAAGATTAGGAGGTTAGGGTTTTCATAGTGGAATTTGATGGTTAAGTTGGAAGTACTATAAATCATTGTAGTGGCGATGCTTAGTCAATGAAAATGTTGACACTTAGTTTTACTAATGAATATATCTCTCTGTTTTGTTAAGATTAGTGCCCATTAAAGATTTGTTTTTTTCTTTAAAAATTTGTCTATGATGATTGTATTTGATGTCAATCGAATTAATGATTTAGATTGGCTTTGCCCACTAGATGCTGAGCGTTGGAACATTGCATATGATTGATATCTTGACTGATGAACTACACTTCCTATTTGTACCAATATTTGTTGGTGGTATCTCACTATCTCTAGTGTTGTGGTCTAAATGAATGGAGCAAAACATCAAGTAAAAGATTGTTCTTAACCTCTTGTTTGCAAGTTACAGATCAATGACTAGTGTTCCATCATGTTTACGCCACTCAAAAGCACGTGGCCTTGCCATATCAATTCCTCCTTTAATTTGAGATTGTTGTCACCTCTGGTGTAAATGAAATTATCGTCAGATTTCCATGACTTGTTTCAGTTTTTTGATGCCAAATCCTGATAAACACGGTGAATTTAACGAGAATTTATAAACGTCAATTTGGTGGAGTCTCACTTTGGTATTTTTGTAGTTGTTTGTAAAATAAAGGGTAAAAAAGGAAGACAATTTACAATGAGCAATTCATAATTTTTTTTCCTGTTTTCTTTGGATTTGCTGTTACTATCTTTCCTTACCCTCTAACCATGGTTCGTACTTTGCACGCGCGCTTAATCTCTTACTCACCTTGCTTTGAATTTGCATTCCCATGCAATCATGCATTATGCAAAGTGTTTCTTCAATTTCCGGTTGGAGTTTTACTCTTTAAATACACCAAAAAAAAGAAAAGGCAAGTACTGCCTGCACTTGTTAATCACGAGAAGGTAAAAGGTACACCTTAGTGTACGTACCTCTATATACACCAAATGAGTATGAGTTGGTTAAAATGAGTACAAAGCAAAATGAGTATGAGTTGGTCAAAATGAATATGAAGCAAAATGAGTACAATCCAAATAGTATGAATATTCCAAATGATTATGAATTACCTAAATGAGTATAAAGTCAAACGAGTATGCGTTAGCCTAATAAGAATTTTTCAAATGAGTATGAGTTTTTCTTGTCAAACCTATATTCCTATTTCAATCACTCTATACAATATCCAAATGAGTATAAGTTTTCCAAATGAGTATGCGTTACCTAAATGAGTATAAAGTCAAATAAGTAGTCAAATGAGTATGAGTTGGGTTGAGTTTTTTATTTAATTTTTTAATAATGATATTTCTTGATTTATAAAATAAACATACTGATTTGAGTTTATTCATGTACCATTCATTAAACATACTTGAATGCTTATAAATGAGTATAAAAATGTCCAAATGACTATGAAAGTTGTTCAAATAAGTATGAGTTTTCAAATGAGTTTGTGTTGAGTTGGGGTTTTATTTAAGGATAAATTGTGAATAACCACCTGTCAGATACACCAATTTCAAAATAACCACCCAAATTATTTTGCATTTAAATAACCACCTCTACTTACGTTCACGTTTTGAAATACCCACCTCTTAACGGAAAATCTTAACACCGTTAGTTTTAATGCTCAACTTTTTTAACTCTCTCCAAAATTTCACTAATTACCTTACTAATCTATAATTTGACTGGTCAAATCATGATTAACATTTTAAAAAATTTTTTTTATTCAATTTTACAATTTTTTAAACTATAGATTTTTGATATATGATACAGTAATGGACACAAATTTCGAGACAATATTTAATCGCGTTTTTAATACTCAAGACGACGTTTTTTCGAAAAACGGACACCATCGTACGCCCTTTATGGGCACGAATTTTGAGATTCCCTACGAAACGAGTACCTACAAGCCGGCTTTTTGAGCACGTACTTCGAGACGCCTTTTTCAGATGGAATACAAAGATTTTTCGAAAAACGGACACCGAATCATGATTAACATTTAAAAAATTTTTTTTTATTCAATTATACAATTTTTAAAACTATATATTTTTGATATATGACACGGTAATGGACACAAAAATTTCGAGACAATATTTAATCACGTTTTTAATACTCAGGACGACGTTTTTTCAAAAAACGGACACCACCGTACGCCCTTTATGGGCACGAATTCTGAGATTCCCTACGAAACGAGTACCTACAAGCCGGGTTTTCGGGGCACGTACTTCGAGACAATTTTTGGGATGGAATACGTTTTTTCGAAAAACGGACATCGCCGTACCTACAAGCCGGTGTCCGTTTTTCGAAAAAACTTTGTATTCCGTCCGAAAAAGGCGTCTCGAAGTATGTGCCCAAAAAGTCGGCTTGTAGGTATTCGTTTCGTAGGGAATCTCAAAATTCGTGCCCATAAAGGGCATACAGTGGTGTCCGTTTTTCGAAAAAACGTCGTCTTGAGTATTAAAAACGCGATTAAATATTGTCTCGAAATTTGTGTCCCTTACCGTGTCATATATCAAAAATATATAGTTTAAAAAATTGTAAAATTGAATAAAAAAAGATTTTTAAAATGTTAATCATGATTTGACCAGTTAAATTATAGATTAGTAAGGTAATTAGTGAAATTTTGGAGGGAGTTAGGATAATTTAGTAAGAATTTGGGCATCACACTTAACGGCGTTAGAAAATTCCGTTAACAGGTGGATATTTGAAAAAGTTAAGGAAATGAGAGGTGGTTATTTAAACACAAACAAAAATGGGGTGATTATTTTGAAATAGGTGTATCGTGCAGGTGGTTATTCACAATTTTTCCTTTATTTAAATTTCTAATTAGGATATCTCTTGATATAGAAAAAAAGTTTACTCATTTTAGTTTTATGTACTCATTTATTAAACATACTCCAATGTCCGAGTAATTATAAAAGTTGTTCAAATAGTTATATGAAAAAAATAAAATAAAAATCAAATTAAAAATGTGCAAGTCAGATTGGAGAAAGGAGTCGAACCCCCTACCTCCATTAGATGAGAAGCGCCCTGACCACTGAGGTAAATCTTCTTTTGTGATAATATTTGGGCATGCAAATTATATTCTAATACCCGGGTGTACCTACCGCAAGGTACACCCGGATGTACACAATAATCCGCGGTTAATCACTCCACAAGTAATTACTAATGCAAATTCGTTACTTTATGATTTTTGTTGCAAATCACCCACCATGACCCAGGTGTGAGGTGTTCCCAATGCATGGCTATTTATCACAATATTGGCCAAGTATTATCTAACTCCTTTCTAAAATGTTAAATTAGTTTATAGATCCGGTGATGTCTCGGCTCCATTTTTATGTTTAAATGAACTAGTATAATATTCTTCACATGATTACTTTATCATTTTTAATAATTAAAAAATTAGGCACATTATATTATATAGAATAAACAGTTGAAAAGGGTCATGAAAGATACCTCTTCACTTTTTATCAAATCTTGATCAAGGTAAAATGAATTGTTAATTTCAATTTGGTAACAAAAAGGGATATGACTTTGGCCCTGTTCTTTTGGCCCGCAAAGAACTAAATTGAACTGAAATTGATGGCATGAACTGAACTGTACAGAAATTAATGGTACTGAACTGAAATTATTTTTTGTAATTTGAATTATAATGATAATACAATATAATAATAATAACAATTATTAGTATAAATAATACTTAATAATAATAATATAATATACTACTACTACTAATAATAGTAATACTTAATAATAACAATACTCCATCTGTCCCAGAAAGCTCTATACACTTTCCTTTTTCATCCGTCCCAAAAAGCTCTATACATTTCTTTTTTTGGACATGGCTCACTACTAGTACTTCTTTTCACTTTGCAACCATGACCCACTACTCTTTCATATCCAAATGAAACAATACTCCACTAACTCCAATGCAAATTGAGGTGAATGAGAATCTTTTTAATTTTATATTGTATAAAGTGTATTTTGATACCTTTTTGCTTTTGAAAAAGTAAAATAGAGAAAGAAAAGTGGGTGACTAGGAAATAAATTATCCTAAAGTGGGCCATTAGTAAGACAAAAATAAAAAAAGTCTAGCACATAATGTAATATCATCACCTTAAAAGTTGTTTCCTCTATTTTTATGAGGTATATGGAGTTGGCTGAAGTCAAACTGAGGGGATAACGTTCATGGATTCCGTGAAATGGTCTTCATACTTATAGGATAATCTAAGTGTGTTCACCATTATTATTGTATTATCCTTAAAGACAATATAAGACTATTATATAGTTTGTGGGCCCATAACCTACTGATTTATCGTCATTTTCCATTGTGTATTATTGCTAATTATGAATAATTAAGGTCTCATAAGTTCGGGACATTACAATTATAATTAATAATAAGTAATTTTCTATTATTTGTATTGATATGTTAATACTTGATGATGATTATATAATATCACTGATATCTAAAAAGTAAATTAATATTACTAATATCATATTAGAATTATTAATATAATAATAATTAGTAATAAAAATAATAATTGAGTCGGACCGCACAAAATTGATACATAAACTGTTTTAACGCTATTTGATTGGTATATGGGCAAATAAATGTAGATTGGTTTGTACTTTCGATGAAACCACGGTTTGCGGTTTTGGGTTGGTCTATAATAATTATAAACCAAACTGCACCACAATAGTATCTTTAGTATTCAACGTAACGACGATTTTGTACCTTAAATAGTAATATTATTAATTTTTTCAATATCTACTAGTTTTTTGTAGCTTATTTATATGATGTAATAATGAATATCTAGTCGGTAAAATAAAACAACATTCAATTTAGAAACCTCGTGTTGAGATAAAATATGGTTAAACCACAAATTGCATCAACCTAAACTATGCTCCGCCCTAATAATATTAGTAATGATATTGACTTTAGTTGATCTAAGTTATTTTGGTAGCAAAATATATTATGCTTTGGTATGACATTGAATGTGTTTTGATAATAAAATGTATATGTTTTGGTAGTTGATTTGAGTTTAGTTGATCTAAGTGGTTTTGGTAGCAACAATTTTATATTTTGGTATTACATGTAACTTGTTTTGGTAACAAAAGGTTTTCTATTAGGTAGTTGATATGAGTTAAGTTGATGTAATTTGTTTTGGTAGGAAAAAAATTATACTTTGATGTTACATTGAAAGTGTTTTGATAGCAATAGGTCTTCTGTTTCGTGTTTGTGTGAGTTAAAACGATCTAAGTTGTGTTAGTAAGAAAAGATGTATGATTTGGTATTACGTTGAAATTGTTTTGGTAGCAATAGGTATATGTTTTGGTAGTTGATTTGAGTTTAGTTGATCTAAGTTGTTTTGGTAGAAAAAGTATGATACTTTAGTATTACATTTAACTTGTTTTGGTAGCAAAAGGTATATGCTTTGGTAGCGAAAGGTATATATTATGGTATTACATCTAACTTGTTTTGATAGTGAAAGGTCTTTGTTTGGAAGTTGGCGCATTTTAAAAATAAAATATGGACGTTGGCGTAATTTAAGTAATTGCCATAACTTAAGAAGATGTCGTAATGTAAGTAATTTTCATAACTTAAGTAATCATTTTCTTACGGGTTGGCGTAGAGTTACGAGTTTTTCACTCATTTTGTAATTTTTCTATGTATTTCTTGTTCCTCTATTTTTATTAAAATAATGAGGTATATATTAGAATTATTAATATAATAATAATTAGTAATAAAAATAATAATTGGGTCGAACCGCACAAAATTGCAACATAAACCTTTTTGACGCGATTTGATTAGGGTATGGACAAAACAATGTAGATTGGTTTGTACTTTTGACACAACCACGATTTGCGGTCTTAGTTTTGTCTATAATTAAAAACCAAACGACACCACAATAGTATCTTTAGTATTCAATGGAACGACGATTTTATACCTGAATAAATAGTAAGATCATATAAATAAGAAGTTGTTTTGGTATAATATCAAAGCTTAGTTCATCTAAGTTGTTTTGATATCCTGAGTATCATGCTTTAGTATTGCGTATAAGTTGTTTGGTACCAAAAGGTCTTATGTCTGTTAGTTGATTTAGTTGAAAGAAGTTATTTTGGTAGGAGGAGTTTTAGCCTTTGGTGTTACATATAAGTTGTTTTGGCACCAAAAAGTTAAATGTTTGGGTAGAATGTCTAAGTTTAGTTCATCTAAGTTGTTTTTGTACCCATATTATCATGCTTTTGTATTGCATATAAATTGGTTTGGTACCAAGAGGTCTTATGTCTGTTAGTTGCTTTATTTGAAAGAAGTTGTTTTGGTAGGAGGAGTTTTAGCATTTGGTGTTACATATACGTTGTTTTGGCACCAATAAGTTATATGTTTTGGTATGATGTCTAAATTTAGTTCATTCAAGTTGTTTTGGTACCAAAAGTATCATGCTATGGTATTGTTTATAGGTGGGTTTGATACCAAAAGGTCTTATATTTATTAGTTGATTTGGTTGAAAGAAGTTATTTTGGTCTGTGGATATAAGGGTTCGTTCTTTTCAACTTATATATGCTTACATGAACTTATCTGAACTAATATGAACTTATCTTAACTTATCTTAACTTATCTAAACTTAACTGAACTCATATAAACTTATTAGACCGTATTAGACCTTATTCGACCTTATTCGACCTTATTTGACCTTATTAGACCTTATTAAACTTTATTAGACCTTATTAGACCTTATCCGACCTTATTAGACCTTATCCGACCTTATTTGACCTTATCCGACCTTATTTGACCTTATCCGACCTTATTTAACCTTATTATTATTATTATTATTATTATTATTATTATTATTACTATTATAAACAAATATCATACAACCTACAAGAAATTATTATTGTTATTATTATTATTTATTATTTTTATCATTATTTATACTATTTCCATTATCTCTACTATAATAATAATTACACTATTATTACTATTTTTCTTATTATGTTAATTTTTATTATCATTAATACTACTATTATTATTATATTTTTATTATTCAAATTATTATATGATTACTATTATATTTCTATAATTATCTATTATTATTATTCTATAAGTCATTTTTTGTTGTTATTGTTATTATTAGTTATTAATTTCTACGGAGGCAAACTTAAAAGATGCATATTAATAGATTCAAGAGAACAACCACCAACTACAATAGTTAATATTCATAGGATTTACAAACGACAATCCATAAAAATCGATATCCCTTATTCATGTAGACGAATAAAATTCTCAAGCTTACAACAAGCAACGGTGATAGCCCCAATGAATATAATAATAATAAATATTATATAATAAATAATAATAATAAATATTATATAATAAATAAAATAATAAATAATAATTATTATTATAATATTGTCAATAATAATAATAGTAATAATAATAATAATAATATTGTTATATAAAAAATATATAAGAACCTTATTACACCTTATTAGACCTTATGAGACCTTATTAGACCTTATTAGACCTTATTAGACCTTATTAGACCTTATTCGACCTTATTAGACCTTATTCGACCTTATTCGACCTTATTCGATCTTATTAGACCTTATTCGACCTTATTAAACCTTATTCGATCTTATTAGACCTTATCTGAACTTATAAGGACTGAAAATAAGTTGAAAAGAACGGACCCTAAGTTGTTTTGGCACCAACAAGGTATATGTTTTGATATAATGTCAAAGTTTAGTTCATCTAAGTGGTTTTAGTACTCAGAGTATCATATTTTGGTATTGCGTATAAGTTGGTTTGGTACCAAAAAGTCTTATGTCTGTTAGTTGATTTAATTGAAAGAAGTTATTTTGGTACGAGGAGTTTTAGCCTTTGGTGTTACATATAAGTTGTTTTGGCACCAAAAAGTTAAATGTTTTGGTATAATGTCGTAGTTTAGTTCATCTAAGTTGTTTTGGTACCCAGAGTATCATGCTTTGGTATTTTCATATAAGTTGGTTTGGTACCAAAAGGTCTTTTGTCTGTTAGTTGATTTAGCTAAAAGAAGTTGTTTTGGTAGGAGGAGTTTTACCCTTTGGTGTTACATATATGTTGTTTTGGCACCAAAAAGTTAAATGTTTTGGTATAATGTATAAGTTTAGTTCATATAAGTTGTTTTGGAACCCATATTAACATGCTTTGGTATTGCTTATAACTTCTTTTGGTACCAAGAGGTCTTATGTCTGTTAGTTGATTTAAAGGAAAAATTGCCTAGAATAATGCAACCATTTGCCCATTCACATATAATAATGCAACCTAAATATTATTATAGAATAATGCAACCTTAATACCCCATTTTTGTAAACAGGATAAATGACCCCATTTTGAAATTAATATTCTGATTCAAAGTATTAGTTTTTGAAATCATATATTAAAATTTGTAAAAAAAAAATGAATGTAGCAAATAAATTGAGACGAAGGGAGTATGTGATTAATATTGTTTGGGGATTTTTTCAGCAATAAATGTTATAAAAATCTATCAAAGCAAGCAAAGTTGTTTAAGAAGAGAAAATAAGGTTGAAAAATGATTTTTCAAAAATTATTTCAAAATATATCAAGATTGGTTTCATTTTATAGGTCATGGTGTTACTAAACACAACCCGTATTTACTACCTTACAGCCCGTATTACATAGTAAATTATCCAAAATACCCTTACTAAACATAACTTGTGCCCGTTATTTTATTTTTCAGAAAAACAAAATTCAATTTTTTTTATTAAAATTGAATTTTCACGAAACCGGATGGTGTTTCCGGTTCCGTAAAAATTCATTTAAAAAAAAGATTCAAAACAAATTTTTGCAAAGATTTTTCACGGTACCGGAAACTCCATTCGGTTCTGTCAAAATTCAATTGTTAATTTTTTTTTTGAATTTTTTTAAAAGGAAGTGAGTGAAGGAAGAGGGGGTAATATAGACTTTTCTACCACGTATTCATATGTATACGGGCTGTGAGCTAGTAAATACGGACTGTGTTTAACCGCACACTATATTTAACTTGTTTTGGTAGCAATATTTCTTATGTTTGGTAGTAGATATGAGTTAAGGTGATCTAATTTATTTTGGGTATCAGATTTAAATCATATCTTAAATTATAAAAAAATGAATGTAGAAAATAAATTGAGACTAAGGGAGTATATGATTAATATTGTTTGGGGATTTTTTCAGCAAAAAATGTTATAAAAAACAAGCAAAGTTGTTTAAGAAGAGAAAATAAGGTTGAAAAATGGTTTTTCAAAAATTATTTCAAAATATATCAAGATTGGTCTCATTTTATAGATCATGAAAAAATACGACCGTTGGTAATTTTTTTATATTTTTTTGACTTTCATTTTTGGAGAAAATAGCCATTAGATAATTTAAACAACTTATTTTCTCTCTCCTTCTTGCACCAATGACCAAGTGACAACACATTGTAATTTGTTTTTTTTATTGTGTGGTGGAGTCTCTTTGGACTCCACCAAATTGTCACCAATAGTTTCTCGAATTTAACCCTTATGCTAGCGTCAAATAATCAATTCTTCTGTGTTTTTGTTTTATCTTCTGGTAATTGTAAGACTCAGACATTAGCTACAGTGTTAAGGTAGGAAACTTTGAGGTACTGGAGCTCAAGTTCAATAAGAATTAAGTAAAGATGTAGCAAAAAGAGGGTTATGATTTAGAAGGGTGTATAAGTTCATAACATTAGGGTATGTTTATTGGAAGTTTTAAGGTGGAGTCTTAAGGTGAAGTCTTATGATAAGACTTTGTAGAGTCTTATTAGAGACTCCCAATAAACATACTTTGAGACTTGGGGAGTCTTAAGGGTAGTCTTAGAAATCCAAGACTCATCTTAAGACTCACCTTATAAAAGAAAACCAATAGTGTGTTGCCACGTGTCAATATAACATGATCAAATTTTGTTGGGGAGTCTGAAAGGCAGTTTGAGGGATAAAGATCAAAAGTGGAATGGGTCTTATGTGAATCTGAAATATTAAAGAGTAGATAAAGTTAGTGGAAATCTGATGTGGCAGAGTCTGAAATATGGAAGGAAGTCTTATGGATAAACTCACCTTTAGGTTGAATCCCTACTAAATACTTAAATTGATTTGAAGACAAGAAAGAGTGAGATAACATCCATGAAATATACGAATTATCTACTTCCTCTGTAACACATTACTTGCAATGATTGGACATAAAGTGTGAGTAGAAAATGTTTAATCGTTGCAACTAATCAGTTACGGAGGGAGTATCAAATACAATGTTTTGAGGAAGCACAAGGATCACGGGAAAGTACGAAGTAACTCTTATGGATATCGCTTAGCAAGAGAAGAGAGAGTGAAAAAGATACTATTTAGAGCACCCACAACGCTAGGGGGCTCCAAATCCCTTCATAATCTTTTCTCTCCAGCTCTCCTTTTGCCACATCAGATTCCACTAACGTTTTCCATTTACCTTTTAATATTAAAGACACCTTCCTGCAATGCTAAGGCTCCAAATACACTATTCATGTGTACGCCACCTTATTTTCTCTCTCCTACTCATAAGTTAACCATATATTTACACTTAGTTTTATTCATATTAATGGATGATAAATAAAACTAATGCAATTATATACTCCCTACGTTCCTATTTTTCTTTTTGGGATGTTTCTAAAAGTTCTTCCCATTTTGAATCTATTCCATTTTAAGAACATTTATTTCCCCATCTTACCCTTCAACAACCATTTACAACACTTTTTACTTTTTGTATTACACATGGGCCTATTTTAGAATAATTTGTTTCTCAATCACACACTTTTCTTTATCTCTCTATTACCTTTTCAAAAGCAAAAAATACCAAAGTACACTTTATACAATATAAAATTCAAAAGATTCTCATCCACATCAATTTGCACTGATTTCTCCCCATATTCCAAATGGGAACGAAGGGAGTAATGATTATTATATATTAATTATCGTTGTGTTTACTTATTCGAAATCGTCGTGTTTACTAATGCAATTAATTTTGATTACAACCTTATTTAGATGTATTAAATTAATAAATCATGTATTTTATTGGGGATAAATAGTGTAATTTTCATTATAAAAATTATGTAACATTAATATAAAATAAACGTAATATTAAAATTAAAGAGAAGAGCATTACTGTTGGGACTCTAACTCCATATTATTTTGATGATGATAAACAGTTTGTATTATAACTTTTTGATGTGTGTAACAGAATTCTAAGTGAAATGATGAGCATGGATTTCATGGAAGCTCAAGAAACGGAATAAAAGAAGCTTAGGATTAGTTATATACTTCCTTTGTTATAATTAACTAACTATATCTACGTGCCATTTATGAAATGTGAATATAAGGTGACGAAATATTTTCTTAAGAGTTAAGAAATAATGAGTGATATTAAATTCACATTTGTAGGGGATTTGAGATAAATGTTTTTGTGTCAAACGTTATTGTGGAAAAAACAATTTTGTTAGATAAAGATGAAAGATAAAATCTTTCATCTTTAAGTAACAAAATCATTTTTTTTCACAATAAAAGATTTTATCAAAAAAGGTTTTTTGGTTTTTTCCTTTAAATAAAAATTTCTGATTTCAGTTTTAATAGAAAAATCAGATTTGGAAATCTTTTTTAAAAGATAGATCTTATCTTTGTAATAAGATATTATTCCTTGTAAATAAGACAAGTTTTATTAAGAAATATAAGATTTTTGCTTGGAGAAGAAGGAGAGGTTTTTAGATTATTTAAAGAAAATCATATGCCTACTGCTTTATAATGCTTTTCACGTAAAACATCAAGTGGCAGTGTGAGTTCTTAAATTGAAAAACAAATCCCCTCATACCACAGAGTACGGCACTGTGATATAGCTAGTTAAGTTGTTTGTATTAATCCTCGTATATGCTTATCTAAGAAGCACTTGTTAACGAGGCCTTCATAATACTTCTGTAAATTCATTAGCAACATTTAGAGTTAAGTGTTGGGGAGCACTACTAGGGTTAGTAGTGGGGGAAACTAGTTTGTTTCAAAAGATTGATATTTTGAGTTGAATCTTAATAAGAGAATAGGTAGGGTGGACGTAGATCTCAGAGTTGGGATCGAACCACGGTAAATCTGTGTGTCTTACTTATTATTTCCGCTGCTTAATTGTCTCAAAGTATTTTATTGAGTTTACGAGTGAAAAACGAGATTTACCATTCGTGGCACAGTGCCATAAAGTTCGTTTTTGCGAAAATTCGACTTTAAATCAACCACTCAATTCAACCCCCCCTTCTTGAGTGTTTCCCTGCGTTCCAACAAGTGGTATCAGAGCCGGCTATTCTTATAAGGTTAACCCCTTGAGAATAGTAAGTATGAATTTGCAGGATTCGCATAACAAACACTCAAAGTGCCCGATTTTCAATGGTGATGACTATGCATGGTGGAATGCGAGAATGAGGATCTTTATCCAAGGATCCGATTATGAATGTTGTAAAATCATAAGGAAGGGGCCGTTTCCCATTCAAACCAAGAATGTCGAAGGTAAGATCATTGAAAAAGACGAAGATGACTATGATTCAACAGACTATGCAAAGGCCGAGAAGAACTACAAAGCCATGAGTATTCTCCAATATGGAATTGGACCCAATGAATACTCAAGGATTTCCGCTTGCTCAACGGCCAAAGAGATATGGGACACTCTAGAGTTGGCCCATGAAGGTACAAATGAGGTAAAACAATCTCGCATTGATTTATTAGTTCAACAATATGAATTGTTTATCATGGATAAAGATGAATCAATAAAAGAAATGTTTACTCGCTTTACTATCATCACAAACGAATTGCGTTCTCTTGGAAAAATTTATTCTTCAGTAGAATAGGTTAGGAAAGTTTTAAGAAGTTTGACAAGTCGTTGGCTCCCAAAAATAACTGCTATTCAAGAAGCCAGGGACTTGACAAAACTTCCCGTAGAACAATTAATTGGTTCTTTAATGACTCATGAACTTGTTCTAGATTCTAAGAATCCTACACCAAAGAGCAAAGGTTTGGCTTTAAAAACTGAATTGAAAAGTGATGAGAGTGATAGTGATGATAGTGATAGTGATGAATATGTTACTTTTCTTACTAGGAGATTCAAAAATTTTCTTAAAAATAACAAAACAAGTAATCCTAGAAAGATTGAAAATTTCAAAGGTAAGGACAGTCCCTCTATTTCTAAGAAAAGTGCTACTAAATCTGGTTGTTTCAAGTGTGGTGAACATAGTCACAGGATAAAGGAATGTCCCTTATGGGATGATGAGAAATCCAAATAAAGAAAGGAGCAACCAAAGAAGGAATTCAAGAAGGCAATGTATGCTGCCGTTTGGGGAGACTCGGATTCTGAAGAAGAACAGTCAGAGGCACAGTGCCATAGACAGTGCCATGAAGCAAAGTTTTGCCTTAATGTTACCCAAACTGCTCAGAGTAAGGCACAGTGCCTAGATGACTCTCACTTGTGTCTCATGGCTAAGAATTCGACCTCACATGATGAGGACGAAGATGGTGAAGTAAGTCTCATCTCCTTAAAACCTTCAATAAAGATTTTATCTAAAAACCAACTTGTCACTTTGCTTGAAAATGTCATTGACGATTGTCAAGAAATGAAAGATGAATTTTTAAACATGAAAAAAGAATTGAAAAACATATCCAAACAAAAGGTAGGATTGGAATTGGAATATAAAGGCTTGTTGAAAGACTATAAAGCTTTAATGAAAAATAATGAAGATCTGGAAAAAGCTATTAAGGAGAAAGATACTGAGTTGAATGCCTTAATTTACGAAAAGTCTCTCGCTAAAGAACTTGTTGATAACACTGTGCCATACACTGTGCTGGAGGCCAAAAATCTGGATTTCGAAAATCAAATTAAAACCCTAAATCAAGAGTTAACTGAGTTAAGGAATGAGCGAAAAGAGCCTAATATTACTTACATTCAGTCACCTCAAGATTTGGATTTGAAAAATGATTTCGAAAAGGCTAAAAGGGATTTGATCACGTTAAACGATAAAAATGAAAATTTAAAGATCACAATTGAGTCCCTAAAGGTGGAGCTTCATGAAGCTTGCAAGGCTAACTCTTGAACTAAGATCCCAAAAGGTTTAATGAATTTGGTTGATAACCGAAACAAACAAGGATTAGGATATAGTGACCAGAAACACAGTGTACGGCACAGTGCCAAAAATTTCGAAAGAGACTTTCGTAAAAGGAAATATGTTGGTTTACCTGAATATTTGATTTGCTACTTTTGTTGAAGAAGTGGACACCTTATGTATGACTGTAAGATTAAGAAAAAGTGTGTTGAAAAGAATACCAAGTATGTAAATCAAATATGGGTAAGAAAGGATCTACTTGAAGCTCAAAGAAAGAAGAAAGGACCCAAGCAAATTTGGGTTCCTAAAATTAACAATTGATCTTTTTGTAGGTGAATGTGAGAGGAAGCAGCCTATGGTACCTCCACAATGGTTGCTTAGCACATGAATAACGATAAATTAAAATTCCTCTCACCAGTAGCTTACCATGGAGGGTATGTTACATTTGGCAACAAGTAAAATTATTGACTGTTGGATTAACTTCTAGCAATTGATTTGTGTTATATGCCTTATCTTCCATCATTAATATGTTGAATTGGAGTCCATGACATGTCCATATGAAAATATGTGAAGGGTTCTTTTAATTGTGATTTGGGACTCGCAAGGTCTACTGATGCTGTCCTAATGTCTCGATTCTAAGTTACCGAATTATTAAGCTAAATGATCCTAAGTTGCCGAACTATTGAGCTATGAAATGTTGATTCACTTTTCTAAGGCAAGCTTGATCTTTAGCCCAATATTCTGATTTGCTTCCCTTGAGTTTGATATTTGAACCCTATTTTTTCTTTCTTCACATATGCCTCATTTTAATGACATCCTTCTTTCATTCATCCATTAAACACAATAAGTGCTCTTAACTTGACGCATGATTATGTTTGAGATAAAAGATATGCTGTGAGATGATAAAAGAAGATGCATATATTAAGGGGGAACTTGATGAGGTCAAAATTGAGTTTTATAAGTGATGAAGTGACATGGTGAAAACAATAGTTACATAGTATATGGCACAGTGCTATGGGCCGTATTTCAAGAACAACTAAGGTCACGACTCACTAGTCCTTCTTCCTCGATTATGACATTTCATTGATTAACTCTAGGACTTTGTATATTTTGCATCTCCCTCAGAAAAAGAAGGGAAGGAAGAAAAGAATGAAAAAAAAACCTTCCATAAAAAAAAAAAGGAAAAAGAAAATAAAAGGAGACATTCATTCTAGAGTTCAGTTATGAGATGAAGAAAAAAGTTGTGATGATCATATCTTTGGATTACTGAACATCCGAAGTTAAACTATGCTAGAAGAGAAGCGACTGTCCATCGGCACAGTAACCTGCACAGTGCTAAGTGAAGAAAAATCGAGAATTCTTGTTTTTTAATGTCAAAAACTAAGTTTAAGGTTTGAGCACTTGTTGAGCATATATCCATACCAAATAATTCAAGCTTGCTTACCTTTTTTCCTACCATGATCCTTCACTTTTACCTTTTTCTCATAACTTTGATTTGTGAATTGGACGATTTTCTTGCTTCATAACTTCGGATTGTGAGTTGGATTGTTTCTTGCTTCATGACTTCGGATTGTGAATTGAATCTTGACATAGCACCAGCATCATTAGATTGATATTTGCTTGAGCTACTATTTTGCATGGATAATTGACTTTGAACTATTTCGACGTTGTGTGCCTCCTTTTTGATAATGCCAAAAGGGGGAAGATTTGGTATATAGCAGTATATTAATGCTAGATGTTTATTACCATGTCATCATATCATGTTTGTCAATGTAATGTCTCACATTATTTACTTTCCCATTTGAATTATATATGCTTGTGTTGAAGGGGAAGTTTTATGTGTTTGTCATCATCAAAAAGGGGGAATTTGTTGGGACTCTATGTCCATATTATTTTGATGATGATAAACACTTTGTATTATAACTTTTTGATGTGTATAACAGAATTCTAAGTGAAATGATGAGCATGGATTTCATGGAAGCTCAAGAAACGGAAGAAAAGAAGCTTAGGATTAGTTATATACTTCCTTTGTTATAATTAACTAACTATATCTACGTGCCATTTATGAAATGTGAATATAAGGTGACGAAGTATTTTCTTAAGTGTTAAGAAATAATGAGTCATGTTAAATTCACATTTGTAGGGGATTTGAGATAAAAGTTCTTGTGTAAAACGTTATTGTGGAAAAAACAATTTTGTTAGATAAAGATGAAAGATAAAATCTTTCATCTTTAAGTAACAAAATCATTTTTTTTCACAATAAAAGATTTTATCAAAAAAGGATTTTCGGTTTTTTCCTTTAAATAAAAATTTCTGATTTCAGTTTTAATAGAAAAATCAGATTTGGAAATATTTTTTAAAAGATAGATCTTATCTTTGTAATAAGATATTATTCCTTGTAAATAAGATAAGTTTTATTAAGAAAGATAAGATTTTTACTTGGAGAAAAAGGAGAGGTTGTTAGATTATTTAAAGAAAATCATATGCCTACTGCTTTATAATGCTTTTCACGTAAAACATCAAGTGGCAGTGTGAGTTCTTAAATTGAAAAACAAATCCCCTCATACCACAGAGTACGGCACTGTGATATAGCTAGTTAAGTTGTTTGTATTGATCCTCGTATATGCTTATCTAAGAAGCACTTGTTAACGAGGCCTTCATAATACTTCTGTAAATTCATTAGCAACATTTAGAGTTAAGTGTTGGGGAGCAATACTAGGGTTAATAGTGGGGGAAACTAGTTTGTTTCAAAAGATTGATATTTTGAGTTGAATCTTAATAAGAGAATAGGTAGGGTGGACGTAGATCTCAGAGTTGGGATCGAACCACGGTAAATCTGTGTGTCTTACTTATTATTTCCGCTGCTTAATTGTCTCAAAGTATTTGATTGAGTTTACGAGTGAAAAACGAGATTTACCATTTGTGGCACAGTGCCATAAAGTTCGTTTTTGCGAAAATTCGACTTTAAATCAACCACTCAATTCAACCCCCCCTTCTTGAGTGTTCCCTTGCGTTCCAACAATTACATTCCTTAAAAAATTATAATTTGGATTGTGTGGGTAAATTGGATATTGAGAGAAATTTGGATTTTGGGGGAAATTAACATTTGGATTTTGAGAGTTATTAGGAGATTGTGAGTAATTTCTATAATTATGATTATAATGATTCATAATTATGAAATATAGTTAGAAAGAAAATCTTTTAAGATTATAGAATAGGAAGATAATTAAAGATGATGGGAAGAATAATTTTTTTTTAAATGTCCAGAATATATTCAAATTGGTCTCTATAGAGAAAAAAAAAATATGAACGTTGGTGATTTTTTTAGAATAAGTTTTAATTCACAAAATAACATTATAATTTGTAACGTTAAGAAAATTGTAATGTTACAAATTGTAACGTTATTCATCTCTGAGATGCTACCAGCAGCAGAAAAGTGTGGGAGGGGGTAGCAGACATATGGCGCCATTTGAGTGGTAAGTGTTTTTTTTTGTTGGATGACACGTTTTGCAATTGAATGGGTTTTCTAGTATTAGAGCCCTCCCTTTTTATTTGCCTCCACTTTTATGTGGAACCTATATGCAACGCATTTGGAGCTTATTAGGATCCCATTTCACAAATGGGAGCCAATTAAATCTTGCATTGCTGATGCTCTTAATCATATAGTCGCCCCATATAAAGCAATCTAAGGGGCTATATGGGACTTAGTAGTTAGTAAAAGCTCTTGCTGGAAATAATACCTGTTGAATCCATAAATTAAAGAATGAGAGAAGGAAGAAATTACTCTCTAGTTTCATCAAACACGAACAATCTGCGCCGTGGAAGAACCACTGTCTTAGAAGCAAATTTTGCCACCACTGGTGAAGGTCTTCACGATGACGATGCCCCCCAAGATTAACAAGATATCTTCAAGAACTGCTCAGAATCTCTCAATAGAAGAATAGACTCTCTTATTGTGTTTAGGGTTTCTAATTGAATGCATAATGAAGTGAGGTTAAGAGAGGATATAAAGAAGACAAGGAAAAACGGTTCACTTAACCCCGTAATTAAAAAGAATAAACCGCAAAAACGCGAACGCTTCATAGATCGACATGGCCGTGTCCTCTGTGACACGGTGTTGAACCTCCACGGTCGTGTCGAAATGACCACGACCGTGTCCCTCTAGAATACGAGAATCAGTAAGCAAACTGATTCTCAGTCACTCGTCTACACGGTCGTGTTGAAAACTACACGACCCTGTTTCCTAACATTATTTCTAACAATCCCCCACTAATGCTAGAGGAACATAAACATGAAATTCTGAGCAGTAAAAGGAAGACTTGGTGCATAAATGTCAGTGTCCAAAGGATTGAACTAACACATAGTGCAACTAGGTATTCTATTAACCAAAGAGTGAATTACTCTTGAACTCCTTGACAATAGAAAGGAACCTAGAAACACACACCTCGCCTAAGAGCTTGAGAAAGTTCCGCGATAAACCACAGTATAGTGCTATGAAAGCACAAACGGCCCCACAAATCTTGGGATTCTAATGAGTGCTCTAGAAAAACGTCACAAAGTTTTCCATAGAAGTAGGCCAACCCTTCACACTCACGTAGGTGTTCTCATCAAGTATATACAACATAGACCACCCATTAAAAGGGATATGAGATCATTAAGAACCTAAGTTCAACCTCTCATTCAACAATGGTGTAACCATCAAGTCCGTCTCAAAAGGACCACCCAATGCCTGGGCTATGGAAAAATTAAGAGCTACAAGTGCCCATCCTCACAAACATACTCGGTGTAACCATCAAGTCCGTCTTAAAGGACCACCCAAAAGCCTGGGATATGGAAACATTAAGAGCTACAGGTGCTCATCCTCACAATTGTATGCATGTGGCGTATCATGCATTTATGAATCTGCAATCCACCCACATAGGGCTGCCATACATTGAGAGCATAGGTCACCACACCATCAAATATCCAACAGGTTTGTCACAAGGACCATTGAATCAAGATGTTTGTCCCAACGACCAGTGAAGTATGATGTTCGTCCCAAAGACCAATGAACCATCATCTCTGTCGTATGGATCAATGAATCATCAGATTCGTCCCAAGATCAAGAACTCCCCATACGGGTTATGGATACATCCATCAAGTCCCGTCCTAAAAGACCAGTTGGACCACCCAAAACTGGGCTATGGATCAAAATAGGACAAACGTCCATCACCAGCATCAATTCATCAGGTTCATCACACTAGAACCACCCACAAAATGTCATTGATGCATCAAGAACCAGTTTCACAGCTATCATCCGGTGAATCCATCAAGTCCGATCATGAACCACCCAAGAAACGGGCTATGGACTCCACCTCTAGCCAATTCGTTTCTCTGCTCTCATGAACTCTGTAAGAGTTTCACAATCACATCAAGCTGCATCTCTAGCTCGTGTCTCTCACGAACTCATCATATGTCACCTTACTCATGACATCTCACTATGCAGCCTGAAAAACACAACACAGAGAAAACACAACAGAGCATATGATCTTCCAAAAAGGAAGTGTTATCCAACATATATTCAAAGACAATGCTTCTTGACCAACTCGTTCTTACTATGATCATAATATCCATAGTAGAACATCTAATAAAACACGCTTTACAGTTTCCTTACCACTTACAGCCACTTGATAGGTGTCACAAAACCTTGTGGACCAAAGTGAACCCCCACATGTCTGATCACTCATGGCATTTCAGGAATACCCCATCGACTAAACAAGGGAACAACTTTAGCACCACATCTGCACGGTTGTTCACTACTGCAAAGCTACCATGTCAAGAGCAAACAAATCATTAGTTTATCTATTACTTTAGCACAAACTTCATGAGAATTAATTCTCCACAGTTTATCAGGCTAAAATTAAACAAACTAAGCTGGCACAATTAATTATTTAGAACATCAACTCTCTAAATAATTTCACAATACCAAGCTCACTTTCATCTTGGCTTAAACGTGCTGAATCATTCAGCATCACACAACAACAAAGGTGTAAATCAATTCAGCATATGACCAAACCTGGGAAATGAATTATATCAATGCCAATCATATAAATATACACCAAATCAGATGCATCATCATAAGCCAAGCATCACACAAGTTCAACTCAATGAACTAACTACAAGCTAAGGTGTCATCTATTGACCATATCAAAGCTTTTCAAGCCTTGTCACCAAGTCTACCACTAAAAGTAACTCAACAAACAGGAGGGTTCGAATAATACTACCCCACAAGTTTACCACCCATCAAATGCCCACTAGAACTCTTCTTGATTCATAATCAAGATAACAAACTAATGTCATCAAAAAGCTCAGCTTAGGTAAACTTTATCACATGGTGAGAGAACAAAAACTTAGGTCAACGCCAAAGCCCTAGTGAATCCCTAGCCCATGTCTTGTCATCATTTTCCCATAGGTCGCTCCTTTCAACAACTATGAAAGTCAATAACCACTTAAGGTTTATACTATGGCAGGCAAGACACGTATACACGCAGTATGATAGTCACATAACTCATGTTCACTCATACTATAGTCCTTCTAAACACAACTAGCACAAAACTCTTGCTTTGCTACTCTCGTATTGAAGCACACATCAACCCATATTAGAAGAACACCACAACCATATGAGGTTTCGAAAAACCATGAACATGAACAAACAAATCATACTAAACCGAGTAATGGAAATTTACCAAAGCATCATGGGATTCATTACATAAAACACTCATTCAAGGTGAGTTGCACTCTCATCAAATTTCAGCATTGATCAATCACCACAAACACATAGGTTCTCACACCTCTTTGTGGTACTATAGGACAAAAACCCTATCTCAGTTAGAAACCCCAACAACTTCATACGACTATTTAAAATCCATACGACAAATCAAGGGATTCTAACTCTTAAAAGAAGAGCTCATACACGCTCCAACTGCTGAAAATGACTCACCAAAGTGTCCTGTTCCCCTCGACACGCCATATGCTAAATTATTATTTAGCTCATAGAAACACAACAAACTGCCTCGATGATTTTCATATCATACACAAATCGCAGTTTATAAAACACAATGTAGAGAAGTGGAAGTCCATTACTTCCACAAAGAACTATCTGACAACTACCCATGTAGACAGTTAGATTCTTGAAATATATAATCCATATATGTGAAGTCAGCTTCACGGTGGATTGCACAAGACAGTTGAACTTTGCATCTTCCCAAAGCATAGCACTTCTACCAAATAAAATGAATTTATTGGTAGTGCAACAAGTGTACCACGAACACTATCTACTGCAAAGTAAAACCACGTCAAGAAGGAACTGTCACCCACAATTGGCTTAGAAACATATTAGTATAACTAATTTGAGAATACATTCTCATGTCTCACAACAACCAAAAAGTTGAAGTCATAACAAACTCACGCTGTCCAGAATGACAAGATAGTTAACTCACCCATAACATTCTTTACAAAGCGATATTGAAAATAGGCGTACCTTTTCCAAATCATACAGCATACTACCAGACTCACCTTCATGATCTCATCATGAACTTCCATCCAGGCTTTAGACTTAAGGACTTGAACCTTATTTCAAACTGTGTCTCTAAGAACATATCAGCTGTTACCCCCACATAAAAAGAATACTCACTTTCTTCTAACTTTGTTAGATCATACTAACCAAATAGAAGGTCATCTCAAATCTTACACTTCTGCTCATAAGCATGGAAATATGGGTGGTCTCACTTAGACCTTTAACGATAAAAGATGCTTCAACTCAAGCAAATACAAAAACTCCAAGTTTAGAAAATAGGAAAGGGAATCACGACATACTCAAAAAATCCACCTTCCCCTTTAGGCTTACAGAAATCACATTTCTCAAACTTGGCTCCTTTTCCATGCTCCACAAGTCCATATCTCACTAGATTAGGAAGAAAAGTCTTCAACTCAAGACACTACTAATTATGAGATAAACTGAATCCTAACCAACCAAGAGATTTAGCAATGGACCCCACACAACACACTTAGCAGAATAAATAATCATACTTTGTATAGGCAATTAAAGTCCATTTAGAAAACAAAGTAAACACCAGGAAGTTTTGTTCTCCAACACTCTCAAAAAAGAGAGCCCAAAAAACAGTCCTATTTGTTTCAAACTCTAACTTACCCCCACATTGCAATATAATACAATGATAAATATGTAAATGAAAACAAGCATTGAGCATTCAATAAACATATTATGCAAGTTTAGAGTTTAAAAGCATATAAGATGGTCAGAAAACTTCCCTAAGCACATTGAAGTCTCGATAGCATTCCATGTGCGATTGATCGCTCTTTTTTCAACCTTTGCCCTTTGAGTCAATTCATCGAACACTTGGTGTGCAATCAAGAAACATTATTCCCACACATCATACCAATGATAATCTTGAAATAATAATCTTGAAAAGTTTTAGCGAATCAAATCCAAATTAAATTAAGACTTGAAAAACTAGAACTGCTTGAAAAACACCTTTCCCAGTCGAATTTGGCCTCGACGGGGAAGTGCTCACTACTACGTAGTGAGTCTTTCTCAAAACGCTATTTCCACCCAAAAAACACTACTCAAAAACGCAAATCGGAGACATTTAAGATTTCGCAGATTTTCGTCAAAAACTTTTCGCAAAAATGAATTTGTCATTAAACCCAGGAAAAACATACCATCCAACCAGCCTATTCAAATTAGGGTTTAGTAAGATGATTTTTCACAACAATGAAAACAACAGATAAAAATTTGCTTCTAAATTGTTGGAAATAATACCTGTTGAATCCATAAATTAAAGAATGCGAGAAGGAAGAAATTACTCTCTAGTTTCATCAAACACGAACAATCTGCGCCATGGAAGAACCAATGTCTTAGAAGCAAATTTCGCCACCACCGGTGAAGGTCTACACGATGACGATGCCCCCCAAGATTAACACAGATATCTTCAACCTCGTTCACCCGAGATGGAAGATTGGAATAACTCTCAAGAACTGCTCAGAATCTCTCAATAGAAGAATAGACTCTCTTATTGTGTTTAGGGTTTCTAATTGAATGCATAATGAAGTGAGGTTAAGAGAGGATATAAAGAAGAGAAGGAAAAACGGTTCACTTAACCCCGTAATTAAAAAGAATAAACCGCAAAAACGCGAACGCTTCATAGATCGACACGGCTGTGTCCTCTGTGACACGATTGTGTTGAACCTCCACGGTCGTGTCAAAATGACCACGACCGTGTCCCTCTAGAATACGAGAATCAGTAAGCAAACTGATTCTCATGTCACTCGTCTACACGGTCGTGATGAAAACTACACGACCGTGTACCCCTATTTCCTAGCATTATTTCTAACAGCTCTCACCCAACATACTAAACGGGTAAGGAAGAGAGTAGTGTTAAAGTAAAGGAAAGGCGGGAGAGTACAAATTGGTTATGTAAGTCAACTAGCAGTACTTAGGTCTCGACGATGCTCTGAGATTTTTATGCAATGTAATTTAATAATAGTTATAAAATAATTGATGTCATTGGGAAAAAAGTATCTAAAAAAAATTCATCTCATTTACAATGTGGATTGTGAAAGGTTATACATCATTATTGATTTTTATAGAAGAAGCACTAATAACATGTTGATGGTTGGAACTTCACATTTCATACTCAAGGTTAGGGGTACGAATCTTAACATTGACATTTTTTAATATATGAGAATGAAGTAGATAAAACGTCATTCAAAGAGGAATGGTGACACGTGACAGATTGCAATGCTTGGTTAAGTTGATATATATATATATATATATAACATATATAGATTATTCAAGGATTTATCATTTTAAGATTGCGTTCTCACCACAAAGAAGATTAAGGTATTAAGTTCCTAGTACTGCAAGAGATCTCTGAAATCAAGAGTTTTAGGTTGGTTTCAGATTAGTTCTAAGAAATTACAACAAGTTTAGATAAGTTATGATCAGATACGTTCTAGCTACAACTTATATCATATATCCGCGTGTGGGATAAGCATCATTAATGCTATATTCTTGCCCATTGCTCATATGAATCCTTCCTAATGAAGAAAACTCACTGTAGGGGAAGTTCCAATGAGCAAAATGATAACGTTAGATGTAGGATGCTTGTCTTATACCCGCACGTAGGATGAATAATCTCAATAAGTTCAAATAAGTAGAAGAAGATGAAGATAATATATCCTAAATCAATTTGATGTTCAAGGATTCATCTCTTTAAGTCTAATAATTGACACAAGTTTCTTTTCTTTTTTATTTCCTTTCATATATCCATCTTTTTTGCAATCCTTTCATATTTCCTTACATTGTCATTTTGTCTAATGCCTAATACAATTGTTTAATTCTCCGCGTTTAAAACGACAAAAAAATGAAAAATTCGGTCAGATATTCGATAAAAAAACTTGACTTTTATAATTCGGATATTTACGTATACACGTTTAAAACAGTTTGAATTTGTAAATTTTGGCCAAAAAAGCGGTAACTTTTGGTACATGGCACTATACCATCTTAGCCTAATTCCCTAAAATCTAAATCTCAAAATCTCCTACTCTGACTTGGCCACCGTCCACAACTTGCTGAGAATGAAATCTCACAATAATTTCATCTTGTTGTATTCACTGTTTTAATGATGACAAATAATATTTTTGGACTTTATAGTAAAATGTATATAAATCGTTTTTATCATTTCATGTGTTGGATTTATAATTAGTTTAAGTTAACTTGTGGAGAAATGGTTAAGAGTTTAACCTAATCAAGTTATTTAAATTAATTATTATATTCACTCAAATAAATGATGTGTTTTGAACTTATAGACTTAGATTTTATTTAGGATTTAATTTTATATTTATCCGTTCTTTATTTATTTTATGACTTATGGAAATAATTAATTTAATTATGACTTGGGGAGAAAAGTTTATGAGTTTAACCTAGTCAAGTTATTTGAAATCAATTATTAAGTACTCAAATAGACATAATATGATTTGCTTTGAATTAATCTAATTACATGGAATATTATTTTAAATAAAATAAAATTCCATGATATTAGGTGGAGTATTTCTTGAGGTGTTTATGCAGATTTGAACAAGTCAAATATTAACAAACACTATGTCCATGCGCTTAAAGAAGAAAACTGCCCAGCCAGACTGTTCTTGGAATCTAGGAAGTCAGTTCCTATAATCCAGGAAGTCAGTTGACTGAATACTAAGTCAGTTCCTATGATCTAGGAAGTGCAGCAACCAACTATGACCACTACCAACAGAATGCTACGATTGTGGAGGAAGTGCTAACTGGGTGTGTAACAACTTAGCAACAACTTGCTTATTATAAGGAGCGTGTAACAACCAAGGCTTACTCAGCAACAAACTAATTATGTTACCAGTTCCTGGTTTCTAGGAACAACACAAACTGACTGATCAGTTAGATCCTGGAATTTAGGAGGCGTAACTAACCACCAAGTATTCATCAGTCAACAAGCTAACATCATGCTGATTTAGTGGAGATTGTGGCTGACTAAGACATGGACTTAGTGGGCAAGCTTCATGGGAATAATGGCTACAAACATGGAGATCATGGCCTACAATTAAGCAGCCATAACTACCTTGAAGAGCAAGAATAGGAGATTGTTTAAACTCCTATAAATAATGTGAAGGCTGCACAGAATGAATACTAAGACTTTCCAGATTTTCATGTTCACATTATCTAGAAAGTTTTCATTCTATTTACTCCTCTTCATAGCAAATATATTGTATTCGTTTTCTAGTGTTGTGTGAGAGAAATTTAAGAGAGAAACTTGTGTAATCAAGAGAGAAAGAGAAAGAGAAGACTTCGAGTGAAGTCAAGTGAGAAGACTTCAAGTGAAGTCGAGTGGGAAAGTCACGTGTTCAGGGGGACAAGGTGACTGGGAAAAAGTTCCTAGAGGAACAAAGTGAGAATTTATAATAGGTTGTACTGAGTTGTAAACGCTATTATAAATAAGAGAATTCGGGGTTTCTTCCTAGAGAAGTTTGGAAGAATACCTTGTTAAGTAATCTCTTGTGTTCCTACTACTCTTTGTTCCTACTCTTTTTAGCTTATTCTCTTTTGTTTATTTAATAGTTTTTATATTCCGCAAAAGTATCTAAAATTCCCACAACTACAATTCACCCCCCTCTTGCACTTGATCTAATGTTCATACTAGACTAACAATAGGTATCAGAGCCTGTTTCTCCAGAACCAGCTAACACTGAGGAGACAGATCCTAGACAACATGAACACTATGGGAGAAAATTCAGACGAAGGCTACTCAACCCAACCTCCACGTATGTTCAATGGCAAACACTATCTATTCTGGAAAAAATACCAAGTATGGGAAAAAAACTAGGTGACTTTGAAGTTACAAAGAAAAACGAAAAGGGTGAAGTGGTTCCAAGATCACTCAAAGACTATGACAAAGATGATTTTGTCAAGATGGAGATGAACACCATGAGAAAGGCCATGGTAGCAGCATGGGGGAAATCTGACTTAGACAAGGAGCAGGATCAGTCTGATGAGGTAGCTACAAATCTCTGTCTCATGACAAAGATCGATGAATAAGAGGAACCATCTAACCATAAGGTATGTTTAAATTCCACTGAAGAGGAACTAATAGAATTAAGTAAACTTCTTAATTTATTAATTGAGACATTATATGATTATGAAGAAGTTTTCTTAAAAAGGGATCAAGTAGAACATGTTTTATATGTTACTAAAGAACACACTACTTGGCCTAGAGACTTGGAGTTCAATAATGAGGAAATATTTTTTTGAGCTTTTTGACAGAAATAGAATTATTCAAGAAACATTTGAAAAAGTGAAAAAACATAATTTTCTCTTGAATATGAAATTGGCAGAATTGAAACTTTTTGTTCCTGAAGGAACAATCCCTTCTCCTATTACCAGAATGGATTTTGGAAGAATCAAACTCGATTATGAGATTGCTTTAAAATAAAATGAGGTACTGAAGAAGGAACGAAGATCCTCGAGGAACAGAAACAAGCTTCCTGACGTAGTTAGTTAGATTCGTAAATATCAAAACAAAGGAAGTTATTGGTTTCAATCACAAAAAGAGGTATAAAAGAAAAAATATGTTGATATGCCAAGCAGTAAAGTCTGTTCCTTCTATGGGAAAAGTGGTCATCTAGTGACTGACTTTTCCTCCAAGAAGGAACTAGTTGACAAGAATTCTGATTTTGTTAAAAAGTTCTGGAAAATGAATAGCAACTCAAGTCTTACAAAGGAACCCAAGTCAGACTGGGTTCCTACCACTAACTAATTGTTGTGGATGCAGACTAAAGTGAGGGGGAACAACCCGTGGTACCTCGATAGCGATTGTTCTAAGCTTATGACTAATAACAAATTAAAGTTTCTCTCACTTTTATTTTAAGAAAGAGGAACTGTGGCCTTAGGTGACAATCTTACATGTAATATATTAGTAGTAGGTAAGATTGGCAAACTTAGTCACATTTCACTTTTTTTTTATCGATGGTTTATAGCTTAGTTTACTTAGTATTTTTTAATTTCTGTGACAAAGGGAATATTGTGAAGTTTACTAAAGAGAGCTGTGTATTTAGCAATAACTTTACAGGTACAAAGATACTGGAAGGAACTAGGAAAGGGAATACATAAGTTGTAGACCTCAACCTGGTTCCTAGGAGCAATCTTACATGCTAAAGTGTGAATGAAAAACTGAACATAGTGATGTTAACTATTATGATACTGACTATGCTGGAGACTTGGTAAATCGACAAATCACTTCTAGAATTGTTCAGTTCCTAGGAACAAGCTTAGTTTCTTGGAGCTCACAGAAATAACACATTGTTGCTCTCTCAACAGCAGAAGGAACAAGCAACATGTACGTGATTTTGGTATTAAATACAAATGTGTTCCTATTTTATGTGATGATAAGTGCTATATGTATTTCCAAGTATCCATGCATCATTCTAAGGTTAAGCATATTTATATTAAGCTTTATTTCTCAAGAACTATGTTGAAAATGGTTTATTTAAAGTTGTATTGTGTCCTACTTGAAATCTAATTGCTATTATCTTGACCAATCCTCTCTTTAGAGAAAGATTTGAAAAGATTTGTTTGGAACTAGGGATGATCAGAATAGTATGAAAGTGCCTTTAGTATTAACTCCCTATGTTACATTCTTTTCTAAGTGTGCCCTGCAATTTCATGAATTTTTATTCATACACCTTCAGTCAAGGATAAGGACTCACATTAGTCTCTATAATATTCTCCTTATTGTCCTCACTAGTACATTGAGTAAATAATAATGGAGCATATGTATTTTATTTTGAAGTGTATCAACTGCATGAGTTCAAAATTTTCTTCATTCTTCATTTTCTTATTTTTCCATCATTTCTTTTTCAATCTCTTCATATTCTATACTTCATTCTCATTAGATGAAATGGTTCAACCAACGATTAAGTTCAAAGCCATAATTTGAAAAGTTAATGTTTTAAGAGAAAGGGAAAAGCCACAAAATTATCTGCTTCATAAAACCTCCCAAACATCCCATCATAAAACCCTTCACTCCTTCATTTCACTTTACCTCAATATACTATTTTCCAAAATCATCAACACCAAAGAAAAACATCCAGCCTCTTCTCCAAACTCCCAAATCCTTCACCAGTGACACCCAAAACGAAAAGAAAACAATATGTGTAGATGATGGTTTGTATGACGAAGAGATGAATGTCTTTTGTTCTAATTGTGAGAATGATGATGGTTGGTGTCTTAGTATTGTTATTAAAAATAAAAATAAAATAAAATTTGATTGAGTGACTTGTTTGGTATTCCTACTTTAAAGGTACAAAGAGTATGTGAAGGAAAAGTCCAAATTGATTATACATGGAGCAAATAATGACGAAATATTATATTTCTTTTGTGATCACCCATCTGACCTGTCCCTGGACCAGAAAGACCTTAGCCACATTCATAAATTTCTATTTCAATTGGTTTGACAGTTCCTTGTTCCCAGTATTCCCAGTACCTCCAAAAGAGACCCCACTAATTCATTAGATCTCTCTCTTCTATTGTCTTGCAAATAATATCTATATATATATATTTACCTGTCCTGATTATTACCCATCTAGCCCACTGCATTGTTCACAAAAATCGCATAGCCTATAGAAATTTGATTTCCTATCATTTTGAAAAATTGCAAAGTTAAACTTCCCTCCAAATCTTCCTTTGAACCTGAATCAGAAAATTATCTTACCAAAGATATCCTCTCAATATTGAGTTTGAGTGTGAAAGGTGGAAAATTGGAGTATGAGGCAGAGGAGAATAGGGTCAAGGTGGACAAAGTTGAATCAGTGAAGAGACAGAGATATGAGGAACAAAGTACTCGGGTCATACAGACAGTCATGAAGAGTCGAAGACTGGCAGAACCTAAGTTCCCAAGGAACCTAGGAAGAGTGACATTTGCGAGAAGATTTATTGATACATCTTTTATTATCCGCAAACACCCCTGATTCCAGTCCCTTCCCTGTATCTAAGGATATTAATAATTTGAGTTTTTGGACTTGTACTTAATTAACCATTGAGCAATTGCACTATTTTCTTTTCATTTCTTTTCTATCTTGTGTCCTCCTTAGACATAAGAATTCTTGAACAATTTTCATTTCTTTCTTCATCCATATCCTACATCTCTTTTGGCTATTTGAACTCTGTTCCTGATTGCTTCTTGCTTTGATATGTTTGTTCCTTCTTTAACAACTCTTGGAATGTTTGGATGGCTAATATTATGAGATAATAATGTTAGAGCTACTGACTTGACTTTAGACTGTTTACTCTACTAGTGCTGCAGGTTCACTACCTAGTTTCGATGATGATAAAAGGGGGAAGAGTTATTGGCATGATTAAAAAATTTCTGAAACTACATAGTTCCTACTACTTATCTTGATTATCTTCTTCTCTTCCCTATAGTCATAGAATTGAAGTTATGGATATTCTTTTATTCTTTTATTCTTTCATTCTTTTATTAATTTTACTATTTTATGCCAATTATTTGCCATCATCAAAAAGGGGGAATATTGTTGTATTTACTGTTTTAATGATGACAAATAATATTTTTGGACTTTAAAGTAAAATGTATATAAATCATTTTTATCATTACATGTGTTGGATCAATAATTAGTTTAAGTTAACTTGTGGAGAAATGGTTAAGAGTTTAACCTAATCAAGTTACTTAAATTAATTATTATATTCACTCAAATAAATAATGTGTTTTGAACTTATAGACTTAGATTTTATTTAGGATTTAATTTTATATTTATCCGTTCTTTATTTATTTTATGACTTATGGAAATAATTAATTTAATTATGACTTGGGGAGAAAAGTTTATGAGTTTAACCTAGTCAACTTATTTGAAGTTAATTATTAAGTACTCAAATAGACATAATATTATTTGCTTTGAATTAATCTAATTACATGGAATATTATTTTAAATAAAATAAAATTCCATGATATTAGGTGGAGTATTTCTTGAGGTGTTTATGCAGATTTGAACAAGTCAAATATTAACAAACACTATGTCCATGCGCTTAAAGAAGAAAACTGCCCAGCCAGACTGTTCTTGGAATCTAGGAAGTCAGTTCCTATAATCCAGGAAGTCAGTTGACTGAATACTAAGTCAGTTCCTATGATCTAGGAAGTGCAGCAACCAACTATGACCACTACCAACAGAATGCTACGATTGTGGAGGAAGTGCTAACTGGGTGTGTAACAACTTAGCAACAACTTGCTTATTATAAGGAGCGTGTAACAACCAAGGCTTACTCAGCAACAAACTAATTCTGTTACCAGTTCCTGGTTTCTAGGAACAACACAAACTGACTGATCAGTTAGATCCTGGAATTTAGGAGGCGTAACTAACCACCAAGTATTCATCAGTCAACAAGCTAACTACATGCTGATTTAGTGGAGATTGTGGCTGACTAAGACATGGACTTAGTGGGCAAGCTTCATGGGAATAATGGCTACAAACATGGAGATCATGGCCTACAATTAAGCAGCCATAACTACCTTGAAGAGCAAGAATAGGAGATTGTTTAAACTCCTATAAATAATGTGAAGGCTGCACAGAATGAAGACTAAGACTTTCCAGATTTTCATGTTCACATTATTTAGAAAGTTTTCATTCTATTTACTCCTCTTCATAACAAATATATTGTATTCGTTTTTTAGTGTTGGGTGAGAGAAATTTAAGAAAGAAACTTGTGTAATCAAGAGAGAAAGAGAAAGAGAAAGAGAAGACTTCGAGTGAAGTCAAGTGAGAAGACTTCGAGTGGGAAAGTCACGTGTTCAGGGGGAACAAGGTGACTGGGAACAAGTTCCTAGAGGAACAAAGTGAGAATTTATAACAGGTTGTACTGAGTTGTAAACGCTATTATAAATAAGAGAATATGGGGTTTCTTCCTAGAGAAGTTTGGAAGAATACCTTGTTAAGTAATCTCCTGTGTTCCTACTAAACTTTGTTCCGACTCTTTTTAGCTTATTCTCTTTTGTTTATTTAATAGTTTTTATATTCCGCAAAAAGTGTCTAAAATTCCCACAACTACAATTCACCCCCCCTCTTGTAGTTGATCTAGAGTTCATACTAGACTAACACATCTAACCTATAATCTAATTTTAATCTCCACCATCTAGGGATGACAATGGATCTTGCACCCGACACAGACCCACAGACCCTTTTGGGTCCAATTTTTTAGACCCAATGGGTCTGAGTCGAGTCTGGGTCCATAGGTTATCTGGGTTTGATATCATGTTATTTTGTATAGTTTTTCCCACTACTTTTGAGCTAAATTGTGCGTCAAACTATGCTCTTAGGAGCTATTTTATGCTAACTCCTCTATCTAGTTGTGCTTTGCGTGTTTTATGTTGAATTACAGGTTTTAGGGAGTTTTCTCCCTATTTTCGGCTATTTTGAACATCGACATATGATAGGCGGAGTTATGCGGCAGATATGCTGAGTTGTAGAGTTCTAAGGCCACACTCCATAGGCTTAGAGGCGTCCTTAGCTCAAAGTTTTGGCTCCAAGATCCAAAGTAAGAGAAACTGCAGTTCACCTGTTACCATCAGGCTGAACCGCCCGATCGGGCGAAATCAATGCATCTGGAAGATCGTCAAATGCCCGATCGAGCAACCTTGCCCGAAGTCATTGGGAGGAATTGGTGCTGCTAGAAGATCGTCAAAATCCAGATCGGGCGATCTTCACCGAAGTTATCGGGCGGAATTTCTATGTGCCCAGTTGCCCCTGTTGTGCTTTCTGGCTGATTCTGAAGAAGATGTAAGACCCGCTCGATCGGGCGGTTTTGCCCGGACCCATCGGGCGGTTTGTGATATGCTGCCAGATCCTAGTTTGAAGAAGAAGTGTTTTGCCCGACGCCATCAGACGGTTTAGTCCGATCGGGCGGGTTATCTTTTTGGTTAAATGACGCGCGGTTTGTCGCATGTTTTTAATCCTTTTTCTATTCTTTTTAGACTTAGTATAAATACAATACTTAGTTTATTTTTAGAGGGATCTTATTTTCATTGTTATTTTCATTAAGCCTAAGTCTTAGAACTCTAGTTTTTTCTCTCCATTTTTGAAGCTTGGATCATTGCTTTAGTTTTCAATATAGTTCGTATTTTAGACTCAATTTCGATAAGCTCTTTATTTATTCGTTCTTATTTAGTCATACGTAGATTGTTTGTGATTGATTATTGCTTTCATAGTCAATTATGAGTCTTTACTTTGAATTGATTTTATAGTTCGTAGCCATGAGTGAGTAGTTCCTTTTCTAGGGTTTTAGGGAGGAAAACCATGTTTATGCCATGATTGCTATTTGAATTGCTATAGTTTCTAGGTTTTGATTAGAGTGATTGTAATGTGATTTTTTCGTGAATTCATAATTTATGTTAGTGGCCAATTTCATGAGTTATGTCTAGCTAATAATCGTTCGTACAGATCAGTCTTACTTTTAGAGGCTTAGAACACATTAGTGATTCTGATTATGTTTGTGACCATACTGCATATGTTGAATCACGAGAGTTGAGACCTGACCATAGCTTGGCACTTGCTCTGATCGTTCGACTCTAAACCTAGGTGATATTAGTTATATGAACCTCTTGAATGGTATAAGCATGGTGGACCGAACTATTGCCCTAGACTTTTAATTCAGAGATAAATCTTCAGTTTAATCCTGTTTTCTTAGTTTAATTAGTAGTTCAGTCTTTTCTCCCTGATTTCATCAGAAGTAGTTATTTGATTGAATATTAACATAGAAACTCTGTCTCCCTGTGGACTCGACCCTACTTCCCTTAACTATTGTTGTTAAAGGACTTTAGGAACTATCTTGGATTAGGTGATACGACTTTAGCCTATCAGGGTCCAAATATATCAGACCCAGACCCGGTCCAGACCCTACCCACAAACCCATTTACATTAAAAAAAATTCAAAAAAAAATTAAGTTGTAAATTATAACTTTATGAGTAGTTGTTACTCCATTTTAAGACATGTAATAATATAAGTTGAAACATTTATAAGATTTTATGATCTATATTATGTTAATTGTTTCGGTACAAACCTTAACCATGGTCACACTAACCTATAAAATAGGTGAAATAAATTTCGTAGATTAAAAAATGCTATTTAACTTGAAATTCAAAAGGACCCACTAAGGACCCTATACCCATCAGGGTCTGGTCTGAAAATTCCAGACCCCATGGATCTGGGTCGGGTCTGGGTCTGGAAGAAATTAATAGGTTTGGGTTTGAGTCTGGTCAGACCCGACCCAGACCCTACCAATTGCGATTCCAACCACCATCGATTCTCGCCCTTCGCGTTTAATTGTATATTTTAATCTGGAATCATGTTTAATTCGCGTTTAGTTCGTGAATTATCCAACTAAGCTAAATATCATGTTGTAATGGTATGTAATACTTCCTCCATTTCCTTTTAGATGTTCCAGTTTGATTTTGACACTATTATTCTACGTTGACTATCTTTCGTGTTAGAACTTAGAACCCTCTAATTGTATATTTTCAAAATATCAAATTTTAACTTTTACTTACTTCCTTCGTTTTATTAGATGCAACAATTGAGAATATTTGTGAGAGGTAAAATATTCAATTGTTGCAACAAAAAAAAATAGAGGAAGTATTAATAATTCATAATTCAAGATCTGAACAATTGTATCATGCATTAGCAAACGTGATAAACGAAATGAGATAACTAAACAAATGAAGAAAGTACCATTTGAAGGTTTTATAGTTGTCAATTTTTAAGGTCAGTCCTTGTTGGATGTAGGTTCAACCTGAATTTATTATATAATGTTATCATTATTATTATTTTTCATTATGAAGTTATTATTATTTAACGTTATTATTACTTATGCAAAGACTATTATTATGTATGTACAATGTAGCTGTTAACATGTACTCCTACGTCATATGTTTATGGAAAATTTGTGAAGAACCCCCTGCAACTTTCCAGTTTTTGTGAATAACCCCGACAACTTTTTTCTGCAAAATAACCCCCAGGAACTTATTAAAGTTATTGGATGCACCCCCTAAACCCTGACGCCGTTAAAATCTTCCATTAAGTGGGGCCCACTTTATTCTTTCGCTCCCAAAAATTCTTTAAAATTACTTTTCTACCCCCTAATTAAACCCCAACTGATTTTCCTCTCGCTCTTCCCATTTTCCCACCTTCAATCTCTCTCCTCTTTCCTTCCCGTTCCCACCTCCAATCTCTCTCCTCTTTCCTTATTTTCTGTCATCTTCTTCCTCTCCTCTTCACACCATTTTCATCCCTTTATTTTCTTTGCCTTCATCCACAATGCCTTCATCCGCCAATCAACCATGAGTGTAATCAGTCTTGTTCCTCCCCTCCATTTCTATAAATAGAAGGTCACAGAACCCATCTACTTCCTCCTCTTCCCTTCCCTGATTTTTCCTCCATTAAAGCTATTACAAAAGGTTCACCCTTCTCCCTCAACCTTCCATTAAAGCCACCACTAAACCACCATTTTAACTCCTTCCCTTCTTCCCTCTCTATCCGCATTTATTCTCCGAAAAACTGACCTCACTCGCCGGAATTAATGCCGTCATTACTCCCTCCCCTATGATTCCTTTTCTTGGTTGTTGTCACCAAGACCGCCGCCCAGAAATCACACCAAAACTCTGCCCGGAACCACCCTTAAAGCCACCGGAAAACAGAGATGAAAATGGTGTGAAGAGGAGAGGAAGAAGATGACAGAAAATAAAGGAAAGAGGAGAGAGATTGAAGCTGGGAAAATGGGAGGAAGGAAAGGAAAATCAGTTGGGTTTAATTAGGGGAGTAGAGAAGTAATTTTAAAGATTTTTTGGGAGGGAAAGAATAAAGTGGGCCCCACTTAACGAAAGATTTTAATGGCGTTACTTTTTTGGGGGTGCATCTAATAACTTTAATAAGTTCCTGAGGTTATTTTTCCAGAAAAAAGTTGCAGGGGGTTATTCGCAAAAAATGGAAAGTTGCAGGGGGTTCTTCACAAATTTTCCTATGTTTATTAATGTATGTACAATGTAGCGGTTAAGATGTACATCATATGTTTATTAATGGATGTAAAATGTAGTTGCTAAGACGATATACATGATCCTGAATATCTTATTATTTAAGGTTATTATTATTATTATTATTATTATTTTTTTATTATTCACTTATAAAAAAGTTCAAAAAATTTACAAAAAGTTAGTGGGAAGCCGAGATACTATATGGCACCCCACTGCTTTAGCAATAGCAAAACTGATCTTAGTGAAGATGTGGGCAGCAACCCCTGCACCAATATCTTATTATTATTATTATTATTTTCATTCTTAGATTATTATTTAAGGTTATTATTATTTATGCAAAAGTTATTACTTCGTCCATTTCCTTTTATTTGTCCTACCTTTTGTTTTTGTCTATTTCTTTTTGTTTGCCCTACGTTTTCAGCTTTCCCTATATGAAAAAAGTATATTACTCATCAACTCTTATTTTATCACTTTTTGGTCTCACATGTAACCTTACAAATTTCTCTCACATACTTCAATCAACACATTTACCATAAAATAAGTGGACCCCTTAATCGTGTTCCCCACACACATGCCTATGGGATCATCTTCTTTGGCATTTGAAGCTACAATAAATGGGACAAACAAAAAGAAACGAAGGGAGTATTATTTATGTACAACGTAGCTGTTAACATGTACATCATATGTTTATTGATGCATGTATAGCGTAGTTGTTAATATGTACATCATATATTTATTAATACTAGTGTTTGAGGGCCCGGCGTTGCTCGGGCTCCTCTCACTATATCGATCATAATTCATATAAGAGGATTAATTATACATTTTAAATTATCTTATATGTTGAAGGCTAAAACATACATTTTAATGTTAATTTTTTTTTTTACTTTATTGTTCATGGTTATTAAATTTGGTCAAGTGACATACAAACTTCATGATACACCATCAAGTCCGATATCATCATCAGTATGTCAAAGACGATTATAAATGAGTTGTTTTGTTTAAGTTTAAATACATTAGTATTATTACTATTGATTATGTAATTTGTATAAAATATATACTTTCACTATATGCAAGTGTCACTTACGAATAATGTGATAAAGAAGGAAAAAATTATTTATCATTAAATAATAGGTTATATTAGATTTGATGAGGGATTATATCTAAAACTTAACTACATTTTTGTTACCTTAAGTACCTAATCTGTATGTTTTCACTACATATGTACAAGTGCCACATAAATGTAATGTGAAGAAGAAGAGTAAATTATGAATAATTAAATCACTACATGGTATAATTGTTAATTTTATCAAAACCTTAATGGTATTTGTGGGAGTACTAAGCGAAGTATAAATGTGAAAATAAAAAATGAACATATTATGTCACCTGAAAATTCGAAATACCTAGTTTTTAGGTATTTACAGGAGTAACCAAGTGTATGTAAAATAATATAGAGAAATAAATGGTAGGTAAATATGTAATTATTTTTTGAAAAAATAAAAGACAAAAAGGAAATGATACTCCCTCTGTTTTACTTAATAGAGACATTTGTATTTTCACTTGCCAATACATATTTTGACCACGAATGAGCAAAAATTATAAAGGTTTTGATATTAAAAAACTACACTTTAAGATGAATAAAACAAGATTCCACATGAGCAAAAAGTATATAATCAATATAGGATGACCAAAGAATATAATGTGAATAGTAACAAAAATCAAAATGTACCTATTAAATAAAAATAGAGGGAGTAAGAATTAACAAATGTAACTTTTATATAAGTAAGTTACATATGTATAAATGGTATGTAAATATGTAATTTTAGATAAAGGAATGATAGAATTAGCAAATGACCATTTTCTATAAACTAGTTGTGAGACCGCGCGCGATGCGCGCGTTCCCCCAAGGTAGAAAAGTATTATTTAGTTAAACTTTAATGTAAAAGTTAATTTATATGTATTTACTTATTTTTGGTTGGATGATATATCAATTTTAATTGCGAGAAGAAAACACCAACGTAAACAAAAAAATCATCTTATACCAATAATATAACCTCGAAAAATAACATGCACCCAATAATAGTTTGAATACATTTCCAATATGAGAATATACACCAAGATTCCCAAATGTTTCAAGAGCATGTCCATAGATCTCTCATGGTAACTTCGCTTTGTGGGTTCAGTCTTCCCTTCTGCCACGATATTGTGCTCACAAACCCACGCTACCTCTAGTAGGAAACATAGAGAGACATTGAGACCTAAGGCTAGAAATTTAGATGTTCATCATCAATTAATCAATAACAAAAATAGTCTCGTGTCAATTCTCATAATTCCAACACAAAGATGAGAAGAATTGTGAGTAAAACAATACCAAGAGAACAAATTTCTCACATAGCCTCTTATGAATCATATCAAATGGGAAGAAAAGTAAAAGAGGGTATAAAATTAACCATAAACAATATAAGGGTAGACTTCTACTTTTATCAACCATAGCATCATACATTCATACTCGTCTAAATAAGAAAAGTAAAGGAGTTTAGAGTATTAAACCATTAACCTCAATTAAAGTCCTTACTTTTAGATTGCTAACTTGGTGTTAACGAACTCTTTAACTAAAGATTGTTCATTTCCAACTTCAACTAAACCATATCCCCTTAGTCCCAAAGATGGCAACAACATGGATTGCTTACTCATAAGTACCATCACTAAGAAAATTATCAATCATAGCATCATAATCAACATCTAATACATAAATAGCATCAAAAACCCAATATTCCTCAATTCTCAACGATTAAGGAAATCAAAAATCAACTTAATAATCACAGGTGCACAAAATCAAAGATTTCGTTGTAGAAAGGAGGCAATACAGACATATTTTTATGGTGGACTTAAACTAAAGAGTTCTAGAAAATATAGACACGAAAAAATAGCCTTGGAATGCCCATCGTAAAATTAGATTATTGATTGTGCTAAGATATTAGCTAGATGCAAACACATAGTCAATTGAATCAGGGCTTTAATAATACAAATAAGATCTTCCAATGGCTCCAATGATCTTCCAATGGCTCCATTAGTTATCATTTTATCTATTAACATCTGATCCCTAGTTGTTTCTTCATTAGTTTTCTTCCCTGCCATCTCCTAATCATATAATAACGCCTCTTCCAAATGGCATTCTTCTCTCATTTCAAACTTATCATTGCAAATGGCCACCCCACTTCAATATTACCAAAAAGAAGACACTCCATTTCTATAATACTCAAGGGAGATCAAGTTCCCACAATAATCATGTTCAGTTACATGTTCAATTTCATTAGGAATGAAAATCAATTGATGTTTAAGCACCGAAAAAGAGATGCACATTACAGCTTAACTATAATATTTTCTCCTCACATCCACAATAACACAAGAATGCTACAACATCTAGTTTATAATCTCCCACCCAACGTGTACTTTAAGGAAACAATCTAGCAACACCAATGCAAATGGATTATTTTCGCTTTGGAAAGAATTAGTCATTAAAATACAGGAAGTTTAGAAGAAGAAAAAAAAGCTTCAACATAGTTTCCCTTCCCTAAAATAACAACCAACTAAAACAAAGTTCCCTTGCACGATTCCTAATACTCAACAATCATGAAGCAAATATTTATTTTAAAAGGCAAAATCTTGAGAAGCGAACATTTGAAGCAACGAGATATGAGCCTAACCACTAACAAGTTGTATATGTTACATGAATAGTTGAATAGGAGAAGGAAAATTAATTTCTATTTAATTTTCTGAACATTTTATTTGTCAATTAACTTGGAGACTTAATCAAAGCCAACGTAGGGTATAATTTGTGAAGTAGAAAAGAATGGCAATAAGAAAAATGCACATTTAGTGCTTGGGATATTTATGTATTTTTTTATTTAATTCTTATAAAGTATATTCCTATGAGTATTTTTTTACTGAAAGAAAAAATAAAAAAATACAGTGTAGTAAAGGAAAGGGTTTATTTTCACCTCTTAGTGAGGTTGTGGGGTTTAACACTACAATAAAACCTTGTGGGGGTCTAATTTCACATTAGGGCAAAGTTAAGGGTCGTAATCACCACTTAGGTCAATTTATCTCTTAAACTTTGTTTTACGGTTCACTATGTAGCTTGCATAAGAGCAACTGAGCAAGTATTCCCACACAACCACCAAAACCAATGAATATGGTCAGGGTAATAGGCCCAAAACCAATGAATACGGTTAGGGTAATAGGATATAAGGTGTAATGAAGCAACACATTTAACCATTCATAGGGCCTCATATATATTATGCAATTTAATCATTGAGGGTAACTAATTTTCTCTAATGTAACAGGAGAGGGATCATAAAAACAGTTTTTATGCTTAACCACTTAGAATGAGTAAAGAATAAATGGTAATCTGACGCTACTTTCTAGAGGTCGTTATTTCTCAACCAAATTGCATCTATCCTTCTCATCTCTCAACCAAATTGCATTTATTTTTCTCTCAACCACAATGCAATTACCTTCCACTTAGTTAAAGAAAAAAGAATGCACAATAATCGTGGTAGGTGAGAGTGGTTCTAGTACCACAAGATAAGATATCTTGGATCCAAAACTTGATTTAGTCACCATAACCTTCAAAAAACCTTGCAGCTAGTCCTAAATCTACTGACTTACAAGATATTAAAATAGAGTATGATTAGTGGAGACAACACACAACGTCCGCACAAGGCCAACTGACTCGAAAATATATTCACAGGGAAGTTCCTCCCTTAAATATAAATACATGGATATTTCCCTGCCAACAAATTCTGGTCCTCTTGCATTCATCCCTTTTCTCGATCAAATTATTCAGCAACATCCATATTTGAACGTTTGGCAACAATCCACAATGCACATAGTGTTGCAGATTTTAGGAATTAAGTTTTCTTAGGTTCTATCCAAGTTTACTTCATTAACAACTAAAGCAAAGGGTTTTCTCCCCCTTTCCCGACCAACCCGGATAACCACTATACACTCTTATCTTAGCAAATCCCTTTGAAATTAGAGCTTGTATCATTGCTCAAATCGCTACCAAGATGTGAGAGTATTAGCAATTGATTACAAGAGACTGAATGAATAGTTAATACTACGGGGTGACCAATAAAATTGTAAAGACCAAATTCTACAAAATTAAAAAATTATAAGAGAATGCATGCTCTTTTTAACTTTAAGGTTGAAGTTTAAAGACAAAATTCATGTTTTACTAACAGATAACCTTTTCAACCCAACACATTCAATTCCAGGAAAAAATATATGATCAAAAAATAAGGACAAATCCAAAGAAGTGATTTCCACATACTTGAAGTCCTGAAGAGTTTCACAATAGATGAGAAGAAAAAAGATAAAAAATAAAGTCATGAAGAGTTTCACAATAGATGAGAGATAAAAAAAAACAAAGTAGGAAGAAGATAGAGAAGACAGATGACGAGACAGGACGAACTAAGATTACAAGAAATGAAAACAAGCCTCTATTGCACATTTGAGACAACCCCAAAAGAATTCCTAAAAAAATAATTCAAAATTTTTCTTTTGGAGAAATCCCAATTAATCAGATCTAAGAAGAAAAAATCAAGTTCATTCACAACCTAATTTTTAATTATTATGGAATTAAAACCCAACCCAATATTGGTGACTTGTTGACAAAATTACATCGGACCTATGCTATCAGAACCACCAAACCATATTTGCTCTTTTCTTTCTTTGTGAGGGTTTGTTCGAACAATTGTCGGCCAGTATTACATGCACTGAATTGAAGGAGGAAAGAGGGCAAAACAGGAAGGGGATGGGGGCGGAAGAGACGAAGAGGGAAGGGGATGGCTTACTGGGTTAGGTTTTTGACGGATAAAAAAGGCTCAAGTGAGAGGGCTTTTAAAGTAGGGAGGGAGTGTGAAATTTTTTTGGGGGGGGGGTAGAGAGGGAAACGAAAATGGGGGATTAATTTCAAGTTGTATTTTTTACTTTTGAATTTCAAATTTTGAAATTTGATGTTTGAACTTTTGAAGTAATAGAAGGTTAAACTATGACTAATATTTTAGATTATGATTTATTAAGTAGTTTGTAGCTATATATTTAGCTATTGATCTTCTACTAACATGACCTTTATTGCTATCTAGTTTATTGTCGTTAAAGTACTAATTAAATGAATCAATGTTTTTTATTACTTAACTGGTACTACCTTCGTTTTTGTTAATATGTATGTTTGCTTTTGCGCGCGGACCAAGGAAAAAGTGCAAAAGTAAGAGAGAAGGTTAGTAAAAGTAAGGAAAAAGTGAAAAAGGTAGAGAGAGGGAAAGAAAAAGTATGAGAGAATTGTAATAATTAGGTGGACCAACCTTCCATTTAGGTAGAAAGGTGCATATTAAAAAAAACATCCAAAAATGGTAAAATGTGCATATTAAAAAAACGGAGGGAGTAATATATATAGAATTACCTAAATTATTGTAGTTTATAGTGGCTACACTACTTGATAAAGTTATAGTCATATAATTTTTACTAAAATATTAGTGTATTATCACTAATTATCAATGATGGATCTAATACACTTAACTACTATCTTAATTGTATTCATGATTGATCTAATATCTAATCTCAACTATCGTCTTAAATGTATTGATGATTGATCTAATACATCAATCCTAATTATCTTAATTGTATTGATGATTGAACAAATTTTAAATACACGATCTTACACATTGATCTAATATATTAGTGATGTTTATATCCACAACTACTACATTAATACCATATATAACTCTTAACTATCTTACACAACAATCTAATATATTGATGATTGATTTAATACACTTATCTTGACTATCTTAAATGTATTAATGACTGGTCTAATACACCACTCTTAACTATTGCATACACTGATCTAATATATTGATGAGTGATATAATATGTGGCTGTTAAATATCTAATCTAATTTCTTAAATATATTATTCATTAATCTAATGTATTGATGATTTTGATATAATACATGATTCTTATGTATTTAACTGAATGGTCTAAAATATTGATGATTGGTCTAATATATTGATGATTGATCTAATACATTGATCTTAACTATCTAATTTCTTGATCTAAAACATTGATGATTGATTATCTTAAGTATCTTACATTTATTTAATACATTGTTATTAACTATCTTATGCGTTGATTTAATATATTGACGATTGATCTATTACATGGACATTGACTATCATAAATATTGACCTATTAAATCAATGATCAATTTAATACACTAATGTTCAATGATTAAACTAATACATAGATCTTAACTATAATAATAATTACAATCTTACAATAACAAAACAATCAAATAATGTAAATTGACCTTGACTATCTTATTCCTTGATCTATTATATTGATGATTGATCTAATACATTGATCTTAAGTATCTTATACTTTGATCTAATGTATTGATTGATGTAATAAACTGGTATTAACTATCTTATACGTTGATTTCATATATTGGTGTTTGATTTGTAACATGGTCTTAACTATCATATATATTGACATAGTATATCGATGATTGATTTAATACACTAATATATCGATGATTGAACTAATACATAGATCTTTACTTTTTATTGGATCTACAACTTATATAAATTGATATGATACATTGGTCTTAACTATGTTATACATTGATCTAATTATATTGACTACTGATCTAATACATTAATAAAAATTATCTTAAACGTTGATCTAATGTAGTAGTAGTTTTTTTATTACCGCTATTACTATTAATATTGGTATTTGTATCATTGTAATTATTATTATTGTTGTTGTTGTTATTATTATTACTATTATTACTATTATTATTATTATTATTATTATTATCATTATTATGATTATTATTATTATTATTATTATTATTATTATTATTATTATTATTATTATTATTATTATTATCCTCATTACAAGTTTACATCTCAACTGAATACGCTAATTAGGTTGAGTCAAGAATCATAAAACCCGACTCGAATACTCGCAAAAAACTCGAATGATATGATAAATGGTAATAATATTCAATTATTATGTACAATATATCTTATGAGTGTAAAGCGACCAAAAATCTCGCAAATAAATAGCTCGAGATTTACTCGATTCACTTAAGCTTAACCCAAACTCCTTAAAATTGGTTAAAATCGGTCAAAGATCTACTCGAGTTCTTAACGAGATGAGTTCAACTACACAAAACTCATTCGTCTCGTTAGCACCTTTAAGTTCGACCAGAAATGAATTGACTCGACCCATAAATAATCCGAATTGAAATCGATTCGACCCAAAGGCCACAGATCTCGAATTGACGCGTACAAACCCGATAATTATTCGACTCATGCTTACCCGGACGCGTTAATACCCGACCCGATAATTTTTCGGCTCAAACTTCACCTGCACCCGACCAGCCCGTGATCTGACTTTTGCCCGTAACAGACCAGATATGATCCAATTAATGGTGATCCGAGACAAGTAATCCGACCAGACTCGACCCGACCCGTTACGGCCTTACGAGTCATTCCAAAACGACTCATTTAACCGAAGTGACGTATCTTGAAACACGTGCGGTCTGTAACAAGAAATTATATATTTTTTTAAAAACGAAAATTTTGAAAAGGATACACAATTAACCGATATTGATTTTCATCCAAATCAATGTGGTTTTTAATACGAAACTGAAATTAACTGAATTAAAACCGAAAATAACCAATATGGACGGTTGAATAGTGAACCGTTTTTTACTAAAACCGTATGGGTCAAACCGGGTAGATAACCGTAACCGAACCGAACTGAAAAAAGAGCTAAAGTAACCGTAATTAACCGAACCAAAACCGAAAAAGTTGCAACCGAATCAATTTAACGTGAAAAAATTAACCGAAGTCAACCGAACCGTTTGGTTCCAACCAGAACCGAACCGAATAACCGAATTGACACCCTTAGCTAAGAGTGGAAAAAAACAAACTGCTCATAAACTGTTCATATGAACAGTGAATATCAGCGTTTTTAGACCAATTTCACTGTTCACATGAACAGTAAATTCTTCCCCCCTTTTATAAGGGTTATAGATAAGGGGTAATCTATGTAAAATAAAGAAAAGATTAAGGGTAGAAAAGGAATAAAGAAATTACTACAAGTTTTGACTATGTTGACCTTGTTCCCATTTTTATATAAGTAAAGGATATGCACAATGTAGCTGTTAAAAAGTATATCATTATCTTTTAATTATGGTTAGTATAAGTTATTATATTATATATGTACAATGTAAATGTTAAGATGTACGTCATATGTTTTTTGTAAAGGTTGTATGGTTAATTGATTATGTTTATTAATGTATCATCATGTAGTTGTGTAGATGTACATCACTATTTATGTACAATATATGTGTGACATTTTTAAAAAAATGGAGCAAGTATAGTTATGTATTGTATTGGAAAAGGCTTTCATGACATCATCATTTTCACCAGATGACATCACCTCAGTACAACCTATAAATAGTACTTTCATCTGTTCATTCAGGTACGTTTTTACACACATTCCAAAGCATTTACTTGTACTACTCTCTGACCTTCTGAGATCAGATCTGACTTAAGCATCGGATAGCCGATCCCAGGAACATCCCCGGGGTAATTCACCGTGCTCGGTTTTGCAGGTACCAGAAATTCGAAGACCTTGCACTTGTTGCTGGTTACTACCCTCGCTGGATTGTGACTCCCCCGAACCATAAAATTCTACTGTGTTTCTTGTACCCAAAATAGTTGGCGCCGTCTGTGTAACATTACAGCTACAATTCGAACACCATGGCACGAGGACAAGGTAATCGCGGTACAGCTACTCGAAAGACCACTTCTGAGAATGCGCAAACTACTCTACTGAACGAAGGAGGTGCTAGTGTAGAGGACGAGACTGAGCTCCCACCAGGTGGAAGCCAAATTGTGAGTAGTTCACTTTCTAGGGTTTGGGCCAAAACCCTCATTAAGGCCATGGTTTGTGCTTGAATTTAGTGATTCATGCTTAGGGTTGGTTGTTGAACAAATGGGGTGCTTCATTGTATGCTTTTGTGATTGATCACCATAGAAGTTGTTCCCAATCTTTACAGTGAAGGATCGAAAGATGAAGTTGTATGAGATTCCCCTTTGTTTACTTGACTAAATGGCCATGAAAATAGGAAGTTCTAGTCTTGAGTCAATTGTGTCACTTGTTCTTAATCCTTAGGCTAGGGTTAATGCCATGAAAATAGGAATTAACACCTTGTCTAAGAGCTCCTTCTTAGCTCGAAAGAGTAATTAGGGGACTTTAGTTGACCGATTTACTCTCTCCCCTATTCAATGGTTTCCCTTGATATTCAAGCATGATCTATGGTCACAATGAGTGGTAGTGCCCTTGCTCTAGTGCTTTAATCATATATTTATACCCTTGTTAATCATATTTGCATAGTTTAACTCTTTTTAGTTGCCTTAGGCTTAATACACAAATTCTTGAACCCCTTTGGTTACCCTTAGTTTATTCGACCATAAAAATTCGGTGTTTGACCTTACCTGTCTGTGGATACGACCCTACTTGCCCTTTCTACTTAGCTAGAGATATCGAGATAGGATTATCTTTGTTAGGCTCGACGACGGCCTATCAAATTTTGGCGCTGTTGCCGGGGAGGCATAGTGTCACATTGAATAATTATTGTTAAATGATACTAAGTTCTTTTATTTATTTCGGTTATTTTTGTTTTCACCATATCTTTCTCTTATCTTACTAGTCAGTGCTAACGTTCTCTTTAGCTGTGCTTGACTGTGCATGACTATTGACTAGGAGGAATCAACGATCACCACTCCTTCCAATTGATCACGAGCTTGAGAAAACTTTGCGTAGTGTGAAAAGGCTTCAATAAAGTCAACCCGAGTTCCGTGACCAACCTCAAGCCATTGATCAATCCGAGTTCACTATCCAATTTTACACTAGTGACTCGGGAGAGACTAGTGAACCAAGTACAATGGGGGACGAAGAGATGCCACAACCTCCGTTGAGACTACTTCGTGATTATGGGCATCCCGAAGCTTTTGGGCTTCGAAGTGGTATCTTGCTTCCGACTACCACGGCCAACAATTTTTAGTTCTCACCTCACCTCATACACATGATAAATGCCGACCAATTCGGTGGTGAGAAGAATGAGTGTCCATTCACTCATTTGGATAACTTTTTGGAGTTGTGTGCTACCGTTAAACACAACAATGTCACCGCCGAATTCATCAAAATGCATATGTTTAGCTTCTCGCTTCGGGACAAAGCAAAGTATTGGTTGAAGTCAATTCCGAAAGGTTCATTGACAACTTAGGACCAAGTTGCCAAAGCATTTTTGACAAAGTATTGTCCACCGGAGAAGACTTCGGAAATGAGGAGGAAAATTTCCAAATTCTCTCAAGATGAAGATGAAACATTGAGTGAAGCTTGGGAAAGGTTCAAAGAGTTGATTCGTACTTGTCCTCATCATGGTTTCAACCAATGGCTCGTTGTGCAAAGCTTCTATGATGGTCTTACGCCGGTTTCTAGAGCCAATTTGGATTCAGGGGCCGGTGGTCAACTTAAAAAGCTCCCCGTTGAGCATGTTGAAGAAAGGATCGAATAAGTTGCAAAGAATTATGCTTGGGGTGGAGAGAGAAGGCAAAATGGAGCTAGAAAAGGAGTGAAGCATGAGTTAGAGAGCATCGATCTTTTGGCTTCAAAGGTAGATCTCTTGACTAGGAGATTAGAGAAGGCCAATTTTGCATCTTCTAGCTCTTCTACGGCTCAAGTCTTGTCTTGTGAAACTTGTGGTGGAGTCGATCATACCGCTTCATATTGTGTATCTACCATGGAGCAAGTGGCTATGATGGGAGCTAGAAATGACCCTTACTCTCCAACTTACAATCAAGGTTGGAGAAACCACCCAAACTTTGGTTGGAGGCAAAACAACCAAGGTCCACAAAATAACCAAAACACCACTTGAAACTCATTCCAATCCCCTTCTCAACCTCATCAACCACCATTTAGGCCCCCGGTCTTTCATCAAACACAACCACCTCATCAAAGACCTTCCTACAACCAACCCCCTCCACAAAAATCTAGCCTTGAGTCGGTTTTGGAAACATTCATGACACAACAAACAAAGGCTAATGCGGAGAATGATGAAGGAATATGGAGAATGATAGGAGGTACCATGCTCTATCTTCTTCACTTCAGCAAGTTCAAGCTCATAACAAGATGATTGAGACACAATTGTCTCAACTTGCTCAACAAGTAGGAAGCTCCTCCTCAAATTCATCAAACCAATTACCGGGGCAACCCGAGGTGAACCCGAAAGGCTACATCAAGGCTATCATGTTGAGGTCGGGCACCACTTATGAGGAGCCTAAGATGAGTGAAGAGGGTGCCACAAAGAGAGATGAGGGAGTTGAGAAAGATAATGTGAGAAGCGAAGTGGGTAGTGAAGAGGTTGAGAGAGAGCCACAAAAAGATGAAGAGAGATTGAGTGAGAAAAATAAAGGGGTTGAGCAAGCCCCTATGAAGGTGTACAAGCCTCTAATTCCAGTTCCTCACCGAGAAGAAGTTGAAGGAAAAATTTTCAAAATTCTTAGAGGTCATGAAGGGCCTACAAGTTAACATTCCTTTTCTTCATGTCATGTCCCAAATGCCGGCATATGCAAAGTTCTTGAAAGAACTACTATCCAACAAGGTATGGCTTGAAGAAAGTGCCACGGTATCACTACCAATGGAAGTGAGCGCAATCATTCAAAACAAGCTCCCTAAGAAGCAAAGTGATCCCGGAAGCTTCTTCATTCCGGTGAAGCTAGGAGATTTACAAGCAAAGAATGCACTTTGTGACCTTGGGGCGAGTGTGAGTCTAATGCCTCTATTTTTCTTGCCGATAGGTCAGTGAGGCTTCCATTGGGTATGTTGGAGGATGTGCCGGTGCAGGCCGGGTTTTGTTCCTTGCGATTTCGTGGTGATGGAAATGGAAAAGGATCATGATATGCTTCTTATTCTTGGGAGACCGTTCTTGAAGACCGCCGGGGTGGTCATTAATGTAAAGAATGGGCGATTGACCTTGAATGTGGGTGATGAGAGAATGGAATTCACATTCCCTCAAGTAATGAAGGCCCCCATGATAGATGAGATATATCGAATCGACACTTTGGAAGAAGAGTTGGATGAGTTTAAAGCCATGCTTTTGGTGAAAGACCCTCTTCAAAAAGTTTTGAATGGGGGAGTGATAGAGGAGAATGAAGAAGTTTTGTCCTATGAGAGGCAACTTGAGGAGGCACCAATCCACCACCCTTGCAATGGAGAATTCGAGACAATTGGATCGGTATTGGTCCATGCCTCCTCCCAAGGTAGAACTAAAACCTCTTCCTTCTTCCCTTAAATATGCTTTTCTTGGTCCGGATGAGACCTATCCCGTTATTGTCAATGCGTCGCTTGATGACACTTCTCTTACTAAACTTCTTGATGTTTTGAGAAAATATCGAAGTGTCATTGGGTACACCATTGATGATATCAAGGGGATAAGCCCTTCGTTATGTATGCATTGTATTCTTCTTGATGATGATCATGCTTCTTTGATTGAGCCTCAAAGGAGGCTAAATCCAAACATGAAAGAAGTTGTAAAAAAGGAAGTACTCAAACTCCTTGAAGCAGGCATTATCTACCCTATCTCTGATAGAAAGTGGGTAAGCCCGATCAAGTTGTTCCAGAAAAGGGTGGCATGACCGTAATCAAGAATGATAAGGGGGAGACCATCTCTACAAGATCGGTAACCGGGTGGAGGATGTGTATTGACTATAGAAAATTAAACAAAAGCACCCAGAATGTCCATTTTCCTCTCCCCTTTATCTACCAAATGTTAGAGCGGTTAGCTAAGCATAGTCACTTTTGTTTCTTGGATGGGTACTCTAGATTTTTCCAAATCTCGATCCTACCCGAGGACCAAGAGAAGACTACTTTTAAATGCCCCTTTGGCACCTTTGCTTACTGAAGGATGCCATTTGGGCTTTGTAACGCACCCTCTACATTTCAACGATGCATGACTTCTATTTTTTCGATATGCTTAAATCCTCGATTGAGGTTTTTATCGATGATTTTTCGGTGTGCGGTTCATCTTTTGACACATGTCTTGCAAATCTTATGAATGTGTTGAAAAGGTGTCAAAAGGTGAGCCTTGTCTTGAATTGGGAAAAATGCCACTTCATGGTGGAAGAGGGCATAGTTCTTGGTCATGTCATCTCAAAGCGGGGCATTGAAGTTGATAGGGCCAAAGTTGAAGTGATTGAGCGTCTCCCACCCTCTACAAATGTGAAAGGGGTGAGGAGCTTTCTTGGCCTTGCCGGGTTTTACCGCCGTTTTATAAAAGGCTTCTCAAAAATTGCCAAGCCTCTCACTCAATTTTGGCCAAAGATGCCCCATTTGTGTTTACTAGTGATTGTTTGCTAGCATTTGATAGCTTGAAAGAAGCATTGATTTCGGCTCCTATCATCCAACCTCCGAATTGGGATCTCCCGTTTGAGCTTATGTGTGATGCATCAGAGTATGCAGTTGGGGCCGTTCTTGGCCAAAGGAGAGATGGGAAGCTTCATGCTATCTACTATTCTAACAAGACTTTGGATGATGCCCAAAAGAATTATGCCACCACCGAGAAGGAGCTCCTTGCTATTGTGCATGATATGGAGAAGTTCCGGTCTTACTTGGTTGGCTCTAAAGTGATCATCTTCACCGATCACTCGGCCTTGAAGTATCTTTTGAGCAAAAAGGATGCCAAGCCTCGCTTGATAAGGTGGATTCTTCTCTTGCAAGAGTTCGATATTGAGATCAAGGACAAGAAGGGGGCGGAAATATTGTAGCGGATCACCTATCTAGGCTCCCTTTGGTTGATGGTGAACTCGAGTCATTACCCATTGATGACTCATTTCCGGACGACAAGCTCTTTGCCGTTCTCCCTACACCAGCTCCTTGGTATGCCGATATTGCCAACTTCATCTCTTGTGGCATTCTACCCCCTAATCTCTCAAGTCAACAAAAGAAGCGGTTCCTTTATGAGGCCCGGAGCTATGTGTGGGATGACCCCTTGTTGTACAAGTTAGGCCCCGATGACATTTATAGGAGATGTATTCCGGACAACGAAATTAAAAATGTGATCAAGATGTCTCACTCCTCACCTTGTGGAGGCCATATGAGTGCCAACAAAATGGTGGCCAAGATTCTACAATGTGGCTTCTTTTGGCCAATGATGTTCAAAGATGTATGGGGGGTGATTAAGGCTTGTGACCGTTGTCAACGAATGGGGAACATCTCAAAGCGTCATGAAATGCCACTAAACAATATCTTGGAATTGGAAATATTCGACGTTTGGGGCATCGACTTCATGGGACCCTTTCCCTCTTCTTATGGCCACAAATATATCTTGGTGGCGGTTGACTATTTTTCTAAGTGGTTAGAAGCCATCGCATCTCCAACAAACGACTCCAAGGTCGTCATGAAATTGTTTAAGAAGATCATTTTCCCAAGGTTTGGGGTGCCACGTGCCATTATTAGTGATGAAGGATCACATTTTTCCAAAAGATCCTTCCAAGCTTTCCTTGCAAAGTATGGTGTAACGCACAAAGTTGCCCTATCCTATCACCCTCAAACAAGCGGTCAAGTTGAGCTATCAAATAGGGAAATCAAAGCTATTCTTGAAAAGACGGTGGATCGGTCTAGGAAGGATTGGTCTCTCAAGCTAGATGACGCTCTTTGGGCGTATCGAACAACCTTCAAAACCCCTATTGGAACTACATCCTATAAGCTTGTTTACTGTAAGTCATGTCATTTGTCGGTGGAACTTGAGCACCGCGCTCATTGGGCTATTAAATTTCTTAATTTTGACTTACAAGCTTCGGGGGAGAAGAAGCTTCTTGATCTTCATGCCTTGGAAGAGTTGAGAAGGGATGCATATGAGAGTGCAAGGATTTACAAAGAGAAAACAAAGGCTTGGCATGACAAGTACATCATCAAAAGAGAGTTCAAGGTTGGTGATAAGGTCTTGCTCTATAACTCCCGGTTGAGGTTATTCCCGGGCAAGTTAAAGTCGAGGTGGAGCGGACCTTTCACGGTGAAGCAAGTATTTCCATATGGAGCGGTTGAGATAGGAAGGGACGGCATTGAATCGTTCAAGGTGAACGGTCAACGATTGAAAATATACTATGAAGGCACCCCCATTGAACAAGCTCATTACATTCATTTGGATGAATTTGATCTCATCACCGTCCATAGTTGAGAAAGAGACCCAAAGTCAAGCTAAAGACTCTAAATTAGCGCTTATCGGGAGGCAACCTGAATATTCGGAAAAAAAAATGAAAAAAAAGAGAGAGTTTTAAAAAAAAAACACAAAAAAGAGAGAAGGAAGCAGCGAAAAGCCCTGGAGCGGGCGCTCCAGGCCCTCAAGGAGCGGGCGCTCCTTATTTCACCTGCGAATCAGTAGCTGCTCCAAATCAGGGAGCGGGCGCTCCGTGTCCTGTGGGAGCGGGCGCTCCGCTCAGCATCTCCGTTTTTTTATTTTTTTTCTTTTTTTGGCTGGTTTTCACCCACCCCCTTAACCCCCTTTCCTCCTTTCTCTCTCCTCACTTATCATCATCTTCAAACCCCAACTTTTCACATTTTCTTCATCTTCCGTCCCCAACCTCCATTTTTACTACATTCAACCTCTCAAAACACCATCAAAACTCCACCAAAATCCACAACCACCTTCACAAAAATTTCTCCTTTTTTCCTCCTCTACACACTCATACCATTTTTTTCCACCCAAACTCAAAAAATTTCAAATCTCTATAACCCTAAGGTTGGATTTTTAGTTCTCAATGGAATATTTCAAGGTTTCAGTTGGTGAAAGACACGTTCAATAGTTCAAAGCGGAGTTTTACTCTAAATTTCTTCCCCCTTTTAAGAAGGGTGGTAATTTCTTCACCTTCTACTTACCTTCATCTTTATATTTTGATTATTTTTAGTTTGTTGTGTATATGTGTGGATTTGTTGTGGTTTAGCTGGTAGATTTAGGTAGATTTCATTTGTGTTGAATAAATTTGTCATTGTCATCACCTTCATTTTTGGGACTTGTATGCACTTGTTGGATTGGTTGGGACCTAGAGTATCATAGTTGGTTGTGATTGTGGGTTGCGTTTCTAATCTATTGTTTAAGACTTAGGAACCATTTTTTCTCTTTCCATCTAGTAAGAAATGGCCCCTAATGTTTTTAAGCAATTGGAAAAACGAGCTAAACGCGTTCTAACACCACCCCCGTCACCACCACACGTAGACGTCCCCCCACTTAAACTTGCAAACAAAGCCCAAAAAGCTCACCATCTTTCCCTCTCCTCCCAAACAATTTGTGCCTCCCTATTCTATCATGAGGACACTTGCCGAGCTTTAGGGATTGACCGATACGTTAGAGGCCTTGCCAAAACCCTTGGTTGGACCGACTTTCTTGGTAAAGCAACCCTATCCCACCCTCGTCTCGTGTTTGAATTCCTCCCTACTCTCCAAAAAAAGAGAACTTCTGAGGATGGTGCGGATTTTGAAGAGTTCGACTTAACTTTTCGTCTCTTTAATAAAGAGCACAAAATCACTTTGAATCAGTTGAACTCTATTTTTGGTTGGGACCCGACGAATCGCCTGTTCCACCCTCAATACTTAAATCTTCCTGAATATAATGAGAATGAGTGGTGGCAGGAAATCACTGGGATCACCTCTTTCGTCCCCCGCGAGGCCCACGCCAATGCCATCATTAGCCCCGCACTTTGGTACATACACCGTATGCTAGGCTATGTGCTTTTTTCCCGCCAGGACCTAAGCAAGTCAAGTTCCCCAGAACTTAAATTGCTTTATATCATAGCAAAGAGAGCAGACTTTCCGCCCATTAATAGTGGCTACCTTTTTATGCGGAGATGTCTAAAGATCCGTGATAGTCCCCACCTCACTGGAGAGATTAGATTGGGAGGTATGATCACTCTCTTAGAAGAGGCCCTAGGGTATGGCCCTTAGTGTGCAGCGTTAGAGTCCATTTCCCCGTCTCCTTACCTTGACCTAGACGCACTCAAAGTGCGTCAATTTATCCTTTTTTCATCTCAGCGTCGGAGGTTTAGCTGGAGGGTGGTTGGCAAACAATATTGCTACCTCCCCAATAAGACTCCAACAAACATTGAGAAGCCTAACCCTTGGTATTTTGCCAGTGTGCCCCTAGCTCCCGAAGATGCCAACATTGAGAGAACCCAGGCCGCAAAACGCAAACAACCCCTAGAACCTCGTCATGCCTCGACCTCCTCTGTCCCTAGCACACGCGCGGAGCCTACCACCTTCGATGCTCCCCCCTCCTCCTTTGACTTAGTGTCCATTCAGGCCTCCTTGATCTCTATTGCTGAGAATCAGCAGGAGATGGCTAGGAGACAGCAGGAGGAGCTAGCTGGCTTCGGCTATTATGCGCGGCGAGTGTATGACTACCACGTGTCTTAGAACCATTTTGACCCCTATGTTAACTACCCCTTTCCTCCACCACAGGAGGGCCATGTGCCTGGATGGTATGAGCGTCAGCTCACCTATCCCTACTACCCTCCCCGTCTTGAGGGGATCGATTATCGATTTCTTGGTGGTTCTAACCCGTCGTTATGACCCGAACATCCCTCCCACCACCTATCCCCCACCTTTCGCGGGCAGATACTATGCGAATGTTCCGGAGGCAGACCTCACTTGGGGGGATGCACCCCCACCTCCTTATGGGAACTACGATTCCCACAGCTACCGACCCCAGCACCCTTCTGATGAGGGTGGGCCTAGTGGTCAGTAGCCGTCGCGTCTTGTATCCATCCCCTCCCCTAACTCTCTTTCTTTCCCACCGAGGACAGTGCTCATCCTAGCTTGGGGGGAGTTCTTTATCACTTTCACATGTTAATTGACGAATACATGATTTAGGAGGGTCACTTGGGAGAGGTCACGAGTCATTGGTTAGTGTAGTGCGCTTTCATGTCTTACTAGGGTGATTTCTTTGGTTCTTGAGTGCGGCCGAGGGATAGCATCATCCATTCTGCTTCACACTCTTTCCTTTCATGGTTATCCGAGTCTTGGTCTATAATGTTTAGCTTCTTAACTTAGGTTAGTCCAAGTTAGATGCATTGCACTTTATAGGTGTTTAAACTCGGTCCTTTTTATGAGTGTGATTGCTAATGGTTATTGCTTTGATGTTGGCATGCTTTTGTTGCTTTGATTGATTGAATATGTTCATGATGAATTGATTTATTGTGGTGATTTTTGCTTGAGTACTAACGGTCCGATAGAGAGGTTGTTGCTCCCATTGAAAAAATCCAAACTCCCATTCAAAAAAAAATCCAAATTTCCAAATATCCAAATCCCTTAAAAAATCCAAATTCCCACAAATCCAAATTTCCTTTTCTTTTAGCGCTTTATTTTCCTTCTTTCTAGAAGCAAAACAAAACAAAAAAAAAATCCCATAAAAGAAGAAAAAAGATTTTTCCCTTTTAGTAGAGGTTTGTAACTTCCTTTTTCTTTTACTTCGGATGAAACTTGTCTTGTAAATATTGAAGTGTGCAATACTTCATTGAATAAAATCGACATGTTAAGAATTTTTGAATGAATTAGATGCCTTTGAATAAGCCTAAACTCCGTGCATGGTCGGCTAGTTTTGGAAAAACCCTTGGAACATGTGAGATCTTAGCTGGGGGGTTTGTGGTAAGAAGGAGTCGTTTCCTCCAAGTGATTTGAACCCCAAAGCGGCGATACTCTTGTTTGAACCTTGGTGAGATTTCTTTTGGGCCTTCTACATTGGGACCATCATCACATAGGTCCCCGATCTTCCTTGAGCGTAATTGTTCCTTGTCAAAGGTGTCTAGATCGAGAACTTGCATAGTGACTCTCAAATCCGCAATCCAACCACCCTTAGAATATGATTGAGGCGTTTTCTTTCATTTTATTTTTCCTTTTTCCTTTTTTGTTTTCATATTTGGTGTCCATGTAAATAAAATTACAACAAACATAGTCTCACTTTCCTCACTCCAAAAACACTCCTCATTTGACCACTCACTAAAACCTTGCTACAAGCTTGACCACCTAATCATAATACCATGTATCCTTGTACGCTAGTGAAGTGAGTAGTTGTGGAAATCGAGTTGTAATTGAAGAAATATCAAAGTGAATGCTTATGTTACTAGTACAAAAAAAAAGAGAAAAAAAAAAAAAAAAAAAGAGAAAAGAGAAAAGAGAGGAGAAAAGAAAAGGCAAAAGACTTCATAAACAAAATTCATGGAAACCCAAAACTAGAGTTCAAAATTAAGGTTGGATGATATCTTGGTGGAGTATGGTGTTGGTCCTTTGAGTAGTTAAGTGATATGTATCACTAAACTAGCACAATCTTAAACACCACAAAGCCAAATTGCATCCTACCCTCTTACCCACTTTCCTTCCTTCTGGCCAATAAAGCCCTCTTGATTCTTACTAGTGATTGGATCTTTGTCGGAGAAGAGAGTCACATTTCAAGCATATGGAGAGGATACCTTGTGATGAGATGATGAGAGACCCTACTTTTTCACCTTCATGCTACTTTTATGGCACCCTCACGGTTGCCTAATGAAATTTTCGTGTAAGGTCGATATGAGCTTAGGAGGGAGACGCGGTAGATAGGTTGAACCATCTAGGGTCGAGCATTGTTCCATTTGGTTTGCTAGGTCGAAGTTGCTACGCTCCAAGTTTATTCTTTGGCATCCATCTCATTCACTAATTTTTGACCATATTGGGATTGTTTGAATCATGCATGTACATATCCTTGAGCAAGTTTTTCCTAACCCTTTTTCTATCACCATTTTTGAATTGCTTAGGGACAAGCAATAGGCAAGCTTGGGGGAGTTTGATAAGTGAGCTTTTAGCTCACTTTAGATGACTTTTCTAGCTTATTTCATCTACTTGCGTCCCTATTTTGTCCCCCTTCTTCACCTTTTCCACTCCTTTTTTTATTTGATCAAGTTCTCTACCTCTTTTGACAATTTTGGCCATTACCCCTCTCTTCGGACATATTTTGCACGTGGTTTCTTTGCATCGTATTTGGCAGGTGATCCCGAGATCGTGTTATTGGTCGTGACTCTTGAAAGGTGGAAACGAGAAACTTTGTGCCCCTATTCCATGATTATACAAGAAGAAGAGGAGAAGAGGCCCATCGTACTTGGAGCGGGCGCTCCTACTTTCAGCGGAGCGGGCGCTCCTACTTTCAGCGGAGCGGGCGCTCCTTATCGATCCCTTAGATCAGTTTGGGCACTCCAAGTCCTTTGGGAGCGGCCGCTCCAAAGGTTTTCTGGGCCCATCTTGCCCGTTTTTCGCATGTAATCAAGGGAGGTATAAATACCTATCCCCAACTTTTGAACAGCAGCTTTTGGTATTTTTAGTTAGTTTCAAAAACCCTAACTTAGTTCTAAGAGTGTAGAAGTCATTTATTGCTCTTAATTGGTGATTTTTGAAGAATTGAACCTCCATTAATGGTAGTTAATGTTTGTAAGTTGAATCTCTAAGTTTCATTTCAATTAAAGTTACTTCTTTTTGTCATCTTTTCTTTTATTCCTTCCTTTTGGTGTGAAATCTTTTCTTTTGCAATCATTGTTGTTAGACTTTGTTGATTCTTCATTTGACTTTAACTTTTGAAATGGAATCTTTGTTTGAAATGCATATCACTATGAATTGTGAGTAGTTCACTTTCTAGGGTTTGGGCCAAAACCCTCATTAAGGCCTGGTTTGTGCTTGAATTTAGTGATTCTTGCTTAGGGTTGGTTGTTGAACAAATGGGGGGCTTCATTGTATGCTTTTGTGATTGATCACCATAGAAGTTGTTCCTAATCTTTACAATGAAGGATCGAAAGATGAAGTTGTATGAGATTCCCCTTTGTTTACTTGACTAAATGGCCATGAAAATAGGAAGTTCTAGTCTTGAGTCAATTGTGTCACTTGTTCTTAATCCTTAGGCTACGGTTAATACCATGAAAATAGGAATTAACACCTTGTCTAAGAGCTCCTTCTTAGCTCGAAAGAGTAATTAGGGGACTTTAGTTGACCGATTACTCTCTCCCCTATTCAATGGTTTCCCTTGATATTCAAGCATGATCTATGGTCACAATGAGTGGTAGTGCCCTTGCCCTAGTGCTTTAATCATATATTTATACCCTTGTTAATCATATTTGCATAGTTTAACTCTTTTTTAGTTTCCTTAGTCTTAATACACACAATTCTTGACCCCCCTTTGGTTACCCTTAATTTATTCAACCATAAAAATTCGGTGTTTGACCTTACCTCTCTGTGGATACAACCCTACTTTTCCTTTCTACTTAGCTAGAGAGATCGAGATACGATTATCTTTGTTAGACTCGACGACGGCCTATCAATTAACAATATGAGAAGGAGTGGAGTTGGTATTGCACAAACAGTACGTGTTTTGAGGAATGAATCTTGCGGATATGCAAATCTTAGAATTATGAATAGAGGCGCATATATTAGTGGAGGCTCAAAAAAAGAAGACGCTTGATGAATGTGATAATAACCAATCAATCAAGTAGTTTACTCAAAGACAAGCAGGGAAAAATGATTTTTTATGATTTTGAGCTACATGATGAAGGTCGTTTGATGAATTTTTTTGGAGAGATGGCAGGATGAAGAACGATTATGAAGTCTTTGGTGATTTAGTTGTTCACGGTACAACGTATCCTACAAACAAATATGACATGATAAGTGGCCCTTTTGTTGGGATGAACCATCATAAAAGGAACACAATGTTTGAAATTAGTTTTATGTTGAACGAGACTAATACATCTTTTATTTGGCATTTTAATTTCTTTTTGATGAGCATGGGAGGGAGGCCACCTATCACCATTATGGCTGATGAAGATCTAGCTATGGCCAAGGCTTTCAAAATAGTTTTTCCTAATGCTATGCGTTGTTTGTGTTTATGGCATATAGGAAAATTTTAATTAATAATATAAAAGGTTTGAGATTAAGGAAGGATTTGTTGATCTCTTCAAGTATATTGTTAACCATTGTGAATCCAAGAAGAGTAAATTTAAACACTATTGGAAAAGGTAAAAAAAAAAAGGTTTTATGAATAATAATGTTCATCTTATACAAACAATCCTTTTAATGTCATGTTCATTGAATCACAATACATGTTCATTGAATCACAATACATGTTCTTTTTGTTATATAGTATGTACATTTACATGTTTTATGTGTTGATGCTCATTTATATGTTTTATGTTCATTGGATTACAATACATGTTTGTTTTTCATATAGTATGTTCATGTACAGGTTTTTATGTGCTCATGTTCATTCCAAAGTATAAACTTTCATGTTCATTGAATTACAATACATGTTTGTTTGTTATAATGTATGTACATTGTAATGTTTAGGAAAATTTGTCAGGAATAAGTCAACCTTAGTTTATTCCATTAACAAGTAAACCTTGTATCAACTTTTGCTTTTAACAAGTTTTTTTACAGGTTACTTGTTAGTAACTTGTTAATTTAGGTTTCGTGCCACGTGTCTCAATTTTAATTGGCTAAATATTATTATTTTTAATTCACCAAACTCTTTCTTCTTTCCCTTATTTTCCTTTTCTCTCTCCACCTCCTTCCCCTCCATAACCACCGGTCCACCATAAAAATTTCGAGCAGAAACTAGCCCTTCCCTTCACTTCCAGCAGCCTGCAGACTTCAACTCATCTCCCATCGCCATCATCAATCAGGGAGATGGAGATGGATGGTCTAGAAATGCAACAATTTTTCGATAACTTTCTTCCCCTCTGAAGCAACACCAATAGTAACATCCATCTTGGGTGTTTTAGAATCTCTCGCTAAATGTGAAAGAACAACACTTTCTGAATTGTTAGGAGGTTGAAGCTCAAGGCCTTCCATTTCAGACCATTTCCAATGTTCCGTTGTTGTCTTTATCTCCTTAGAATCTTGTGACATTTTTGTTAGCAAACCCAATTTAGAGCTTCTTTTATAAGCTAGCAAAGGTGGGTTTTTTTTGTGTTTTTTTAAATTGATTAAGGGGTTTAATTAATGCTTTGAAAGTTTGTTCAAAACACCATTCCTAGAAATGGGATAGCAGAGATTTACTAGCAGTAAGAATTTACAGCAGAATTGCTCTTATAACTACCGGAATCCGGCGAAGGACAGCTAAATTTAGCACCAAAATAGGATTCCTCGGAAGAAATCTGACTTTGATTGTGCTCAGTTTACGAACAATCGTAAACCTTGCAAGGGTTAAGGTTTAGACTAATGTCGGAATCGTCGGAATTAGAATGATAAAGAACGTCGAAACTAGGTAGGGGTTCAAAAAGGAGATCATCGGCGAAGGAAAGATCGTCGAATGTGAAGTCAAGTAACGCCGAAGGGGAAGTCGACGTTGTCGGGGAAGAAGTCAACGGAGAGGAGGTGGTCTTGGTCGAGATGAGGGATTGAAAGTGGGCCTTCTTCCATTGATGAGATAAGGGTGCCAGTGAGGGTGTTGGGGGTGGATGATCTGATTTGGGGTGGGTGGAAGAGGGAGGGAGGGAGGGAGGATTTAGTTTTTTTTTTCCTTTTTTTTTAATATAAACTTTAAAATTTAAATGTTCAATAAAAAAGTGACACATGAGTTGAAGCCGGTAAAAACTTGTTAAAAGCAAAAGTTGATACAAGGTTTACTTGTTAATGGAATAAACTAAGGTTGACTTGTTAGAAGCGGTCAACGCAAAGGTTGACTTATTCCCGACAAATTTTCCTAATGTTTATTGTTTATTATTTTCAGTATTTTGTTCACGTCTTCTGAGAAAATGTTCATTTATTGTGCAACATGATCATGAAGTATAATTGTGCTAAGAACCCTTGGTTGTTTAGGTGATACACATTAAGGAAGATGTGGTGTCCTATTTATTCAAAATAGTATTTTTCTGGGGGTGTCCTGTCTTCTCACAGAAACGAGACCACTAACCATTCACTAAATCAGAGTCTTCATAGCATGCAATGTTTGTGTGATTTTTAAATTTTTTTTGTAGATGTTGTAAATGAATGGAGAGAAAATGAGAATTGTCGAGATTACCATGCACTATCTGGGGATAGACATTTAGCTTTTGTAGGTGTTCAGTTATTTAATCATGTAAAGGAATACATTGTGGTTGTATACTTACTGCTCTGGATGTGGTTCATGTTCTTTTTCAAGATCTTCCAAGATTTGGGGGTTGAAAAGGGGTTCCATTGCTGCGCTTTTTTTTAGGGCGCCTTTTGAACTCTATGAAATTGCAGAGTGAGATTTGTTCATCATCAATGTTCCTTCAAACAACAACAAAAAAATAATTATTATTTAGTTGATTCATTTACTAGTTCAAGCACTTCACTAAAGAAAAGACAAAATGGTAAAAAGTTTACCTCACAAGTTTAGACTTGGTGCTTCCTTCCACTTGCTTGTCCATTGCGTTTTTTGTCACGGTTTGAATAAAAATAATTTTTTTGAGTATAAGGACGATGAAGATAAAAGACCTCAAAAAAAGTAAGAATTTTGCATGTAAATCTGCAAAAAAAAAAAAAGGGGAGGAAAAGGATGATGAAGATAAATGCTGGTTTCAGAAGAGAAACAGAGAGAAATGCGGTTGAGAGAGAAAGAAGGAGAGAGAAGTTATGGAGAAACGTGAAATATAAATGGCGGTTCATTTCCTTCTCTTTATTACGTAAATAATAAGTAGCTTTCAAATCAGTTTTTTTTAATGTCTCCATAATCATCGGAAGAAAGCCAATATTCATTAGTTAGCCCGACCTAATTAATGATGCGTTTCGTTATTTAAAGTCTGTGTTCTTTAACGTGAACACCATGTTCATCCTACACACAAGTGTTAAGTGTAGCATCTACCCTCTGTTGACAAATCTCTATATAGAAATCATTTCTTTTCTCATCTATTAATCAAATCTTTTTATTTAATTAAAGAAAAAACTCCACATTGAATGACTTAAATGGGCTCACATGTAACAATGTAAATTTGGGTGGAGTATCTAGTTTAATCCGTCCGTGGGCCGATTGAAACGACCAAGGGGCTCCAAATTCTCGTGTGGGAATTAAATGGGCCTCATTACTCTTAGCTACTACCAATCTACCATATTGTGAACATTATAAAAGAAAAAGAAAGAGAGTAAAAGAGAACAAAAGGGCATCATGATTAACATAAACCTTGCACACGCCTGAAATTAGGGGATAGAACTTAGAAGATGGCACCAGCTGTTATAAATGATTTTATGAAAAGGCTCAACTTTGAGTTAGATTTTAAGTTTGATTATTGAGATAATGAGATGTTAAAGGAGTGTGGGGGCAGCCTTTTTGAATACTTGTGTTGTCTCCTTCTGATGTTAACTGCTTGGTCAAATGACTTTCTTCTCATGAGTCTTGACCCACTTTAACGTCATTTTTCTCTTTGGAGTTACGAAATAGGTAATGAATGAATGAAAGAATTAGGTTAGGTTAGGGGTTTCCCCACTTATCTATAATTGAATATCATTATTATCTTATACCACCCATGTGACCCTCTAAACTCTAATTATAAAAGTAAGCTTTAAGTGGTTGTCTTCACTTCCCAGTTTAATAAGTATTCAGTGTACCTCTGCAATGTGACTTGACTCACTACCCAATCGTACTCCTTCAGTGCTCTTTTGCAACTTTACAAGAGATGGAGTTTGGTTGGTAACATCCATGGCTACATGTGATATGTCAAAGCCAGATGTTGACACCACTTATTTTGCATGTCCGCTTGTTTTGGATATGGTTCTTATTACTACTCCCATAGTCCCATCCAACCCAACCTATCCTATATTTTCTTTTATTAAACTTTAACTTATTTTTACTTTTAGTGAAAAATATATTTAGGGTCCATTTTTTCAATTTATATTTATTTTTTATAAGTTCAGATAATTTTATACTATAAGTTTAAATAAGGTCTAATAAGGTATTAAGGTCTAATAAGGTCAAATAAGGTCTATCAAAGTCGAATAAAGTCGAATAAGTTCAGATAAGCAAAAATATATAGTTGAAACAAACGGACCCTTAATATTATGAATGTAAGATTAGATTATCATTAGTAGTATTAGGATTTAATGTTATAAACCTCAAAAAGGAAATTAAGTTGTATGATAAAAAATATCCTTATATTACTCATACTAAAGTTTGGAAACTAAAAAACTAATTTCTACTTGTTCTAGTTATCAAATCCTTGTATATAGTTTCTTTTTACAAACATATAGTTGAAAACTGAAAATTGACAACAAAGACGAACTTATCTTTAATCTTTTTGTTCTACATTATCTAAAAGATTTTATTAACTTGGAGCTCAGTAACTCAACTTCTTAAAATAAGTGAAGTTTGGTTCGAAAAAATAAGCTGATTTTGGCACTAACAAATTTTTATCAAGCATCAAGTATAAGTAAGTTAAATTTAGTGAAATAAGCTTAGTTATGAAGTAAAGATTTCAGCGAAAATAGTTTCAGTTCACCAAAACAAAAGTTAAGCTAAAAAGGTTTATCACAAGTAAAAAAAAAGTTCAGATCAACGAATAAGTTTTTTTTCTAAATCCATCAAAAACAAGGGACATTGTTTATTCATTATATAGCATATATCCTATATGGTTAATTGAGTGTAAAATTGTCTTAGTTGTCGGGCTTGAGCTAAAAGGCAGTGCTAGGCAAATATGGTTTCTTGAAAAATAAAAATAAAGTATACAACCCCTAGGTTGCCTATAAAAAGCCAAAATCAGAAGTCAATTCATATTCAGACATTAATATATCATCGATTGATGTGTGATTTTGCAACAAATTTTTTACTTACATCAATTTAAGAAATATATACGTAGTGCTTATATGCAACTCTTGTCATCAGTTTTTTTTAGAAAGATGGGTTTAATTGAGTTGATGCTTCTGGTGTTAATACATAATGGGAAAGGAAGAACTAATTACATGGCCACGGAGATAGTTACATAATCATGACTGTTTGTTGAAGCGAATTGGATGATCGAGCTGACTCTAGTCACTTCTTTCTCTCCCTCTCTTTTCTCTAATTTGAAACTCGAGTAATCAAAGCTTAGAATTTTTTTTAATGGCCATGAAATACCTTACTCCCTAATCTTAGCTAGTCTGATCTCTTTTTTTGTGGCTTCTAAATTTTGTCTATAAAGTATACAACCCCTAGGTTGCCTATAAAAAGCCAAAATGAGAAGTCAATTCATATTCAAACATTAATATATCATTGATTGATGTGTGATTTTGCAACAAATTTTAAACTTACATCAATTTAAGAAATATATACTTAGTGCTTATATGCAACTCTTGTCATCAATTTTTTTAGAAAGATGGGTTTAATTGAGTTGATGCTTCTGGTGTTAATACATAATGGGAAAGGAGGAACTAATTACATGGCCACGGAGATAGTTACATAATCATGACTGTTTGTTGAGGCGAATTGGATGATCGAGCTGACTCTCGTCACTTCTTTCTCTCCCTCTCTTTTCTCTAATTTGAAACTCGAGTAATCAAAGCTTAGAATTTTTTTAATGGCCATGAAATACCTTACTCCCTAATCTTAGCTAGTCTGATCTCTTTTTCTGTGCCTTCTAAATTTTGTCTTACATTCGGTTTACTTGCGACAATGCAGCTCTTTCAAGTTTGAAATATTTTTGAAAGTTACTTAAGCATATATTCATTCAAGCTCCGATCTTAGTTAAAAGAGGGACCCTTCTGATCTCAAAAGGTAGTGATAATTAGGTATCATCATATCGATAATAGAGCCTAGATAGAAGAGCCTAGGTACTGCACTGCAATAAAACTTAAAAAATCTTTTTCTTGCTTCTAGATTTACTTATTTAACACGATTATTGTTTATATATTTTTATTATGTATAAGATACGAGGATTACTAAGTTGAGATCTCTATCTTAAGGAGACTCGAGGCTCGTAAGAATCACCTCTTCCCATCTATTTAGCGTTACCTTAGTATTTTATTTTTTATTCGGGTTATTAGGATGAGGTCCTCAACCATAGCTCAAGGAGGTCTAAGGCCCATAAAACATCTTTATCCTTCTATTTAACATTATCATTATTTCTATAAGATACAAAGATTACTAAATTGAAATTCCTGTCTCAGAGAGGCCCCAAGGCCCTGAAAGAAACACCTATGCCCTCTAACCCCACACACCTTTCCACTAAACCTGTGAATATCCTAATTTATGTCCCCGGATTTCGATCCCGAGTTCTTCCCGTGGGAGGTGCAACAGTAACCATTGAGTTATCGCTCGTGGGTGTAGCATTTTCCTTATTTAAAATCAGCGTATGTTCTTTCCATCTTATGTTCCGATTCATCAATTGATATCACGTATTTATATAGAGTTTTCTCCTTTGTTTACAAGTTGATTTGTGCGTTGATAGGTTTTAGTCGTGTCACCTAATAAAAAATAAACCTACGGACCTCTAACTAGGTAGTCAGTGGAAGCAGGGTCGAATCCACAGGGAGACAGAGTTTCTAAATCAATATTCAACCAATTCAGCTACTCCAGATGAAATCAGGAAGGAATTAATTAAACTAAGGAATAGACTACGGAAGACTGAATAAATCGAGGATTAAACTATGAAATAAAAGTCTAGGGTATTAGGTCGGTCCACCATGCTTATACCAATCAAATAGGGTCAACTACTATTAAAACCTAAGTCAAGAGTCGGGGGATTAGAGCCTATGTTGAGCTATGGTTAAGACTCAACGCTCATAGTTCAACATACGCCGCATGTTCACTAACGTAATCAGAACTACTGATGTGTCCTAGGCCTCTAGTCGTAAGACGCATCTGTGCAAACAAATATTAACCATAAGCAATCAATGAAATTGTACACTGACATTAATTACTCAATAAGAACAAACCACATCACAATCACCCTAATCAAGCCCTAGAAATTGATAGAAATCTAAATCATAATCATGGTATAAACATGGCTTTACTATCTAACACCCTAGAAAGAGAACTACTCACTCATAATCGAATCGGCAACAACAAAACTAATATGAAACCCTAAGAATTGCATCATGAACAATTAAATAATTAAACTAAGCAATCAAAGTAATTAAAGAGATAAAGAGTAGAGAAGAGTACCAATTAACGAAAAGCAGGAACTTTTATTGAAATCGAAATAGGTTTGATCACCTCTAAATTAATCTAAAGTGTTTGAATTAAACTAAGAGCAATGTAGAATAAAACTAGTCTAAAACCTAATGAAAGATGAATAATAGATGAATGAAAGATAGATCTAAAAATATGAGGAAAAGGTATTTATAATACCCCTCAAGTTCACTAAAAACGGAAACAAAAAGTGAAAAAGCGCGATTAAAGCACCAGACCCGATCGGGCCCGAGCACAGTACCCGATCGGGTCCGCATACAAATTCACCAATCTTCACTCCTGGGCTCTGGCAGCAGCAGTGCAGCAATAAGGCGAGAAACGCGGCCCACCCGATCGGGTCGGGCGGTAGTCACCCGATCGGGTCTGGCGACAAAAAGTGCCAGCAAGCTCGCCTCCTCCGCAGTGTCCCAATAAGACCTAGCAGCACTAGACCCGATGGGGTCGGGTGGTAGATGCCCGATCGGGTCTGGGCACATGTGTTCTCGCCCGATCTGATCGGGCACGCCTTGCCCGATCGGGTCCGCAACTTTCGTACCCGATCATAATATTTCGCCCGATCGGGCCATTTCTGCCCGATCAGTGCACGGAAACCTCATTTGACTCTTTGGATCTCTAATCTTCACATTTAGGGGTCTTGGGACCTCCTAAACTATCCATAAAGCTCGTGAGCCATCCTACGTGCCTCGTAACATCTCGTAAAGCCGTGGTTGCTTCCAAAAGGCTCGGGAATAAGGAGAAAACTCCATAAAACCTGCAATTCAATACTAAAACACGAAACCACAACTACATACGATAGTTAGCACAAAATAGCTCCCAAGAGCTCCAATGACGCACAAATTAGCTTGTAAATAAGGGAGAAAACTCTATATAAATACGTGATATCATGCGTCATTGGAGCTCTTGGGAGCTATTTTGTGCTAACTATCGTATATAGTTGTGGTTTTATGTTTTAGTGTTGCATTGCAGGTTTTAGGGAGTTTTCTCCCTATTCTCGAGTCATTTGGAAGCAACCACAGCTTTACGAGATGTTACGAGGCACGTAGGAAGGCTCACGAGTTCTATGGGTAGTTTAGGAGGCCCCAAGACCTCTAAACGTGAAGAATAGAGAGCCAAAGATTCAAAAAGGAGGTTTCCGTTCTTTGATCGGGCAGAAATGGCCCGATCGGGCGAAGTATATATGATCGGGTATGAAAGTTGCGGACCCGATCGGGCAAGCATTGCCCGATCGGATCGGGCGAACATCATGTACCCAGGCCCGATCGGGTGTTCACCGCCCGACCCGATCGGGTGGGCTGCTCATAGCTCTTGTTGTCACGCTGCTTCTGAGGCGAACATGCTGGGCTCGTTTGTCACCTGGCCCGATCGGGTGGCTGCCCACGGCCCGATCGGGTGGGCCGTAAAACTTGGATTACTGCTGTGCTGCTACTATACGAAGGCCCAGGAGCGCAGATTGATGACTTTGTACGTCGGCCCGATCGGGTGGATGCCTCGGGCCCGATCGGGTCTGGCGCACTTACTCGCGAATTTCGACTTTCGTTTCCTAATTTTAATTAGACTTGAGGGGGACTATAAATACTTTTTCCCTCATTATTTAGAGACATCTTTTATTCATCTTTTTACTGCTTTAGTCTCTAGTTTATTTCTCATTGTTCTTAGTCTAGTTTAAACACTTTAAATTAATTTAGAGGTGATCAAACCTATTTCGATGTCAATAAAAGTTCCTGCTTTCCGTCAATTGGTATTCTTTCCTATCCTAATCTCTTTTGTTATTCTTGATTGCTTAGTTTATTTATTTAATCGTTCATGATGCAATTGTTAGGGTTTTCAATTAGTTTTGTCGTTGTTAATTCGATCATGTCTGAGTAGTCTCTTTCTATGGTGTTAGATAGGAAAGCCATGTTTATACCATGATTGTGATTTAGATTTCTATCAATTTCTAGGGCTTGATTAGGGTGATTGTGATGTGGTTTGTTCTTTATTGAGTAATTAATGTTATTGCGCAATTTCTTTGATTACTTGAGGTTAATAATCGTTTGCACAGATCCGTCTTACGACTAGAGGCCTAGGACACATCAGTAGTTCTGATTACGTTAGTGACCATGCGGCGTATGTTGAACTATGAGCGTTGATCTTAACCATAGCTCAACATAGGCTCTAATCCCCCGACTCTTGACTTAGGTTTTGGTAGTAGTTGACCCTATTTGATTGGTATAAGTATGATGGACCGACCTAATACCCTAGGTTTTTAGTCCATAGTCAATTCCTCGTTTTATCCCGTCTTCTGTAGTTTATTTATTAGTTTAATTAATTCTTCCCTGATTTCATCTGGAGTAGCTGAATTGGTTGAATATTGATTTAGAAACTCGGTCTCCCTGTGGATTCGACCCTGCTTCCACTAACTACCTAGTTAGAGGTCTGTAAGTTTATTTTTGATTAGGTGATACGACTAGATCCTATCATCAATTCAACACAATACTTTTACTTTCACAATTACTATTCAGTTAAGTTCATTTCAATTAGTATTTTCATTTTGGTTCATTTCATTTCAGCTAATTTCAGTCCATTAAAGTACTCCACTAATAGCATGTACCACACTCTCCACAAGTGTGGGGCATACGACACACACCTCAGCCAAGTGCCAATAGAGAAGATTGTGTTCTTTTAGAATGGATTAATTGAAATTAATTTCAGTTTAGTTCTGCTCCAATAATATCAATTCAGTTCAGCTCAGTCCAACTTCATTAATTATATTAATGCACTTCACCCCAGTTCAGCTATATTAATTTAAGTTCATTGAATTCAGTTCAACTCCATTATTTTTGGTTCTTTCAGTTCACTTTAACGATTTAATGACAACAATTGGTTTTGTACGCATTTTAACAAAGAGATTTAAGGATGTAAGGTAATAAATCAATCAAAAATATTTTCAAGATTAGTAACCTCTAATCTCATTCTTGTTTGTGTTAAAACCATTTTGATTAATTTGTTCATTTACACCCTTAAATCATTTTCTTAAAATGCGTGCAAAACCAATTGTTGCCATTAAACCGTTATGGAGGGAGTATATATTATTCTTAATTTATCATTATCGTTTTAGTCATTGTTGTTGTATTCATATATGATGTTCAATTTTGAAAAATTTAACGTTTTAATTTCTAATTATTTTTTCAATATCATTATCGATCTTTCTAATAATTATCGTTTTACTTAATAGACAATATTGATGATGTCACTTTTAATAAAATATATTGTATTACTATTATAATTATGTTTTAATAGAAAACCCTAATTATAGAAAACCCTATCCTAGTGAAAATATGGTGCAGCATCACATGCCCCTATGTTATTATTATTATTATCATTAATATTATTAAAAATGGACAAAAATCATACAACCTACAAGAAATTAGTGGACAACCGAGATACAATCTGGGCACCCACTCCTCTAGTTACAACAAAGCCTATCCTAGTGAAAATATGGGCAACAACACGTGCCTTTATGTCCTGAGTCTTCAAGAATTTTTGAACTCGTTTCAGCAATACAACAACCACCTTATCCAATTCCCCAAGAGAAGAAAAGGAAAAGGGAAGGAAGCCAAACCCAATTGCTTGACAACGAGCTTCATACTTGACCCGCTTCCGATGAGCCGCATCAGACAACCCAAACTTGGTCAAGGGAGAAGACCTTGTCAAGTCGACACACACATCAGGACCACGATCCCAAGAATAAATAAGCACATCTGCAGGCCTGAGGGCCCCGTCGTTCCACCCAAACAACCCAATCTCAACCTCCTTTCTTGCCGAAATCCCAGACCGATATCAAGTATCAACAAGGGTATCTCGAACGACATTATGCCGATGTTTAATACCCACCATACCAGCACACGACACCGCATGATCACTGAAAATATCCCCCGCAAAAACCCTAGAGCAAGCAGATATAATATTATCTTACAAAGTTAAATTTGATTGGAATTTGGCTCAAAATAATATAATATTGGCATTAATATTAATTCAAGTACTCGTACATTACATTCTTCTAAATAAAAATCATCTTCTACTTATAATTTCCTAATCATCTTCTTTCACACGTTCTCCCACCTTCTAAATAATCATCATTAACATCTTCATGACCATCATTCACATCTTCGCGGTCAACTTGACATGAATCAATCTGTTTCATATCTTGCCAATTTATCTTAGCTATTTTTTTTCTCTTTCAAACATGAACGTTTTTCAATCGTCATCAAACATGTCAATATGAAAACTTCCTTAAACATTTGCTTCATTTGCACAATTGATATTCCAAGCTAATTTTTGTTCCTCTAAGAAAAGAAGTATTTTTTATTTAGTATAATAATTATCTATTGATATTAAAGGTATTACAATCTTTGATATTAATATTAGATATATAATAACTATAATAATCAATAATAATAACATTATAATAATCATATTATCATTTATAGTTATATTATAAGTTAATCATCATTATTATTATTAGGATTAATTATATTATATATTGGTATTAGCATTAACTATATCAAAATTATTAACATTACCCATTACATAAAATATAAGCTAAGTTCATTTGGGTACTACCCTGTTTAATTTACTTCAACACCATAAATGTTAGTAAGTTTATTTCGGCACTATTAATTTCAGGTTAGTTTAGTTCAACCCGGCCCCGTCAATTTGAAAAACAGAACTTAAGCAATGCACTTTACCGCAAATCAACACATATCAAAAAGCCAAACTGAAATTTTGTGGATAAAATGCAGATTTGACTAACTTTTTATATAAATATGTTTGGTGAAACTTAGCTGGTTATTAAGATCTGATTACCTTTTTTATATGTACATTGACATTTATAGACATATAAATTGATGTTTTAGTATTACAATTACGGGCAAAAAGTAATACACCCATTCTTTTACCCAAAACTCTCAATTAAACCTCTCTTACCAAATAGTATAATAAAATTTTGACTAGTCAAAACTCTAAAATTAATACTTCCTCCGTTTCTTTTTAATTGCAACAAACTCAAGTGGGTGGACTCTTAAGCAAAATTTTGGTGTGAGTATGAAAGGGATGGAGAGAGAAAGTGGGGTATGTGATAAGGAGAGAGATAGAGAGAAATGACTTGTAAAAAAGGGAAGAAAACATTTGTTGTAATTAATTTGATATTTACATTTTTAGTAAATATTGCAATTAAAAACAAACAGAAGAAGTAGTTAAAAGCTTTAAAAATGGTCCAAACATCTCTTTTTGCGTCAAAACTCTAATAGTCTAATTATCAAACACACTCCAATATACTTGAACAAGGCCACCCGTCGTAAATGTGTAAACCACGCTCCAGAAATAGGCGTGGGTCAACTAATCATGAAAACACTGTTATAAGTAACAACTGCTGCTATAATCCAATGAACCCACTTAACACTACTCTCGGGTTCCACTCACGTGCACCTCTTTGGATCCTTTTATGTCTCACCTCGTCCTCTGCATCTACCAATGACCCAACTTAATCTTTTCAAGTTTAAAACAAGCCATGTGATCATTTTCCCAAAATGCCCCTCCCCTCTTTAAACAGCCTAGTCTCATCTAGTCATGCAAATGTACTAAACGGCAAAGAAGAACGTTGACATGCTACTGCTACCTCCGCTTTTTTAATATGCACATTTGTTTTTCCGAGCGGACAAAGAAAAAAGTGGAAAAGTAAGAGAGAATAATAGTAAAAATAAGGAAAAAGTGAAAAAGGTAGAGAGAAAGAAAGAAAAAATAGGAGAAAAGTGTAATAATTAGGTGGACCAAACTACCATTTACGAGAAAAGGTAGAAAGGTACCATCTAAAAAACACCCCAAAATGAAAAAATATGCATATTAAAAAAAAGAAGTACTATTTTGGTAAGAGACGAATGCATTTATATATTGGATTGTAGATGAATTTTAATAGATGATAGATGAATTTGACAAGAATTTGTACTTGCTAATGTGCATCCTCCGTTCTAATTATTTGGTCAATTTCTACTCTTACAATCTCACTAATCAACATTGTAGAATTACAATTTTGACAATTATTATAAATAGAACTTTTCGATAAACTATTTTTTATGGAGGGTATTTTGTGAAAATAAAAAAATAAAATTGTAAAATATTTTAAAATAAGGCGTTGGTGAAAGAGGGGATGTTATGGAGGATAGGGAATGGTGCTGAGGTGCGTGTGTAGGATGACCCGTGGGTGTTTAATGAGGACATTATGTTCTTGAAGGGGGATAAAGTGGATGGGATTTCTAGAGTTTGTGACTTGATTGATTTTCATATTGTTGAATGGCGGGTGGAGATGATTGAAAGATGCTTCGAAGAAGGGGATGCTAAGGCAACCTTGTTTGTTCCTTTGCGAGAGAGCCTACCAAGGTATGAGGTTTGTTGGGCTTTTTCGAGAGATGGTCGGTATTCGGTGAAAACGGCTTATATGTTGGGTAGAGGGTGTAACTTTGACCATTTCCACAAAGCGTGGGTGAACCTTTGGGGGGCTGAAATCACACAAAAGGCTCGTCATTTATGGTGGCGAGTACCAATACATTGTCGGTTCGTGAGGTCTTACAAAAGAGGCATTTAATCTCAAATGACAGCTTTCCTCTGTGCAATTCAGCTCCTGAGACGCTGAGGCACACAATTTTCGAGTGTCCGATGGTGCTTGGCAGCTCTGTGGTTGTGAGGAGCTCATCGACATTGATAAGTTCAGTGGGGTGCTTGGTTGGGTTGAAGCTTAGGATAAGATGGATGGGAAGAAAAGGCAAATTCTTGGTTTCATGGGCTGGAGCATCTGGCACGGGAGAAATCAGGTGGTATTTGAGAATAAACACATGGCAAATGAAGTAATGGCAACGCACGTCCTCGACCTGGTAAGAGTTTTTGGTAGCTACACGACCCGCATCCATGGTAGATCACCTGCAACAAGATGTTTGAGCATTAGAATATGACAGCCACCTGACCGAGGATGTGTGAAAATAAATACTGATGCTTCGGTTAGCGAGGATGGCTGGATCAGGCTTGGTGTTGTAGCTCTAACCCATGAGGGAGAGTGCTCTTTGCAGCCACGAAACGCATCAAAGCGTAGTGGTCAGTTGAGATAGCGGAAGGGCGAGCTGTGAGCTTTGCTTTAGATCACGCTCGAAGGGTAGATTTGAAGGATATCGTCGTTGAGTCAGATTGTCAATTGGTGGTTTCTCGGCTAAGCAAAGCAATGGTTTATTTGGCTGATCTAGATGGTGTGCTGGAGGACGTTCTTAGGAAGAGTTGTAGTTTTAATTCAGTTTCATGGTCTCATATTAGGAGAGATGGCAATACCGTTGCTCACTCTTTAGCTAAAATTATTCCGTTTGGTGTCGATCAAGATAGGAAATTCATTGTCCTTCCGAAGTTGCTCCTTATATACTCATGGACAATTTGTCTAACAATTAATAAAACACAAACGGTTTCCCCTAAAAAAAAGTTAATATCACCTATCTTAATATGAAAATCAGGCATACTGTCATTGTCGGGTTATGTTTTATAATATTGAGTGAGTTGTAGCTTACTATTGTCATAATCTCTAGTAGATAAAAAAAGCTCATACAAATTATTGAATTTGAACTTTACGAAAATCCAAATACATTCTAAAGTACTCAAATAAAAATTAAAATTATAGTTGTTCATGTGAAGTTGACTATTTTTTTAAGACATAAATAGGCTATTCGATTTTGTAAAAGACTAGAAGAAGATATTTTCGACAAGAAGTTGAAATATGAAAAAGAAGTATTTTATAAACACAAATTCACATGATTCACCCTTATAAAAATTTTTAAGCATATAATCTAATATTTCTAATATTTTATCATTTTTTCCAAAAAAATAATATACAATATTTACGGAACGTAAATTTTATATAAATATCATAATTAGGGATACAATATATAGGAAATAATATCTATATATAATAGGATAGGATTATATTCTTTCTTAATGTTGAATTTTAGAATAATTTAAATCTCTTTCAAAATTCCATATAATGATTTCAAAATAATAGATCATATGGGCGATATGGAGGTTGTTGCCAAATTATATATTAATCGAACTTGAACTTTAAAAAAAAACATAATTGCCATAAAATAGGTAGGATTTGGGAAACAAATCTACAGGAAAAAAAGAATAACATTCCTTTTCAAAATTTGAATATCAACAATGAGCTTGAAACTCACGGATTAGAGAAATAGAAATGTTAAATGGTATTGATCTAATATTTTATTTAAATCAATTTTGAATATTTTACCTTTTGAAACTCGTATGTTTACTTTAATAGATCGGTTTTGACTTTTGACACTATTCATATTCTATTATTTCACCATCTTGATCAAAGATATACATTTGCAAGCGTCCATAGTACAAATACCCCTATTAAATAAAAATGCAAAGGGATCAAAGTATAGTTTTTAATTTTTACAATTTTTCCCAATAGCTAATCATATAAGACAATCTGACCAATCAATTAAACATTAGACAACTTTCGAATAGAACCTTTTGTAACGTCTTAGAACAATAAAAAAACACAATTTAGAAGTTAGAACAAACTTTATGTGAGTGACATTAGTCAAATATTTATTGGGTAAACTTTGAACTAAGTTTTTATAATTTATGTAAATACATCCATGGGTTAAAACAATAGAACAACAAGTTTGAAAATTACGAGTTAAAACAATAAAAATGTTAGGAATATCAGTCTAATACAAGTTAATCACATAACTAAGTACTAAACTAATGGAACTTCTACATTGTGCACTACTGCACTTATATTAAATCTTGACCCAAAAAGAACTCAAATCATAAATTATTTATTCTTGAATGAGTTTTATTGATTTTTTTTATTTGAAAACAAGACCAATAACTTTTTATATCCAGTGGACTTTTACCCAAGCATTAAAATTTCCTATGCATTTTTACACAAATCTAAAGATTAGTTCCTAAAAGTAACAAAATATGTATTGAAATTTTTGTATGACTCTCGATATCAGGAAGGATCAACACTAAAATGAGGCTTCATCTCCTTGGTGTAATACCGGATTCCGAAGTGAATTGCGTCCTTTGCAACTCCTATCCGGAGGATGCAAGTCATCTTTTTCTCCACTGTAACTTCTCGAGAGCTATTTGGGGTTCGTGGCTGTGCATATGGGACACTCAATGGGTTTTCCACCATTCAATCAAGGAGGCCTTTTATCAATGGCAGCCTCCTAACACAGGAGCATTTTTAAAGAAGATATAGTGTGCTAGCTTTTTTATAATCTTGTGGACTATATGGAAGGAGAGAAATGCTAGACTCTATGAGAATATTTCATCCTCTCTGGCGGTTCTTAAAGATTTGATTCTACTACATTTCCGGTGGTGGATTACGGGATGGGGCGACCCTTTCCCTTACAATCCTAATGAAGTCCTTAGCAATCCACTATGCCTAAAGTGGAGCAACTGTAACAAACCACATGCAGTCATCCTTGTTTATCCCTTGGCTCAACGATTTGGTGTGCACCTCCCCGAGGCACATTGAAATGGAATGTGGATGTGTCTTCAAATCCAATCGCACACTCATCGGCTATTGGCGGAGTTCTACGTGACCATGAAGGAACTATGTGTGCTTATTCTCACGCCAATCCCACCCATGGAAATAAACCAAGCGGAGGTGTTAGCAATTCATAGAGCCCTCAAAATCACCTCCCAAGATGGTAGATTTGCGTCCACTGCGATTATAGTTTAATCGGACTCGAGTAATGCGGTAAAATGGTGCAATGATGACACAAAATGCCCTTGGAATATGAATTTCTTACTCATCAAAAATGAAACCAAGAAAAAACACCCGACCATCATCACTCATAAGCGAAGAGGTTCGAACATGGTTGCGGATGCCCTAGCAAAACAAGGCCTCAGTAGGCGGAATGAATTCATTGCGTGGCTATGATCATTTGCTCATGTAATGGCAAGTTTTTTTTAATGGCAGTTTCTATACACTGCTTTTATTAATAATAAACAAAACTTATCAAAAAAAAAAAAAAAATATGTATATGTTACTCATAATTTCAGATAATGATTTACAGTTCCTCCACATTTAATTTCACGGAGACCAGATAAAAAACTTCAACTATGTGCCAGTTTTCCATGAATTACTGGCCTGTGAACAACAAAGCCACATCCAAGCTTTTCTTAATTTTAATAAAGTTTATTAGATTATTTTGGATACTACCCCACTTCATTCTTCTTGGCTATATGTGTGGTAATACCACAGTGGTATATAGTGACTAATGATCTGGCCATGTTAATGCATGCTTATAGTTATATAGGGCAGTGGCCTAGCTAATGACTGGATTTGTTCCCCAGTCAATGGTATTAATGTATCATTATTGGTGATAATCATTATTAATTAGTACTAACATTTTAATTGTACATATGCATGATCTTCCGGTTCGCTCACCTCATGCAATGCTGATAATAAGGGAGCATTATACCAATTTTGTGAGATATTGCCCCAATTTTTAAAATAATATAATCATCTATTATGAAGGCTAAAGTTTAAACTTATTCTTTTCATCTGTTCTATAATTAAGGCAACTCATAACACAATTTTGACCATCATCTTTAATCTTCTTCATTTCCTTTTTAGAGTGTTACTATAAAAAAAAATTGTACTTTAAATATTTTTTTTACTTTTTTTTTTTCTCATCTTATCTTCTAAAAAACCAAATATTTACTGTGTGTTTTTGTCTTACATATGTCTGAATTAGAATATTTTTCAGCCATCAACTTTCTTTCTCCCTCTTACTTTTTCAAAAGCAAAAATTATAGAATAGACTCTAGATATTACAAATTTGACCCAATTCTTATCCACTATAATTCGCATTGGTTTTTTCCCCGAGATTCAAACAGGAACATCAAATGTGAACATCAAATAGTCATTTTGTGTGTAAACTCAATGTGGGAATTCTGAATGACCAAGGGGGTGGGTGGGTGATTAATTTCCCGTTATGTGGGAATTTCAATTTCCCAAGGAATTTCCAATTCCCCCATTTTTTCAACTTCCTGTCAACCAAATAACTACCCAAATCAGAAAATTATGGAATTTCTATTGCTTGTATGAATAATTGTATATCAAACAACCACTAAGATAAATCTAGTTAACAACATACCACATAAATATATCTTCCTTATAAATTAGCGATTATTTTCAGCTAGTTTTTTAATATAAATTTTCACTTTACAAAAAAGTAACTAAGAACTTTATTATATGAAGGATAGAGATTTGAATCTAAATTCAAGCATAGATTGGGGTTTTGGTCTAAAAATAATTATAGTTTACTGATTGTTTGTTATACACTTCTTCAATCGATACTGGATTCTCGTCTGTGGTGGACTCAATCAGATAAACAAGTTTTTCATCAAAACTATATGACATATTGATAAACGCTCTCTTATAAGGCTACAAGATTCAATGAACAAACAAAGAGAATTCTTTATTGTCAGGTTTGGTTCATCAGCATCATAGTTACACACAAAGAAGGATATTATTCGATTAAGTTAGATTTATCTCGTTGTTTGTTTAATACCTATGTTGACGTCATATGACTTTTTATCAATGAAAATTTTCTTCTTCTCAAAACAACTAAACTTAAAGTAAAAGTTCATCTCCTTACATATTAAAAATCTAGCCATGACTTTATTTTCTACCCCATTAAGGGAATGTTCTTTTTGACTGAAATAACTGAATTGAATGGAGCTGAACTAAATTGAATTGAATTGACCAAACGTGAACTAAACTAAAGTTGAAGTGAATTATAATTGATGATAACTAATACATAAGAAATAATAAATTCATAAATAATTATCCTAATGATAATAGTAGTAGTAGTAGTAGTAATAATAATAATAATAATAAGGAAAAATTACTTCTAATAATGCAACCTTTGACGATTCGCAAATAATAATGCAACCTTTCGATTATTCTGGAATAATGCAACCAGTATACCCCATTCATTTTAAATAGGACAAATGACCGGTGACCAGAACCATTGGTAATTTTTATTTAAAACTTTAAATTCTAAATAATAATATTAAAAATAAACTTTAAAACACAAACATAAACTAAACCCACCCCACCCCCACCCCCACCCCCAACTCACGCCACAAGCACCTCCTCCCTCCCATGCGCCACCCCTCCATTCCCTTCCCACACTTGAATCATCATCGGAGTTGGGGGTGGTGGTTTTCGGCAAAGGGTTGGGGGTTGTCGAGGGATGTTGGTGGTTTTCGGTAGGGGCTGGGTTGCTTGGGCGGGGGAGGGGGTAGGCGGTATTCACGCGGGGTTGGGTGTTTTTCGAGGGAGGGTTGATTGTTTTTGGGTGGCTGGGTGGTTTTCGACTGGGGCTAGAGGGGTTTCGAGGGAGGTTGGTGGTTTTCGATAGGGGCTAGGTGGTTTTTGAGGGAGGTTTGGTTGTTTTTGGGGCGGCTGGGTGGTTTTCGACCGGGGCTAGAGGGGTTTTGAGGGAGGTCGGTGGTTTTCGGTAGGGTTTGGGTTGTTTGGGTGGGGTTTGGTTGGTTTTCGGCGAGGGTTGGGTGGTATTTGAGGGAGGGTTGCTTGTTTCGATGAGGTTGGGTGGTTTTCGGCTGTGGCTGGAAAATGGAGGAGGTGGGGATGTGGGTGTGATATGAATTTTGATCCAAAGATTGTTACTTTAGAATTCTTGAGGGTGGATGAACGTTTGAGGGTTAAGGGAAACGATTTTATGTGAAGTTTTAATAAAAAGATGGATGGTTGGGTGTGTAGTTTAATAGATCAAACGAAACAAATTGATAATGGGGATAGTAACCTTTGAATCTCAGTCCAAAGGGGTAGAAGATCGATCTCAGTCTTTCTTCAATGCTAAACAAGCAAGGTACTCAACCTTAAATCATAAGCAAAACTCATGAAATTTTAATAACTCAAATCTGATTTTTATTGATGTAAACCAACCATATAAATAGAGAAGGCATGACTAATCCTAATCCTAATCCTAAACGAATAAGATAAAATAAATCCTAGTCTAACAAGATAAAGATAAGAAAACCTAATATGATTAGGACAATCCCCTAACTCATATCTTTAAAGAATCCTAATCTTATCTTTTAAACTAATCTAATCTTTTTAAACCAATCTTATCTTTTTAAAACAAACTAATCTAAATTAATCAAAGAAGTACTTATATTAAAGAAAATAAATAAAGAAACTAATTAAACTAAGCCTAAAATAGGAAAAACCCTTTCAAGTAAAAGGTAAAAACCTATAGGCAAAATCCTAATTCAAGAGGGAATAATTCAACTACGGAAAACACATCATTCTCCCCCTCTTGAAAGAAACGTGTCCTCACGTTTCATGCCCAAAGGACGAACTTGGGGTAACTTGCCTGCACCATGAAATCATCCATATGCGACGAACTAATTTCCATAGTACCATCTCCATCATAACAACAAAATCACTTTGACAATTACGAAACCTAGGTAAGCTCGTCAGTAAACAAGAAAAATTAATAAAAGAACAGAGAAAGATCAAATCTTGCATATGAAATCTGTCCAAACTGTAAACTCCATGCTCCTCTTCGTTGGTAAAATTCAGTTCTTGTGTGTAGATAGGAACATCTAAAGGAGGATTAAAGATTGTGTCACAATCACGAACCCAAACCCCTTTTGTTGGTTGCACGACATGAGAAGTCTCCAAGAAGGCATCTTTATTGTCAAGAACTAAAAAAGAATCATTCTTTAAATCTTCTTGCAAATCAGAAATATCTTCTTGCAAAACTTTATCGTTCTTGATCTCTAGTTGCAAATCAAAGCCATTAAAAATAGCCTTTAATTGAGCATCAACAACTTCTTGTGGACACCATCTATAAACAGGCGAGAGATAACTGTCGAGGAGTGAAAAGATCTCATCTTGGTCAGTACTCATGAATTTAGGCAGATCTAGCACTGATACATCATATTTTTGCAGTTCTCAAAAACTTAACGAATCTGGCAATTTGTTTGTGCTTCGAAGAGTGCTTCAATGGCAACGAAACACCACTAAAAGCTTCGAAAATAGTAGCAGCCACGCCAATTGATATGATTTTGGGCTCAAAGATTGCTACTTTAGGGTTCTTGAGGGTGGATGAAAGTTATAGGGTTCAATGGGATGATTTTATGTGAAGTTTTAATTAAAAAGATAGTTGTGTAGGTGTGTAGTTTAATGGAGTAAACAAAACAAGTCAATAAATAGGGATAGTAACCTTTGAATCTCGGTTCAAAGGGGTAGAAGATCGATCTCAGTCTTTCTTCAGTGCTAAACAAGCAAGGTACTCAACCTTAAATCATAAGCAAGACTCATGAAATTTTAATAACTCAAATCTGATTTTTATTGATGTAAACCAACCATATAAATAGAAAAGGCATGATTAATCCTAATCCTAATCCTAAACGAATAAGATAAAAAATAATCCTAGTCTAACAAGATAAAGATAAGAAAACCTAATATGATTAGGACAATCCCCTAACTCATATCTTTAAAGAATCCTAATCTTATCTTTTAAACTAATCTTATCTTTTTAAACCAATCTTATCTTTTTAAAACAAACTAATCTAAATTAATCAAAGAAGTAATTAAATTAAAGAAAATAAATAAAGAAACTAATTAAACTAAGCCTAAAATAGGAAAAACCCTTTCAAGTAAAAGGTAAAAACCTATAGGCAAAATCCTAATTCAAGAGGGAATAATTCAACTACGGAAAACACATTAGGGTGGCTGGGAAAGGGAGGAGGTGGCTGGGAAAGGGAGTAGGTGGGGTTATAAATTTTTATTTTGTTTTTGTGTTTTTGTTTTTATTTTTATTTTTTTATAAAAATTATTTATGAGATCCAATTAATATGTGACAAGTGTCCCATTTTACCGATTCTTCAAGTCATAATCGGTTTTGTCCTATTTAAAATAAATAGGGGCATAAAGGTTGAATTATTCAATAGTAATCGAAAGGTTGCATTTTATTTGCGAATCGGCAAAAGATTTCATTATTAGAATCAATTTTTTCTAATAATGATAATAATGATGATGATGAAAATGAGTCAAAATATAAGTAGTAAAATACTCCCTCTGTTTTTATTAATATGCATGTTTGGCCAATTTAGGGTGTTTTTTTAATTGGTATGTTAGTACACCTTTCCATATAAGGTAGGGTGCACAAATAATGCTTTTATTGATATTCACAAAAGTGGGCCCCACCGTCAGTTTTAATTACTCTCAACCACTCTTAATCAGTCCATATAACCCTCCCAACAACCTCTAATCAGCCCATTGAATAAACTTAACCTAAAATATTTAAACCCCACCCACCCATTTGCACGCCACTCTCTCATCTCTCACCTCTCACCTCTCACCTCTCACCTCTCATCTCTCATCTCTCATCTCTCTGTTCTTCAATCTTTTCATTCTAGACCTGGTTCATCCCATTGACAATCTCTTGCAATTCCGGCTTCATATCTCCTTCTCTTATTTAACAAAACGATTATGAGTTCCTCTTTTGTCTGAAATTCCCACTTGTTGACATCTGAAATCTAGATCTGGGTTTATTCGCGTTTCTTCATCGAGTTCAAATGGGGTTTAAGATCTTCCTCAAGCTATTCCGTGTTTAAAAAAAGCGATTCTTCATCAACCTCTTCCTGGTTCATATTGCGGTTTAAGATCCGTAAAGGTTTGGCTTAAGTTTTGTTAAAATTCTTGAAATTTTTATATGAAACTATAGATCTTGGGTAAATTGTGAATATATATCGGTTAGTAAATTTTTTTAGGGTTTTCGGTTGTTTAAATTGATGAAACCCTAGTTCTTGACATTATTCATTTTTTCATGAAACCCTAATTCTTCACTATTAATCGGCTCTACATTTAACCCTATTTCTTGACAATTATGGGTCAATCTTTAAAAAATAAAGGTATTCTTGGGGGGTTTTATTTTTGTTTGTAGATCTGTTAAATCCTAGGTTTTGGTTGAGTTTTCTAAAATCTGTCTAACTCTCTTTTTCTAAAATTGCGATTTCTGTTTTTGGGGAAATTGTTTTTGGTAAAAAAACCCTACATCTTACAAATCGATTTTTTCTTTACCAATGAATCAAATAATTTCTGGTAAAAGTAGAAGGAGAAGGAGAAATGTTAAACCTTCGACATCTCATTTGTTGTTACTATGGTTCCGGATTCTGAATCCGATGACTTGTATGTTCCTGATACCCCGGAACACGAGGCGTATCCGGATACTTCCTGTGAAGTTGAGGCGCTAAAAAAAAAAGGTTTGCAAAGGGGGGCCTTTCAACGAAGGTTGTGACCCTAAACCTGAGCAACAACTATTGGTTCCTGTGGATCCAAACCAGAAACACCAACCTATGGAACGAAATGTCATTGGGCCTTCATTGGTCTCTAAAGAGGAGGTTTATGAACTTCTTCATGGTTGGATTCCATGTTTGAGGCCTGACCCTATGAGCGAAGTATTTCTAACCTACTGGTGTTGCTGATAATAAGTTATTCATTTTATGTATATTGTTTCTTATTATGCTTGTATATTTATCATAGTATGCTCAACTGAATCCTATTATGCTTTTTAATGAATCCTAATATGCTTATATGATGATGCTAGTATGCTCTAATGAATCCTATGCTTCTATGTTTATCCTAGTATGCTTTAATGTATCCTATTATGCTTGTATGTTTATCCTAGTATGCTTTAATGAATCCTATTATGCTTTAATGAATCTTAATATTCTTTAATGAATCTTAATATGATTATAAGATCAATCCTATTATGCTTGTATGTTTATCCTAGTTTGCTCTAATGAATCTTAATATGCTTATAAGATCATGCTAGTTTGCTCTAATGAATCCTATGCTTCTATGTTTATCCTAGTATGCTCTAATGAATCTTATTATGCTTTAATGAATCTTAATATGCTTATCTAATGAATCCTATTATGCTTGTATGTTTATCCTAGTATGCTTTTATGAATCCTATTATGCTTTAATGAATCTTAATATACTTATAAGATCAATCCTATTATGCTTGTATGTTTATCCTAGCTTATCTAATGAATCCTATTATGCTTTTTAATGAATCCTAATATGCTTATATGTTTATCCTAGTATGCTTTAATGAATCCTAATATGCATGTATGAATCTTAATATGCTTATCTAATGAATCCTAATATACTTATAAGATCATGCTAGTATGCTCTAATGAATCCTATTATGCTTTTTAATGAATCTTAATATGCTTATAAGATCATGCTACTATGCTCTAATGAATCCTATGCTTTTATGTTTATCCTAGTATGCTTTAATGAATCCTATTATGCTTGTATGTTTATCCTAGTATGCTTTTCTGAATCCTATTATACTTTAATGAATCTTAATATACTTATAAGATCTAGCCTATTATGCTTGTATGTTTATCCTAGCTAATCTAATGAATTCTATTATGCTTTTTAATGAATCCTAATATGTTTATATGTTTATCCTAGTATGCTTTAATGAATCCTAATATGCTTATAAGATCATGCTAGTATGCTCTAATGAATCCTATTATGCTTTTCAATGAATCTTAATATGCTTATAAGATCATGCTAGTATGCGCTAATGAATCCTATGGTTCTATGTTTATCCTAGTATGCTTTAATGAATCCTATTATGCTTGTATGTTTATCCTAGTATGCTTTTATGTATCATGTTATGCTTTAATGAATCTTAATATACTTATAAGATTAATCCTATTATGCTTGTATGTTTATCCTAGCTTATCTAATGAATCCTATTATGCTTTTTAATGAATCCTAATATGCTTATATGTTTATCCTAATATGCTTTAATGAATCCTAATATGCATGTATGAATCTTGATATGCTTATCTAATGAATCCTAATATGCTTATAAGATCATGTTAGTATGCTCTAATGAATCCTATTATCCTTTTTAATGAATCTTAATATGCTTATAAGATCATGCTACTATGCTCTAATGAATCCTATGCTTCTATGTTTATCCTAGTATGCTTTAATGAATCCTATTATGCTTGTATGTTTATCCTATTATGCTTTAATGAATCCTATTATGCTTTAATAAATCTTAATATGCTTATAAGATGAATCATATTATGCTTGTATGTATATCCTAGTATGCTCTAATGAATCCTATTATGCTTGTATGTTTATCCTAGTATGCTCTAATGAATCCTAGTATGCATGTATGAATCTTAATATGCTTATAAGATCATGCTAGTATGCTCTAATGAATCATATGCTTCTATGTTTATCCTAGTATGTTTTAATGAATTCTATTATATATGCTTGTATGTTTATCCTATTATGATTTAATGAATCCTATTATATGAATCTTAATATGCTTAGAAGATGAATCCTATTATGCTTGTATGTTTTCCTATTATGCTTTAATGAATCCTATTATGCATGTATGAATCTTAATATGCTTATAAGATGAATCCTATTATGCTTGTATGTTTATCCTAGTATGCTCTAATGAATCCTATTAATCTTGTATGTTTATCCTAGTATGCTCCAATGAATCCTATTATGCTTTTTAATGACTCCTAATATGCTTATATGTTTATCCTTGTATGCTTTAATGAATCCTAAAATGCTTGTATGATTTTTGGAAATGGTTTTGGCCTCATAGCAAAGAACTGAGGGTAGGTTGATCATTTTGCCACCAGATTTGTTAGGGTGTTTAACAATAAAACACTGATAAGAACATTGATAAGAACAAGTGCTACGAAACACCCTATAAATCTGATGAGGCAATTTGAAACACCGTAAATCTCAATAATGATACACAAATGTTTTCAAACATCCTTTGCTAAAGTTTAATTTACCAAAAGGTTTTCATATTACTTCTATTTTCACCTAGCTTGATATTCAGCTATTGTTTTCCTTTTTTTTTACACTGAAAGATGTTCAACTTACTAATTTCCTTCATATTTTACACAAAAAGGTAACCAAAAAACCAACAAAATACCATTTCATACTTGACTTTGCATGCAAAAGTTGATGTTCGCCTTATATCCTTTCTGTTTTGTTGTTGATGTTCATATTTGTTGGTATTCTGCTTGGCAAAACCCTCCTACTCTTGTGTGTTTAACCAAAATAGTGCCTCTTCAATGACCTCTCGTGGTACTTGTACTTGTAAAGGTTGTAGATCTCTAGATTCTAACTCGGCCTTATTGACATGAGAATGAACATAATTGTTGTTTCCTTTTACTTTTAAAATGTCAGTCATCATGTATTGTAAGCTATACCATACATACCCCAATTTTTTGGATGAAATTCCTCATATGATTTCTGGACAGCCTCTAGTAGTTCCATAATTGTGTTTGGCCTTTCTTTGTATTGTAATGTTTGCAATACGTTGAAAGACCCTAAGTCTAATATCTTTAAGTCTAGACTGTTTGGTGGCTGTTGGATTAAATGGAACTCAAATCCATTATGTTTGCTAGCTGCCACCCATTCTGGTTCAGTTGCTGTGATGTGAGGTTTTGCATTGTCTTGCTGTATGTAGATTACTTTGCTTCTGTGAGGTGGCCATTTGTCCATGATTGCTGGCAACAACTCATTTATTAGCATTTCCCTCATCTTGTCCCTTGAAACAGACAAAATTGCTTTAGTTTCAAGTGTCCCCTTTCCCAGTTTACACTATTTCTCTGAGCAGCAACTTCTTCGACGAATGGAAAAACCCCACTTTACCATCCCATGTGCATTCCCCTAGCATGTTGTTTGAAGGTCTCCCGACGGCTGAAAAAAACATTACCTTTACTATATGTCGCTTTGATTTCATTTGTCTATGGAGGTTTGGTTCATTGGGACCCAAATAATATTTCTCAGATGCTTGCTTCATATAAAACCATTTTTCGTCGATATGAATGGAATTGAACATGTCTTTAAATTTTGGTTGAGCATCAACTCGTTCTTGTTCGATTAAATCTAAAATCCACTTCACCCTTTGTTTCATATTTGCATCAGTGAGTGTGGGTTTGGCTGCATTTGTATGTGGTCGGTCTAATCTTGCTCTTCTTCACTAATTTCCAATATGTTGAAGGAGCGAGATCTAATTTGTTTGCAACGTCCCTCAAACATGTTCAATGTCGTAATGGGATGCTTGTTAGCATTTCCTCAGTTAAGTAAGCTGATTTTCTGCCCACTGTCCCTGTCATCTTCTTCTTCACATTGAGCTTCACATTAGTTCTGATTTGTTCCTTGGTAGTTTCCCAGATTCGAGAAATTACTCTTATGTCGACACCGTAAGTGGCAACAACTTCTGAGATGGTCCCGCGCTTAAGTTTGAGTCCCTGTGCCTTTGATATCAGAAATTCAGCAACCCGTTGCCTTTCATCATCCATTAACTAGTGCCGATGACGAGGTTGCTGCAATACGTTGAGGCCTCCATAAGCTAAACCCCCAGTTTTTCTTTAAGGTTGACTGATGATGAGAGGGAATGGGGCTGAATGGCTGCTGATGATGGAGGAGGAAGGGAGAAGAACTGAAGTCAATATTCAGAAATGAAATCAAGTGTAACTTAGCCTAATTTATAAGGTTATGTAATTAGTGAAGCCAACACATTTGGCAATGAAATTTTCTGTTTTCCCCCCAAAATTTTATTTCATTCTTTGTTTAAATATAATAGGTGGGCCAACCTTTGTTTAGAAAGTGGCGCCCAATTAGTTTGTAAAATGGATGCTTAATTTTTTCATTAATAAAGGCAGGAAATCTGATGCAACCAGATTTTTTTTCTTCTCTTTCCTACTTTTCCTCTTTCTCTTTCTTACTTTTAGTCTTTCTTTTTCTTACTTTTTAAAATTTCCTTGGTCCTAGTGCAAACCCTTAGGTGCATATAAAAAAAAACAGATGGAGTAATATTTAGCAATAATAATAATAATAATAATAATAAGCTTAATTAGAAGAATAAATTAGATCAATAGCAGGGAAATTTTGTCAAAAAGACCTTATAAGTCATAAGTTTTGTGAAAAAAAACCTTTTAAAATTATTTTTCCTAGTAAACACCTTATATGTCATTATTTATCAATTCATATGTTATCCAAAAGTCAACCAGTGAGTCTATTTTTTCATCCATTTTTGTGTATGCGGAGGTTCTTCACTCCCGCCGACTTTTGTGTAGAAGAGGCCCCATCTTCTCTCTTTGACTTTCTCCCGCACAATCGGTAGAATCCGCTGCTCTATCCAGTTTGTCGTACGATAGGTAGTAGCATCACTCGATCACAGGAAGCCTATTCACCGCTCTCCTGAAACTTGGTCTTTCTCGAAAGTCAAGTATATTAACCCAAATTTTTAGACAAAATTCTAACGCACAAAAAGGGAGAGAAAATATGAGAGTCAATGAGCCAAAAGTTGATTTTTTTGACCAAAATGTGACAAAAGGTATGTAATTTGATATATAATATGATATGAGGAATTTTCTCGCAAAAAAAAGTTATACAAGGTGCTTTTACAAAATTTCTAACTTATAAAGTCTTTTTTGACAAAATCAATAATATCAAGAACAATGATTAAATAATAAATAAAGCTAAATTGAACTAAACTACGCTGAATTAATTGTAGTTGCACTTATCTGAAGCCCGCGATAACATTGTAGATGCTCTGAGGATGCTCTTAGTTTTTGGCTATGTTCCTTTAGACCGGATTAATTACAATTAATTTCAGTTCAACTTTATTAATTTCAATTCAATTCAGTTTAACGCATTCGATTCAGTTCAACTCTATTAATTTAAATTTAATTGATTTCAAATTAAGTTCAATTTAACTCCATCAAATCCAAAAGGAAAGAACTTCGTATTTGGTATTACCATAGTCACTAGCGGAATGCTTTTCAATGTAAAGCCAAACACCATACGTCCACACCATACCATACCCTGCCCTTTTTCCTTCTTTCAAGTTTTTACCACCCCCCATTCTCTCACCACTCACCACACTCTCCCATCTTGTACTCTGTTAAACTCTGCCAAAACTCCACTACCCACCATTTACACAGCAACAACCTAACAACTCTCTCTCTCTCTTTCTCTCTCCCTGCCATCCCATCATCTTCTTCAATCACACATCCATCCATTAGACCATACACTCCAACAAAAGATCTCATCTTGATGTACACTACTCCTCCAATAATTTCACCCAAATAAATAAAAAAATATTAACCCATCAAATAACCCCAAAATAAGGCAAAAATCCCTCCAGCACACCAATAATGGACATAGAAAGACCTCATAGAACAACAAGCACACCAACAACTACAAGTGAACTCTTCATATGCTTCACATCTCGTCTCTCAAAGTCCTCTTCTATGCGTCTTTCCTCAAAATCAATCCACAGTCCTGCTCGTGCACCTGATAAAACCTCTCAAAGTCTCTCTCTTTCCACCTCTCTCAGCCGCCGTCTCCGCCACAACGGCAGTTTAAGGGGTGCTCAATCTCCTGCCATGTTTCCCTCCAAGAAAACAAAGGGTGGTGGATCCTCTGGTTTTGCTGATAACCCTGAACCTTCTTCCCCTAAAGTCACCTGCATTGGTCAAGTCAGAGTTAAAACCAAGAAACAAGGTAAGAAAATGAAGATGAGAGCTTGTAGAAGTAAAAGATTAAGCGGTGGCGGCAGCGGCGCGGCGGGGAAGCCAGTTTTCGTCGAATAGAACATTCTCATGATGGGTTAACTCAGAATCAACAAGCTCAAGAATGTGGGTTGAATCATAGGAGTCAGAGGTGGGTTCATCTTCCTTTAACAATCTGTGAAGCTTTGAGAGCGTTTGGTTCAGAGTTTAGCTGTTTGTTTCCTTGTAAATCTTCGTGTTTTAGTAGTGGGTTTTGTGGGGGAGATAAGGGGGAGAAAGATGGGGTTGAGAGAGATAGTTCTGCAAGTTCTTGTGCTGTGTTTAGATGGTTGGTTTCATTGCAAGAAGGTGAAGGAGAAGAAGGAGGGAAGAGAAGGGATATTGAGTTAGTGGTTGGAGATGAGGAAGGAGGAGTTAGAGAGACGATGGTGATGAATAGAGAATGTTCAAGGAGGAGGTCTATATTTGATGATATGGAGCTTGATGATTTGTTTGATAATGTTAAGAATGAAAGTGAGATTGGTAATGATAATAATAATGAAGAAGATGATGATGATGAAGAAGAAGGTGGTAGGGTTAGTGTTTGTATTCCTCCTAAAAATGCACTTTTGTTAATGAGGTGTAGATCTGATCCTGTTAAAATGGCTTCTCTTTCTCATAAGTTGTGGGAAGCTCCTGTGCCTGTTGCTCAAGATGATTTTGATATCGAAGTTGAAGTTGAGAGAGAAGAGTTAGTTGTCAAAGCGAAGGAGGAAAATGAGGTTAGATTAGAGGAGAAAACAGAGGAAATTAGGGAGGAGAGAGAGAAGTTGGATGAAATGCTGGATGATTTGGTTGTGGTTGAGTCCAATTTAGAAGGTTGTTTACCAGATTCAACTGCAGAAGAAGTGCAAAATCGTGACGAAAAAGAGGAAGAAGAGCTAGAAACAGAACACAGACAGAGCATAGAAATAAGAGGAGAACCAGAGGAGCTAAATTGTGAAATTCCAGATGAAACCCAGTTAATGGATGATGAATTTGAGGCAAATGGGTGTTCAATCGAGGCATATGGGTCTTCAATTGAGGCATATGGGTCTCCAATTGAAGCAAATGGGTCTCCAATTGAAGCAAATGGGTCTTTAATTGAGGCACATGAGTGTTCAATTGAGACAAATGGGTCTTCAATTAACGCAAATGGGTGTTCGATTGAGGCAAATGGGTGTTCAGTTGAGATGTTTACAGCTGAGGAGAAGGTTGAAGACAGTGAAAATGAGCAAGGTTTGGTAGTAAATTCAGAAGCGAAAGAGGAACAGAAAGAAAGCGATGAACTTGCAAATTCAAGTGAGTTAATAGTAACAGAGAAGAGTAATGAAGAGACAGAAGTAGCAGAAAGCAGTGAGTTTTCTACATCATCAACATTATCATCTTTGAATTCATCAGAAGAGTCAACAGCAGAGTCAAAACCAGAAGACGAAGAAGAACAAGTTGAAGTTAAAGTTGAAGAACATCACCAAGTACAGGAAGAAGAAGAAGCAAGGAAGTCAATTTCAATGGAAGAAAATAAGAAGACAACATTACCAGATTGCTTACTGTTAATGATGTGTGAGCCTAAAGTATCAATGGAGGTCTCAAAAGAAACATGGGTTTGCACCACCGACTTCATCCGATGGCTACCAGAGCGCCACCACAACAAAAAGCTTAACAAAACGGAGGGTTTAGATGATTCCACTAAAAAGAAAAAACCAACCCCCCCGGTTCAACGGTTTGAATCCATGGCTCAGCCACCGGTCCAGCCGGGGAGGTCTTCGATATCGTTCCCAGCCGGTGGCGGCTCAGTGGCTAACTTGATAGAGCAGAAGCTGGTGAAGGGTGGTGGCGGCGGCGGCTACGAGCCGTTCGCATTGACGAGGTGTAAGTCGGCGCCATTGAGATCAGCGGCTAAGATTGCGCCACCGGAGATGGCTTGCAGCTTGTGGGGAAGAGAGAATGGGAGGAAGCTTGAGCCGCATCGTTCAGCTACGTTTGGCGTTGGACCGGCTGAGGTTGGCTTCTGATCAGATCTACGGTTGTGGATTCTGCCACGTGGCAACTGGTATTGTAGGGTTTTGTTTGTAAATTTAATAATTTTTGGTATCCTAGACTTAGATGTTAGTTTTACTACTCTAGTGGTTAATTAATTTTGGGTTAATTTAAATATATAAATTGTAGAGATTGGGAGTATTGATATTAATATTGTTGAGTAGAGTAGTAAAAAAATGGGGTTTGTTTAATTACCTATGCATGTTATGTGGGTTTTTAGACCGTTGAATGACAGAGTAGTAGGGTATATTTACACGTGGTATTGTTTGGAATTTACTGACAAATTGAGTAGATTTTTGGTAAGGCTGGTTTCACAGATTAAACAAGTGTAATTGTGCATGGGAAGCCATTAATAAGGGGATTACCTTCCCAAGTCTATCCTCATAAAAACTTATACTACCTGTATTGATTGATTAATTTTGCCCAAGGTTTGAAGTTGGAACTTGAACCTCCATCATGGAAAGATATGATCCTCCCTCTACTTCATCATCATTCTTGATTATTGAGGGAGCAAATGAATTATCGAGTTCGGAGAACCTATTAGGTTATGTTCATTCAATTGATTTCGACCAATACTATCGTATTATAACAAGCTAATTTTTTTTAGAATCCTAAAATACCTTAATATTTTTTCTTATTTTTTTCAAAAAAATATAATCTCATTTATAAATATAAAATTATATTATGGTAAGCTAAATACTTTAATATTAGCGGCACAAAATACTTCCTTATGAATTTGATACACTAATTGATGTTAACAATTGTGAGAGTTAAAGAAAGGTGAATTGTTGATATGATTTTTGGGCTCAAAGATTGTTACTTTAGAGGGTTTTAGAGTGAGTGAGAGTTATAGGACTTAAAGAAACGATTTTTATGTGATATTTAGCTAAAGAGAGTGATGGTTGTGTAGTTTAGAGAGTAACAAATAGGGATAGTAACCTTTGAATCTCGGTTCAAAGGGGTAGAAGATCGATTTCAGTCTTTCTTCAATGCTAAACAAGCAAGGTACTCAACCTTAAATCATAAGTACAAACTCATGAAATTTTAATACTTCAAAATCTGATTTTATTAATGCTAATCGGTCCTATATATATACTAGGCTAACCCTAGCACAATTAGGAATCCAAAAACCTATCTAGAAAGCATTTAAAACTAATCCCTAGATTTTAGGAAAAGATATCCTAAAGATAAGGAAGATAATCTAATAAGATAGGATAGAGATTTTCGGCTCTCCTATCTTATTTCACACGCCTAGATCAACCTTATCCCTTAGCTAATCTAATCTTGTCTTTAAGGGATTACAACTCAACTAGACTTAAACATAACCGAAATTACATCACATATTTTCGGCCATATAACAGAAAATAATATGCTGAATAAAAGTCTAAATTAAATTAACTAAAGTCTAAAATAAATTAATCTAAGACTCTATAGACTAAGCCAAAAATAGGAAAAACCCTTTCAAGTGAAAGGTAAAAACCTATAGGCAAAACTATACTATGGAAATACATCATTCTCCCCCTCTTGAAAGCACACTTGTCCTCAAGTGTCTTCAAAACAAGGAACTAAATCTGCGGAAGGCAAGGCAGCACACACACCATTCCCTAGCAGGACCTTGAATGTCTCATAGCCTAGCTTGTCCACCACTTCAAAAGGTCCTTCATCCAAAGGTTCGTCATTCTTGTGATTAACATGGAGTTTTTGAGCAGCAAGGGACAACCAAACTCTATCCCCCACAACCAGATTAGAGCCTTTTCGCATATGCACCACTTGATTCCGTCTCTCCTTCTTTGTAGATGCATTGTCAAGCAATTCTTGATGACAAGAACTCAAACAAACATGAGTAGCCACTTGTGTGTCTTGAACTGTCGCCACTTTGGGTGGTAAGGATTGAAGAGCTAGCCGTTTGGATCCCATTAGGACTGTATAGACATTGCTCTTGCCATTGTGTATCACCTCTCTATCAAACTGCCATGGGCGACCAAGTAAGAGAGAACAAGCAGTCATAGAAATAGCATCACACCACAATTGGTCCATGTATTCACCTACACGAAACCCTACAAGCGCTTGTTGCTTTACCCACACACCACCAACATCATTCAACCAACTCAATTTATAAGGGGAGGGGTGTTTTCTTGTAGGCAGTTTTAAGTTATCAACTAATGTAAAAGCACAAGCATTCGTACAAGAACCACTATCAATAATAAAAAGAGCAAAGAGTACCACCAATTAAGCACTTAGAGTGAAAAAGATTAGACCTTTGCACATCCTCTTGCACCTCGTGAGTTGATGAGAGTAAAGAACGTCGCAAGATCATGGTTTTTGGTGCTTGTTCTGGTCCACAAACTATTTGAGAGTCCCAAAATGATGAATCAAACGCATCATTGGACGGTTCTAGAAGGTCTTTGGACCTTATTTCGTCCTCATGTTGCGCCAAGAACAAGTAGTAGTCTTCCCTAGACACCAGAATTTTGTTAGGGCATTGTTTGGCGCCATGTCCTAGGCCTTGGCACTTGAAACAAACTATATGCCTCATCTTCTGCTGGCCTTGATTCAAAGGGCCTTGTTTGCGTTGGAGATCAGCAGCAACCTTGTCCTCCTTGTCTTTATCAGTAAGCACATGATCCGTAGGTTGATGGGAAGAAGAGGGTTCGATTTTGGGGTAAAAACCACGAAAGGGACCAGATTTTTGTTCGTGTCTTTGCCGCTCTAATTTGCAAGCGAGGTTACAAACATCATCAAATGAAGTAAGGGGTTGTAATTCAACTTGGAATCTGATGGAAGAGTGCAGCCCTAAAACAAATTTTGCTATTTTTTGTTCCCCCTCATCCTTACAATCACACGCTATGTATAATCTTTCGAATTCTTTAACGTAATTCTCAACAGTCATGTGGTCTTGTTTTAAAGAATTCAACTTTAAAAACAAATCTTGCTTATAAGAGCGTGGCACAAACTTTTTTTTCATCTTAAGTTTTAAATCAGTCCAAGTGGAGATCGTTGCTTTACCTTCTCGTTCACGTTGGGCTTGCATGGAATCATACCATAGGGAAGCATGTCGTGTGAGTCTGAGGATGGCATAAGAAAACCTCCGTGAGTCATCCAGGTTTTTATGCTGGAATAGGCGAGTCATGCGCCTCTCCCAATCAAGGTAGGTCTCGGGGTCAAGATCGCCATCAAACGAGGGTAGGTCAACAAGGCGAATGTCCTCCTCTTGCGGCTTCTTAGATGCCTTAATAGCACCAAGTTCGTGATGTAATTGCACAAGATGTAAACCATATTGATGGTTCTTCTCTTCAGTGACGAGCAATCTAGCAAGTAGGTCCTCAATCTTCGTTGCTTCGTCGTTGTTGGGCATGGTCGAAAAGCAGCAGCAGCCACACCAATTGATATGATTTTTGGGCTCAAAGATTGTTACTTTAGAGGGTTTTAGAGTGAGTGAGAGTTATAGGACTTAAAGGAACGATTTTTATGTGATATTTAGCTAAAGAGAGTGATGGTTGTGTAGTTTAGAGAGTAACAAATAGGGATAGTAACCTTTGAATCTCGGTTCAAAGGGGTAGAAGATCGATCTCAGTATTTCTTCAATGCTAAACAAGCAAGGTACTCAACCTTAAATCATAAGTACAAACTCATGAAATTTTAATACTTCAAAATCTGATTTTATTAATGCTAATCGGTCCTATATATATACTAGGCTAACCCTAGCACAATTAGGAATCCAAAAACCTATCTAGAAAGCATTTAAAACTAATCCCTAGATTTTAGGAAAAGATATCCTAAAGATAAGGAAGATAATCTAATAAGATAGGATAGAGATTTTCGGCTCTCCTATCTTATTTCACACGCCTAGATCAACCTTATCCCTTAGCTAATCTAATCTTGTCTTTAAGGGATTACAACTCAACTAGACTTAAACATAACCGAAATTACATCACATATTTTCGGCCATATAACAGAAAATAATATGCTGAATAAAAGTCTAAATTAAATTAACTAAAGTCTAAAATAAATTAATCTAAGACTCTATAAACTAAGCCAAAAATAGGAAAAACCCTTTCAAGTGAAAGGTAAAAACCTATAGGCAAAACTATACTATGGAAATACATCAATTGTATAGCAGTAGCCTTTTGTTATTCAGAATGTTTAGAACTACACACAATTGTGAGTATATGATAAGTTGATAACAGGGATGTTTGGCAAATGGTTTATGGTTGGCTTTTTCATTAGTTTCTGGCTTTTGGCTTTTATTTCTGATCAAACAGCCAAAAAAGTGTTTGATAACTGGCTTTTGCAGTGGCTGAAAAGTCGGCTTTTCAGCCTAAAGTTAGAAGCTGCTTTTACCAGCTTTTATAGTTGTCTTTTGGCTTTTGCTTCCATTTTGTACTAAACAACTAACAATAACATCCAATTTTACCAATCACTTTTTAACAGCCAATACAGCCGGTCAAATAAGCCATTAAAAACAGCCGGTCAAACCAGCCAGTATATAAAGTCAAGAGCCACCAGCCAATTGCCAAACACCCCCAATGTTGGGAGTTTATAAACTCGTGAGTAAATTTGGTTCGAAGAACAAAAGAGCCAAAACTCAAATTGCCCCCCGTACTACTTTATCTAGTAAGCTTTGTTTAGAAGACTCGAGGGTCTACTCTATTGACCACAACGTGAGATGAGTATTAGTATGGTCTTTTTATAGCTCGGATTTTTGCTCTCTTGACCAAAACAGTGATCATCAATATTTTCGCTCATTTGGTGACATTAATGATTTTTGCTTCCATTAACGTTTCGTTACAACTTGGTTTGCAGCCAAAATTTTTGCCTCCCATTTTGATTTTCGGAGTTTTCTCCTTATAAGCTTGGTCAAGCCTCTTCTCCAGATGCACATAATAATTTGCCTTTGGGCATATTAGGGATTGTGCTCTTAAATTTATTTTCAGTCCGGCTCAATTATTTTCAGTTGAGCTTAGTTATTTTCAGTTCATTGCAATGCAGTTTAGCTCTTGACCACACTTTATTTTCACATTTTACTATTTCTATCAGTTTGGTTTAGTTCAATTCAATTTAGCTATTTTCAGCCGAATAGAACTTGCCCTAAAAGTGCTCTCAAGCTAGAGGTGGCAATTAGGTTGTTTGGGTTAGGTCTTGGTTGGGTCAATTCAAGTTGGGCAATTTCGAGTCAGATTCAATTCCAAATCAAGTCATTTCGGCTCAGGTTAAATTTCGGTCCAGGTCGGTATCTGGTCTAGTCTAGTTCGGGTCAGGTGTATTTCGGGCTAGGTCAGATTCCAGTCTTCTCATCTGTAAATAATTAGTCTACCTTTTTCTCCCCTTTTTGTTTTATTCAAACAAACGTGAGATATGACAACAAAGAAAATGATCAAACTAATTTGAGACAAATAAAATCGAAAAGTGTTTAGATTGCGTATTTCATAGACATTTACTATAAGCAAAAATGGGTTTGTAAAAAAAAAAACTACGTACAGTTTAATCAAAATTGTACATAATATTCATTTTTTCTTAATTGTTACATTTGTAATTGCACTCTGATTCTATTACTTCCTCTGTTTTGTTAGCTGCAACAATTGGGACTTGTTTTTGAGAGGTAAAAAATTCAATTGTTGCAACTAAAAATAAACGGAGAAAGTACATTATCTTGTTAAGTAAACTTTACCAATTCTACCAAATAAACTCTAGAGAATTATAACCCGCAAAATGATACTCCCTCCGTTCCCATTTGATTTTCCCATTTTCCTTTTTGGGACGTTTCTGAAAGTTCTTCCCACTTTGAATCTTTTTCATTTTAAGAACTTTTGTTTTCCCATTTTACCTTTCAACAACCAAATATTTACTAAACTTTTTTACTTTTTGTCTTACACATGGACCAACTTTAGAATTTTTTATTTCTCATTCACCCACTTTTCTTTCTCTCTCTTTTTTTTTAAAAAACAAAAAGTAGCAAAGTACACTTTATATAATATAAAATTAAAAAGATTCTCATTCACCTCATTTTGCATTGGTTTCCCCCATATTCCAAATGAAAACATCAAATGAGAATGGAGGGAATAATAATTTTGAAAGCTGAAAGAATATTACAATAAAATTATAAATTAAAACATCGAATTTAGGATCAATATTATTCAGGTCAATTTATAGTAAGTTGTTTATGTTGTTGCTACCGGTGTTAGTTCTTACACGTAATATATATTGAATCACACTACTTTAATGGCTAATATTTAACCATTAGAGTTACATATATCAATGGTTAGAATGACATTAACCATGGAGCCGATGGCGTGAATACTTTGGTACAGTGAATCAGGAGAGCTTATGGTTCTTTGAATAATTTTGGATAACCATATACACTTCTATTCTATATTAAAAAAAGCGCATGAGAGACTTACTCCTTGCCATCGGGAAATTCCAAAAATATTTATCGAAGGGAAATTAATTTGATCACTAAAGTAATGCAAATATGGAATAGTTATCGTGTTAACTCATGTGGCAACAGTTCTGGAAATAGATTACTGCTACCAGCAGACTAGCAGTACATGTTTGTTTTTTTTTGTGGCAGCTTTCATAGGAAACTTAAGGAAACAAGATACCCTTCCTGGCTCTAGTGGCCAGATCATGGGCCATCGCTACATTAACTCTACTAACTTTACTTCAGGTGAATAAATTACACTTATCTATCTGGTTCCTGCAATCCTCCATGATTGTTGAGATCTCCAGTGGTGTGGAACTAGGACATAACAGTGCGTTCACGATCGCCGCACAGTCCGTTTTGATGTGAATTGTTTTAGAGAGCAAGAGGGCCTTTCCTATAGCTGCTTGTAGTGCTTTTGCTTCAGTTTGGAGTGCTGAGGTTGCATAGGTTCTTTCTGCTCCTCGCAAATCATGGCTCTGGTCTTCTCCTACCCATCCAAAAGCTGCTCCCCATTGATTTTTCTTTACCTTTTCCCACGGGACCCACGAGCCATCAATCTGAATAGTTATCCCTCTTGATGTGCTTTCTGTACCTGTCTGGAAGTATAGGCGGGCATTCCTGATTGATGAGGCTTGTCTCTGTTGCCTTTCCTTGGAGTTCCGATCCATGTATTTTCGCTTCCACCTGTTAAAAACCTCCTTCTGGATGGCCAAGATTTTCCTCGGGTCTGGTTTGTCTCTTCGAAATATAATGTCATTTCTACAGATCCAGATCGCCCAGATGGTCGAGGAGAAAAAGGCCATTCTCTCTTCATCTAATCTTTGTAAGTAGAGCCATAAATTACGGATCCAATCTCCAATGCAAATGTTTCCTAGGTCGGGTACTTGAATTCCCAGGTTGCCTCCTCTCCACACATGCTGGGTAATGGTACAGTCTCTAAAGAGGTGTGTAGTACTTTCCTGATGTTGGCCACATAGTTCACAAGTGCCACCCTCTCCCACTCTCCTCCTTCGAAGAGCCTCCTTTGTAGGAAGAGCGTTGTTAATAATTTTCTAAATCAGCATCTTCCACTTTGTCGGAATATGGGCGCCCCATAAATTCTTCCAGAACTTCGTTTCCCCACCCACCTCTAGGTCCCTACCCAGCACTTTCCAATAACATGCTCTTACAGTGTACTCACCAGTTTGCGTTCCATTCCATTTGACACTGTCCTCCTGGGGCTCGTCCGGGACGTACAAAGAGAGGATTTGGAGCGTCTCCTGTTTGTGGAAGAGGCGCCAAACCTTAGAACAATCCTATTTCCTGCCATCCATTAGTAGCTCTTCTACGCTATTTGGTCTTGGGACATTCTGGTCGGCCGGGATTTGTCTTCCCCTTAATTTGCTGTTTTCCACTCAAATGTCATCCCAGATTTTTATGTTATCTCCTCTTCCCAGCTGTTTTCTCCAGCCTTCCTTGAGCTTGAGGGTCGCCTTGAAAATACTTCTATAGGCATACGAGGCGCCTTTTGGGGGCGACGAGCATCTTTTCTTTATGATGCTTGTGATAGGGTCATTCTTATATTTCGCTTGTAGGAGCCTGGACACTAGTGAATGCGGTCTTGTGTGAATTCTCCAAGCTTGTTTTACCAGTAAGGCTGTATTGAAAGCTCCAATATTCTTCATACCCAGACCTCCTGCCTTTCTATGTTTTTCAAGAACCTCTCTTTTTTTTCCAATAGATGGGGCGCTTTTCCATGCTTGGGGCCCAGAAGAAAAGTAAGAAAAGGGAGGTGATGTTCTTTGATGTTTTTTGGGGGAGAAGGTAGATGGATAAAATATGAGAGCTTTGAGAACTTCAAAGACTGAATTTTGTTGAAAACCTTATCCTCAATCTCTTTAAAGCTCGTTAGTGTTCTGCCATCCACCTCCATAGGGCAACCCAAGTATGTTCCAAGAGCCTGTTTGCTGGAGACTCTTAAAGGCTTCCTGAGGATTCTAATGAAGCGAGATGGGGTATTTGGGCTGAAAATGACGTGTGATTTTTCATAGTTGATCATCTCTCCCGAGGCCTTGCAAAACCTTTCTATGCTGTCTTGAGTTCCCAGACATATTTAGGCGACGCTTGAAAGAAGAAAAGTGCATTATCTGCAAAGAAAAGGTGCGAGATGGAGGGGGCAGCTCTTGTTAATCTAATTCCTCTGATTTTACCTTGTTCCTCTTTCTCGATCAGGTGTGCCGACAGTGCTTCCATGCAGAGGATGAATAAGTAAGGGGAGAGAGGGTCACCTTGTCTTAAGCCCGCTGTAGGGGAGAAAAAAGTGGTTGGCTCGCCATTACCAAGAACCGAGTATGAAACTATTGTGACGCACTGCATGATCCAATGTATCCAAATTTGTGGGAAGTTGTACTTTCTGAGGACCTGTTCCAGGAACGCCCAACTTACTCTGTCATAGGCTTTACTTAAGTCCACTTTTAGAATCCCCTCAAACTTTCCACCTTTCTTCTTCCTTCTTACTTTATTCAAGAGCTCATGGGCTATTAGACAATTGTCTGCCATCGCCCAACCCGGGACAAAAGCGTTTTGGAATTCTCCCACAATTTCTTTGAGAACCGTCTTTAATCTCTCTACCATGACTTTGGTAATCACCTTATATAAGGTGTTACAGAGGCTAATGGGTCTGAAATCTGACACATGGTGCACATGTTCTTTCTTGGGGATAAGCGTGATGAAGGTTTTGTTTAGGCTTCTGGGCATCTCACCACTAGCAAAGAAGGAGTTTACACCTTGGATGATATCGCTCCCTATCGTATCCCAATTTGCATGGAAAAAGATAGGAGGGATGCCATCTGGGCCCGAGGATTTGAGTGGTTTTGAATTGAAGGAGGCTTTCTGAATTGAAGGAGGATTTCTTTATTTCCTCATTTGAGAAAGGTCTTTGTAGCCAGGAAATGTGATTTGGGGTCAGGGGTGTGATGTTAGAGAGGAAGTCATGTACCTCCTTGCCCGGAGTGTGGGTGTGTTGATTTGCCAGTAGCTCAGTATAGAATTGTAGAAATTTCCCTTTGATAGCTTCCTTCTCCGTTATCCACTCATCTCCGTCCTTTAAGTATCTTATTTCGTTAGTTGCTTTCCTGGTCTTGACGCTTTTGAAGAAAAAGGCCGTGTTTTGATCACCCAGCTCATCCCATCTCGACTTGGCTCTTTGTTTTCAGTACCACCATTGGGTATCAATTTCCTCCAAGCACTCCATCCTCTTTTGCTTGTCTCCATTTGCCTGTTGTGTAGTGAAGATCTGTATTTGGTTTTCCTCAAGCTTCCTCTTGAAGTCATCCCATCGAAGTCCAGTATCCCTCTTGTAGTCCAGACACCATCGTTTAAGAGCAAGGAGGGTGAAAAGAAGCTTAGATTGGATCCTTCTTATCATGGAACCTTCATATAGCTTACCCCACTCCGCCAAGATGATGTCTTTGACATCCTTGTGCTGTAGACACCAGGCTTCCATTTTATAAGGACGTCTTTTGCAGCTGACGTGCAGGATGATCGGGCTATGGTCTGAAAGCATGATAGGGAGTTTGACAACTTTTGCGTCCGGGAACTGGACCCTCCAATCATCATTTGCTAATGCTCTGTCAATTTCCTCGTAGATGGCTTCGCGTCCCAGCCTGTTATTTGTCCATGTGAACCGGACCCCCGTAGTAGGGATGATGGAGTTTATGCGAAATTCTCCACTCCTTGAATTCTTTTGCCCCTAGAAGGTATTGTGAACCTCCTAATTTGTGTTTTTGGTTTTCGACCTGATTGAAATCTCCTATCATGACCACACCTCCCTCAAGGCTGGATAGTATGGAATGTAGCCGGGTCCAGACCTTTATTTTTCTGAGTAGTAGGGCGATCCATAAACAAACACCATGTAATATTCAATAGTCGGCTTAAAGTAAGCCTTGCATATAATAAAGTTCGGGTTGACATACAGGACTGACACTTGGACCCTATTCGTCCAACATAGAACCAAACCACCACACCTATCCATTACATCCGATCCTACCACACCATAGAACCCCATCTTCTTGAAAATTGGTTCTAGGTGGACTACCTTAGATTTAGTTTCTGCTAGGAACATAAAGCCTACTTTACTATTATATATTACATACTTAATAAACTGAATTGTAGGGGAATTCAGATCAGCCAAACCCCTACAATTCCAACTTAAAGTTGTCATCCCGCTTTAGGAGGCTGTGGGCCAGCCGCGCCATTCTTCGGGACAATTTTAGGTATCGGGGTGCAAGTGCCTTTGTTGCTCGGTTGTGGGTCCAAACTAAACTCCATCTTGACTGGGACATTCAGCAAACCAACTCCCTCTTTTTCAAAGAAACAGTCGTCCTCATCACTCAGTCCAAATTTCAGTTTTCCTTTTCCTTTATACTTAAGTTGTCTTTTCTTCCTTTTGAGAGGGGATTGGGAAAAAGTGCAGGGCTCCATTTCATCCACTGTGGGAGATGAGTTGCGATCAAGTGTCGGGTCGTTCTTACCTTTGTTAGCCAGTTGAGCGTTCTTTTTGGTTCTTCCTGTGGGGCAGCAGCAATCCGGACAACGGTGTTTGCGTTTCTTGTCACTCTTGGCTTTCCCCTTCTCACTTCCCTTCTTTCCATTTGTCTGCCCTTCTTTCTTGTCGTCTCCGGTTTTCGGCGAGAAAAGACCTCGCTTTATTTGCTCGATCTCCACTATGATAATAGGATTCACTACTTCTTGGTTCATTTTCGAGATCATGACAGCCATTTCATCCATTGAAGGAAGAGTGTCAACGGTTGGGAAGTCGGAGTGTGCTGACGAGAAAGAGTTTTCAGATTTAGGAGAGTTAGGCGGATTGTTTAGGGGGGCAGAAATAGGTATTGGGTTGGATGGGCCTTCAGGAGAGTTACAGACTTCAAATGGGAAAGCTTGGTTTTGCGTGAGTGTGGGTTGATAGTTGGGAACTTGAAAAGTACCGGGAACTGGAAGAAAGAACATCTTTAGTTTTCTTAGTTAAATTTTCAGAAATATCCTTTTAAAACTACGATTTTGCAAAAAACCACCTTTTAAAATTACGATTTTTACAAAAAGAAACTAGAATAAAATTTTATTTGTGAAAAGAAATATCGAGGTTACAATCCGGCGTTGAATCATTTTCTCGGGCATTGACCTACCCTTTTTCTAGTCAACTAACTTAAAAATTAGTATTAGCACACTCTAATTATTTTCTCCCTCCTTTTATGTTTCAAACTGTTCTTCTTAGAGAAAGGGTAGGTTAATCCCTAATGTGTCTTTTCAAAAACAAATTTTTGTTTTAAGTTTTTTTTTCGCAAAAACTGTTTTAAAAGGTGGTTTCTCGCAAAACCATAGTTTCAAAAGGTGGTTTCTCGCAATTTTTCCTTTTTTTAATTTGAACTTATTCAAATTTATTAGATTTTATTTTGTTAATTAGAAAGCTTATTCAAGTCTTATAAACATTATTTAAGCTTATGTTTGCTTATCTGAACTTATTTGAACTTATGAAAATTTATGAAAACTAATATGAACTTACTTTTTCTCATAAAGATTGTAAATAATTTGAAGAGGTAGGGGCTTAACTTTGACATTTACTTCAATGTTAAAATGCTTATAGCGACATATAATATATGCCCCGTTCTTTTCAACTTATCTTCAATCTTTATCAGAAAATAGTTTAGAAAAGTTCATATTAGTTCAGTTCAGCAAGAATAAGGTTTGATCCTCTCACAAATAAGGTTTTAAGCGGTGTGTAAAAAATCCGAACCAAAACTCTTGGTATATGATTCGGTCTTTAGAATTTGGATGTTCTGGATCGGACATCCATTTTCAAAACAGGATAATTGGATCGGACACGGATAGTTAATATGGAAATCCGAACATCTAGTTTTTTAACCTTGCGATTTGTGATGTTGGGTAAAAATTAGTGAAAACTCACTGCTAGTGCGATTGCTCACAAACAGTGTACACAAACCCTATCTTCTTCCTCTCCTCTCCTCTCACTCATTCACCCACAACATAAACCTATGCTACACACACTCATCTGTTGGTGCGATTGGCATCTAATACACGAAGTCACTAGCCACTTGATTATTTATCAATTATATAAGTACATATTCCAGAACTTCAATAGTAGTTTCGGAATTATCAGCCATAATAGAGGCTATAGAGCTTGCAAAACTGAAGCTGCCAAATAGACTTATATTTCAAAATACCCATCTCATTTCTTATTTTAGCACTATCTTCACCTATAATTGATTATTAACGATTAAACTTTTGCATCTCTGAACCTCTTTGTGCTAGCCATGGAACCGCTGCTATGTCTAGATATACTCCTTGTCACCAACATACGTGTTTCTGCCAAGAAACTTAAGATGAGATGATGGATGATTTCGGGATGATCACGTGCAATCTTGGCTCGAATCACGTGCTAGTTGGGATGACCTGCAAAACAGACGGAAGACTAACCCGGGGGTTTTCCGGGTGAATCCCCTCCAATGCCTAAGTCAGCGATGCGGAGTTGTGATGGGAATGATGAGGTAAGCTTATGTAAACACTAAAGAGGGGGTAGGTAAAGAAATGATTAATTACCCTTCATTGATTGGGTGATTGATACTTTATAGGCAGAGATTCTTGGGAAGGGAATCTGGCAATGTGGTATCCTTGATGTTGTAACCCCCGGTCCCAGGATATCTGGAGCAAGGGTATTTTTGTCTTTTCCATGAGGAATTGCGCTTGCCACAAGGTGGGCCTAAATAATTAACCCCGCGCCAAGGGCGTAAATGTAACGTCCCTGTGAGTTGGCGGATTGGGCCGTTGGCGAAATGTAGTTTTGACTAAGTGTTTTCGAAGCTGAGGCCAACACTTGTGTATTTTGTCCTGTGAAGTCCGAGGGATGCATATGGTACTATTTTGCGGATTCCGAGGGAGGCATGAGCATACTGTTTGCCAAATTCCGAGGACAGCCATATGGAACTTAGCCTTCAAATTCCGAGGGCCATCATGTGTGCTGTTCCAGAGATTCCGAGGGCAGCACCATGTTCCCTTCTCAAATACCGAGGAGGGTGCAATGTGACATTGGAGCCCGAGGGGTACACCATTTAGACTTTTCGAATTCCGAGGACTGCACTGTATTTTTCAAATTCCGAGGGGACCTCCATGCTGTTATTCCTCTTAATTCCGAGGTGGGTATGGTGACATGCTCTGTTGCGTTCCGAGGGTATCCCTCGAAACTGTTCACCAAAGTCCGAGGCAGCCCCTGGTATTATGGTTGTCTGAGGGAGGTACCATGTGGTACTCATCATGATTCCGAAGGATGTGCTGATTGACCTCGTTAGGAGTCCGAGGCATACCAACTTAGTTGGAAGATTTTTACTTAGCCAAACTCGCTAAAGATTTTACTTGGAATGAATGATGTCCGAGGACGACCACTAGACTTGGTAGGGTGTCGGACTACCAAGGGATTGGTAGTCCGAGCACCAACATGTACGTTGTTGAAAGGTTTATTAGCCTTTATGGATAAGTATGGAGTGAGTGGTGTCCGAGGACGACCAATAGACATGGTAGGGTGTCGGAATTCACCATGGGTTAATAAGCCCCTTGGTATTCCGAGCACCAACATGTACCTTATTGAATGGTTTGTTAGCCTTTTATGGCTAAGTATGGAGTGAGTGGTATCCGAGGACGTCCACTACACATGGTAGGGTGTCGGAATTCACCTTGGGCCAATAAGCCCCTTGGTAGTCCGAGCACCTACATGTACCTTGTTGAAAGGTTTGTTACTTAGCCATATTTTGTCTAAGTATGGAATGAGTGGTGTCCGAGGGCGACCACTAGACATGGTAGGGTGTCGGAATTCACCATGGGTTGATAAACCCCTTGGTATTCCGAGCACCAACATGTACTTTGTTGAAAGGTTTGTTACTTAGCCATATTTTGTCTAATTATGGAGTGAGTGGTGTCCGAGGGCGACCACTAGACATGTTAGGGTGTCGGAATTCACCATGGGTTGATAAGCCCCTTGGTATTCCAAGCACCAACATGTACCTTATTGAAAGGTTTGTTACTTAGCCATATTTTGTTTAAGTATGGAGTGAATGGTGTCCTAGGGCGACCACTAGACATGGTAGGGTGTCGGAATTCACCATGGGTTGATAAACCCCTTGGTATTCGGAGCACCAACATGTACTTTGTTGAAGGGTTTGTTACTTAGCCATATTTTGTCTAAGTATGGAGTGAGTGGTGTCCGAGGGCGACCACTAGACATGGTAGGGTTTCGGAATTCACCATGAGTTGATAAACCCCTTGGTATTCCGAGCACCAACATGTACCTTGTTGAAGGGTTTGTTACTTAGCCATATTTTGTCTAAGTATGGAATGAGTGATGTTCGAGGACGACCACTAGACATGGTAGCGTGTCGGAATTCACCATGGGTTAATAAGCCCCTTGGTATTCCGAGCACCAACATGTTCCTTGTTGAAGGGTTTGTTACTTAGCCATATTTAGTCTAAGTATGGAATGAGTGGTGTCTATGATTCCGAGGACGACCACTAGACATGGTAGGGTGTCGGAATTCACCATGGGTTAATAAGCCTTGGTAGTCCGAGCACCTATATGTACCTTGTTGAAACGTTTGTTACTTAGCCATGTTTTGTCTAAGTATGGAATGAGTGGTGTCCGAGGATGATTACTAGACATGGTAGGGTGTCGAATTCACCATGGGTTGATAAACCCCTTGGTATTCCGAGCACCTACCTGATACTCAGCCACATTTGGTCTAAGTATGGAATGAGTGGTGTCCATGATTCCGAGGACGACCACTAGGCATGTTAGGGTGTCTGAATCTATTAAGGGCTGATAGAGTATTGAAATAATTGGTTGGACCCCCTTTATTAAGGCCAGTGTGGTTAGCTTCCCTGGATAGGGAGATAGAGTACGTCGCCGCTGGATACCATGTAAAAAGTCCATTTATGTTGTATAAACCGAAAGCAATTTCTACGGTGTTGACCCTGCCGTCAGGGTGCATAGCTGTGTATAAGGCGGATTTTGAAATGAGACTTAGGTTTCCGTTGCACCCCTTTATTAAGGAATTGCTGAATGAGTATGACTTAACCATCTCACATCCTCCCGAACACTTGGGGTTCGGTTAATGCTGTGTTAGCCATTTGTGGGATGTGGGGTGTCCGTTGCACCGTGCGCTTATGGAGGAATATGTTTAAAATAATGGAGGCGCCGACTGAACGCCACGGGGCTGGATGGTGGCTCTTTCAGGCCCGTCCCATGTACAAAGTTCTCGAGAGGCCTGTTAATTGTCAAAATGAATTCCGAAGGGAGTTCCTTTTTGTTTACCAAGGTGATGGTTGGGACATTCCGACTGTCCACCATCGTGACGAGGCCAACGTCTTCCTCAACCATCGGGTCCCTGAGATGTCCGAAGAGGAGGCTGTTGCGACTTTATATTTTAGGAAGGAGTTAAGGATAATAGATGGTTGCGAGGCTTGGGTACCTCCCAAATGGCTTCCGAGGCCTGGGCATTTGACGAACGAGCACTTTCTGTCGGCATTTGGTGTTAGTTCGGCCTATAGTAAGGGTAAATACTTGTGCATTTTGTTTTTTAATAACTAAGTTGTATTCATACTTAGCCTTTTTGGTTGTTGCAGATTTCGCCCGAGGTCTGCTAGAATCAGAGATGGCCGAGAGGATGACCGTGCGACAACTGACGGCCGAGAGGCTCCGCCAAGACTTGGCGGCTAAGAAGAAGGTCGTTCCGGCGCCACCGGAGGTATTTTCTGTTTGGTTTGTTTTGTCCATCCGACGACTTCTCGAACTGTTCTTTTTCTTGATGCTAGGACCCACAACACCCTCAGAAGAGGAAGAGCAGATCTAAGAAGTTGACGATGGCTCCGAAGGAGAGGCCATCGGCTGCGAGTGGGGCAAATGTGACGACTGCAGTAGTCTCGGCTGAGAGTTCTCAGCCTTTAGCAGAGGGGGCCTCATCCTCCCCTCATGCTATTGAGGTTGTTGAGCAAGAGGAAGAGATCCACCCTCTCCTCAGTTTCGAACAAGAGACTGAGGAACCATCATCAAAGAGGCCGAAGACGGTCGTTCCTTGGAATCAGCTCTCCGAGGAGGAGACCCGCGTTTGGGTGAAGAGGGTCATGGCTGCCCTTTACACTGACGAGGACGAGCCTGCTTTGGACCTCGTGCCAGCTGAGGACGAGGTGACGCAGCTTCACGCTGCTTGGCTCGATGTAAGTATCCGATGACCGTCTTTTGTATCCTTTAATTTCGATTTCAAATTATGACCTTCTGTTTGGTTTTGCAGTTGTCTGTTCGGATGACCTATGTGTCCCAACAACGCTATGATGCCAGCCAAAAGCTGGTGGAGGCCGATGATAAGCTAAGGGTGCTCAAGGAGAAGCAAATGAAGCACCATGACGAGGCCTGGAAGTTGTCTGAGGCGCTACGTAAATCGAAGTCGGAGCTGGACCGGGGCAAGAAGGCTATCGAGGCTGATAAGTGAGCTTTCTACTCACTTTAGAGGACCTCTTTTAGCTTATTTCATTTACTTTCATCCTTATTTTGTCCAATTTCTTCACCATTTTACTCCTTTTTTAATTGATCAAGTTCTCTACCTCTTTTGACAATTTTGGCTATTACACCTCTCTTCGGACGTATTTTTCACGTGTTTTCTTTGCATTGTATTTTGCAGGTGATCTCGAGATCGTGTTATTGGTCGTGATTCTTGAAAGGTGGAAACGAGAACATTTGTGCCCCTATTCCATGATGATACAAGAAGAAGAAGAGAAGAGGCCCATCTTACTTGGAGCGGGCGCTCCTACTTTCAGCGGAGCGGGCGCTCCTTATTGAGCCCCCAGATCAGTTTCTGACAAGAAACCTGGAGCGGGCGCACCAGGCCCTTTGGGAGCGGGCTCTCCAAAGGATTTCTGGGTCCATTTTGCCCGTTTTCCGCATGTAATTGGGGGAGGTATAAATACCTCTCCCCAACTTTTAAACAAAAACTTTTAGCATATTTACTTAGTTTCAAAAACCCTAACTTAGTTCTTGGAGTGTAGAAGTCATTTATTGCTCTTAGTTGGTGATTTTTGAAGAATTGAAGCTCCATTAATGGTAGTTACTGTTTGTAAGTTGATTCTCTAACTTTCATTTCAATTAAAGTTACTTCTTTTTGTCAATTTTTCCTTTATTCCTTCCTTTTGGTGTGAATTTTCTCATTTGCAATCATTGTCGTTAGATTTTGTTGATTCTTCATTTGACTTTAACTTTTGAAATGGAATCTTTGTTTGAAATGCATATTACTATGAATTGAAAGTAGTTCACTTTCTAGGGTTTGGGCGAAAATCCTCATTAAGGCCATGGGTTGTGCTTGAATTTAGTGATTCATGTTTAGGGTTGGTTGTTGAAAAAATGGGGTGCTTCATTGTATGCTTTTGTGATTGATCACCATAGAAGTTGTTCCTAATCTTTACAATGAAGGATCGAAAGATGAAGTTGTATGAGATTCCCCTTTGTTTACTTGACTAAATGGCCATGAAAATAGGAAGTTTTAGTCTTGAGTCAATTGTGTCACTTGTTCTTAATCCTTAGGCTATGGTTATTGTCATGAAAATAGGAATTAACACCTTGTCTAAGAGCTCCTTCTTAGCTCGAAAGAGTAATTAGGGGACTGATATCACGTATTTATATAGAGTTTTCTCCCTTATTTACAAGCTAATTTGTGCGTCATTGGAGCTCTTGGGAGCTATTTTGTGATAACTATCGTATGTAGTTGTGGTTTCGTGTTTTAGTATTGAATTGCAGGTTTTATGGAGTTTTCTCCTTATTCCCGAGCCTTTTGGAAGCAACCACGGCTTTACGAGATGTTACGAGGCACGTAGGATGGATCACGAGCTTTATGGATAGTTTAGGAGGTCCCAAGACCCCTAAACGTGAAGATTAGAGAGCCAAGGAGTCAAAGGAGGTTTCCGTGCACTGATCGGGCAGAAATGGCCCGATCGGGCGAAGTATTTATGATCGGGTATGAAAGTCACGGACCCGATCGGGCAAGTCTTGCCCGATCGCATCGGGCGAGCACACATGCACCACGCCCGATCGGGTGTTCACCACCCGACCCGATCGGGTGGGCTGCTCATAGCTCTCGTTGTGAAGCTGCGGATGAGGCGAGCTTGTTGGGCTCGTTTGTCGCCTGGCCCATCGGGTGGATACCCACGGCCCGATCGGGTGGGCCGTATAATTTGGTTAATGTTGCATTGCTGCTATACGAAGGCCCAGAAGACAAATTGCTGAGAGTGTTGTTTGACCCGATCGGGTACTGTGCTCGGGCCCGATCGGGTCTGGTGCCTAAATCGCACTTTTTCGCTTTCTTATTTCCGTTTTTAGTGAACTTGAGGGGTATTATAAATACCGTTTTCCTCATTATTTAGGGACATCTTTATATAAATCTTTTATTCATCTTTTTACTGCTTTAGACTATAGTTCATTTCTCATTGTTCTTAGCCTAGTTTAAACACTTTAGATTAATTTAGAGGTGATCAAACCTATTTCGATTTCAATAAAAGTTTCTGCTTTCCGTTAATTGGTACTCTTCCTTACCCTAATCTCTTTTGTTATTCTTGATTGCTTAGTTTATTTATTTAATCGTTCATGATGCAAAGATTAGATTTTTTTATTAGGTTTGTTATTGTTGATTCAATTATGAGTGAGTAGTTCTCTTTCTAGGGTGTTAGATAGGGAAGCCATGTTTATACCATGATTGTTATTTAGATTTCTATCAATTTCTAGGGCTTGATTAGGGTGATTGTGATGTGGTTTGTTCTTTATTGAGTAATTAACGTTATTGCGCAGTTTCGTTGGTTGCTTGTGGTTAATAGTTGTTTGCACAGATCCGTCTTACGACTAGAGGCTTAGGACACGTCAGTAGTTCTGATTACGTTAGTGAACATGCGGCGTATGTTGAACTATGAGCGTTGAGTCTTAACCATAGCTCAACATAGGCTCTAATCCCCCGACTCTTGACTTAGGTTTTGGTAGTAGTTGACCCTATTTGATTGGTATAAGCATGGTGGACCGACCTAATACCCTAGGTTTTTATTCCATAGTTAAATCCTTTGTTTAATTCGTCTTTCTTAGTCTAATCATTAGTTTAATTAATTCCTTCCTGATTTACTCTGGAGTAGCTGAATTGGTTGAATATTGATTTAGAAACTCTGTCTCCCTGTGGATTCGACCCTGCTTCCACTGACTACCTTAGTTAGAGGATCGTAGGTTTATTTTTGATTAAGTGATACGACTAAAACCTATCAAATTTTGGCGCCGTTGCCGGGGAGACGGCTAGTTTTCTAAGTTTTTATTTGATTATTTGGTCTACTTCTCTGTACCTCATTGGAACTTCATTGTTTCAATCGAGGTACGTTTTACTGCTGCTTTTTGTTTCTTTTGTATGCCCAGGTCCCAAAGAAACGGTTCCCCAATTCCAGCGGACCCCGATCTTACTAGGACAATCAGGCGGATCCGAAAGATAAAGCAGAAAGAAAAGCAGTCTGTTCAGCTGAACACCTCTGGAACAGACACCTTGGGTTCAGTCATGTCAAAGTCACTGAAATCATATGGGGTGCCCAACCCAGATGGTCTCTCCACTGGACCTACTATGCCCGCCATTGCAACAGCAAATTTCGAAATCAAGCCTGGACTCATCAGCATGGTCCAGCAAAATCAGTTTGGTGGGCATCCTACTGAAGATCCGGCAAATCATCTGCAACGGTTTCAACAACTTTGTCGAACCATTAAACATGCCGGCGTCACTCCAGATCAGTTAAAAGTCATGTTGTTCGAGTTTTCTTTGAGAGATAGAGCCCAGAAGTGGTTGAACGATGTGCAGGAAACTGAATGGAGTGAGATTTCTGCAGCATTTCTGAGAGAGTATTACCCACCTACTAAAACAGCAGAAATTCTTGAGCATTTAGATTGCATTTAGATGCATAATGACGTGAATTACATAAGTTGTGCATTTAGGACAATCAGTTTGATGTATCACATTTATATATAGTTTTTAGATGCATTTAGATTGCATTTAGAACTCCTTTTTGAGCATTTAGGTGCATAATGACATGAATTACATAAGTTGTGCTCTACTACTCCCCGTTTGTGTGTTTCGATGATTTTCAGGTTATTTTGATACAAAGTGATCATGACTTCCAAGGATGTAGCCTATTAATCATTGAATATGAAGGTAGCTTGCACAAGGATCACAATGTATCCGTTTGGGACGATTTTGAGTTGTTAGTGAAACAAGTGCCAAAACTGACACACCTTCACTATTTTTATTATAACTTTTGATCGAAAATTGACAATCAAGAAATTCCAATTGGGTTGGATTCTAGACTTCAAGAGATTTCCGATTATAGGTCACACGCCCCAATCGGACTTCTAGTTTGAGAGATACGGCCTTCGTAAGTTGATGCAGAATTGCAGTTTAGCCACCCGATCGGGTGGGAATTGACCCGATCGGGCCTGGAGCACGGACAGCTCTTTTTCCCGAAATTCTATCTTTTTCTATTCATTTTTTAATTAGATTTTGGGGCTATTATAAATAGTTGTTCCTCATATTTTTAGAGACATCTTTTCATTCTAGTTTTTCCATAGTTCTTAGTTTAGCTTTATTTTAGTCTAAACACTTTAGATTAGATTAAAGGTGATTGAACCTATTCGATTTCAATAACCATAGCTTGACATTGTTCTAATCTATCGATTCTCGACCTAGGTTCTGATAGTTGTTTGATCCTTTGATTGGTATAAGTATGGTGGACCGAACTAATTCCCTAGACCTTTATTTCATAGAGTAAAATTCCACTTTATATTGTTTTCTAGTAGTTAATTATTAGTTCAGCTGTTTCTATCTGACCTTGTCTGAAGTAGCTTTTTAGCTGAATATTAACTTAGAACTCCGTCTCTCTGTGGATTCGACCCTACTTCCTTTTACTACCATTGTTAGAGGACTGTAGGAATTATCTTTGAATAGGTGATACGACTTTAGCCTGTCAAATTTTGGCGCCGTTGCCGGGGAGACGGCTAGTTTTCTAAGTTTTTGTTTGGTTATTTGGTCTACTTCTCTGTGCCTCATTGGAACTTCATTGTTCTAATTGAGGTACGTTTTTTTTATTTTTTATTTTTTATTTTTTATTTATTTTTTTTTATTTTTGTAAATTCTTTCTTTCTCTCTCTCTTACTCATGAGTTTATATGGAGTGGCCGGCTTATAATTCGTATGGGGAAGGTTACCCTAATTTTCAAGGGCATTATGACAATAATAATGGATACTCCAATTGTCAGGGGCAAGACTATAATAATGGGTATTCTAATTTACAAGAGCAATATAATTTTGATAATGGGTATTACAATAGTTATGTGTCTGATGCATATTCTTATTGTCAATATCCAAATAATTTGTGCATGAATTCCCATGATATTAACCATTTCCCTAACGAGTCCTATGCAACTGATTATACTTATTCTGACCCACATGGAGTCCATAATTATTCACAATATGAATTTTCAGAGAGTCTAGATTTACTTAAGCAGATGATTGAGTCTTGTGGTGAACGAATTGAAAAATCTAATCAAGACTTGATGTGTTACATCACACATGTCTCAAATTATGAAAAATCGCTTGCTATGCAACTTGATGGTCAACGGGCGATTTATGATGATAATGATTGTGATGATGATTGTGTCGAGAATGCCATATTAGAGGTGAATGATAAGACTCTGACTCCTGATATTGAAAAGCATGATCAGACTGAGGGGAGTGTGGATGTAATGAATGTTTTGATAGAAGAGGAACTCTTGGTTGAGAGCCCTTGTGTTGACGAGCCCATTATTGAGGATGGTGAAATTGTAAGTAAAACCGTCAAGGTTGAGCCTATTATTCCCTGTCCCTATATTCCATCTTCACATAGACTTAATCTTGTCCCTTCTCTCCCTATTCGCCATGCCCCATATTTTCTCACAGTTGCGGTGCTCCTATTCTCTCCTTGAGATCCTCACAGCCTACGTCACCAAAGGGAAGTTGTTCATTGTCCTTCTTTTCTCCCTTTTATTTTGATTTTACTTATCTTCACAAATCATTTATTTTCTCTGATATTATTTATGTGAAGATAGATGCGCTTGTCATCAAGTCATATCTAGTGCTCAATGACATGTCTGCAGGCGCATTTGATAAGTTACTCAAGGCATTGGACTCTTCCAATGATGATAGGATAAGATCGTGTATGGGCATGTTAGGGTACTATTCCTACAACCCTGTTCCTCTTCTGACTGATGGTTGAGGCAATATGGTCGTGCGGGACCTTTATAAACCAGCGCTGTGCGAGAGGCAACTCGTATCTTTCTTTCCCTTTTTCCTTTTCTTTTTATATTTTATTTTTTTTTTCTTCTTTTTGTGAGCGAGAGTGAGGGTACTAACATTGTTTTGCCTCTTAGCATAGTCCTTGTCACCTTTTGGCATTGAGGACACTGCCAAGTTCAGCTGGGGGGAGGAGTTCTGTTTGTATTCTCTATCTCTTTTACTGCTTTCTAGGATAGATTTACTGCTTTCGAAAAATTCTGAAAAAAATCAAAAAAATATGGTTCCCATGACTAGTTTAGTTGCCTCCCTGTGCCCCTTGTTGTGCTCTATTTGAAAATGATTTGACTATGTTTTCTGGATAGCTGGGCATTTGTGATCTTGAGGCTATGATTTGATGTTTGATTGCTATGATTTCGAGCAAAATTTGATTATATTACACCACTTTGTGCTGCATACCTGAATTGGTTAGACTGTGAGGCCTCCTTGTAGCCTATTGGATTTATATTATTATCCAGTCTTTTCTTGTGTGTTAGTTCCTCTTTAGTGGATTGATCTTGACTTTGACTTCGTACTGGTTTGATATTCGATGACCTGTAGCGTTTGCTGTGATAAAGGCGTTCTTTTGTCTTATTCTTGAGCTTCAGAGTGAATTTTTGATATGCTTTTATCCTCCTTAGCCCCGCTGAGCCTAATGACTTGTTTTGTGATACTTAAACCCCTATTATGAGCCCAAGGCCTTCAACTTGATATTATTCCAAGCCTAGCTTAGGGGAGCTTTTGTATGGGTTGAGTTTGAGATTGGTTTCATGGTTTGGTTTGGTTGTTGAAGAATTTAAAAGTGTATTTGTTGTGGTTTGAGAGTGAGATAAAGAAAAGAAAAAGCAATTTTGGAGTTGCGTGAATGAAGGTCAGAATAATAAGAAAGAAAAAATGAAATAAAAAGTTCAAAAGAATTCGAAGTTCTTTCATTCACGTACGTTCTTAAAGAAATATTCTCTTCATTGCTTGAAAATTGGGTTTGTTATGAGTTCTTCATTGATTTATGAGAGTTGGGTTACTTTACGTGGTTTTATGGTGTTGTTGGGAGTTGTGTAGGCCCTCTTAGGGCTTGTTTGAATGATTCATGCTCCCCCTTTCTTGGTTTTTCCACCACATTGCCCAAAAGTATTCCGTACCTTTTACCTAAGCCCAATTACAACCCTCTAAAGTCCTCTTGAGCTCGTGTCTGCAGTGTTCATTTGATTGATTTCGAGTCAGTTTGTCAAAGTAAAAGAGTATGTCTGCTAATTGAGTCGACTTGACTAGGATGAGCGTCATTGAACCTTCTTAAACACATGAGAGTGTGAGTGGGAAGGGTATTTATGGTCGGGTTGGTGAGTGTTCGGGCATATTCTTTGCCTGCCACAAAGTAGAGAGGAGTGACACCCTTGTGAGAAGCCTTTTCAGGACTTATATGCCTTTTGGATGCTTGAATTTGATAAATTGCTTGGATGATTGGTGGTTGGATGGATTTGATTAGCTGAACTTGAATTTTGCCTGCTTGAACGATTCTTAGTCTTGAAAATGTTTTGAGCTTTGATTGTTTTTTATCTATGGGGTGAGGCAATTTATTCCATGTTCATGTTTAATTTGCTTGAGGACAAGCAAAGGTTTAGCTTGGGGGAGTTTGATGTATCACATTTATATATAGTTTTTAGATGCATTTAGATTGCATTTAGAACTCCTTTTTGAGCATTTAGGTGCATAATGACATGAATTACATAAGTTGTGCTCTACTACACCCCGTTTGTGTGTTTCGATGATTTTCAGGTTATTTTGATACAAAGTGATCATGACTACCAAGGATGTAGCCTATTAATCATTGAATATGAAGGTAGCTTGCACAAGGATCACAATGCATCCGTTTGGGACGATTTTGAGTTGGAATGAAGCAAAGAGTAAGTGAAACAAGTGCCAAAACTGACACACCTTCACTATTTTTATTATAACTTTTGATAGAAAATTGATAATCAAGAAATTCCAGTTGTGTTGGATTCTAGACTTCAAGGGCTTTCCAATTATAGGTCACACGCCCCAATCGGACTTCTAGTTTGAGAGATACGGCCTTCGCAAGTTGATGCAGAATTGCAGTTTAGCCACCCGATCGGGTGGGAATTGACCCGATCGGGCCTGGAGCACGGACAGCTCTTTTTCCCGAAATTCTATCTTTTTCTATTCATTTTTTAATTAGATTTTGGGGCTATTATAAATAGCTATTCCTCATATTTTTAGAGACATCTTTTCATTCTAGTTTTTCCATAGTTCTTAGTTTAGCTTTATTTTAGTCTAAACACTTTAGATTAGATTAAAGGTGATTGAACCTATTCAATTTCAATAAAAGTTCCTGCTTTCTGTCAATTGGTATTCTTCTCTACTCTTTATCTCTTTAATTACTTTGATTGCTTAGTTTAATTATTTAATCATTCATGATGCAATTATTAGGGTTTCAAATTAGTTTTATTATTGTCAATTCAATTATGAGTGAGTAGTTTAATTTCTAGGGATTTAGATAGGGAAGCCATGTTTATACCATGATTATTTGAATTGCTATTAGTTTCTAGGGTTTGATGAGATAGGTTATGGTGTGATTTTTTCTTATTGAGTAATTAACGTTATTGTGCAGTTTCTTTGATTACTTGAGGTTAATAATTGTTTGCACATATCCGTCTTACTTTTAGAGGCCTAGTATACACCAGTAATTCTGATTATGTTTGTGAACATGCTGCATATGTTGAATTATGGACGTTGAGACTTAACCATAGCTTGACATTGTCCTAATCTATCGATTCTCGACCTAGGTTCTGATAGTTGTTTGATCCTTTGATTGGTATAAGCATGGTGGACCGAACTAATTCCCTAGACCTTTATTTCATAGAGTAAAATTCCACTTTATATTGTTTTCTAGTAGTTAATTATTAGTTCAGCTGTTTCTATCTGACCTTGTCTGAAGTAGCTTTTTAGCTGAATATTAACTTAGAACTCCATCTCTTTGTGGATTCGACCCTACTTCCTTTTACTACCATTGTTAGAGGACTGTAGGAATTATCTTTGAATAGGTGATACGACTTTAGCCTATCAGGGACTTTACTTGACCGACTACTCTCTCCCCTATTCAATGGTTTCCCTTGATACTCAAGCATGATACATGGTCACAATGAGTGGTAATGCCCTTGCCCTAGTACTTTAATCATATATTTATACCCTTGTTAATCACATTTGCATAGTCTAACTATCTTTAGTTGCCTTCGTCTTAATACAGACAATTCTTGACCCCCTTTGGTTACCCTTAGTTTATTCGACCATAAAAATTCGGTGTTTAACCTTACCTCTCTGTGGATATGACCCTATATGCCCTTTCTACTTAGCTAGAGAGATCAAGATAGGATTATCTTTATTAGGCTCGACGACGGCCTATTAGAGGCCGACCCGAAGGCTTTCGAGGAAGAACGGGTCTCTCTCCAAGGTCAAATTGTGGAGCTTACGAGGCAGATGGACGAGGCCGTTCACAGATCCGAGGGCCTGTACAAGGATTTGTCCGAGGCCAAGGAGAAGTTAGAACAGGCTCATCCTCCTACTGCCCAGCTGAAAAGTTGGAGGATTCTGATGAAGGAAAGCAGGTCCTGTCGGCCTGGCTAGAGAGTTGGAAGGACTCCAAGGCGGGGGAGTCTTTCTGCGCCCAGATCGTCCAGAAGAGCCTTGAGATTGGGATTGGTGAGGCCACTCGTCGGTTCGAGGTTGCCTCTCAAAAGGTTGGCGTGGACTGGTCTGCTCTTCTTGCCGCCTATAAGGAGATAGGCGAGGCCGAGGATGAGGCCTTGTTGAAGGAGATGGCCGACGAGCTGGAGGTCGAGCTCCAGGCCGGGGATGATGATGAGGATGAAGAGTAAGATGACGGTGCTAGGACGGGTTTAGAGTAGATATGTTGTATTCTGAGCATTGTAATCTTCATTTTGTACTTATTTTGTAACTCCCGTGCTTGTAATTATCACATTTTGCTTTGAATGAATGAAGTATCTCTTTTGTCAATTAAATCTTAGTTTTTGCGTTTAGTCTGCTGTTGTAGTTAATACCGATGCCTTAGCTTTTAAAAACCGAGGGTGGTTCTAGTAGGTGTCCTTCGTACGACCTATCTTTTGATGGACGTTCTTGGACTCCCAAATGTTAATTCCAAAGTTGGAAGTCCGAGAAGTCCTTTAGGTGTCCGAGGGACGACCTTGTTGTTTTGCTCGTTTGGACTTAGCGTATGAAACTTAAAGTTGACAGTACTTCCATTACTATTAACCCCAAGTACAAATGAGTAAATGGAAAGTTGCCCGAGGGCTTACATGAACCGACTAGAAAGCAAAGATTTATATGTAATACTTCTTCAGGTTGTCAGCGTTCCAAGGGCGGGCTAGTGGGGTTCCTTCACTAGATTCTAGCCGGTAGGTGTCTGGCTTGATGACCTCAGTAACTTTGTACGGATCTTCCAATTCGAACTGAGTTTCCCTTGTAAGTGTGACTTGCTAGTGGCTTCTAACTTCCGGACCATCCAGTCGCCCAACTGGATTGGCATGTGTTTGACTTTTCTATTGAAGGACCGAGTCATTTTTTGCTTGTATGCAATTGCTTTTAGTAGGGCGTTGCCTCGAACTTCAGGTAGTAGGTCGAGGTTGAGTGGTTTCTCGGCTATGTTCTCGTGGTAATCATAGAAAGTGATACGAGGGGAAGGGATCCCGATTTCTACTGGCAGGACTGCTTCACTTCTGTAGACCAGCTGAAAAGGGGAGTGGCCTACGGCTTCTTTAACTGTGGTTCTGGCCGACCAAAGAACGCCGGGTAGGTCATCTACCGAAGCTCCCTTTGCTTCGTCCAGAGCCTTCATGATTCCGTTGAGCACAATTTTGTATGCTGCCTCGGCTTGACCGTTTGTTTGTGGACGAGAAACGGCTGAGAACCTTGTTCGTATTCCGAACTGCTCGCAATATTCTTTGGGGGGGGCGCTGTTGAATTAGCGACCATTGTCCGAGATTAGGATCCTTGGCACCCCGAACCCGGTTATTATGTTTCTCTAAATGAAGAGCTGAATTTGTTTGTCCGTGATGGTAGCTAGCGGCTCGGCCTCGGTCCATTTGGTGAAGTAGTCTATTCCGACTATCAGGAATTTCCGTTGGCCAGATGCTGTTGCAAAGGGTCTGAGGAGGTCCATGCCCCATTTGTCGAAGGGCAAAATAGCGTTTATTGATGTGAGTTTGTTAGCAGGTTGGTGGGGTGTCTTGCCGAACAACTGGCACTTTTCGCATTTTCTGACCAGGATCTTTGCATCATTGTTCAGCGTGGGCCAGTAATACCCAGCCCTTAGTGCTTTGCCTGCGATTGTCCGAGCCCCCTGGTGGCTGCAGAAGGCGCCTTCATGAATTTCTCGGAGAATATAGTTACCATCCTCGGGGGTGATGCACCGTAGCAGCGGGTGGGTGCAAGACTTTTTGTACAACTCTCCGTCATGCCACACAAACCATTTAGAGAGCTTTCTGATTTTCTCTATTTCTTTCTCATCCGAGGGATCGCCGTTGTGCCATGAACTACGCTTACTGAGCACCTCCCACATGATTGTTCGATGTTTTAGCCCTTCTGTCGAGCTGGCCATTAGGGCGAGTGCGTCAGCCTGTTGATTTTCTGACCGGGGTATGTGAGATATTTCAAATTCTTGGAGAGCTTGGGTAATGCTTTTTGCCTTTTGTAAATATTTTTTCATGTTCTCCTCCTTGGCTTCGTATTCCCCATTCATCAGTCCGACCATAATTTATGAGTCAGTTTTTGCATGTACTTTCTGTGCCCTGGCTGTCTGGCACAGCTGTAGTCTGAGGAGTAAGGCTTCATACTCTGCCTCGTTGTTCGAAGCCTTGAAGTCAAACTTGATGGCATATTCCAACTTGTCACCCACTGGGGGTTTTATGACGAGTCCGACCCCATTCCCTAGTGTGGAGGATGAACCGTCTACGTTGAGTTCCCAAATACTATCATCATTTTCTAGTGGTCGACTGGTGCATTCGGTGATGAAGTCGGCGAGAGCTTGGGCTTTGATTGCCTTCCTTGGCTCGTATTCTAGTCCGAAGTCAACTTGCTGATCTGCCCAGTCTGTCATTCTGCCTGAGTGGTTTCTCCCCTCTATGACGTTTCTGCGAGGTTGTCCAGTTAGGACCTTGATGGGATGATCTTGGAAGTACGGCTTGAGCTTTCTTCTAGCCATGACGAGGGCATACACGAGCTTTCTAGTCTGGGAGTACTTTGCTTCCGCACCCCGAAAGGCGTGGCTGACAAAGTAGACCGGGTATTGTGCTCCCTCTAGTTCTGCCACCAATACTGTGCTTAAAGCGTAGTCCGACGTTGCTAGGTAGATGTATAGTGTTTCTCCTTCGAGGGGAGAGATGAGTTTGGGCAAGGTGGAGAGGTAAGTATTCAGTTGTTGGAATGCTTAAACTGCCTCGATGTCCCATTCAAACCTTTTCTTTTTCAGGGCCTTGAAGAAGGTAAGGCTTTTGTCTAGTGGGCGGGATAAAAATCGTCCGAGGGCAGCCAGACAGCCAGTTGGGCGTTGGACTTCCTTGACATTCCGAGGGGATTCCATTTTCAGGACCACTTCGATTTTGTCCGGGTTGGCTTCTATACCTCTTTCGTCCACCAGAAATCTGAGACACTTTCCTCCTTTGACCCCAAAGACACATTTTTTGGTGTTGAGTTTCATGTTGTACAATCTCAGTGTGGCTAGGGTCTCTCTTAGGTCCGAAACATGGTCGTTTTCTGCCTTGCTTTTGACGATCATGTCGCTGACGTATACTTCTATGTTCCGATCTAACTGCATCTCGAACATCTTGTTCACCAACCTTTGGTATGTTGCTCCCGCATTTCTCAATCCGAATGGCATCATTTTGTAAGCATGAATTCCTTGACTTGAGATGAAGGTCGTGTGGACGATGTCTGCTTTTACTTGAGATGAATTCCTTACTTGGTTCCGAGGTGTTGGTGTTTTCCAAGCTATTGACGTAGCATTCTCTTACTGATTGTTGATCCACGTACACTTTTCCGACGGCTTCTGAGTCCGTCTCATACTGTAGTAAGAGCTGGTAGACCGAGATGGCTGCTTTTACTTTGTTCAATGTTGGTCTTCCCATGATGACGTTGTAAGGAAGATGGACATCTACCACCAAGAAGTCGATGGGTAGGCTTCGTCCTTTCCCTTTTTCTCCGAGTCTGACGGCAGTTTGACTGTTCCTACGGGGTGCACCGAGTTGCCCCCGAAGCCTATCAACGGCTAGTTGATGGGTGTGACATCTCGTTCATTGTACTTCAAATTTTTCAGGCATTCTAGAGTGATGATGTCCGCAGATGACCCGCTGTCGACGAGGACTCTCTTGACTCTTGAGTTGGCGATCTTCATCTCCATGACTAGGGGGTCATCATGGGGGGTTTGCAAGGATCGAGAGCTTTCGCCAAATGTCATGAACGGACAGTTAGATTTGTCCTATTGTACCGGCAGTACTTGCGGTTTGAGCTTTTGCAGATGGCTTTTGCTTCCTCGGCCGGTTAGGCCTCCTGACGTGAACCCGCCAGCAATGACTCCCACGTATCCGTCGGTATGATCGCTGTCGGCTCGGTGCATGTCAATGGTCTTTTCTTTTCCTTTATGCCCTGGGGCATCCTTCAAATAACCGTTCAATTTGCCCTGAACAACAAGGTGATCGAGGGCCTTCTTCAACTCTCTGCAATCCTTGGTGGTGTGACCATCGTCTTTGTGGTACTTGCACCAAAGCTTCCTATCTCTCCGGGTGCTGGAGGTTCTGATGGGAGGAGGACGAGGCAGCACTGATTTTTCTTTCAAATCCAAGTAGATCTCTCTACGTTTCCTGTTGAACCGAGGGTCAACCCTGTTGTCCGAGTGTCGAAGCAACGTCGGGGGGTGACTTCGTCTCGACCTTCTTGACACCTCCTGGACGTCTTTTGTCTCTTCTCTCTTTATCTTATGGTCTTTTGTCGGTTTGCAGATGTCGGTTGCTTGTATGAATTTCTGAGCACGGTCCATAGCTTCCTTAAATGAGTTGACCTTGTTCTCGGCTAGTTGATGATGAGTGAGATTTATCGCACTCATAGGGTAGCTTTTTGGTCCATTTTATTGCTTTTTCTTGGTGTTTCCTTACTTCTTAAATCTATTTTCATCATCTCCATCCTATTTGGAGCTTTTCACTATTTCCTTTGATTTTCTCTCATTTTTCATGGTTTTCCCTTCTTATTTTCTATTCCATATGCTTTGGATTGTATTTTTCTTGTAAATGACTAATATATAGGAAAAAGATGAGTGTAAAGCAAGGAGGAATTGAAAGGAAGGAGTTGGAGTCCAACCCAAATGAAGAAGGAAAGATAGAAAAGAAAAAGGAGAGCCCAAGTCCAAGTACAAGGAAGTGGAGTGGAAGAAAAGAAAGACAAAGAATAAAAGTGGAAAGGAAGCCCAAGCCCAAAAGGAAAGGAAAAGAGAAGAAGAGAAGCAAGCGTAGCCGGATCCATCAACAGATTGCCCGATCCACCCGGTGATCGCCCGATCGTCCGATTATAGTTGTGTTTCTTCCAAAAGTTCCTGCCTCATGGTAATCGGACGATCACCACTATAGATCGCCCGATCACGGCGGGTTTGCGGAAAGCGTCTATTTTATTTTCTATTTCCCTTTTTGCCCTTAGTTGGGGGTTGTATAAATGCTTTTTTGACCTAAAATTAAAATATTCTGATTTCCCTTTTGAACTCTAGAGAGCTATTGAGAGGTTAGATTTTTGAGTGAGCTTTGGGTGTTTTGCAAGGTCTTTAATAGTGATTTGAAGAAGAATTTCAGATTTTTGAGGAGTATTAATGAAGCTTTAGTAACTTTTCTTCTCTTTGCTCCCATTTATTGCCTTGCTTTATCATTTATTCTTGTTTTTACTTTGTTAGTAGTTTCAATATCACTCATTCTCATTGAAGTCTTAGTTTTAGTTGCTCTTTTTCAGTTGCTTATGTTCTTCTCTATTGCAAACATTAAGTATGAATGAAAAAGGTTTGATTTTTGGTTTACAATCCCCTATTTGCATTGTAGAATTAGTTTAGTTAATATGAGAGCCAACTTTGAGTAGTCTTTTAGTTAGGGGGTCGGGTGAAGGTGCAATGGACATTGTTTCATGATATGAGGCCCTAAATTAGTATGTTTAGTGGGTTGGGTTAGCAAATCCATTAATTGGTTGACTAAGGTGAAGTTGAAAGGCCTAACCTTAACGCAATGAGCTAATGGATTACCCTTTAGGTGTAGATTGTTGAGATGTACAATGAAGTTGGAATTGCTATCTCTAAGTAAGGTTGAGTGAGAAATCCCACCTTTCTTGGAGTCTAAACCCGTTCAACATCCGAAAGGCGAGATTGGGTTGAACTTAGCTAATTTTGACCTCATGTTTCATCATTGACTATCTAACCCCTAATTGAGAGTGTTGTATCACCTTGAGCATCCTTGAAAGAGGAGTTCATGGTTGCAATGTCTTAGTTCAATCCCCTATCACACACTCCTTTAATCTCATTTTGTAAATCATTCTCATTGCATTAGATCCCTATCACCCCCTAACGCTTTTTTCCATCGATTTACAACCCTTTTATTTGACTTATTAGTGATAATTGAGTTTGAAATCAATCAACTTCTTCTCTTCGGTTTAGCTTACATATTCACTTACGTGCTTAGTGTCTAGTCAAGTATCTGAGGATTTGACCCTTACTTGCCACGTACTCGTATTTAGTTACTTAAGTTTGATTTGGAGTTTTTGTTTAGAGGCCCAAAAATTCTCTATCAGTTGCCACTTAAATTTTCCGGGTAGAAGTCCCGACATCAGGGCCGTGAAAGCCACAACGTCTTGTAAATCCGACACTTTCATTGATTCTGCATTAAACCGTTTGATGTAGCCGCTCAGGCTGTCATTATCTTGTTGTTTGATACTCATCAGGTGGATGATGGTCTTCTTATGTCTCCGACTAGCGATGAAGTGTTGAAGGAAGAGCGCGTCCAACACTGGGAAGCTTGTGACGATTCCGGGGGTTAACCCAGAGAACCAGCTGAGGGCCAACCCTTTGAGCGTGGTTGGAAAGAACCGACACCATGTAGCTTCGCATCCCATTTGCACGCTCATGTGAGCTTTGTATGCTGCCATGTGATCTGCTGGGTCTGACCCACCAGCGTAGTGTTACATGGGCGGGACTTTGACCTTTCCCGGGCTGGGGGTGTCCATGATCTCTTGCTGAAGGGAGTCAAAAAGGAAAGTGCTCCTGAATTTCCGAGGGGAGGCCGGTCCTCATGGTACAACGAGGCGCTCACCTCGGTGTTCCCGATTGTTCTGGCCGACGCGTGAAGTGTGCGTACTGACCTGGATGGACACCTATGGGAGGATGCTCTTGCTGAGTGCGCTTCCTCGTGCCGGTTAGACTCAGGTTGTCTGATTGGTTCGTTGGACCTCTCACGCCTTATATTCAGCATGTTTCTTGCATCTTCTCCCCTTCTTAGGAGCCTTTCCTCTATTAGCCTTCGAGCGTCGACCCTGTGGTTCTGTCTGTGCCCTTCACTCCTTGCCGCTTGAGGCATCCTCACAGCGGGGGTGAGTAGCTGTTGTCCGAGGCCCCTTGTTATCCGGGGGGACTTTTCACGCTCTCTGACTGTATCATTTACCCGAGGACCTTGCTCTCTATTCAGAGGCGGTGTGGGATGATTGTTCGACAAGCGCTGGCTTCCTTGAATTGCTTGGACAATATCGTTGATTCTTGAGTTCATCATGGCCTCGAGATGTTCGAGGTCGTACCTGGTGACCATGAGGTCTCCGTGTCTGCCTCTCTGAGATTGTCCATTCCCATTCCCGACTGGCTGAGTAGGCTCTTGATTGACAGGCTGGATTACTTCTTGAATGATGGGCTCATTCTCGACGGCTGGAGTGGTCCTGCGTGGCCTGGCCATGGCTTTTCGTCGACTGACTTTATGTATCCCCACATACGGCGTCAAACTGTTTCTGCCAAGAAACTTAAGATGAGATGATGGATGATTTCAAGATGATCACGTGCAGTCTTGGCTCGAACCACGTGCTAGCGGGATGACTTGCAAAACAGACGGAAGACTAACCCGGGGGTTTTCCCAGTGAAGCCACTCTGATGCCTAAGTCAGTGATGCGGAGTTGTGATGGGAATGATGATGTAAGCTTATGTAAACACTAAAGAGGGGGTAGGTAACGAAATGATTAATTACCCTTCATTGATTGGGTGACTGATGCTTTTATAGGCAGAGATTCCTGGGAATGGAATCTGACGATGTGGCATCCTTGATGTTGTAACCCCCAGTCCCAAGTTATCTGGAGCAAGGGTATTTTTGTCTATTCCATGAGGAATTGGGCTGGCCACAAGGTGGGCCCCAACAATACGCATTCATAAACAACGAGAAATGTCACGTATATAACTAAACTATGTATTGTTTTCATAAATCAGTAACATTTCTTGTAAATAAAATCAAGAGTATTGCCTTACGGTAAATAACCAAGCGACACTATTGATAATTAATAAAAAAAATGAAAACATTATGCAATACTACCTTCTATAAGATGTAAACTACTTTTACAAATTGTATACTACTTGATACCCTAATGTACTACCTTATTTGTAGTAGACAAAGTGGATATTATTTCATAGCATATAATATGTAATATGTAATATCTTCCCTCTCTTTTTGCTGATATATGCACTCAACCTGGTAAAGCTCAAATACAACAATGAAATTCATTTAATTGGTCTCTTAAAGTAAGATCCCCAAACCACTCAAAGTAAAACCCTTAAAAATTGAAATTACCTTGCCTTTGATGAGTGAAGATGAGGGAATAACACAAGGAAAGGTAACCGGAAAAGATAGAGGAGAAATTCTAGGAAGGGACTCCACAGATATGATGAAGCAGCGAGAAAGAGCACGAAGAGTCAAAGAAAAAAAAAGGTGAGAAAGAGAAACAAAGAATCAGTCCTTATGTTATCCAAATTTAGTTTTAGTTCACTTCAGTACAGCTTCAATTAGTTCATTTTACTTCAATTCAGTTCACTTCAGATTAGCTCCGCTCATTATATAACCATTTTCGTTAGTATTATTATTGATCTAACTTATTTTACTAGCTACGCTATTATCATTATTATTATTATTATTATTAATTATTGCTATTACTATTATTTTGCTAATTATTCCATCCGTCGCCTTTTATTTGCTACATATTGGCTTTGAGCACTCTTCATATTGCAACTTTGACTGTCTTTTAGTTTATATACTTAATGATAAACATATTCAGGTGAGATATTTTTTTATTCCTCTCATTGTGTACTTTCCAAATATGTGAATTTTGTAATTTTTCGTATACCTAATTTTGATTTTATTAGTATTATTATTATTGTTAAATATTAATTTTCTAATACCGTATTTTTACTCATTATCATTATAGTTATCATTATCAACTGTTATTATTTATAATAATATTAACATACTCCAATAATAATAATAATAATAATTACTTATAATTATTAGTAACTATTGTTTATAATAGTATTATATTTTTTCATATTATATTAATATAGTTATTCTTTATTAATTAGTATTATTAAGTACTTTAATTGATACTTACCAATTATCATAATAATAATAATTATTATTTATATTAAAAATTATATTTTAACATATTACTAATTGCAATTCAATAATTTTATATAGTTTATATATTAATTATTAGTAATTGCAATTCAGTTTAGTTCCGTTCAGTTCATTTCACTTCAGTTTAATTTAGTTCAGCTCTATTTAGGGCCTGTTCATTTGAGCTTAATTTCAGTTCAGTTCAGCTCCATTCTTTTATAACCATTTTGTTAAATATTATTATGTTGGTCTAATTTATTTTACTAATTGCTCTTATTATTATTATTGTTATTATTATTATTATATTATTATTATTACTATTTATTTTTATATCATTATTATTAAGTATTATTATTATTATCTGTGTATTATTTTGTTTATTATAACTTTATTCATTATTATTACTATTATCATTAGGGAGGAACATGGTTTAGGTTAAAAGCACAAATAAACCCGCTTCTTCATCCCATAATCCAATCAAATCAAGTCAAAACGATTTATGATGTAATTTTACACGGTCCGACCCAATCATTATTTTATTACTAAATTTAATATATACTTAAATCTAATTATTAAAATATTAATATTAATTTAATTCTTAGATATTATTGTTATTATATAATCATCACCAAGTATTAATATATTAATAAAAAGACTATAAAATTATTATTATTAATTATCATTATAATCATTAATCATTATTATTATTAATTTATGATTATTAATATTATTTCTTTATAATTATCATTTAAAAATATCCAAAATACAATTATTATTATTCATTAATAATTATTCATTATTATTACCTATCATCATAATTATTATTTAATATTTATATTATTATTGTTTAAATATTATTTATATATTTATTAAATTCAATTTAATTCAATTCAATTCAGTTCAATTCAGTTCAGTTCAATTCAGTTCAGTTCAGCTCTAATCAATTCAGTTCATTTCAGTTCAGCTCCAATCAGTTCAGTTCAGTTCAGTTTAGGCCCTGTTCAGTTCACCTTAAAATAATAATATTCAGTAAAAATAAGTTCAGTTCAGTAATAATAAGTTCAGTTCAGCAAAAATAAGTTCAGTTCAGTAAAAATAAGTTCAGTTCAGTAAAAATAAGTTCAGTTCAGTAAAAATAAGTTCAGTTCAGTAAAAATCAGTAGTGCAAAGAAGAAAAAACAACATGAATCAGTAAAAATTAGTTCAGTTCAGTAAAAATAAGTTCAGTTCAGCAAAAATAAGTTCAGTTCAGTAAAAATAAGTTCAGTTCAGTTCAGCAAAAATAAGTTCAGTTAAGTAAAAATAAGGTGAACTGAACAGGGCCTTAGTTCAGTTCAGCTGTTTTCAGTAAATCTAAACAGGCCCTTAGTTAATTTCATTTCAGTTTACTAGAGTTAAATTCAACTATTTTCATACGAAGAGAACAAGTTCATACTCTAGACTCTAGACACAAATTACTAGAGCTGGTTTCTTCATGTGAATTAAAGAAGTTAATGAGTAATATGCCCTTTTAAAAAAATGGTTTAATCTAATGGATCGCTAGTAGTTAATTAGCATATCTGTAAACATACCTGAAAACTGAAAACCAGGGCAGTTGTTTAGTTACATGGGAAAAGGGTTGTCCTTTAGTTGGGAAAATAAATGCAGTTTCAACTCGACATACTACCTCCGTTCCTTAATAAGTGACACACTTCATGTTTGCACGCTTGCCAATGCATTATTTTAAACATTAATATCTATAATTATCAATAAGTAAAAATTATAACAAGTTGATATTAAAAAATTACACAATGAGACGAATCTAACAAGATCCCACATGACTATGTTTTTCTAAAATGTAAATCACCAAATCTAATTAGAGGCTAAACTGTGAATAGTGAATACTATACAAGTGTGTCACTTATTAAAGAACGGAGAAAGTATTAATTTATGAGAAATAAAAGGCACGGGTATAGTAAGATCTCCTCTTAAAAAGTGGGAGAGTGTAGTGAGTGAATCTAATCTACAAACTTTGGACAAAAGTGTGAGGTTTGATGGTGGTGTCCAATTTCCTGGTTAAGAAACTCAGCACATGGCTTCCTCTAAATTTTCCATTTATGTTCATTTTCTTAAGACCAAATTGACGTATCTCGAGTTTAACTTAGTCTCCGTTTGGTTGGTTGTAAAAGATTTTCAATGTTAAAATAATTTTTACGGAAACAATTTCAATGGAAAATTAAAATAATTTTTACGAAAACAATTTCAATGGGAAATATAATTGTGAAATTAATTTTCCATTGTTTGGTACCATGTAAGAAATATAATGGAAAAAAAGGAAATAGTTTTCCATCATTCGGAGTGCTATCTTACTTCAAGAGAAAACGATTTACACTCTTTTGTCAAACCAAATAATGTAAAACTGAAAATATAAGAATTACTTTATCAAGAAAATATTTTACACCCTATCAAACGGAGATACGAAATTTGAAGATCTGAAATGATCCAACTGACACATACACGACCTGAATTAATAGACTCGAACTACTTGATCCAATTTTGAAATGACATGACTCTAATATACCAAAACTTTACTGTCTAACTATGAGTGTTCACTAACTAAATTCAATTTTTATTATTATAATACCTTGTTATTTACTTTCACACTATCTCATATCTATTATTAAATGTAATTGTTGACTCAAATAATTATGGGAAATTCTATATGGTAGCCTCTAATTTATAAATATTTTGTATTTTTTTTTTGATGCAAAAGAGAGGAAGAAACCTCAAAAACAAACTACAATAAAAAACCTAAGTAATAAGTACGCGTGGCCACGCCACTCCACTAACATCATTTGCCAATAATTGGCCTAAACCAAATGAAATTTCCTTAAAAACCTTAAGAGGTCTATCTTGATCCACACCACATTTGCAAGCCAATCTGCCACTTTGTTTGCTTCACGATAGCAATGGATAATTTTGACCTCCCATCTTGAAGCAGATATCAACTTCTGACCATTTTTAATCAAATGCAAACACTCTCCACAATATGAATGGTCGGACTTAAAAAATTGCACACAAGTCAAGCTATGTAATTGCACCAGTAACTTCATCACTCTCAATTCTTTAGCCACCATTAAACCCCTCTCCAAAGCTCTCATTTAAGCTCTAAGAGCTGAACACACTCCCAGATTCATAGATAAGCACACACAAAATCACAACGGCAGATTCTGATCACTCCTCCACCTCCAGCTTGTCCCGGCGTCCCGCGAGCAGCCCCATCCAAGTTCAACGCCAGCCATCTATTTTCCCAAGCAACGAAAATCTCTATCCTCTTTGCTCGCTGCATAGAATCGAGCATTGAATGAGAGTTCAATGCCCGCGTCACTTCCTCCACCCGTGCCCAAAGGAAACCCACAATTTCACTTAGAATCTCTTGTAAAAGGCCAAACACCACGGCATTCTGCCATCTCCAAAGCCACCACACCGTAATGCAGAAAAGTATTGGCCATTCTACCACACCTACCTCACTAATTGAAATCAGATTTTGTGGAATGAGAGATTGAAAAAATCGACCCTAGTTGATATTGCTCCCATCTTCGTCCAAATTAACTTCGCCATTGGACAATCTCGCAGCAAGTGCAATGTGGTTTCCTCATGATAATCGCAAAGACCACATTTCGGATCTTCTGTAAGTTTTCTATTGACTCGATTTGCATTGCATAAAAGCCTGTCATGTTGTGTTGTCCATAGAAATGCCGGAATACGTTGGAGTGTCGGGACTGTCTAGATTAATTTCCATGATTTGTCATTAGAACTATTATCTTCTCTGCGAATTAATTTCATTGCTGTTTTGATTGAAAAACCTCCCTGGAGGCACCATTCCAATACAGAGTATCACCCATTTTCGGATCCGTAGAGACCTCAATAGTTTCGATTTTCTTCAATAGTGTGGTTGGTAGGAGATGAGCAAATCGGTCCCAATGCCATCCTGTTGAATCATCCCTTAATTCACCCACTGTAAAATCTTCCAGATTATTCGGAATTTCAGCCGAATAAACATCGCGAAGTGGGCCATCATTAACCCAATTGTGATCCTAAAACAGAGTTCGAATTCCATTTCCAATTGCACACCTCTCTCCTTCCCTAATGAATTTGGCATATCAAGAATGCCACTCCATAAATTCGACACTCCTTTGCGTTGTAAGAACATGTCCACGTCGCACCCGTCACTGCAATATTTAGCACGTAGCACCCGTAACCATAAAGAGTTCGGTTCCGCTAACACTCTCCACCCCAACTTGGTTAGGAATGAAGCATTTGCTTGACGGGCCGAGTGTAACTGTAAGCCTCCTTGCGGTAAAGGCTTATGTAGATTCTCCCACGAAATCAAGTGAATTTTTCTTTTCTTATCGTTCCCACCCCACAAAAACCTACGAGTCTTACGATCCAAATCATCACAAGTGGTCTTGGGTATTTTCGCTATCTGCATTAAGTAGTATGTTAGAGTATTGAGGGTTGATTTAGCCAAAGTTATTCTTCCTGCCAACGACAGATACTTAGTCTTCCAGCCCTGTAGACGTCTATCTATCTTCTCACAAAGATGAGCAAACGTCTCCTGAGTCACTCTTTCAGAAAGTGTGGGCATACCAAGGTAGAATCCTAAACCTTCAGTCATCTCAATCCCTAACGTATCACAAATAGGTTGCGCAACATCTCTTGAGATGTTATTAGAAAAGTAAATTCTCGATTTAGCATGACTAATTTTCTGACCAGAGGTTGCACAAAAATTTTCCAAGCATTCTTTAATCACCAGAGCTTGATCTATCGATGCTTTCGCAAATAAAATAATGTCATCCGCAAGGAATAAGTTTGATAACTTAGGTCTGTTCCAGCTTGTCCAAAATGGCCTCCATCGCTCCTTAATAATTTCTTCTTCAATGACTTGATTAAGATGCTCCATACACATCACAAACAAATAGGGAGATAAAACAAAAATTACCAAAATATTCAATATGGTGGCAAGCAAAAATTACTCTTATATCAAGTGACCCTAAACTTAAATATAATACATGTAGTGGCAAGCAATTACCAAAATTCATGACTAACCTATCATTAACAACAATTAATAACCTACCCTCAAAACAACAATTACTAAGCTATCATTAACTAAAAATATTCTCACATTAATGACTTTGTTCAAGAAGGGAATCAAAATTGTTACCGATGAGTTTTGCACCGTAACAATTTGGTGTATTAGGTAACCCCTAGGATACGGTAATGATTACTCTATCTCTTCAACCAAACTTTCGATATTGGAAAGGTTTTCTATATGGAAAAATTGACAGAAACCCTAATTATATGTCAGTTTTACTCAAATTATTACCAACTACTAGTTGTTTTAGAATAATAAAAACTATTGAGAGTACATTTACAAAATAATACAAACTTTAGTTTTCTTATCTTCAGTCATCCATTTTGGCTCCACTAATGTAAGAGAATTAAGAGTATAATTATTACGAGAAGGTACTCCCAATAATTTGGATTGTTCAAGAATAACCCACAATAAAGATTAGTTTGAATGAAACAATAATACTCCCTTCGTCCCCCAAATGATTTTCCATTGTTTCATTTTTGTTTGTCCCAATTACATTTCCCATTTCCTTATTTGAATATGGTCTATCTAATATAATATCATTTTTCTTACAAAAAGCACGTGACCCTACATCCTCTCTCTTAGAGCATGCACAATCATGGATTCCCCTTATTTTCTCTCTCCTCACCTTATTCTTCCACATCATTTTCCCTTAACTTTTTCATTTACCCTTTCCATATTAAAATTTAGTACCCACATTCATGGGTTCCCTTTATATTCTCTCTTCTACTTTTCCATACCCCACCACTAACTTTTGTAAAGCTGAGATTCATTTGTAAAAAGTGCTCCATGCCACTTGTCACAATCCGGTTAATTTCAGAAGTGAGAACCAACCCTTGGCAAAGGACTTCCCCATATTATGGGAAGGGTCCAACAACCATGGGTTCCCATTTCATAGGAGAGAGAGTGAAATGGGGAGGTTTTAGCCCATGATTGTTCATGCTCTTAATAAACAATTCTAAAAGATACACACTATCTTACTTTTCAATTATAAAATAAAACTTTAGGTCCACACCAACCTCCGTTCTTAAACTTTGTGCCCAAATGAAATGAAAAATTCTTTGGGGGACGGAGGGAGTAGTTAAACTTATCCCTGTCAATTTTCCTTTCCAATTCTATTCCCAACCCCTAAAATTTCCATACCAAACATGCTCCTAGACTTAAACCGCACCCGGCCGGGATGTGTACGGTCTACAAATATTAGATCCATTCTTGAAAATAAGGTAAGGCCCAATGGGTATATACTGGTCCTAAACCTATCGTCAGTTCTTATGGTAAAGTGAATCTGCGAGTGGGTAACCCATATTTGATTCACGGGCCTCTAATATTTTCGTTGAAGTTGGGCTACCAAGTTGATGGCTACCTATATTTCTTTACTTGGTGGTGGCCACTGGCCTGTGAGTGGAGTTGGCAAACACATCCCCAATTCCTTCTAACATATAGAATTGATCTTCTTCTACCTACTCATATAAAATTAGAAAAAGTAGGCCACGTGCCCGTCTAACAAGAGTTTGGGATGTGTCAACAGCAAAATAATTTAGCCGTTCTCCTTATTAAAAGCAAAAAATTGTAATAATATACTTCCTCCGTTTTTTATTAGTTGACCTGTTTCTTTTATCACGTTTGACAACGCGTGATTTCCATCACTTTTATCTTGGAAAATTGATGAGTAAAAATTATAAAAATATGATATTTTGAAAATATATAATGAGACGAATCTAACAAGACCCCAAATGACTATATTTTCTCTTATGTATAAATCACAAAAGATAGTCAAAGTAGATTATGTGAATAGTGTCAAAAGTCAAAAAGTGTCAACTAAAAAAAACGGAGGAAGTATTGATTACGCATAACTTGCTTATAATTTTTTTTTATTTCACAACTTGCTTATTGCTGTTTTCCTTATTGACAGTCAACTTGCTTATAATATATTGGGTAAGTAGAAAGAATCACAAAATTTACCAAATAATTTTTTGACAATTACCATATTTTTCTTACAACTTTTTAAAACTTACCACCATTTATTTCTTTTTTTTTAATTACCACCAAAAAGTTACTATTTTTTTAAAAATTTCCCCACCTATTAATGGAAAATCCCAGATTGTTCTGTTTTGCGGGCCCCACCTACGAACTGATTCATTTTCTTTCCTCCAACCCCTTTCATTAGCCTAATTAACCATTAATCAACCTAAAAATTTTGATTAAAAAAAAGGGGCTCTTACCAAAAATCAAGCAACATAAACTAATTAAAAATAATTAAGGCAATAACAATAGTTTTTAAGTCTTAAATAACAAATACAATCCCAATTAAAAAAACCCCAATCTCACATGCTCAATTACAAATCCTAATTCCAAGTAATTGACTAATTGACATGTGGATATGAAATTAGTAATAGATGCCTTGTTAGAAATGTCGAATTATAAAATTCAAGCATCAATTATGCAATATCAATGTTAATTTTGAAAAATTCCCTCCATAATTAAACACAAACCATAGAATTCGTACTTGACAAAAAAAAACCTAATTTCCGACTTAGACTTTGCGAATTACTTGAGTTTGGTAATTGAACTTGAAATGGAAGTAATAATATACTCAGAAATTTCCCCACAATCACTTATAATTTGTCCCTTTAATTGAAGAAGAATGCTTTGTTCTTCACTTCTTAAAGAGTTGAGAAGAATTAGCCAATATGTAGGCCCGCAAAATGGAGTAATTTGATACTTTTCATTAAGAGGTGGAAGTTTGTAAGAAATTCATAAAGTTTTGGTGGTAATTAAAAAGAAAAATCAAAGGTAAGAAAATGTGGTAATTGTCAAAAAAATCCTAATTTTAATTCCATGATATTGAAAATCGTTAAAAATTTGTAGAAGATATTGAGATTGGAGATTAGTTTTAGGCGCCTATGGTAATTGCCTATAGGTTAGACTTTATGCCATACTAGCCTTATGCACGCAATGTGTGCATCGTGCGAAAAATTAATATGTAAGGATTTGGGAGATACTATATTGTAATTTCTCAAGTGAAATATATACATATTTTCATACTTTTATAAATAATCATTAAGTTTTAGTTATTGTATTTTTCAGAGGGTGTAACTGTAATCTTAAAAGTGTTGAAATAATGAAACAATTTAAATACATGAAAAGCTTAATAAATATTAGAGAGTCGATTAGCAATAGTGATTTAAAAACAAAACACCAAATAAGACAAAAAATCTTACATCACTCATGAGTAAAAGAATACATCATCCCTCGCCCTCTACCAGTTTCTCATTCATCCTAAGATACTGTATCATGTTTCATGATCAATTTGATCAAATAATGTACCTTCACTCATGAGCCATCAATTACATATATATTTGAAAATAAAAAAATTCAAAAGTATCTATATTATATAAGGGAACGGGTGGGGGTGGACACCAAAAAGAAAAAAAAGAAAGTTAAATAAAATAAATCAATGAGTTTATTAAGTAATTAAGTTTTATTTCCAAATTTAGCTATCAGATTTTTAATAAAAGATGTTCAAAACTTCTAACTAAAACATCTAAAAACCTACAAAGTAAAAATAATTAAGAAAATATCAACGATTATATTTTCTTGAGATCTATATATAGACACCCACTTTGCTATACTTTTATATACTTTTGAAATTTTTTATTTTGAAATACATGAGTAATTGATTGTTCATGAGTGAAGGCACATTTGATTAAATTGATCCTGATAAAGTATTTTAGCATGAGTGAGAAATATGATAAAGTATTTTTGAGTACTTTTGAATTTTTTCTTATTTGGACAATGAGCAAAAAATACCTTACCGGGTACTATATAACAAAAGTTGTAGTTGATGGTAGGGAGTAAGGGATGTTTTCAAATAAAAATGAGCCAAAATGAATTTAGCTTGAAAATAAAATATGTTGTGTACCTTTCATATTTTATCATGTTACAGTAGCCAAAACACACATCGTATACAAATAAAATTAGGATTTTTTTTGTTCAAAACCACCTAAAATTTTCACGTTTTTAGAAACTCCCACCTTAATGAATTTTTATTTTAAATTTCCACCTATCATTCCCAATTTTATTAGAAACTCCTACCACATAATGATTTTTGTTAAATTTCGTTAACAAAACCATGAAGTGGGCCCCACATATGCACTGTATTATTAGCTTACGCTGAAATTAAAGTCAATTTCATCAATTTAAGGGCAAATCCTCAACAATTTAGAGCAAATTTGGAACTAATTACAACTATTTGGAAAGAATTGCAACAATTTTAAGTTTCATTTTGTTAACAAAAGGTATATGTGGGACCCACTTAACGGTCTTTTGTTAATGAAATTTGACAAAAATCGTTAAGTGGTGGGAGTTTTTAGTAAAATTGTAAATGGTAGGTGGAATTTATAAAAAAATCATTAAGGTGGGATTTTCTAAAAACATGAAAAGTTTAAGGGGTAAGATGCGACTATTCATAAAATTATCTACTATAGATTATTAAATTTCATAATAAAACTATTGTCGCTCGCATCGCGTGCATAAAAATCTATAAAAATAAAAATAAATCAAAAGTATATAAAAATATAGCAAAGTGGGTGTCTATTTGTAGATTTCAAAAAAATATAATCATTGACATTTTTTAAAAATTATTTTCACCTTGTAGATTTTTAGATATTTTACTTTGAAGTTTTAAACATTTTTTGCTTAAAATCTGATGGCTAAGTTTGGAAATAAAACTTAATTAATTAATAACTTACTTAATTTGTTTTTTCTTTTTCTAATTTTGGTGTCCACCCCCCCTTTTCCCTTATAGTATAGAGATAAATTATACTCGTATTATTTTGCAAAGATTATATTCCCTTGTAGATTTACAACTAACCTATATTGCCAACATCCCAATATAAATAGACTTTCATAGCTATATTTCTTGGTATCTTTGCAAAATAATAAAACACTGGTGGCCATGTCCGCAATGGAAGATTGCTGCTTTGAACCTTCTTCGACGGAAACGTATATGGTATGCAAGAGGAATCCTGCTAAATCTGTGCACAACTTTTTGGTGAAGTGTGATCAATCGAAGAGGGTGCCTGAACCAAAGGAAAATATTCATTGTAATCATTACAAGAAACATTGACAATAAAGTTCTTAGTATTAGAATTGTCTTTAGTTTTATAGTCTAATTATAGACGTTTAGTAGCCATCTTATTTTATGTAAAGGAATAATAAACCATTTATATAGTGTTTTCATGACTAATAATTTTTTTTATGAATATTGTTGATCAATTTAAATTAATCTCGTACTCCCTCCGTTCCCATTTGATATTCCTATTTTCTTTTTTGAGATGCTTCAAAAAGTTATATCCACTTTGAATCTTTTCCATTTGACGAATATTTATTTCCTCATCTTACCCTTTAAAAACTAAATATGTACTACACTTTTTTTCGCCTTTTGTCTTACACATGACCCACGTTAGAATTTTTTATTTCCCAATCACCTACTTTTCTCTATCTCTCTTACTTTTTTCAAAAGCAAAAAGGTACTAAAGTACACTTTATACAATATAAAATTTAAAAGAGTCTCATCCACCTCAATTTACATTGGTTTTCCCCCATATTCCAAATGAGAACATCAAATGGGAACGGAGGGAGTATAATCTATTAGATATGCTTGTTTATTTTTTCTCATTACTTCATCAATAACATTTTGAAAAATATCAAGAAAATATTATACTTAATATGATAAAAATGCATGTAAATTAACACCACAATACTATTGTTTTGCAAATTAAGACCATCTATTAGGAGTTTATCTTTAAATATTATTAATGAACATTTGTCAAATCAAACAACTAAATTTCAGTAAAATTAGAAAAATAAATCCAAATGATATTAATTATGGTAACATAACCTATAATGAATATTTTTAGTTAAGTAATAACTGCCAAAAAAATGTTTTTTAAAAAAAATTACATGCTATTTAGGATCATTATTTAAGAAAGTAATATACATTGAATAATCTAATTGCTACAATAGTGATGATTGACAATAGATTAAGCGAAATGGTTCATTATTTTAAAAAAAAGAACTTAAATTCGGAAAAAATAAGCCGTTCTTTATTTAAGTTATCTTATTTTGCACATTTTACGTTTTTAAGTGCAATATTAATTTAAATAGAAAGTTCTAATCTATATTTCCATAATAATGCTTATTGCCATAATACTAATCAAAATGAGCCCAAATTCTAAAAAAGTATATCCATATAATTTCGGAAAATATAATGTCATCTCACAATCTTTACTAATTTTTAATTTGGTTATGAATTACAATAATTCCCTTTAAAAACCGACTTAGTGATGGAAGATATAAATACTTAATTTAAAAAATTATTCTAATATATATTTAAGTTATCTTATTTTGCGCAATTCATGTTTCTAAGTGCGATCTTTATTTAAATAGAAAGTTCTAAACTATATTGCCGTAATAATGATTATTGCAATAATATTAATCGATATGGATCCAAATTCTAAAAAAAGTATACGAATCTAATTTTGGAAAATATAATATCATATCAAAGTCTTTACTGACTTTTAATTTGGTTATGAATTACAATAATTCCCTTCAATAAACTGACTTAGTATGGAAAATAAAAATACTTAAAATCAAATAATAAAAATAATAATATAATAATCATATTGATAACATATTCATGAATAACATGAATTTAATAGTATACAGAGTATTTTATTATTATTATTTTTTAAAATATATTGTTTTTAGAAAGAGTTGGTTTACTATAAGACGGTCTTAGGTTAAGCTTAACCTCAGACCAGCCCAATAAGCCTTAGAGAAGCCCATGACGCGCGCCACATGCTAAGCAGCCCAGCCAAGTTGATTTTTTTCACTTTTCGACCCAAAACTTTAACTTTTTGAGTTTTTTTAAACTTTTCGCCCTAAAACCTTAACTTTTGCATAAAAATCCGTAATTAATATCAATATGTGGAATCGATACCCTTTACTCCATTAGTCCTATTAGTTATGGTTTATTATGCAAAAGTTAAAGTTTTAGGTTGAAAAGTTAAAAAACGCAAAAGTTAAGGTTTTAGGTTGAAAAGTTAAAAAAATCAAATTTTCTGGGCTCTTTAGCGCGTGACACGCGTAATTGGGCTTTTCATTGACTTAATGAACTGGTCTTACATTAAGCTTAATGTAAGACCGTCTTTTATAAGACGTTGCCATTTAGAAATTCAAACTGAAAACGTATGCAAATAAAGATGAAAAGGATAATCACATATTAAGATGAAAAGGATTCTATGCTCCTTCTATTTTGTGTCTGACAGTAGTGCTGCTCTTGTTCTGCAGAAAAATTAAGAACAAATATCAACAACCATAATTCAACTAAGATATAAACCAATTTTCCAAAATTTTATTATTTCTAAAAAAATTAAGACCTTTCGAAGCGTTGTCAATAACGAAGCGTAATTTTTACATTGCTTGAAATGTTGAGAAAGTTACTAACCATAAATTACGAAGCGTTGAATTATTTACATTGCTTAAAATGTTGAGTATTTCAAAAATAAGGCTCGTGTATTTACTAACATTTTGAATTGAATGAATGAGATATTTTGAGGAATGTCGTAATATATTATTGCTATTAGGCTGTTGGTGGATAAATAAAAACAGACATGTAAAGTAATATATTCCTTTTAGCTTAGGCCCCGTTCAGTTCAACTTATTTTTACTGAACTGAACTTATTTTTACTGAACTGAACTTATTTCTACTGAACTAAACTTATTTTTACAGAACTGAACTTATTTCTACTGAATTGAACTTATTTTTACTGAATTGAACTTATTTTTACTGATTCATGTTGTTTTTTCTTCTTTGCACTGTTATGTTTACTGAACTGAACTTATTTTTACTGAACTGAACTTATTTTTGCTGAATTGAACTTATTTTTACTGAACTGAACTTAACTTATTTTTACTGAAAATTATTATTTTAAGGTGAACTGAACAGGGCCTTAGTAACATAATTTTATAAAAAAACAACAAAGAAACAAAGAGACCTCCTCATGTAAATAAATGGTTTTTTTATGTCTATACGGTTATTTAATTATGTATAGCAAAGAGACCACCTAATGTATAGAAGTGGTTCTTTACCCATAACAAAGAGACCACCTAATAAACACAAGTGGTTCTTTACTCATAGCAAAGAGACGACCGAATGGATACAAGAGGTATTTTAAGCAAGGCAAATAAACCATTTAATCAAAACAAGTGGTTTCTTTTTCCTTCTGACATATTTATTTTGCCAACACCTAAGAAACCACATATACTTCCTTCGTTTCACTAAAGATGTTACACTTTTTTTTTTCACGCGTATCAAGGGAGTGATCTTAAGGTGTAAACGAGCAAATTTTTTGACAAAATTTTAATACAACCAAGAATGAGATTGTATATGGCGTGTCCTAAAATTTCGTCGAAAAATTTACTCGTTTACACCATTCACTACTACATTAAAGGCCTAATGCAACCCTAGATTAGCAATGATTTTGCGAAACCGTTGCAATAGACTATCTAATGCAACACTTTTTTATAGTAATGCAACGATTATGAACTAAACGTTGCAATAGGTTAGTAGGCGTTGCGTTTGATAGAATTATTGCAACGCTTTTGTTAGGGGGCGTTGCATTTGATACTAATTGAGTAATAAGGACCCACATACATTTTCATTCACGTTTTATGCCCATATTACTTGTCGTGGCGCTAGAATATATTTTAGCGAAATTCAAACCCCCCAAATATTCACAAACACTTCAAACCCTAGATCACTTAATGTTTCTCAAACTCTTCAACATCCCATTCCAATTCCCACAGCAACCACCAACAACACCGCCACTACCTTGAACTGCCCTTACCAATTCGTTGTCGACGGCTTTCAGGTGAGGCAGCCATCATCACCGTCGTGGCAAAATTGAGGTACGCACATTTCTCTCTCTTCCCTCTTTCTATCGGTCTTGGTAATGTTGTCTTGGTCGTGAATTATGTATTGCTTGGTCATGAATTCAGATACTTCAGTTTTCGCTTTACATTTCTCTCTGGATTGATTGTGAATTTTGAATTGCTTCAACTATGAGGGTTTTAAAAAAATCGAAGGGAAATTGGGGATTATAATATTGTTAAAAATGAAATTGGAATAGACCCTGAAATTCTTGGGTAAAACAAATAATATAGTCAAGTTTCAGAGCTGGTTGGTATGCAATCCTCATAAAAATGGAGGATTTCCAATTGCCATAGCCTAAATGAACCTTTAAAGCAGGAGTTGGTTTGTTACTTGCTAGTTATTGTATCAATGAAACCAATTGACAGCTTATTGTTAGAGACGATATTATATGGTCGATTGTAATACTCTTTTAGGAAACTAGTAAGCATCTTGCCTCATGTTTAGTAGCTTATGAATGATTATTGTCTTCTAACGCAGCTGTACATGGAGTTTATGGAATGTTTTAGATTGTTTCTTCAAGCTTAATGTAGTGATATTTGGAGTTTAAGTTAGTGCGGCAAGCATTGAGTTAATGATTTCAATGACTCATTAGTAGGATACTTATGAACTTGTTCTCTAAGGCTACTCTCTTTCACACTCACATTCATTGTAGAGAAATATGATTTGATTTGAAAAAAAAAGAATATGATAAGAGAAATATGAGAGAAAGAATGGGTTCCAGTTTGGTTTATTTGGGAGTTGTGCTTCTTTGCTTAGTTGTCTTAGCTTTCGCCATCGTAGTCGAACGTCGCTGTATATGTTATCTTGCTTTTCCTTCACCTCATTTATTCATTTATATATTCAAGTAATATTTCAGCATTTTAGCACTTTTTAGATCTGAATTTGTTTGAGACTTACACGTTAGGATGACTAATGTGGAACTGATCTTTAAGAATCAGATCACTACATTTAAGGATGTAGTTGAGTTTATAAGATGAATTATGATACTCCCGGCAGGAGTGGTAGATTCATGGGAGCTGAATGAGTTTACTGTGGGGCGAAAATTGGATCAAACTAGATGTAAGCTTTCTTGGATATTTAAATGGTACATAAATCCGAAAGAGTATGTGGTATTGTGGTCTGATATTTTATATGCTTGTAGCCAATTCCGGTTTTCATGGACTATATTGAGGCGTTTTAACATTCTGCAGAGTAGGTACTCTCATCATGGTAGAGTTTAATTCATGGTGCACAAGATCGGTGGTTGAACTTTGATGGTCTTCCACAACTTATATTTGTTTGTTTAAGCTAGACCACTCAAGTATTATATTTTCCTACTTCACTCCTATTTCTTCATTTAATGTATCTAATATGTGCTGACTGACCGAGCGTTTCTTTCTTGAAGACAATAGAAGCGGGTAAGATCTCTGTTAACCATGTTGTGCATCTTAAACCAGCTGATGGTGGTTCTGCTGCCACCCAATGTGAGCCCAGCTGCATAACTCTCGTTAATCACATAAGATAAAATAAAAGTAGATAGGTGCCTAGGTAGTCTAATTTGCTTCTTCTAACTTGTTTTGTATTTGCAGTGGTATCCACAGTTTAATAAAGATGTTGAATAGGCGAGTCTGAGTGCAGCTCCAATATCTTGTTGTTATGTAGAAAGTTTTTTGTAACTTGTTCATTTGATCTTCTCAATAGGGGTGGGCTTCAGGATAGGGTTTTTAGTTATGAGTTTAATGTAGATACATATTGGAGGATGATACATATCCATAGTCTTAATTAGAATGTGGTATTCAGTGGTAAATTATGCTGCAGTAAAACCATGTTTTTGTTCTTTGCACCATTGAATGGGTGCTCTTTGTACATTATTCTATACATTGTTGCTTAGATGGTAGTCTAACAATATATCATTGTTTAGTGAAGGAGGATGATAGAGAAGCTCCTAGTTTCTGAGGTTGAGGAGCCAGGGTTTAAGAACTCTTCATGGTATGATTTCCATTTCTGTTTCTCTTTTTTGTCTTTGATTGTACTCGAGATATATATCCTGAACTATATCATGCACTGGTTTGATAATATTTTTCCGAATAAGCTTTCTATTGATATACATAAGGCTAAATCAGAATCAGAAAGAAATTAAAAGGAGGAAATTTTGTATGACAAGAACCTTCCCGACGTTTTTCAGGATTTTTCACCATGTCATGCAGCAATGTGTAAAAGACTCGCTCAGATCACCCGCCTAATCTCGTTCTTGAATTGTATAATCCCCTTCACTATAGTTTATGGTCTCGCCCTATGCTAAGGTATGTCGATAACTTGTGTTGATAACTTGGAGATTGATTTCGCAAACAAACTCTGTTGAAATTTCAATAGTAATAAATGTTTAACTATGTTGATTTGATACATTTATATTACTAAATTAAATATCTAAACATTATAGGGGAATTTGAATGAGAGCTCGAAGACAATGCATGGATGGATCTTTCTATTGTTGATATTTAATCTCAATATGGGATAATATGATGGATCAAGTATTTTAAAGTATTAGTGAACGGAAAAACTTAGGTTCATTTTAGTTTGTTTTTAGTTGAACTTTAGACTTGCCCTTTCTAATGGAGCAATTATATTTGTCTTAGTTTAAATTGTTTTTGTGTGTAAACTGATGTAAGGGCTTAAGTGTAATTCTTGTTTGTACCTACAATTTAGCACATTTATGAAATATATTGACCATTCGTCGGCCTTTAGAGTTTGTGAAGTACTGTATAAGTTCTATGTAACTCAAATACTATAGTATTCTATTAATACATCTAGCAGGTGTGTAACAAGTATGTATGTAAGTGCCATTTCATATACTAGCCCACTAAAAAGCGTTGCATTTGCATAACCTATTAAGCGTTGCAAACCATAAAACGTTGCCTTTTAGTGTGAAAATAAGCGTTGCCATTGCCTACATGTTGCAACGGTTTTATCACCTATTACAACGCTTTTCTGGATTTTTAAGAAGTGTTGCATTATAGGGTAAAAAGCGTTGCATTTGCTCAAATGCAGCGAAAGCGAATGCAGCGCATTCAATGCGTTGCATTAGGCCTATTGCAATGCTTATAGCCACATAATGCAGCGCTGTTTGGGGGTTGCATTAGGCGTTAAAATGTAGTAGTGATTAAATCGCTCCCTTGATATGCGTGAAAAAAAGTGTAACATCTTTTGAGAAACGGAGGAAGTATTAGATATCTAGTCTTTTCATTCCATTTAAAAAAGAGTTAATTGGGTGCAACAACGCAGACTATCACTATGCCAGAAATGCTTAACTATAGCGTTTTATTACCCTATTCTATAGCGCTTGAACGCTTTTCAAGCGCTATAGAATAGGGGCGCTATAAAAACATCTACAACGCTTCTAAAAGCGCTGTAGTTCAACACCTTATTCGATGGCGCTCAGTTAAAAGCGCTGTAAAATTATTAAAAAATGAGGCGCCCTTTAGTGCTCTTATTTGGCGGATTTTTTTGAATTTTTCTACAGCGCTTTTATAAAGCGTGGTAAATTGACTTTAAAAAATAAAATTCATATAAATAATGGCTTTCATATAAATAATTATAATCCAATAATAAATTTGATTACACCAATGATTTCAAAAAATGTGATTTTATTCATAATAATTTGAAGTTTATACAATTAACTCAATAATGACAGACAATGTTATACTAAACAAAAAATGCCCTATAACTAAATTCATGGACATCAGTTGAGTAGAAAATTTTGGCGCGCCAGTTCAACTCTTACTTCATCAATCTGTCCTTGATCATAGCTTGAAACAGTGCAATCCAGTTCAACTCTTACTTAATCAATTTGTCCTTGATCATAGCAGCTTTAGTATTGCAATAGTATATACATCACCAGCTTTGCAATACTGTTAATGGTATATAAGCAGCATAAAGGGCTCACGAATTCATTACCAGAAGATAATGGTGGAGATAGCAGTGATACTCTAATCAAACCAAGGAACCTGATGTTTTAAATAATTCATGGAGTTCAATTATTTTATGTTACTTCTTTGTAGATAGCATAATGGATCTCGAATGCAGAATAAGGATTAGTACAGAATAAGAAATACCATATATAGTTTCTAATCAAACCATATATTGATTATAGTACAGAATAAGGATCTCGAGTACACTAATCAAACCAAAGTCCATGTTTCTTTTCCTGCAAGATTATAGTTTCTAATGTTATAGTTCAACTCTCGAGTGCAGAATAAGAAATACCATATATTGATTAGTACCAACCGATGCAAGTCAAACTACAAAAAGTTGTTGTAACATTAGAAACTATAATCTTGCAGATAAAGAGAAGGAGCTCTTTTGCATGAACTCCATTTAGCAAACCCAATTCCTATAGGTGGGAAAACTACTATTTTAGAATGAAAAGCATGAATACATACTTTTATTGGTTGGTGCTATCCATCCAAGCTTTGTGTGTAGAGCATCACAGATCATTACACCAAATAAGCTAGAATTTCAAAATTGGTTAAAGCCTCACAATGGTCCAATACAATTATAGCTGCTATTTACTCAAGAACATGATTCCCCCTAGAAAATTACAAATGGAAGACCAGCTCTCGAAATCAAATACAAATCTGTCAAAAAGACTAAAACTAATAAAAGAACAAAATAAGACAGAATGATAGGGGGGCATTGAGTTGTGGTATATTCTGACCTCAAAATCACAAAATCAGAATAGTATTGCAATAGTATATGCCTCAGCAGCTTTGCAATATGTAAGCAGCTTTGCAATAATAATCCACTTGGAACTTAGTTGTGATATCTGACAGGCCGTAAGTGACAGAGCAAAGCACACAATTCACTTCTATATGACAGACTGTAAATGACTTTTATTCGATACATTTTCTATCTTGGGCCATTGCATCTCAATTCACTACTAGATGGACAGCAAAATTGTAGGCAAATTGACTAATTCAGACACCAAAATGGTACTGGTACAACTCCACTTTCAGTTCCACTGTGACTGCCAACACACATGGAGGTTTTTTATTCTCTTTTCATCAGTTTCTATAGTCAATGAGGTGCTGCTCAACCAACTCAAAAATCCAAAATCCCCCTAAATAACCAAGATGTCTATCTAGTAATCATTAGAGACATGCAAAGAAATCCAAGTTGAATTAAGCTAGTTCAACCTGCTGCCCCTAACGCATTAAAATGAATAAGGATTCATGACCACAGAATACTAGTGAAAGGGCAAACCTTTTTCTTAGTTGCCTGAAATAAGGACCTCACTCGTCGAGCACCAACACCAACAAACCTGCCACATATAACATCGAATTTACTTGAGAACATTGAAAACTGTTTTTGGGAAGCAAAGTAGCATTCACACATTAACAAGATAATGTATATGAGAGCTTGTATAGTTAGGCCCATCTGGTTCAATTGGAAAAAGGTAGCCTGATAATTGGAGTCCTAGATTAGATCCAAACTAGCAAACCCAAACTTAGATTCCATACATATGGACCATGTCGAAATTCACAGTGAATTTTAGACTTAATTCAAAAACCGAATAATCTTGAGTCGGATTCGAACTTAGGCCAAATCCAAACCGCATACCAAACTTAACACCCCCCAAGAATAATGCTACATCTTGAACAGGAAAGGCATGATTTCTTTTGATGTTTCCAGATACAAAATAAATCTATGTTCCTACATTAGACTCTTGATACAACAAAAGAGAGAAGTTGAAAAATTCATTCAGAAAAACTAACTCATCGTGAGTTAACACTATCTATAGGATCATTACTCATAATTCTTTATGTTATTGTTACAAACAGACACAACTAGTACAATGCCGCCACAGTCTTATCTCAATTAAACTAAATTAATAATAGAATTTGAACAAAAATCAGAAAGGAAAATCAATACCAAACTAAACAGGAAATTTGCAATCTCAAAAGAATAACGAAAGTAATTGAATTGACAATATAAGTATGAATTTATGAAATTCAAGTAACCCAGACCTTGGTTTGAAGGAGAAGCGAAATTGAAATAAAGTTGGAACGAAATTCAGAAAGGAAATTCAATACCAAACTAAACAGGGAATTGGCAATCTCAAACGAATAAGGAAAGTAATTGAATTGACAATATAAGTATGAATATACGAGATTCAAGTAACCCAAACCCTTGGTTTGAAGGAGAAGCGAAATTGAAGCAGTAAAATTGATGACTCGAAGGAGAAAGCCAATTCAAACAGATGAGATTTGAAACGTTGCGTGATGGAGATTCTGGCAGAGCAGCGGCGTGATGAAATTCTCGGAGAGGAGCTGCAGCGTTTGAAGCAGAATAGATGAAAGGGTTTGGAGAAACTAATGAAAGTGGGGTTTTTTTTTCTACAGCGCTACATTAACAGCGTTTTGTAGAAACGCTATATTATTAGTATTTAATTACAGCGCTTCATCAAAAACGCTATAACATCTGTATTTTGACCTTTTTTTATTAATTTTTTTTCATCCAATCATCTAACTACAGCGCTTAAATTACAGCACTTACTTGAAACGATGTTAATTGAGTTTTTTTATAGCGGTTTAACAAAAGCGCTGTCTTTGTGGCGCTGTAAAATGGTTATTTTGGCGTAGTGTATAACCTTGATGCAAGCTACAACACAACCTTGTTTGGGTGCACAATACAACATGAGCTTAAAGTGTGGGTGCATACCATAACATAGATGATGATCGGTGCCTGAGATTCTCACCGGAAAGAATATTTTAATATTTATTTATTTATTTTCACCCGACTTTTCATGTTCATTCCAATCACGTGCCTTCTATTCTTCCCTCCCAAAATTTTCCTCATTTCCTTTCATTCGAATTCTCCCTCTTTCATTTCATTTCTTCCTCAATTCGCACCCAAGCTACTTTTTTTGCCATTGAAAGAAGCCATTGATAAATTCGTAAGCACTTCTTCCCCTTCTTTGTTATTTGATTTGTTTTTAGTATTTAGGGTTTTGTTTTTACATCTTGTGTTTTTGTAACCAATTTTGAGTTTTGTCTTTTAATTACTCTTTGCAATTACAATGTACTTGAATATGATCTTGAATGTACTTTAAAAATGAATTTGATTTTGAATGTTACTTGGTATGATAATTTTTTGTAGGGGAATTGAAATTACCTACCTATTTTATGCAGAATGGGTGATGATAATCGAGTATTAATGTTTCAATATCTAGGGAAAGAAGTTGTGTTGCTATTGACACTGAAAATTGTAATTTGCTGGGTTTGGTAATTGAGTATGAGGACAAAGCTAGTTAAATGGAATTCCAAAACCTAATAACCCTGAAATTAGCTATGTATAGAAGACTAAACAACATGGTATACAGAGTGACTCAGGCACCGATCATCATTTATATTGTGGTATGCACCTACACTTTAAGTTGAGGCTGTGTTGTGCACCCGAACAATGTCGTGTTGTAGCTTGCACCAAGCTATAGTTTGTGTTGTTGCGCCCAATTTACCCTTTAAAAACCACCTCTCATAGGTGGTTTCTTATCATAAGATACCATTGACCTAGAAACCATTGACTTAGAAACCATCTCAAGAGGTGGTATCTATGAGGGTTTTTACGGGGTCTCTGTGCTTTTTTGTAGTACTCCCTCGGTCGTTTCCATTTGATGTTCCCATTTTCCTTTTTGGGATGTTTATAAAAGTTTTTCCTACTTTGAATCTTTTCCATTTTAAAAATATTTATTTTTCCATCTTACTCTTCAACTACCAAATATTTACCAAACTTTTTTTTTACTTTTTGTCTTATACATGACTCACTTTAGAATCATTTATTTCCCAATCACTCACTTTTCTTTATCATCACTCTCTTACTTTTTCAAAAGCAAAAAGGTACTAAAGCACACTTTATACAATATAATATTAGAAAGGTTCTCATCCACATTAAGTTGCATTGGTTTTCTCTCAGATTCCAAATAGGAACATCAATTGGGAAAGGAGGAGGTAGTATTCTATATTTTTAAATCTACTTGACTAATTACAAAAAATTTAAGAAATTCCCCGCAACCCCAAATTTTTAATCTTATGTCGGCAACTTAGGCCCTGTTCACTCTATCACAAGGGTACCTCTGAAAATTTCCCAAATAATACTACCTCCGTTCTTTATTAATCACTATATTTCTCCTTTTACACTATTCATCCATCTCCCTTCAACCAACTACAATGATATATGCACAAAGATAAACATAGTCATGTGGGATCTTGTTAGATTGGTCTTGGTATATACTAAATTAAAATTAACTTTCTATAATCTTTACTTGAGCATAATTAGAGTATTAACATTGAAAGTTGTGTGTTGGGAGGCGCGAAACTCTATATGTAGTGATTAATAAAGAACGGAGGAAGTAATATTCTCTAAAAATAAGTTTAATTCAGTAAAAATAAGTTCACTTCAGCAAAAAATACGTTCAGTTCAGTAAAATTAAGTACAGTTTAGTGAAAATCAGTAGCGCAAAGGAGAGACATACAATAACATGAATCAGTAAAAATAAGTTCAGTTCAATACAAATAAGGTGAACTGAACATTGCCTTATTTATCAATTCCCTCTTTTAGATCCAATCTAAAATTTGACAATAATCAAATGAAAAAAGTTGCAATGCTTGACATAAAATTGGTTAACTTTTTACAAAATTGATTAGTCATATTGAATCACAATAACTAATGCTATCTATGCTTACATCTGCAAGTATCTTGATTGATAGCTTAATCTTGCTATGTCTACTATCTACAATCACAAACATTGAACACCTACGTCATATATTAGACAGATTTTCATCTTGGATTAGCACTAATCCATACTCCATAAAGTGCGTTATGAGTGCTAATATTCTCTCATCATTAAGGGTTGTCATTCATGCATTAATAATCAAGCTTTTTGGTTTGAAGTAACATTAATTAAACAACCTTAGCATTGCATCATTAACCCAACTACTCCACCACTTTCGTTTCGTTTGGTTTTATGACTTTCTTGTGCTAGAAAAACAAATCCTTAGATATCACATAACATTTCCAGCACCTGGCTTTCCTGGAATATTCGGGACTAATATCTTTCAAAATTCTAAGATTTGAGCAATATATAAGATGGATTGAAACTTCATATATCATTATCTCTGCTGCTTGTCTTGGTGCTTCTAAAACGTTCAACTGCGCACAGTTAGCTCAAAAGCGAATACTTTGGAATATTAGAGAGAATGAAGTGGCATAAGGAGCAGCTAGATGTGATACTGGTTCCAGGAGGGCTTGTTATAATGTTTGGGTATCATATCTTCCTGCTTTACAGATACCTCAGACATTCCAAGTGCACAGTTCTTGGTTTTGAGAATCATTGCCAGAAAGCATGGGTTAAGAAGCTTATGCAGGTCAGATTACTTCCCTTAATTCAAGTTCTTTTTAGCGATGTAAGGAAAATATTCTTAATATCTCCAATAGTTTTAACTCTGAAACCAAGACCATAAGAAAAATGTTTGCAGAAAATCTTATAAAGATCCTTGAAAATAAAGAATCACCCCAAACACACTTTTCAATATCTTTTGTGTTTTGTTAATACTTTCTTTGTTTTACAATTTTTATTATACACTCGGGTGTAGATGTACTATGAGCATGGTACACCCAATATTATTTTTTTGCTAAAATAACCTTGAGTATACCATGATGAGCATGGTACACCTAAATATATTTTTTGCTCATGATACACCGAGGTGTATAATGCATGATATCCTTCGTTTCTTCCTAGGTAATACCCAAAGCATGCTAGGTTTTTCATATTGATGTTATAGTTGGGTAATTGCAAATTAAATTCCAAGTTTCTTTGAATCTATTTAAATTATTGGTATGGATTGAATTAAATTTTCAAAGTTGTCCTACGCCATATACTGACGATATGGGCTTATTGTACCACTTCATGTTAGTTCCCCTTTATGAAGTTTCAATTTTCAAAAGTACATATTAAAAGGTTTGGTCCCTGACTAACTATTTAGAATGTTACAACATTATCACCTATATTGTTCATATTCAAATTAATAAAGCCTTTTTACCTCAATAAATTTTGGAAAAAAAATTGAATAAATAAATTCCTGAACTACATTATTTTATCACTCTTCTAAATTAATTAATTAGTTTTGACGTTATGCCCTTAAAAAAATCATATTTCAAAAATCTTTTGCCACTTATCAAAATTAATGTTATCCTAATAAAATTTAGTGTGAACAATAAAAAGTTCGGAGCATCGGGTCCACACTACTTTTAAAGTAGTGTTAGTTTTCATTTGAGTCATACAAGACTGTCGCCCTATTGATTAATCTCGTTAGTTGCGCTACCCCCATTTTCAAATACTCCCACCAATGTAGTTTGACGAGAAATGTAGTATCAATGTAAGATTTTCCAAAGGGTAAGCGACACTTTTCTAATTGATTAGTACCAGTGAGATTGAGTATGTCAATTAACAACGCTAACGCAATCCTAACTTGTAAAAATGGATGATGAAATGTCTTCTAGTATGATGACATACTCTATGAATTAATCTCAGATTGATGCAATGAGTAGAGGGCCAGCCTTCACAGTGATGAATAGCACAATAACAGCATCAAATTTCATGGCATCCACCTCTTTAACCCTAAGCTCTTTAATAGGAGCATGGGTTGGAAGCTCTTCAAGCAATGAAAATATCACCAGAATAGTTTATGGAGATACAAGAACACCAATTATTTCCATCAAATACATCAGTATTCTCTTATTTTTCTTGCTTGCTTTCGCATCGTTCGTCCAATCTTCAAGGTGTTATGTGCAGGCTAACCTCCTCTTAAGCATGCCAAAGGCTGAGGTTCCTGAAGATTACATCGTCCAGGCATTAGTTCATGGTTTGAACTTCTGGCAAGTGGGTTTAAGGGGGATTTATTTTGCTGTAACAATGTTAATGTGGATATTTGGCCCAATTCCTATGTTTGTTTCCTCGGTTGTAATGGTGGTAGTTTTACATGTTCTTGACGTTAATAAGAAGTATTTGCATAGTTTTAATGAGTCACCTCGTAAAGAAGAGGAGAGAACAAAACCTATAGCTGATCGTTTTGTGCCAGCTGATGATAATTGTGTACTTCAAGCTACAGCAATTAACACAGCAATGCTGTCAACTGCTGCTGCTTATTGATGAAAGATATACATACTCTCCCTATATAGAATAGTACGCCTCAATCAATATGTAGGTCAATGTTTCTAATTTCTGAACTGTTGTGTCCTTGACTCTAATACAATTATTAAATATAATATGGATCATATTATGGAGATAAAAAATTTATTTAATTGGGTCGTCTTTACATCTTGCTAGAGAACGCTTTCACTAGTGGAAAAAATAGTTGTTGCTGCGGGCCTTAAAGGGGCTTGTTGCTGCGTACATGGGTCGTAGCTATTGAAGGAGTAGCTAATCTGAAAAAACAGTAGCTGCGTACAAAGATGCAGCTAAAATTCAAGTTTAGTTGTGGGCCTCAAGCTTAAGCCCGCAGCAACAAGTACAAATTGCTGCGGGCCTCACAACTAGCCCGCAGCTAATGGTGATGGTAATAGCCATGTTCTATCACCATTAGCTGCGGGCAAGTTGTGAGGCCCGCCGCAACTCAATTTTTTTTTATTTAAAAATGCACACCCCTACCCAGCCTGCTGCCCCTACCTGCTCCTCATTCACGTTTCACAAAAAGTAATTTTCATATTACATGTGCAAGGCAACAACTTTCAATAGCAACAAAAGCACACCCAAAATGTAAGAATTAAAAATAGCTCTTATAATTTTATAAACATGTCTCTCAATACATCTATGAAAACTGTTAGGTGAAAAAACTTAAACCAAACACTAGAATCTTCAACATTTAATGAGAAGAACTAATACTAAGAATAGTCATACATCGAAATATTTTTGTCACCCGACACGCTCACCGAGTGGCCGAACCATCAGAGTGGTTGGTCGGTTATGCTCTGAACAGCTGCTGCCAACATGAAGAGTTTCATCGTCTTACCACTCGATCCATTTGCAATAGCCGCATCATCCGGGCTGGCCCCAATGCTCAGGATCCCTCAATCCACTTTACATATTTCCATACATTTGATTTATGTGCCAGAACAAATAATGAGAAGAGTTGATCTTGGAGGTGGAAGAGCTGTTGTACTTGTTCCAACAGTTTTCTCAAGTCCTAGAAGACTTTGGATGCCCTTATAACCAAGGCCCTGATCCAAAAAAAAGGCAATAATTCATATTCTTTCTGTAAGTTCACCGAAAAATGTTCAAACATTCCTAAGCCCCTATTATGTTGATATTAATAATACGCCTAATCTAAATATACATATATAAGTTGCAAGGAACATCAAGAATTGGCGGCGTAGTAATACAAGATAATTGAACTAAGAAGCAAACAATACACGTAAAAAGATAATAAAAAGAATGGGGAGTAAGGATGTATCGCTTGAAGAGCTTGGGAAGGCTTGCCCTGATGGACGAGTTGACAAGACAAAGTAAGGAAGCCAGCAGCAACCTTAGTTGATGCAGCTGCTGGACCTGGCAATGGTGTGATAATGGCAGGAACAGGAACAGCAGCAGTAGTAGGAGCCTCCTCCATTTATGTCATTTCCATGTCCATTGTGACTAACTCAGTAATAAATTCTGGCATAGCAAAACCAACAATCTCCGCTGTAGTGATGTTGAACTAAATGGTTAAATCTGTCAGTTTCATGGCTAAATACGAGGAATAATGTCAGTTCAATATTTAAGAAAATCTTTTGTCTTATAGGTTCTAAAGAAGTGACTATTAGTCTATGCTAAACTTTTTGATTAACAATATATCGATGTCAACATAGGCAGACATATTAATCAATCAAGACCACTATTTTTAATATGCAAACTAAAACAAGTCAGGTCGTTAGAAAGCCAGCCAAAAGAAGCTTTGAAATTCATTCGAAAGTCGTGTGCAAAGTTATATGGACAAGAGCTCCGAAAGCTTCCAAAAAGGCCCTAGTGACTTGTTACAGGGGTTTGTATAAATTTTTACATGTAACACCATAATGCAACAGGGAAGAAGAAACGAAACAACAACAAAAATAAAAAAGTGAATCTTGGAAGTTAAGAAGGAAAAAGAAAAGAGAAGAAACAACAGAGCAGTAACATGTACTAGACGAAGCCCATTAGAATACAAGGTCAGGAAGCAGTGCCAGGGCTCAGTCAAGCAACAATAGAGCATTATATAACGGAACACAACATTACTTAAAAGAAAACAATAAAGGCGTCGCCATTAACGATGATATCTATCCCATTATAATTACCAGACCATTAGTATACTAGGACAAGCTGAATATTTGAAAGTCTTAAGTAGTTTTGTCATCATATAAGCATTTAATCTATGAGTGTTTAAGCCGCATTAATTTTAAGGTCATGCTTGAATGTAAAAGCCAGCATATTTAATTCATCAGGAAGCTTAGAAAGAGAACATAACTAATGGTACAAACTTTCCCTTCTTTCTTTATGTACAGAAGTGATATTACTCACTTAGAAGCTTAGTTTGATATTAGTTCACTGGAAAACTGCAACGAGGAATAGAGCACAAAATATAATGAACTGGAAAGAAGAGGCAGCACAGAAGTGATATTTATTTTACTGCATAATAAAGGGAAGTCTCTAATCGATTCTATAGTCGCTTAGACAACTATATTCAAAATTTATGTGGATCTGCTAGGTTAATAAGGATGCAAGTTCCTAGACAATGTTAGCAAGAGGTGTATAATAAAAACTAAAACATACAACTGTACATTAATCAGTAAATTCAGTCCTTACCGTATAAAGCCTGTATAGTTAGCGTGAGCACTTCTCCACATTATGATCTGCTTCCTCAAATCTTCCAGAAGGTTGATCTGCTGTGGAATGAACAAATTGACATGCCCCATATCAGTGCTTCTATTATCTTACTGAGGAAACTAAGCAAGAGGAAGCACAATGAGTAGGAAAGAATCGTAAGGAAAGGAAACTATAGAAGTTTATATGCTAGATGAAATAATCACCTCCGGTCGAACTAACTGGAAAGGAGCACATTGACCTAGTGCTGTTGTTCAAGCCTTCTAGATGAGCAGCACGATTAATCTTACAGGTTCGTCAGTTCAAGGTCAGCTAGGTACACCACTGAACCAATGAGTTCACTGTTTTGCAAATATCTGCATGCAATCCTTATTAGTACTTCAAATAAAGATAATCCGACACTGAAGGAAATTTAATAGGACTCAACATATTTGGTTCTAGACATATTAGCTCTTATATGTGAAGTCTGGAACTTAAAAGTTGGTATTTGTCAAGGATGCAAATGAGCTAGGTAGATGTCCGCCAAATTTGTTGTATGATGGATCCCTGTAGCAGCAAATAAATATGAAACGAGGGTAACAAATGCACAATATTGGCATTAACAGAATCCTAGGGCCTGAGATGCATGGTTTTAATAAATGCATCAGAATATGATGATGTTAAAGATGAGAAAGGGAGAAACAATATGTAACTATTAGTATCAAAATTCTTTCACGCAAGAATTGGCTTTTGGTGCCTGCGCCACAATAGGATCTTGAATAGGGCAAGTAAGCCTTGGAATTTTGAAGCAGTCATCAATAGCCTATTCTAAGATAACATTGGATTGAACCAACTTACATATCCTTCAAGTTTTCAAGACCCTGGAAATCACTTCCCATGGGTCCAGATAACATGTTGTGACTGAGATTCCTACCAAAGAGAGAAATGCAAGTTATTATTTTGGAATATCACTAGTCCCCTATAACATGTAATCACATCAGAAACGATCGAGTACGAAATTTGAATTCACCCAGCTAAATTCTGAGTTATTAGCAAATTCATCATGTACAAACCAAACGACAATCTCTTTCTATTTTCTTAGGCATTCAACAAGTTCATCAAAGAAGTTTTCCTATCGGAAGTCTATTAAAAAACATTACACAATAAGGATAAATCAAGCATCACAACACCAAAGTAATTAAGTTTCCTATAATACAACACACAGAAAGATCTGTAATAGTCAATTCAAAGATAAATGTAATACAACAGAAGCTGTAACCACAAAACAACCAAAAATCACAACGATACAACAAAGATAACATCGAATAAGTAAAAAATTTGAAAAAGAAACGAACCAGAGGATCAATAAGTAAAATTCACACATTCATCACGAATTTGCAAATGGGCAAGTGCGTCCTTCATTAGTTAGAAGCTAAAATAACCTTAACCCGAACCCCAAAGTCACACATGAATTCACTCTCATCAGCACTTGAAACCCTAAACCCCTAAAAATCAGCCAGCAACCACGAATAATCAACCAAGCAACACAGCCATCCACACAATAAAGACTAGATTAAACAAAGAAAAAAGGGAAGAAATAGCGATTGGAAGAGCAAAACTTAGTTAAAAAAGGCAAACCCTAACCTCTTTCCCATCTCAAGATCCATAAAGTCAGCAAAATGGGAGGTAATTAACGAAATTCGTCTGATTCGTTATCTTCCTATTCTCTTTACCTTAAATATTGAGAAATTTTAGTTTTATGGGATGTTGTTTAGGCAAATGTGCAACAAATGAACACACAGAATAGCGAAACGGATTTGAAGTAATAAGTAAGAAATGAAAGCGTAGAGGTAGATAAACAGAGAGAATTGAAGAGATTATCAAGATAGTATACCTGAGACTTGAGGAGAGGAAAGATTCGAGAGAGATGAGCATTTAGGCTACGCCTTTTGTCGACAAAAACCAGAGGAAAAGAAAGGACGACAGCACGACGACACCCAGAGGAAAAGAGATACAGATTGCTGGCGGTTCGTGCACTGAGATTGGGACGCCTAAGGGGGAAAGAACTGAGATTGGGAAAAGGGCTTTAACTTCAGATTCCTTCAAGGGTTCGCACCTCTTAAGTTGCTCAAGTTGCATGTCCAGGTCCGACGACATCTTCTCTCTCTCCTCTGCGTCAGACTGTCAATGGTGAAGAGAGAAGCGGAGCAGATTTGAGGAGGAGAGTGGAGAAGAGAGAGAATAGAGGGAAAGAGAGTACAAGGGCTTTGCCGCCCCTTGCGTTATACCTAAAGTCATCAAAAATTAAATGTTTCTTGTTTTTTGGCCGTTGTAGCTGTGGGCCTATACGAAGCGCCCGCAACAACCAATTTGTAGTTGCGGGCTTCTCTATACGCCCGCAGCAAAACCAAGTTAGTTGCGGGCTTTCTAACAAGCACGTAGCTAGAAGGGAGCAGCATTAACTATTTTTTCCACTAGTGTTTAGACCTTTGGGTTAGTAAATAATAAACCCGAATCCCCGTTAAATGGATCCTACAAGGTCACACATAATATTTGGATCAACAAAATAAAAACTCAGAGCCCATAAAGGCTCTAGGGTGGCCGGTCCAAGAGGAAAATAAGAGGAGATTATCTGACCTAATTATTCCTATACAATATCTATCATTATTTTCTCATGCTCTTTCTCTCTCTTAACTGACATTACTCCATAAAAGAAGAACGTTTTCTCTCTTCCTTCCAACTAACATTGGTGGAGTGTTGATCTGAATTGGTGGACTAAGTAAAGGAATCATGTTTGAGATTCTTTCTCCGAGATCATTGGCTATACTTTGAAGTATTCAATCCCACCAAACCAGTTGAAGTCACACATCAAGAGCTTGGTTCTTAATTATTATATGATTCTTAATTATATGTGTAAGAGATCTTGTTTTAGATGCTTATGATTTTCAGATTCATGAAATTTTGGTTATAGTACCTATAATCCTACACAACAATCAGCTGCCTTGATTTACCAAAATTGTCACTAATGTGATTAGAATGTTATCTTTTATCTTTCCAATCGCGAAACTCATGAAGACGGATACAAAAAATTCTGCATTGCTAACAGTATAAGCTGAAAACCCTAACCGTTTATACATCTCATCTTCCCGATCTCATTGACAAATCGACCATCACTTCTTCCAAATCGGATCTTCAACCTCGCAATTCTTCCGCCAACAATTCAATTGAAGGTGCTATCAATACTAAGGAATCAGATGACTCAAAGGGTTTAGGGACTCAAGATGCTACATATCCCTATACTATAAGGGAAGGGGGTAGACACCAATTATATAAAAAAGAAGAAACACAAACTTAAATAAATCAAGGAGGTAAGTTTTTATTTTATATTATTTTGTAATGTCAATATTTTAGCCATAAATTTTCATTTCTCCAAAATTTACAATTTCGCATGCATAGCATGCACATAAGCCTAGTACCCTTAAATCTGAAGCCATGGAAGACTCGAGCGATTAAAATGTGAAAAAGCAGTTGACAAAGAGTCTTCAGCAAATTAAAACACACTTCAATGCCGAAGAAAGATTTGTATAATGTTTGCATAGTATATGCATTTTAGATTTTTTTTTTAAATTCTAAAAACATACAATTACAAGAGTTTTTTTATTATTTAAAATATACAAATATTGTTGAGGGTCTAATCTCGCCTTTGAATGTAGGTGTAGGGGCTAAACCTTACAATTGTAACTTAAGTGGGGCTAACCCCACATTTATGTAAACTTAAGGGGTTAGTTTAACACAAGTCTTGATATTATGGAAGATAGATTAATTAGATAGCGTAGGTCCTGTTCTTTTTAATCGGACCGAACTAAAATGATTTAGGTGAAAACTGTGAGAGGAAAGTTATACAATTGAAGTAAATTGAACTGAGTGTGAAATGAACTGATCAAGTAAAACAAACTAAACCAAATTGAAATTAAGCTCGAATGATTCAATCCAAATGCCGTTAGTATGGCTCAATCAAACAACTGCCAGAAGACGAGAAAAAGGAGTAAAATCACACAAGTCATAATAGGCCAATAGATGGTCTTTATTCATATGTAGGTACACGTCCAGAAAGTAAGCTCTTAATAACCAAGACTTATTTAGCTAGTAGTACTGCATAAGAAAAAGAAGCACAAGCTTATTGGATAATGGTTATTAAGGTATTAGGTGGGTAGCTTAGCAGCTGACAAATTGGTAATCGACTTGAAGGTGACCTCGTGCATAACCTTGACGATCGGTGTCAATTTGGTTAAATACGCCAACATCAAGGTCCAACCCTCCGTTGCTGCACTGATCAACTATTCTCACTGTTGCTTGGGCTCTTGTTGCCCTGTTTGTTACCTGCACGCCCATTTCATTTTCAATATAGCGAGTATATTTAGCAAAGGAGAATCATAAATTACTCAGAAAGTTTATTTTCAAAACTGTTGGTATGCTTCAAAAGTAATCAAATTGGAACATTGGAATTCTGTTCATCCCTTTCTATTTAAGTTAAAGACTCCAGCCATTTCATTTGCACAAAAAAACTGTCATGTTAGGATTTTAAAAATTAGTACTCCATGCGTTTCAATTTGATGTTCCCATTTAGATAATGGAGAAAAACTAATGCAAATTGAGTTGGATGAGAATTTTTTTAATTTTATATTGTTTAAATTGTACTTTAGTACCTTTTTGCTTTTAAAAAAAGTAAGAGAGATAAAGAAAAGTTGGTGATTGAGAAATAAAAGATTATAAAGTGGGTCATGTGTAAGACAAAAGGTAAAAAATGTAGTAAATAATTTGTTGTTAAAGGGTAAGATGGAGAAATAAATGTTTTTAAAATGAAAAAGATTTAAAGTGGGAAGAACTTTTTGAAACATTACAAAAAAAATAGAGATCATCAAATTGAGATGGATGGAGTATTTAGTATATATATATATATATATATATATATATATATATATATATATATATATATATATATTTAAGGAAAATTATTATTTTAGGTATCTGATGTTTGACAAAATATCAATTTGGGTACCTAAGAAATTTGGTACCTGAGGTTTGACAATAGGTTCAATTTAGGTACCTTCATATTGACGGTGTTAATTTACTGTTAAATGTAACCCACTTTTTAAGTTAATCAAAGGTTCTAATCTATTTCAAATATCTAATGGCTGTTACTATTTTTTAAAAAAGTGGCAAATCCAATATACTCTTTTGAAATAGATTAGGGCCATTTTAAGAAGTAGGTCTAGACCTGTCAAAATCCGACCAGAAAATCATTATATTTATAACAATAATATGAAATTATGAGAATTTTATTGCTAAAAACACCTTCAACTGGAGTATTTGGTTTCAAAAATGAATTTTGTTGAATTTGGACGTAATTTCTATGATTGAATTCAACTATAAATGACTATATTTATTATAACGAACTATTTACAACGTATATTGTATATATTTTGTTACATATATGACCCGAAAACTAAATGAAAGAAAGAACAAATTCAAATCCCTTAATTCGTTGGGTCTGCCCGAAATCGAGCATGCTGGGTCTTAAACATGGTTTATTAGACCCGAACTTGAAAACATAATATTTTAACCGACCTGTTTGACAAATTCACATCCCTTAACCCGTTGGGATTACCCGAAACCGAACACCCGGGTCTTAAACAAGGTTTATTCGATCCCAACCCGGCTTTTTTTTTAATTTTAACCAACCCGTTTGACAGGTCTAAGTGGGTCACACTTAAGGGTAACTTAATACTGTTAGTATGAAAAAATTGAACCTATTAGCAAACCTTAAATACCCAAATTGATATCCAAAATAATATTTTGTCAAAATTCATGTATTCAAAATGATAATTTGTGAAACCTCATATATCGAAAAATGATAATTTTCCAACACAAATTATCTAGAAAGACCGCCTAATTTTAACCTTAAAATTAGACTAACCCAGGCCCAATTCTGATAGAGAAGCCCAATGACTTCAATAATAACCCAGCTGAATCCCAACCCAACCCAGCGCCACTTCAATCAACATCCTCTCTCTCTAAATAGATTAACTTAGTGACTTAATTGATTAAAGTAGTCCCTTATTGATACATGTTAATATAGTCTATAATATTTCAATGGGAGACAAATTAAAGTATTAAATGGATAGATTTAGGCACCAAATAGATTCAACTAGTGACTAAATGAAATAATAGTAATTTGCTAACATAATAAACAAACTTATGCTTTAACAGTCACTTATTGACATTTGGCATATAATGGTCACTAATAGACATATAATGGTCACCAATTGATATATAATGATCACTAACTGAAACAAAGTTACTACGAGTGGGTGGGTTGTTTAATGTGGCGCGTGGCTGATTAGCTATTAGGCCTGCCTAATTTTAACTTAAAATTAGACAGTCTCTCGCAAGACGAGCTGATTTTCCAATAGTTAAACATAAATTAAGTAGTTTTTAATATCAAATAAAATTCTTGTAAGTAATAGATCAAACTTAACTGATTACAACTTTTAACATAGAGTTCGAAAATTTACAAATGAATAACGCTTACCCTAAGACACCTGCCACAAGAAGCTTGTCCAGTCGGACCAGCAGGGCCACAGAAGGCAGTCCAGCCATACTGTCGTCGGAAAGACAAAGGCTTGTTACCATCCCATGTTGCGCAATATACACTCGCTGTAAAATAATTCCACCCAATATTCTGTGGATTGTAGAGATGGTATGTTGCTCTCACATTAGTTGCACTCTGTGCTGTGGTGCCAACTGCTAGGGCAAGGCACACCACAGCCATAACCAATACATTTTTCATCTCCATATGTCTAAAGTACTTGCCAAACTATTTTCAATATTTGATTTGTTGATTTGTTTGATAATTTTGCTAGAATGTGTTGCTTATTTATAGGAGATGAGCTTGGTGTGAGATTTTCTAGGATGTCGTAGTAGTGGAAAATTTGTAGTTGTGTTTGAAATTGTAACTTCATAGTACTGCCATTCATTGTCGCAGTAAACACACTGTTGTGAATTATATCACAAGCAAGCGCATCCTGTACGTTAGTATTGAAATACTACTATAGCCTAAGAGATGGGCTAAACAAGCTCATACTCTATCGCCAAAGTCAAAACCTACCTCGACACTTATTTACAAGAGAGGATAAAGTATGTTAGGCGCCTTTTTTTTATTTCTTATTTTTTCTGTCCAGGACAACTACAGTGAGTGTGGTGGTGGGTACTTGGTGGAATGTGGCTCCCAAGCCTTCTTCGTGCTGGTGGTTACCTGCAAAACAAGGTGAACCTCGGAGGTTGTTTTCGAGGATCGCCCTCTGATGCCTAAGTCAGCCCAAGATGAACACAAGGTCTCTAGTTGAGAGAAAACGAGTACCAAGTGCAAGTATTTTGTGAGTGTTTGATCGTACGTACCTTACTCATGCATGAGCATGAGTATTTATATGAGACATGAGCTTGTAACTGACCTAGTAAAATAAGTGGGCTCCTTTTGGAAGTGGGCCAAGGTAATAAGGCCTTTATTAATTCCCTGTCTATAGCTTATACTCAAAGTGGTCTGCTTTGTGAGACATGCTCTGCTCTGGGTGCTCTGACGTGGGGTGGCAGAACATGGAGGTCTGCCGTAAGCTAGCAGGACGTGGTGGTCTGTTGGGCAGACCCCATACAATTTGCCCCCCGGACCCAGTACTTGTTAATTACAATGTACTGGGTACATTTATTCCAGTCTGGCGTTCTGCTCTTCGCAGACGCGTGGGTTGCTCTGCGGATGACTGTTCATCTTTTTTCTCCATAGTGCCTCTGTTTTTCCCGCCCATTCGGATGGTGTGTTGAACAAGAATTATTAATTCTGTTTGATTTAATGTGTCCCTTGGGGTTCCTAAGGAGTGTAATGATGAGCAAATACTGTTTGTGGGGTGTAGCTGGCCTATTTATAGGCGGATTCGACCATTTCTAAAACTTTTCCATTCTCATTCCTTTCGAACTCCTTGTTGCTAGTTTTCTTTGCTGTTTCTCGTGGATTTCCCCCTGCCCTAGTGATTTTCGAGCGGTTTTCATCGATTTCTCCAAGGTTTTCCTGTCGCCTGCTTCGATTTCGCAGTGGTTGCATTTCTCTACTTGCTGTTTAGCTCCTTGACTCCTCGTTTTTCAGCATTATCTATTTACGAACAGGTAACCCTCTTGAAAGAACTCATTTTTAATCTTCTTTTTCTTGATGACCCAGTAGGATAGTCCTTTTGTTGATGGAATCTTCCTTTTTCTCCTTGTGCGTGATTCTTTTGTTATACCCTAGGAATTAGGGTTTGTTCCCCCTTGTTGTTGACGTTGTTTCTCTATTTATGTGGCCGTTTTTGCGTGTTGTCTTGTTTTCATTCTCGTTCTGCCACTTTGGAGTAGGCCATGCTCTGCCTCTTCAGCTGAGCTCTACTCTGCCTCTCTGGTTTGGTTCTGCTCCCCGTTTTCGGTTGGATTAGGTCTTTTTATTCATAATGCTGTGTTACGAACCCTAACTTTGTTATCGTTGTCCATCTTAGGTTTGTCTGTTTGCTGGGCCTTGATTTGTATGCTCCTAGTGTTTGTTTTAGTCATGTCTTCCTCCATTCTGTTGTTCATTCTTTTGAGAGCACTCTGAGTATAGCTGTTGTATGAGGGCCAGAAAAATGTCCTTTTTTCTTTGTTGTGTTGATCTTTTATTCGTTCTGCATATCCTTGCCCCCCAATCTAGCAGTTTAGTTTGCAAGTTTTAGGTGTCGGGTTAGTGATATTTGTTTTTCTTCAAAGATAGCCAAGAAAATATCCTATTTCTTGGCTATCTTTGACTCTTACATACGTATCCTTGCCCCCCAGTCTGGTAGCTCAGTCTGTAGGTCTGAGGTGCCAGACTATTCTCCGCTTGAACATTTGGTCTGATGTCTTTATGTTATTCCTGCTCTATTGTGCAGAATGTTTACTTCAAAAGTTGGGTCCTCTCGCGGGAAGGAGAAGGCATCTTCTTCGTCTGAATCAGACGAGGTCTATCCGGAGGACACTCAGTCTCCCTTCTTGAGGTTAGACCTCCCACGCTGTAAGGATGAGATGGTCCCTGGGGAGTGGGCCATTTTTAACCCTTGGGATGGGTTGCGCCAAGAAACTCTAGGTCCTGACTCCAACAGGTTCCCAGAGGACTACGTTTTCAAGACTCCCCAGCGCAGAATAAAGTGGGAGTACAGTGACGGCGAGATGCGGCTCACTGCTCTGTATGATAATAAGTGTAAGCCGTATGTTGTCAAGAAGGTGGCTGATGCATTTTTAAGGAGCCATGCTGCTCACTACATTGAGTGGTCTACGGAGATCAAGTCGTTCCGCAGATCCTGGGTAGTGGTGCCGAAGGCTTCTTAGAGCCTGGCAGATGTGCCAGAGGGGTACACTATCGTATATATTAAACAACTAGAGTTCGGGCTGAGATTCTCGCTCCACTGGTTCATGGAGAAGGTGCTATGTGAGTACCGGATGGCACTCTGCCAGGTGAACCCTCAGTCCTTGAAGAAGGTTTTTGGATTCATCTGGGTCTGTAAGGCCTTAGACTTTACCCTGACCATGAAGCTCTTTCGATGCCTATTCTTCTTCAAGAGGCAGGGAGGGCAGTTTGGTTACTTTTTGGGCTCGGTCTGAACCCAATTCCTGACGGTCTTCCCTGTTGATATGACTCTGAAGGATTGGAGGGACATCTTTGTCTTCGTCAGGGTGCCGACGCAGCCGGGGCATCCCTATGAATTCAAGGCCTGTGGAGCCCCAGTTCCTCAAACAGTTGGACCCTGATTGCTTGAATTGGGACGAGCGAGTGGCCTATTACTACTTCAGATCGGCAGATAAAGGGATCGCTGAGGGGAAGCAGGCACTTCCCAAATACTTGCTGCCACATCACCATGTGATGTGCCAGAACTCATTTTTGAGGATTGGGAAGCTGTCTCCAGACTACACAACTGGTAAATCTTCTGCTTTGTTGCTGTTTCCCTTTCTTTTATTCATTCTATCTTGCCTCCTGGCACTCATTGTTTACGATTTCTACAGCTCCTTGCAGAAGAAGGGTCCGTCGTCTTATCATGGGTGGGTTCTGAGCTCACAATCTTGCTCTCCCCCTATATCTTGCTTGTTAGGATATTTTTCATGTCTTCTAACTACTGCTGATTCTTCGTTTTTGTTTAATGCAGAGACTATGGTCTGCGCTTCCTATGGAGCTGGGTCTGAGTCAGTCTCTAGGCCGCCGTAGGTATCGTCCGATGCCGAGCCCTGTGTCTTATATCATTCCAGACATCACGGAGAGATCTTGAACACTCCCCGGGATCATCCTGCCTTTCGCGTTGCCCGCCCGAAGCTCGTGGATAAAAACACGGGGGTGGTTCGATCGGCGGGCGGTCCATCTGTGACCATTGCAGAGATTGATGTCTCTGATGATGAAGAAGAGGAGGATGATGCTCCTTTGAGGGTTCATCGCCACAGGCGCTCGGAGGCCCTCCTGCCGAGGATGAAGAGGATGCTGCGGGGGTACCAGTGCTCTGCAGGGTCAGGGTCCCCTCTGATTATTGAGCCTCTTTAGCAGCTCCCTCCTCTTGCTTCTCCAGAGGTTGCGGTGCAGACATGTAACTCTTCTGCCAAGTCTTGGTATACTTTCGTAATCTTTGCTCCGCTCTCCTTTTCTCAGATCTACATGTAGTGGAGGGGACTCCGATGGAAGAGGTTCTGATTTCCTCTTCTGATGACCAGGCTGTTGGTCATCAGCCTATGGAGGAGGGTCAGGCGGCGTCAGGTACGTTTTGCCCTTGTCGTCTTCCATTTTCCTTTCTTTTATTCTCCTAACTTTTCTGATTTTTCTATTCATCAGACCCTGTTAGGCAGAGCGCATCTATGTCTGTCCCAACTCAGCAGGAGGAGGTGCAGGAGCCCTTGCAGCACGAGAGGGTGGAGCAGATGAGCTCCACCTTGTCCCTCGCTGTGGAGATTACAGTGTCTCCTACTTCTCAGAGGCCTACTCCTCCTGGGAGGAAGTCTGCACCTCCTCCCAGGGGCTTCAGGGAGCAGGCCGTTGTTCCAACTCCTGAGCATGTGGCTCGCCTGGTTAGTAATCCCTTTCTTCCTTCTGCTTGTCTTTCTATCTTTTGTTGTTTGCTGACCTTCTGTTTCGATTCAGCGTCAGGTGCAGGCCAAGAAGGCGCAGGCTACTGGGGTTCCCCAGGTCCTTGCCTAGCCTGCAGACCAACTAAAGGTCTCTGCAGAGCCAATACAAGAACTGGCGGCGGCGTCTAAGTCTGTTCCTCTGTCCTCTTCGCACTCCCAGAAGAGGCCTGCAGAGGGACAGGACCACGAGGAGAGGCCCTTAAAGAAGAAGGCTCGTCTTCCTATTGACCCTTCCCAGGTCGTCGACGTCGAGGTCGAACAAAACACTACAGGTGCGTTTCCTCGGCTTTTCCCCTTGCTTGGTCTGAATTCCGGCTCTTTACCTTATGTGGATGTTACTGATCTTTCTTTTGGTTCAGGTTCTCTGCAAAGGGGATCGGCGGGCGACCGGCGCGAGGTGCAGGGGCAGGAGCAGGCGCCGGTGACCTTCTCTGACCCCAGCGAGTGGCTGAAGCTACTGGCCAGCCATATATGGGTTGATTACGTCGTCCAGGACGTGCCTCTGGTGAGCTTTATATCTTCCTTTCTCTTGAGTTATCTGTTTTTGAGTGTTTTAACTTGCATCTGACCCTTTTTTGCTAATGTGTAGGCTGCACAAGCCGGTGCTTTTATTGGGGAGTTTTGCCATGGGACTGGGCAGGTGTGATGCAGACGTCCTAAGCTGCACCAGCTTAGGACTCAGTTGGAGCAGCTGAATAGGAAATATGCTTCAATGAAGTCAGACAAGATGCTCTAATAGTCCATGCTGGACGCTGCTGCAGAGGAGAGGGATCTCGTGACTGCGGAATGAGATGCGCTGCGTACTTCAAACCAGCACCTACAAGGGTTGCTGAAGCAGTCAGAGGCAGTCGCCGCTAAACATTCAAGACTCTCCTCCCAACTAAAGGAGGCGTCAGCTCTTGCCTCTATAGAGGAGACCAAGATGCAGTCCTCTGAGGTCAAGCTACAGGCTGTAATGAAGGAGCTGGAGCAGCTTAAGGGTCAGCTTTCTACTTTGCAGGCTGACCATGACGGCTGCTCAGCTATGTTGGAGCAGCAGGCCAAGGAAGCTGAGCGAGCTCTTCAGGAGCGAGAGTCTGAGCTCGGGGTGGAGTTATCCAAACTCCTGGGTGATAGGGAGGCTCAGCTGGGTATTGAGGAGGCTGCCAGGGTGGCGAAGATGGAGGAGGCCTTCCAGAACAAGTACTGGGAGGACTGCAAGGTCGCTATCCGTAAAGTCCGCTGGCATTTGCAGCCCTCTTTCGGCTGCGATGCATTTGAGGGGGCTTACGGCAGCGGGGTGCACATGAATCCTCCTACCACTCAGGAGCTCAGGGATCTAGAGCTACTCTATTCTCTGCCTCCAGAGGAAGGGTGCTCCGAGCAACAAGTTGACGGGAGCTCTGTTGGGGATGGCGGCTCTGTTCCTGAACAATAGGAACTCGGGCGGCTATCTCTCGCTTTGTCTCAATCTTCTTGCGACTCCTGACTGAGCAGCTGAGGTGGATGAGCTGGGAGCCTGTGCTGAACTGACTGCAGTCTTCCTTTTTTGCCCTCCGATGATATCCCTGATTGACTTTCCTTGTAATATTTGTAATTAAATAGTCAAACGATAGTTTCTCATCTGTATTTGCTCCCTTCGTTTGGTTAGATAGCCGCCTTTATTGTAGTAGACTTGTAGCATTCTGATCTGGTCATTGACCAGGTCTTTCTATGTAAGATACAATTTTTTGAGAAATGCAAGTTGCCTTGTTCTTGCTAGTGCTTCTGGTGTTCTTATATATTTGCTTTTTTCTTCTAATATTGCCAAGTTATTTCATTCTGCTCTTCTTTAGCCAAGTACTTCTTGTAGACCTGCAGACATTCTGCTCTGACTTTGGTTAGCAGAATGGTGTTTGGATGCGTGATTTGTTACTTGTAGGAGCCAAGTATGCTGAACTGACTACAATCTTCCTTTTTTGCCTCCGATGATATCCCTAATTGACTTTCCTTGTAATATTTGTAATTAAATAGTCAAACGATAGTTTCTCATCTGTATTTGCTCCCTTCGTTTGGTTAGGTAGTCGCCTTTATTGTAGTAGACTTATAGCATTCTGATCTGGTCCTTGACCAGGCCTTTCTATGTAAGATACAATTTTTTGAGAAATGCAAGTTGCCTTGTTCTGGCTAGTGCTTCTGGTGTTCTTATATATTTTCTTTTTGCTTATAATATTGCCAAGTTATTTCATTCTGCTCTTCTTTAGCCAAGTACTTCTTGTAGACCTGCAGACATTCTGCTTTGACTTTGGTTAGTAGAATGGTATTTGGATGCGTGATTTGTTACTTGTAGGAGCCAAGTATGCTGAACTGACTACAGTCTTCCTTTTTTGCCCTCCGATGATATACCTAATTGACTTTCCTTGTAATATTTGTAATTAAATAGTCAAACTATAGTTTCTTATCTGTATTTGCTCCCTTTGTTTGGTTAGGTAGCCGCCTTTATTGTAGTATACTTGTAGCATTCTGATCTGGTCCTTGACCAGTTCTTTCTATGTAAGATACAATTTTTTGAGAAATGCAAGTTGCCTTGTTCTGGCTAATGCTTCTGGTGTTCTTATATATGCTTTTTGCCAAGTACTTCTTGTAGACCTGTAGACATTCTGCTCTGACTTTGGTTAGCAGAATGGTGTTTGAATGCGTGATTTGTTACTTGTAGGAGCCAAGTATTCCTGACATGTCTCTTCGCGAGGCATAGTCTCTGCTTTCGGGGCCTGCATATCCCTTTCCTTCATAGTCTGCTTGCTCTGCTCTTCCTAGAGTTTGGCAGTCTGGATCTGATGGGGTGCATGGCTCGTTGCTTTCGACGCGCGCCCACGGGGCATTAGGCCATGACCTTAGGGGCACTTTATTCTTCTGCTCTGTCTCACATATGATGGTGATTCATTGGTGAGCAGAACATCCGAAGGTATTTTGACTCCATAAGCCGCGGTGGTCTCAGGATTTGGGGGTTTTGCCCCTAAATCCCCTCTGCCACTGCCCTCATGTCGGGGTACGCTTGGTTCTTTTGATTTCCGCCATCCCCATCAACCCTAGGTATCTGTGACTTATCCCCGCTGCTTCTCGGACCTTTGGTCCTGCAGATCTTGGGGTAGAGGTCTGTGACATCGCTAAGTCGAGCCGACAACCGATTACTCCGTAGGCCTCGAGGGCTCTGAACAGAGTTTATCCTATGACCGACTCCCTTTTCGTGTAGGCAGCTTCTGCGCTTGGCGGGCCTCTTCAGCCCCTGCTCCAGCCCAGACTCTGCGTTACCTTGCCAGTCTAGGGTTTTTCCTTCCTCCCAGTCTGTTAGTAGATGTTAATTTTGGTGTTGTGTTCATCTAAAAATAAAAACAAAGGGATGGGGATTTTATGTGATATGAGGAGTGTATAGCTCAAAAGGGGTGGCTCGAAGGCCTTTTATTCATGGAAGTTGTTTGATATAGTCATATTACACAAAGTATTTTTTCAATACTCGGGCATTCCAGTTGCTCTTCAGTTCACTCCCATCCATCCTCCTCAACTTGTATGTCCCTGGGTATAGCTCTTCACTAACCTGGTAGGTCCCTTCCCACTTGGCAGACAAATTTCCATGTATTTTGTCTTTCTGCATCGCTGCTGCGTTTCTGAGCACCAGATCTCCTACTTCCACGGGTTTGGCCCTTACTCCGCTAACTCTGGCTTTGTAGGCCTCTATTCTGAGTCTAGCTTCATTCCTGTGCTCATCCAGCAGATCTAGGTTGGTTTTCAGATATTCGTCATTCAGACCTGGCTCGAACAGATTGATCCTCAGGCTCTCGGACCCGATTTCGACTGGCATGACGGCTTCGGAGCCATACACAAGATGGAAGGGGGTCTGCCCAGTTGACTCTTTGACAATGGTCCTGATTGACCATAGAGTGTTCGGCAATTCTTCCAGCCATTTGCTCTTCTGCTCTTCTAGCTTCTTCTGCAACCATATCAAAATCTGTTTATTGGCAGCCTCAGCTTGACCGTTGCATTGAGGGTTGCAAACTGAGGACATGGCATGTTATCACTCTGATAGTGGCATGTTGTCGAACTGCCTTTCGTGGTCAAAGACGAAGGCCGTCGGGATTCCATCCCTGGTGATGATGCTTTGCCAGAAGAACTTCCTGACGGCTGCCTCTGTGATGGTCGATAGGGCCTCTGCTTCTATCCACTTGGTGAAATAGTCTACCCCCACAACAAGCCATCTCTTCTGATACTGGGCTGTCGTGAAGGCCCCTAGGATGTCCAGTCCCCATTGGGCGAACGGGATAGGATTGTAGATGGGCATGAGATCGTTCGTAGGCAGCTTGATGTTTCGGGCAAACCTTTGGCAGCTATCGCATTTCTTCACCGGAGCCTCAGAGTCTGCCTTCATCGTGGGCCAATGGTACCCTGCTCGGAGAGCTTTGTAGGCCAGGGCTCTGGGCTTGATGTGGTTTCCGCAGAGTCCTTCATGGATCTCTCTTAATATGTAGTCTGCGTCTCTCTGCCATGCACATTTGAGTAGGGGCAAAGAGAAAGACTTTCTGTATAACTCGTCCCCAATCAGGCAGTATCTGCATGCTGTCAACCTCAGTTTTCGGGCCCTCATTCTGCCATTAGGTAGTGTTCCGTTCTGCTTATACTCTACGATCTCCCTTATCCACTCTGGCATGTCCTCAAGCTCCAGAACGCGCTCGGTGTATTTGCAGATTGCACTAGTGGGTCTGACTTCCACCAGAACAGATCTATTCAACTCCTGCAGACTGCTGCTTCCCACTTTAGACAGTGCATCTGCTTGAGCGTTCTGCGCTCTAGGTACCTGATCTATTTTGAAACTTTCAAATTTTGCAATCAGAGACCTCATTCTGGCCAGGTAGCTCTGCATTGTGGGTTCCTTGGCCTCATACTCCCTCTTGACTTGGTTGGTTACCAACTGAGACTCAATTTTCAGGTGGATGTGTTTGGCCTCTAGAGTATGGCAGAGCTGCAGCCCAGCAATGGCCGCCTCGTACTTAGATTCATTGTTGGTTGCCGAGAACAGGAACTTCAGAGCATATTCAATGATTTTCCCTTTCGGGGTTTTGATGACCACACCTGCTCCTGAGCCGTTGATGGTTACAGACTCATCTGTGAAGACTTCGCAGGCTCTGGGTTCTATAACTGTTTCTTGGTATGAGCACTCTGCTAGGAAGTCCGCCAAAGCCTGTGCTTTGATGGCGGTACGAGGGGCGAACTTAATCCAGAAACCTGTCAGCTCTAGGGCCCAGTTCATAATCCTTCCTGACTTGTCCACCTTTTCCATTGCTTTTTCTAAGAGCATATTTGTTAGCATAGTGACGGGGTGTGCATCGAAATATGGCCTTTTCTTTCTTGTGGCTAGCACCACATCATAGGCTGCCGTCTCTATCAGAGGATATCGCGTTTCTGCGCCTGTGAGCATGTGGCTCACGAAGTATATTGGCTGCTGCTTCTTTTTCTCCACTTTCAGCAGGATCGCGCTCATAGTTGCGGCGGTGAAAGCGATGTATAAGAAGAGTGCCTCTCCTGTCTTAGGTCTGGCCAATGTTGGCAGGCCAGAAAGATGTGACTTCAACCTATGAAATGCTTCTTTTTGCTCTGTCTCCCATTTGAACTCCTTATTCCCTTTCAGTACCTTGAAGAATAGGAGGGATTTCTTAGCAGATTGTGCTATGAATCCGGATAGGGCTGTCATCCTGCCTATCAGCCTGTGAATGTCCCTAATGCTCTTAGGCTCTGGCAGATCCATAGCTGCTTTCACTTTGTCGGGGTTCGCATCGATTCCCCTCTCGCTGACCAGATAGCCTAAAAACTTCCCTGACCGCACTCCGAACACGCACTTTTTCGGGTTCAGTTTCATGCTGTGTTCTCGGAGGTTGGCGAAGGTCTCTTTCATATCTGCTACGTAGTCTGCTTTTGTTTTGCTTTTGCTGATGACATCATCTACGTACACCTTCAGATTCCTTCTGCCCTGCGAAGACCTGGTCCATCATCCTTTCGTAGGTGGCCTGTGCATTCTTTAATCCAAATGGCATCATGACGTAGTTGAATACCCCGATCGGGGTAATGAGTGTTGTCTTTTCTTTGTCTGCAGGGTCCATGAAAATCTGATGATACCCGCTAAAAGCGTTCATGAAACTGAGCAGAGCGTGACCACTGGTGGAGTCTACCAGCTGATCGATTCTTGGCAATGGATAGCAGTCTTTGGGACAGGCCTTGTTGAGGTCTGTAAAATCTACGCACATCCTCTAGCTTCCATTTGCCTTTTTCACCATCACCACGTTAGCCATCCATTCTGGGTATTTGTAGGGTTCTATGAATCCCGCTTCTAACAGCTTCTGCACTTCCTCCTTAATGGCCTTATTCTTTTCGGCTGAGTAATTCCTCCTCTTCTGCTTCACGGGTCTGTGTCCCGCAGTAGTGTTTAGTTTATGGTTGATGGTGGTGGGGTCTACCCATGGCATTTCAGCTGCCGAGAAAGCGAACACATTTGCATTTTCTCTTAGCAGATTGATTAGGTTGGCTCTGGTTTCTAGGTCCAGATCCGTGCCTATTCTTACTACCCTGCCTCCTCCGGTCCCAAGAGTACCTCTTCCGACTCTTCCCCCGGTTCGGGCTTTCTGGTTTCCTAGCCGGCTTCTGGACGAGCATCAGCCTCGCTGACAGTTGATGGTTCTAATGTTTTCTATTTTTTCTCGGTCTCTTCGTCCTTCTCATCTTTTCCTTTCTTCTCGGCTTCTTCAGCCTTGTCCTTCTTGACTTCTTCAGTTTGGACTCTCTTTCCTTCTTTCTTCTCTTTCCTCCTCTTCCTCCTGGATCTAGAGTGGTCGGGGGGAGGAGGTCTTTTATCTTTTTTCAGAGCGGTCAGGTTGCAAGACCTGGATGCTTTTTGGTCTCCTTTCAGTCTGCCCATCTCGCCAGTCTTGCTAAGAAGAGCATGGTCTGATGGTGGGTTGATGGGATCCCTTGTACAGCTTCAATAAATTTCCTTCCCATCAGAGCGTTGTACGATGACGGGAGGTCTACCACTAAGAATTCATGCATCACTGTTCTCCTAATTCCGTTCTGGTCCTCTGCGGTCACCGCTAGATGTACTTTTCCCTTTGGGATGATCGAGTTTCCGGTGAACTCGACAATGGGGGTTCCCCCTCCTTTCAGCAATGATCGATCCAGTTCCATCTTTTTGAAGGTGTCTTTGTACAGAATGTTTACGGCACTTCCGTCGTCTAACAATATCCTCCGCACGTCTGTGTTACAGATCTCTAGAGTGACCACCAACGGGTCCGAATGTGGGAAACTTACGCCCTTGTAGTCTTCGGCGGTGAACGTCATATTCGGCTAGTCTGGACTTAGCTCTGTCTGATCAATGGAGTAGAGGTTGGGATGAGTGAGCTGCTTCAGGTGGGCCCTACATTGAGTTCGAGCTGCCGAATATGACGTAGATCGTCTTCTTTTTTCCCTCTCTGATCTCGGCCCATTTATCCTGCGGCTTCTTGCCTTCGTTCTACTGTTCCTTCTCTTTGATTTCCTCGTTCCAGGCCAGATATTCTTTGAAGTACCCTCTTCTGATCAGACTTTCTAGGTCATTCTTCAGGCTGATGCAATCTTCGGTGTTGTGGCCTGGGGCCTCATGGAAGGCACATAACTCTGCCATGTTTGGGCCTAGGATTCTCATTTTGGTAGGGGGTAGTCTGTGCCACTTGCTGTCGTCTCTGTTTGTCAGAAAAATCTCAGCCTTGGGCAGGATGAGATTGTTGTAGTTGTTGTATTTTTCCTGGGACCTTAGCCGATCTGCTTCTCTTTCTACTTCCTTCTGCTTTTCTCTACCTCTGTTCTGATGGGGCCTGGGCCCTCTGAAATTCAGTCTGCCACCCATGAGGGTTGTTCTTTCTGCCGGGTCTCTTGCTTGGCTGGTTTGCCTGCTCTTGGTTTTGAGGCTTTGTTGAAGTCCTCGACCGCAGGGCCAAGGCTTCACTGAGCTCCTTCATGGTGACCCATTTTAGGTCGTCCCTGAACTTCCTAGTGTGTGGCGGAGCGTTCCTCAGAGCGTGTAGAGCCAGCTTCTCTTCTAGGTCTGGAATGTGCACCAGTTCCTTGTTAAATCTCCCGATGAAGTCTCGCAGACTCTCGTGGGGACTCTGCTTTAGCAGCAGTAATTCATGAGTGGATTTACTCCTTCTGCTTCTACTGACGAAATGTTCCTTGAATCTCGTTTTCAGTTCGTCAAAGTTGGCTATGGTGCCTTGGAGAATGGTTCTAAACCAGGTCTGGGCTATCCGTGCCAGGGTAGCAGGGAAGTGTGTGCACCATATAGCCTCGTTATAGTTCCCCAGCTCCATGTGGGTTTCAAAAGCTACCACATGTTTCTATGGGTCCCCATCTCCCTCAAATTTGAGGTTTGGTGGAAGCTTTGCCTTTGACACCGTAGCTGCGATGAATTCGGGTGTGAAAGGGGACTTGGAGGGTGACCTGATCTCCTCTGCCGGTGAGGCGACAGAATTTCTTTGTCCATCTCTGTTGGATATGATTCTTCTGAGGTCTGAGGAGGTTCCATTGTCGCCAGATCCTTCCTGAGATTGGTCCTAACCTCTGGCTGACATGTCTTCTGTGAGGTCTTCCCTCGTGCATGGACAGGGCCTCTTTAGCTCTTGCACTATGCCTGGGCCTCACCTAGGGACATTGTTGTGCTATGCCCCCTGGATTTCAGATTGGAGCCTGCCAAATGTTCTGTAGGTATCAATTCACTGAAGAAGTTAGGGTGCTCTTCCTCCATTACTTCAGTGTTCCACTGATCCTCTTGCCAACCTCTTCGAATGTACCCTGATCCAGAGCGGCTGGATAAGCCATATTCTGATGTGGGGGTTGGAGTGTTGGCTCTCTTGTTGTACCCACATAGGGGTTCTTCTGTAGCTGCTTCCTCTTCAGATGACAACTGCAGGTGTCATCGAACTGAACCATGGGTTCTTGTCCTCTTCCTCCCTTGAGATGGCTGGCTTCCAATGTTTTGTATGTACTGCTGAGCAGACTGTAGTACAAGGATGGCTGCTTAGAGTGCTTCAGGGGTAGGCATGACCAAGGAACTGCTTGGTTGCCTAGTTTCCTTAGTGTGGGTAGCAGGGCTACCTCTTCTTGCTGATCTGGTGGCCATTTCTCTTGACTGAGAGTAGCTCTAATCTTCTGAGCTGTGGGAATCGGATGTTGTTGAATAAAAAACCACCATTGCGAAGTTGTAGATTGGGCTTTTCTACTCTTCCCCTCCTTCTAGCGCCAAATTGTTTCTGTCTAGGACAGCTATAGTGAGTGTGGTGGTGGGTACTTGGTGGAATGTGGCTCCCGAGCTTCCTTCATGGTGGTGGTTACCTTCAAAACAAGGTGAACCTCGGGGGTTGTTTCCGAGGATCGCCCCTCTGATGCCTAAGTCAGCCCAAGATGAACACAAGGTCTCTAGTTGAGAGAAAACGAGTACCAAGTGCAAGTATTTTGTGAGTGTTTGATCGTACGTACCTTACTCATGCATGGGCATGAGTATTTATATGAGACATGGGCTTGTAACTGACCTAGTAAAATAAGTGGGCTCCTTTTGGAAGTGGGCCAAGGTAATAAGGCCTTTATTAATTCCTGTCTAGAGCTTATACTCAAAGTGGTCTGCTTTGTGAGGCCTGCTCTGCGCTGGGTGCTCTGACGTAGGGTGGCAGAACATGGAGGTCTTCCGCAAGCTAGTAGGACGTGGTGGTCTGCTGGGCAGACCCCATACACTTATTATATCTATATTGTTTTGAATATATTCGAACTTTTTATGTTTAATGACATTTACTACATTGTGACGTTCAATAACTATATTCTTGATATTGAGCTCTTCCATAATGTTGTGACTTTAGCCATCGGAGGGTTGGATCGGCCCAATTGATAGGATGTGACTGCAATTGGATGGTCGTTTCAATTCCAAATGGTGATACCTACATTTGTAAATGATATTTGGATAACGGTCAAAAGGAAGACCTCTTCAGGAACACTTCATTCTCATGCTATGAAGGACTTTAACTCAATTTCAATGTGGAATTTGAAAAATTGCAGGTGAGGGTGGGCATAGGATGTCTGGGTCCAACTTTTGTGGATCCAACCGGTCTAGGTCCTAGAGGCTATGGCTATATATGGTTCTGGGTTCAGATTCAAATATATCAAACTCAGACTCGGTCCAGACTCTACCTACAGACCCATATATATAATAATAATAATAATAAAAATTAACTTGTGAATGATGGCTTTATAAGTAGTTGTTGTTAGGGTTTTATTTTAATACTGCAAGTGAACGCTGTCGTAGCACTAACGGGTCGAACTCAGGGAGGTGCAAGATTAAACACTAGCTGACTCTAGACTATGAAATAGCTACACAATTCTATATCCATGGTAAGGTCTATTAAACTAATTTCTAAACAAATAAGTAGAATAAAATGATGATAAATACTATGATAATAAAGTACTAAGATCGAGCGTCACCACTAACATGAGTTGATCAAACACAACTTACATTCCAGTTAATGAATCGAACCTTAGGCGAGATGACATTATTTCAAATAAGAACTACCTTAAGACCACTTTCGTGACTACAAAAGGCCTAACTAATATGCATGCTTCCAAATTTCATGGCTAACATACAAAATTAGATGCATTAAGAATCAATGCCGATGAATATCTCAATCTCGATTCTCACTATTTTCATGTGCGAATCTCAATCAATGACAAGTTAAACTAGATTGAACCCCAACTTTCGTTGATGAATTCAATCGACAAGATAACAAATTTCTAACAATGAAATCCTATCAAACCTATTTATACCATCCTAAAATAACTAAAGAAAAAGTCCGAAAAAAAGATAGAAATCCGTCAAATCGGGTCAAACCAATGATGCAAAATGATGATGAAAACAAACCTATCAAACCCTAATTGGACGATTCAATAACATGGAATTAATAAAAATAAAGCGATCAATTCATGCTAGGGCTCAACTCAGTCCTAGAATTAGAACTACTCACTAATCATGGCGATAACAACAATAAGCATAATCAAAAGAAAGAGGAAATAGAGAAATCAAACTTGAATTTAATTGATGAATCCGAAGTTTTCAATCTTCAAAAGTAAATGATCACAAAGTAATTGAGATGGAAAACTAAGAGTGTTTAGTCTAAAACTATGAATAATAAGAGTCTAAAACTGAGTAATTCGGAATAGATTACAAAGTATTCTCGAAACCTATTTATACCATCCTAAAATAACTAAAGAAAAAGTCCGAAAAAAAAGAAATCCGTCAAATCGGGTCAAACCCGATAGGGCCCAAGTCAAACCCGATCGGGTCTTGGCACGAATCATCAAAGTGCAGTCATCGAACATCAACCCGATCGGGTCGGGTATGAACCTGATCGGGTTGAAGTTAAACAGGCCCAAAAAAGACGTCCAAATGCACCCAAATGATCTTGGATGCGATCCTGAAACTCTAACGATCATCTCCATGCTCCAGAATGGTTCATTCCACCTCCAAATAGCTCTAATGTTCCTGAAATAACTCAGAAGACACAAAACTACACACAAGAGTAAAATCTAGCGGAATATAGCGGAACCATGCATGAAACGTATCGTTTTGGTAATGAAATGCGGGTCAAAATGTAGCAAAATATCAACATAACAGTTGTGACTCCTGACTACTCCATTTAAGAGATGTAATGACGTAAGTTGAAACATTTTAAAGATTTTATGAGCTATATTTTGTTAATTGTTTGTATATTTAATCTTAACCATGGTCGTACCAACCTATAAAATAGACGAAACAAATATTTAGATTAAAAATGCAATTAAACTTGAAATTCAAATGAACCCATAAAGGACCCTCTAAGGACATGGGTCTAGAAAAATTAATGGATCTGGGTTTGGTCAGACCCGCCCCATTGCCATCCCTAGTGGGTGAGGGGAGAGGGTCTTCATATTAGTTTTAACACCTCCGTGATTCCACCTTGTATAAAACCACTACAATACAAAAAAACTACAGAGATGTTATGCCACATATAATAACCAGTAGGAAAAATTGCCGCCAACAGCACCAACTATATATTTGGTGCACAAAACAACACAAATCAAAGAAGGTGCAGTGCACACCACAAACTTTATGTGATGGGTGCACAAAACAACTTATGAGGTGGATTCTTCGGATCCCTAAACTAGTGGGAGTATGAGAGCAAGGTTAGTTTTGGATTTGAAGGAGGATAAGGGCTATCTCCCTTTGTCCGAGCCATGATTAGCGTAAGTTCCTTATTGGATTTTCTTTTTTGTGTACATGTGCTGAGGGGTGCTGCCACAATTCTGATTAAATTGGTGAACAACTTCAACTCGGTTTATAGGAAAGCATGTCGGGTGATTTCTTGCGGTTTGGTGCATATAACCATTTTGCTTAAATTCTTATATTTTGCTTTATTCATGATGATTTGATTTCTAAGACAAGGTCTTTACTTGTTCGAAGGACTTGGGGCCCATTGTTGAGGGGTTATTTGATAAGCACTTTATTGTACTTAATTATGCATCATTTTTGGAGTCTTTGCATATAGTATAGAGCATTTTAGTCTAGCATTGCATGGATTTTGTCACCATTGGGTCATATTGTCGCTTCATTATCCATTTACTTGTTTTTTGATTATTTCCAGGCTAACTAGGAGGTTTTTGAAGTATTTTGGTCGTTGGAAGACTTTTGGTGGAGGCCTTGTCTTGGAAGTGCAGAGAAGCAGGTCTACACGGTCGTGCTGTTTTAGACAAAGCCGTGTAGCCTTTTGATGAAGGAAGCAGTGGAGGTTGATTTTGCTGACTGATTTGGTGTTCTGAAGAGGACACTGGCGCCCGTGTTAAGTTTTTTTTTTTTCCCACGAGCAGTTTCCAAGCTGCCTTTTGTTGATTTAAGAAGAGTAGGCCAACACGCTCGTGTCCATATTAATACGCCCATGTTGGCTAATTTCTACGGAGGCAATAATTTTTGTGAAGATTTGAGAATTCTGAAGAGCATGTCTACACGGCCCGTGTCGTTTTGGACACGCCCGTGCGACCGACATTCAGGTTTTTTCCCGATTTTTCGTCTTCTTTTATGGATTACTATAAATAGGTTTTTTCGTTTTTCTTTGCATTAACTCGAGACACTAATACTGAGGTTTATTCTCTCTAAACACTCTAAACCCTTATCTCTTACATTGTGACATTCATTTAAGATTCAATCGTTCAATCAATCCAAATAATTCTCTTTCAATCTCTTTTCTCTATTTTCATTGCCTTTTTAATCATGTTTAATTTTGTTAATATCTTTTGCTTAGAATCCATGAATAGTGAGTAATTCATTATCTAGGGTTTGGGCGAAAGTATGAATTAAGGGCTTAATGTAGATTATTAATGTAATTATAATTCAATTTGTTGTTTATGCATTGAACTTGGTATTTTGACACCCTAGGATAGATCTTGATCACATTTATGCTAGGGCACTTAGAGTTTCTATTGTTCTTCATTGAATTTTGATCCCTTTTGTCATTCCCATGTGTCGACTTAGTTTCTAGGCCAAGGGATTGGGTAGGAATTAAGGAGATCCTTTAATTAGGGGTTTTCCGATATCATTAAATCTTTTAATCAATTGACCAAAGACCATTCAAGAAAGGATTTGGTTGACTGATTAGTCGATTACTCTTGAGGAACATTGATATCACGTATTTATATAGAGTTTTCTCCCCCATTTATGAGCTAATTTGTGCGTCATTGGAGCTCTTCGGAGCTATTTTATGCTAACTATCGTATATAGTTGTGGTTTTGTGTTTTAGTATTGAATTGCAGATTTTAGGGAGTTTTCACCTTATTTCCGAGCTATTTGGAAGCAACCACGGCTTTACGAGATGTTACGAGGCACATAGGATGGGTCACGAGCTTTATGTATAGTTTAAGAGGTCCTAAGACCTCTAAACGTGAAGAATTGAGAGCTAAAGAGTCAATAAAGAGCTTTTCGTACTCTGATCGGGCAAGAAATGGCCCGATCGGCCGATAAATTATTGCTCGGGCGGTAAAGTTATGCACCCGATCGGGCGGACATCACCCGACCCCATCAGGTGGAAAAAAGAAGAAAATATGGTTGGCATTTTTAAGCCCAACGCGATCGGGCACACAAGCCCGGATCGGGTGGGTGATCGGGCGGACCCATTTTTAAGCCTAAGATTGCTGCCAGCTGCGTTGAACAAGCCAAGAATATTGCTGGGCCTCTTTGGTGTGGACCCGATCAGGTAGGTGCTTTGCACCCGATCGGGCTGGCCCAAGGTGAGAAAGTGTGATTGTTGTGCGTGCGCGAGAAAAGCAAATGGTGGGCCTTTGCTTTGAGATTGCTGCTACGTGATTTAAATTGCAAATGGTGGGCCTTGTCATCCATCAAAGTGCTGCTGCTTGTTATACGCTACAAGACAAAAGGTGAGGCCCATTGGTCTCCTCAAGCTGCTGCTGCTTCTCCCGCAAAGGAGCTGGGCCCTTAGTGTGGACCCAATCACTGACCCGATCGGGCAGGTGATCGGGTTGGCCCACGATTCGCTTTTAGTGCTGCACTGTTGCTTGTAAATCAAGGAGATCATTTTGGAATTTTGTACTATGGACCCGATCGGGTGGCCCATTGCCCGATCGGGTCCCGCACTCGACTTCGCGGAATTTTTATCTTTATTTCCGTTTTTAATTGGATTTTGAGGGGTATTATAAATGCCTTTCCCTCATATTTTTAGAGACAACTTTTTATTCTGTATTACTTCCCATAGTTCTTAGCTTAGTTTTAGAGAGTTTTATTTTAGTTTAAACACTTTAGGTTAGATTAAAGGTGATTGAACCTTGGATTCGATTTCAATAAAAGTTCTTGCTTTCCGTCAATTGGTATTCTTCTCTACTTTAATCTTTTTAATTATTTCTTGATTGCTTAGCTTAATTATTATTTCATTCATAATGCAATTATTAGGGTTTTATATTAGAATTATTATTGTTGATTCAATTATGAGTGAGTAGTTTAATTTCTAGGGATTTAAAGAGGGAAGCCATGTTTATACCTTGATTATTTGAATTGCTATTAGTTTCTAGGGTTTGATGAGATAGGTTATGGTGTGATTTGTTCTTATTGAGTAATTAACATTATTGCGCAGTTTCTTTGATTACATGAGGTTCATAATCGTTTGCACAGATCTGTCTTAATTTTAGAGGCCTAGTACACACTAGTAATTCTGATTATGTTTGTGAACATGCTGCATATGTTGAATTATGAGCGTTGAGACTTAACCATAGCTTGACACGTGCTCTAATCTGTCGATTCTCAACCTAGGTTCTGGTAGTTGTTTGATCCTTTGATTGGTATAAACATGGTGGACCGAACTAATTCCCTAGACCTTCATTTCATAGTTTAAAACCCTTTTTACATTGCTTTTTAGTGTCTAATTATTAGTTCAGCTGATTTCCATCAGATCTTGTCTGAAGTAGCTTTTTGGCTGAATATTAACTTAGAACTCCGTCTCTTTGTGGATTCGATCCTACTTCCATTGACTACCATTGTTAGAGGACTGTAGTATTTATCTTTGAATAGGTGATACGACTTTAGCCTATCAAACATTCGAGAGAGGAGTCAAGTAATTTAGAGGGAGACTTAACCTTGTATATTCATCGTTCTTGAATCGCTCTTGTGTTGATTATCGTTGTCTAGCCCGAGTTCGTACGAGTAGCCCAAACTCTAGTGTTTGCTTTATTATATTTATCTCTCATACTTGATTGTTAGTTGGTATATATTCGTTAGCTAGTCATTAGCTGATAGTTAAATCAATCATTCACACCCCAAAGTACCTTTCACTTAGGTAATTTTATATAGACCTTAGTCAATCCCTATTTCCTTGTGGTTCGACCCTTTACTTGCCATTGCTACGTTCATAGTAGCTTCTCGCTAGGATTATAAATATTGTTTGGAAAGCGGTTGTTAGTGCCTTAACGACACAATAAAAAACCTCTTATCAAAATGGCGCCGTTGCCGGGGAAATTGTGCCATTGATTGAAGCTTACTTGAGTTTAGTATTGCTTAAGTGATTTTTCTTTTGTTTTTGATTGTGTTGTTATTCGCTAACCCTCTGCTTAGCTTTGTTGTGTTACATGTGAAGGAGAGCTCACGGTTCGCCCATCTTACCTTTAGATCCAAAAATCAATCGCACTTTGAAAAAGCTTCGGGGAGGTTTGAAACGGTTGACCTTGGGTTCTGCACCAACTTCACCAATCTCAAGTTTGACAAGTGAAAGTGAATCAGACATGAGTGATGATAATGCAAAAAATTTCAGGGATTTCAGAAATCTGGGGTCCTATGTTTTACAAGGTGGAATTCGATTCCCCACAACCACTACAAATTTCAGCATTCACCCTCACTTCACACGGATGGTGAAAGCATAGAGAAATTTTGTGGAGGGTCGGATGAGGATCCACATGATCATCTTGATCGATTTTTGGAGATTTGTGCTATGATAATAACAAATGATGTTTCTCCAAACTATATCAAGGTGCATCTCTTCCGGTCTTCTCTATCAGGAAAGGCAAAGTCTTAGCTCAAGAGCTTGCCTGCTAACTCCCTCACTACTTGGGAGCAAGTTACATTACCTTTTCTGAAGAAGTATTTCCCAGAGTCGAAGACCGCTGATATTAGGAGGAAAATCTCCTCATTTGAGCAAGAATGTGATGGACCCAATGGATCAAATTCAAGCAAAGATGGATCAACTTAATAAGAAGCTCTCTAAGATAACCCTTGCATCATCAAGTCCCTCATAAGTAAATGCTTTCTCTTGTGACATATGTGGTGGTACAAACCATGATACCTCTTATTGTGGAGGATCTCAGTCAGAGCATGTGGCCGCAATGAATTCTAGAGGAGAGGGTTATCAAGGTAACCAAGGTTATAGAAGCAATAAGGAGGTTGGAAACAGCCTCAACAAGGCTTAACCAAGGCTTTAACCAACTTCAACAAGGTTAGAATCCACCTCAACAAGACTTTAATCAACCTCAACAAGGGTACACTCAAAGCTACAATCAAGGTGGATCCTCCTCGCAAGGCTCTAATGTTTATCAAGCTCCTCATCAAAGATCCAACTTTCAAAAAGCCCCTCTAAATCCCCCATTTCCTAAACCAAATCCATAACCTACTCCATCCTCCGACCCTACCTCCCAAATTCTCCAACAACTCCAAACCATCACCCAAACCCTTGCTCTTCAAAGCCAAGCTCTTCAAAGCCATGACCAAAGGTTCCAAGAGCTACAATCTCACACCAAAATGCTTGAGACCTAATTAGCTCAAGTGTCCGAGAAGAACCCCTCTAACCCCACAAATCAACTACCAAGCCAACCCATTCCAAACCCCAACCTACATCAAGCCAAAGCCATCCATTTGAGGTCGAGAACAAATTATGAGGGCCCCAAGATGCCTAATGAGTGTGAAGAAAGTAAAGTGTAGGTGGTTGAGAAGGACAATCAGGTTGAGGAAGATGAGAGGGGGGTTGATGTTGAGAAAGGAAGAGAAGATAAGGAAAATCATGAGCAAGTTGGTGACAAAGCTCAATTGTCAACACCTCCTCCACCTAAGACCTATGTGCCACCGGTCCCATATCCTCAAAAGTTGGTGGAGAGGAAATTAAGCGACAAATTCACTAAGTTCCTCAATGTCATGAAGAGCCTTCAAATTAACATTCCATTCCTTGAGGTTATGTCTCAAATGCCGGCCTATGCCAAGTTCTTGAAGGAGATCCTCTCCAATAAACGGGAGGTTGAAGACGAGGTTATCAAATTGCCATACCAAATAAGTGCTCTAGTGCAACGAGATATGCCCAAGAAGCAAAGAGACCCGGATGCTTCGCTTTGCCGGTGAAGATAGGTGACCTCGACCTAAGGGTACATTGGTCGATTTGGGTGCGAGTGTGAGTTTGATGCCTCTATCCATAGATTAAGCGCCTAAACTTCTCTCTTCACTACTACAAAAAGGGGCAAATATAACATTCGAATAAGGCTTAACATAACACCTCTTAGGTGTTCTCAAGATCAATGTTGTGTAAAGTAAAGATAACACCTATTGATAGGTGTTATCTTTGCTATAACAAAGATAACACCTTTGTTAAATAATTGTTATCTTTGTTGGCTACTCTGACATCTGTAAATGATGAAAAGATAACACCTATTTGAGATATATGTTATCTTTGTTAACATAAACATAGCACTTATGTAAAATATATGTTATCTTCGTTAATCTTAACATAACACTTATGTGAAAAATATGTTATCTTTGACAATAAAAAAGAATCTTACCACAACAGCATCAGCTTATCATCATTATCGTTCGAATTTATTTTTAGACCCATATTTGCTAACAATAATTTGGCAAAACATCCATGGAGCTTATCTATTATTTACTCCAATAACTCAATTCATCAAAACTCAAATATGCCTAATACATACCAATATACTTACAATGAAATCCACAACCATTACCCATTGATGTGTTAATGTGGGAAATTACAAACAAAATACACAGGTAATAGTAATCTGAAAACTAAATTACACTTTTATTTTGAAAAAACTTATCTAGATATTCACTAAAAAAAATAAGTATTCTTCTCTATATTCCATAATCCACGATTTTAGATCATTTTGTTGTCTTTCTTGTTAGCATCTCCTCTTCATCTTGCATATACCAAACATTGTGACCATAAGTGCCTATTGTTGCATTTCAAGATTGAAGTCGATCGATAAGAATCATACAAAAAAAATTAGAGCAAATTATAATCGGTCAAAAACTGAGAAATTAAAACCATGAAAAAAGAAATTCATTTACATAACTCTTCTTGGCTACTCGCAATAGTTGTTGTCGTCGAAAGTGGTGGCAAAGGCGGCAGCAGCGGCGGCAAACGCTTCGGCACTACTTTACTAAAATTGAACAAGAAAAAATGCGGAAAAAACCTTAGAAAGAGATAGCAAGAAGAATTGCGAACATTTCCAGATGAATGAATTAGAAAAATACAAGCAAAACATGGGTTATTAAAATCAGTATTCATACATGTCGAGTTTAGAATTGAACAAACATCTCTTAAACGAACTCCAATCTCTCCGATTTCATATTCAATAATGGGGTAAAACAGCAGCGCTCTGAACCAGCAAGGCGGACTCCCTCGCGACAAAAAACCAGATAGAGACAAAAAAGATAAGAAATACGAACGAGCAGCACCACCTTCACGCGTTGGCAGAAAGCAATGTAAAGTGTAAAGGTCCTGATGTTGTTGCTCATCTTCCTACTATTACTCTGTTAACTAAGTGTAAACTCATTCTTCTTAAGCTTGAAAGAGTTAAATATTACTTTTTAATGGAGGAAGAAGTTGTAAAAATGGAGTGATAATTTGGGAAATTTTGTAGATCTGATGCAGAGTATGTGAAATTGTGATAATTGATAAATGTTGAAATGTAAAAATGGAGGACAATGAAGGAAAATAACGATGGGAACAAGTAGCAACATGGAGGAGTGGGTTGTTTGAATTAGTAAAAGGAGGCAAGAAGTTGAATGAAGGAAGAGGTGGTTAGGGTGAAGAAGTGGGATATGCACGGAGGAGTGGTAGTTTGAATTAGTGGGCTAGGTTTTTCTATTTTTCTTTCTCCCCAGTACTCCCATCATCTCAACAAAAGATAACGTTGCATTGCTTTAGTTGTTACTAGATTTCTATACACGCGATGCGTGCTATAACAATTTTATGAAATTTCATAATCTACAGATAATTTTATGGATAGTCGCATCTCTTACCACATAAACTTTTCATATTTTTAGAAACTCCCACCTTAATTATTTTTAAAAAAAATTCCACCTACCATTTACGATTTTATTAAAAACTCCCACCACTTAACGGTTTTTGTCAAATTTCATTAATAAAACCGTTAAGTGGGTCCCACATATACATTTTGTTAACAAAATAGAACTTGAAATAGTTGCAATTCATTCCAAATAGTTATAATTTGTTCCAAATTTGCTCTAAATTTGTTAAGAATTTGCCCTTAATTGATATAATTGACTTCAATTTCAGCGTAAACTAATAATAAAATGCATATGTGGGGCCCACTCACGGTTTTGTTAACGAAATTTAACAAAAATCATTAAGTGGTGGGAGTTTCTAATAAAATTGGAATGATAGGTGAAAATTTAAAAGAAAAATTCATTAAGGTGAGAGTTTCTAAAAACGTGAAAAAATTTCGGTGGTTTTGAACAAAAATTCCTAATTTTATTTGCATATGATGTGTGTTTTGCCTACTGTAACATGATAAAATGTGAAGATATACAACATATTTTATTTTCAAGCTAAATTCATTTTAGCTCATTTTTCTTTGAAAACCTCCCTTACTCCCCACCATCAACTACAACTTTTGTTATATAGTACTCGGTAAGGTATTTTTTGCTCATTGTCCAGATGAGAAAAAATTCAAAAGTATTTGAAAATACTTTATCATATTTCTCACTCATGCTAAAATACTTTATCATGATCAATTTAATCAAATGTGCCTTCACTCATGAACAACCAATTACTCATGTATTTTAAAATAAAAAAATTCAAAAGCATATAAAAGTATAGCAAAGTGGGTGTCTATTTATAGATCTCAATAAAATATAATCGTTGATATTTTTTAAAATTGTTTTTACTTTGTAGGTTTTTAGATATTTTAGTTAGAAGTTTTGAACATATTTTATTAAAAATCTGATGGGTAAATTTGGAAATAAAATTTAATTACTCAATAAACTCATTGATTTTATTTTATTTATTTTTCCTTTTTTTTTCTTTTTGGTGTCCACCCCCACCTCTTCACTTATATAATAGAGATTATTCTGTTTACTTAATATAACACCTATGAAACTTATTAGTTTTCTTAGGAAAAGATAACATATATGTCATTCAAATGTTATCTTTGTGTGTTATCTTTGACATATTTTGTATAGTGCTTCTTCCTACGAGAAGACTATTCAATTGGCGGATCGATCTTTGAAAGCGCTGCATGGTGAGTTGGAGGATGTTCTAATACAAGTTGGGCATGTCTTGGTGCCGTGTGATTTTGTGGTGATGGATATGGAGGAAGATCTGGAGACTCCTCTCATTCTTGGAAGAGAAGCTCTTAAGACATTGGGTGCCGTAATAAATTGCAAAAAAGATACAATCACGTTTGAGGTAGCCAATGAGAAGGTTGTGTTTCAGTTCTCTAAAACATTGAAGAGACCCATGATAGAGAGAGTTTGTCGGGTTTGTCATGTGGAGAGTGAAATGGAAGGTTTTAAGAGAGAAGTTCACATTGATGATGAGCCCTATGCTTTTATCACTGAAGCAACAAGTTTGAACATTGATGAGGTGAAGAAATCTCTATGCTTGTCGATAAAACTATCGTCGAGGAGACACATGAGGCGGATTTGAAGGTCCTTGCCGCTTCCATTGATAAAGAGGAGGGTTCTAAGCCTCCTCCTCAGGTAGAGTTAAAACCCCTTCCCTCTCTTAAGTATGTTTTTCTTGACGATGCATGTACTTATCCTGTTATTGTCAACTCGGCTCTTGATGACATCTTTATACCGGAATTGATAAGATATTGCAAATATATAAATATGACATTGGGAACTCGATTGATGACCTTAAGGGGATAAGCCCGACTCACGTGGTTCCCGACCCCCCCCCCCGACCAGTGAGTCGGGATTTTTTCCCTCCATTGCTATTATTATCATTAGACTTTTCACAATGAGGACACTGTGTGGTTTATATTGGGGGAGAATGTATACACTAGTTGCATATAGTTTGCATTAGTTGCATAAATTTGCATATTAGCATTTAGTGTCATGTTTAGGGTGCATGTAGATTTGTTTTGTCTTGCATTAACCATATTCATGCATGCATATATATTGCATTTAGGTTAGAACTCCGCCATTGGTACGCATGTGTTCTTCTTGATGACCTAAAAACTAAAAAAGAAAATTCTTTGATAGTCTCTAGCAGGCCAAGGAATCAATTGGTTGTGGTATGATTGGTCTCCCTCTTGTGCGGCTCAACCAATGTTAGTAGCTATACCCTTTGTGAGAGCATCTTTTTATAGCCTTATGCACTAACATCTTTTCAGTCTTATCTGCTTGTTGTGTGATGCTCTTCCTTGACGAATGTTCTCTAGAACTTGCATTGATTCTCTTTGAAATTGCATTGACTGGTTTGATTCTTGAATATGATTGAGGCATTCGATATCTATTTGAACTACATTGCTAAATGCCACCTTTGATTATCTAATCTCTTTTGTCCCCCTCGTGAGCCCGAGCCTGTTTTCTTGTTTAACCACATCTTTAGCCTATTATCGATTTCCTGCTAGGGGATTATGAAGCTAGATTGGTGAGAGGTATGTCTTGTGATTCAGTGCTTTGATTGTGATCTACGTTGGTTATATGAAGTATGTTTTGGTTGAACTCACGTTATTTGTTGAGTGCACCTCCTCCGCACTTCTTGTTGGTCTCATTTATCTCTCCCTTATTAGTTGTATATATATAAAAAAAGAGAAAGAAAAAGAAAAAGGAAATGTGAAAAATAAAAAAATGGGAACATCAAACATTCCAAACAAATAAAATGTGGTTTTGTTCCTAGTGTTTCATAAAGAGGGATTAGGAGATACTATTGGAGGAGATTGTATTGGTCGATATCGAGTGGTTGTACGTTGTAACAAAGTTATATGGTTTCGGGTTAGCATTTGTGTAGATGGTGTTGATTTAGAAAGCTTCCCTTTCCCCTATTTAGTACCAAAATCCCAAATATATCCACACCCTTACCTTTAGCCTTTATTACAACCTCGATAAAGTCCTCATGATTCTAGAAAACAACTTATGTCTCACGCGATGGAGAGTGAGAAGATATGCAAGCCTATGGTAGGATTTAGTCAACGGAATTGAGCCTTGAGCGATTATTGCAACCTAATAAACACATGAGAGACCTTGAGCACGACTAAAGTGAGAGCTACCGTCCATATGACTGAGCCAAGCTTGGGGGAGAACTCGTAGTAAGATTGGTTGCTTTTCCTTGTGCTATAAACTTTGAGACTTGATAGTGTTTTGCATTTATGGATGAAAATGTTTGAACGGTCTTTGTTCTCTATCTTGGCATGCGTACTATTGTGAGGAGTCCTTGAACTCTTACCCTTGTATTTGATTTGCATTGCTTGAGGACAAGCAATTGGACTAGCTTGGGGGAGTTTGATAAACACTTTATTGTGCTTAATTACGCATCATTTTTAGCGTCTTTGCATGTAGTATAGAGCATTTTAATCTAGCATTGCATGGATTTTGCCACCATTGGGTCATATTGTCGCTTCATTATCTGTTTAGTTATATTTGGATGATTTCCAGGCTAACTAGCAGGTTTTTGAAGTATTTGGGTCATTGGAAGACTTTTGGTGAAGGCATTGCCTTGGAACTGCAGAGAAGCAGGTCTACATGGTCCTGTTGTTGTAGACACGGCCGTGTAGCCTTTTGATGAAGGAAGCAGTGGAGGCTGATTTTGCTAACTGATTTGGTGTTCTGAAGAGGACACGGGCGTGTCCATATTGACACGCCCGTGTTGAGTTTTTTTCCCACGAGCAGTTTCCAAGCTGCCTTTTGCTGATTTGAGAAGAGCAGACCAACACGCCCGTGTCCATATTGACACGCCTGTGTTGGATACTTTCTACGGAGGCAGTAACTTTTGTGAAGACTTGAGAATTCTGAAGAGCAGGTCTACACGGCAGTGTCGTTTTGGACACGCCCGTGTCGACCTGTATTCGGGTTTTTCCCAATTTTGCGTCTACTTTTATGGACTATTATAAATATGTTTTGTGTTTTTCTTTGTATTAGCTCGACTCTTAGACTCTAATACTGAGTTTTATTCTCTCTAAACACTTTAAACCCTTATCTCTTACATTGTGACATTCATTGAAGATTCAATTGTTCAATCAATCCAAGTAATTTTCTTTCAATCTCTTTTCTCTATTTTCATTGCTTAGTTAATCATGTATAATTTTGTTAATCTCTTTTGCTTAGAATCCATGAATAGTCAGTAGTTCTAGGGCTTGGGCGAAAGTATGAATTAAGGGCTTAATGTAGATTGTTAATGTAATTATGATTCAATTTGTTGTTTATGCATTGAACTTGTTGTTTTGACACCCTAGGATAGATCTTGATCACATTTATTCTAGGGCACTTAGGGTTTCTATTGTTCTTCATTGAATTTTGATCCCTTTTGTCATTCCCATGTTTCGACTTAGTTTCTAGGCCAAGGGATTAGGTAGGAATTAAGGGGATCCTTTAATTAGGGGTTTTCTGATCTCATTGAATCTTTTAATCAATTGACCAAAGACCATTCAAGAGATGATTTGGTTGATTATTGATTAGTCGATTACTCTTGAGGCACATTCAAGAGAGGACTCAAGTATTTTAGAGGGCGACTTAACCCTGTATATTTATAGTTCTTGAATCGCTATTGTGTTGATTATCGTTTTCCATCCCGAGTTCATATGAGTGGCCCGAACTCTAGTGTTTGCATTATTATATTTATCTCTCATATTTGATCGTTATTTGGTATTCGTTAGCTAGTCATTAGCCGATAGTTAAATCAATCATTCACACCTCCAAAGTACCCTTCACTTAGGTGGTTTTAGACTTAATAGACCTTAGTCAATCCCTATTTTCTTGTGGTTCGACCCTTGACTTGCCATTGCTACGTTTATATTAGTTGCTCGTTAGGATTATAAATATTGTTTGTGGTTGTTAGTGCCTTGAAGACACACTAAAAACTCTTATCATTATTTCATCCAGAGATACCTTGGGAGACTAGTCGTAGAGCTTCGAGCCCAAAACATCAGATTACTCGGGGTAAATCCCCTGTCATTTTGCTGAGCAACGAGGATGGTTTAGAGGGCACCCTACTGCATTATTAGCCTAAGGTAACAGATGCAAGACGTTACATAAAGGCCTAAAATTGTTGCTTTAGGCAATAGGTAACAGTTTTATAGGTGAAACATCTGCCCAGTGCTACCTGTTCACCAAGTTAACACTTCTAATACCAATATATTAGTTTTTTACGTGTTACTCAAAATTGTTTGATATAAAAGTTCCTTTAAACTAATGTATCATATTTGCAGTGTTACTTAAACCTTTTTATGTACCACTTTTTTCTCTTTTGTATTATTTTCTCTGCATCTCTTGAACTACAATGCCACCTTATCAATTTGCGTCAACTATGTGTTTCGAAAGGAGGATTTAAGTAAAGAATTTTGAAATCGTGAGAGTTTTTTCGTGCAAAGTTACGGGATGAAACCTCTTTTAAGAAAGGTACACTGTAATCCCCTGTTATTTTTATGAATTTTATGAATTTTATAAAAAGTATATTTATAAATATTGTTAGTATTGAAATAATTAATTTCTTAAATGTTGATTATTTTACAGAAAAATGATATTTAATATTTTAATTAATCAAATATTTTATTAACTTGGAATTCAGAATATATTAATTTAAGTTTGTAGTAGAAATGGTTATTAAAATATGGATTAGATGAGCTCAATCCACTAAAGCTATGCAATGCCCATACTAAAAGGCAAACCAATTACCTAAGCCTACTAGTAGCAGGATTAACAAATTAAAGCATATACAAAATCCCAAAAACCCACACACATATCTCATTATTTTCTATATCATCACACGAATTTTCCTCTCTTTTTCTCTCTCTCTCCCAATTTTCGTGCCCAATAGGACCACCAGCCGCTTCCACCATGCCTACTTCCATGTGCCGGCAGCACTGCCGCGCCATATACACCCATACTGTCCAATGTTATTTTCATTTTCCGTTTCTTTTTCCTCTCTTTTTCATTTATATATTATATATAAATTGTTTAAATGTTTGAAGTATTGTTACATTGATTTAATAATTAATGTTTATAACTTTTATTGTTTTCTTAAATAAATTCTGATTTAATTATTTCTCAATTAAAGTTACTAATTTTAGATTATATATTTTATATTTAAAGTGAGTTTTAAACATCAAAGTAAGGAGTTTTAGGGTTTTAAATGATTAATCTTGTAGTATGATATAAAGGGTTATTAAAGTTGGAAGATTTAGTCTTTAAAAATATTTGAAAGAATATTTAAGAGAGTTCTAAAGAGTATTAAAGTTTTTGTGGTTTAGTAATATGCTAATATTGGAAATTTTAATAGTTGGTACAAGGAGACTTTGACTTGAGTGATTTCTAAGCACTTTAAAGTGGCCTCCAATATTGTTTACTATCCATATATGCACACGACGCGTGCCTCGTGCGAAAGATTAATAGGTAAGAATTTGGCAGAAAATACATTGTAATTTCTCCAGTAAAGTTGAAGTGTATACATATTTTTCATACTTTTAAAATAATCGTTAAGTTTCAGTTATTTTGTTTTTTAGAGGGTATAATTGTAATCTCAAAAGCGTTTAAATAGTGAAATAATTCAAATACATAAAAAGAGTAATTTATATTAGAGAGTAGATTGACAATAGTGATTGAAATACAAAACGCCAAAAAAGATAATAAAATCTTATAAAAGATGAATGGAAGACTTCATTAGCATCATCACTCATGAGTAACATCTCTTTCCCTCTACCAGTTTCTCACTCATCCTAAAATACTTTATCATATTTCATGATTAATTTGATCAAATGCACCTTCACTCATGAGAAATCAATTACTCATGTATTTGAAAATTAAAAAAATTCAAAAGTATATAAAAGTATAGCAAAGTGAGTGTGTATATTATAGATCTAAAGAAAATATAACCATTAATATTTTTAGTAATGTTTTTATTTTGTAGATTTAAAATATTTTTGTTTGGAATTTTAAATATTTTTTGCTAAAGATATGATGACTAAGTTTGGAAATAAAACTTAGGATTTTTTGTCAAAAACCACCTTTTATAATAAACATTGTAGGTTTAACTACCTTTTCTAATTTTGCTTTACTTTAACTTCCTCTTATAATTAAAACCAGTAGGTTTCACTACTAAAACCAATGTTAGACGAAATTTTTTGATGAAGATTTTATCCTTCAGTGGTTCTCCATCATGTTCTTCATTCCCCCCCCCCCCAATTTTCATTTGATTTTCTCATTCAATCCAACCCTAGTTCATCAATTTGGGGAAAAATTGAAGATTATCTTCCATTAATCATTTAATTGGGCATTAATTTGTGAATGAAGTGTCCAAATCTTCAATTGTGGGCTTTTTTGTAAACCCTATAGTCTAAGATTCCGGCAACCACAGGGGGCAGCCGAGGTTTTGCCGGCGAGAGGACAACCACCACAAAACAACCCAGATTTTGCCGGCAAGAAGGTTGAACCAAATTCCGGCAACCACAGTGGGTAGCCCAGGTCTGTTTTGGCGGTCGCCGGAAATGGAGTTTACAAAAAATGTTCAATTGAAGATTTGGACACTTCATTCACAAATTAGCCCAGATAAATGATTAATTGGTAAGAATCTTCAAATTTCCCCCAAATTGATGAACTATGTTGGATTGAATGAGAAAATCAAATGAAAATCAAGGGAACAATGAAGAACATGATTGAAAACCACTAAAATTTAGCCTGAAAGTGGTTTAGCTAGTGAAACATACCGGTTTTAATTATAAGATGTAGTTAAAGTAAAAGAAAATTAGAGAATGTAGTTAAACCTACAATGTGTATTATAAAAGGTGATTGTTAACAAAATTTCCTAAAACTTAATTACTTAATAACTTCCTTGATCTATTTTATTATTTTCTTTTTCTTAATTGGTGTCCACCCCCTCTTCCCTTATAGAATAGAGATATAAGGAATGTACATGTCTATGTGTTTTAGACTAGTATCATGTCATAAGATTTGGGATAATATAGTATCACGTGGCTTATGATTGTATGGAGTCACATGTTTTATGTGGTTGTGTGAAGCATGTTGCCTATTTTTAAGTATTATATGATTGTATAGATGTTAAATACAAGCATATAGGAAGGGAATGTTTTTATTTGTTAATTCATATGACGGATTCATAAATATATGAGAAAATTACGAGAAAAAAAGACCTTTAAAATTGACTACTTTGCGAGAAAGGACCTTAAGAATTTTTTTGGCATTTAAACACCTTAAACAATAAAAGTTTGCGAGGAGGGACCAAATTGATACATGCAATCTAATTAAACACTAATTACATATTAATAAAAAAAATTATATCTAATTAAAACTAATTATACCCAATTTGGATTGCAAATAACAAAAAAATCCCTCCTCGCAAATAATTTGGGCAGAGATAGAAGGTGGAAGAGGTGATGATATAAGGTGGAGGATTTGGATTATGTTTTAATTAGTTGGTTTGGTTGCATATATATAAAAAATTTGGATTGCAAATAGCAAAAAAAACACCCTCCTCGCGAACTTTTTATTATTTAAGGTGTTTAAATGCCAAAAAAAATTTTTAAGGTCCTTTCTCGCAAAGTGATCAATTTGAAGGTCCTTTCTCGCAATTTTCTCTAAATATATATTCGTTTGGATCATGAATTCTTATCTTGTTATTCCCTTTAATATTTTATTACTTTGCAAATAGACCTTGGGCTTTGTTAGGTAATAATTAGATTGGATAGTTTATTACTTTGCAAAGACTGTGGGCTTTGTCGGGTAAGATGGATTGGATATTTTACGTTACAAAGACTGTGGCATTTGTATGGTAAGTTGGATTTATGTCATATTTGGCAATTGATTATTGATTTTAGTCAACAAATAAAGGGGATTAATTCTGGGTCAATTGATTTTGTATGCTTACCTTATATGTTGTTTGTTAAGACATTTTAATCATTCCTTTAACCCCTCCTTACCCCAAACTCATCTACACTTCCCCCAACCTCCGTCAAGGTATTAGCTACTCTTTCTTCCATCTGCATGAAGACCATGTACACTTTGACCAACGTTGACCACCCACACCCTGCCCTCCATACCCCGCCTCCACCACCACCATCACCACCTCAACTCCACCTTCCTATCTCAACCAACCCCAACCCCAACCACCACCATCACCACATCTCATCCATCGCAACAACTATCCCAACTGCACCCACCGCCATAACCACGAGCCAACCACCACTTAACTACAAAAGCCATTAGCAATCCCCTGAAAACTACTCTCACACCACCAGAATCCAATCCCACACCACCGGTGCTACTATAAAACTAGTGAAAACAACCCTAGCTCACTTGAAACCCACACAAGCCCCACGAACATAATTATTCCCGACGAATACACCCTTGTAACCACCCCACCGCACTGAAAACCCACCCCTACCCCCATCGAAAAACCAAACCAGCCCCAGATGGCACCCTCAACCCACAAACTATCTACGACCCCATCACTATCCCAAATCCATGGATAGAGAGAAGGTCAAGAGAACACGCCGAAGAGAAGAGAAAAAGCGCTGGAAGATAGATAAGTTAAGTGTTGGAGAGAGGCGCGGGATAGCAAGGGGAGCAGAAGCATTGCAGCATGGTTGCCGTAGAAAGGAAGAGGTAGGGGAGAAGGAGGAAAAAGTTGTTCTTTAACCTTTTCCCTTGTCTTACCAAATAATTTTTTTAATTTGATGGTTTCTAATTCCTTTCCTTTACATAATGTTTCTTGTTTAATTCCTTTCCCTTCTCTCCTCTCAAGCCACGACCCTTTAATGAGGTTCACAATCAATGCGATAGTTTTGTACTTCGGGAAAGGGATACTCTTTTAGTATGGAGTAAGACGATTACAAATTACAATAGGCATGAATTCAGACAAATCTCTCTTTGATGAATCTCAAAAGACTCTCCTTTTTTATATCTCTTTTCTCAATATTAATCTTTCTGCTTTTGTGGTAAACAATCACTTTGGAAAAACTTTAGAGTTATCTCGGCTAGTGACGCTCTTAATACTATTTATCATAAACAACAAACTAAGAAACTTAATTGTCGAAGGATAAAATAAAAACGATCGAGCATCCCACATGCAGCTCGCGGACAGCAAGTCGCGGTGGTTGTCGCGAGTCACACCTTGCTCTGACGCGCGAGTTGTTTTCTTCTCCGGGACTCGTGATCTGTCTACACGAGTTATATTTCAACCTTCTTCGTCCAAAGCCTCAATCTTATTAAATTTAATTGATGTCGTTCCAATGACCAAAGATCAAGTAAAAAAATCCTACACCCCCCATTTTCACTGGCCTATAAAAACAAGTTGGAGAGATTAAAAAAAATGCAACAGGGGAAGGGGTTTCAGTTTCCATTTTGTTGGCACACCGGTTGCCCTCATTTTTTAACCTTTTATAAATTGAACCGGCAAACGTAGGGGATTACAAACCCCCCAATTTCCTTTCAAAAAATTGGTGGTATTGAGAGGGATGGAAAGTTGTGAAAAGAATCATATATCTTTGGAGATGTGCTTTCATTCCTGTTTCTGCCAAGAAACTTAAGATGAGATGATGATGATTTTCGGATGATCACGTGCAGTCTTGGCTCAAACTACGTGCTAGCTGGATGACCTGCAAAACAGACGGAAGACTAACCCGGGGGCTTTTCGGGTGAAGCCGCTCCGATGCCTAAGTCAGCGATGCGGAATTGTGATGGGAATGATGATGTAAGCTTATGTAAGAAATAAAAGGGGTAGGTAGAGAAATGATTAATTACCCTATACTGATTGGGTGGTTGACACTTTTATAGGCAGTGATTCCTGGGAAAGGAATCCAGCGATGTGGGATCCTTGCTGTTGTAACTTATGGTCCCAGGTTATCTGGAGCAAGGGCATTTTTGTCTTTTCCATAAGGAATTGGGTTGGCCACAAGGTGGGCCCAAACAATTAGCCCCGCGCCAAGGGTGTAAAACGTAATGACCCCGTGAGTTAGCGGATTGGGCCGTTGGCGAAATGCGATTTTGACTAAGTGTTTTAGGAGTTGAGGCTAACACTTGTATACTTTGCTTGGTGAAGTCCGAGGGAGGCTGTAGATGGACTGTTTGCCGAATTCCGAGGACGGCTATATGAGACTTAACCTTATAATTCCGAGGACAGCCATATGAGACTTAGCCTTGGAATTCCGAGGGAAGTCATGAGTATTGTTCTAGGGTTTCCGAGGACAATGAGGGTATGTTATTTGCCAAATTTCGAGGGCCTCCCTGGTGCTGTTCATCATGTGCCGAGGGAGGCATGATGGTACTGTTCCTCGGATTCCGAGGGCCTCCTTGGGCACTGTTCATTGTGTGCCGAGGGAGGTGTAGTGATATCCTTCCCCGGCTTCCGTGGACCTCCTTGGTGCTATTCATCATGTGCCGAGGTATACTTGTGTCTCGGATTCTGAGGGCCTCCTTGGACACTGTTTATGTGCCGAGGGAGGTGCAGTGAGACTTTTCACAATCGAATACTTGGCCACATTTTGACCAAGTTAGGATGAGTGGTGTCCATGTATTCCGAGGACGACCACTAGGCATGGTAGAGTGTGGAATACATTTAAGGGCTAATAAGCTCCTTATGTAGTCCGAGCACCTACATAATACTTAGCCATATTTTGACTAAGTTAGGATGAGTGGGGTCCATGATTCCGAGGACGACCACTAGGCATGGTAGGGTGTCGGAAGACATTAAGGGATAATAAGCCCCTTATGTAGTCCGAGCACCTACATGATACTTAGCCATATTTAGACTAAGTTAGGATGAGTGGTGTCCATGATTCCGAGGACGACCACTAGGCATGGTAGGGTGTCAGAACACATTAAGGGCTAATAAGCCTCTCATGTAGTCCGAGCACCTACATGGTACTTAGCCATATTTTGACTAAGTGAAATGAATGGTGTCTATGATTCCGAGGACGACCACTAGGCATGGTAGGGTGTCGGAACACATTAAGGGATAATAAGCCCCTTATGTAGTCCGAGCAACTACATAATACTTAGCCACATTTTGACTAAGTTAGGCTGAGTGGTGTCCATGATTCCGAGGACGACCACAAGGCATGGTAGGGTGTCAAAATACATTAAGGGATAATAAGCCCCTTATGTAGTATGAGCACCTACATGATACTTAGCCATATTTTGACTAAGGGAAATGACAGTTGTTTATGGGAAATTGTGTTTTTGATGTGATGGGGCCTTTTGACAAGACTTATAATTTTATCTTGGAAAGGGTATTTGATATTTGTGGTGACACTGTTTATCGAGCCCAACGCGTGTTTAGGCTTATTGGGCTAAGTATTTTGTTTGGAAAAGGCCCAAGAAGAGGTTGTCGTTTGCGCGGCTTTTTGAGGGCGAACAGTGTCAGAGTGGGGTATTTAATGTTGGTAGTTGAAACTTTATTTTCACTTTTGGAAACTTATTCTTACCAACTTTCTCTCTCTTCTTTCTCTCTCTTAACCTCCTTTGAGTGTTCTTGCTCCATTTGAAGATCTTCAAACTCATTCAAACCCAGGTACGTTTTTCTTGTGTTTTGCTTCCCTTTGCTTTAATTCAATTTGAATAAGGCATGTTGGCCATTTGAGCATTGTGTTTGATAAATAATGGATGCTCAATCTGATCCGAGCACCAACCATATCATTTTTGTTTTTGAATCCGAGGGGGTGTTTGGTGAGGAACTCGACTCAATAATACCCGAGGGGATTCCTTTGACCTGTGACTCCAAAAGTTTTGAGGAGGAGTCCGAGGGGGAGATTCCTTATCCATGGGAGGTTTCCGTTGCCTTTCCATCTAATAAACGTCGTTACTTAGATTCTTTTTTGAATAATGGTGTAGTTGTTGTCCGACCACCAACTATGACCGAGGAGGAAGCGAGCACGTGGGGAGCCGAAGTGGTGTACCCAGGCTGGATCCCGAAGAGGGTCCTGCTAATTATTTTAGTAGACCGGTGTGGTTGGCCTCTTTGGATAGGGAAATAGAGTATTTCGCCGCCGGTTATTATGTAAAAAGCCCGTACATGTTGTATAAACCGAAGGCCATTGCCACTGTGTTGACCCCGCCGACGGGGTGTATAGATGTGTATAAGGCGGATTTTGAAATGGGGCTTAGGTTTCCGTTGCACCCCTTCATTAAGGAGTTATTGAACGAGTACAACTTAACCATTTCCCACCTTCTTCCGAACACATGGGGTTCGGTTAATGCTGTGTTAGCTATCTGCGGAATGTTAGGTGTCCGCTGCACGGTGCGGTTATGGAGAAACATGTCCAAAATAATGGAGGTGCCGACTGAGCGTTACGGATCCGGGTGGTGGCTTTTTTAGGCCCGCCCTATGTACAAAGTGCTCGAGAGGCCGGTTACCAGCTAAAAGGAATTCTGAAGGGAGTTTCTTTTTGTTTACCAAGGTGACGATTGGGACATCCCGGCTGTCCATCATCGAGACAAGGCCAATGTCTACCTCAACCTTCGGGTTCCAGAGATGTCCGAGGAGGAGGCTGTTGCGTCTTTGTATTTTTAGGAAGGAGTTGAGGATAGTGGACGGTTGTGAAGCTTGGGTTCCTCCTAAATGGCTCCCGAGGCCGGGGTTGTTGACGAATGAGAACTTTTTGTCGGCCGTCGACATTAGTTCGGCTTACAATAGGGGTAAATATTTGCACATTTGTTTCTTTTGAACTCACTTGTATTCATACTTAGCCTTTTTGTTGATTGCAGACATTGCCCGAGGCCTGTTAGACGGTGAGATGGCCGAGAGGATGACTGCTCGTCAGCTGATGGCCGTGAGGCTTCGCCAAGACTTGGCAGCCAAAAAGAAGGTCGTTCCGGCACCACCAGAGGTATTTCAGTTTTGTTTTGTTTCAACTATCCGGCTTGTCTTTCTGATTTTTCTCTTTCTGACCTCGTCCGTTTACCTTTGCACTACTACAAAACACCACTTATGCCACGATTAAAAACGTGGCGTAAGTGTAAGATTTCCGTGGCGCCACTATTTAGCCACGGGAATTCAAGCTAGAGAATATTGTGGCGTAAGTGAGCGTGGCTAGAAATTTTCCACGGGAAAAACAAAAAACGTGGCGAGATCTCATTTTACGCCACTAAAAATTTTGTGGCTAATGTCATCATATCGCCATTAGTATTTCCGTGGCTAAACAAAAAACCTGTGGCAAGCAAGCTATCCAATACTAAATACTTCGTGGCTAATGTCATCATATCGCCACTAGTATTCCCGTGGCTAAACAAAATATATGTGGCAAGCCAACTATCTAATAGTAAAAACTTCGTGGCTAATGTCATTATAGCGCAACTAGTATTCCCGTGGCTAAACAAAAATACCTGTGGCAAGCAAGTTAAATAATACAAGTTGTTCGCGAGGACAGTAGATGCACGAGAACATTGAAGTCGCTTTTCGTTACATTATAATCTCATACTATGGGAGGTAAATATTCTATATCAATATCCATGACAAAATATATGTCTCAACCTTGTGCCTTCCAGTACCCGCCAACTTGAAATCACCAACAACATTCCATTTCAAAAGTTTCAGAAAAACACAAATGTGTTTACATAAATTGTCTTTACATATACCACGAAAATCATGTCTCATACGATGAACTAACAAAAAAAAGGAAATAACAACTAGTTACATTGTCTTGTAATAAACTAGCTAATGTTAATAGTATGGATAGCATATATCTCGCACTCCATTGAAATTCATTCACCTTCTGTTTACCTGCACAAACGTGAAAAAAATTGCATTAATTGGTTGGAAATTAGTGTAATACTTGGATTTACTTTTTAAACTCAAAGGAGTCAGCTTACACTAGGATTCTACCTAAAAGCTGCAATGAATAGCCTCACATTGATGAGCTTTTTTCACTAAACTACCCAAATACAGTAGCCGAATAGGCCCAAAGTTCCCGAAGTTCCATTGAGCCCATGATTCTTTAGTTGCTAATTACCAGTTTAACTTGCTATATCAGCGAAGTTTCTTTTTGGTTCTCTTGTAATAAATTAAACACCGAATAAAAGGGGTTGGATTATCTTAATGTATATCTTTAAAATATCAACGTATTAATTTTAAGTGATATATAGCAAGATATAAATGAGAAAAGTTGTTCTTTGACAAGGGTGAAGGTCATAGTGTTGCAAGTATTTTCAAACAAGGGAAGTAATATTCAGAAAAAAGGAATTTGAGTCAAAATAAATAAGTCACAACTTCACAACCAATTGCGTTAAAGAAAAACACTAGAGAATCGACAAAATCAATTTAATTTAGCAAGAATCAGTTTTAATCAGCAAGAAATAAGGTTTAATCTGTACTGACCAAGTTAAATAAATAAAAAATTATTCAGTACAAATGAAGTTGAAGCGGACAACGCCCGATAGAAGATGCTTAGAGCTGAACAAAAGTGTATTACTATCCTACCCAATGTAACAAGCTTAGTCTGTTCACTATGCAACTTAACTAGCAAAATTTTTCATATGCTCTGTAAGTAAAACTTAACTAAGTAATACCTTGACATTAGTATACAGACATAATCAAATCAAATGATTCTGATAGTGGTTGGTGTTCTTTAATCCCATATTTGATTATATTTTTAATGAGTATCTGGCGTGTGTATGTTGATTTCTAATAACATACATGTTTGTGTGTATTGAGGTTAGTAATTTCTCGGTTTGCAACTTAGGGACTGATTACATAATCAGTGAGGTAAATCAATGGGGATTAGTATAAATTCTATATGTAAGTTAATCAGGGAATTTCTCCTATCAACTAGGTTGAAGGCACGTGTTATTTTGCTTAACCATGAGTTCTAAGGTCTGCGTTCTAATTCACTTGATAAGAATCAAATAGGTAGTACATTGTTCATTCCTAATCTTCCTACAGTTAGGATAGCAATGATACCTAGTTGATTGAGAAATGTTTTGGTTAATAATTTCAGGAAATGATATCCAATAATTCTATTTTTTTTTCTTTCTAGTATAAGGCTGAAGAGTCTTTTGTGGTTGTGGATTTGGGTATTTGATGTCATGTTTTTTTTACGAAATATAATGTATTACTATGCCCTTTTGGGGTTATGCTCTGTTTACCCAAAGAAACTGATAATAATCACAATCAGAGGTAAAGTATGGAACAACTCCAAGCATTGGGCACAAAACGACTGGGTTTCTCCATTTTCTTGAGAAATTTCTGAAATTTTCTTAGCTGTTTCTTGCATAAATATAGAAATGGGGTAGCAAGAAAATGAGAACGGGCTACTCAATGCTTAAGCATATTCAATGAAAGAGAGAGAAAAGCGGTGAAAACTGAGAGAATTAAGAACAATCTACTCAAGAGTCAAGAGAGAAGAACAGGGACAGCGAGAGAGATAGAGGAGGGCAAGGGGGTAGTGTCGTTAGAAATTCCATTAGAAAGTGAATCTGAAGGTGAAGGAGTAATGTATGGCAGGCAGGGAAGGCATAACAGAACCTACAGAATCAATAAATTAGCAGATATAACATTTTCAGGGTCGAAATCAGAGCGCTCGAAGTCTGCAGATTTCTTAACAGGCGACAGAGAAGAACAAGAAAAACTGGCAGACTCGGTAAATTAACTAGTCATGTTGTTGTCATGAACTGAACCAAGTTGTTCATGTCTACAGAATCATCAATCTTTATATAGTCGCAAGGACACATACAGCAGCATCATAGACAACTTAAAAACGCATAATCTAACTTGCATAATTTCATATAACAGCCACACGACACATATACAACATCCACACGACACATACAGCAGCAGCATCACAAAAAATGTAGACCCAATCCATATAATAGCCACCAAAATTCCAACAAACTCGAAGAGATGAAGATGATGTGTGTATACTTACTTAGAAGATGATGATGCACTGTCACTTTCTGAAGGAGAATCTGGATGACCAAGGTCTAATAGTTTCTTGAGCAATTTTTCCCAAACTTCATTTTTTGCAGCAATTTGCTTTACTTCATTTCTTACGGCTTGAGCTTCTTTCTTGGCAGACTCGACTTCTACTTTAGCATTCTCTGCTTCTTTCTTAGCTTCAGCAACTGCTTCCTTGGCTGACTTTCTAACTTCAACAACCTCTTGAGCAAGATTTAGCTTTGAAGGCTTAACTCAATGATAATCTGTGATACTGTTTCCAGCTCCATAACCCCGTAGATATCCATGATTATCTTTGCCAAGAACATCTTGAAATATTTCTTCATCTGTCTTCTCATTTAGCCCTTGTTCTATTTCCTCAGTCAATTTTTGCAATTTATCCTGGGTCAAGCAAAAACAAGTTAGATACCATGTTAACAAAGATAACACAAATAGTTCATAAAATCTTGTACTTACTACGACATCCTTGTTTGTAGCTAGAGTAACCTCATTTACAAATTTCTTTGAGTTTCTCTTACGAGATTCAATCATCACATAAACTCGCGAACACTTCCCTTCATTTTTGTGCATCTACAGTTTCAAGTGCGATACAATAGTCATTTTAATTATACATGCAAACATAATAAATTAGGCAAACATAAGAACGTGTTAAAGTTGATGGTCTATAAAAATGATTTACTTTGCAAAACAAAATAAAGGTGATTGACTTACAGTTTCTTGTCTGAGGCGAGAAAAACCTTTTGAACCACTATAGTGAGGCATCTTTGATGACCCCTATTTTCACTTGATTTACGACTTTTTTCCTAAACAAAACAAAACACAATTAAAACTATTTCTGATTAATAATAATAATAATATCATAGTATTAATTATAGCATAGTATTAATTATATCATAGATATTTATACCTGGAACTTTTCATCACTCCAATGCTCAACTAAGTAAATCCAATCCTCTTTAATCATGTTATCTGGCTTATTCTTAAAGCGTTGCTCCTTAGTTAGTAGCGTTGGATCATCAAAATATTGACTCTTGAGTTTGTGCCTACTGTCTCTATGTAACTTTCTCGCATGTTTCATGACAAATTCCTTCCTTAATTCAGGGTCATCAAATGAGCATTTCTCCTAAATAATTACCATACTATCATGTAAATTTTAGAAACTCGAAAAATAATTTGAATAATATATGTATATATTATATATATATATATAAGATGATGATATTACCAGAACACAGCTCCACAAATGATCAAGTGTCTCGGCTGTAAATTCCTTCCAACCTTTGACTTGAACTGGACAAACAGAACGATTTCTCACTTGTTCGCCCAAGAAGTGAGCATATAACGAGGCATTAGGACCAATGGCAATACCATCTTCATCATAATCTACATGGATCTTCTCCCCCGGTGGTAATGCTACAAGCTTTCTACAATATACCGGGCCTCTTCTTTTTTTAAGAGTACCTACATTCAAGAAACTTAACTCGCTTAATTTCACCCCACATAGTGTTAATTCGTAAGAAGGTACCATTATTGTTATTTTAAAGGTTATTGGCAGTTATTAGAAAAAATGTCCAAAGTTATGCACCGAAAGTCGTATAACTATGTACCTAATGAGTACAAGACCGTCTCATTTGACAATACTACATAGACAAATAAGTGATAGTAGAAACACCACAAGTAAGAAAACTAACACCAAACAAAACTATATGACTTCATTCCATAAGCACAACAAAGCACAGAGAGCTTGATGACTGTACAATACTCTAATCTTAGTGAGTGATGATGCATAGATCCGAATTCGCCTCTGAATTATAAGCATTCCTAGGACAGTTAGGCTGATCAGTTATTCTATTTCTTTAAAAAGAAACCAAAGTGTGGTTGAAGGTGAGTTAAATGATTTCCGAATGTCATTTTCTTAGTCGGTAGTCATTTTTTTAAAAGAGAAACTAAGGTTTAGTTGTTGTTGTTGTTGTGTTACTTTTACGCCTACAAGGTACAAAATGATTTTTATTGAGGCTTAAGACTGAAATATGAGGGATTAAAACTGATAAGTTAATGATCTTAACTGATTAAAACTGATTTCCGAATGTCATTTTCTTTGTCGGTAGTCTATAGACCATGCCTCCCAATGATTAATTGTTATGATCTTAACTAATTATCAATGTTACATGGTTGCACAGGTTCTGACAGCAGCAATTTGCAACAAGTTAGTTCCGAGGAAACCGAGCAATGCTGTCATAAACATGGAAACAAGTCCTCATACTAATACAAGCAGAGCAACCAACGAGAGACAGATTGATAATGCAACAACAACAGCAACGACAGAAGCAGAAATATCCGACCTTAAGTTCTTAAACGAAGCAGTGACGAGCAATCCAGTTTTAACCAACAACAGGCATGAGATTGATCAGTTGAACATTAATAATGAAATACTACTACTTTGAGAGCAAACCTATGATCAATCCAAACAATAATTAAAAGGAAAGAAACAATGAAGCACATAGTATGCAGAAAACTAACCCTGTTTTTGTAACTAACAATTTTAAATCGCATTTCATCAAGTAATACAAAGCAACTCATACCGCGAATAGTAATTTCCCCTTCAATATTTGTAGAGAATTTTCTCCTTCGGGATTCCTCATCAATATCACCAAGAAATTCATCTTCTAGTCCATCTTCTTTTCCAATCGGCCCATCACTATCATCATAGTTTCTTATGTTGACTCCACTATCTTCAAGTTTTATATGAAAAGAAAAAAAACAAATGGTTAACAAACAAATTTTGTCTTTAATTTGATCTATAGGGCATAGAAGAACAATAGAAACACGCCTATACTATTTCGTAAACTCATCGTCAAACATAAATAATATAAACTCATTTCACATAAGTTATCATACCTTTATCCACAATAATATTCTCATGGTTTTCACCAACTTGGGTCGCATATGGAAGTTGATCATCTACAAATTTAGAAAAAAGGGAACAATGAGGTGCTCCTTCTTTTTCAATATCAACTATAAGTATCTAAGGGAAAATTTTTGACCAGTATCTCCTAAGAGATCTACATCTTCATCGTCTTCATCCATTTGTTGGCTACTAATGGCTGCATTAGTGAATTAACTCTCGTTAGTATACGTACGTAAATTAATTTAAATAAATTTTAAGTAGTAAATAGGAAACCTATTAAAGGAAATAGTAAATAGTTGAACCTTTCTGTACAAGCTCGATGGCCGTTGAAACTGATTCTAAAGCTTCATTTCCGACCATTGCTTTTTGTTTTTGCTTGTTCATTCTCAATAACTTACTCAATGAGTTCGGTGGAATGAAGGTACTTTTTTTGTTCCTTGTTGTTATTTCATTCATCTTGCGCTATATAAACATTACACAGGTAAAGTAAACTATGTAACAGTACCATATATCATTCATACAAAATTTATCAAAAACCAATTTATGTAAACAATACCTTTTCCATTAGTTCAACTTCTTTCTCACTTTCATTTTCGAGAAGGTCATCATCAGGAATATACTAGTCATCATCCTCAATATTAGCTTTCTGCTTCGTTTTTCTTCTCTTCTCTTTCGTACTTTCTACCAAGCTTGTCAAAGAGGATGCAATCTTTTTAAGGCCTAAGGACTTCATCTTTGACTTGTTGGCTTCAATTGTCATAAGCCTTTGTTTTTCGTACTCATTTTCTGGTCCTTCGTCATCATCCTCAATAATAGTCTTTATTTGGAATTCTTGCTGAAGTTATCATGAAGAATTATATAGGAAAGTTCATGGTTTAACACTTAAACTTACTAAAATTTTGAAGGAGGTCAATAAATTTGGGACATCTTAGAATAGAAAATAAGATTTCTAGGTTGATTCGTTATTTAACAGCAAAACAAGCAGCTACTTCAACCAAAGAAATAATACAAGACACACATGCAAACACACATAAAGGATATAAGTCACAAGTCCTAAGTGCTTTACCTTGGCCGGGTCAGCAACAAATATCCTTGAGAGCAAATGACGACATTCTCAAGATATATGCACATAGTCAGGTTTAGAGTATTGGACATTTAAAATTCGCTGCACCAGCAGAAATTGGTAAGTGTCAGAAAGCAACCAGAGAAGCCACCATTTTGGTACATAAAATGGTGAAGAACTTACATGTATTGTCTTGCGAAAATTTTTAGGTTCCTCAGGGTCTTCAAAGGGGTAAGCTCCAACCAGCATTACATACAAAGTTACCCCACAAGACCACACATCTGCAATCTGAAATGGACATGTGGAAGCAAAAATTCGAATGTACTACTGAGTGCCACCACTTACTGGTCTTAACATCAAAGAATGCAGTATTTCTTGCAGCACAGCCTTAACGTCCATTCTAGGGCATAGTTGAGCACATGAAATATCTTATTACTTCATATTTTAGAGAAGGCAGACCTCATAAGAAGCACTTCGTAACTATTGAAGCAACTAAGCTCAGATCTGAACCAGTATTAAGCCTAAAAATCTTATGTTCCTTGACGTAGTGACATCAAATACAATAATTACCTTTACATCAAGTAAGCTGCAGGCAGATCTGCAATTGTGGTATGCCCATCTCAGATAGTAAAGCCATATAAAGAGCTTGCTCTACTCTCATATATATGCCTATGATGTTAACAACAACTCACTAATCAAACTCTAACAGCAAGTGGAACTTGATTCATATCTTCATAAGGCCTGTCATATACCATAAAACCCAGTGCATGATTTGATACACAAAGTAAACACAAATGCAAACATAGTACTTTGAAAACAAATAATACTATATCTACAAACAACCAAAGGAATTCTGTCAAGAATCATGGGTCTTATTATAAAAATGTGAAATAATAAATACTGGAAAACCAAAACCCAGTCACAGATAAAAGCAAAATAAAAAACTCAGGCAAGATCAAGATAACTATCATCATCACTGCATTGGTCACCAAAACCCTCGGAATCACTCCCACTATCAACAGCCTCGTCTTCATCTTCTTCTTCACATACATCTTCGTTCCCATCAATATCCTTTGGTAGATTTATAGCATCGGCATTTACAGTCATTTCTTCGATATCATTTCTTACTACAAAAACTGAATCATCAACCTCCTCTATATCTATAGGAGGCAAACGTGAATCGTTGGAAGACCTTAACATTTGTTGCAATGGAACATCTTCTTCTTCAACAGTTTCCTCTTTTTCTTTCACATTGTAGTGATGCCTTGGATGGTTCTTGACAGCAACAAACCAATTGGGATCAAATCCGTGCCTAACATAAAAGACTTGGTGAGCTAGAGACACGGGCACATAAGTACGCAGCCTACATCGACTATTGACACTAACAAAACCATGTTTGTCAATTTTTATACCTCTGCCGATACTATGAACATCCCACCAATCACAACCAAACAAGACCACACGTTTTCCATCTAAATATTGTAGCTCAACTATGTCCGTCAAGATTCCAAAGTAGTCAATTTCCTTACTCCCCGAAATCCCTTTGGCCATAACCCCGCTATTTTGATTTACCCTCTTTCTCTCCGTGTCCCTTGTATGAAATCTAAAGCCATTTGCGACATACCCACCGTAACATTGGACACCTTTAAAAGGGCCTAGACTTAAAGTACGTAAATCTTTTAGCACTTGATCATCACCTCGTAATTCTGTGACCTAGTTGAAACAAACAAGAACTTATCATAAATACATCATAATAGTAAAAGGAAAAGAAATAATCAACTATTGATGACATACCCGATCACGGAACCAATCGACTAAACTTTTATCCGATACGTCACCCTTTTCATACTCACTGAAACAAACAATTGAATTACATTCATGTCACAATCAGAGAAAAACTATATTCACATGTTTGTATGAAAAAGGTTAGTCTCATACTCTATGTATGCTTCTGCTTTATCACAATTCTTCAGCACACATTCTCGACATTGAGCTAATTGTTCTTCTGTCAAAGATCTACTTTTCCCCTTCCCTAAAGGAAATCCACACGGCGCAAAGATTGATAGACCTTTGTAGTCATCATTATTGGCATCGGCATTTCTCTCTAGTTGGTTAAATTTTGTTTCAATGTCATGTAGATACTTAGAACAAAAAAACATACACTCCTCAACAATATATCCTTCAGCAATGGAACCTTCTGGCCGATGTTTATTTCTAACATAAAACTTGTATTTGCGTAAAAGCCTGATAAAGTAAGAGTTAATCTATCAATAAAAGTTAAATTAAGCAAATAAAACTAATAAGTTAATCATACAAAAGGAATACCTTTCGATGGGGTACATCCATCGATATTGTACGGGTCCACCCAATTTTGCTTCAGCTACAAGGTGAACACACACGTGCACCATCGAAGTAAAAAAAGAAGGCAAAAAAATCTTCTCCATCTCACACAAGGTGACCACTATTTCACGTTCAAGAGTGTATAAATCTTTTAGTTTCAATGACTTCGAACACAAATCTTTAAAAAATGTGCTTAACCTAACAATCACCTCATACACTTTGGGACGTGACACGCCGCGAATTGCAAGTGGCAATAACTCCTCCATTAACACATGGCAATCATGAGTTTTAAGACGCGAACCTTACGCTTGTTAACATTGATGCATTTGGAGATATTAGAGGAATACCCATCAGGAACCTTTATATCCCCTAAGAAATTGCATACCCTTTCTTGTTCAATCTTATTCAATGTATAAGGTGCCGGAGGAATGTGCCATTCTCCATTCTTCAGCTTAGATGCTAGATGTTTCATAATATTCACATGATTTAGATCGTGCCTAGCCTTTATGTTATCCTTCGACTTACCCTCAACATTTAGCAAAGTACAAAGAATATTGTCGCAAACATTTTTTTTTAATATGCATTATATCAAGGTTGTGCCGAAGCAAAAGTTCATTCCAATATGGCAATTCAAAAAAATACTTTTCTTCTTCCAATTATCATTTCTCTTTGGTAGTGGCACAGTTTTTTCGAATTTCATGCCTTCAAGGTCACTAACTTGGACCAAAATTTCAGCACCAGATAACCGCTCAGGAGGGCCTCTTTTTTCTACTTTCCCATTAAAAGATTTACTATCCCGCCATTTATGGTCAAAAGGTAAAAAGCGACGATGATCCATATAACAACATTTCCCTTGATTTGGTAATCGTAGAGAAGAAGTTTCGGTTAAACAACAAGGACATGCCTTATAACCTTTAGTAGACCACCCAGACAAGTTTGCATATGCCGGAAAGTCATTAATGGTCCATAGCAATGCCGCATGCATTTGAAAATATTCATCTTTTGAAACATCATAAGTTTTAGCTCCACTTACCCACAATTCCTTTAATTCTGCAATCAACGGCTGCAAGTATACATCAATGTTGTTGCCAGGCCCACTCTTCCCAGGAATTAACAAAGAGAGTATCGTGTAAGGTTGCTTCATACACATCCATGGCGGGAGGTTATACACAACAACTACTACCGGCCAGATACTGTAGTCATTTCTTAGACCGTCAAATGGATTGAACCCATCACTTGCTAAACCCAACCTTACATTTCGACCATCTGAAGCAAATGGACGATGAAGATCATCAAAATGCTTCCAAGCTTCACCATCAGCGGGATGATGAAGGACCCCAGCTTCTTCTTCCCTAGTGTCACAATGCCATCTCATGTCACTTGCTGTTTTTGATGACATGAACAACCTTTGCAGCCTTGGTGTAAGTGGAAAATAACGTAGCACTTTCGGAGAAGATCTGTTACGCTCTTTATCACATATGCTACACTTTTGGAGATCGGCATTCTCTTTCCAAAAAAGCATGCAATCATTTTCACACGCTTCTATTTTCTCGTAATCAAATCCTAGGTCAGTAATCATCTTTCGTGCTTCATAATAATTTACTGGAAAGTCCGCACCTTTTGGTAACACATCCTTGTACATTTTCAGCATACTGTCAAAAGCCTTATTAGTCATTCCATCCATACATTTGATTTGGAACAACTTCAAAATAAAGGACAGTTTGGAATATTTGTCACAATCAGGTTATAAAGCTTGTTTAGCATCTCTCAACAAATTGCCATAGATTTTGTCCTCTTTTGAACCCTTACCATATTTATAAACACGAGGCTCCAAAAATTGATGCTCTTGACTATCATTATCCTCTTACTCTTCACTTGAATCATCACCGAACACACCTGAATCATTTGTTTCATATATCATCCTAAATATATCATCATTACTACCATCTCCTAAATCAGTTCTACTTCGTTTCGGTGCTGGTTTATATTCACCATGATAAATCCAACGTACATATGATTGCACGATTCCATTAATTACCAAATCATCATATATTTCTTCCTTCGTTTTGTGTCGACTATTGTTACAACGCTTACAAGGACAAGGAACCTTCTTTTCTTCTTCTCCTAATTCACTACTCGTAGGCAAATCCTCAAAAGCAAAATCAAGAAACTCTTTGACTCCATTCAGATACAAATCATTTGTCATATCACCGCATTTCATCCACTCTAATCTCTGTTTTAAAATATCCGAATCATCCATGTCTTAAGGATATTTATAACTACAAGATAAACAAAGAAATAATATTTTAAATTTATCAAAAGTAAAAAGAACTTGTAATATCAAGGAATATTAATATAAACCGAAAAGGCCAAAATCATCATTATTACCTCCAAAAATACAATCACAAAATCTGGTTGAGCAAGAAACAACCTCGTAGTTTGTATTTGATCACAACTTTTCTGTAGCAAGAAAGGTATTATGAAAAATATAATTAAGCTAAAGAGGCTGAGGGACACAACTCAAGCAAGCAAGCTTTTCTACAACTAAAGCAAGGAGACCATATATGAATCAAACTACCATCAATCAGCACTTTTTCCCGGTAATAATCCCCTAATCCCTAATGCCACCCTGCCACCTTAAAATATGAGTATATGACACAGCCAATACCATTCGGCGGCGACTCTTTATACCAATCACTACCAATTGATTGGAGAACCACTGAGTTCTATAAAGTGCACAGCATATTCCTTCAATTCCTTATTCGACGTATGCAATAGTATGAAAATGCCCAATGGAGGTACAACATAAAATCAAAATAAAAAAAACATGATAGTAATCAAAGTGTGACGATGAAAATGGAAAAATAAAAGAATTCAGGAGAATCAAAAGATACATCTGAGTCTGAACTTGCAGCTGCTACTACCAACTCGAATTTCCTTATTACTAATCAAGCTATTAAAACTCGATATCACAGATTTTATGAAATAACCAGAGAGTCTCGGGTTGCCAATTGCACTATTAGTAGTCAAGCTATCAATACTCAACCTTTTTAATACCGTTGGACACTTAAAATCAATCAAACCATTCAAGAAATTCACAAAGCAATTTCTATATATCTGCCAATTATCATCTAATTGTAACATCAATAATCAATAAGTTCAAAGAGGGAAGAGTAGATGAAAGCACCTCGGTGCGGCAGAGCAGCGGCACAGAAACGGCACAGTAGCGGCAGAGCAGCGACAGAAGCGAAGAGAGAGGAAAAATCTTGGGCTCCGGGCGAGCTTTCGTACTTGGCTCCGACGAGCTATAACAACTCCGACGAGATGGAACAGACGGAAGAGATGTATGAGAGATTGAGAGTGGCTCTGTAACTCTGTTTGAGTGTTCCTGATTTTTGGTTTTGAGAAAGCAACGTTTTTTTTCATTAAATTATACTTCTAAAACCTAATTAAAAATGGAGTTGGTTATTTAGTCAAACTTAAATCTACTATTTGACTCTTTTTATAAATAAAATTGAAATATGAGTTTCTTTTTGGCATTTGAAATAAACAATTTGATAGCTGAAATTACTCAATTGCCTTCTAAATACTGTTTAAAGCCCATTCAATTATATATATACTTTAAAGTTTAAACTCAATAGTTATTTTTAATTGCATTAGTAATTTCCCTCAAAACTAAAAGTGCATTAGTAACCGAAACTATTTAAAATGTTTAATATGATAATCTAATTTAGTTGAAATGTTTATATTGAATAGTACATAAAATATGTAGTTTAAACATTTGAACGTTAACCAACAATTTCAATCCCACAACCCCCTACTACCCTCAATTGAAAATATACTAAACAATAAGTTCTCGAAATATTAGCTCTATTAATTAAAGGCTACTAACGGATTTAAATAATGAATATTTATTTTAGCATGATGGGGGTTTATTTGATGGTTATTTTTTTATCCTTCTTAGACACGAGGATCGAGAAGTGGCTATAAATGGATTACATAAATATTTTCAATTAATATTAACGCTTATCTATGGTGGCATAAGTGTTTTTCTTGCCACGGAAAATATCTATGGCTGAAATTGTGGCATAAGTTTTCTCTTGCCACGGAAAAATTATTTCGTAGCTACATTTGTGGCATAAGAGCTCGTTTGCCACAAACAACTTGCACCTGTGGCGTAATTTGTGGCAAAGGTGTTTTTTTGCCACGAAAACTTTTTTCATGGCAAAAATTGTTGTACTCCTTCTTACTTTTTATTGACTACTACTTTTTTGTGGCGAGCTATAATAATTGCCACAAATATTAATTTCCCGTGGCGTAATTAGTGGCGTAAGTGTTGATTTGTAGTAGTGTTGATGTTAGGACCCACAGCACCCTCGAAAGAGGAGCCGATCCAAGAAGGTAACTATGGCTCCAACGGAGAGGCCGGCGGTGGTTAGTGGGGCTACTGTGACGAGGGGGCTTCCTCTTCCCTTGGCCGAGGGGGCTTCCTCTTCCCCTCATGCCATGGAAGTGGCCGAACAGGAGGAGCAGATTCAACCTCTCCTCGGTTTCGAGACGGAGACCGAGGAGCCATTATCGAAGCGGCCTTAGACGGTTGGACCTTGGAACCAGTTTTCCAAGGCCGAGACCTGGCTTCGGGTGAAGAGGGTTATGGCGGCCCTTTACACTAATGAGGACGAGGCTGCCTTGGACCTCGTACCTCCTGTGGACGAGGTAACGCAGGTCCATGCTTCCTGCCTTGATGTAAGTATCCGATGGCTGTTTTTTGTGCTTGTAACTTAAACTTTTGGCTTCGAATTCTAACCCTTAGTTTGATTTTGCAGTTGTCTGTTCGGATGACTTACTTATCCCGACAGTGCTACAAGGCCAGCCAGAGGCTGGTTGAGGCCGAGGACAAGCTGAAGGTGCTCGAGGAGAAACAAATGAAGCACCATGACGAGACCTGGAAGCTGTCCGAGGCATGACACAAGTCGGAGTTGGAGCTGGATCGGGCAAAGGGGGCCATCGAAGCCGATTAGAAAGCCTTCGAAGAAGAACGAGCCTCTCTTCGTGGTGAGATCGCTGAATTAACAAGGCAGAGGGACGAGGCCATCCGTAAGTCCGACGGCCTGGCTAAGGAGCTATCCAGCTGAAGAAGTTGGAGGACACTGATGAGGGCAAGCAGGCCTTGTCGCCGTGGCTGGAGAGCTGGAAGGACTCCAATGCCGGGGAGTCTTTTGTGCCCAGATCGGCCAGAAGAGCCTCGAGATTGGGATTACCGAGGCTACTCGACGGTTTGAGGCAGCTTCTCAGAAGCTCGGCGTAGACTGGTCTGCCCTTCTTGCTGCTTATAAGGAGGTAGGCGATGCCGAGGACGAGGCTATGCTGAAGGAGATAGGCGACGAGCTGGAGGTCGAGCTTCGGGCCGGGGATGAGGAGGACGAGGAAGATGGGGATGAGGAAGACGATAGTGAAGATGGTGATGAGGATGAAGAGGGAGATGACGGTGCTGGGCCGGGTTTAGAGTAGATCTGTTGTATTCCGAGCATTGTAAACTTCATCTTGTATTTATTTTGAACCTCCTGCTTTGTAACGATCATATTTTTATACTTTGATTTGAATGAATGGAATCCCTTTTGCAATGTTGATGTTTTTGCATTGTTATTATTGATTCCAATGTCTTTGCTTAAAAACCGAAGGCTGTTTTTCATTAGGTGTCTTTTGGACGACCTGCCTTTGATAGACGTTCTCGGATTCCCAAGTTAAGATTTCGAAGTTGGAAATCTGAGAAGTCTTTTAGGTGTCCGAGGGACGACCATGCTGATTTGCATGTTTGGACTTGGCATATAAAACTCGATCTAAAACTCAAGTTGGCATATTTCCATTACTATTAGCCCCAAAGTACAAATGAGTGAACAGAAAGTTGCCCGAGGGCTTACATGACTTAGACGGAATTTGAGTTGTAATACTTCTTTAGGTTGTCGGCGTTCCATGGGCGGGCAAGTGGGACTCCATCACTAGACTCTAGCCGATAGGTGCCAGGCTTGATGACTTTGGTGACTTTGTATGGGTCTTCCCAGTTCGGACTGAGTTTTCCTTGTAGGTGTGACTTGCCAGGGGCTTCTAATTTTCGGGCTACCCAATCGCCCAAATGAATAGGCATGTGTTTGACTTTTCAGTTGAAAAACCGAGTCATCTTTTGCTTGTATGCTATGGCCTTCAGTAGGGCGTTACCTTGGACTTCAGGCAGTAAGTCGAGGTTGGTTGGTTTATCAGCCATGTTTTCTTCGTAGTCATAGAATGAAATCCGAGGGGAGGGAACCCCGATCTCTACTGGCAGTACTACTTCACTTCCGTAGACAAACTCAAAGGGGGAGTGGCCTATAGCTTCTTTGACTGTGGTCCGGGCCGACCAGAGAACATCGTTCAAGTCATCCACCCATGCTCCTTTTGCTTCATCTAGAGCCTTTTTGATGCCGTTGAGCACAATTTTGTTGGCTGCTTCGGCTTGGCCGTTCGTTTGTGGGCGGGAGACGGCTGAGAATCTCGTTTGAATGTCTAACTGGTTGCAGTACTCTTTGGTGGGGCCGCTATTGAACTGGCGACTGTTGTCTGAGATTAGGATCCTTGGTACCCCGAATCTGGTGATTATGTCTCTCCAAATGAAGAGTTGAACTTGTTTGTCCGTTATGGTAGCTAGCGGCTCGGCCTCGGTCCATTTGGTGAAGTAGTCTATTGCGACTATTAGGAATTTCTGTTGGCCTGACGCTGCTGGGAAGGGTCCGAGGAGATCCATGCCCCATTTGTCGAAGGGCAGAGTAGCATGCATTGATGTGACTTTGTTAGCCGGTTGGCGGGGATCTTTCCGAACAACTGACATTTCCCACATCTTTTGACTAAGTCTTTTGCGTCTTCTTTCAATGTTGGCCAGTAGTATCCGGCCCTTAGTGCTTTTCCGGCTATGGTGCGAGCCCCCTGATGGTTGCTGCATGCACCCTCATGGATCTCTCGGAGGATGTAGTTACCGTCCTCGGGGGTGACGCATCGGAGTAACGGGTGGGTGTATGACTTTTTGTATAGCTGTCCGTCGTACCATACAAACAACTTAGCAAGCTTCTTGATTTTTTTCTATTTCGTTCTGATCCGAGGGGAGTGCATTATCTCTTAGGAAGCTGATCAACCTGTCCATCCAAGTTGCCGAGCGATCTAAGGTTAGGGTGGTGCACCTCAAGGGTTCACCACTATGCCATGAACTGGCTTCACTGAGCACTTTCACATGATTGTCCGGGGTTTTAGCCCTTCTGCCAAGCTGGCCATTCGTGCAAGTGCGTCGGCCTGTTGATTTTCTGACCGAGGGATGTGAATATTCGAATTCTTTAAGAGTTTGAGTAATGCTCTTTGCCTTTTGTAAGTATTTTTTCATGTTTTCTTCTTTGGCTTCGTATTCTCCATTCATCTGTCCGACTACCAACTGCGAGTCGGTTTTTGCATGTATTTTTTGTGCCCCGGCTTTCTGGCATAGCTGCAATCCGAGGATTAAAGCTTCTTACTCTGCTTCATCGTTTGAGGCCTTGAAGTCGAACTTGATGTCATACTCTAGCTTCTCACCTTCCGAGGGTTTAATGACGAGCCCACCCCCACTTCCCAGTTTAGACGAGGAGCCATCTACATTCAGCTCCCATACACCATCATCATTTTCTGGTGGCCGACTAGTGCATTCAGTGATGAAGTCGGCGAGGGCTTGGGCCTTGATTACTCGCCTTGGCTCGTATTCAATTCCGAAGTCAGCTAGCTGATCTGCCCAGTCTGTCATTCTGCCCGAGTGGTTTCTTCCTATTATGATTTTTCTAAGAAGTTGTCCGGTTAGGACCTTGATGGGATGAGCTTGGAAGTACGGTTTGAGCTTTCTGCTAGCCATGACGAGGGCGTAAATAAGCTTTTCCGTTGGGCAGTACTTTGCTTCGGTACCTCAAAAGGCGTGGCTGATAAAATAGACTGGGTATTGTGCTCCCTCTCGTTCGGCCACTAATACTGCGCTTAAAGCGTAGTTCGATGTTGCTAGGTAGACGTATAGTGTTTCCCCTTCGAGGGGTGAGATGAGCTTTGGCAAGGTGGAGAGGTATGTTTTCAATTGTTGTAAAGCTTGTTCAGCCTCGGTGTCCCATTCAAATCTTTTCTTTTTTAGGGCTTTCAAGAAAGTGAGGCTTTTTGTCCGCCGAGCGGGACAGGAATCGCCCGAGGGCATCGAGACAGCCGGTTAGGCGCTGGAATTCTTTGACATTCCGAGGTAACTGCATTTTTAAGACAGCCTCAATTTAATCCGGATTGGCCTCTTTGCCTCTCTCATCCACTAGAAATCTGAGGCACTTTCCTCCTTTAACCCCGAAGACACATTTTTTCGGGTTGAGTTTCATGTTGTACGATCTCAGTGTGGCCAATGTCTCTCTCAGGTCCGAGACGTGGTCGTTTTCCGCTTTGCTGTTGACGATCATGTCGTCGACGTATACCTCTATATTCAGACCTAGCTGTTTCTCGAACATTTCGTTCACTAGCCTTTGGTACATCGCCCCTGCATTCCTTAATCCGAACGGCATCATCTTGTAGGCATGTATTCCATGGCTGGAAATGAAGGCCGTGTGGAAAATGTCTTCTTCAGCTATGGGGATTTGGTGATATCCCGCATTGGCGTCTAAAAAGCTGAATAGGGCATGTCCGGCCGTGGAATCTATCAGCCTGTCGATCTTTGGCAGTGGATGATCGTCTTTTGGGCAGGCCTTGTTTAAATCAGTGAAGTCAACGCACATCCTCCAACTTCCGTTAGATTTCTTCACCAGGACTATGTTGGCTAGCCATTCGGTGTACCGACATTCCTGTATGATATCTGCATTGAGCAACCTTTTGATTTCTTCCCCCGCAGCCCTGTTCTGTTCTGGCTCTTGGTGCCTTAGTTTCTGCTTCACTGGGCGGTAGCCCTCTTTTATGTTCAGGTGATGACACATAATAGAGGGGTCTATGCCTGGCATATCCGACGCCTTTTAAGCGAAAACATCTTTGAATTCCGTCAGCACTGCTATGATTCGATTTCTGAGTTCTGCTTTGATGGTTTTTCCGATCCTGACTATGTGACCTTTGTTTGAATCAATGACTATTTCTTCGTCTTCATCAGCTGGTTGGGGGCGAGTGAATTGCTTTGAATTGTCTGTTATAAAGACCCCCATGCAATCCTAGGGGTTTGGTTCTATTTCAGCTTTTCTCTTCTGGCCAATCTTACTCGTTTCCGAGGGACTGGTGTTTTTCAAGCTGTTGACGTAGCATTCTCTGGCTGATTGTTGATCCCCATACACTTTCCCGACGGCTCCTGAATCTGTCTCGTATTGTAGCAGAAGCTGGTAGACTGAGATGGTCGCCTTCACTTTATTCACTGTTGGTCTTCCCATGATGACATTGTAGGGAATAGGGACATCTACCACCAAGAAGTCGATGGGTAGGCTTCGTCCTTTTCTCTTCTCACCGAGCCTGACTGGTAGCTTGACCGTTCCTACAGGATGCATTGAGTTGCCCCCGAAGCCTATCAGCGCTTGGTTGATGGGTGTGACATCTTGCTCGTTGTATCTCAAATTTTTCAGGCATTCTAGGGTGATGATGTCCGTAGACGACCCGCTATCTACGAGGACCCTCTTGACCCTTGAGTTGGCGATTTTCATCTCGATGACCAGGGGGTCGTCATGGGGTTTCTGTAAGGGTCGAGAGCTCTCCCCGAACGTCATGACTGGACAGTTGGGCTTGTCCGTTTGCACTGGCAGCACTTGTTGTTTGAGCTTTTGCAGATGGCTCTTTCTTCCTCGGCCAGTTAGGCCTCCGGACGCGAATCCGCCGGCAATCACACCAACATATTCGTCGGTGTGGTCGCTGTCAGCTCGGTCCATGTCGACAGCCTTTTCTTTACCTTTGTGCCGTGGGGCATCTTTCAAATATCAGTTCAGCTTGCCCTGATCAGCTAAGTGGTCGAGGGCTTTCTTCAATTCCCTGCAGTCTTTCGTGGTATGACCGCAATCTTTGTGGTACTCACACCAGAGTTTCCTGTCTCCCCGAGTGCTGGAGGTTCTGATTGGAGGAGGACGAGGTAGTACTGACTTCTCTTTCAAATCTAAGTAGATTTATCTCCGGTTTCTGTTGAACCAAGGGTCAACCCCATTATCCGAGTGTCGTAACAATGTTGGGGGTTGACTTTGCCTCGACCTTCTTGACACCTCTCGGTTGTCCTTTGTCTCTTCTCTCTTCTTCTTATGGTCTTTTGTCGGCTTGCAGATTTCGGTTGCTTGAATGAATTTCTGAGCACGGTCCATAGCTTCCGTGAATGAGTTAACTTGATTTTTGGCTAGTTGCCATTTGAATTTTCCGGATAGGAGCCCCGACATCAGAGCTGTGAAAGCAATAACATCCTGTAAGTCCGACACCTTCATTGATTCCTCGTTGAACCGCTTGATGTAATCACTCAGGCTTTCATTGTCTTGCTGTTTGACACTCATCAGATGGATGCTGGTCTTCTTGTGCCTCCGTCCGGCAACGAAGTGTTGGAGGAAGAGGGCTCCAACACTGGAAAGGTGGTGACAATTCCGGGGGTCAATCCGGAGAACCAGCTGAGGGCTAGCCCCTTGAGTGTCATTGGGAAGAACCGACACCATGTAGCTTCACACCCGGTCTGTGCACTCATGTGAGCTTTATATGCTGCCATGTGGTTTGCTGGGTCCGACCCGCCAGCATAATATTCTATCGGTGGGACTTTTACTTTCCCTGGACTAGGGGTGTCCATGATCTGTTTGCTGAAGGGGGTCATGAAGGAGAGTGCTCATGAATTCCCGAGGGGGGGCGTCTTCGTGGTTTGAGGAGGCGTTTGCCTCGGTGTTTCCTGTCGTTCTGACTGACCCGCGTAATGTTCGTACTGACCGGGATGGATTTCTTCGAGATGTTGCTCTAGCTGAGTGTGCTTCTTCGTGCCGGCTAGGCTAAGTTTGTCTGGTTGGTATGTTAGGCCTTTCTCGCCTCCTGTTCAGTATGTTTCTTACATCCTCTCTCCGCCTGAGGAGCCTTTCTTCTATTATCCTTCAGGCATCGACCCCGCGGTTTGGTCTGTGCCCTTCACTCCTGCAGTCCGAGGCACTCTCATAGCAGGAGTCAGTAGTTGCAGTGCGGGGTCCCTTGTTATCCGAGGGGATCCTTCTCGCTCTCTGTGTGTATCGTTTACCCATGGACCTTGCTCCCCGTTGAGAGGAGGCGTAGGTTGAGTGTTCGACAGGCGGTGACTTCCTTGGATCGCCTGGACAATGTCGTTGATTCTCGAATTCATCATGGCCTCGAGGTGTTTGAGGTCGTACCTGGTAACCGTGAGGTCTCCATGTCTGTCCCTTCGAGATTGTCTATTCCCATTCCTGGTTTGCTGAATGGTCTCTTGATTGACAGGCTGCATCACTTCTTGAACGATAGGCTCATTCTCGACAGCTGGAGTGGTTCTGCGTGGTCTGGCCATGGCTTTTTGTCGACTGACTTTGTGTATCCCCACATACGGCGCCAAACTAAACTGTTTCTGCCAAGAAACTTAAGATGAGATGATGATGATTTTGGGATGATCACGTGGAGTCTTGGCTCGAACCACGTGCTAGCTGGATGACCTGCAAAATAGACGGAAGACTAACCCGGGGGCTTTCCGGGTGAAGCCGCTCCGATGCCTAAGTCAGCGATGCGGAGTTGTGATGGGAAAGATGATGTAAGCTTATGTAAGCAATAAAAGGGGTAGGTAGAGATGTGATTAATTACCCTTTACTGATTGGGTTGTTGACGCTTTTATAGGCATAGATTCCTAAGAAAGGAATACAGCGATGTGGGATCCTTGCTGTTGTAACTTATGGTCCCAGGTTATCTGGAGCAATGGCATTTTTGTCTTTTCCATAAGGAATTGGGCTGGCCACAAGGTGGGCTCAAACAATTCCTTTGATAATAATTGGAGGATTATCTGTCCACATTAGACATGATTTATAACTATTAACACCTTTATGTACCACTAACAAAACGGCTCGTACAGATTATAACAGTAGACACCACGACTATGATAGTTCCTATGTATACGCATGTCTATTCTAAAGAACCATCAACATAGTGTATTAGTCCACGACCACTTAGAACAAATTTAAGTTGGCACATTCCTACCCTGAGAAGAAAAGGAGCCGATGTTCGAAAAATTCATGACCTCGGATAAGTCTTATGCAGCAAAGAGCTTACAGGGGTTATGCTTTGAATAAGAGATTGTCATTATGCCACACGAGAGAGTTAACAATCCAATGTTGGGGATGAAGGCATGCGTAACTAGGGGTATCAACAAGGAGAGTCGAGCCGTTTACTCATTGTTGGTATTAAAGCTCGTGCAATTTATTTGAACTCGAGCTTAAGCTATAACACGAGCTCAAAATTTTGTTCAACGATGACTCGTTTTGCAACTATCACATTCAGCTTCCGTTCTTTTATCAATCAAGTCAAGCTCATAAATGCACTTTTTTCATTGATGAGTTGTTGTTCATAGGCGAGATTTTGTTCATAAACGTCTAAACGAGTTTTGGTTCATAAAAATTTGAATGAAAATTTATTGATAAAAGAATAAACAAGTTTTTGTTCATGGATATCTAGATGAGATTTGCTATCTTATATGTTATAAATTAGAATAAATTTTAATTAAGCAAAAAGAATTTACAAAAGACTATAAACTAAACGAGATTTTAAATGAAAATCCACAAGTTGTGAGCATTAAACGACTTGTATGTGAACATAAAAAAACTTGATATTTGATGAACATACATGAGGTCGATCACGAACGTATAGAAGGGAGTACTCACACGTTCATGTTCAAACTTTTTTATCAATCTAGGTCCAAAATTTGTTCAATCTTGTTTTCATTTATTAAGGATTATGAATAGATATGTGTTGTGCCTGATCAAAGGGAGGTTTGGTCGAGGTTATCAACCTTGTTGAAAATCGGAATCTGGGATCTACACGTAAGATTCATTGCCAACTAGGTTGAGGTATTTGTCCAACTATATCTATATTATTGTTGTAGAGAATGGTGGACTTTTAAGGACCTTACATCACTATGCTTTTTCTTATATACTTCGTTTGTTTTTTAAACTTGTACCAGTTTACTATTCAAATGGTCAAACTTATAAAACTTTGACCATCTTTTTTTCATTTATCTCCATGAAAAGATATTATCATGCATGTGGGGTCTTTGGTGTGTATCTTAAAACTATCATTTTTCATATTCATTGATAATATGTAAATTACGATTTTAAAGGTCAAAAATGTGCATTAGAGATCGCATATTGAGAAAATATATCGAAGACTTCATTTGATTCTAAATTGGTATCAAGACTCATAGTGTAACAAAGGAAAAGGAAAAATTGACAATAAATACGTAGAATTAACCTCTTTTTTGAAATAAATACCTAAGTTATTTTTTATTATATATATACCACATTTGATTCATTTTTTTTAAATCAATACCAACTAACCGGATTAGCCCAAAAATTTAATGGAATTAGACTAATTTTATCAGAGATTCTATGTTCGAGGGTCCCACAACGTCAATTATATATATAACTGCCCTTAATTTCATTCATTTCTCCAACTACCATGTGCAATCCATCTATTAAAATTGGTCAAAGTCCGTTAAGATGTTGAACTAATCCGTTAGTTAATATTGGTTAAAAAAATGAAACAAGGGTGGTATTTATATATAGAAAAAAAGAATCTACGTATTTATTTTAAAAAGAGGTTAAACCTAGGTACTTATTGCCAATTTTTCCAAAGGAAAATAAAAGCAAGTACTACTAAGGATAGTGTACTGATTGTATAGTACTATTATTATTACTAGGGGTAAGCATGAAAGTTGGGTACCCGGTTCCAGACCCAGAACCGGTTGAAACCGGGGGTTCCGGAACTGGAACTGGAACTGTTGGGACTGGGTATGGGTATCAAATATTAGGAACCGATTGGAACCGGGTCCAATTCCGGGTTGTGAAATTGTAGACCCGGTACCCACTGGGTACCCGGTTCAACAATTTCCAAGACCGAATTTTTTTGAGATTAATGCATATGTAATGTATGCTTAAGACTTGAAGGTTTTTAAAACTAACTTGCCAATGGAAGTATCAAATTATGTTATATATGATGCTTATATTTAGCTAAACAAGAAAAATATAGCTTTTGAATGCAACTGGGTAGCAGGTACCCGGTATTAGAACCGGCCAAATAGACCAAATAACAATCACTTTTGCGGGACTGGGTACCCGATCAAGGAACCGGTCCCGGTTGGTTCCGGTTCCAATTCCAAAAATTAAGGAACTGGTCCAACCGGTTCCAGGTTCTAGGTACCCGGTCCAACCGGGTCCGGTACCGGTTCCGAGAAATATGATCGGGTACCCGGTTGTGCTCACCCCTAATTATTACTATAATTATTAACCAATTAAATTATTGTTGTTGTTATTTATTTATATTGCTCAATAGTTCATGTTGATTCGACTGCATTCAGTCTTAAAGAACAAGACCTAATATATGCACTCATTAACGAGTTTCCGCCTCAAAAATATTAGCCAACTTACTAAAATCCAGGAATATTTTTTTTCCGCAAGAGGAGTCACAAAGACGAAAATCAATCTCTAAATCGGGAGTAATAATCAAATCAATTAAACTATATATCCTTTAACTCTGAAAAGGGTGAAAAGGTGATACGTGAAAGGCCAATAGATATTCTTGATCAATATATAATAGCAAGTCCACAAAGTAAGCCCTCAATTACAACCGAGACTTATTTAGCTAGAAGTAGTAGAACACATAAGAAAAGAAGCATAGGCTCATCGGCTGTAAATGATGAGGAGGGTGGTTCAACAGCTAACAAATGCGTAATTGACTTGAAGGTGACCTTGAGCAATGCCTTGACCGTTGGTGTCAATTTGCTTAAATACGTTAACATCAAGGTCTAACCCTCCGTTGCTGCACTGATCCACAATTCTCACTGTTGCTTGGGCTCCTGTCGCTATGTTTGTTACCTGCACACCCATTTTTTTGATCAATGACTACAGCAAAAATAAATCATGTCCTACTCTTAAATGAGAGGTGACAGTTGGATACTTCGCATTGAGTCTATATTGGATCTCCTTATTTTTTATATGTGTTCGGATTTGGGCCGAATTTGATTTGCCGGGATCTGTTTCAAGTTTAAGGGATTGGGTCGAGTTCTAGTTGGCGGGTCAAATAGAGTCAATATTTGAGTGACTTATATAATTTTCAAATATACTACAAATAACACTCCACTCCTCGGCTACAACTTTTTTGATGTTCAACTTTTGCTCTAATAGACTCTATCAGTTCCTCAAAAATTGTTACATTTTCCTCTTTAATACGTTTTATTAAAATTGTTACACTTCGACTTTTTCCATTTTGGGATATGGCCTACTAGTGTTTTATTCAACTAAAACTAGTCTTATATGCACGCGATGCGTGCAAAAGTATATAAAAAGTTTATACACTGTGTAATTCCATTTAATAGCTTAAAATAATATGAAAGAAAATTGTTCACAACGCTATATAAAGAAAAAGATCTTAATACTACAACAAATAAAATAAATAAAATTGTGAGAATGTAATAATTAAAGTTAGGGGGCGTGTATATGTAAGATTGAAAATGACCTCATCATGCAAAGGAAGAACAAATAGTCTTATAAGAGACTACCTACTTTAAAATTAAAATTAGGCAACAGCCCAAACCCAGTGTTAATAGCAATATGTATAGGAATAGTGTTGGATTAGAGAGAGATTGGAATGGGTTTGCTAGTAAAATATGTGGGCTTAAGATGGAATTTTATGACCGTCTCTTTTAATAATTTGTGAAGAAATAATTTGAGTTTTGTTTCCATTAAAGTTCTTTTAAAAAAATGTGTAATTACATTTGAAATTTGTTTCCATTTGAAAATTGTGAAAATCTCGGCGAAGTTAGAATTACTAATCAATCACTTTATGTTCTTTCGAAAAACCAAAAAAAATCAAACACTTGAAGGCTGCACAAACATTCTACGTAATGATATGCTATAACTTTAGTCTCACACCTTGAAGAATAGGCACGGGGAGGCAGCTTCAAGCCTCTCAACATGAATATTGACAGTAGTGAAAAAGTAGTACAAATAACACAAAATATACCAAAATCAAACCCTAAACAATCATACTAATCAACCAAAAACACTTCCGCTTACATTGTGAAGTTAGAAAACCAAACAAAACTCCAAAAATTCAAGCACTACATATATTTCTCAATATTCACCAATATCATGTGAGAACTATACGTAATGATAAAACAAACAAAAGTTAAAGATAATTTTGCTAAGTAATGATAGAACAAAATTTTAATTTTGCTTGATTATTCAATTAGAGGAAAAAATTAAGATTGAGTTTCAAAAGATAAAATTGGAAAGATGTCACCAAATAAAACACATTCGATTTAGCATGGGAGTAATGTAGGTTCTTCTCATTTAATTCCTAACCATTCCCACTAAAATCTGCACATACACAAATTAAACAAACTTCAACAAAATATTTTCAAATGTTACAAACAACAATGTCATTTCCACAGGAAAAGGAAGAAAAATGGCTTTTCTATATTGAGTAGATATCAAATCAATGAAATTGACTGTGTCACAAACTTAAATCAGGCAAAAATCTGCAAAAAAATAAACTTTCCCTATCAAACATATATCAACAACTCATTCTATAGGAATAAAAAATCCATCAACCAAAAACCAGTTAAACCCTTGTGCTAGAATCCATAATTGAATGACATTAACCAAAAAAGAAAATAAGCAGTGGAACTCCCCTAAATACACAACCGCGTCATCTCATCATTGATTTGGATAGCGAGCATTCCATCGGGTAGTGGGAACATGTCGGAAACAACAACCAAAGTCGGCAGCGGCGGTACGATTTCTTTTCTCTCGAGGCAGGGGGTTAAAATTAATTTGTCATAGCTTTCAATGGAGGTTAAACTAAAGAGGAAAGAGGAAAGAGGAAAGAGGGAGAAGTGAAAAAGAAAGAGTCGTCAGTTACATTTGTTATGTGAATCAAAATTCCTTGACTGTAGGAGTTTATGGTTATTCTTGTTAGTAGTGGTAAAAGTGGGGGAGTTTAATTTTTGTTCTCCTGTTTTACGTGGTAATACTGGTTTTTCAATTTTTTTTAGTTTTTTATTTTTTTATGTTGATAGTGGTGTTAAGTTGGTTAAAGTATTTTTTTCTTTTTGTTCTTTTTGTATTTTTGGTGTCCCCTAGTGTTCCTTTATATAATAGAGATATTAGTTGGTCCTACCCTTTTACTATTTTGTCATGTTTTTTTATTATTTTATTCTTTATTCTCTTTCCTAAACTTACTTTCATGTCATTGTCATGTTTTTCATACCCATTTCCTTGGTTATTGAATTTTTGGGAGTGTAACAATTTTTAGGAAACGGATTGAGTATATCTTTATCTCATTTGTTCAAAAAGATAACAAAACTTTAATACTAACTTCCTTTTTTAGCAAATCCTAAAGCACACCACGTGTTATCCCATGTCACATGCTGACATAGCGTCATTATACATCTTACATGTCAATTACATTTCTAAAGTTTGAAAAATGCATGTAACAATATTTGAAATATTATAACTCTATCATCAAGCAACAACCCTTTTAGAGTTTTAGTTGTGAGATTCCAATTACTAAATCTTTTTACATTCGTTCTATCATAATTGCAACAGTGGTAACTTTTACATTATTTACAAAGCTTCATCTCACTTTCTATTAGGATTAATATATAATGACAAAAATAGTAATGTGGAATCTTGTTAAATTTGTCTTGGTATATCCTTTATTAATATCCACTTTTTGTAATTTTTTCTTAAACACAACTACATATATAAACGTTAATGTTGCGCTTGCACATTTAAAAGCGTAAAAGTTCTCAATATTGCTATTAAAATAGAACGGCGGAAGTAGTATGGAAAGAAAGGAAATAGGAAAACGCTCACCCTGAGACATCTGCCACAAGAAGCTTGTCCAGTCGGACCAGCAGGGCCACAGAAGGCAGTCCAACCATATTTTTGGCGGAAAGACAAAGGCTTGTTACCGTCCCATGTTGCGCAATATACACGCGCTGTAAAATAATTCCACCCAATATTCTGTGGATTATAGTTGTTGAATGTTGCTCTCACATTATTTGCACTCTGAGCTGTGGTGCCAACTGCTAGTGCAAGGCACACCACAACCAACACCAAGACACTTTTCATCTCCATATTTCTTAACTTGTTGATTTGTTTGATCATTCTGCGAGAATGTGCTGCCTATTTATAGATATGAGTTTGTTTCGATATTTACCACAAAGCCCTTATAGTGGGAAAATTGTAGTTGTATTTAAAAATTCTAAATTCTAGTGCTGCTGTAATCGTACTACACATGGTCTTGTATTAACATTCAAGCTTATCCGGTGTCTTAGTATTGGAATATGGTTTTAGATGGGCTGAATTTATTGCTTGGTCAAGATAATAACACTGACTTGTCTTAGGCTTCCTTTATCTACTTCATTTTCTATTGCTTTGACTTGTATTTGATTTTTGTATCAGGCTGCTGCTGAGCTAATACGCTCCTTTTAAGCATATGAATATTGTTGTGATAGAGGATTCGCTAAAGATAAATAAAGACGTGAAAGATAAAAGCACATATAAAGTTTAACGTGGTTCAATAGCAATGTGCTAACTACGTCTACCAGACCAGAGGGAGAATAGTTTATTAGGAGAAAAACTGAATACAGAATAGTGTTAGGCAACACTAAGATAATCAGGTGAATGAATACTAAATTCAATACGGCTATAAGTTTAACCTAAGGGTTTATATAAGCACCCTTAGAGTTAACCTAAACAGACATGGGCCTAAAACCCATAACAGAATATAAGGTTCAAACCTTATAACACCCGAAAAGATAAGGGTTCACCAGGGCGTATGATTATTGAACCAACAGATATTTAAGGCATATCTAACAGATCTTCACCTTGACTTGAATTCTCCCAAAACCACCAGACTACAGATGTACCAGATGCAACAGCCAAGTTGCCAGATGTACCAGACTCTCCCTCTGTACCAGATTGCTCCTTAGGAGCTCAGATGCCCGGATTGCCCCATAAGAGGCCTAGACTCTCAAAAATGCTTCATCAGAAACCCAGACTCTGATATTGCCCCTAAGGGCCCAGATTGTTCCATAAGGAACCCAGACTCCCACTTAAGGGAACAGACTCTAATTAGTGTTCCTTTCCAGATTGACTCATAAACATGCTGAGAACACTCACAACATGTGCAAGATCAGGCCTAGTGCAGACCATAACATACATCAAGCTACCTACTGCACTAGCATACGGACTCGAGACATGAACTCCTTCTCAGCTTCAGACTAAGGTGCAAACACAGCAGACAGACGCACATTCACAACGCTAGAAGTATCTATAGGTTTAGTTGATGACATGTCAAACCTTGACAATATCTTCTCAATATAGCCTTTTTGTGAGACAAAGAGCTTACCCAGATTCATATCCCGATAAATCTCCATACCCAGAATTTTCTGTGCAGCACCAAGATCCTTCATCTCAAACTCTGAACTGAGAAGAACCTTCAACCTTTGTATATCAAACTTGGACTTTGCAGCTATCAGCGACATATAGGACCAGATAAATCATCGAACCATCAGCAGACTTGTTGTGATACACAAAACAATCATAAGGACTCTTAATGTAGCCTAACGCTACCATATAGCTGTCAAACCTCTTGTATCACTTCCTAGGAGACTTATTGAGCCCATACAAAGACTTCTTCAGTCTGCATACATAGTCTTCTTTGTTAGGAACTTCAAACCCCTTTGGCTGAGTCATATAAAACTCTTCCTCCAACTCTCTATGTAGAAAAGTTGTCTTCACATCTAGTTGCTCAAGTTCCAGATTCTGATGTGCCACCATAGCTAGTAATACCCTGATGGATGTGTCTGACCACTGGTGAGAATATCTCATTATAGTCAACTCCTTCTCTCTCTGTGAACCCTCTTGCAACAACACGAGCTTTATACTTGATTCCCTCCGATGGTGAAATCCCTTCCTTCTTCTTGAAGACCCATTTGCAAGTAACAATCTTCCTCTCCTTAGGCTTGTTTACAAGCTTCCAAGTCTGATTCTTGTCCAGGGACTCTATCTCATCCCCCATTGCAGCGAGCCATTGTGTAGACTTACTACCAGAAACTGCATATCTAACAGACCCCGTGCTTGGTTATTCGAACCACAGATATTCGAGGAATATCTAACAAATATGATATTTACAAGTTCATGCACCTACAGGCTATAGCGAGCATTATTGTAAACTTGCTCACATCTTCATACAATCATACGTTAAGTGCTCTGCGCATATAAACATATGGGTTGAGGACAATGTAGCAGGGTATATGTGTCTGTACACACGGATTTTTTTATTCAAATTTTGATATCATTGTGCTAGCTACTTCAGATAATGCCTCCGTTCTTAAATAAATACAAGTTTTTAATCCCGAGCACGAATTAGTTTTAATCTCTATTTCACAAAGGAAGAGGATACGGACACCAAAAATCAATAATTTTTTTCAAAGAAAATCCTAAATAGATGGCACAATTCCCTCAGTGTAATAAATGTTCCCACAATTTTAATTAAAAAAAGCTCTAAACAAACTAAATGTTAAAATTTCTAGGAAAAATTGACTAGAATAATCCAAACTATAGTCGTTCCGCCGAGAATAATCCCAAATATGAGTTATTCCTATATAATTCCAACTATGAGGGGGATCCGCCATAAATACCCCAGTGACCTGCGGTAACCTATAACAATCGATTTTTTGGTCACATGACATGCACATGACCTTTAATAACGTTTTTTATTTTTATTTTTTTTATCTTTTAGCTCCCACCCACCCCTTCCCTCAAGGCCCCAACCCACTGCCACGGTGCCACCCAATGCAACCCGCTGTCCCTTCCACTTCCAGCGACACCTTGCCCCACCCATTCACCCAACACCCCATCTTCTCTCCAGCTGACCAATGTGGAGGAATTTGGAAAGATTTCCTACTTGTGGAGGAATTTCACCAACAAAGGGCGGATACCAAATTGAGGTACTCCAAATTGGTGAGAGAACCAATGGATTTAGGAATGCTTTGAGGATAAAAGTCATTTCCACTGAGGTCCAAATATTCCAGATGCTTTAGTTCAAAGAGGGAACTACGAAACTGGCCTTTGAGCTGACACCATGAGTCAAAAGCTTGACCTTGAAGATTGAGCATGGTGACATGGCCGGTGAGGTAATTGCAGCTAACGTAATACCATTGACAACTTGTTCTCCCCAAGAACTAAGCATCCCACAATAATCTCATGCAATACCATCTTTAACTGAAGCAGGGCTTCTCTCTCGTGGTCGATGCACTTGCTGTTACTATGAACAACAACAGCAACAATAAGGCCATAAATCGTACCATAGCAACAACCAACAGATTATCATCTCCTTGTGGTTCATTTTCATCAAACAAATCCCAAATTTTGAAATATTCAAGTGTCCATTTAAGCACATAACTAAGATTTACGAATGGTACTTCAAAATTTTCTCAATTTTATGACATTTTTGATTCAAAAATTGGAAAACATGACATTAACATTAACTAATTCAAGCCGCATCCATAGCCAAATTCAATAGCCAAATTCAAAATTATGAAGAATGAAAACAAAGGTAAAACTTGTGGGTTTGTTGTTCATGGAAATATTCATAGAGCAAACTTCAAAAAAAAAAGGAACTAGGAAAATTTTTGAATTAAAAAAATTAAACGGATCTAACAACCTTGTCGAAGGTGGAGGTTAAGGTGAAGGTGGTTAGGGAGGAAGAAGAGTGGAGGTGCTCATGGTAGTGGTGTTGACAGCAAAAACAAAGAAAAAAGGAATTAGATAAATTACCTGGTTAACAGGTTGCAAGTCACTTGGGTGTATTTGTGGCGGATCTCCCTTATAGTTGGGATTATACAGGAATAACTCATAGTAGCGATTATTCTCGGTGAAACGGCCATAGTTTGGATTATTCCAGTCAATTTTTCCAAATTTCTATAGTTCATTTTTTAGGAAAATTTGTGCAAAAATATTATAAACTTTACAGTTTTGAAAACATCCACAATTTACTTTATTGTTTTGAATTTAACTACTATAACTTTCCTAAATTTTGTCAATCACCACCTTTTAACAATTTCCATTAAGAAATCCGTTTGATGAAGCCCACTCACCATCTTCATCTCAAATACCACCACCAACCTCACTCTAAACCTTCACTACCATCCACCACCCACCACCTACTACCCACCACCCACCACCTCTACCTTTAAAAGCCTTAACCCCTAAATTTAGCACCAACCAACCACCAAGACCACTGTTCAATATTTCTCCACCAATACACACCACCACCACCTTCGCAAGTCAACCACTATCTAGCTTCAAAACCTCAACCTTTTAAATCGTCACTAACCAACCATCATTTGAAAATTCGCCACCAACGACCACTTCCCTTCGAAATTTCGACACTAACCACCACACGCGACCTTTGAAAAACCCAACCCTAAATTAAAAAAATCCCAAATTTGGTACCATAAACAAAATTTTGTGGAGGTGAATTTGATTTGGATGTTGAAGGTGGTTATGAGAAAGAAAGGAGGTGGTGTGTGATTGTAGAGAAGAGTAAAAGAGGGAAGATGAGTAACTGGGTTTAGAAAACTAGAAAACTTAACTTTTCTGTTAAAAAGTGGTGTTTAACAAAATTTTGCAAAGTTAGAGTGGTGCTTCAAAAAAGCTAAGAAAGTTGTAATAGTTAAATTCAAAGAAAAAATAATTGGTAGTTTTGTTGCATACTATATGTCATTTCAAGTTTCTTTGTGTTACAATATTCCTTCAACGTGAAAACACGAGTTTCATCAACTCAACTATTGTTCCCACAATGTTAGTCTAATACTTCCTATCATATGAAGTTAGTCTAATAATAAATCAGTTTTCGTACTAACTACTTCATGTGTAATGACCATCTTCTATCAACCATAGCTCATTAAACAAGAAAAAAATTAAATTATGTGAGAGTCCTACATTAGTAAAACTACATTAGTAGAATGACCATCTTCTATCAACCAAATAGATAATGTGCTACTCCCTTTATTTCCGATCCATATGGTTTCAAGGTGAAACTTTCTTGGATCTTGCGCGTGCGACCTAGGCCCACACCTAGCAGCCGAGCAAATACTGAACCACGTTTTTTCTTCTTCTTTACGCGGCCGCTAACGGCGAGCATCACCAGAGTGACTTAGCTCCGGTCAACCATGGAGGATGATACAACTCCTAAATTTGATCTTTCCTCGTCCTTTTAGCCCAGTAACCTAGGCACTCACGTGATTCTCAAAGGCAAAAATTATATGGCTTGGTCAAGAGCCATGTTGAATCTGCATGCCTTGAATTAATATGTTGGTTCGAATAATTAAGCATGGGGTTTCTAGACCCATTCTAATTAGGTTAATTGCTAAGGATTTTATCTAAACACTTACTTAAATTCTATTGCATTCACTAATAGGAGTGTTGTCTAACACATCTGTAAAAGGTTCTCTATCATAATAAAACTATTCTCCCTCTGTGTGGTGGACGCAGCTAGCACACTACTAATGAACCACATTAATCTTTGTGTGTTATTTATTGATTTATGTTTTTATTATTTATCGCCAATTCAATGTGTCATAACAAACTGGTATTAAACGAGCCTCGTTTGGTTGTCTGGGTTTGTGGAAAAGGAGAGAGTACGTCATCGTTATTGTGTTCAATGAAAGAAACAAAGGATACATTAGAAAATGGAATGTTCAGTCTAAGTAACTAACCATGCTAAGAGATTCTAAATAGAATAAGTTTGATTCATTTGTTGTGTGTCCTTGACGCTTGGTGAAGTTCGCCTTTTATAGCTGAGTTTGATGGAGGTTATTAGTAGGCTTAACTGTCGTAATCTTCAGTCATCAAAATAACTCCTTGATAGTGGGGTAACTTCTCAGATCATGGGAAAATAGCTTTGCAACTTCCCACGTCCTTCGAAGGTTCTAGATTTAGATTCTGAATTCTGGGACTTCAGAGTTTAGCGTGTCTTTGGGCATTAGACTTCAATACTAGTTCTTTGACTTTGGCAATATTAGATCCAATTTGACCCTCATTGGGTATGGGCTATGACTTTTATCTTTGTTTGGCCCAATATTAAAAATGGTAGTAACATGGCTACTTAAGAGCCACCAACTAATAGGGAGCAACTATTCTAATTTTATCCACTAGTATGAACCGATAGGTTATGTTCATCCACTTCTAATAAAATAATTTAAATTGGTAACAAAATGTGCTAAATTGATATTGAAATGCCATAAACTGAACCATATGTCAAAAATTAAAACTCGTGTTACTAAATAAATTTATAGAGACGTATCTCATTTAAGAGGCTTTCGAAAATTAAGTAGCAATTGGATCATTCTGTGCTCAAATTATTTCATATATTTTGTTATTTTAGGTGATCTATCATGTTGACGTCCGAGCTAACACACTTTCTAAAACTAAAGAGTAAGTAGTAGATTATTAGGTGCTAAATTTCTCACAAATAGTTTTTGTTTTTCTTATCCATGATGCTCTTAAAAGTACCTGCAACTAATTTGGTAGCAATTATTAAGAGATAAATGATGTCTATCTAGAAGCATAGATAGTTCTCCTATTTTCTTTAGGGCAGGAGGAAGAAAAGAATTTTTTTTTGTATTAGAGGCTGACATTAATCTTAAACAGAAAATACTGTAGAATAGAAGTTTTGGAATAACGAAGATTATAAAATGTCTAATAACATTAACATCAGGGTGAAATGAGAAAACTTTCGGGGGTAATATTTTGACTTATGGGAGGAATATACGATAAAGAGTAGGGTATTTAGCACCAAGCTAGATGTTTGATAGGGGAAGCGAAAATTGGTACACGTTATGCGTCAACATTTAAGCAGAAAATTCAATGATGTCATTTTCATTCTTCTAGTAACAATGCCATAATGCCAAATTATCATTTCAAAAGCAACTATAGTAAGATGACTTAGGCCATGTTCAGTTCAACTTATTTTTACTGAATTGAACTTATTTTTACGGAACTGAACTTATTTTTGCTGAACTGAACTTATTTTTACTGAACTGAACTTATTTTTACTGAACTGAACTTATTTTTACTGATTCATCTTGTTTTTTCTTCTTTGCTCTACTGATTTTTACTGAACTGAACTTATTTTTACTGATTCATGTTATTTTTTCTTCTTTGCTCTACTGATTTTTACTGAACTGAACTTATTTTTGCTGAACTGAACTTATTTTTGCTGAACTTAACTTATTTTTACTGAATATTATTATTTTAAGGTGAACTGAACAGGGCCTTATTCAACTCTCCAAGGGTTGGAAAAGAAAAAGAAATTGACTACGCACTTATTAAGATCAATAAATATGATTATGAGATTTATGACATGTGGTTAGAGAATTGCAGGTTGCTAAGGGCCTGTTCTCCCCATCTTATTTTCAGTTCAGTTCAGTTCAATTCCAATCAGTTCAGTTTAGTTCAGTTAGTTCAGTTCAGCTTCATTCTTTTATAACCATTTTGTTAAATATTATTATTATGTTGGTCTAATTTATTTTACTAATTACTCTTATTATTATCATCATTATCATTATTATTTATTTATATATTATTATTATATCTATATATCTATATTTTATTATAGCTTTACTCATTATTATTACTATTATCATTAGGGAGGAACATGGTTTAGGCCAAAAGCATAAACCAATTAAATCGCGTCAAAACGGTTTATGATGCAATTTTGCACGGTCAGGCCCAATCATTATTTGATTACTATAAATTATTATATTATTAAATTAATTATTAATATAGTAATATTAATTTACTTTTCAGATATTATTGTTATTATATAATCATCATCAAGTATTAATATATTAATACAAAGACTATAAAATAATTTTTATTAATTATCATTATAATCATTAATCATTATTATTATTAATAATAATTTATGATTATTATTATTATTTTTTATAACTATCATTTAAAAGTATCCAAAACACTATTATTATTATTCATTATTAATTATTCATTATTATTACATATCATTATAATTTTTATATAATATTCATATTATTATTATTTAAATATTATTTATATATTTATTAAATTAAATTCAATTTAATTTAATTCAATTCAATTCATTACAATTCAATTGAATCCAATTCAATTCAGTTTAGTTTAGTTCAGCTCAGTTTAGTTCAGTCCAGTTTAGTTCAGTTCAGCTCAGTTCAGTTTTAATCAGTTCTATTCAGTTTAGTTCAGTTCAGCTCCAATCAGTTCAGTTCAGTTCAATTCAGTTCAGTTCAGCTTAGTTCAGTTTAGCTCCATTCTTTTATAATCATTTTGTTAAATATTATTATTATGTTGGTCTAATTTATTTTACTAATTACTCTTATTATTATTATTATTATTATTATTATCATTATTATTATTGTTTACTTTTATATCATTATTATTAATTATTATTATTATTTATCTATATATTATATTATTTATTATAGCTTTACTCATTATTATTACTATTATCATTAGGGAAGAACATGGTTTAGGTCAAAAGCATAAACCAATCAAATCGCAGTTTATGATGCAATTTTGCACGGTCCGACCCAATCATTATTTTATTACTAAATATTAATTATTAAATCTAATTATTAAAATAGTAATATTAATTTTCTTCTTAGATATTATTGTTATTATATAATCATCATCAAGTATTAATATATTAATACAAAGATTATAAAATAATTGTTATTAATTATCATTATAATCATTAATCATTATTATCAATAATAATAATTTATGATTATTAATATTATTTGTTTATAACTATCATTTAGAAATATCCAAAATACTATTATTATTATTATTATTATTCATTATTCATTATTAATTTTTATTACTTATCATTATAATTTTTATTGAATATTCATATTATTATTGTTTAAATATTATTTATATATTTATTAAATTCAATTCAATTCAATTCAATTTAATTTAATTCAATTCAATTCAGTTCAGTTCAGTTCAATTCATTCAGCTCAGTTCAGTTCAGCTCCAATCAGTTCAGTTCAGTTCATTGTATATTTGTATAACTCATTACATTTTGCTCTCCAACATTAGAAAGGTTTCATGTAAGAGCGAGGTTTTTTTATTAAGAACTACCAAAAAGATTAATTTTAACTGACAAGTTTTCAATCTTAGTTTCAATACTTCAATCATAGTATTTATTTTACAGGAGTTAGAGATGACACAAAGAGAAAGTCACGGCTAGCAGGATAAAGATCAGTTGGTCACACGATGAGCATGACAAAGTTTAATTTTATACTACCTCCATTCTATATGTATTGCAACCTTTGACATTTTGCACTATTCATACACTACCATTTGACTTTCTTTTATGATTTATACATAAGGATAAATATAGCCATGTGAGATCTTGTTAGATTCGTCTCGATATATGCTTAATTAATATCAACTTTTTATATTTTTTACTTAAATAAAATTAGAGATATGAGTGTCTAAAGTAGTGCGTTGGGAGGCGTAAAACTTCCTATGTTGCAATACATATGGAACGGAGGTAGTATTTAACTATGAGCATATAGGTATATAGTATCGTTTATTCCTTTTCTTTTCCATATCATCAGTAGGGGTGTAAATGATATGAGCCGGCTCGTAGAGCCGTCGAGCTCGGCTCGAGCTCAGTCAACTTCGAGCCCGAGCTATACATTAAGTATACGAGCTCGAGCCCGAGCCCAGCAAAGCTCAGCTCGACTCAATTTTTTAAAATTACATTACAAACATGTGGGAATGTGGGAATAAGAAGAAAAAAAAAAAAGCCCAAACATGCAAAGCCTAAAAAGGAATATAATATTATTGGGTTCAATTTTCATATTGCATTAAATTTATGTATGGTGAACTATTGCATATTTTATTTTAAGTAAGGAAGAACAATAAGGCCAATAACCAATAGGCGGGATAAAAAAAAACAGAGACGAGCCCGAGCCGAGCTCGAGCTCGAAGGTTTGTAAACGAGCCGAGCTCGAGCTCGAAGGTTTGTAAACGAGCCGAGCTCGAGCCTCACCTTGGCGAGCTCGTCGAGCTTCGAGCCGAGCTCGAGCTCAACCAAAGTGACTTGGAGCCGAGCCGAGCTTGGTCGAGCTCGAGCTCAACTCGGCTCGTTTACACCCCTAACCATGAGTTTTTATTTTAAGTTGACCATGTTTATAATGTAGGGGTTATCACATCTTTAATGGGGCTTTAATCTCTCCAATTCATGGTGATTTTTATAATCATCAATAAGAAAGATTACATAGGTTGCTATAGATTATCGTCAATTGGGTAACTCTTCCTCTTCCTTATATCAACCATACATGTGAATGTTATCTTCGCTCCTTCTTATCTTCCTCTATCATTTAGGCATAAGTTTATGTGCATCTAATCTGTCACCAGGAAGTGTATTTGCACGAGAGTGGTGTGTTAGGGAACAAATCGGCGAATACAATTGAGCTTGCACCAAAATATTGTTTTCAAGTCAATGGTTCCATAAAAATGCCACGATAACACTAAATTTCAAAGTTCTTTATTTTTTCTTGTTCGTCTAGTAGCATTGAAAACACTATATATTTCAAATGGTCTTACCTTGAAGTTAATGAACAAACGACTTTGTAATAGACTGAATTCTTCTAGCAGATTGAACTCCACATCATTTTAAGATTTTTTGGGAAACAACACAAATTTCAAACTATAAAACCATGTAAATAACTACTACTTTTTTATATAAATGTAAGGAGAAAGAGAAAGGATGTTTAGGAGACGCTCTGCTCGAATGGAACTCCTGAAGCATCGTTACAAAGTATTGTAGCCAGTGCTAAGTGAGCCAGTGTGCCGCTCTGTTGGCTTCTCTGTAGACATGTTGAACTTTGAAACTCTGAGATCTCTTCAAAATGTTCTTCGTGTCTTCGATGATATTCGCAATCTGCCAGGTGGGTTAGCCTTGCCTAGGATGGTGTTGATGACTAATAAGTTGTCCTTCAACAATGAGGTTTTGGTAGTTGAGGATACTTGCTTGTATGACTACCTTATGTAGCATTGTTGCTTCCGCCACAAAGACACTAGAGCTACCCCCAAGTTGCGAGCTTGGGCAAAAAAAGTGATGCCCCCGGTGGTCTCTGGTGATGTAGCATGCTGATGGAGAGCTGTTTTTAACGAAACCATTGAAGTTGAGTTTGATGGAGCTCGTAGGGGGTGGAGTCCATCTAACTAAAATTGAGGCTGGAGAACCTGTAGGGGAGTGTGGTAAATGGGGGGAATCCATAAAGGAGGGGTTGAGGGATTCATCGTTGTAGCGATTGCGTGTTTTCAATTCGTGAGAATAAAACCGTCCTCGATGCAAGATCCGAATGTTGAGTTTGGAGCTATTGAAGACTATATCATTCCTTTCCTTCTACATACTCTAAAGGAGGAAGGAGATTTTGGAGAAGGGTTCTGTATATAGAGAAGACAAAAGTAGATATTCTATCAATGTAGGAGTTTAAAACATCATATCTTTTGAAGCAAACCAACTTAGGACATGTTCTCCCCTAATTTATTTCCAATTTAATTCATTTCACTCCAATTAGTTTAGTTTAACTCCAATTAATTCAGTTAAGGCACAATGCATAAGAAAATAGCCATTTTTGTGAATAGAGTTGCAGCGGAGGGCCATGCCTCCGCGCCCATGTCTCCCTTGTTTTACACCGAACTGATTTATGAATAGAGTTACCCTAAAAAGGAAAGAGCTAGAGTACAATATTAGTGTCGTTTAAGTTCATTAGCGCAGTTTGTATTGAACCAACTTCATACATACAAAACCTGCCTTAGCAGCTTCTAAATCATGAATAATCAACGTAAAAGATATATGATACTTCTGTAAAGTGTAAACTATAAAAGAAAACTATACTAAAATAGGACAGAATCAAATAGCTTAGTCAGTATCATTATTCTTTTCTTGCGTACTAGGGCTTTCAGATGACATATTGGAGGAACTGGATTCTATTTTGCCATTCATTTTCACATCATTGTTCTCAGGGCCTTCAGAAAAAGAGTTGAGCGCAAGCTGTCCTGAATAAAGGAATAGGCCAACAGAATTGAGCCCGAATACAAATGTTGCAAGGTAACACAAGCCATTGATGATTGTCCTACACAGTATAAGTAAATATTCAACATTTGGTACCTATGAAAAGTTTGGTGTGAAAGATACCTATGAAAAGTGTATTGTGAAAAAAAACCAAGTCAGGAATATTACCTTACTGTGACAGTAATTTGACGAACCTGAAAAGCAAGGGAAAACAAACAGTTTATGACAAAGCAAACATAACAAACCAGCAGCATATATATCCACGAGGCCATCAGAAGTCAGAATCATCACTTCTATTCTCATGGTAATAGAGCTTCATTGCTGCTAAACATGTGTCTCGCTTTACAAACTTCCATTACCAGTTAACGCTACCTCCAATATACTAATGGGAAGTTCTAAAGATATTGTTATTTGAGCAAGGAGAAACATTACTGTTAACATTGGAATTAGGCAGGAAACCTTGTTTACAGATTTACTTCAAAATATATTACCATTATCGCATAGAAAAAGGCCTTTGAAGTAAGTTCTAGATAAATAGTTACCATCAAAATGATCATAAAAAAAGAATATTGAATATTGATAGAGAACCCTCAGGGCACCAGCTTTAGATAATATGCCAGCAGTAGTTACTAGTTAGTTCCAAGCAATAACAACATTCCGAATATTTTTGGCAGTAATAATTCTTATGAATGGGCAGTGTGTTAGAGTTGATGAAGTCAACTCGTAATTGTTGCCTAACAACATGCTAACTGCTTGTGATTATCTTCTAGTGTAATTTAATTATTGTAAATGGTTGTAGTTGTCCTAAACTTAATCTCTTCATGGTATCTAGAGCCTAGTTCTCTCCCCCTACAAACTGACATATTTTTGGCTGCCCTCATGGCATTCGACACCCACTGATCCCTCTCGCAACCTCGTCATGGTGAATGTACTCTCCGTGCAAAAACTAACCTCCAACTACCTCCTCCGGAAAACTCAAGTTGAAGCGCTTTTAATTGGCTTATGATCTCCACCACTTCATTGATGGCTCTAGTACTTGTCCTCCGCCCAAAATCACTGTCGATAGTCAATCCACACTCAACCCCGCTCATGTCACTTGGATGCGTCAAGACAAACTACTCTTTGGTGCGCTCGTAGGTACGTTATCTCCTTCCATTGGTCCCCTAATAACTCGTGCCATCACATCCAAAGATGTGTCGGACATCTTAGCCAAAACCTACGGCCTCCCCTCTCGTGGTCACATTAAGCAACTTAAACATAAACTAAAAACCATCACTAAAGGGCCTACAAAATTGCTGACTATATGATTCAAATCCGCACTACCATTGACGAACTTGCCTCCTTAGGTTCCATCCTTGATCCCGACTTACTCTCTTCACAGTGAACAGATAACAGGAATAAAATCCTGCATGATCCAACTACGTAATACAAATCAATGCATCTAAACCAATGTCTAAAATGTGGACAATAGCCCTAGCCTCTAACAGTCGCAATTGTATGTGTGTACAAGGAGCAAACTGCTCACCAGCTTTGAGGTGTAGGCCTGATGGTAGAGGAAAAAGTTCTTTCTTTTAGGAAGTTCCAACACATCAGGCTTATGACTTGATAAAATCTAGGTCATCAATCTGTCTACAAGACTCCTCTCCCCCTTCTCAACAAAGAAAAAGAAAGAAAAGGGAGACTATATAAAAACTCAGAGAGTTTGTAAGAAAAGAGAAGAAAGTTGAGAGAGAGGAACTGATATCTCTATAAATGTAATGAGAGGAGATAGTAGTAGAAGTATGCAAAAAGATGTCGTTCCCTCAAAAATGATACTCCCTCCGATTTTTATTAGATCTAACATTGGACTTTTCACATTTGGAGACACAACTTTGATCTACTATATCTCTAATATATAGTTGTAAAAATTATAAAAAATATATATTTGAAAAGTGTATACCGAGACGAATCAAACAAGATCCCACAAGACTATATTTTTCCTTATGTATAAATAGCTATCAATTGGCAAAGTGGATTGAATGAATAAGTGCCCAAAATCAACATGTTACATCTAATAGAAAACGGAGGGTGCATGTATCAACAGGCAAGAAAAAAACGAGTTGAAAGAATATCAAAACATGTCGTAACAAGCACCATGCTCAGTTTTAGCAATAAAACACCCCTAAAACAATTAAGGTACCTCTATCTCAGTGTAGCTCTAAATTGGCAGTCAAAATTACAAGATATAAACCAATCCTCTGTGTGTTTAACAATAAATAAACCTTATTGAAAATTTGATCTAGTAATAGCATCCAAAACTTTAATTGCAACACACTACCAGCAAATCATACTCTTAGCCCCAACTTACTCAACAAAGTGAAAAGCATGTAGATTAATACCAGTCACAACATGCATAAATGTCTCTTAGAAAGAAAAGGAAAGAACTCAAGAAGTGAAAGGACAGTGACAAACCGAATAGCTATCAGAAAGAGTTTGCCGATTAAGAGATGCCTCGATAGTAGTTGTAAACTTATATAGAATGAGTGCAATGACACCAGCAGTGATCGCTCCCAAAAAGGCCTGTACTGGGGTTGGAGTTTTAGATTCAATCGAGACCGATCCAATTGCTTTTAAGCTATCCAATGCCTCCTCTTTCAGACTCTTCGCGCCGGAGGATCTCATTCTCTAAGAAAACAAAGCATCCACAATAGTTTAGCATCTCAAAAGGACAGTCAATCCAGGCACTTGAGCCCCAAAGCAGTGAACATACATGCATGAATTGGTTAAATTAATCACAAAACCAACATCATTAAAACATAAAAAAGTTCTGCAAGATGACATTATGCTAGAAACCTTAATTAACAAAAATGTGGGTAACCAATGAGAAGACTTGCATTATCAATAATCAACAAGATATCAACATTCAAACCACTAAGCGGTTGTTTGGTTCACTAACTTTAGACTTCAAAAAACGGAATCAATTACCAACTCCCTTTTTCTTGTTTGGTTTGACCCTTCATCAATCCATTACCATTAATTGGTGGTAATGGACTCCTCCAATTTGTTACCTTCCTATCCCCTCATGTAACAATTTCCTTACTTATTAGTAAGGGTTACCATTCCATTTCCATTACAAAGCTTGAACCAAACACTAATAAAGGTAATCACTGTTGTTACTATTCCCCTCCTTCATTTGTTTCCATTTCCTTTCCCTTCTAAAGCTCGAACCAAGCGACCCCTAAAAACCTGGAAAGCACATTTTACTATCTACTTAATTATGTCTACTTTCATACATCAGGTAGCTCCAAAAAGCCTGAAAATGATAAGTTCAATAAACCCAGTTGCTAAAATTGTAAAATAGCAACTAAAGGAACAGAATTGAGACCCAAGCAATGATGAATTTAATAAGTAGATTCCAAATAGAACTTACAATTGCAATTGCAACCACAGGGGGTACAACCGTACAAGAATCAAAAATTCAGAAGAACCCCACAAAACAAAACCAAAAACAACATATAATCACACAGAACATTGTAAAGTGAACAACAGAAATATACCAATTCTTTAGCACGTTTAGCTCTGCGACGAACGGAGCGAAAGAGAAAGATAGAGATAGCCCCAGTAAGGAGGACACTAGTAGAGACTTGAAGAGGGGTAGGGTCGTCATTAGTGGCAAAAATAGAGGGTGTGTCTGGGGAAAGTTCGATAGGTCCTTCTTCCATAGAAGCAGCATGTAGTGGCCATGGTTGAGTAATGGTGCGCACATTGGAAGAGAAAGAGAAGGAGTTTATTGAAGTGGGTTTGTGGAGGAAGGTTAAAGAAGGAGAGAAAGAGGGTTTAAGGAGAGGATATGAGGGAATGAGTAAAGAATTTGGAGGGAGAAGATTTATGCTCATGGACTGCAACATTTGTGCTTTCTACCAGAGAGGTAGAGAAGAGGAAGGAGGAAGGAGGAAGGAGGAAGGAGGAGGGAGCAAAATCTTTGGATTTACTCATTTTCTTCTTTGCGCCTCTATTCTGGCAAAAATCTTCCTACTCGTTCACTCACTGAGCATTGTCATCCGCTAATTTTTGTCACCTTTGTCGAGTTGTTAACTATTAAGCCCCTTGTTTATGAGCAATGCCAAGTTAATATCGGATATAGGTATATATCCATTGTTTCATATTTTTGGTGGTATATTTAATGAAAATGGTAGTACATTTCTTATGCATGGTATTACATTTATTGAGAAAAGTAGTATATAACAATTGGTATTTTCACAGCTATATAACTATATAGTTTGTATTTGGCATATAATTTTCAGAATCTAATATACTACTTTTACTACCATGCATACGAAATATACTGCCATTTTTATTAAATATACCACAAAAAATATGAGGCGATAGATATATACATATATCCGATATTAACTTGACATTTCTCCTTGTTTATTTAGACTCGATTAATTAAACAATAGTATAGTTCATCTTCATTGATTTGAGTTCAAAATATCTTAGTTCGGTTTAGCTAATTTCCTTTTGTTTTACAATCACAGTTAATACAGTTTAGTTTAATCCAATTAAATTCAGTTCAGTTATGTTCTGTTCACTTCAATTTATTTCAGTCCAAAATAACAGAGCCATATAATTGTATAAGGACATCTAATGACTAATGAGGGTGGGGTCTAAGGGTTTAAAAACAGCTGAAATTAAATGTAGTTGAAATAATATGGATGCAGCTGAATTGAACTTTGAATTGATTTATAATTAATAATAAATAATAATTACACAATAAAAAAATTTAAATAGTAATTATGAATGCTACATAATTGTTATAATGACAAGTACTACATCAATTCCTTTTAAATTGTAACACTTTCTTTTTTAGTGTATTTCTTTTTAATTGTTGCAACGTTATATTTTCTATCTTTGGTAACATATCACATCTTTTTATTCCTCTTTTTCTACACCTTTGGGGCTCACTTGTCACATTCTTTTCTCATTTTATTATCCAACTACACATGCATTTATCCACCCAATTATCCAATCACTTTTTTTCTTTCGTAACTTTCTCTCTCATACTTTCTTTATTCAATCACACGATTGTTTTCACCAATTTCCTTGGTTATCCCCCAAATTAAAGTGCAACAATTAAAAAAATGGCAGAGTATGAATAACTAATATTAAATAATGGTATAATGATAATAATATTTTAGTTGTTATTACAAGCATCCAACTCTAATGAATGGAGCCCAATTGAGGTCCAATAAGACCCTAATTTCTCACAAGTTACAACTATCGTGAGTATATTCATCGGGTTCTTCTAACCGGCAATCTTCTTCAAACATATAGAGTCATCATCCATTAGAATCCTCGTGAAGTGATATCGCCTCTTGATGTGTTTAGTGGGATAGTGAACATAGGATTCTTAGTCAATTGCACTGCACTTTGGGTATCATTGTGCAACACACAAACATCTTATTTCATACTTATTTCTTCAAGGAAAATCTTTAGCCACTCAATCTCCTATCCCGCCTCCAACATAGCAATATAAGTGGCTTCCGTCGTAGACATGGAGACACACTTTTGGAGTTTCATCCAACTAATGGTCAATATCGAGTCATAATATCCCTCAAAATCAGCATCAAGAAAACCTTCAATATCACCCTATTCTTTCCATAGTAAAGGAGTCATACTTGACATGCCCAACAAATACCTCAGGCGCCATTTCACGGCTTCCCAATGTCGCCCACCCCGATTCGATATGAATTGATATCGTGATTATTTATAGACTTTTTCCCTTATTTCCGTAAGCTAAATCGGCGTTATTGGATCTCTTAGGAGCTATTTTATACTAATTATTCTATATAGTTATGGTTTTATATTTTCGTGTTGAATTGCAGGTCTTTAGGGAGTTTTCTCCCTATCCCGAGCTATTTTGACACAACCACAACATGAAGAGTGTTACGAGACTACGGACGAGCTAGGAGGTCCCAAGACTTTGGACGTGCCAAGACGAGCTCGGAAAGCAACTCAAAAATCAAGAAAAAAATGAAGAAACCAAAAGACATGTGTCTTGCCCGATTGGGTTGGGCAGCTTGGCCCGATTCGGCTGAAAACACGTCTTTTGGGGCTGCCAAAATTGTGTTTTGAACGCTGAGGTTCATTGGTTTCGGGCCCGATCGAGCGAGGCACAATTGTTGCTATAGGAGAGATGAAGATCGGGCCTACTCAGCAATCGCCCCGATCGGGTGCATGTGCCCGAGCCCATCGGGCAAACATCCTTTTGTGCCTGCTGCTTTGTGCGAAGAAACCATAGAGTTGGGCCAATAATGTAAGCCGCCCGATCCTGGCACCACAGCCTGATGGCATCGGGCGGCTCAAAAATTCATTTTGTTGCTATTAGCGTGCATGGGAAAGCGAGCTAGACTTTGTTTGTTGTTGTGCCCGAGCCTATCGGGGATATTGGCCCGATCCGGGCAGATTACACGGATGCCCCAATTCCTATCTTTTATTCTAAGATTTTAATTAGTTTTAGGGTTAATATAAATAGTTTTGTTTTCATTATTGGAGACACTTTATTTCCAGCTTTTGTTAGTATTAATTTTTAGAGTTTTTCAAATTTAAACACTTTAGATTAGTTGCAGAGGAGATCGAACCTCGGATTATTTTCAATTAAAGTTATTACTTTTCGTCATTCGGTATCGTTCTTCGCTCTTAATTTTGTTCTTTACTTCTTGATTGCTTAGTTTGATTATTAATTCATTTATCATCCAAAATTTAGGTTTTTATATTAGATTTGTTATTGTTGATTCAATTATGAGTGAATAGTCGTCTTTCTAGGGTTTTAGGGAGGAAAACCATGTATATACCATGGTTTATATTAAATTTGAATTGTTATTAGTTCTAGGTTTTGATTAGTTCAATTATAGTGTGATTAGTTCTTAATTTCGTAGTTTATGTCAGTGTAGAATTTCATGAATTACGTCTGCCTAATAATTGTTGGTACAGATCAGTCTTACTTTTAGAGGCTCAGATTACGCTATCGTTTCTGATTATATGTCGATCGTACCATATATGTTGAATCGAGGGTGTTATGACATGACCGTAGGCTTATTATTGGCTCTAATTGTTCGACCCTACACTTAGGTATTATTAGTTATTCGACCCTTTTGATTGGTATAAGTATGGTGGACAGACTAATGCCCTAGTCTCTTATTTCATAAATAAATCCCGTTTTTATATTGCTTTCTTTAGTTTGATTAGTAGTTCAGTTGTTTTCTCCCTGATTTCATCTGAAGTAGATTTTTAATTGAATATTGACTTTGAAAACATGTCTCCCTGTGGATTCGACCCGTACTTGCAAGTCTATGCTAACAACAGACATCGTGCACTTGCAATATTATTTTAAAACATATCATGAATCTACTCACAACTCTCACTACATGGGCAATGTCAGGTTTAGTGCAAATCAAATCATACATCATGCTACCAACGGCCAAAGCACAAGGAAAAGTAGTCATCCTTTCCAATTTTCCTTAATCTTTCTCCTTTTTTGATGTCAACCGAAAGAGGTGAGCTTTGAGGCTTTGCATCAATCATGGTGAACCTTTTGAACACATTCGTGACATATTCCTCTTGTGACAACCTCAATATCCTTGTTGATTTGTCCCTAGAAATTCTCATGCCAAGTATTTGCTTTGCCTCGCCTAAATCTTTCATCTCAAATTTAGTCTAAAACTTCTTCTTCAAATGGCTGACAAGTTTCATGCTAGGTCCTTCAATTAGCATATCATCAACATACAAAAGTAAATAGACATAATCATATACATACATTTGAAAGTAGTAACACTGACCACCATATGTTCTCATGAAACAATTGCATAGCATGAAATTATCAAACTTCTCGTACCATTGTCTCTGAGCTTACATCAACCTATGTAGACTCCGTTAAAGCTACTTGCAAACCAAGTTCTCCTTGCTCGAAACTTGAAACCATTCCGGTTTCTTCACATAGATCTCTTCTTGGAAATCACCATGCAAAACGTCGTTTTCATACCCATTTTCTCAAGGAATAATTTTTCTTGTGCCATGATTGCCAACAAAATTCTTATAGTGGTTAACTTCGCAACCAGAGCAAATATTGCGTGACAATCAATGTGTTCTTTTTGTGAAAAATCATTCACCATAAGCTTTCCGGTTCATCCTTCTTTCGAAAGATCCATTTGTACAAAACTGCTCTATTGCCTTTTGGCAAGTTAACCAATACTCAAGTGTCATTCTTGTCCAATGAACTCATTTCATTACTCATTACTTGCTCTCACTAGGGTGTGCAAAAAAAATTGATATCACATAAGAAAAACCGACTATCAGAACCCAAATATCAAATATCCATTCCGATTTTTGGTTTCGGATCGGATATCCAGTTTCAAAACCGTATAATTGCTTCGGATATGGATAGTTAATTCAGGATTCGGATCATCCAAATATCCGTTTTTTAGTTTTAGTTTGAAATTTTCATTTCATTTTACTAATTTCAAGGTCACTGCTCTGCTATTTGTTATTGATCCTTCCATCCCCCTCTCCCTCTCTCTCTTTCCTCTTCTCATTCCTATTTCTTTTGTTCCCATTGTTGGTGCAAAAAATGGTTTTGCAAACAAGTAACGATGCCCCGTCGCAAGTTGGTCCAGAACACCAAGGATGTGATTCACTCTCCTAAGAGTCACTGGCCCTTAGCAATAAGGGTTATCCTTAAAACTAAAAGATCCTCGCTAACTTAAGTAAGCACAAAAACTATCAATGGCTAAGAAATAACGTGCAATAAAACTTTAAAGGAATTAAAGAGAGACAAGTAGGAAATAATAATACGAACAAAATCAAAAGAAATTATTTCGTTTCGTTGATGATATATTGTAACAACTCATATTTTTAGGTGTTTGATTAGGTGCTAAATAAAATTTATGGATTAATATATTCTTAAGTGTGGATAAAATCAACTTTTGGGGATATAGAAATGAAACTCGAAGAGCAAATAAAGTGGGTGAAATTTATAACTTGGGAATTATTATTAAAGTGTAAAAAAAATACATGTAAAGAGGAAAGGGAAGAATAAGGAAAAGAGTTTAGAAGGAAAAAAAGGAGAAAGGAAATTAAAATAAGAAAGGAGAAGATGAATAGAAGTCAGTAAAAGGAAAGGAAAGGAAAAAGAAGAGAGAGTAAAGGAAGGAAAAGAAAGAAGGAAGGTTGAAGATCAACTTTTATGGTGTTTTCCGGCGACTTTCCGGCGAGATTTCCGGCAAATAAGTTAGGGAAAAATCTTCACTTAAGTGTAAGTAAGTTTCAGCCCCTAAACTAATTTCTGATTTTGGGATTGTAAGTTTCAAACCCTAACTTTTTCCTTTAATTGTTTATGCATGTTGAGTTTGAGGAAGAAGATGACAATGAAGTCTTGAAAGAGATTGGGTTTGAGTAATGGAGTACTTAAGAAAGTTTGGAAGAATGAATTGGGGTTAAATCAAGGTATTAGAGTATTATCTTTTCATTAAGTTCATTTTAGTAATTGATCCTTTGAGATTAGTGAAATTTGGTACTCAAAACAGTGTTGATAAGTGGTTAAGTTCTTATTATATATGTAACCTAAGTGCATGTGAGATAATTTACTTTGAAAGTATTAGCTCTTAATTTCTTGTAAGAATTTAAACTAGTTTCGTAAAAACCTCTTTTTCGACATCTTTTGGTCATTTTTAGGCAAAATGCTATTTCACAATAGTTGTTCATATCTAAATTTTAATCAAGTTAGGCTCAACAAACGTCTGATTTGGAGTTGTTATAAAGGAGTTATGGCCATTTTAAGTTTCTGCTGAATTTGACATTTTGTTGGACGATTTCACTTCTTGCTAAAAGTTGGGGTGAATTTCCAAATTGTTGATAGAAATGCTTTGCAAAGTGTTTGAAGGACATAATTATAATTTATATTATTTTAAGAGATAAATGAAAATTCAGTCTAGTTCTTGATGGTAAATCATTTACCTTATTTCCTAAACTTTGTTTAACTTACTTGACTTAGATTTTACAAAGTTTAAAATAATAACTTTCAAATAAAGTGTATATATATTTCACTTGAGGAGTGTTGATTTGGTCTTCCTTTTACCACATTGAGTATAACATAATATTTTACAATTATTTACTAATGATATAGTTCCTTATATAAAATCATATATCTCCTCACCAAACTTTAATGATTTTGTTATTCTTTTAACAACTCTTTGAGTAGTAATTGAATGAGCTATATTTATGACAAGTACTTTAATAACTTTGTTGTGTAAGTAAATCCTTATAACTTAAACTTTCAATTTCAAGGCTCGTTAGTTCATAACAACTACTTTTATGAAAATCTTGTTGAAGTTATATTTGTATTGAGAATACGCATACTTCTTAAATAATGAGTTTAATATAAAGAGATTGAAAATATTATGAAGATATTATTTTAGTTTGCGAGTTTGCGGTTAAGTACCACAAGTTCAATGGCATTTCACCCCGTACTGTTATGATCAAAATTGTATTTGAACTAGTTTGTGTATTACAGTTTGGAAAATGGGTTTCTAAACTATTTCAAAGTGTTTAGTTCCAAATAAAATGTGCTTCTATGTCCCTTACTTTTTGTAAAATTTAAAAGGAGTTATATGGTTACAAAATGGGTCATAAGTAGGCTATTTGATTTTCTAGTTTAGATAGGTCGAGTTGAATTGATGAAGGGAATAAGAGGGTATATTGAATAGTTTCTTAAAATGAAAACCATTGATTATTTTCATGATTTACGAGGTTAATCGTGGAGGTTAGTTGAGGATTAGAATCATTATTCGAAGATCGATGGTGGGCTTCCTTAAGGGTAACATAAAATATTGGTTAGTGGTTAAGGTAACTTTTATGTTCAACAAACTTAACTTTTATGCCCGTACTATATTTTTTGTATGAATAAAATACGAATTATGTTGCTAAAGTAAAATTTATTTGTTTATACAATAAACTGTTTGGAACTATGATAGTTCTAACCAAATATATTTTGGAATTATATACAAGACTTATGATTATTGAAGTTTCCTAATAATACAATGATTGAGGAACCCATTGAGGTGATTGTGTTAAAATGTTTATTTGAGGTAACTTTTTTTATCAATTTTTCATAATAGTTTATTAAATCATATCAATGATATTTAGTTTATTTTATATCTCATAATTGAAGTACTACCTCCGTCCCATATTAGTTGCAACAATAGCTTGTGCACATAGTTTTAAGAAGTTGCTAGAGCAGGGTGTAGATTATATTAATTTATTGTAAAAGTTGATGTGATAGAAAGTGATGTGATACTTTTAAGAAGTTGATAGAGTAGGGGAGTAGTATTTTAATGTTTTTCACTTAAATCAATGAATGAGTGGGGTGTATTAGTTGGGCGATATATAATAAAATATTGGTTGGTCCATGCCTAAAATAGAAGTGTTGCAACTAATATGGGACAACCATATATAGAAAGTGTTGTAACTAATATGGGACGGAGGGAGTATTAAAAACCACGTTTTGAGCAAGTTTCAATCATTGTGTTATTTCCCATATACATTTACATTTTTAACAGTTTCATATTATAAGGTTGAAGTAGCTTGATTTCATATTTTGTACCTATCGTTGATTAAGATTTTGTTTAGGAACTCTTTTCTATTCTAATTTGATTACAACTAATTATGAAAGTATGTCTTTAAAAGTTGATATTATAAGCAATCTTTACCAAATTGCTAAAAGAAATGATTTTCAAAGTGTGAGTAAAGATTTGGGTTTATTCAAATGAATATTTCCACGTTCCATTATTATCTTTACGTAGTAGGATTTCATCATTCTCTCCAAAAGTAAAACTTTGGTTTCGATGAAATACTTATGAAATGTTTTAGAAATAGTGTCCTTACAAAAAATTTAGAAATAGTGTCCTTACAAAAATTTTAGAAATAGTATTTCCTATACATTTGAGTTTACTAGAATTATAAAGCTAATAAGAAATGGTGTTATCTTATTATTTTCGCCTAAAGATTCATAAAGCAAATTGAATCAATCTTTAAGTTTCTTTCGAAGTAAATCGTATCAATCTCTACTTTGACAAACTATTGAAAAATAGTTTGAACCAAATGATGGTGTTCCGTCGGAGTCTTGAAAATACTTTATTACATACACATCCTCGCACACCTCAGTGGGTATTACTTTAGACACGTGATGTACCTTCCAAATTTATAAACTACTTACAAAGTGTGAAGTTTATTATGCAATAAAGATTACCATTGAAATAACTACAAAATTATTTGACAATTGGATTATAAGAAATTAAGTGTTTAATGTTATCAATGATAAGTAAGGCAAATGGTTAAATGGGATACAATGAAAGATGCAGATGGCATCTCGGTTCATAATGTTGGAATGAATAATAATGTTAATAAATAAATGCATAAGCGGAAAGAGCCGATACCGAATGGTACGGTATGAACAACAACCTTTGTAGGATGGGTGATCTCCTAATGAACCCTTGCAGGATGGGTGATCTCCTGACGAACCCTTGCAGGATGGGTAATCACCTGACCAAGCCTTGCAGGATGGGTAATCTCCTGGCGAATCCTTGTAGGATGGGTGATCGATCTCCTGGCGAATGAATAATATCGGGACATGGTCTAATGAAGGCTTGCAAGCATAAATAATGAAATGATGGGGCAACGGCCTCCAAAAGTTTAGAGATAGCCGGTTTACCTAAGGAGGAAACTCCTGTCTATTCGTGTTCTCTTTCCGAATATTTATAGAATGAATATTAATAATAAGTTCTACAATATATCTAAATATGTGTTTTGGCGATAAGTTGGCAATAATATACGAATAACAAATATCATTTATCATGAGAGGGTTTGACAATTGTACTTATACAAATTTCTCTGTTGAAATATTTATACACTTATAATACTAATAATTTTAATAGAAGTAACACGTGGTTGCATACGAGGCTTTACTATGTACTAACTAATTATAAAGTTATTCTTGTCCCCAACAGTTCCCAAATACTAATGTTTTTACACTTCGTGATAAATTTTATAAAATAAAATGTTTTGATGGGCTGCAGTAAAGGTTACGAGTTTTCCATACATTTTGGAATTTTTTTTGTTTTGCATATTCTCTTTATTTTACAGATTTGTGTTGGATGTCCGGAATCAAAGCAGGAGTGACTTCATAGTTCGAGTTATATTGGAGATTCTGTTTGTATGATGTTAAGTTGTTTTATATTGGAAATTGGTTTGTATTAATTGAAAATTAATGGTTTGTGAATAAATCATGTTAGTTAAAGTTTCGGTAATTAAGTTGAGCCAATTATGTATTTGGAAAGGCTTATTATGACCATTGTGTTGTGGGCAATGACCCATAGGTCTATGATCAAGGTTTTTAGTTGAGAATCCGTTACAAGTTGGAGTTAAATTATATTTGATTCTTCTAATTAATAAGATATTCATGCTTATGATAGCTAAGCGAGTTGAGCTAGCAGCTCGGAAACGTCGGATTGTTACATATAACTTCCCGTCTTACACAAACTTTTATGGAAAAGAAGTAACAAACAAGCTTAGTTGAGGAAGAAAGAGAGGAATACAGTAATCCTTCTTGCACTCAATGAGATAGTAACAATGGAAGGCTTCAGAACATAGGATGTTCGTGCGAAATAACTACCTAAAACTATGCTAAAGATTCCCTAAGATCGAAGGATAAATTCTGATATTTGTTGTGTTGATGATTGATTGTCCTTTTCGCCTAGTTGAAGCCTCTATTTTATAGCCAATTGGAGAAGTAGTTTACTCATCTTCGAATTTGAATTGTTGTCTACCTTCCCAACTGCTGGGAAAGTTTTGAATTTGGCACCTTAGAATGGGCGCTCCTTGAAGCTTCTAGAGTCTTCATTTCTTTGAGACTCTGGATGACTTTTGGACTTCTTACCATTAAATGTGTTGACATTCTTTGATTGGGTTAACGTAACTTGGGCTTGGGCTAAAAAGAGATGGGCTTTCATAACCCATGGGTCTTAAAGCCCAAAAATTAAAAGTAGCAGTAACAAATGCCCCCCTTATTTGTGAGGTTGATATGCTAAAGACCTTGCAAATCAATACACTTAAAGCTAGTGCAAGATTAATTGGTAAAATATAACTTTCATTGATAGATGGAGAAAGATTACTTAAACTACTGATTCATTCACCCTTGGAAAGGAGAAGATCACTACTATTTTCCATGATAATAATAGTGCGTACAATTAGAAATAGAGTTTCTCATAATAGGAGACTTTACAAACTAGGCAAACTCTAAGAGTCTCTTCAGAAATATGAGATACTTGAGAGGTCAGATTCCAGGTTGAATCCATCCCTCTAGTAGGACATCTGGTAAGATAACCTCTTCTCCTGGACGATGGTTATCTCTGAAGATGAAGTGGTGTCCATGCCATCCTACAGATTTACTGGCTTCTGAGACACGTCCATCACGAGTCATACGAGGGGTCCCTTGATAGAGGCATCCCATATTTTTACCTTCACATTTGCAAGCAAATTTGAGGATATAATCAGGATCATCCAAGTATTTCCCAGGCCTTACGATTGACACATGAGAAGAAGCATATCGGCATATTAACTCCTTTTCAATCTGTTCACTATATCAAGTTGATGATACTTTTGCACAATTAACTTTCCCCAACCTCTACACACAGTGAGTGCACGTTGGCGGGTTGCCTCCATCTTAGGGAAAAGAAGAAGAGAAAGGAGTGAATGATGTGAATTGCCTTTACATACCCCTTCTTAAATAGAGAAAAAGTATAAACCCTTCAACTCCTACTATCACTGAGCACAGACTCTGTATTTATTGCGTTTTATGTGATTTGACAGTTGGGAAGTATATTGCAACACGTCATTTATCTCAACACATTTCTTCGTTTACTTCAAGTAATAATTACAGAAATGTAATCATTTCTTTTCTTGGAAGTTGAAAAGTTAAAGCCAATAGGATTTTTGTCTTAATTTTGTATTAAGAAATCCTTTCAGTTGGCAACTAATGAATTAAACACCAAATTTTCCCGCTTAATTGTGGTAAACCACATTTTCTTTTATTGGGAAAAACAAAACAACGGGTTAGAAGCCACGTCATCTGCCATTCTTTTCAACGGTCCTAAATTACCCCAACGTATATAAATTTTGGGCAAATTGAATTTCCGTTATTTTCTTTTGAACTCTTCTATCAACAAGAAAATATTTTGAGCTCCTTGACTCACATTTTCTCAATTGAAGCTCTAAAATCTCAATTCATGGATTCTCAACGACAATTTCCACCTGTTCCTCCAGTGTGGAGGTAATGTGAATGCTTGAAATCCCCAGAAGCAAAGAAACTTTGTGAGATTACGAGAGACTTTGATTTAGAGTATCGTTGTCAGGTGATGTGACTTTTCAAGAAGTCTGAAAATCTAAATGTATCTGGTAAGTTAGTTTATCTTGGTCCTGCTTTTAGTTTTCATAAGAAGAACAAAGATGCTAGGGATAGGGTATGCCCTAGTTTACAACGATGTATTATGGGTACTTGTAATTTGTGGCCCTGAGTGTTTAATGATGAACCCTTTAAGCTAGAATGACCTACAGCTAGTAAACCTATTAAAGGTTGGGTTCAAGGAATAAATGCCAGAGATTGGTTTGAGAAACTGGCTTCATGCCACTCAAAATGGCAAGAATTGAGGATTATAGCCTTTTGAAAATAGCTACCTACAACACCATTCCATTTGATGGTTTTGTAACCTCTGTTATTCTCTCATTATGGGATCCAATATTTAATTCCCTAGCTATTATGACTGGTTTGTCTCCTTATGGGGCTGAGAAGGATGAACTGCCCATTTTCTATGTATTGCCTAAAGCCAAAGACTTATATTGCTAGGCCTATAGTTTATTTCAACAATTGATGAAGGGTGGATTAGGAAAAACCACTTTGAAGTGTGGTTTTCAATTCATGGTTGATTAGTTTGAACATACAATTAACTGTATTGAGGGGGAGAAGGTGCTTTTATTACCTTTGCCCTTGCTAGGCTGGTGGTGTAACTACCTTGTTTCTTCCTTTAGCTGTCAATATTGTTGCTCAACATACCATATTTAGCATTGGGCCCAGTTGTATTAGATCAGCTTTATAGGAGCTTGTTTAGATGTAGGCAGGCTAGTTTAACCATAAGACTAGATGGGACAATAACTTTAGAGTCTGTGTTTGGACCCATATGGCTGGTAACTGTGTGGTGCTTCATGTATTTTAGACATATGATGTGTCTAAAAATAGAAGAGGAGCTGAGGAGAGAACTGAGTAGGGAGTTGCAAGAGATTACAAATTCTAAAGGTAAGATACCTCTAGAGTCTCTTCAGCATACTAATCCTAAGGATTGTAGTTGTTATGCAGCGGTTGCATTCAACTTACTAGATAATACTCTTGTTAGGGAGCCTCAGACTTAACTAGCTGAGCTGTTGGGGGTTTTGGAGAACACCCAAAGACTTATTGGTCCAATTTGAAGAGTGATGAGCAAGAAACACCAGATACTCTTGAGTGGTATCCATCTGCTCTCCTAGATTGGCTGAAGTGTGAGACTGTTCAAATGCCCTTTTGGAGTTCAGCCTTGTATGCTAGGGAATTAATTGTAGCTGAGCCAAATAATTTTGGGTTTGAGGTATATAACCCTCAACTCATCACACGCCAATTTGGATTTGTACAAGGTCTTGCTATCCCCTTCTACATGACTCATAATAACCCTTGGGAGCAGAGAGGCAGGCATAAAGAGTTGGATGTATATACCAGCAAGTCTCTGAACATCATCAATTTTTGGGTTAAAACCTGGTTCTGGGGTGAGGGAAGATCTTCAGCAGATTACCAACATTGGTGGTCTCTCTGTGCCATCCATCAAAATATTCAGCAAGCTGCTCTAACTAGGTTTAAAGACAGCCTATTTTTGAAAGTCAACACAGGTAAGCTATATTTGCTTATCTTTCTATTTCTGCTTATTTTGTTTAGCAAAAATAATTGATAATCTTTTAACTTTCAGGGAAAAAAGAATGCTTAATTGCAGCTCTATGAGTTTAACTTCTCTTCTCTCACAACCAGGGGTGTCAAAGGACTATCCTTTGGTTATTGATGAGGAAGATGAAGAGTCAGATGCTGGTGGAGCTCCAGTGAGAGACTTCAGTCAAGGCTGCATGGTCGACATGCCTGAAATGGATCCTCACAGAAGAGGTGAAAGGAGGAAGAGATCTCACTGGGGGAGATGTCTTTGGAGTTGGCTGATGGAGGCCATATAAGGAGGAAATTGGATCAGATGTTTGAAACCAAACCTCCATGGTGTACGGAGATGAATCTAGTGGCCACACCTTCTGTGGTCAAACCAAGAGCAGAGACTCCAACTGACAACCTGACTCTAGTTGCATCTTCACAACCTGCTGGTGAAGATTCAGATCCTGATGAAGATCAAATGACCCTTTCTGATATGTTCAAGAAAGGTAAGATTTCCATGCCTGGATTTGACATTATGACATGGTTATCAACTATACTAACTTAATTTTCATATCAGGTTCTACAGGCTCTCAAACACCTGATCCAGTAGCAGCTGGTCTCAAGAATGCTGGAATCAGAAAACAGTGGCCTCTGGCCTTAAAAGAAGGCATAGGCCACCCAGAGTGGAGGTTGCTTCTCCTTCTGGTTCTCCTTCTAATCCTCAGGTTATTTCCAAAGAGGAATTTCTGGAACCAAGGAAGATAGATGTGCCCCCAGCTCTTCAGAGGAGATGGGACAAGGTCACGTAGAATCTACTCCTGGTGGTGAGGGGTCTTCCCCCATGTTATGGAGCCAGGAGAAACAAATGAGGAGAGGGAGAGAGATGCCCCCCATATTGAAGACATGAGGTCAGAACAGAAGAAATAAACTACTTCTCAAGCTGAGCAAGAGCAAGAGCCTGATCAACAACAAGCAGCTTCAGCCATGTTGGATCTAAGTGGTTAGTTTCTCATTATTCTGGTAGAGCTTATCTCTTTTGCACTCTCTTAATTTGGCAATATTTTGATGATAGGGTCATCCATCCATGAGGAGGAAGGAGATGTTCTCAAACAAAGCCCAGAGGATGTCACTTCCAGTAAGGCAGTAGAAGTGGACACTAATGTTCCTGGGACAAGTGTCTTAGATGTTGAAGTTATCTACTTAGAGGTCATGTCTAAGCTAACTGCTCTGCTAAAACCGGATCTCTCAGTGGTGTATTGATATCACGTATTTATATAGACTTTTCTCCCTTATTTACAAGCTAATTTGTGCGTCATTGGAGCTCTTGGAAGCTATTTTTGTGCTAACTATCGTATATAGTTGTGGTTTTGTGTTTTAGTGTTGAATTGCAGGTTTTAGGGAGTTTTCTCCCTATTCCCGAGCCATTTGGAAGCAACCACGGCTTTACGAGATGTTACGAGGCACGTAGGATGAGTCACGGGCTTTATGGGTAGTTTAGGAGGTCCCAAGACCCCTAAACGTGAAGTTCAGAGAGCCAAAGAGTCAAAAAGGAGATTTCCGTACTCTGATCGGGCAAAAATGGCCCGATCGGGCGAAGGAATTATGATCGGGTATAGAAGTTGCGGACCCGATCGGGCGAACGTTGCCCGACCCGATCGGGCGAGGAGCCTTGTCCCCAGGCCCGATCGGGCACCCGCTGCCCGACCCGATCGGGTCCCCTACATTTTTGTTGCTGCTGCTGGGCGTATCAAGATGCAGCGCTGCTGGGCCCTAATGTCTCCAGGCCCGATCGGGTGGTGGCCTCGGGCCCGATCGGGTGGAGCCTATCTTCAGCGTTTCTTGGGCTGTGTTGCTGCGCTGGGCCAAGGGAAGCCAAATAGGTTGATTTGGTATTTGGCCCGATCGGGTGGTAGTCGGCTCGATTGGGTCCTGGGCATTTTATCGCGACTTTTCACCTTTTATTTCCGGTTTTAGTTAATTTGAGGGGGTATTATAAATACCTTTTTCCTCATTATTTTAGGGACATCTTTTATTCTAGTTTAGACTCTAGTTATTTCTCATTGTTCTTAGTCTAATTCAAATACTTTAGATTAGATTAAAGGTGATTGAACCTATTCCGATTTCAATAAAGGTTCCTGCTTTCTGTCAATTGGTATTCTTTCTTACCCTAGTCTCTTTTATTATTCTCAATTGCTTAGTTTATTTATTCAATTATTCATGATGCAATTATTAGGGTTTCATATTAGTTTTGTTGTTGTTAATTCGATTATGAGTGAGTAGTTCTCTTTCTAGGGTGCTAGATAGGAAAGCCATGTTTATACTATGATTGTGATTTAGATTTCTATCAATTTCTAGGGCTTGATTAGGGTGATTGTGATGTGGTTTGTTCTTATTGAGTAATTAATGTCAGTGTACAATTTCATTGATTGCTTGTGGTTAATAGTTGTTTGCACAGATCCGTCTTACGACTAGAGGCCTAGGACACATCAGTAGTTCTGATTACGTTAGTGAACATGCGGCGTATGTTGAACTATGAGCGTTGAGTCTTAACCATAGTTCAACACATGCTCTAATCCCCCGACTCTTGACTTAGGTTTTGATAGTAGTTGACCCTATTAGATTGGTATAAGCATGGTGGACCGACCTAATACCCTAGGTTTTTAGTCTATAGTAAATTCCTCGATCTATCCCGCCTTCTTTAGTTTAATCTTTAGTTCAGTTAATTCTTATCTGATTTCGTCTGAAGTAGGTGATTTGATTGAATATTAATTTAGAAACTCTGTCTCCCTGTGGATTCGACCCTGCTTCCACTAACTACCTTAGTTAGAGGTCCGTAGGTTTATCTTTGAATAGGTGATATGACTAAAACCTATCAAATTTTGGCGCCGTTGCCGGGGAGACGGCTAGTTTTCTAAGTTTTTATTTGATTTTTTGGTCTACTTCTCTGTACCTCATTGGAACTTCATTGTTTCAATAGAGGCACGTTTTACTGCTTCTTTTTGTTTCTTGCGTATGCCCAGGTCTCAAAGAAATGGTTCCCCCATTCCAGCGGACCCGATCTTACTAGGACAATCAGGCGGATTCGAAAGAAAAATCAGAAAGAAAAGCAGTCTGTTCAGTTGAACACCTCTGGAACAGACACCTTGAGTTCAGTTATGTCAAAGTCACTGAAGTCATATGGGGTGCCCAACCCAGATGGTCTATGCCCACCATTGCCGCGGCAAATTTCGAAATTAAGCCTGGACTCATCAGCATGGTCCAGCAAAATCAGTTTGGTGGGCACCCTACAGAAGACCCGGCAAATCATCTGCAACGGTTTCAACAGCTTTGTCGAACCGTCAAACATGCCGGGGTCACTCCAGATCAGCTAAAAGTCATGTTGTTCGAGTTTTCATTGAGAGATAGAGCCCAGAAATGGTTGAACGACGTGAAGGAAACTGAATGGAGTGAGATTTCTGCTGCATTTCTGAGAGAGTATTACCCACCTACTAAAACAGCAGAAATCAGAAACAAGCTAACCACGTTTTCCAAGAGCCTAATGAAACATTACGGGAAGCGTGGGCTAGGTTTAGGGATTTACAGAGAGAGTGTCCACACCACAACATGGACAAATGGTTTTTGACGCAGACATTTTACAATGGTCTGTAGCCTCAGACGAAGAGTATTGTTGATTCGTCTGCAGGAGGAGTTTTTCTGGATAAGGAAGTGGATGTAGGCTACGAGTTTCTATCAAACCTCGCAGCCAATGATCATTCCACTTCCCGAAGCCTCACGCGGAAGGTACTGGAGGTTGATGCCATTGCATTATTGACTTCGCAGATGGCGAAGCTGAGTCAGCAGATTAACACCTTCAATTCCTCTTCCTCAGCAGCACCTCCTTTGAGTATTAATGCTATGTCTGTCGTAGCACCCATTACCTCATCTTACTGCGAGTTATGTGGTGTTCAGGGTCACTTTGGGCATGACTGTCAGTTCAGTCAACTTCAGATGGAGCAGGCAAATGCCTTCCAACAGAGACCACAAAATTTCCAACCTCCACATAACTACCAAAACCCACAAAACCATCACCCTCCACCTCCACAAAACCATCCCAAACCCTCTTACTATATAACCCCACAAAATTTTCAGAGACCCCCATCACAAAACTTCCATAACCACAATAATTCCCAAACTCCACAAAATTTCCCCACCCCACCTCCACAAAACAATAACCCACAAGAGCCTCCCATATCTGAAGTGATGAAGCTGATGTTGAGCATGCAAAAGGCAAATGAGGAGGCACAAAGAGCCCAAGAGCGACAGATGCTAGCTATGCAAAGATCTAATGAGGAGGCACAAAGAGCTCAAGAGAAGCACATCAAACTTCTCGAGGCTCAAGTTGCACAATTAGCAAGCTCTAATGCACAGAGGCAGCAGGGACAATTGCCAGGGCAACCCGTTCAGAGAGAACATGTTAATGTCATCACTCTTCGTAGTGGCATAGCTTATGATGCTCCTCCATTGCCCGCTGATGAGGTTATCCCAACTGCGTGGAAGAATAGGGTGGTAGAGGAAGGAAAAAGGAAGAATTCGACGTCTGAAGTCGATTTGTCTGCAGAAGCGGAACAGACAGGGAAGAAAAAGGAGAAGGTTTCTGAAACGCCTTTTACACCAAGGCTACCTTTTCCTCACAGGATGCAACAATCAAAGGTCGATCAGCAGTTTGGTAAGTTCTTGGCTATGGTCAAGAACCTTGAGGTAACGATTCCATTCACAGATTTAATCACCCAAGTGCCTGTTTATGCCAAATTTCTGAAAGACATGATCACTAAGAAAAGAGACTTTGGTGGGGTAGAATCTGTCGCTCTTACTGAAGAGTTTAGTGCTTTTATCTAAAATAAAACCCCACCAAAGTTAAAAGATACTGGTAGTTTTTCTATACCCTGCCATCTTGGACCTATTTTTATTGACAAGGCTTTATGTGATTTAGGTGCTTCTGTTTCTGTTATGCCATTATCTGTTTTTGAGAAACTGAACATGGGAGCACTTAAATGCACACAAATCACTTTACAGATGGCGGATCGTTCTATAAAATACCCTCTAGGTGTTTTAGAGGACGTTCCTGTTAGGGTTGGGAAATTATATATCCCTGTTGATTTTGTGGTGTTAGATATGGATGAGGATGCCCAGATTTCCATTATTCTGGGTAGGCCATTTTTGTGTACTGCTGGTGCTGTGATTGATGTCAAGTCTGGGTCTTTAACTCTGAGTGTTGGTGATGATAAAGTGATGTTTAAACTAACCAATGCTGTTAAGGCACTTATGCTTGAACAATCTTGTTGCAGGGATGAGGTTTTGGATGAAGTAGGTGTGGAGAAGGTTCCAACTACACCTAAGGTTGCCTCGCCGTATGGAGGCATTATCAATAACATTTGGAGGAGAAATATGTTTGATGAGGGTGGCACTCACTGCCAAACCCCTCCTATTTGAGAGAGGAAGGATTACGGTCGTGCGGGACCTTAATAAACCAGCGCTGTGCGAGAGGCAACTCGTATTTTTCTTTCCCCTTTTCCTTTTCTTTTTATTTTTCTTCCTTTTTGTGAGCGAGAGTGAGGGTACTAACATTGTTTTTCCTCTTAGCACAGTCCTTATCACCTTTTGGCATTGAGGACACTGCCAAGTTCAGCTTGGGGGAGGAGTTCTGTTTGTATTCTCTATCTCTTTTACTGCTTTCTTGGATAGATTTACTGCTTCAAAAAATTCTGAAAAAATCAAAAAAATATGGTTCCATGACTGGTTTAGTTGCCTCCCTGTGCCCCTTGTTGTGCTCTTATTGAAAATGATTTGACTTTGTTTTCTGGATAGCTGGGCATTTGTGATCTTGAGGCTATGATCTGATGTTTGATTGCTATGACTTCGAGCAAAATTTGATTATATTACACCACTTTGTGCTGCATACCTGAATTGGTTAGACTGTGAGGCCTCTATGTAGCCTATTGGATTCATACTATTATCCAGTCTATTCTCGTGTGTTAGTTCCTCTTTAGTGGATTGATCTTGACTTTGACTTCGTACTTGTCTGATATTCGATGACTTCTAGCATTAGCTGTGATAGAGGCGTTCTTTTGTCTGATTCTTGAGCCTCAAAGTGAATTTTTGATATACTTTTATCCTCCTTAGCCCCGCTGAGCCTAATGACTTGTTTCTTGTTACTTAAACCCCTATTATGAGCCCATGGCCTTCATTTCATATTATTTCCAAGCCTAGCTTGGGGGAGCTTTTGTTTGGGTTGAGTTTGAGATTGGTTTCATGGTTTGGTTTGGTTGTTGAGGAATTTAAAAGTGTATTTGTTGTGGTTTGAGAGTGAGGTAAAGAAAAGAAAAAAGCAATTTTGGAGTGGCGTGAATGAAGTTCTGAAAAATGAAATAAAAGTTCAAAAGAATTCGAAGTTCTTTTATTCACGTACGTTCTTAAAGAAAAATTTGCTTCATTGCTTGAAAATAGGGTTTGTTTTGAGCTTGTCATTGATTTATGAGAGTTGGGTCACTTTACGTGGTTTTATGGTGTTGTTGGGAGTTGTGAAGGCCATCTTAGGCCTTGTTTAAATGATTTATGCTCCCCCTTTCTTGGTTTTTCCACCACATTACCCAAAAGTGTCCCCTACCTCTTACCTAAGCCCCATTACAACCCTCTAAAGTCCTCTTGAGCTCGTGTCTGCAGTGTTCATTTGATTGATTTCGAGTCAGTTTGTCAAAGTTAAAGAGTATGTCTGCTAATTGAGTCGACTTGACTAGGATGAGCTTCATTTAACCTTCTTAAACACATGAGAGTGTGAGTGGGAAGGGTATTTATGGCCGGGTTGGTGAGTGCTCGGGCATATTCTTTGCCTGCCACAAAATAGAGAGGAGTGACACCCTTGTGAGAGCCTTTTCAGGACTTGTATGCCTTGTGGATACTTGAGTTTGATAAATTGCTTGAATGATTGGTGGTTGGACGGATTTGATTAGCCAAACTTGAATTATGCTTGTTTGAACGATTCTTAGTCTTGAAAATGTTTTGAGCTTTGATTTGTTTCTATCTGTGGGGTGAGGTAATCTACTCCATGTTCATGTTCTGTTTGCTTGAGGACAAGCAAAGGTTTAGCTTAGGAAAGATTTATGCACTACCTTTTTGTTATAGGTTGCTGCTACCTTCTTTTTTTGTGCTTTCATCTTTTCTAGAGCATCGAGTCTTACCATCTCAGAGTCTAGTGTTTCAATGGACATGGCTTGACCATATTCTTGTGGGGTCATTTCCATTTGTCTTGCAACTCTGGCAGATTTGATGCTCATTTCTGCTGGTTTGATAGGGTCTTGCCCATTCACTAGTTGGAAGGGAGTGACTCCAGTAGCTTCTCTTTTGGAAGTTCTATAAGCCCATAGTGCCAATAAATCATGCCAAGTTCTGGGATTGACCCTGATGATCTTTGAAATCCCTGTTGCTATGATCTTATTTGTAGATTCTGCTTGGCCATTAACTTGTGCATAATATGGAGTTGAGTGTAATTTCTATATAGAGTACCTCTGCAAGAAGTTATCAAACTCTGGATTCCTGAATACAATAGCTTGATCCACTCTGATAGACTATAGGATTCCAAATTTTATGAAGATATTTTCTTCCAAGAAACTAATCACAGTTTTTGTAGTTATGGCCTTAAAAGCTTGAGCTTCTACCCACTTTGTAAAGTAGTTAGTCATTATTAAGATGTGAGGATGTCCAGCAGATGATGCTGGATGGATAATACTAATTGCATCCATCGCCCAGCCTCTAAATGGCCAAGTCTTTATGTTGGATTTTAGTTCAGAGGCTGGTGCTCTGCTTATTGGTCCAAAAAGATGGCATTGCTTGCATCCTTTAGCATAAGCTATGCAATCTTTGTGAATAGAAGGCCAAAAGAATCCATGTCTATGGATTATCCATCTCATTTTTAAACCATTCTGGTGAGCCCCACAAAGTCCTTGATGTACTTCAGAGCTTCACCTGCATCTATGCATTTCAATAGTAGACCTTCAAGAGCTCTCCTGTAAAGTTCTCCATTTTCTAAGAAATATTTAGTAGAAGCCATCTTGACTTTGATAGGAGTTTTCTTCCCCATGGGATCATTCAAATAATATATGATCTCTGTTCTCCAGTCCTGTTCAGTGTTCAGGACATCAATCTTACAGATTTCCCACAGTGTTGTGTTTTCCACTATGGAATTCAGAGACTCTAGGCTTCGTTTTCCTATTCTGATTGTCTTATCATCGCCTAATAGGTTGCCATAGGATGAAGCTTGTTCGCTAAGAAACCAGATGTCTGATTTTCCTCACTAGGTACATGCATGAACTCTACTTCAACTAGTTCTTTAACCAATTCATGGACTCTAGCGCCACATTTGATTGCAACTGGGGAAATACTTTTGGAGTCACCTTTAATCTAGTTGATCACTAATTGAGAGTCTCCAAACACCTTGACCTTCTGTGCTTTGAGCTCCACTAAGACTTCTAACCATATTATCAAAGCTTCATATTCAGCTCTATTGTTAGTACATGCACCTTCTAAGGTGACTGCAAGTTTAGTGGTTACACCTTGGGGAGATTCCATGACAATCCCAGCCCCTGATATATCCCTAGTATAAGAGCCATCAAAGTGCATGATCCAAGGAGGTTGGCTTGGTTGCTCGATTCCTACCTCACAACATGGATGAGTGGCCAAAAAGTCAGGCAGAGACTGACCCTTGACAACTTTTTGAGGAACAAACAACAACTCAAACTGTAAGAGGTGTAAACTCCACTTACTCAATCGTCCCTTAAGAATGGGTTGAGAAAGCATGTGTTTCATTACATCTGCAGGAGAAGCTACTTCGATGGTGAATGCCATGAAATGGTGGATCAACTTAATAGATGTATCATATAGGAAAAGACACCATTTTTCCGCATTAGTGTATCTTTTCTTAGTATCATGTCGAATCCTACTAAGAAAAATACAGCTTGTCCTGACCCTTTTCATTCTCTTGGGTCAGAAAACTCCCTATAGAGTTTGTAGCTGCAGACAAATAGAGTCTCAAAGGTTTGCCATTCTGTTTAGGAGGATTTAAGACTGGTGGGTTTACCAAACAATGTTTTATTTGGTTAAATGCTTCTTAATGTTGTTTGTCCCATTTAAAATCAGATTCAGTCTTTATTTTTATCAGGGGTGAGAAGACCTTAGTCTTTCCAGCTAAATTCGAAATAAACCTTCTGACATAATTGATCTGCCCCAAGGATCTTTGCAGTTCTTTCTTGTTTTGGGGAGGTTGAGCTGCTAATACAGCTTTAGCCTTATTTTGATCAATTTCCATTCCATGTTTACGAATCAAGAAACCCAAAAAGTTACTTGCTTTAACTCCAAAGGCACATTTTAAAGGATTCATCTTTAGGTTGAACTTTCTCATTCTTTCATAAGATCTTTCAAGGTGCTCTTTATGAGAAGATAAATCATGAGACTTTACCAGAATATCATCAATAGATACTTCCATAATCTTACCAATCATATCCTCGAAAATGAGGTTCATTGTTCTTTTGGTAGGTTGCTCCAACATCTTTTAGACCAAATGGCATAGCTAACCATTCATACATGCCTAGGGAACCTAGACATCTAAAGATCGTTTTGTGGCGGTCTACTTAAGCTATTATCAATTGATGGTACCCTGCATATCCATCCAAAGAGGAGATATACTCATATCTAGAGGCTGCATCAATTAACATATCTGCCACAGGCATAGAATACTAATCTTTTGGAGTAGCTTTGTTAAGATCTTTGTAATCAATACAGACTCTCACTTTGTCGTTTTTCTTAATCATTGACATTATACTCGCTATCCATTCAGCATACTTAATTAGTCTAATGAATCCTGCTTGTAAAAGTTTCTCTATCTCTTCTTCTACCTTTAAGATTATATCAGGAGCTAGCCTTCTGGGATTTTGTGCAACAGTCATATGTCCTTCTTTAATAGGTAACTCATGCTTAGCAATTGAAGGGTCAATGACAGGCATTTCATGATGTTCCCATGCAAAACAATCTTTATATTTATGTAATATATTGATTATATCTTGCTTATCTTCTTGGGGTAACAACTTACTGATATAGGTATTCCTAGGTTTTTCTTTAGTTCCTAGATTTACCTCTTCTAGAGGATCATGGACTTCTTGTCTTATGTCCTCACTTTTGGCCCAAACTCTAGTTTCTTCTTCTACTAGTGGTTCAGACTCTGCATTACAAGGCGATAAGTATGCATTCTGTTGTTGTAACTTATTCATATATTGTTCTAAAAGAAAAGACTTCATATAATGGTTAACCGTAGGTGTATACACTTCAATTTCATTACTTGGTGTACTAAGCATTACAACCTTTTTATAAGAGGTAACTAAATGCAAAGAACCTACTGTACTGATCCTAAAGACTAATAATGGGAGCTTGGTACTCCATAATAGCCTACTCTTGTGGGAAAGCTTCTGTAACATCTTCCACTTAATCTGGTTGACGTTGTCATTCTCCATGATTTCCTCTAGGACTACTGTGGAACCTTTGGAATCTTTGAGAAAACTTCTGTATCATCTTCTAATTCTTCAATTAGAACTGCTTCTGGTCCTGCAGTGTCTAACAAAACTTTCGTGTCAGGCTGTAATGCCACTTCTATGCTGATAGATGGGGAAGATCCCAAAAGTGTCCTGGGAAAACCAGAAATGGGAAAGATTGAGTGAACTTCCTCATAAGCTTTAACAACTTCAAAAGATTTACCATTCCATAATACTAAAAATTGGTGTAGAGAAGAGGGGATAGCATAATTAAAATGAATCCAATCTCTGAAGATCAAATGTAATTACCTAGGATGGCATTATAAGATGTAGGTCCATCTACAATGAAAAATCCACTCTAGGTGGATCTTGTCCCAACCTTAGTTCTGATTATCACCATACCTTCAGTCTCCTCAGAAGAGGCCGAGAAACCTGATACAGTCATCTTAATATTCTAAAGATCAGCCTTGGTCTTTCCTATTTTGTGTAATACAGAAAGTGGCATGATATTAATAGTAGCTCCTGTGTCTACCAAAACTTTACCTATCTTAGTACCTTCGAAATTCAGCAGTTAGATATAAGGCTTTCATGTGTTTATTGTCTACTTGAGGACATTTAAACATCATATCCATAATCATCTTTTCTTGTTTCTGACTCAAAGAATTTGCATTAGGAGGATGGTTACTCTCGTACGATTTAAAAGAGTGGAAATATTCTGATTGGAGTTTGTAGTAAACTTACCACTGTTCAGAGGATTTTCTGTTTCATCCTTCTCTATAGGTAGAGTTAGATCAGCTTTGAATTCTGAAGGTAGTATAATGACATTACATTCACTTACGAGAGGTAACTAATCCAGATCCTCTAAGTTGAAGATACCTGAGTCATCATCATCTCCTAACTCCAGATCTGCATCTGTTACCAGAAGTTCAAGTCATCTTCAGAATCTGTGTGAGACATCAGAGTCTCAAAGTCAGAGACTTTAGTAACTTCAGACTTAAATTTTGGAGGAATCCTATCAAATATGACCTGTTTACAGTGGCGGAGCTACATGTGGGCACCCTGGTTCAAGTGCACCAGGATAAAATTTTCAAAAAAAAAAAAAAAGTTCAAAAAAAAAAAAACGCGTCTGACTCCTGCACTCCTCTCTCCCTTTTCGCCCTAACTCTCAAACTCTCTCACGAACGCTCCTTCCTTTCAATCCGCAGACCGCAGTCACCTCCCTCTGACCTCCGACGGAAGACCGGCGACGGCTCGTCGTTTACCACCGTCGACTTGCGGGCCTACGGCATCGTCTTTGTCTCGTTGAGGCTTTGGACTGGGCGAAGTGCATCGCAGTCCTGAGGCTATGGAGTTGAGCTGTTGCGGCGAAGTGCATCGAGCCATCGTGCCCATCGACGAGACGATTCAGTCGAGAGACGACGACGACTCACCGGCGCACCGGCCACCCCTGAACGACGTCGTGAAGATAAGTTACTGAGGTAAATAAGTTAGCTTTATATCTTATTTTTGCTCTAAATTACTTCAAATTAGGTTTTAGATTTTCTCTAAATTGCTTTAATTTACTCGAAATTCATGTGGATTTACTCTAAATTGATTATTTAGATTGAGAAAACTTGTAGTCATTGTAGAAAATTATTTGTAGTCTTTGAAATTAGGTTATATATTGCTCTAAATTGCTATTCAAATACAAAGTGAAAATAATTTGATTTTAAAAGATCAAATAGTTGATTTGATTATATGAAAGAACAATTATGATAGAAAGGAAAATAGTTAGATTGAAAATGTTGTTTAACAACATCAATTGTGTTGATTAGTGATTGAAAATGATGTTTTACAACATCTAATGTGTTGATTAGTTCATAATTGTCTCTTGTTAGATATTAATCATATTATATATGTTAGATATTAATTTGGATTTCAAATTGTGCTTAATGATTATCACTATTTGTAAGAGTTTTGATGTGATTGCTTGATTTAGTTCATAATTCTCTCTTGTTAGATATTAATCATATTCTATATGCTTGATTTACTTTTGGAATGAAATTTGTTAGAGAGTTTGTTTGAGAGAAAAATTTGATATCGATATGTGAACGACGATTGATAGTGGTGCACTACCATCCGGAAAATCCTGGATCCGCCCCTGCCTGTTTAGCATCAGGCCTATCTTCAGTATTATCACTCTCTTCTTCCCTGCCTCTTTTCAACTTTTTGTGATCATTCCTAGTTGGTGACTGAGGTTCCTTATCAGCAGTGAGCTTTGTGAGTGGTAACATCTCTGCTTTTGAGACACCTACATTTAAAGTCTGTTCTTCAACTCGAATGTGAGCTACCTGAGCTTCTTCCTGTGCTATCATGGCTAATTGTGCCCTGTATGTAGCACCTTTCTTTTTTGATTCAGTCTTAGATCCATTAGAGTGACCATTGGAACTACTATCTGCGAATTCAGGTGTTGTTGAGCCATAGGTTTTGTTTTTAGCAATGAATGGGGTAGCATAGTTTCTCGTTGGTGGGAACTGACCTTCAGGTCGTCCTCCCCTTCCCATCTTAGGTGGATACATAGGATATGGGGCCCGGTTAGGACCTCTGCTCCTTTTAGAGTAAGGAGGAGGTTTCTGGTAAGATGGTACCCAATTAGGATCATTGGGCATTAGCTGATTCTTGATTAATTCAAAATGTAGCATATCTAAGCAAGTGCCACACATATATTCTCTCAAACTTTTGAGGTTAGCAATAACTGACGGACTTTCGAGTACTTCCTTACAGGTTTATTGAGCTCCATTTTGATTAATTTGCCAATGACAGAAGATTTGGGAGCTTGAACAATCTCCTCATGTTAAATTTGTTCTCCCGGGATTGGTGATGCTAGAGCCTCTTTTTTCTGAGACTCCCTTTGTTTTGCTAGTTGGAATTCAAACTCTTCCATCTTAAGGGCTTTGGCTTCCCTATCAATGATGGTAGTCCTTCCCTTTTTAATCTGTTTCAGAAGAATTCCTTTGAAGGAGTTGCAGTGATCAGTGGTATGACCTGAATTGACGTGATATCTACACACATCTTCATCATCATCACGCCACTTTGGCATGATCAGAATGCCTTCCTCAATAAGTCTGTTGAACACCTGATTCGCTGTAGTAGTATTATGCTAATTTTCCAGCACATCCAAGGTAATGTCATCAAAATCAACAAAATTACATTCTAATTGATAAGGTTCAGCTTCCTTAATCACATTAGCATCAACTTCATCAGCAAAGAAAATGAGTTTTTTATCTATAGCATCCTGGACTTTTTTTTGGAACACTATGCAATCATTTGTATCATGAGTAATTGCATCGTGGTAATTACAATATTTCTTTCCTTTTAATTCTTCAGCAAATCTTACTCTACGTTTGTCATTAATTTTCATTTTCTTATTGTCTAAGAACCAATCAAAAAGAGAATCGGATTTGGATAGATCAAAGTCATAATCTCTTTTTTGTCCACATTTCATGTCCCTGGCTGATGTAGATTTCATTCTTTCTAGGCTAGGGCATTTATAAGAAGCAGTTTGTATGAATTCTGCTACCTTCACATCAGCCTCTCTAAGTCCAATGTCAACTTTATCGAATTTTATATCAGTATCTTCATTAACAACAAAAGCTTGGTGTTTAAGCTTACTATCATCTTGTAAGATTTATTCAAATATACGGGCTTGGTGGGCTAACTCTCCAAAGTCTGTGAAATGGGAGTCACAGAACTTCTTCCTATATATTCATGACCTAGATCATCTTGTGCCATTTGGAGAACTTTCATTTCTGGAACATTAGTATGACACTTCAATTTAGCATTCTTAAATCGTTCTAACTAATCGCTCACAGGGTCTCCTAGAGCTTGAGTAATCCTTGAGAATTGGCTTAGAGTGACTTTAGTTTGTCTTCTGCCAAAGTGATTAATGAACTGATTTTTCATTTCTTGACATTCAAGTATGGACCCTAGTGTCAGATGCATATACTAGTCATAAGCCACATAAGAAAGTGAGGTTGCAACGAGTCTCAACCTCAAGTATTCACATTCCCCAAAATCCCTACTATATTGAGAGTTGAATCTTGTAAATTTTCTTGGGCGGAGTTCCCATCATTACCAGAGAATAGGATAAAGGGACTGGAAGGAGTTCTGAGCAGAGGATAAGCTTTATCTATCCATTCAGGATACGGACTTAGGTCTTGTCTTTGTCTCCTACCTATCTGTTCATCTAACATAGCCTAAACTTGAGCCATCGTCACAATCTGATATCCTTGTTAACCTCTTGGGTTGCCCATAAATGGTTGAGCCCTGGAAGGTGGGTACTGGTAATCTAGATCATCATATGGTTCGTGTGCAGTATGTACCATGGGAGACAAACCCCTTCTATGATTAGGACGTACTGAGAATTGTTGTCTTTGTAGGTTATGTTGGTAAGCAGGCTGAGGACGATTACTGCACATTACGCATAGTTGGGTGAAATGCATCAGCAGCAGTACCATCTTGGTAGCCATAGTTAGGTTGGTAAGGGATGTAATCTCGTCGATTACTTCTGACTCCCTGACCAACATTGTGTGGAAGTTCTTCATTTTGGTTGAAAACTTCATATTCAGACCTCATTTCTGTATGAACCGTTCTAAGTGGTTGGACATCAGTGCAATTGATCCAGCTTATCTCAGCCCCCGTTCCTAAATGTTCAACCCTCCTAGATTGGTTTCTGCCACCTCGTAAATCGCCTAGGGTAGGATTATTCCTAGTTTGGCGCTGGGCGGAAGTTTGTGGATAAGTAATTCTCAAGACCGGATTAAAAGGTTCTCCTCGTGTGTGGGAGTTAACTTATTGGATCTATTAGGATCTATACTTTGTTCTATGGCCTGTAGGAGTTGGTCATTCAGAGTCTTGTGTCTGTCCACTAGTGGTTCTAGCCGACGTACAACTTCTTCGGCTACCTGTCTAGATAAAGCCACGTCAGTGGCACTGAGAGTCTCTTGAATTTCAAGGATAATTCTATCTACCTGGGCCGTCATAGCATCTCTAGAGTCTTCTATCATATTTTTGGTAATATTTATATGGACTCTAGCAGACTCTTGAGCAAGGGCTCTATATTGAGAATCAAATTGATGTTTATGGCTTTCTCTAGCCTCAATTACGAGTTCCCTCTTGGTCTCAACATATCTGGAATGCATTTGATTCAAACAAACACGGATTGCACTAGACAAACTTGTGGCCCTTAGAGGAACATTGTCAGTTCCATCTTCGGCTCTAATTGAGAAACTATCATCCTCAGGCTGAGTAGAATTAAGTTGTTCTATCAGGGGTGCTTCTTCTATCCTGTTATATGAATATTCAGAATTGGATCCCTCAATCCTTTCTTTAGGGTTGTTAGGATGAGATCGAGCGGATTCTGGTGTTCCTTTTGTGAAAAATCATTCACCATAAGCCTTCTAGTTCATCCTTCTTTCGAAAGATCCATTTGCAAAAAAGTGCTCTAATGCCTTTTGGCAAGTTAACCAATACCTAAGTGTCATTCTTGTCCAATGAGCTCATTTCATTACTCATTACTTGCTCCCACTAGGGTGTGCAAAAAAAATCGATATCACATCCGATCCGAAAAACCGACTATCAGAGCCAAAATTTCAAATATCTAATCCGATTATTGATTTCAGATCGGATATCCAGTTTCAAAACCGTATAATTGCATCGGATATGGATAGTAAATTGAGGATTCGAATAATTCAAATATCCGTTTTTTTAGTTTTAGCTTGAAATTTCATTTCATTTTACCAATTTCATGGTCATTGTTCCGCTATTTGCTATTGATCCTTCCATCCCCCTCTCCCTCTCTCTTTTCCCTCTTCTCATTCCTATTTCTTCTGTTCCTATTGTTGGTGCAAAAAATGGTTTTGAAAGTGGTAGTAACACCTATCCTTTTCTTTTTGCTCATATCCTAAACAACCATTTTTATTCATTGAATGAACACTTGATTTCTGAAAAATCTCTATTGGTTAACTCAAATCTTCGGTGTTCACGGAAATCAGCAAAGATGAGTCACTAATCATAGTTGAATCGCAATGTTAGAGCTTCAGTGAGGTACTAACAACTAACAAGTGAGATTTTAAAAGTATCTTTAGAATTCACATTTTCTTAGTTTAATACACATATTGAACGAAATTTTGGTGTTAGAGAACAAATTTGTGTGAAAATCATTGTTGATTAATCTTCGTTGTTCAGAGAAATCAGAGAAGAGGAAGTGTCATTCAAAGGTTAATCGCAATTTTGGTTTTTGAGAAATAGTTTGAGGAAATACATCATTTTCTTAGTTGGATCGCTGTGAATATGTGTTGTAACTCAAAAATTGAATGCAATTTCAATATATGAATCAGATTTCTATTCTTAATGAAATGCAGTAGTTTTTAGAATAGGAGGAAGTAGTTTTTAGATGCATTACCATTGCATTTAGAACTTATTTTAAAGCATTAAGGTGCATAATGTCATGAATTATTTAAGTTGTACTTTACTACTCCCCTTTTGTGTGTATCGATGACTTTCAGGTTATTTTGATACAAATTGTCATGATTATCAAGGATCTATCCTATTAATCATTGAGGATGAAGGTAGCTTGCACAAGATTCACAATGCACAAGGCTGAAGGTAGCTTGCACAAGAAGTTAATAAAAGAAGTGCCAAAACTGATACACATTCACTATTTTCATCATAAATTTTTATAGAAAATTTATAATCAAGAAAATCTAATTGGGTTGGATTCTAGCCTTCAAGAGCTTTCCAATGATAGGTCACACGTCCCAATCGGACTTCTGGTTTGAGAGATATGGCCTTCGCCAGTTGACGCCGTTTTGCCAGTCCGTCCGCCTGTCTGCCCGGGCATGAAGGCCTGATAGCTTTTTTTCTCCCTTTTCTAGATTTTTCTAAGTTTTTTCCACCAGGGCACGGGGCGAGGGTGTCCGGTCGGGCGTGTTCGCCCGACCGGCCGGGCTATTCTTCTGGAGAACGTTTTTCTTCGTTTTTTAAGTAGGTTTAATCTTATATCTATAACTAAGATGTAATTTTGGATTGAAGATCACTTTTAGCTTATTTTAGTTTCGATAAACTCTTAGTTTTCTCTCTACATCTAATTTACACATACTTTGAAGATTATTTCAAGTTTAATTCAAGTTCTTGCCTTTCCCTTCATTTGGTAATTGTTTCTTCTATTGTTCTTTATTGCTTTCAAGTACTTTCTCTTTTTTTTATTAGATGCTTCAAAGTATGAATCTTTCAATAGTTATTGCTTTTATTACTTTTGTCATGATTGAGTAAATTCCTTTCCTAGGGTTCTAGGGAGGGAAGTCATGTGTATACCTTGATATGATTTAAATGATTTTATAGTTCTTAGGTTGTGATTAGAGAAATATTGTGTGATTTGTTCCTATTCAATGGTATATGTTATTGCGCACTTTCATGAATTACGTTTGGTAAAATTAGTTTGACCCGTTCGTAGGCTTACTTTTAGAGGCTTAGAACACACTATTATTTCTGATTATGTGAACGATCGTACGGCATATGTTGAATTATGAGCTTTATGACCCGATCATAGGCTTAACACCTGCTCTTATTGCTCGACTCTCGACCTAGGTATGTTTAGTCATTTGAACCCCTTTGATTGGTATAAGCATGGTGGACCGAACTAATACCCTAGCCTTTTTAATATTTGATAAATCCTTGATTTAAATCTGCTTTCATTAGTTTAGTAGTAGTTCAACTGTTTTCTCCCTGATTTTGTCTGAAGTAGTTGTTTAATTTAATATTAACCATGAAAACCTGTCTCCCTGTGGATTCGACCGGTTAACAACAAACACCGTGCACTTGCTGTTTATATATAAAAAACATCAATAAAAAATTACATGCAACTACCAAGCAGCAAAAGGACATAATTACCATCCAACCACTAGAATTTTCATTATTTTTCCAGAAACAAGGTTTGTCACTCATACAAATTCAGATTCGGATAATTCGGATATCGGTCAGAAAATCTGGATATCTGGAACTTCGATTAACCGGATTATTCAGATCGGATTCGGATATAAATTTTCATTGATATCAGGTTTTGCACACCGCTAACTCCCAATTCAACGAATCACTCAACTTCATTGCTTCAACATAACATTCTAGCTCACCAGAATCCATGAACAACATAAAGTTTGTCGGTGGAGAAAACATCTTTGTTGGTCTTGTGATCCTGACGACCTCCTCATCGGTGGAGGTGTACTCGACTCCCCTTCGCTCACCTTGAACTTCACCTTCTTCCGCCACAAAATTGTCATCTTCATCTCATCCACTAGAAGCCGGATCCTCTGGAGCTTTGACAACTATTTGAGGAGATGATTGTGGAATTGGCACATTATGATCATTCTCTTATTCTCTTACACCACTTCAAACATTTCCTTCTAACTCAATAAATTCTATGTCACTCTCAATGGACTCTTTTTCAACGGACCTCCCACCAAACTTAACCTTATACAAGGAACTCTCATCAAATGTGATATCACAATGCCTAACAACCTCCCGATTATTAGAATTCCATACTCTATAACCATATTTCTCATCAGCATACCCGATGAAGAAGCATTTCATGGGCTTTTGATAAAGGTCTTCAAGTGTGAACAAGAGATCTCCTTACCACTCCACTCTCCCTCCGGAATCTTGAAACCGCAGAGAACCTAAGATCAACGGTTTATCCAATATGTCGTTGTATTAACGGCATCCGCCCAAAAGCACTTTGGGAGACCCGCATGCCCACCTTACTCTTTCAAGAAGTGTTCTATTCATCCACTCCATGACCTTACTTTGATGAGGTTTTGCGGGAAACTCCTCACCAAAACAATGTCATTCTCCTTATAAATTTTTTTTAAGCTTTCAACTCATACTTTCCTCCATTGTCGGGCTTGATGCTCTTGGTCTTCATCTCCGAAGCATGATTAACCCCTGCCTTCCAAATCTTGAACTTCACATTCACCTCCGACTTGCATGAAATACACTCATACTTTTCGGGTTGAGTCATTAATGAATGTGACAAAGTAGTGAGAATCACCAAGGGACTTGATGGGGTATGGGCCCCAAACATCCGTGTGCACAAGTTTCAGCTTCTCTTTCTTCAAGGGTCGAAGAACTTGCATCATCATTGCTCTTTTAATTCAAGCCTCCCTTCTATTTGGAATTTTCGACATTCCCTCTTGGTATGTCCTTTCACACTGCAAACCCAACACACAACATTTGTCTTCCCTCTCGATTTATTACTCCTTCCTTTACTCTTTGATCTCCCTCTTGAGATCGCTTTTTGTTGTCTCCACCGTCCCCTACATTCGGTAGAATAAGCACGACACAACAATTCACCGGACTTCTGTCTTCTCAAACTCTCACTCAAGATTAGGTCCCCTCACAACATCATTCTCAAACTTCTCCAAGAGTTGTAATGACAGCAACAACAGTATTCCATGATCTCGACAACGACAATAGAATCAAGGCCTTCACCTCATCCTCAAACTTTATCTCAACCGAAGATACTTGCGAAATAATCGAGTTTAATTCATTTATGTGTTATGGAGAGGAAGTACCATCATTCATCTCAAGCTCAAATAATCGACGCATCATGAACACTTTGTTCATAGCCGAGGGCTTCTCATACATGTTCGACAACGTTTGTAACAACCCCACCGTCGTTGTTTTACCCTTGACATTGTAAGCAATACTCCTAAACAATGTCAACTTTATCACTCTAAGTGGTTGTTTATCTAATACTCTCCAATCTTTCTTCTTTATAGTATCCGATCTCTTACCATTAAGAGCTAGGTAGATAAAGACCCTTTTGATATATATATATAGTCCTTATTTACATCTTCCAAAACCCAAAGTCTTTCCTATCGAAGTTTTGAAGACCAATTTTATTTTGGTAAAGTGATTAAACAAAATTAGAAGAATTACATAATTTTCGATCAATTTCTCAGCAATCAGCATCCTTCCATTATAATTAGTGATATCCTCAAATTTGGAAGCCCATTTTCACCATTAGATCAACAACAACACTCATCTTCAAAGAATAAATTTTTTTTACTATTAATTGTCAGTGCCTTAGCTAAGAAAACCAAAGCAAAACTTATTTAATTGTATAAGTCAACATTCCTAAACTTAAGCAAAAATGAAAGAATTATGATCAATTCATCAGTTAGAAGAAATTTTTTTGCAGCATTTGTAAAATCAACACTCTTGGCGGACATTCGAAGCCACGGCCCGAGCCCAGAATTTAATCTGACTCTTCATATCTTCACTTGATGAAGCCTTCTGATCATCCCATTTGAGAGCAGGAGGTGCTGATAAAGGAGATGATGGTTTTTGCCATGACTCTGAAAGATAAGGCCTTCTCACTTTACCAATATGGTCAACATGGTTACTATCAAGGCTAGCTCTTCTTTGTAAAGCAGGTAGTATCTGTGTCACATTTGGGCTTAAGTCTTTGTTATCAAATGAGAAGCCTAGGTCCTTAAAACCTTGTAGTTCTTCGACTTCTAGATCGGTTAAACTCTTCTGTGATTGGCTCTTGTCGAGTTTTTGTGGCTTGGTTTGGGTTATGCTTGGCGGCTCCAGCTTACGATGTGCACGGTTCTTGGAGTTGCTTGTACTCTGCTTATTGCTCTGCAAATACATAGAATTTGACAAGTTCCAATGTTGATTAAATCAATGCTCAAAATCAATGAAATGTACTTGTTGTGACATTATTACTGTCATGTAGTGAAGGTTCTTATTGACTAAACAAAAGCTTTAGAGAGACAATATATAATGTATATGGAAGTGCGTGTTGTAAAATTATGCCTTTTGATAAGCACTACTAGATGACCGTAAATTAATGAAATCACACGTAACATGGAACAAGAATCCGCTATTCATTATCATGATAATAAAACTCATCTACATATAATTCTCACTCAATATTACCTCTAAAGTAGTAATGGATAGTAGTGGAATATTGTGAAGAATATCAGATGCACAAACATTACCTTAGACATTGAACTCATATCTTAGATACAAATACAAATAAATATTCTTATTTTTCGCACTGAAAGTAATTATAGCCCATCTACCAAATGGGTTAGGAGGGTCAACCAAGCATTTCACCAAGCATATTAGGCAGCTGTGATCATGATAATTTATCTTTTTAATCATGGTTCAAGTTTATGCACATAAGTTATGGAACCATCAAACTTTACATTGGTGTTAAAATATTGATTAACAATACTCAAGTGACAGAAACATTAGTTGACTGATGAGATGGAGAAATTAATAATGAACTCCATACCTTAGAAGAATTGCATTTAGGAGGCAACAACAAGGAAGAGTCAATGGATGCTCTTCTAGTAAGTTTGGCCATTGCAATAGGACCCTTCTCCGGCAACTTAACCGACGAGTCTACGGACTCTCGACGAGTCAAATTTCGAACTCCAGCCTCATTTTGCACGTTGGGTGCAATGATTAAAGCCTCTTTTCCCCCTAGAAGGCGGCAAAGACGGCGTCCGATCCAACCTTCTTCTAGGCATAGGCATTGGCATTGGCATAGGCATAGCTTGCCTTATCAAATCACCCATCCTTGGCTCATCATCTTCCTCTTCTTCTTCTTCTTCTTCTTCTTCTTCATTTAGTTGATATTTTTTATCTCTTCCAAAGCAAAGTGGAAGAGAAGGAGTTCTAAGTAGACTGCTCATAATTGAAGGGTGTTGAGAGACCAAAGTATCTTCCTTAGAGCTTGAGGAAGAACAAGGATCAGAGTTACACCTTACCATAATCTTTGATGTACTTGATGTGTTTAATAAGGTGTTTCCAAAGAACCAGCCGTCTTCAAACAGGTTACTAACATGCCCATTATTGTACTCTCCCATGGCCTATATGACTTGAATGTATGTATATGTGATAGTGTTAGCTCAACCAATCTAAGCTATCAAAGACTTTTGCGCACCAAGAAAAATTAAACACGGTTTTACACATATATCCCCACATGGGCGATCCAAGATTTTCTGATCTAAGTTATATTTATGATGTTTGATACATTAATAACATTGATAGTTGTGAATGGACTGACTTGGGTTGGCCATGTGGTCTTGGCAATCATATGATATAATATAAGGTCACTAATTTTTGTACTATATCTTTTTTTATACACCCCTAGACCCCTTGACCCCCCTGGGACAGTTAGCATCATTTGCAAGAAATCAATGTTAAACTGTATCAATCATATTTATTGTAGTTTTTTATTTGACCGGTTAATTTTTGTTATTATCTTGTGAGTAAAAGGAGTTTGTATGTTGTAATGTCTTAAATTTATCATTTGCCCTGTTATCTAACATTTTGAATTATTAAGTACGCGAGCCTCTTGTTTTCAGCTTTTTCTTTTAGGGTATTAAGACAGCTCTGTTTGTTTTGGTGGAAAACCATTTTCTTGGAAAATGATTTTCCTCCATCTTCCATTTTTCTTTGTTTGTTTTGGTAGGGGATGGAAAATAATTTTCCTAAAGGTGGAAAGTGCTCTTAGAAAAGGAAAACCAATTTCATTTTGCAAACAAGGTATGCCACATTTTCCTCTCCACTCCTTACTACTCTTGATTCTCTCCTTCTCATATTTCCTTCTCTTTTGCTTTATTTACCTTTTCTCTCTAAGTTTTCCTCTACTCAAACAAACAAAGGAAAAGTTTTTCTAAAATGATATTTTCCATTGAATATTGTTTTCCATGAAAATTGTTTTCCATTAAAACAAACGGACCCTAATGTCGTGTTCAGTTGTAAGCTTTTAGATAACCTTTTATCGGATTGAAACCATATTAGAGATTCGGCAATCCCATAAGTTGATTTTAGTGTTTTCATGAGCGGATTGAAGAGAATAAGTTGATTTTGAAATAACTTCCAATATGAGCAATTTCAAAGAGAGGATTAAAATTTAATCTTATCATGTTGTTTTAGTTCAAAATAACAAGCAACAATCAACTATCAGTTAATTTAGCAAACACTTTATTACAACAAGTTAATAGTCAACTCAACTAACACAATCAGTGATCAATTCAGTTCATGAAATAAACTATCAGCTAATATCTATCTGCTAAGTACCAAACAAGACCTAAATTATATTAAATAAAACAACTATCCATACTAATTTTTAGTTTTAAATTATAATGGTTTAGTTGATAGTATATATTAGTATCAAACTACCAATCAAGCCATACTTTGTGCCACTCACAACTTTAGGGATAGAAAAAAGAAAAGAGAGGGTATAAAATATAAGAATGGGAGTTCAATTAGATTTCTGTCAACTTAAGACATGATGGGGAAAAAACGGCTAGGAAGGTTTAATTGCTTAGGGAAATAGAAAGGGGCAAGTGAGGCGCATTGTAGGTGATGCCAGCTAAACAACCCATGTGCTTCCTCTTTTCTTTATGGAATTTTGTTGTTTTGTACAGCCAACTAACAAAAACAGAGACCTATTGTTGAAACCACAATCTGTCTAAATTCCTCGTCTCTGCATGAACACGCGATCATAATTAAGACGTCTATTAATCTGGTTCGGATCCAAAAGAAGTAACAAGGGTCTTAATCGATTTATATTCAATTAATTCGTTGATTTCTATTTCTAATGAATAATCTAATCAATTTCGAAACTCGTTTGAAAACCCGGACTCACTTCAATTTTGATAATCATTTCCAAAGTCCACTTTCCAAATTGTCCTTTACGGGCCATGATATGAGGGCTGTTACTGAGTATTATTAGGCTCAGGACGAGATTAAAAAATGGACCCTTAAAACATAAGAGATTAAAATAGATACGCAAAGTTAAAATTATTTGTAAACTAAAAAAACAAACAAGTACCTAAGCATAGAAATACTAAAGTTGATCTTAGTGCTAACAACATTGCTTTCCTCCGATCAAAAAAGAAAACAACAACAATGCTTTCCAACATATTTTTTCAATATATAATATTGCTATATCATTTAATCTTTCTTGTGACATAATTAATTTTTCAGTGATTTCAATTTTGAAAAACTTTTTTGCGCGGATGTTATTGTCATTGGCATCGTTAATAGGATTCGATAAGCAATCGAAACAAAAGGTAATCTGCAGCTTTGACAAACTCAGGAATTTCAAGGGCCGACATTAACACATTAGGCAATGTCATTTTCAACACTTTCATTTCCGAAAAGAAGTCATCTGCATCCGACAAGTTAATATGAGAAAATATAAAAAATTTGTTGCAACATTCTCTTAATGTATTACCATCCATTGACTTCAACCTTAGTGGATCAATTAAAAAACCAAAAATATTTTCAAAACCTTCAATTGCTCAAATCTATCTTTTAAAGAAACAATCGTCATATCTACAACTACTAAAAAATAATTAACTCTAAAAGACTCCTCCGGTGATTCCCTTGCTTCATCGTTGTCATTCTTATCAAATTGTCTTTTCCTAAAAACATGACGCTTAGTAGGAAAAATTGGCTCTATGTTCATATCCAATGCAAGACTTTTGGCAATAATCATACTAGCTTCAAACCCCCCCATTTCTATATTTTTAAAATATGACATTACACCTTCTAATCCCTTCATGGTAGTATCAATGCACATTGTTTTAGATAGTAACTAGTTTGTGGCCCCAGCGATGCTCCGGGTCCATTTTTATCTTTAATTGAGTTAGACTAATGTTCTTCATCAAAGTATCACTTTTTCATTTTAATAGTTAAAAAATTAGAAACACAATTGAAGAACTAATTAAACAATTTAAAAGGGTCGTGACAGATTGCAATGAAGATATTATTCACTTTTCACCAAAGCTTGATTAAGGTAAAATGAATTGTTAATTGCAATTTGACAACAAAAAAGATATAGTTTTGTGGTAATGCCTATGACATTCCAATTAAGAGGTCGTGTGTTCAAAATATATTACTTGCATTTTAAAAACATTTAAAAAGAAACCCGGTAATGCTCCGAGATTTTTGTTAATTGCAATTTAATAATAGTTACTGAAAAATAATTGATGTCATGTACTGTGAAATATTATTAAAAATCTCATTTACAATATGGATTTTTGAAAAGTTACAACTTAACTCTTAGTTTACATTTATACATCATTATTGATTTTGATAGAAGAAGCACTAATAACATGTTAGCGTGGTGGTTGAAACTCCTTATTTCATACTCAAGGTCATGGGTTCGAACCTTCATGTTGGCATTTTTTTAATATATGAGAATAAAGTGGATAGAATCTCATTCAAAGAGGGATGGTGACACGTGGTGGATTGCAGTTCTTGCTTACGCTTTTTAATATATATATAGATTTCTTACTAACCATGTTGATAGCAAATAAAATGTCATACCAAATTACAATTTAAAGTAAAAATTCAAAACTTTTTGCTAAACTTTTTGCTTTAGCATCATCGCCGGCAGGTTCATATAATTGTAACAAAGTTAATCTTAATTTAGGAGCATGAAATCTAATAGCTTTGACAATTATAATTCGACTTTCCCATTGAGTATCAGATAAAGATTTCACGGTTTCGAAAATATTATCACATAAAAAATTTCCACCTTTTGGTAGAACTGTGAACAATGAATACATATGTTACGCAATCCCAAAAAATAAAATAGCTTTAACACAAGAATGTGTCATATCCCAAAGTGTAAAATTGAATCTATGGCAAGCACATGGCATATATAAAGTTGTAGGATTAATTTCAAGAAATCTAAATCTTTTTTGTACATCTTGGTGTTTTCCTTTCATATTAAAACCATTATCATATCATTAGCCCCCCGACATCATCCACATTAAGTTCGAAAGAATTCAATGCTACTAATTCGTTAAGAATCCCCAATCCAGATTTATCATCGACTTTCAAAAACTCCAAAATATAATCTTCTATTTCTATTTTGTTACTCGACATATTAACATATCGTACTATTAAAGTCATTTGTTCTTGTTAACTTATATCAGGGGTACAATCAAAAATAATAGAAAAATAATTTGCCTCTTGAATGATTATTAGAATAGAAGTTCATTAAAATTGAATCTATGGCAAGCACATGGCACATTTGTTCTTGTTAAGCTCATTTTGAATTTTGTGACCTAGATAATGATAATGAATTTCTTCATCACGAATATGCCTAATATGGTCTTGTGTTGGCAAATCAAATTCAGCAATCATTTCGATTAACCTCAAAAAATTACCATTACCCTCGTAAATTTTCTCTTTAGATCCATGAAAAGCTAAATTAATTTTAGCGATATTTAACAACAAAAATTATTCTTACTAAAATTTGTATCCAACGTTCTTTCTCCTTAGAAATTATTCTTACTAGGGTCCACAGGTCCAAAAATTATATTGTTGTCCTAGAAATTACAGTCCACGGATCCAAAAATTAAAGTGCCAAGCCAACTTCATATTATTATTTCCAGCTCTATCGGGTACACAAAAATAGTAAAGAAGCGAAATACAAGCCTGAGTCACAGCAATCGAATGGAGATATGTTCATTTGGCAAAATTTTGTTTTTAATGCATCTCATTGTATGAGGTCGGACTGGAAACTGAGTTCCATAACACCGCCAAAATTGCGCTTTTCCAAGCCAGTAAAACTACTGTATCAACACCAGATCAACCTAAGCTACTTGACGCCTATGTGTCATGATCTTGAGTGTTCGGATTCTAACACAACTAACAACTCTATCAAAGAAGAAAGGCACAATGTACCATATTTACAATGAAAAGGTGACCCCTTGTCAGGAATTACAACTGAAACCAACACACCATCCCTGAAAATGTATGTCTGATCGAACTGAGGTTGATAGTATGAAGAAAGATCGACTTCTTTAGGAAAATCCTTCCCTGAATGACAAAGACATTCCATTGGTTTTGCCAGTTTATTTTTTTCTAGACTTTTGCATAGGCCGGCATTATGTATTTCCAGGGATTCATGCTTTCTCGATTGCAGTTCTCCATTGTCAAAACTACTGCATCCTTTAGTCACGTGTAGGTTTCTGATAGTTGAACACAAACTTGATGATAGTTTTGAAACAAGATCGTGGACATCTTCAATCGTGCAACAAGAATGTGATAGTTTCTGCTCCCGGGTGACTATTTTCCTCAACAATTGATCAAGAGTATAAATGCATCCCATGCAACAGCTATAAGAGCATAAGACTTCAGACTCTGACAGCAGTTCGGTGCTCTCAGAAATCCTAGAATCTGAGGGGTGAAGAGCACTTGTATTCTTACCAGCTTCAGCAGAAATCTCATTTTCCACTGAAGGCTCAGAAGTAGATTGATTGCAGAACTCACTGGATACATGGAGCTGAGTGCTTCCGAGTATTCCTGAATTAAAATTACTCGCTGTCAGTTGACCAAGAGATTCTGCACAAGCCAATTGACTAGACACTTGTGTAGACTGCATATGTCCAACAATTCCCGTAATATCTTCAAGATGCTTGGGCTCCAATGCATATGAAGTTTTCCTACATGATTGATCAATTACAGAATCCACAAAGTCCATACTAGACACAGGATTACTCCCCAAAAGCATTTCTTTGGAAGCGCCCATTTCTTGATCTGCGACCTCTCCTGCAGAACAGATACTCGGGGAAACTGTGCTCATGGCCATAGCTTTTTGTGGAGACTCTTCATCAAAGTTCACCGCCTCCGTCAAATCCTTGCTGTCAATATCAATAGTTTTCATGTTTGAATCAGCTGGTTGCGAACTTTCAGCGATTGTTTCATGCAGCACTTCTTCTAGTTCTGCCCGTTCAAAGCCACTACCTAGAATATTCGACTTCTCTTCAACCTCCATTACAGTAGCACCTGGTGTGTTTGAATCAGCAGGCCTTCCAGCGCTTGATCCCTGCAGGCCTCCTTTTACAACTCCTGCCTCAGAAGTTAGCACTTCTCCACCCTGCATATGCTTAGCATCCGGCACTAAACTGAAAATCACCATCATTTCTGTCAGAAAATCAGGTAAATCAAGAGAACTTGCCATCACAAATTTGAAAAGTGATACTGTACCTTCTTAAAGAGTATGACCAGTTGTTAACCATGTCCTCTAGGTAAGCAACTTGGGACAAGATACGGATATACTGGTATCTGTCTTTTCCTGCCTGAATCCTAGCAGCTATCTGTCCAATGAGGAGCTCCAGCACCTTCCTTACCTCCAGAGCAACTCCCATTGGAGATGTATATAAGCCCCGATATGCAGACAAGCCCACAGCAATTAGGCCTCTAACCAACGTAAACTGGTCTTTCCCTTTACTATTGTTAGTATTGCAGGCAATCGTTTCAGTCGGCAACGACTTGCAAGGTCGCACAATGCAAGAATTAAAAGGCCATCCTTTCCAAGGTCCACGGATGTCAGAGCTTGGACCTTCCTTCAACTTGGAAGTGACCCAACAGAGTTCAGCAAAATGGGGATACCTCAGAATTTGGTAGCCAAAGGCAGTGATAGCCAATATCAAAGATGATTTTCCTTTGACATTTCTAGGACCAGATGGATTAGGTAACTTCGCAACAGAGCTCCCCACTGGTTCCTGTTTTTCCCTAGGTTCCTCCACTGGTTTGTGATCACTCCTGAGACTTTTACCTCCATCATGAGCTTTACAGGTGATCATAGAATCCGGAGAACAGTGATTCTCAAGGTGAACAAGTTGTACAAATTGTTGGATCAAATCTCTTGTTAAGTGTAACGTAGACAAATGGATTAACTTATCATGGTCAAACTCCCTTTCCACCTCCACAGCAAATCGAGGAGTTCCATATTCTGGAAGAATGGAGCCTTCGGATGTCAGAAGCTCACTGCCAAAAAACTGCCGTACTTCCTGAGGAAGGGCTGAAAATGGAAGCTCTGAAGTAGCCTAATCATAAAGGTAGTAAATAAGCAGGGTCAATAAGGGATAAGAACCTAGATGCCAATTGCTCATCGTAAACTTCATTAAAATTGCAGACATATAAACTAGATATGATGTGGTAAATAAATCACCAAAACCTTCTTAAAAGGTTTGTACTTATCCTTCTTACTTCTATTAAAAGTAAACTGTCATTAATTACACAAGAACTACTATGCACTCAGAGAATAATGGGTCATATGAATTCACAGGAGAAAGCTAGTTGGACAACAAACGCTAAGGAGAATGATATATATTTCCTTTTTTGACTCTCTCTAACAGCACGGCATGGCATGGCACTATCTATCCCGCATTGTCAATTGGAGAAAATATCAATTTCACTCTCCTAGGACAAGAGCCAATCAACTTTATTGAATGATGATATTGAAAGAGAAAGTTCAACTTGCAACAAAACAGGAGCCACGTATATAATGTAAAGAAAGTACTCCCAGGAGTCCCAGCCCAAAAAAAGAAAGATAGATGGGCAAAAAAAAGCAGATAGGCAAGAGGTAAAGTGAGGGAGAGAGAGAGAGAAACAACCCGAATTTAAAGGTTTTGTTATACAAAAGCGGCATAATGGAAACAACAACTGATGCAGACAAATTCTGTAGAGTAGCTAAGGCAGAGCAGCTAGGGGGGCGGTAGTGAAGGATAGTCTGGCAGAGAAAGTAACAAAAAAAACTCCCTCCGGCTTCTCTTACTTGCTACATTTACCATCGACCAATGTCCCAAATTACTTGCTATATTTCCTTTTACGACGTGTGCCCTCCATACATTTCTACTTATTTTATCCTCGTTATTGTCATTCAACCATACTATATCTACCTAATTTACCTTCTTTCTCATTTACTAAAGTATTAGTGGTCCCTAACACCTCCACATCAACATTCATCTTCTAAAACAATGTGCCAAAGTGAATGAAGCAAGTAAAAAGAAAGACAGGAGGAGTATGAAATGATAGTAAAAAGTAGGGAAATGATAAGACTACTGAAGACAATCAATGCCACCACCTCACCCCGCGGTCCTTTCTCCCTTCTTAGTCGTTAATTCTTTAAAGAAAAGGGTAAAGGAAAGGAATTGTGACCGGAATCATTTATCGAAATACATTCCCTAGACAGTTATTATTTCATGAACAAGACATCTAGGCAACATAAACAGATTATATACAGCTTGTGAGAAAGAAATGACGCAAGCAACAACCACAACCAAGAATGGCTGTTTGTAACCTATGAACAAAAAGATTTACGAACTTGCAGATAGCACAAGAAAACCCAGAATAACAATCAACTTACACAACCATTTGAAGAGAAAACTAGGGAGCAGTAAGAGAGAGAAGGGAAAGAGAAAACTCACCAGTATGATCAAGGATGAGGAAATGCGTATACATTCCACCTGCTCCACAAAGGATCTCCAAATCTGGGAAGCATTGCATATATCATCTTGATAATCTGCTACTTGTATCGGTTCAGAACTACTTAGCATGGGACTACGCACTTTACCCTCAACTGGATAAGATGCCGATAATGATTCCTTCGATGGCTGATGATATGTTGGGACCTCAGCATCTTCCTGGGAATTGGGGCATGATTGTATGGCCCACAGATCAATTCTGGGCATGATTAGCACACACAGCTTCACACTGGCACATTTCACTGCAATAAAGACCGACAATGAGAAGCGTTTAGATTGTTGTATTAACATTTAGTCACAGAAGCGGAACCATATTGCCTTGCAGCTAACTTAAAAAAAATAGCACTTGGAGCATAGACTGATTAAAAAAACACAGGGTGACTATCCCAGAGCTAGCCAATAATTCGATATCACTACTTTTCTCCTCCCTTTATACACAAGATAGTAACTTACATAGATTGTATAGCATATCGATGTAACCTAAAGAACACATCACGAATAGAAGAGTTTATCATGTTACTCATGGATTAACAAGCAAAGATTCAATTTATGACTCTATTTTTCATATCTCTATTCTCAGCCAACTGTCAGGCACCAATGCATGTCATTTCTTCCCCTCACCACCAAAAATCAGAAAGGAATGTAAGTCTTGTATACAAATCAAAGCAGCATCTAGTTTCCCTTTTTTGCCCCCTCTTTAGACCATTCCATGAATAGTCAAAGTCCAGGAATCAGCAATCATCATCATTTATTATTTTGAAACATGAGAGGACAATCAGACAAGCAGAAGCATTCAATTTTTACCCTTTAGAATACAATGACTTGGAAAAACTGAAGCATGACATACTTAAAATATGTGAAATGCCTTGTTCTACATCGCCATGCCCCTCTTGTGACATTGTAGCCATATCAATCTTCTGCAGTTCAATACTACCCACAAAACAATGAAGAAGACAAGAAACAATATGCTTTTGGCCAGATCTTGTATCTCCTGAAATTAATATTCTATATCCTGTTTTCTTTGATGGTACATAGCATATATTTCTTTGCGAAACAGAAGGATTGAAATCAAGATCACATGGATGGAATCGACCATCGCCAATGGAAGCATCATTCGACAGATCACACCCGGTGGAAAGAGCATCTCCATCAACAATTCCAGCAATGAGAAGACTTCTCACAATCTCTTTTGTAGTATCTAGATCTTGCATCACATCTTGTGCATAACACCACCATTTATCAGTCTGCAGACCCTTTTTCTCCATAAGAGAAAGAAAAACTCTTTTGATGACTGCTCCCCCATTAACGAGACGGCGAGGTAACCACAGACGATCATCAATATAAAGTGATATCATCAAGCATAAAAGTGGCTGAAGCAGGAAAGGAACAAGATGTAAATGAAGGGGAGAGCCAACAACTTCATTCGCAGCCATCCCTGCCTCTCTACGTGAACATGGAGGAGGAGCACGGGAAAGAGCTGCCAACCAGTCCCTCTCTTCTACCACAAAAGAAGGAAGCTGTGGACGTCTTACTTGCTCAGGAGTGTCTTCAGCATAAGAAAGGATATCGTTCCAGAAGCAATTCCGTTTCAAGGCAATAACAGCTGCTTGAGCACAAAGAGCCTGTAGATCTGCACCTGCAAAGCCCACAGTTTTAGCAGCCACCCACTCCAGCAAAGTACCAGATACTGGCTTAGGCCACTTTCTCGTATGAAGAGCTAAAATAGCAGCTCTATCCTTTACCGAAGGTAGTGGAAAATAAACCTCTCTATCAAATCTGCCAGGCCGTCTCAGAGCTGGATCAACAGCATCAGGACGATTTGTAGCACCTATAACAACAACAGACCCTCGAGACTTCAAACCATCCATCAGGGCCAGCAAGGTGGATACCACTGAACTATGAGTCTGGTCTTGCTGCCTCGTACGAACAGGTGCCAATCCATCAATTTCGTCAAAGAAAATTATTGAAGGCTGCGATTTCTCTGCAACCTGGAAGAGAAGCCTAAGCTGGCGCTCAGCATCTCCAACATACTTTCCCAAACAATCCGCACCTTTTCGGGCAAAATAAGCAATGCGCTTATTCCCACGAGCACAGGAGCCAATCAGTGCTCGCACAACAAGAGTTTTGCCTGTTCCGGGATAGCCATGCAATAGAACGCCTCTGGGTGGTGTAATCCCCATGGTGTCAAAAAATTCTGGGTAAAGAAGAGGCAAGATAACCACCTCTTTCATACATTGGATGACACTCTGAAGTCCTGCAACAGAGTCCCAGCCTTCGAAAGGATTCTCACCTCCAGAATGTGGGCCCCCAATATAGACGGGGGCGATTCTTAACAAATCACGCTGAAGCCTTTTTCTTTCACGTCTCAAAAATTCTTCATCTTCACCACACTTCTCCAACCACTTTTCTTCCGCCTCAACATCTTTCCGCGAAGCATCATTTGACAGCTTTCTCACTTCCATCTTCATCTTTTTAGCCTTCAATTTCTTTATATGTTGTACATATTGAAATCCATGAGGTTCAAAGAGATACCGATGGTCTGCGCAGGCTATTAGAAATTTACGATGATCAAAAATGCAGCCACTTGCTCGTGCACAAGGCTGTGGGAAAAAAACGATCAGCAAAACAAACAATAGATTGCAGGAAGGTTAAAGCGTATGAAACAATGTGAAGAAAAAGAACACATGACGCGTGCATAAATAGAAAGACAGATAAATCAGCATATGCAGTCAGAGTTTAGAAGTGGACTTAGCAGAAGAGACTTAGATAAAAGGTCTCAGCAAACTGCAAAAGTTATAATGACTACTTACTAAATGATAAGTTCTTGGACACCGATCTACACGACACCCAAGGGTCGCCCCAGGCCTTCCACAGCGGGTGCATTTCAATGTCCTTCCTCTGCAAAGTGCTGCTTTGATATTTCGTAAACACCCTAAGCCAGCGAAGTAAACCTACACGCATTAATTAACAAAGAAAAGATTTGGATAAGAAAAAAGTCATATGAACAGAATTATATCAGAAACTTTTACAGGAACCCCAAGAAAAAAGAGTGTCTGGCTGTCAAGAGCAGGAAAAAATATGGACTAATATTAACACTTAGCAGCTTTGAAGCTTGGAATGTCGAGAAGCAAGAATTTAGCCATTTCCGAGATATCAATTACCAAAACACCAAACAACACATACTATGTCTCTGCAATGCCTTGAAAGTTTCAAAAGATTTCTGGGCAGAAAAGGGTTATGGAGCAGCAACTTGAAATTTGATTGAAACAGGAGGAACTAGAAATGAGGTGGCTGCAAGTTTCAAGTATGCATCTGTCCCTCAAAGAAATTAGAAAAGAAAAAGGTAATTTCCACTCAAGGTGCAACTATGGGAGAAAAACTTATGCTGTTCAGTTATATTCAACATGTCATGTTCCTGTAGCGGGAATGTGGGAATTACAATGCACCTGACCATAGAAGCGAAAGTTACATGAGACATTAAGGGGAACGGAAGGGTCAATAAAGAGCACAGAGTGAGGGAAGTCAGGGAACAGGTCAAAGGAATGTTAATGGGAGGGTTTACATTACTCCATTTGCTTTCTGTAGGTATGTAATGTGTGTCTGAAGCAAAGTCAAATCAAATCTCTACTACAATTTCAAACTATAGTCAACAACGATTATCTTTCCTTTCTCTCGTCCAATTTAAATTCAACGAGTCTCATTAATTTGGTTCTACTAAATTAAAATTAGAAGATGAATTCTTTTTACATGTCACGTATATGCTACTATATTGATATTAACAAAATAATACAATTTCAACAAAAAGCTAAGGGGGCGTTCGGATTGGGCGTTTCAAGAAAGGGAAAGGGAAAGGAAAGCCCCAATCCCCTTTGCTGTTGTTTGTTTTACCATTTTTCTGATTCTCTTTACCCTCTTTTCTTTAGTCCTCTAAGTTGATTCCCCACCCCCACCCCCCACCCCTCCACTTTCAAATGGGGGTAAGGGAAACCCCATTGACCATTGACCACCACCATCACCTTGAACTCCAAGCTCACAAACCACCACCACCTTGAACCCTGGCCCCAACTCTGACCATCCGCCGCCGAAGAACACCACGCTGTCGCCGGCAACCATCATATCTTCGCCGCAAACCATCGTAACCCTTCAAAAAAAACCACCCGAAACCGAACAACCACCACAACCCTTCAAAAACCCCTCACCCATCGCCAGAAACCACCGCTACTCTTCAAAAACCGATCACTCAGAACCGAATACCACCAAAACCCCATCAACTCTTCAAAATCGCCCACAACACCTCTAAAAACCCTTCATAACCGCCCAAAAACTCCACATGTGAGGGCGACGCTGATGCGACGAATAGACGATGATGGGGGATGATGATTCGACGATTTTCATGGGCGTTTGGTTCGCATGAACCAAACGATGATGCGCCGGCGATGGGGGGAGGCGCGACGGAAAGGGGAGAGAGAGAAGCTAAAGGAGGAGAGATGAGATGGAGGGAAGTGGGGACAGCGGCAAGGACGGTGGCGCCGAAAAGAGTTAGAGAGATGGAGGTTATGGTGGTGGTATGGTGAGAGGAGGAAGAAGGGTGGGACAAAAAAACTTACCAAACAATCTTAAACAACCTTTTACAGGTAAGGGTTTGGGTTCCCTTAATCTTCCTACCCCTTTCTTAATTCCATTCCCTTTCCCCTCTGCGAACCAAACGCCCCCTAAACATTTTCAATCAAATAATAGCTATGTCCTGGGTACTGTGTTATTTCGGGATCATCATTGGCCCATTTATATTTTTTTCCATGTTATCGGAAATATGGTCCCTTAACTCCCAGGATTTATCTATTCCAATATTCCTGGTTCTATCATCACCACATTGAAAGATTATATAAAACCCAAATCATAAAGTTCAAGAAATTATACAAACGTAAAAGTTGGTATCCCTACAAAAGCAAGCTACCAGTGGAAAAAAAAAACTTGGTCCAGTAAAACATTCAGGAGAAGATACAAGTAAGGAAAAGCATAGTAAGCATGCAAAAGACCAAAAAGACGTGGGGCAATATCAACTATGACAAGGCGCCTCCACCCTGATTTCTACTTTTTGGTTGCTAGTGCTGATATATTGAGGGACACAAAATCAACATCATGTTTCACATTCAAAGAGCTATGCAATTGTCGCAAAATTGGATCATTGTGAGCTACTATATGCAATCACTGAGTGGTTGCTATATTACGGTTTTGAGCAGCTTGTTCTGGATTGTTCATAGCCTGGTTCTAAGTATGGCTACGTTGATGTATGGGAGGTTGGGTGGCAAAAGCATGACAGCACATTGCGTTTTGCACGAGAATTATGTGGGATGACTTCACACAGAAGTTGCTAGTTTTTCAGCAATGTGCGTAACCTACAATAAGTGCCCGGCAGATTTTCTCATCTTTATTTATTGGCAAAATTCCCAATGGTGGCCCTTAGGTCTCCGGAATTCCCGGTGGTGGAAATTCCAAAAAAACATTCCCGTTGGTAGCCCTCCTTTAGAAAATAATCTCAAACATAACCTTAACGAAGAATATTCCATCAATTACAAAGCATATTCCATTAGTTAATCGTTAAGGCGGTCCTTTGCACGTAAAACGAGTCATTTTGGGTCATTTTTTGCCCTTAAGGGTTAATTTTAGGGGGTCAATTTTAGCCCTTAAGGATTGATTGTGAGGTCGGAATTGGCAAAACATGACCCAAAATGCCTCGTTTTATGTGTGAGTGAGCGCCTTAATTGTTAACTAACGGAATATGCTTTATTATGAACGCAATATTCTTCATTAAGGTTATGTTTGGGAATAATTTGTAAAGTAGGGCTACCAACGGAAAAGATTTTTTTAAATTTCCACCACTAGAAATACTTGAGACCTAAGGGCCGCCATTGGGAATTCCCTTAATTTATTTAGAAAAAAGTAATACAGGTTAAATAAGGCTCGGAGGCGTTTCGAGGGTCTTATTTGTGACCAACTCTCGAGTTTAATGCCAAATCTAATAGTTTCCGATGGGTCTGTTTGTGAGTTGTGACTCATGTTAATTATGACAAGCATATCTAGGGGTTTTATAATTGGATTAGAACTTTATTTGACATATATTAGAATGCTTTGTTAAAATATTTATTTTTTATAGCCTTTTACAACAAAACCTAGGATGTGATTCTTTGCAGTTGAAGTCGAGACTAATAAAATTATGAGTTTTGTGATAAAACTTGCAAAATTGAATTTGTTTTGTACGTGTGTAACTTCTTGCGCTTCAAAAGGTTTTATTCATCTGTTTTATTAGCTCAGTTATTTTTAGGCTCCGTTTGTTTTGGTGGAAAACCATTTTCTTGGAAAATGGATTTCCTCCTCCTTCTATTTTTCGTTGTTTGTTTTGGTAAGGAGGGGAAGATAATTTTCTTAAAGGTGGGAAAATGCTCTTAGAGGAGGAAAACTAATTTACTTTTATAAAGAAGGTATGCCACATTTTCCTCTTTCACTCCTTACTTCTCTATATTCTCTCCTCCCATCTTTCCTTCTCTTTGACTCCATTTACCTTTTCTCCCTAAGTTTTCCTCTAACCAAACAAACAAAGGAAAACTTTCTCCAAAATCATATTTTCCATTGAATATTGTTTTCCTTGAAAAGTGATTTTCCATAAAAATTGTTTTCCATTAAAACAAACGGAGCATTAATCTGTCTGATGCAAAATAAACCTTCATTAGGTCCATTTGATGGAGTAAAGATACTAGATTTAGAGAGATACTTAGATTAACCTAACTCATATCAGTTGCTAGTTGCTTTCTCATAGGACTAGGAGACTTAAAGCTGAAGTAGTGGTTATCATACTTTCAATTTTCTTTTTTTGGGGGGATAACTGAATGATTCTTAAAACCGTACTAAGGAAGAGGATAGATGAAAGACAAAGTGTTGATACCATCTTGCCAAAGAATTTGGGTTCTAAAAACAAATTGATGCGCTTTGTCAATCACCTATTACAATCAAAAAGGAAAAGGAAAAGAAAATAAAAGCAAGACAGGAGATCGCCGCTTTGCCTTAACTAAAGATAGCTTAAGAAAGCTATTTAACACTTATCTCCAAATTGTTCACAACTCTTTTCGCTATAGCACACACATTAGATTCAATTTCGGCCAATGGTAAAAACCTGTCAAATTAGTCAATATGGCAAGCATGTGGCAGAAACAAGTACTCCCTCCGTTTTTCTAATATGTACATGTCCATTTGCTTTTGCGCGCGGACCAAGAAAAAAGTGCAAAAGTAAGAGAGAAGGATAGTAAAAGTAAGGAAAAAGTGAAAACGGTAGAGAGAAGAAAAGAAAAAGTAGGAGAGAAGTGTAATAATTAGGTGGACCAACCTTCCATTTATGGGAAAAGATAGAAGCGTACCAATTTATAAAAACACCCCAAAATGGAAAAATGTACATATTGCAAAAAACGGAGGGAATACTGCACTAAATTGCGGAAAAGGGCCGGGGTGGGGGTGGTAAAAGAGGGACATTCGAGAATATACGACATGCATTGTCTTTCCAAGTGATAAATTAGCTCATCAAGTAAATTTCTAGCTGAAATTCTGGATTCATGAAAGGTTCACTAAGAACCTACATATTAGAGATAGCCCAGACCTTGGACCAGATGTAAATAGTGGTGTGCATGATTAGCTATCATTTGTATGCACAACAGATACATAGCAATAGATTTAGAAAATTCAGAGGGGCAACTTGAGGCTTTCATCAATCGCAAAGACGGAGTGGGGATTCTCCTATAAGATACCAGGCGACATCCCAATAAAACATAAAACATAAATATTTGAGCTTACTAGACATCACATCAATGATATTGCCAAGTGGAACCATAGATCTCGAAGTGAATTATCTTACTTAGATCCTATAGACCTAGTGGTCGTTTGGTTTATGTAGAAAGTGAAAATTTCCAGGAAATTCTAATTCATAGGAAATCAATTCCTTAATCAAATTCAGCTAAAGTGTTTGGTTGACAATGGGGGAAGTAAATTCCATGGGAATTTCAACTTACCTAGGGGACCCTAGGGCCTAGGTAATTAAATTCCTCCATTTTGTGGGAAGTTGAAATTCCTAGGAATTTCAAATTCCTATATTTTGCCATTTTAGTGTTAACCAAACAACCCACCCATTTTCTAATTCCTAGGAATTTCTATTGCCCATGTTTTCTCATGTCAACCAAACAACCACCTAGACTATGAAAGGTACAAAACCTTATACCAAATACTTTCGTGATAATCATAATTAGCTATAATTGATGGACCAGACAATGTAATAAATATATAAATACAAATACATTAATTTTCGGAAAGTTAATGATGGACCAGAGTTCAATGCAAGGCCAAAAATGTTCACATAATGAGAATTGAGGTCGTAGCCTTGATGTTACTAATATCCAAAACTAGCCAATACCACTAGCAAAATGCTACTGTGATATATTGACAAAAACTAAAAATAAAAACTCCCCATGTCTTGTTTGTTTTGCCTTTTCGTTTTCCTCCCCCTCCATCATCAATGGAGTCGCTCTTCTCTCCTCAGAAAAATCCTCTCTTTTTGACTTCTTCCCCTCTCTCTCCCTTCTTCCTCTTTCTTCCCCCTCGCGAAAATAGTGTAGTAGACAGTAGTGAAATACTCCAACTTTTTCCAATCACTTAAGTCCTATTAAACCCTTCCTTGATCACCCCTAAATTAATGTTGCAAGATCATGAAAGCCAAAGATGGCTTACAATCCCTTATCTTTCTGTCTCTTCATCTCTCACCCATCAGATATCTATAATAATGGAAATAAACACCAATAACTTTGCCCCCAATTTTTAAATTCTCCTTCAAGAAATAATCCAAAACTAGACATTGCAAGTCAGTACTACATAATAAGAAAATTGGTTTTAAGTTAGGTAGAACAACGGGAGAACATAATTTTGGAAAAGATTTGAGTGGTTTGAGAATTTCGACAAACATTAGTATAAACAAGAGAAAGAGAAATGGGAGGGAGGGAGAGATTCTACTATAACACATCCTAATGCCTTCCTTTTAAGGGACTCCCATAATTGGATGATAAGGAAAAGTTTACCCAAAATAAACCACACTAATAGCAAAATACCATCGTGATATAGTAATAAAAATAAAAATAAAAATAAAAAAACCTGTCTCCTATTCTTGCTTTTTCTTTTTCCTCCACCCCATCATCAATGGAGTCGCTCTTCTCTCCTTCCAGAACCCACCTCTTCTTGACTTTTTCTTCTCTCTATCCCCTCTTCCTCTTTTCTATCCCCTAACATGAATACTGTAGTACACATAGTAAACAGACGTGAAATACTCCAACATTCTCCAATCACATAGTAAACAGTCGTGAAAGCCATGGATGACCATCCTCTATCTTTCACTCTCTTCATCTCTCATCGATCACATATCTGTAATAATGGGGGAAAACATTAACTTTTCCCCTAATATTCGCATCCTCCTTGAGGAAATAATCCAAAACTAGACATTGCACAATAGCAATGCATAAGATCCAAAAATTAGCAAATTGGTACTCACTCCTTTTTTTTAATATGTATGTTTTGCCATTTTGGGATGTTTTTTTAATATGAAGCTTTCTACCTTTTCTCATAAATGGAAGGTTGGCCAACCTAATTATTACACTTCTCTCCTAATTTTTCTTTCCTTCTCTCTACCTTTTCATTTTTTCCTTACTTTGACTAACCTTCTCTCTTACTTTTGCACTTTTTCCTTAGTCCGCGCGCAAAAGCAAACATACATTTAAAAAAAATGGAAGTAGTATAAATTAGGCAAAGCAATCAAGAAGGCATAATCATAGAAGAGATTTTGAGTAGTTTGAGATATTTTCGTAAACATTAGTATAAAAAGAAGAAAGGGAGAGATTTCTCTAATGTTGAAGAGGAAGGAAAAGGAAAGAAGGAATGCAAGAAGATAACGAGAGGAATTTTGTGAAGAAAATTATACCATATTGATGATGGAGAGGAAAAGGAGAGAGAACGGAAAATAAGGGTAATTCAGGCTTGTTCGTTAAACATCAAGGAAAACTTGCAAAAATAATTTAGATGGGTAACATGAGGCTTAAAGTGATTACAAAAGGATGATTTTCTATATATGCCACGTCTCCATAAGGGCATGCTTATAAGAGAAAGATTGAAGAGAATGAACGTAGCTAGCAATGGTGGTATATGAAATTTACGCAGGGAGGACGGGGTAGAAATTATTACCCTTATTTTGGGAGTAATTGTCAGAGGTGGTGAGTAACTATTAGCCCCTCAAAATGAAGGGAATAGTTACCTATTCTCTCCCCCCACTCCGTACACCATCACTAGCTTTTCCCTCCTTCCACCACATCTACTCATCTTCGTTCTAAATGTCTCCTCTAACCCCCTAAATTCATAACCCTTGGTCAAACATGGCCTAAGTATTGTCATAACTCATAGCATTAAGCATTGTCTCATGGATTCCTCAAAAACTTTATCCCCTTAGTCCAACAAGCCCAAAGATAGTTGGAAGAGGATTTCTCCCTAAGTAATGACAAGTGCATGGGCCAAAATCACCATCCATGCCCTATGACTAATAAACCTACCAGCGACATATAATGTTCAAAGAAAGAAAGTACACTAAAGGCACAAAAACTTTCGTACTAAGGACAAGCTCAGTACGAAAATAGGCTTTGAACTTTATTACTTTATTTGAACTTGCCGTGACCTTATCTAAATCTTAACAAAAAAAAACCTAAAACTAGTTTCAACTTTGAACCATTGTAGCTTTTATTGTAAATTCAATTGGGATGCGTTTGGTTGGTTGTAAAACCTAAAACAATTTAAGACTCTGTGTAACACACTACGGCTCCGTTTGGTTGGATGTAAAACCTTTTCTGTGTAAAATTATTTTCGCGGAAAATAATTCAATGGAAAACGCAATTGCAAAATTAATTTTTCATCTGAAGCTTGATTAGAAAAGAGAACATGATGCAAGTAACGCACCTCTGGACTCCATACAGCACAATGCTGATGAACCCAAATTCCAGCAATTCCATGTCGATCATTAATGGGGCCCAAGAGTCTTCCGAGCCAGCCAGGTTCATCACCAAATCCATCCCATTGATCATAATTGAATTCCTCGGAAGCGGATGAACCACTATATGCCTCGTTGTCACTCCCCGCTGAATCATTAGCCATTATCTTTGGTGGTTTTCCATTTGTCCCTCCCCCACACAAACCGCAGCGTCTGCCTATCTTTACGCGTGATCTAGGAACGCCACCATCAGTGACATTGCAGTTAACCGGATCTGTGCCATTCTGAGCTGCTGCATGGTTTTCCTTAGCTTCTGCAACAAACTCATGCATGACATCAAGTCTCACATCTTCAACTAAATCAGAAGGCACTGCAGTAACCTCTGCCGCTTGACTTTGTTTTTCTGCATCCTCAACATGTTTGAATGGATCCAATGGTGCGGAACTCTGCTCATGGTCTTGCACATTGGCAAAACCAATTAATTTTTCCTGAGAACTCTCTTTTTCTAAAACATGAACAGGACTACCATCTATGATCTCCTCATTTCCAACAGCATTGTCACTTGTTGAGGGCATGCAATAAGCATCAGAATCGTCCCCTGAGGCATCAACCCCATTTTCCAAGCTGCCATCTACTGAATGATCATCATTCAACTCATTCTCGCCATCAACGGCAGCCCTACCACAATCAGGTTCAGTGGACTTTATTACCCTCGATTTATCATTGTCCAACTCCGTGGGGCCATCCTTTATCTCCTCATCATCATCCCAAAAAAGCTTCCTTTTCCCCTGCGGCTGATTCGAACTCCCACCCTTACCTCTCGACCTCGACCTCAACCTTAACCTCCAAGCCCCCAGCTCCTCTTCCGAGTTAACAGAACTCGAAGGAGGAGTCACATTCTTCACTTTAACTTTCCCCTTCGACTTCTTCACCGAAACCCCACCATCTTTATCCCCTAACTTATCAAGTTTCCGCCTCTTCCTCCTCGGAGGGGGTGGGGAAGAATCCAAAATAACGGGTGCCCGCCTCGCCCTAGAGCTTCGACGAAGCTCATTGTCATCATCAAAAGGTTCGCCCATACTAGTACCCAAGGGCGGATTTTCAGTTGGAAGCCCAAAATAATCAAATTACAGCAAATTAATTAATATAGTTGCAGTTAGGAATAGGAATAGGAAGCTGAATAAGTGATTGTTAATGTTTGTATTGAAACTTTGGCCTTAATATTATATAGTTGCAGTTAGGAATAGGAATAGGAATAGGAAGCTCTATTTTAGAAGCAGATATCTCTAAGTGCAGAAATTGCATTGCGTTACACATTCATAAACCCAAACCAAACTTACCTTACCACTTCAGCCGAAACTCTGCCGGCGAAACTGAGGCGGTATTAGCGGCAGCTGGAGACCAAAGCTGAGGACTCAGGAGCGACGAAGCAAGGGACGATACCAGGGTTTTGATTTCTGATTTCTTAAGGATGGGGAACTGGGGAAGGGAAGCTTTGTTTCTTTTCATCTAGCTATGCATTTTGGAAGGCAGTTAAAACCTAACGTTTTTTTTTTGATTAAAATTCTCGTTTCAAACTTTGGAAAAGCCAAAGACATATCGGATAGATATGAACGCTGAACAGTAACATCTATGAGATAGGTCTATATTATATTTTTAAAAAAATATACTATAATTTTTTATTGTACTAAAATTTTCAGAAACTATACTACTCTAACTAGGGGTGTTCATTTCGGATTATCCGATCCGATCCTAAATTTCGGATATCCGAAATTTTCGGATCGGGAGAAGTGCGATCCGATCCGGAAATTTCGGATCGGATACCCAGATTATCCGATTTGATTTTTATGGGGAAAAAAAAGTTTAAAATCAAATTTATTTAATGGAAAAAATTACGGATATTTCGGATAGGATCGGATATTTGGATCGGATCGGATAATTATCCGAAAAATATCCGATTTTAAAACATTTTTCGGATAATTCGGATTTTTCGGATATCCGAAAAAGGCAAAAGGGTGATCCGAATCCGATCCGAATTATCCGAAACACTATATTTCGGATCGGATATCCGAATTTTCCGATCGACCGGATCGCGGATCGTATCAATCGGATCGGATTTTTTTGAACACTCCTAACTCTAACCGGTATATAAATATACTACATTACACGAAAAATATACTACATAAATATATAAGTGTACTGCGTTTAAGAAAAAGGTTTGATATGTGCCTAGCTCCTACCTATCTGATATGTACTGGGCAGCCCTCTTTCAAACGTTATTCTCTTTTTTCCCTTTTATTCGTTGTTGTATTGTACGCGAATCAACTAATTAAGCGTAGTTTTAAGTAATTTAATTATTTCCTTTATTCATTACTACTTTGCTTTTCCAGGAAATACTACTATAAAAATAAGTCGTTTAACATTTGTTTTTTTTCTTGTAATATTGGTTAACTAAGGAATAATTGTAGTATTCATATTAGTATTTAGACCCGTGCAAAATGCACGTGAAATTCTAATTGTTCGGGCAAATTAAAAGTCCACGTGATACAAAAAGTTATTGGATTTTTTAGAATAATTTTATCCCGTAAAACTCAGTCAAGAGTAAACAATTTTGATTTGAGTATTTTGGGTCACGTTTTTAAGTAAATCTATGACAAATAAGTTTCAATACATTATTCCCTAGTTATGTGATTACTAAGTATAGACCGATACCCCCAATGTTTTTATTATTTAACTCGAGAATTTCAAACTCATTATTCTATTTTTATAATCCATATATTTACATGAAAAATAAAATAGTTCATAAGTTCGCTCAATAATATTTGGAAAAATTGCTTCTAATAATGCAATCTTTTGATGGTTCGCAAATAATAAAGAACCTTTCGATTATTCTGAAATAATGCAACCTTTATACCCCATTTATTTTAAATGAGACAAGTTACCGGTAACCTGAACAAAAGGTATTTTTTTCATCAAAACTCTTAATTCTAATTAATTATATAATAAAAAAATATTAAAAAAACAATTAACCTTCTCCTCTCCCACCCTCCCCTTCGCCACACACAGCCACCCCCCACCCACAACCACCACCTCCTTTCCCTTCCCCGGCCACAAAACCACCTTCGTCCTTCTTTCCTTTCCCAGCCACGAACCACAAGCACCATCACCAGCCACCACAACCACCGTCACCCACCTTGAAACTTCCACCAAACCCAAAATCACCAGCAACCACTGCCAACCATTCCCAAAACACCACCAACAACCTGAAACCACCTCTTGCTCACTGAGAACCACTACCCAAATTGGCCCAAAATACCACCACCATCATGGTCGAAACAATCAGCCCAACAGCCACACCATCCCCACTTAAACCATCTCTTCCTCATCGAAAATCACCAATAACCTACCCCCACCCTCGATTACCACCAGTAAACCACCTCCACCATCTATAAGACGATAACCACCAAAAACCCACACACCCGAATCTGCATCTTCGAAGTCTGAAATCTACACCACCACCGTCAACATCTTCAACGTTCAAACTCTCCTCCAAAATCATCAGAGATGGAGGATTTGCCAGCGTTTTTCGAGATTTTTCGGGGAGATAATGAGAATGGAGAGAGATGAGAGATGTCGCAAGAGTGGAGAAGAGAGTTTTTACGGAGGAGGGGTGGTTTATTTTGTTTTTATGTTTTTAATTTTTTTAATAAAATATAGTTATGAGAGCCAATCATTAAGTGAAACGTATCCCATTTAACTCATACTTTAGGTTGTAACCGGTTTTGTCTCGTTTAAAATAAATGGGATATAATTTTCTTTTATAGAATCTCAATAGTTTAAATAGTCTTCATCAATTATAAAATGGTCTTTGTGTTCACCAGTATTCAAGGTTAACACAATTTATATTTTTTCTCCAAAAGTCATAACCTCTTCACCCATGATACCTTTGGATTTTTCAATAGTTTTTTTTATCTCTATAATTGAAGTTGGGAGCTTTAAGCCGGTAAATTTATTAGTTTATTTTATACTTGCCAATAAGTAGCTTTTGCAAGTTTTAATACTTACCAAATTACACAGTAATTAAGTAACAGTTTCAAGTTCCAACTTTTATTCTCCCTTCTCTCTAGAGTTAGGGTTTTCTCCCTAGGGTTTGCTACACCTCGTTGTGTGTGTCTCCAATCATCACCATGGCAGACGATATTGCTACTCTGGCAAACCATCTGTCCATTCACGATTCGGAGGATGACATTGTTGATCTCGAAGCAGTTGTGGGAGATTCTTCGACGGAGCAACTGGAGTTACTCGTCGTTGGTAGGGTTTTAACCGATCGAACATTGAATGTCCCTGCGTTTAAACGCACAATGATGAATGTTTGGTCAATGAACAATAAACTCATAATCAAACCAATTGGCCCTAATAGGTTTGTTTTTCAGTTTTTTCATTGGAGGGATAAGGAGAAGGTCATGAAAGAGGGACCGTGGTGTTTTGACAATAATCTCATAATCTTGAAGGAGGTTGCAGGGGATGAACAACCAGAAAATATTGAACTCATAAAATCCCCCTTTTGGGTGCGTATTTATGATCTTCCTTTTAACTGTCGATCAGATGCGGATATGCGAGCCATAGCATCGAGTCTAGGTGAAATCTTGGATATTGAAGCCGACCCATTGCGTGTAGATTCATTCAGGCGTGTGCGAGTCTTTATGGACGTCACAAAACCGATCCGACTAACACAGAAAATACGAGATAAAAGTGGTAAAGTGGTGACTGTGAAACTCAAATATGAACGATTGCCGCATATATGTTTTGCTTGTGGATTAATGAGTCATTCGGAAAGAGATTGCCTGACGGTTGACGAAGAGGATCAGCAGAAAGGACTGAATTGGGGGACGTGGTTAAAAGCGTCACCACGGCGTGGATGGTCCAAAGAGAAATAGGAAGCAACTGCTATTCTTTCCAGTAAAAAAGTGCTTTTTGTTAGCAGGAAGGAGGAAGGGGAAAGAGTGGAAGGTGAAAATCCTGTGAACGCTACACAAACTCAAACCCTTGTGAGTGCAAATGCAGCACAAGTCCAAACCCTTGCCAATGAGAAGAAGATGGCAGGAAAGAGGAGGGATGGAGTGGAGGTACACGCTAGGGAAGAAGAGAGTTCAACGTTAGAAGAGCAAGAGAGAGAGGGGAATAGATGTGAAAAGAGTATCATGCAAGACAAAGGTGTGCTGGAGGTGGAGAGTGGGAGTATGAATCAAGCTCAATCCCTGGTTTTCAATCTGGGTGCCACGAGTATTGACGGAGTGCAAAGCTCGTGCAAGAAGTGGAAAAGAGTAGCTCGTCAAGGAAGGAAAGGGATTGTGTGGAGGTGATGGAATGAATGCGACGAAAAATAGTGAAGTGAAGAAGAGGAAGGATGTGGCGTATATGGAGATAGATGAACCAGAGAAGAAATCCAAAACTGATGATGGTCGACATGCCGGAAACTACTGTATAGGGGCGAGCCTCCCTAATCCCTCTTGAGAATCAATGAGTTACATTGCTTGGAACTGTCGCGGGTTGGGGAATCCCGAGGCAGTTGACTCACTTCACGATCTAGTGAAGCAAGAAAATCCCAATCTCGTCTTTCTATCTGAAACAAAATGTTATGCACATGAAATGACGAGAATAAAGAGTAGGCTACGTTTTAAAAATGCGGTGTTCCATGATCCAATAGGAAGAGCTGGAGGTTTGGCATTATTATGGAGTGCTGATGTAACTATGTCACTGAGGAGTATGAGTAGTCACCACATAGACGTTAGTATTAAAGGAGAAGGGACATGCTATTGGAGGTTTACAGGAGTTTATGGGTGGGCAGAAAGTGGACAAAAAGACAAAACTTGGAGTTTGATGAGAAGCCTGCATGCTCAATCGGAAATGCCGTGGTTGATTATGGGAGATTTCAATGAAGTGCTTTATGAGAGTGAGAAGAATGGTAGACATCCCTGCGACTTCAACTCCGTTCAGCAGTTTCGTAGTGTCGTTGACGAGCTCTTGTTGAAAGATTTAGGAGCTAAGGGATAGGAGTTCACATGGTCAAACCGACGAGAAGGTGATGCACATGTAGAGGAAAGACTTGACAGAGCTGTTGTTATAGAGGAATGGATGGATTTATTCCCGCAAGCCAATTTACAAAATCTGGTATGGGATGGCTCGGACCACTTCCCAATCATTATGCGGTTCATCGATGGTGATGTTGGCAGTGCGGCTGCTTTTAATCCAAAGAGATTTAGATTCGAAGCGAAGTGGATGCAAGAAGAACATTTTGATAATTTGCTACGAGAGCTGTGGAGTGAAGCACAAAGTGGCAGTAGGGGTGATTGGAGTCAATGTGTTCAAGTGTGTGGAGAGAAGTTGAAATAATGGGATGCAAAGACTTTTAAGCTAGTCCCGAAGCGTATTAGATGGCTAAAAAAACGTCTTAATAGACTAACTCTTATGCGGGCTACAACCATGGTGATGGAGGAGATCCGACAGGTGGAAGAAGAGCTTCGAAAGCTGCGACAAAGTCAAGAAACAGCAGCCTGGCAGCGGTACCGCCCACTAGTTCTAAAAGATGGTGATCGAAACACAGCTTATTTCCATCACAAAGCTACGGAGAGAAAGAAGAAAAACTTCATTAAGAAAATGGCGAACAAGGAGGGACATTTGGTGGAGGAACAGGAGGAAATTATGGAGGTTGTTGTAGAGTATTTTCATGATCTTTTCAAGATGTCGAGACCGAGTATTAGTGTGAATGATCTTGACATGATAGAGCCTTGTATCACTGAAGATATGAGAAGACATTTTGAGAGCCCTTGAAGACATTTTGACTGCACTTAAGGAGATGCACCCATGCAAATCACCTGGCCCAGACGGATTGCCGGCGCTCTTCTATAAGAGGTATTGGGATTTAGTTGGAACAAATATCTCATCCATTGTTGAATTTTCTTAATAATGGTATTTTGCCAGAATCCTTGAATTATACCCATGTTGTTTTGATTCCTAAAAAAAAAAATCCCACAGAAATGAAAGACTTACAACCCATTTCCCTTTGTAATGTCTCTTATAAAATCATCTCTAAGGTTTTGGCTAACATATTGAAAAGAATTTTGCCAACGGTCATTGGTGATTATCAAAGTGCCTTTGTACCTGGGCGTCTTATTTCAGATAATATCCTGGTTGCTTTTGAGCTGTTTCATTATATGAGTCACAGGAATGCTAAGAAAAAGGTGACATGGCTATCAAGCTCGACATGAGCAAGGCGTACGAAAAAATTGAATGGGATTATTTACAAGCTATAATGTGCAAAATGGGCTTCCCGGAGTGTTGGGTGGAACGTATAAAGAAATGTGTTTCGTCGGTTTCGTATTAATTCCTAGTGAATGGGAAACCCACGGAAGTGATTGTACCTCAGCGGGGGCTTCGTCAAGGGGATCCCATTTCCCCGTATTTGTTCCTGTTGTGTGCAGAAGGACTGGGTTCTATGTTGAGACATGCTCGGGAGACGCGGCAGATTCATGGCATTAGCGTAGTGCGTGAAGCTCCTATGGTTACTCACCTTTTCTTTGCGGATGATAGCATTGTTTTTGCTCGAGCAAATGACCAAGAAGCAATTGTAATAGCAAATATTCTTCGTCGTTATGAAGGTCTTTCTGGGCAAATTGTCAATTTCGACAAATGTGAAATTTCATTCAGCAGGAATTTGGGTGTTAACCACATGGACTCTATCAAGAACATTCTAGCCATGCGGGAGGTGGAATGGCATGACAAGTATCTAGGCCTCCCTACTCTACTTGGAAGATCAAAGAAAGTGTGTTTTACAAGTATTAAAGATCGAATATGGAGGAAATTAAAAGGATGGAAAGAGAAGCTATTATCGAGAGCCGGGAAAGAAGTGTTAATCAAAGCCGTTGCACAAGCTATTCCTAACTATGCCATGAGTTGCTTCAAACTTCCTGTTTCTTTTTGCCACGAAATGGAAAGTATTATTAGTAACTTTTGGTGGGGTAGTACAGAGGCTAAGAGGGGAATTCATTGGAAGAGTTGGGCATCACTTTGCCAATCTAAGTGTGAAGCTGGGCTTGGTTTCCGTGATTTTAAGTTGTTTAATGAAGCCTTGCTGGCTAAACAATTATGGAGATTGCATACGGATCCGGGCACGCTGCTAGCTAGAGTTTATAAGGCGCGTTACTTCCCGCGGTCGGATTTGTGGGATGTTAAAGTTGGCACACAACCTAGTTATGCTTGGCGTAGCATTCTTGGGGCTAGGGATTTGCTTATGAAGGGTGTTCAATGGAGAGTGGGGAATGGCAATACCATCAATATTTGGCGAGATAAGTGGCTCAGTGGAGGTGGTTCTGGTAGATTGATAACCCCTAGTAATGGTCGAGATTTGAATGAAAAGGTGGAGATTCTTATTGATCACGAACATTGTAGATGGCGAGTGGATGTCCATGAAGCTTTCTTCTTCCCTGTTGATGTCGAAAGAATCAAGAATATACCTTTAAGTGAGAGACAACCAGCTGACAAACTGATTTGGGTAGGGAGCCAAGATGGTGTGTTCCGAGTGCGGGATGCGTACCGTATTGCCATGGGATTGGGATGGAGGGCAGTGGCGTTGTGAAGCTGCAACCAATTTTAAAGAATGGCTAGCGTGGATTTTTGAGACACATACAACATCGAAGCAGGAAGAATTTGTGGTCAAAGCGTGGCAGATTTGGCGAGTACGAAATGACATGGTGTTTGAACAGCGTTGCTGTGAGCCTACCATCGTGCGAAAGATTTCCTTCATGAATACCGCCACCATTGTGTGAAGCCAAAGAATCAAGCTACCAGACAACAAGCTACGTGGAAGCCACCAAGAGAACTGAGCATAAAACTGAATTTTGATGCAGCCATCTCTTCCGATTGGGGACGAGTTGGGATTGGTGTGGTGGCTAGAAATGAAGATGGGGAAGTACTTACTAGAGCTTTAACGGTGTTGAAGGATTGGAATGCAGAGTTAGCGGAGGCTTTTGCGGCGCGGGAAGCCATGAAAATGGCGAGGAGTAATAACTAGATGAGTGCGGAGGTGGAGGGTGATGCTAAGATGATCATAAATGCACTTAATGGAGCTGCTATGCGGAATGGCGAAGTACAACTCTTTGTGGAAATTTGTACTGAGTTAGCTACTGCGATGGATAATGTCTCCTTTTCTTTTTGCTTTAGAGAGTGTAATGAAGTGGCCCATAGATTAGCTAAATGGGCCACGTCGAATTATTGTGATGAGGTTTGGCTTAACGGGGGTCCTATTTGGATCTCCGACCTGATTGTTTCGGACCTTTCGGTCAACCCGATTTAATAAAGTAGCCTACCTTTTCCTCTCAAAAAAAAATACTTACCAATGAGGTTTCTGAGCTTTAAGCAGCTAAGTTATATAAAGTAACTAAAATTGAAAATTTTAATTTAATTGATTGATGAGTGACTTTGGTATATATCCCAATATTAGTACTATTTTGGAATATATTGAATGGTGATTAACACTCCGGGAACGTTCTTAAGCAAGATCCATAATCTACAAAAAGAAATATTTACAAATAGAAAACTAAATAATAACTAATAGTTAAGCACATAAGTTATAGTGAGTGTCGACCATAGCTAATCATTTCAACCATAAAATCAATGGATCACTTTATCCATAGACAAAAATAAAAATAGCCGATCTTTTTTGTAAATAATAATATAAATGATCTTTTTCTAAAAATAGCCAATTCAGTTTATGTTGTACTCCATCCGTCTCAATTTGATGTTTCCATTTGGAATATAGGGAAAAACCAATGTAAATTGAGGTGGATAAGAATATTTTAAATTTTATATTGTATAAAGTGTACTTTAGTACCTTTTTGCTTTTAAAAAAGTAACATAGAGAGAATGAAAAGTGGATGGTTGAGAAATAAAAGATTGTAAAGTGGGCCAAGTGTAAGACAAAATGTAAATAATTGTAGTAAATAATTGGTTGTTAAATTATAAGATAGGGAAATAAATATTCTTGAAATGGAAAAGATTCAAATTGGAAAGAACTTTTTAAAACATCCCAAAAAGGATAATGCAAACATCAAATTGAGACAAATGGAGTATTAAATTCCATTTTAAATCGGGTCCTATTTAAGGATGTCAATGAGGCGGAGCGGGGCGGATGTTGGCATTCCTATCCTCATCCCCGCCTAAAAAACTTATCCTCATCCCCCTGGGGGAAAATCTTGTCCTCATCCAGTCATCCCCGCCCCCAACGGGGACAAGATAAAATCTATCCCCGCCCCATCCCTCGCGAATTCCCACACCCGCTCCATCCCCGCGCGAGTCCTTGCACCTGCCCCAATCTATTAGGGTTAAAGGAGAGGGAAAACAAAAGTTTAAAAGTAATTTTGGATTTTAGCCTTTGGAAAATAAAAGTATCAAATGAATGCAGTAATCAGCTAATAACATTTAGGATTTTAGGCCTTTATAGAATACCTATGGCGGGGCTCAGACAGGACGGGCAGGGATGGGGCGGGGCGGGTATGGATTAACATCCACCCCCGCCCCATTACCCATGGCGGGGATCCCCCGCGAAACCTTCCCCCATCCCCCATCCCCCATCCCCACTGACATCCCTAGTCATATTGAGTAATGAAAAATTCTTATTTAAATCGAGTTTATGTCGATTTTGGGTTTGATTTCGATTTGGCATAATTTAGATTTCGGGTAACGATCGGTTTGAAACATCCCAAAAAGGAAAATGAGAACATCGAATTGAGACAGAGGGAGTAACAAATTCCATTTTTAATCGGGTCATATTGAGTAATGAAAAAATCTTATTCAAATCGAGTTTATGTCGATTAAATTTGGGTTTGATTTCGATTTGGCATAATTTAGATTTCGGGTAAGAATCGGTTGGAGTTAATTTCGTTAGAGTTATTTGGATATTGCGTCGATTTTGGATCAAATTAGTTTTTTGATCCGATTACATTTATCACGTATACAATTATTTAAATTATCTAAATCATATATTCTAATAAATTTGGCCCCCTCAACAAAAAAATTCAAGATCCGCCATTGCTAGTACCCTCATTAGAATCCACCTTAACGCGACGATTATGAGTAAAAACATCCTCACAAATAGCATCAAGTCTTTTATGCTTCTTTTGTGTTCTTACACCCAACCGGATTCCATTCCCAACCTTAGAAGGGGTAATAGATGCCGATTGTGATTTTTGCATCACAAAATACTTATAAAACATAGCAAACCCACCTATTTTTAGTGATATAACTATTAAATATCACACAAATAACTCCCGATTAGACCTTAGCGTTCAATCAACTATTCATTAAATAAAAGCATCAAAAAACTCAAATAGAATATACATAAGTATACTCACCTCTTCCCAGATGAATCCAAATTGATCGACAGAAACAATAAGGATAAAAGTAGTGCAGTGACTTAAACCCTAAATTAGAAAAATCTAGGTCAAATCTCCACCATTAATTTAGTTGAGAATCTGGTAGTATACATCTAAATGGAATAAAATGATGCAAATTCAGGAAGTGTTAACAAAATGCACATAAAATCTCCATAACTGTGAAATATGAATTCATTGGTGCGCAGTGCGCTTGTTTATTTACAAGAACGAACTAGGGCACTGGGAAGTTTGAGACTTCAGACTTGAGAGGGAGCGTTCATATTGAAACTTATTTTTGTATGTTTACACACGATTAGTGTTGAATGTTTTAGCACGTGCTATTAGAAGAAGGCAATTTTAGCTTGGAAAATGGGTATAGAACTAAAGGGTTATTTGAGCGCGTGGGAGATGAGAGTGGGCATTTTTGTATTTTGGAGGAAATTGGGGATTGGAGGTGCTTATGTTATTTTGTTTATTGCTTTTTTTTTCCCACCAAACCCTTTTAGCGCCAAATGTAGGAATGGCTTCAACTAGAATGAGATGTTACTTATTGTAAGCTTTGAAGAGCAAGAAAAAGGAAGGTTGAGGTGTTCTTTGATTCTTAAGGGAAAAAAAGTTAGTAAAGTCCCACTAATTTTAGATTGAATTACTTGAAATTTGAATCAATTCGTCTATTTAGAGTGTATTAGTTTCCTTTTGTAGTTCATTGTAAGTGTATTAGTTTCCTTTTATAGTTTTTTCTTGTATAACTTCAATTTGATTCAGTATAAAAGAATGAGACTTCGATAGGAGGTCCTTTCTTCAAGATATGAAAGATTTTTCTTACATACTAAAAAACCAACAAAATAAATTGAGACATTTTGTGTACATCCACACATCCATATATCTATATATACTAGATAATAAAGTCGTACCGAAAGGAGACACCACATCGCTCCACATCATTATATATAAAAAAAATTAATAACTGATTTTTTTAAAAAATAATTATATCCTAAATTAAAAGTTACATTCCTTATCGAAAACTACTACTGAAATGAAATAGTATAAAAAAATTATTCATTACTTTCACATTACTTTCATAGCAAATCACATAAAATTAAAAATTTTGCATGGTGAGATTCGTCTCGAAAATACTTTGAATCAAGACCCACTTATGATATATTTTTTCTATAATTGCAAAAAATCTTATCTTTTACCTATTTATAGGACATTATCTATTGGGCATAAATGAGCTTAAGTAAACTAAATTGAATTGAGCTGAACTAATTTGAATTGAATTGAGTTGAAGTGAACTGAACTGATACGAAAGGAATAGTTAAATGTGAGAGTAAGGGTCCGTACTGTTCAACCTATTTGCAGTCCTCAGAAATTCAGATAAGATACGGACTAATAACATCAAATAAGGTCTGATAAAGTCAATAAAAATCAAATAAGGTCAAGTAAAGTCTAAAAAGATTTCATCTAATAAGGCCTAATAAATTCGAATAAGATCTAATAAGACAATAAAATTTAATAAAATCAGATAAGATTTAATAAGATCTAATAAGGCCTAGGAATGCACGAATAGTAACCATCTTTGCTACTGGAGCAAATGTCTCATTGTAGTCGATGCCTTCAGTCTGATGATTTCCAGATACAACGAGCCTAGCTTTCAATCTTTCAATGCTCCCATCAGAGTTGTATTTTATTTTATACACCCATTTGCTTCCTAGAGCCTTTTTCCCTGCGGGAAGCTGTTCCATCGACCATGTCCCATTATCTCTAGGGCTCGAATTTCATTTTGCATGGCTTGTTGCCATTCAGGGTGTTTCATTGCTTCTTTGAATGATTATGGTTTTGTACTTGTAGTAATAGCTGCCAAGAAGTGGCGATTTTTCACAGAAAACTTATCACAACTAACATAATGTGCTATAGGAAATGGCGTATCTGAGGATGTCGTTGGAGTTGATGAGGAGAGAGGTGGACTTGTCGAGCACTTTGAAGATGTACTTTGCATTATAGTGTAGGTAACATGATTTTTCAATCTAGTCGATGTAAACTTTTCATGCATCCCACGACCCAATTCATCATCGTGCTGAGACGAAGGTTGGCTGCCCGCGCCCCTACATTCGGCCAAAATAATCTGTCCACCTGCGAGGTGTCCCCGCGCCTGCAGGTCGAGCTCGGCTGCTGGGGCTATGCCCACACCTGCGAGTTCCTCCCGCGCCCCATCTTCGCATTCCGCCAAAATAAGTTGCCCACCCGCGGGTTGTCCCCGCGCCCTCAGCTCGAGCTGGGCTGACGAAGGCTACTGGCTGCCTGCGCCCGCGGGTGCCTCCCGCGCTCCCTGCTCGCCGTCTACAAAAACCTCCGCTTGTTATGTGGTTGTGTAAGCATCCCAATAAAGCATGGTGCTTGCTCAATCACGGGAATCGAAGGGGAAAAATTGGCGGCCTCATGGTCCAAACAGGGAAAACATCCTCAAAAAATTTCACATCTCGTGACACAAAGTATGATTGCGTGTCAAGGTCGTAAAGTAACCATCCTTTCTTAGCAAAGGGATATCCAACAAACACACACTTACGACTTCGACTAGCAAACTTATCCCCCTTATAACTTATCCCCCCTTAGACCGTGATATGAATGTGGATGGATAGATTTCAAAAGGCAACGACTTTTGAGTTTGATTTTAATGGCAACGATACTAAAATCCAAGTAAACAACTTGTTTGAATCTCAACGAGAATTCTAGATCTCAAAAGGCAACGACTTTTGAGTTTGATTTTAATGGCAACGACACTAAAATCCAAGTTAATAACTTGTTTGAATCTCAACGAGAATTCTCACACTTAATTGCTCAAGCATAAAATATTATTCATAAAAACTTCCAACTTTATTTTATTGATGTAAAACAACAATATATATAGAGAAGACATGACTAATCCTAATCCTAATCCTAAACAAATAAGATACAAAAATAATCCTAGTCTAACAAGATAAAGATAAGAAAACCTAATATGATTAGGACAATCCCCTAACTCATATTTTTAAAGAATCATAATCTTATCTTTTAAACTAATCTTATCTTTTTAAAACAAACTAATCTAAATTATTTAAAGAAATACTTAAATAAAATAAAATAAATAAATTAAACTAATTAAACTAAGCCTAAAATAGGAAAAACCCTTTCAAGTGAAAGGTAAAAACCTATAGGCAAAAACCCTAATTCAAGACTTAACTACTTGACTTGAACATCATCTTCAACCCAAGGTAATAAAGTAACAAAACTTGACTGACAACCATGAAACCAATTTTCTTAACCTTGATTTGCAGAATTAACCATACCCAAATATTATAAATATCAAAAAGATTAATTATTTTCAGTAGCCTTTTTGCATCCACATCAGACCGTTGATTGTGAGCAAGATAGAGACACCCAAAGACTTTCAATTCATCAAAATGGGCAAGGGAACCAAAGAGCATTTCATACGGGATTTTCTTATGAAGCAACATAGAAGGTGTCCGATTAATCACATGAGCAACAGCTAAAACACATGCACCCCAAAAGGATAGAGGAAGATGAGCTTGGAAGCGTAGAGCGCGAGCAACATTGAGCAGATGTTGATGCTTGCGTTCTACTCTCCCATTTTGTTGAGGTGTAGCCACATAGGACTTCTGAAAAATAATGCCCATAGCATAAAAATAACTTTCAAGACATTTAATTTCGTCCTGTTATCACTCGCACAATGTTAACATCTTTGCCAAATTAACGTTAAGGACATAAATAAACCAAACATCTCTGTTTTGTCAACCATTAACTAAACCCATACAGCATGGGAATAATCATCCACTAATGTCAAAAATAACGAGAGCCATGATAAGCACTTTATTGTGCTTAATTGGAGGTCATTTTTAGTGTCCTTGCGTGTACTTTAGAGCATTTAAGCCTAGCATTGCATGGTTTTTGTCACCTTTGAGTTATATTGTCGCTTCATTATCTGCTTAGTTGTTTTGGATGATTTCTAGGCTAACTAGCAGGTTTTTGAAGTCATATGATCATTGGAAGACTAGTTATGGACTTTTGAACTTCAAATGGACATAACGTTTGAACCATAAATTGGATTAAGGTATATTCCAATGGGAGGTGTTAGCTCGTTTCGATAGCTTTCCAACGACTGGTCATAAGCCCAATTCCGATAAGAGACGAGAGAGTTATGATCGTTTGAAGTTAATCTATCCGCTTACCATCAGGTCTACACGACCATGTTGATTTCAACACGCCTGTGTTGGTCTTATTCCACGAAGACAATCTTGTTCTGCTTGCCCACTGATTTGAGAAGTTCAGGCCAACACGCCCATGTCCATTTTGACACGCCCGTGTCCATTTTGGCACGCCCGTGTTGGCTAATTTCTACGGAGGCAATAACTTTTGTGAAGACTTGAGAATTCTGAAGAGCAGGTCTACACGACCGTGTCGTTTTGGACACGTCAGTGTCGACCTGTATTCGATTTTTTTCCCGATTTTCCGTCTTGAATTATGGGATATTATAAATAGGTTTTTGCGTTTTTGCTTTGTATTAACTCTACACTTAGACTCTAATACTTAGTTTATTTTTCTCTCTAAACACTCTCAAACTCTTAATCTCTCATATTCCTACATTCATTGAAGATTCAATTGGTCAATCAATCCAAGTAATTTTCTTTCAATCTCGTTTCTCTATTTTCATTGCTTTGTTAATCATGTTTAATTTTATTAATCTCTTTTGCTTACCATCCATGAATAGTGAGTAGTTTATTCTCTAGGGTTTGGGCGAAAGTATGAATTAAGGGCTTAATGTAGATTGTTAATGTAATTATGATTCAATTTGTTGTTTATGCATTGAACTTGGTGTTTTAACACCCTAGGATAGATCTTGATCACATTTATGCTAGGGCACTTAGGGTTTCTATTGTTTTTCATTGAATTCTGATCCTTTTTGTCATTCCCATGTTTTGACTTAGTTTCTAGGCCAAAGGATTGGATATATAGGAATTAAGGGGATCCTTTAATTAAGGGTTTTCCGATCTCATTGGATCTTTTAATCAATTGATCAAAGACCATTCGAGAGAGGATTTGGTTGATTGATTAATTGATTACTCTTGAGGACCATTCGAGAGAGGACTCAAGTAATTTAGAGGGAGACTTAACCCTGTATAATCATCGTTCTTGAATCGCTATTGTGTTGATTATCGTTGTCCAGCCCGAGTTCATACGAGTAGCCCAAACTCTAGTGTTTTCCTTATTATATTTACATCTCTTACTTGATTATTAGTTGGTACTCTTCAGCTAGTTGTTAGTCGTTAGTTAATCAGTCCTTTTAAACCCCCCAAATACCCTTCACTTAGGTAGTTTAACACTTAATAGACCTTAATTGATCCCTATTTCCGTGTGGTTCGACCCTTGACTTGCCATTGCTACGTTTATAGTAGTTGCTTGTTAGGATTATAAATATTGTTTGTTAAGCGGTTCTTAGTCCCTTGACGACACACTAAAAACCTCTTATAAAGCCACAAGAAGAGGGTGTCGAATACGGACCCCATAAGTCACAATGAACCATCTCGAAAATACGAGAGGCTTCATTATCACTCAAAGAAAAACTACATCTATGTTGTTTAGCTTTATGACACGCGACACAACTACTATCTAAATGAGCTGTAATACTAACAAAAGGGAGTAACTTCACTACAACTTCGGAAGGATGCCCCAATCTCATGTGCTAGAGAGCCACGTCAGAATTAGCTGAACTGTCAACAAATTCCGCAAGTGTTGTAGACTGTTGCCGAAGGTAGTAAAGTCCATCTCGTCTCTCACCTGTTCCAATCAGCTCCCTCAAATGTAGGTCCTGAATAGCACAAATTTTAGTAGTGAAAGTGACGAAACAATTCAAGGAATCACTCAATTGAGTGACAAATAACAGATTACATTTCAAATAAGGTATGTAAAGAACGTTATGTAACACAAGTGAGTCACTTAGATAAACCGTTCCTTCTTCTGTCGCTACAATGGAGGCCCCATTGGGATGGCTGACAGGACAATCAACAATAGTGTGAATATCACGTAAAGAGTACGTGTGCCAGTAACTTGATGACTACAACCAATATCAATAATCCAAGAAAAACCTGTCTCGAAGTACGTGTCCAAAAACCTAGCCTGTAGGTACTCGTTTCGTAGAGATTCTCGAAATTCGTGCCTACAAAAGGTTGCACGGCGGTGTCCCTTTTCGGAAAAAAACGTCGTGTTCAGTCTGAAAAACTCGTCTCGAAGTACGTGCTCGAAAATTCGGCCTGTAGGTACTCGTTTCGTAGGGATTCTCGATATTCGTGCCCATAAAGGGCGCCCGGCGGTGTCCGTTTTTTGAAAAAATATCGTTTTCAGTCCAAAAAACTCGTCTCAAAACGTGCTCGAAAATCCGGCTTACTAGTACTCGTTTCGCAGAGATTCTTGAAATTCGTGCTAATAAAGGGTGGGTGCCCGACGGTGTCCCTTTTTCGAAAAAAACATCGTGTTCAGTCCAAAAAACTCGTCTCGAAGTACGTGCTCGAGAATCCGGCCTGTAGGAACTCATTTCGTAGAAATTCTCGAAGTTCGTGCCCATAGAGGGCGTCCGGCGGTGTCCGTTTTTCGAAAAAACGTCGTCTTCAGTCCGAAAAACGCAATTAAATGTTGTCTCGAAATACGTGCCTATTAGCATGTCATATATGAAAAACATATATTTTTAAAATATTATAAAATTAAACAAAAAAAGATTTATAAAATACTAAATATGATTTGACCGGTCAAACTATGAATTAGTGGTGTAATTAGTGAAAATGACAACAACTTACTTAGATATCATTCTTTCATGGCCGTAATTCACAAAGAAAAAAGATGATGGCTATAATTAACAAATAGGGTATTTTACATGGCAGTAATTGGCAAAAAATTCTAAAAGATAATCTAAAAAGATATTTACAAGATAAGATAATAATATCTTTTCCTAATTATACTCTAACAGATCAATTCCAGGAGCTGCTCCTTGGGTTCGAGATCACAAACATGCCCTTCCTAGTAGCACTGAAGCCACCCAAGGGTTGCGCCACCATCGACGAGGCGTTACTGGGTGGTTTCAAGGAGAGAGTAGGAGAAAGAGGAGTGGTGCATGGTGGCTGGGTACAACAGCCTTTAATACTAGCGCACCGGTCAGTTGGATGCTTTGTGAACCACTGTGGGTTCGGTTTGATGTGGGAAAGTTTGATGGCGGAGAGTGAGATAGTGATGGTGCCGCAGTTGGGTGACCAGATATTGAATGCAAAGTTGATGGGTGGAGAGCGGGTGGTTGGTGTGGAGGTGGAGAGGGAGGAGAATGGGTGGGTGTCAAAGGAGAGTTTGTGTAATGCTATTATGTCTGTGATGAGTGAAGATAGTGAAGTTAGAAAAAACCATGTTAAGTGTAGAGAGATTATGGGGAGTCAAGGATTTATGAAGGGTTATATTGATTGATTTGTTAAGGATTTGGGGATACTTATGGGATAATTTGTTAAGGAGGAATAAACAGGGTCTAGATTAATCAAACTAGCCAGAAGTTTGTTTAGTCTCCTTGATTTTCAGGATTTATTTTGTTGAATTTGGTAGTGGTGGGTGACATGGAAAACTGGGGTAAAATCTGACTGAGTTCCATGATATGGTGTTAGTTATTAGCATTTTTATTATTTGTGTTACTTTTGTTTTGTTATTATTAATACTAGTTTATATGCAAACGATGATTGATGTCCATAAAGACTCATAATTATTTAACCTAATGGATTTAGATATCTTAGGGAACAATTGAGCGAAGGGGTACTATAATAATATCTTGAAAAAAACAACGTATATGGTGCGTGTGTAAATCTGTACGGTTCTAAGAATTTTAAAAAAGATTGTATTCATAAAAACTTGCACACAAGATTAAGGTGTTGTTTGGTTGGAAGTTATGTCCCTTGTAAATAGAAATTCCTAGGAAATACAATCAGCAGCGGAGCTAGCATATAACACGGTGGTGCACGTGCACCACCATTAGTTTTAGGAAAAAACAAAAACAGGTAAATATATAAATATCTTATCCATGCATAGTGAAGCAATAAGGAAATGGGTAGTTCCGTGGTTATGCATCCTATATGAATGTCTCATGTTGTTAGTAGGTCCTGGGTTCGAATCCCAGTATTCCTTTTACCTAGATTTTCGTTTTTTTCACCAAACTCCTTTTTTTGTTCTCCACAACACTGTATTAGAACAATTAAGTTGCTCACCTCATTACCTTCAAGGTTTCAACCTATATTTTTCTTTTGGTAAAAATTCATCAATCAATATATATTTTACGCATCCTTCATACCTTTTCCCTGATTTTCTTTTTCCCAAACTCCTTTTTTTTTTGTTCTATTAGGTACTCCATTAGAATAATTAAGTTCCTCATTCAAATAAGGCCCTTCACTTCAATATATATTTTCCTTTTTGTAATTATTCAATAATCATTATATATATACACCCTATAATTTTTTATTATACTCGTAATTTATATTGTACACTTATTTTTTTAAATATAATCTCATTATTCTAAACTCTAGATCATACGAAAACTCAACCATTTAAGCCAACCCCAAATCCCGATTATTATTATTGTACACTTATCTGTATGTTATAAACAAAATCAAATTATACTCCATATAATATAGACGGAATAGTTTTTAATAGACCCATTTGACTACTCTTTCACGATTACTATATAAAATTTTACTCTTGTAGAAGAAAATCAATAATAAAATTCACATTAATTTTTGGAATGCACTTTTGCACGTCCATATTAACATCGACCATATTTTAAATCTAGACTAAAATCTTTAGACTCCAAACCCACAAGTTAACATTCCTGAATCCGCCACCGGGTAGAAGTACTTTTAAGAAAAACTTCAAAAAAATTGAACTTATCTATAATTTATGGTGACCCACCATTCCAAATATTCTAGATCCGCCACTGAATACAATATAGGTGTTCTGTTTGATTGTAGGGAAATGAGAGAAGCATAGGAAATACAAATTTCAAGGGAAATAAAATTTTCTATGGAACATGGGAAATCACACGCCAAACCCCCTAGTGAGTAATTACCAAGGAAATGCAATTTCAGTTTAGTTCAACCTCATTCATTATTATTAACCATTTAGTAAATATTGTTGTTGATCTAATTAATTTTAATAATCACTCTTATTATTATTATCAATAATTTTTATTATTGCTATATATGAATTTTTTATTATTACTCCCTCCGTTTTTCTTTTAATATGTATGTTTTACCATTTTGGGATGTTTTTTTTTAATATGTACCTTTCTATCTTTTCCCATAAATGGAAGGTTGGTCCACCTAATTATTACACTTCTCTCCTAATTTTTCTTTCCTTTTCTCTACCTTTTTCACTTTTTCCTTACTTTTACTAACCTTCTATCTTACTTTTACACTTTTTCCTTGATTCGCGCGCAAAAGCAAACATACATATTAAAAAACGGAGGTAGTATATCTTTACTTATTATTATTACTATTATTATTAGTATTAGTATTATTATAAAAAAAAGGAAAAAAATCATACAACCTACAAGAAATTAGTGGGCAGCCGAGATACAATCTGGGCACCCACTCCTCTAGCTACCGCAAACCCTATGTCTTGTGTCTTCGAGAAGTTCTGAACCCGCTTCAGCAACGCAACAGCCACCTTATCCAATTCCCCAAGAGAAGAAAAGGAAAAGGGAAGGAAGCCATACCCAATTGCTCGACAGCAAGCTTCATATTTGACCTGCTTTCGATGAGCCGCATCAGCAACAACACATATAGGAACAAAGTAAGACAACCCAGACTGGGTCAAGCGAGAAAACCCTGTCAAGTCGTCACACACATCACGACTACGATCCCAAGAATAAAGAAGCACATCTGCAGTCCTGATGGCCCCGTCGGCCCCACAGACAACCCAATGTCAACCTCCTTTCTTGCAGAAATCCCAGACCGATAGCAAATATCAACAAGAGTATCTCGAACGACATTATGTCGATGTATTATTATTATTATTATTATTATTATTATTATTATTATTATTATTATTATTATTATAAATGGACAAAACATATACAACCTACAAGAAGTTAGTGGATAACCGAGATATTATTATTATTTGTTATTATTATCAAACAAGCTCAAAAATTTACAAAAAGTTAGTGGGAAGCCGAGATACTATCTGGCTCCCCACTCCTTTAGCAATAGCAAAACTTATTCTAGTGAAGATGTGGGCAGCTGCCCGCGCCCCGATATCTTGAGCCATGGAGAACCTTTGTATCCGCTTCGGCAAAGTCACAGCATCCTTCTCTAATTCTCCTAAAGAAGAGGTTTGAGTTGGTGCGGTTTGGGATATAACACAAACCAACCCATATTTGTCTCATTACAGGTATTCTAAGTTGTTTTATTTTACCGACTAGATATTCTCTATCAAAGTCATACAAATAACCTACAAAAACTAGAAGATATTGAAAAAATTATAAAGTTGCTAAAAATGTTACTGCGTAGATACAAAATTGTTGTCTCGTTGAATACTAAAGACACTTTAGTGGTTTGTGGTACAGTTTTCTTTATAATATAAATATTATAGACCAACCCTAAACCGCAAACCACATTTTGTTAAAAAGTACAAACAAACCCACTTTTTATAAGCCATAAACCAACCCAAAACGCGCCCAAAACGCTTCGTAACTTTGTGTTGTCCGACCCTATTATTATCATTATTATTATTATTATTATTTAATTATTATTATTTAATTATTATTATTTAATTATTATTATTATTATCATAATAGTAATATTAATATTAATTTACTTCTTTGATATTATAGTTATTATATAATTATTATTAAGTACTCCCTCCGACTCAATTTGATGTTCCCATTTTCCTTTTTGGGATGTTTCAAAAAGTTCTTTCCACTTTAAATCTTTTCAATTTTAAGAATATTTATTTCCTCGTCTTACCCTTTAACAACCAATTAATTACTACACTTTTTTACTTTTTGTCTTACATATGACCCACTTTAGAATCTGTTATTTCCCAAATCACCCACTTTTCTTTCTCTCTCTTACTTTTTAAAAAGCAAAAGGTACTAAAGTACACTTTATACAATATAAAAATTTGCATTGGTTTTTCCCCATATTCCAAATGGGAACATCAAATTGAGGTGGAGGGAGTATATTATATTAATCATAATAGAATTTACTTATTATTATTAACTATCATTAATTATTATTAATAATTTATTACTAATACTATTATTTAATTATTAATAATTATCAATTAATAATAACTAAAATTTTATTATCATTATTCATTAATTATCATTATTAATTATTAATTATTACCATTATCACTAGGTTTTTAGGCTCATGCAAAAATGCAAGGGGAAGTTAATTTATTCGATTTAAGAAACGTCCTGTTGTTTTTAAACTTAATTAGGATTTCATTATATGTAGTATGTTTATATATTATGTGCGTTGTTTAAGACGGGATGATTATATATAAATACCATATATCATTCAATGTATTCATGTCATTTAAGAGGTAATATTAAATATAGAAATAAAATATATTATTCGTGTTACTAAATCACTAACTAAATCAGTATTTTATCAATATTATAATCGAACTTTGATTGCTCTCTTTTTTCAATTGTCATCTAAGGGTTATGACTCCACAAACCATGATGCGAAACAATTATTATGATTCACTAAATTATTATCAATAAATTTTCCACAAACCATGATGCGAAACAATTATTATGATTCACTAAATTATTATCAACAAATTTTGCATCCCTATATAAATGTGTTTCTTTTTATAATCCTTCTCGATATTCTTGGGTCATTAAAGATATCAATACTATATATAGATAGTTTATTATTTTATGAAAGCAATAATGAGTGTATTATATGACATAATAAGGAAAAAATATGAATCTATGTATTATAATAAGTATGTGATTGAAAATAGGAAATTATACACCCCTCATTCCTATTTGATGTTCCCATTTTCCCTTTTTGGGATGTTTATAAAAGTTCTTCCGACTTTGAATCTTTCCCATTTTAAGAATGGTTATTTCCCCATCTTACCCTTCAAAAACAAAATATTTACTATATTTTTTTACTTTTTGTCTTATATATGGCCCACTTTAGAATCACTTATTTTTCAATCACCCACTTTTCCTTTTATCTCTTACTTTTTCAAAAGCAAAAAGGTACCAATGTACACTTTATATAATCTAAAATTGAAAAGATTTTCATCCACCTCAATTCGCATTGGTTTTTCCCCATATTCCAAATGGGAACATCAAATGGGGAGTATATAATAATCATATTATTTTTAAATTGTTTAATTTGATGAAAGGAATAATACTATTTTAATTTTTTGTTTGGTGATATGGGTGGTTGTTAAAACAATTTAGGTTTATCTTCAATTTCTTTCATCTATGATGTTATTTGAGAAATTTAATAGAAAAAGTAACGTGCAATATTTTTTTTTTTTGAATGCTAAAAAATTGCATTCCTGTAAATGTATAAAGACTATCATTCTTGATTTTCCACAAAAAATAAGTATTTCAATTAGTTGATTATTATTCTCTCTATTTCTTTTTATTTGTCCTACTCTCTATTTTTGTCCGTTTCTTTTTGTTTGTCCTAATTTTTCATCTTTCCGTATATGGGAAAATTATATACCAATCTACCCCTACTTTATCACTTTTTGGTCCCATGTGTACCTTATAATTTTCTCTCACTTACTTTAAGCACCAGATTTACTATAAAATAGGTGGATTTCTATTTGTTATCCTCATCCACATATCTATAACATTACTAGCGCCAGCCGACCGGTCGTGAGGAGACCTCCTCTTCCACTCCCCCGTCGACCCCATGATGGAGGCTCTCAGCCACCTTCAGATGGGACAACAGTCCCTCCTTTCAGGGGTGGGCCTCTTAGAGCTTAGCCAGTCCACTATCGATACCCGCCTCACCACCCTCTATACAAGGATTACCACCCTATAGCATGATGTGCGGTTATCCATACATCCTATTTACCATGACTATTATGAGCGCGGGCTGATGACCGCTTCTATCGACCACCTATCTTGGTTGACCCCACCTCTCCCTCCCCTTGAGTAGGGATGTCAATGGGGCGGGTTATGGCGGATGTTGGCATTTCTATCCCCATCCGCACCTAAAAAACTCATCCCCATCCCCGCCCCATCACCCATGGCGGGGAAAAATCTTATCCTCATCCCGCCCGGAACTAAGATACACCAAAAACTATCCCCGTCCCATCACCCGCGTGGATCCTCATACCCATCTCACCTAGACCCTCCCTAACCCTCGTCTCATTCCCGCCCCATCCCTGTCCTAATGTCGGTTTATTAAATTTTTGAGACCTAGAGTAGGGATGTCAGTGGGGCGGGTTTCGTGGAGACCCGCCCCGACCCGCCCCAGTTAGGTGGGGATGGGGGAAGGTTTCGCGGGGGATGGGGCGGGGATGGGGATGAAAACCATCCCCACCATGGGTAATGGGGCGGGGGTGGATGTTAGTCCATACATGCCCCATCCCCGCCCGCCCCGTCTGAGCCCGCTATAGTTTTTATATTTATGTTAAGTACATTGTGTTTACTGCTTTAATTTTTGAAATTTTTATTTTCCAAAAGCCCAAATCCAAAATTACTTTCATTAACTTTTGCCACATTTTGAATATGGGTTGATTACCCTTGTAATTTTTTTCAATTGTTGCTTGAGATTGATTTGGGTGGCATGATGACAAGTTGATGGCAGATGGAAGCAGGTTATTTAATATTTATATCTACAAGTTTTTTTTAAAAGTTGCTATTTTTTTGAGCCCTAAAATGGCCCCATTTGCGTTACTGGCTTGGTGGCTGCTGCAGAAAATTGGGCGGGGATTGTGGCGGCGATAGGGCGGGGAAGGGGATTCGTGCAGGGGATGGGGCGGGGATAGATTTTATATTGTCCCCGTTGGGGCTGGGATGGGGACAAGATTTTCCCCCGCCATGGGGGATGGGGCGGGGATGGGGATAGGAACATCCGCCCCGCCCCGCCCCATTGACATCCTAGCCTAGAGAAAGAAATGGTAAAAACTTTTAAAAAAGATTAATTACATTAAAAAATAAATTTCTTCAATACACGAGGATGGGGCGGGGCGGGCGGGGATGGGGCGGGGCCAATCTAACATCCGTACCCGCCCCATCACCTACGGTGGGTACTGTTTTCATCCCTATCCCCGCCCCATCACCTGCGAAACCTTCCCCCATCCCCGTCTAACTGGGGCGGATGCGGGACGGGTCTCCACGAAACCTGCCCCGGGGAAGGTGCGGGGCCAATCTAACATTCGCACCCGCCCCATCACCCATGGTGGGTACTGTTTTCATCCCCATCCCCACCCCATCCCCCCGCCTAATTGGGGCAGGTCTCCACGAAACCTGCCCCACTGACATCCCTACCCTTGAGGCTCATGGTTACGGTGACCCCTCCATGCACTATAGGGAGTCATCGGGCCATTTTTTCAATCTTATGATCCAGGTACTTCTAGTGCCGGTACCACAGGTGCAGGTGGTGACGATGAGAAGGGTGATGATGAGGATGATTGGGAGGATTCTGATTAGATGCCTCGTGTTATGTGGGATATTCCTTTCTCTAGCTACAATGAGGCCATTGCCGAGTTCATCTTGGGGGGACTTCTATGAGTATTTCTCTCTCTCTCTCCCTTTCTACTGCTTTCTAATATAGATTGTAGAAGATTTACTGCTTTGATAGGATAGATTTATTGCTTTGAAAAAAAATGAAAAAATATGAGCTGATTTGAGCATGTTGAACTATACGATTGTCTCCCTGTGCTCCAGTGATGTTTTCAAACTGTTTTGAATTCATGATGCGGGTTCGATTCCCACTACCCGCTCAAGGGAAAGTCAATTTATTTACTATGATAAAGAATTTTGTTAGAGTTTTTAGTTGATCCGAATAGTGTAGTGTTTCTATCCTTCTCGTTCTCTTTTTTTTTCTTACGTCAACCTAAAACAAAAGAAAAACCTAATTAATACGAATTTTAGTAGTATTTAGTTAAGCCTTTGGAGGCCTATTTTTACCTAGTCTTTCCTTCTTTTTTATGATAGTTCATCGATTTAGCATTGATCTTGCTAGTGTTTCATTACTATTTGATATATGGCATGTATGCATATTGATATGAATGAGACGTTCTCTTTGATTGTTTGAGCCACAAAGCCACTTATAAAATATTATACCGCCTCTAGCCTTACTGAGCCTTTTCTGACCTTTTTGTGCTTACTACCTACATTACAAGCCCTAGCCTTACATGATTGTGTCCTAAGCCTAGCTTGGAGGAGCATTAGTAGTGACTTGAGTTAGTTTTGGATAAGATTTGGTCAGTTGTGGTTTATTGGTTGTATCTTGGTTTTTGAGCTTGTGTGATATAAAAGCTAATAGTTGCAAAAATTGAAAAAATATCACTGATAAAAGAATGAAGTGAGCAAGGAAATTCATTGGAAAAACCAAATATTCAAAAGAGAATGAGTTTGGAAAGAAAAATTTGGGAAAATGTGGTTTACAAGTGATCATTGTTAAGTTGGTTTTCTTTTAGGATGATGACTTGTGGAGTCAAAAGGTCACATTGACCTCGTGTTTTATCGAGTATATGCTCCTATATGATGGCTTTAGCACCACATCTCCTAAAGTTTTCCACACCCTTGCCCTAGCTACGTTACAACCTTTAAAAAGACCTCATAATCTTTGTTGCATTGTATTAGCTGGATGGATACTGATTTTTGTTCCAATTCTTCAGAGTATGCTATGCTTGAGTCGACTGGGTTAGGTCGAGTGTCACATATGACCTCCTAAGCACATGAGCATCGTGAGTTGGGACGAGACATTTGGGTTGGGTCAGGTGAACAATCAGGAACATCTTTGCCTGCCACAAAAATTGAGAGATGAGTATCTCCCATGTGAGTACCCTCTTAGTATTTGCGGAATGCCAGATGGCCTTGTTTGATTTCTATGCATATGGATTACTTATTGGATAGAGATGATTGACTGATGATGATACTTGTCTGCTAGATTGGTCTTGAGGCTGGTGGGATTCTTTTTTAGCTAAATTGTTCTATCTATTTGGGGATTAGACAGTTATATGTTAGTTCACATGCATGTTGTTGCTTGAGGACAAGCAAGAGTCTAGCTTTGGGGAGTTTGACATGTTCATTTTATATAGGCTTTTAGCCTCATTTCCCCTTCATTAGTCTGAAGCTCTTTATAGCTCTTTATTGTGAGATTTGATGTGTTTGGGCATGTTTTGTGTTTCTTTGAGCTTTATTTATGCAGAATGGGTGTCTGATGCCTTATTGTGGCCTTTAGGAGCATTCACTAGTTCACGGAAGCCTTTAGGCACCCCGAGAGCAATTTTGGAGCTCTTGGGATAAATGACGTAAGAAATAGCCTAAAATCAGTTTGCCTGGCCGCCCGGGTCATACCGCCCCATCGGGACCACAAGCGTATTTTGAGCAGTTTGAGAAATGTGGCTAAGTAAGATTCGTCAGGTCGATGTCCGCACGCTCGGGCGAAAGCGCCTGATGCCCGGTTGACTAGGCAAAGTATATGAAAGGTTGCTGGAAGAATTATGTTTGCCCGTTAGGCGGTGCTCACCCAGTCGACCGCGCGGTTTTTTGGAGGATTATTTTTTCCATTTTAGTTAGCTTAGAACTTTGTCTATGAATAGTTTACGGGAACTTCATTCAAACCTATCTTAGTTTTATCATTACTTGCGTATGGACTCTTAGTTTTCTCTCCAGTTTATAGTGTTCGAACATCTTATTACTTTCAATAAAGTTGGATTCTTTGGCGTAAATCTAGTGATTTCACTTCCTTTGTTCTTTGTTGTCTCAATAATTACTTTCATAGATTTCAATTATATCTTCTTAATTTCAATTGCTTTTGTTTCCGTAGTCATAAGTGAGTAGTTTCCTCTTCTAGGTTTTAGGGAGGGAAGCCATGTCTATATCTTGATATGATTTGATAGTCTTTGTAGTGCTTAGGTTGTGATTAGAGCAATATAGTGTCATTCGTTCCTACTCTATGGTTTATGATATTGCGCAGTTTCATAAATTACATTTGACAATAGTAGTTTGACCCGATAGTAGCCTTACTTTAACAGGCTTAGAATACACTATTAACTCTTATTATGTGAACGATCGTACTGCATATGTTAAATTATGAGAGTTATGACCCAACAGTAGGGTTAACACCTGCTCTAATTGCTCGAGTCTCGATCTACGTAGTCATTTAAACCCCTTGGATTGGTATAAACATAGTGGACCGAACTAATGCCTTAGGCTCTTCATATCTGATAAATCCTTGTTTTATTCCTGCTCTCTTTAGTTTAGTAGTAGTTAACCAATTCTTCAGGTTTTCGTCTAAAGTAGCTTTATAATGGACATTAACTGTGAAAACATCTCTCCCTATGGATTCGACCCGTACTTGCAAAGTCTCTGCTAACAACAAAAAATGTGCACTTGCAGTAATACATTTTATAACACATCATGTACATAACGGAAAACATACTCATGTGCGATCTTGTTTGATCTGTCTCAATGTGTATCTTCCAAATATATAATTTTGCAATTTTTCCTATATCAAATTTGAAATATTAGCTTTTGAAATCGTATCTTGAAAACTGTGAAAAAGTGAATGTAACAAATAAATTAGGATGGAGGGAGTAATAAACTACGAAATAAAATTACTTATTATATATTAATTAAAATTTAGGATCGATAACACCGACAATAGGACCCGCCAAATCCTAAAAATATTAGAATTATATATAAAGTGGATACTTCAAAAATAAAGTGATACTCATGAATATTAAGATTATGTTTCACAAAGATATTAATTGTTATCATAATTATTTTTTCATCGTTATCAAATTTCACTCTTTTAGTCATCTTAAATAATCACCACCCGCTTTCGCAAGTTCACCACCAACCACCATCTAGCTTCAAAACTTCAACCTTTTAAATCATCGATCACTAACTAACCACCACCACCACCATTCAAAATTTCGCCACCAACCACCACTTCCCTTCAAAATTTCGCCACCAACCACCACTTCCCTTCAAAATTTCACCACCAACCACCACAACCCACCTTCGAAGACCTTAAACTTCACAACCCAATTTGAAAAAACGAACCCTAAATTTTTTAAAAAAATCCCAAATTTGGTACTATAAAGGCATAAACCCAATTTTGTGTAGAGGTGAAGCTGATTTGGATGTTGAAGGTGGTGGTGAGGAAAAAAGGAGGTGGTGTGTGATTGTAGAGAAGAGTATAGAGGGAAGGTCAGTAAGTAGGCTTAGAAAAAGAAAACTTAATGGTTTCCATTAAAAAGTGGTGTTTCACAATCTTTGCAAAGTTAGACTGGTGCTTCACAAAATTAGGAAAGTTATAGTAGTTAAATTAAAAAAAATGGTAGTTATTTTCAAAAGTCGTAAAGTTTGTAGGGTTTTTTCACAAATTTTATTAATTCTTTTAGTCATATAAAGCCGACCTTTAACACTAGTAAGTTCTAAAATTCTAAAAAATGTAACGGAAACGGAAACTTGTGAGGTGCTTCTTATTTAAAATTGCATATTGATCCAGAAAGGTATCTGCTTTCAATCATGCCAACAACATTCTAATTCTAACTGTGACCAACACTTTTGACCAGTAATTATAACCAATACAATAATGTTCAGAATCAACAGTCAATCATCTTAGCCTGAAGATGTGGAACCAAACGCATTTGACTGGTAAATTTTACTTATTAACAGTGAGAAAAAAGAGCAATGCATTATTCAGCACAATCGCTCTTCCTCAAGTTCTTCATGACAATATTCATCTTAATTGATAGCAATTAAAGATAAAGAATTTTAAAAAGCCACAATCTTAGGGAATCAGAACGGACATCTACAAATATTACCATTGGCATAGTACCTTTCAAGAACAAATCAGTAAATCACACAGAACTCGTTACCATTTCCTCAAGTATCGCCACAGTACAAATGAGCCACATTCACCCACTCTTATCGACATAACAATTAAAACTCCATCGAGCTCAGTAACTGCTTTACTATCTTAAAGGAGATAGCTTGGCCAAAGAGAAAATGCCATCATCTCAAAACAAACAGTAAACTGAACTGAGAAATGCAAAGTAACTAAACCAATGTGATGTATTGCAAACTGGAGAACATCAACAGCCAAAGAAGAGTAAAAGAGAAAGACAGCGTGTGAAAATAGCATCACTCTTAAATGAAGGGGTCAATGACAGTTAAGTTCGTTCTATATCGATTGAACAGGTCACAAAAGATCTTGCCAAAAGACTGGTTGTTTTGTTCAACGATTCTGAGCATATTACAGCTTAAAAGCATCTACAGAAAAAGGACTAGTCTTCCAAGGTCATACTCTCATAAAAGTAGCAGCTGAATTCATCATCCTTTTGGGCAGCCGAAAAACAAAAGGCAGGATGGCGACCTTGCAACACTTCACACATCTACATCATCCACTGAAGAAAATTTCAGAGGACAAGGAGTTCAAATGTGACGGATGTGAAAGATTAGGCATCGGACAGAGATACCAATGTCGGGAATGCAATTTCAATCTGCATATGCATTGTGGCCGTTGTCCTGCAGATCTTTGCTCATTTATACACCCAAAACACCGACTTCATTTGGCTTTAGTCCAAAGGTCACGAGCCACATTCTCCAACGACCATGCCTGTGAAGTATGTGGCAAGAGTGTAGGGGGGCTATTTTATCAATGCAAGCGGTGTGAGATTTATGTTCACCCACTTTGTACCCAACTACCTCAATACGTGCGCTACATGGCAGATGTAGAACATGGTTTAGAGCTACAGCATCAAGAACAATCTAGTTCTTGTGCCATTTGTAGGGTACAGTGCAGCCATTGGCACTACAAATGTGGTATGTGCCCTACAGTCCTTCATATAGACTGTCTATTATCAATGCTTCTGCCCTCAAGGTCAACCTACTTATGTTCATCATCACAGAAGAAAAGGTCAACAACTGTGGCTTGGTGGTGGTACTGTGCGGTTTTTCTTATGGCTTTGCTACTACTTTCCATGGTAGTGAGATCCTAATACCCAAAAGGTCATGCGTGCATCAATGCACGTTAATATTAGTATATGCATCAATTCTGAAGTTAAACCCCTTTTCTTTCATTATGTTACCCCCCTTTGTTACCAAAGTAACACTTCTATTTATGTTTTTTGTATTCTAATTTACTCCTTTTGTTGCCAAAGTTACCCCTTTTTCTCATTAAAGTTACCCCTTTTTCTCATTAAAGCTACCCTTAATAGAAAGTTGTACAATAACATTATTGTGCACCCAATAGATTGTAGGCTGTGTCTGCTGCCAGTATGTCACGTATAAATTGACATTACATGGCAGAGGTGAATACGCAGTCGTGCTACAGGAATTTTATTTTATTTTTTTAAAATATTGAATTTGTGGTTATATGTGCTAAAATATGTTGGCCTCATGTTATGGAACACCAATGCTAGGGTTTCCACACTTTCCAGATAAATATAGAACAGTAAGATGTAATTCTAGGGTAATCAGCAAAGAACAGGTCAGAATGATTGCAATACAAGCATTAAATACAGCTATCTAAGGGCAATTCAAGCATTGATGCAGCCTAGCTATAGATATTTCAACATTACAAAAGGTACCTCTATTGTATTTCAAACAGGGCGATGAAGAATGGTAAAAGATTTATATACAGCCTTCATGATTTATCAATCTTCTTCATCATCAAGAGCAGTGAAGTCCTCTATAGCTTCAGTCTCAACAGTTTGTTTACTCAAAGACCGCAATTCCTCAATTTCCACAGGTAATAAAGGGTCACACACCACTTTATTAGCCAACAATGATTTGGGACAGCCTAAAAGCAAGAAAAAGTGGTTGGAAATAGAAGTTAGATCTCAAGAAGGTTACATGAGCTAGATAAAAAAAACTCATGTTTGTCGTGCATAATGAACCTGCTACGGGGCATTTTTTTGATCCATTTTTCACATAGTGCATGATTGCTTTCTTGTCATAAACATGCTTGCAGTCCATGCTGTCACAAGGAAGAAAAACAGTTAAAGAATCAGCAGCAGATAGGCTAGAGTGGACAAAATACCATGAAAACGTTAAATTGCTTAATTTGCTTTTCTTTCGCCTAAGAATTTGAGTTCATAAGTTACTTAAACCAAAAGACAATTTCCATATCTATATGGAAGCATGTCAAGTGCAGTAGTAATACATGCAATAGACCACATGCTTTGATAAGTCACCTGCCAAACATAACAGGAGAATATCTTGAGAGACCATTATGTCAACATTCTTAGGCCTAATAAAAACGAGACCCTATACATTTCCTAGATCAAAGGATGGGATTTAGGGAGGATATATTGGGGAAATTTCTTAATTAACAGCTGAAACGTCACAATGTAAAGATTGGAAATTGACCAATTCTAATTTGGCCTTCTCTTATCATCTACTTCAATTATTGAACTTTTAATAAGTTTGCACCATACTTCCTCCATTTATTTATTTTATAATCACTATATTTAGTAGCCATTTACAAGTTTCACACATTGATATCACACAATGCCTTGTTACCTGCGAACTGGCTCTGTCAACTCGGTGATAGACTTCCCCGTTATTGGGCAAACTACATTTGAAATCCCAATATGGGTACTGGTCATCACAATGTCTTCATGCTCTTCCCCAGGCATTGGCTGACCTGTGTGGTGGACGTTCTGCAATAAAAACGTGTGCAAGGCATTCATGAGTTGAATAAATAGCCCATGCATAATTTCATGAGATATTCTGCACAAAGAATCCATCTTTAGTCTTCTAGAAAAAATTATGGCTGTACTTGAATACTGATCAGCTAAATCACTTCTTGGATATAATAGATGAAATATCAACAAAAACAATAAGAAGCAATGGACATTTTTGCAAATGATGGCTGATAAAATAAGTATTTTATTCTCCTGGACGAGGTACAATCCTTTTGAACATTGCGAAAACATACAAGAGATACCAGTAATGTGGATCCAACAATACCCAAACAGCTTCTTTGAACTGCCGAAGCATAACAGCAGACTGACGGTTTGAGGAGTAGATACCCTTGAGCCTAGAAGCTTCATCCTCAAACAGCTTTTTAAAATTAGTTAACTACAAACAGGGGAAAAAAACAGAAGAACATTAGAAGAATAGAAACATTAAGAAGAGATTAATCACACAAGGAAAATAAGGGTTAGGTTCAGGAACCTGTGGGCCAGCCTGATAATTGTTCCCAACAGATTGCATCACATTAGAAAAATTCATGGACTCTTCATAGGTGTCCAATAACTCAACAAAAGCATTTTGAAGCTCATTCACCTGCGATGCATTACTGTCAGTTCATAGAATAAACTAGCTTGTCATGGTCATAAATGGCATCATTGCATCAACAAAAACCAATAACAGGAGTATTTAACAACAGTTTCACAGACATATATAAATCTCAGCATGTTCTCCCTAAAACCTCATTCAGCAGTCTTCGGAAAACAAGATACTACAAACAGTTGCGCTCACAAGATTCCCCAGAACAACATTAATCTTTTATCGTTTTGTTACTCGACCACAGAAAGACCATCTCCTATGCAGATAAGTAAACATATGTCGCACAAATAATAAAAATATATAAAGGTCTTTCTGCTATACTAACACATACTACAAAGAATCTTTATTGTTACTCGACCACAGAAAGACCATCTCCTATGGAGATAAGTAAACATATGTCGCACAAATAATAAAAATATATAAAGGTCTTTCTGCTATACTAGCACATACTACAAAGAATCTTTATTCCATTCGCTATACAGCTTATACCCATATAAGCTGAACTGCAGAAGTCACCATATTAAATCTCTTAACATCTATTCTATAAGGGTGATGGGGACACCAAAAAACAGTTAAGCAAACTTTAGAAAAGGGTGGCAGTTTTAAGAATGTAACTATAATTCTCTTACTTTCACTATCGCTCTTTTACACACATCGCGTGAATAAGTGGCTAGTCCTCTAAAAATGTGAACTGGCTAGGGTTAATAATCTTGATAAAGCGTGCCATTTGAAAGTAGTACCACCTTACTGGAATGTTATAATAAACAAACAGAAAGAATTAGCTGCATACACACCCTTGTGTTACACATTTACACTATGAATATTTATTAATCACAAAAACAAGAGAAATAATATCCTGTGTAAGAGAAAAAACTAATTAGGGTTCATAATCTTCAAAAGGGGAAAAGATCATGTTCATGGCGCAATATAAAGAAAGTAAAAATGTTGAACAAATTAGGGTTTAGTGCATCTAATTTAGAATGCATATACCTCCTGAGATCGATGGAGTTTCTCCATTTCAACCGCAATTTCCTTCATGGTATTAAGTGCTTTACGGATATCCTGAAGAAAAGAAAATTGTCACAAAAGTTCAGCAAAAATAAAGGAGTAAAAGGGGGGAATTTGAAGGATGAAAACAGAAAAAAGGAGATGGATTACGGTAATAAGAGTCTGATTATCGGAGGATAATGCATTAGTAGCGGTTTTAATTTGCACGGCAGCTCCACTGGTCGCACGAGCAGCAGAAGTGGACGCCATTTCCCTCGCTCTCCCTTTCTCTCTTCTCTGCTACTTCTATTATGTTTTTGGAGGGAAAAGACGAGGGTTGCCTAATCAATATCGCATATATCATCGCCTTACGTTTTTGACAGTATATTTTTATTTTATTTTTTTGGTAAGGAGAAGTGGTCAGGACCTCACTCAGGTCCTAAAAGTGCCCTAGTGGGGATTGAACCCCCTTGGAAGGTTATAATTCTTTTCACTAGACCAAGTACTACTTGGTGGCAGTACATTTCATATGTATGGTAGTATATTCTAATATATATAGTAGTACATTTCTTAATGAAAAATTATATGCCAAATACAAACTATATAGTTATATAGCTGTGAAAATATCGATTGTTATATACTACTTTTCTCAATAATGTACTGTCATTTTCTTGGAATGTACTGCCAAAAAAGTGAGGTGATAGATAAATGCATATATCCGATATTGATTAGGCATTCCTCGGGAAAAGACTGTATATCTCTATCAGTGAAAACTAGGAAATATTAAGAATTAACATTTATTTTTTTTAAAAAAAATAATTAAATGGAATAACTTTCTCTAAATTGTTTTGATATTTTTAAATTTTGAAGAAAGAAATGCAAAACACCCTAAATAAAATTTTTGTTATAAGATTTTATTTCCTCCGTTTTAAAATAAGTGATACACTTTATTTTTCACGCTTAGCAAGGAAGCGATTTAATGGTGTAATCGAGTAAATTTTTCAATGAAATTTTAATACAAGAAAGAATAAGACTCTATATTACTTGCATTAAATTTTCATCGAAAAATTTGATCGTTTACACCCTTAAATCGCTTTCTTGATAAACGTGAAAAATAAAATGTATCACTTATTTTAAAACGGAGGAAGTATATGATTTCGCACGCATCGTGTGCATATATGACTAGCCATATAATACATCAACAATTGTATTTTTGGTAAACAAAGTTTAAAGTTAGAGTTTAGAGTTTTAACTTTTTTATTAAGCATATTTAACTGCGGATTTGACTGCTGTTTGACAAAAGCTGATAAGTATTTTAAGGTGAAAATGACAATTATAGACATTGGTTATTATTATAATTATTATTATCACTATTATTTCTCTCCTTATTCAACACCATTCACCACCTCATTCATTAGGTTCATCCTAGGTTGCATGGAAATAGAAACGGAAAATAAAACGCTGAAATGCGGACACGGGGAAACGTTGATCCCAAAATTAGGATACGTGAGAGAAACGTTAGGAAACGCTTACTATTTTCTGGGTTCTTTTCAAAATTCAATAATAGAGAACAAATATCTAACATAGAAACAAAGGTTCAAATAAATGATAGTCAAATGTTTAACACGTGCATAAATAATCCAAACTAAGAAAAACAAAGTAAAATTACACTAACTCTATTTAGTAGTATCATTAATGAATAACTTAGATTCCAAATCTGGTTCATCAAGAGAAAGATCGGTCAACTCGAGAAAGCTACTTTCGTCACCCCATCTTGCATTGAATCAAATTGATCACCACCTACATCCTGTAATCCCCCGTAATTTCATGAATTTTATAAATATATTTTAAGTATATTTATAATCATTTTCATATTTATTTCATTTAATTATTTAAGTTTTGACTATTTTGAAAGTCAAATGATTGTTTAAACGTTTTAAATAATCATTAACTTTATTGGGATGGACTTTTAAGTATTGAATACTTTATGAAATGTTTTGGGTTATGTTTAAATGGTTTTTAATAATGGGTTTAGGAGCCAAAAGCTTTTAATTAGGGTTGGATGATCAACCCGAAGCTCAAACCTAAGACTAACCTAATTGTCATAGGTTTTAGGCAAAACCTATAAATACCTCCCTGAACACCAAAATTTGCACACTTAATTCTCTTTTCTCCCTCTCTCACATTCGGCGCCCCCTCTCCTCTTTTCTTCCCTTTGGTTTTTTCGGCGCCGTGCACCACCACCACCACTCCTTTGGTTTTTCGACGAGCTCAACCACATGTCACCACTCTTTCCTCCCTCTCGTTTTGTGTGCTGTCACCAGCAACCACCACTCCCTCTCTCTTTGCTCGTCACTCTAGCAGCAGCAGAAGGCCGCGTGCTACACACGCGCCGCCAGCCCGCAACCACGCGCCGCCTCTTGCGCGTGTTTTTTCTTCGTTTTTCTGATTTTTCGTGGTTTCCTTTGGTTATTTCTTATCCATTATCCTCTATTTTATATTTGATTATAGTTTTAATATTAAAGTTGTGATTTTTATGATTTTTCATATGTTTTATAAATAAAGTTGAAAACTTTATTGTTTAAGTAATTAAAAATCTGCTTTTTATTATTTATGAATTTAAGTTATAATTTCATATTTATGAGTTTATATTTAAAGTGAGTTTTAAGTATGAAAGTAAGAGTTTTTAAGGTTTTAAAGCCTAGACTTATAGTATTATATTATAGGTTGTTAAAGGTTGAAACTTTAATGCATTTAAAGTATTTTAAAACGAGTTTTAAAGCGTTTTAAAATAAAATCATATTGTTGTGAATTAATTAGGATATTAATTCATTGTTGTATTATTATTTTGGTAGGCGGAGAATTTACTTATTCGACTTCTAGTGTTTTAAAGTGGCCTCTCATTCCGTCTACACAAGGTAAGCACATGTCCTTATGTGTTAGACTAGTATCATGTCCTAAGGGTTAGGATTGTTTATAGTATCATGTATAAGGAACCCTATTATGGTTCATACGTGGTTTTGATATTGGAATTATGTGTTTGTTGAGCATGCTAATTGCCTATATGTTTATTACATAATTAAATGGATGTTTTTTTCAAGCATGTTTGGGAAGGGAAGTTTATTTACAAATTTGTATGATGGGTTTATAAATATGTTAATGGGATTTTTGGTATTGTTTCCCTTAATGAATATTTTATTACTTCTCAAAGGCCGAGGACTTTGTGGGTAAGTTGGATTATTATTGTTATTATTATTATTTTACTACTTTGCAAAGACCGAGGGCTTTGTAGGGTATGTATATTTATTGTCTTCAGACATTCAATTGTTGATTTAAGTCAACAAATAAATTGGAGGATTAATTCTTGGTCAATTGGAATTGTTTGATCATGTTATTTAATCCTAAGATAAAAGAGGAATATTTTTTTTGTATCCATGTTATGTGTTGGTTGCTTTGTTAGAGTCCAACATTAAATAACATATTAACACTTAAAGTGAAAGAGAATAGCATTAGCTTTAGACCTGTGCACATATGAAGTTTTGGACTAGTATGAGTTGGAGTACATGGTGGTAGCCAATGACTTTTCTTGAGGCCGCATTGATCACCGTGCCCTATTGTATTTTAAAAAGTTCCTCAATATCGTTGGTCAAGGGATTACGGAGTCGCGCCCGTAATTCGTCTTCTGTATTGAAGGCTGGTTTTGGTTGGACAACTCGATCCGTAGAATATTCAATTTATTAAATGAATTATCATGTTGTATTTTTGTGAAGTCAAGTCTTATTTTACGAGGTAAGTTTTAGATTATATTATTAATCATGTTTTGCTGTTCAGTATTATCACGTTAGACTTGTGTTTTTATATTGTCATATATGTACTCAGCTTTGCTGATTACGTGCTTTTCTGCGTGTCGATCATGACTGTGCCTATTGATCATGTGATGACTCGTTATTGGCGAGCAGTCTTCAATTAGGTATTTGCCTTCAGGTTTGGAATATATGATGCATCATCACATTTACTCATTTGGGATTTGGAAGCACTGATGAGAGATCGCTTTCTCACTTTTATCGATTCTTATATTTAAGTTAATTTTATTAAGTTACTTTATGGATTATTTATTTTAAGTTCTTTAAGTTGGTTTTAATTACTTTAGAGGTTTGGATTATGGTTGACAGTTATTATGGTTTAAGTATTTAATAAAGTTTTATTTAATGTTTTTCCGATGCAAAACTCTGAGTAAGCCGATACGTTATGATACGGGCGATAATGCCTTGATAATTCTCTATTTTAGTTGGGAAAATATATGTTTTATAAAGAAAGAATTGTCGATTGTCGGGATGTTACACATTCCAGGTTCTTGTTTTCTCGTGATGATACTCTTTTGTGTTCCTTGATAGAATACGTAGGTTGTTGTGAACAAAACTCAAAATCTCAGCTCGTTTTGGAGTCAACCTATTTCTTCTAAGTGAGTGAATAAAAGAGTATATATTCCAATTGCTTGCGTTCACAACAAGAAGATGAAGTAGGCTGTCCAAGATATCTCAAAGTCAAAGCTTGAAGTAAAGGAGTGGATGATTCAAAGCTAACCCACCACTTCATAAGATCCATGCTACCCCTGCAATATAAATCTCTCCACTGGCGTACCTGTCAGATTTGAAAGATAACATGGCATATTCGCTCTTAACATTACTAAAAATATCATTATCAGGAAATAATCTCTTGAAATACCTTATTCTTCCTTTAGATATTTCAGGGTCTCTGTGAGAAGGTACTCTATCGCGAGTCTCTTCAAGCCATGCCTCACTATAAAACTTTCAAGCATAGAAAATGAATAAAACAATTGTTATGCATATGAAAATTTAAAAGTGACTAAAATAATTTAGTAATTTCATGAATAAGATATATGGGGTTTAATGAGTAGGCTAAACAATAAAGAGGTGTGTTACTTTTTGCCCAACGAGCTACAAGAATGTCATAAACGACTTCATAGAAGTTCGAGCTATCATCATCTTGAAAGTTTTCTTCATTATAGATTACAAGTTTCACCTTTTCAATCATAGAATCCCACATCTCACATACCAAATGAAGCGTTGGCCTGCTATCAGTATCACAAACCCGTATCATATCAAATCGGTTTAGTAAAAGCAAAATTGTACTCCACTTTATCCCACCAATCCTTATCTATCACCTTCTCTCTTACAAAACTTGTCTTACCTTGATCATCCTCTTTATAACTCCTCCATTCCTCACTTATCACCATGGTTTGAAGATATTGTTTCAAAATTTTAAACCTCTTAAGCATAACAACCACTGAAGCAAAACGAGTGTCAGCAATGGCAAGCAATTTCAAAGAATAAAACTTGTTGAAAATACCTAATATCATAGAATGAATCATAATGAAATATTTCACTTGCACAACATCATCATGAACTTGAGTAATCCAAAGACATTCAACATATGTATCCTGGTTAGTCTCTACATTTTTCGCAGCACAAATGTTCTTCAAAGCAAGGTTTAAAGTGTGAACAACACAAGGGGTCCAATAAATCCATGGATATATATATGCCTTCAACAAGTGCTACAACACCTTTGCAATTGCTAGCATCTTCGATGATTACTTGAACTATATTCATCTCACCAACCTCATCAATAACTTCTTTCAAAATATTAGCAATAAAATGTTTATCCTTAACTTCACTAGAGCAATTAACACTTTTAATAAAGATAGCGCCACTCCTAGTAGTGGCCATGAAATTGATCAAAGTCCTTCTTTGTGGATCACTCCAATCAGACACAATAGCCACTCCTTTCTCTTTCCATGTAGCTTTCAAGGATTGTAAGAGTGTATCAACATGAGATTTTTCTTGTTCTAGTGACGTTGCTCTCAACTTATTGTAACTTAAAGGAATATACCCACTCAACTTGTTATTTGCAGCAAATTGAAAGGCCTTTATAAAATATGGGTTTCTTGCCAAATTAAACGACAAACTAGTAGTGAAAAACATTCGTGCAATCAACGCATCAAGAAGATGTTCCCTATTTTTTTCATCGTATAACTCAAAAATGGGGTTTTCTTTTCTTTTTTTAGAGTCTATAAAGTCTCTAGATTCGACATGATGTTTTTCACTATCATCTTGTGTAGGTAAAGGAACATAATGTGGTGCTAGTGCCCTCTTTCTTCTTTCAACCTCATCCTCCAAATTTTTCATCTTAATTATATCTTCTTTTGTAGTCTTAGTTCAAACTGAAATTCCTTTTCCTTTAGGTCCAAGCAAATGGGCCCTCACTCTAGTGTATGTGATAGAGAATTTTTGCGTCGCTAGACAAAAACTCCAAATCAAACCTAACTAACCAAATACGAGTACGTGGCAAGTAAGGGTCAAGATCCACAGAGACTAGACTAGACACTAAGCACGTAAGTGAACATGTAAGCTAAACCGAAGAGAAGAAGTTGATTGATTTCGAACTCAATTATCACTAATAGGTCAAATAAAAGGGTTGTAAATCGATGGAAAAAGACGTTAGGGGGTGATAGGGATCCAATGCAATGAAATTGAATTACGAAATGAGATTAAAGGAGTATGTGATAGGGGATTGAATTAAGACATTGCAACCATGAACTCCTCTTTCAAGGATGCTCAAGGTGATGCAACACTCTCAATTAGGGATTAGATAGTCAATGATGGAACATGAGGTCGGAATTAGCTAAGTTCAACCCAATCTCGCCTTTCGGATGTTGAATGGGTTAAGACTCTAAGAAAGGCGGGATTTCTCACTCAACCTTATTTAGAGATAGCAATTCCAACTTCATTGTATATCTCAACGATCTACACCTAAAGGGCAATCAATTGGCTCATTGAGTTAAAGTTAGGTCTTTCAACTTTACCTTAGTCAAACAATCAATGGATTTTCTAACCCAACCCACCAAACATGCCAATTTAGGGCCTCATATCATGAAACAATGTCCATTGCACCTTCACCCAACCCCCTAACTAAAAGACTACTCAAGGTTGGTTCTCATATTAACTAAGCTAGTTCTACAATGCAAATAGGAGATTAGTAAACCAAAAATCATTGCTTTTTCATTCATACTTAATGTTTGCAATAGAGAAGAGCATAAGCAAGTGGAAAAGAGCAACTAAAACTAAGACTTCAATGAATGAGTGATATTGAAACTACTAACAAAGTTAAAGCAAGAATAAATGATAAAGTAAAGCAATAAATGAGAGCAAAGAGAAGAAAAGTTACTAAAGCTTCATTAATACTCCTCAAAAATCTGAAATTCTTCTTCAAATCACCATTAAAGACCTTGAAAAACACCCAAAACTCACTTTAAAGTCTAACCTCTCAATAGCTCTCTAGAGTTCAAAAAAGGAAATCAGAATCCTCAAATTTTAGGTCAAAAAGGTATTTATACAACCCCCAATTAAGGGCAAAAAGGGAAAGAGAAAATGAAATAGACGGTTTCCGAAAACCCGCAGTGATCGAGCGATCCATAGTGGTGATCGCCCGATCAGAGGTAGGCAGGAACTCTGTGGAAATTCACAGCCGTGATCGGGCGATCCACTTTTGGATCGGGCGATCACTTTTGTGATCGGGCGATCCAAAGGTGGATCGGCCGATCCACCTGCCGGGTTGCTTTGTCTTCTTCTCCTCTCTTCCTTTCTTTTTGGGCTTGGGCTTCCTTCTTTCTTTCTTTCATTCTTTTCTTCCACTCCAATCTTCTTTGCTTGGACTTGGGCTCTCTTCCTTCTTTCTTTCTTCATTTGGATTGGCCCTCAACTTCTTCCATTCCAATCTTCTTTGCTTTGCACTCATTTTTTTCCTACATGTTAGTCATATACATGAAAAAATACAATACAAAGCATATGGAATAGAAAATAAGGATAGAAAACCATTAAAAATGAGAGGAAATCAAAGGAAATAGTGAAAAGCTCCAAATAGGGCGGAGATGATGAAAATAGATGTAAGAAGTAAAGAAACACCAAGAAAAAGCAATAAAATAGACCAAAAAGCTACCCTATGAGTGCGATAAATCTCACTCATCATTATGTTCCTTGAAAATCCTTACCACAAAATTACAAAAAACTAGTACATTACCCCCTTGCCTCAGTTTGGCCCTTCTTTTGGCTTTAATTTACCATAATTCATGAAGTACCTCCAAAGAGGATATTTGTATCCTCCTTTTCCATCTCCGTATTGGCAAATCAACCAAAAATTGCAAGAACATTAACCAAAAATATATACATAAATCAAAGGAAAAATTGCCTAGAATAATGCAACCTTTTGCTCATTCGCAGATAATAATGCAACCTAAAGATTATTCTGGAATAATGCAACCTTTATACCCCATTTATTTTAAATAGGACAAATTACCGGTTACCTGAACAATTGGTAATTTTTATTTAAAACTTTAATTTTTAATTAATATATTAACAAAAAATAAAAAAATAAAAAATAAAATCCCCCCCACCCCTGCAGCCCCAACCCCCCCCCCAACCCCCTGCTCTCAGCCCCAACCCCCACCCCTACCGCTCTCGGCTCTCCCCCCCCAACCCCTGTCGCTCTCAGTCCCCCCCACCCCCTGCTCTCAGCCCCCACCCCCACCCCTGCCGCTCTCGGTCCCCCCCCCAACCAAACCCCCTGTTGCTCTTAGCCCCCCAAACCACCTGCCGCTATCAGCCCCACCACCCTACCCCAGCCCCCACCCCCTGCCGCTCTCACCCCCACCCCAGCCAACGCTTCCCTCGCCGAAAATTACCCAGAGCAACTCCACCCCAGCCTCCACACCATTTGCGCTGGTGGGCGAAGGTCGCCGGCGAGCAATGAAGGGAGTGGGCGAAGGTCGCCGGCGAGCAATGAAGGGAGTCGAAGACGGGCTGGGTTTGTGGGCCTTGTATTCGACGGCGTACGGGTGTTTTAAAGTGGTGGTGGAGACGGTGGTGGTGGTTTCTTGGCTGGAGGAATGGAGGAGGGGGTGGGGTGCACGGCTGGGGGAGGGGGTGGGGCACGGCTGCGGGAGGGGATGGGGGTTTTGGGTTTTATTTTTTTATTTTTTTTAATCTTTTTGTTTATAATTTTTTTTAAAAAAAATATTTAGGATAACCAATAACAATACGACACGTGTCTCATTTAACCTCTTCCTTAGGTTAAAATCGGTTTTACCCCGTTTAAAATAAATGGGGTATAAAGGTTGCATTATTCCAGAATAATCTTTAGGTTGCATTATTATTTGCGAATCGCCCAAAGGTTGCATTATTCTAGGCAATTTTTCCTAAATCAAATATAATTGTCTATTTAATAGCTTTCTAATCATAAGAATATTTAATGCTTCGATATTTATAATGAAATTTAATAAATAACTTTATAATCATAACTTTTTCACTAAATATTTTAACTTAATCACATTTTTTAACATATTCACTAATTGTTAAGTTTGGCCGATTCCATAAAAAAGCAAAAAAAAGATAAAGAAAATAGTGTAACATATTCACTAATTGTTAATATATAACATAGAATGTCTCTTGAAAAAAAGTCCTTTGACACTAATTGTTAACACTAATTGCTTAATTTGATGCTTTGTTTTGCTATTTTACACGTAGAATTTTTATGGCAAAAAGTGTTTTACTTTTGGCTAAACTTTATGTGGTAATGGACTGATATATGAAATGGGAACAACTACACAAACACAAATATTTATGTGAAATGGGAACAAATATATAAAAGTGAAACAATAGTCAATAAGGACAATAACTAATGGACAAATGAGTGAAACCATAGCTAATGGACAAATAAGTGAAACAATAGCTAATGGAAAAATCATCTCCACCACCAAAATTCACAACCAGCAACAAGTACATATCATGTGAAGCAAAAAAGAAACCGAATACAGAGTCTACAAATAGCCAAGCTAAGAAGGAAAAACAGAGAAAAAACAAGATGAGAGCGAAATTTATAATCAAATTCGATCAACAAAACAAGATCTTTCATCTATGTGCCATAAAAAATAGATCTTCAAGAAAAAATTAGAAATGGAAAAAGAAAAAAAGCAAAGAAGCCATAGATGAAGCAACTTATAGAGTTACAGTTAGATGGAGAAGAAAAAGAGCTTGGGTCTTCAAGAAGGAAGAAATATCGGTGTTTGTGTATCAAGGTGAGAGCAATTTACACTGAGAATCAAGAATAAGAGTCTTTAATTTCATAAAATTGATAGGAAACGTATTATAAGTTTCCAAAATTAAGGTTTTATTTTGGGAAAAACAAATTAAACTTAGGAAACGTAATTCTTGGCGTGAAAATCGCGTTTCCATAACTGATATGCCTGGTCGGAAACTGCTTGCGTGTCAAGGTGTAATGGAAACATTTCTAGAGTGTTTTTTGAGCATTTCGAACCGTTTCGCGTTAAGAAACGTTTCAGAAATCGAAAAGTTGAGGGAGATGAGCGTTTCCGTGCTTCGGAGCTTTCATCCACCAAAGTACCAAACCATCACCCACTTCATCATCTCTCCTTCGGCTTACCACCACCAACAACAACATCACTACCATCATTAACCCTTTCTATCTCCTCCACCATCTCTTGCAAAATAAATCACAACCCACCAAAAAAAACACTACCCACCGAAGCAAACAACCACCATCACAATCTCTTCTCTCTACCTCCACCACAAACATGATCTCCTTTCTCCACCACCATTTTCATCACGCTCTTATCTCTCCTCGTCTCCACCATCACGGTCTTCTTTCTCCTTCTTCACTTTTTCATTTATGATTGCAATTTTGGGTCTTTTAAAGTTTGAATTTTTTGGGTGGATTTTGGTGCTGGTGTTTGGTGTTTTTGAGATTTTTAGATGGATATTTTGGGTGGATTTGTTGGGTGAAGTTCTGATTTTTTTGGGTAGATCTTCTTGGTGGTGGTTTTTGGACATATTTGGGTTTTGGTGGTTGTTTGGGTGGATTATTGTGGTGTTTCGATGGTAGTGTGTATTATTGGTGGAAGTGTTGGTGGTTTGCACTGGATTAATAACTTAATAATGATAATTACACATGAGTAAAATAGTCTTAATCTTTTTTAACAGAAACTCTGATAAAAGAGCTGCATTTTTGTTTTTGAGAGTTTTGCCTCCAAAACTCTTTTTCAATCCTCTCCCCACCAAACACACATATTAGAGTTAAGACTAGTCAAAACTCTAAAATGGGTTCAAAACCTCTAAAAGCTCATGAAAAGCTGATGAGTGCCAAACAGGGCAAACTTAGACTCTTTGATCCCCTCAAAATAACTTTACACTTTGAGACTTTTTTGTTAGAAGTTAAGGAAAAAAGAATAGCGTTGGGAGACCCTAACACATCAGTACTAAGAATAGGAAAAAGACTAGAATGATGTGTTACGGTTGCATGAAGTTGATCAGTAATCGGGCGATCGATGTTGGCTATCTAATCAATTATGCGATTGGTTTTTCTATACATATGTTGTTTTTCCAATGATATAGGGTTTCCAATTAACGGGTGTCTTCAATGATGCTGGCTATTTGCCAAAGAGCGGGCCAAATTAGTTTCATTGCATTGATGACTAATAGTTGTCCTCTTCGATGATGACTTCCTTGAAGCCCTTTTGTGTAAGATGCAAGATACCTATGTAAAGAGTACTGGCTTCTGCTATCATGATGTTTGTAGTTCCCGGGTTGAAAGATAATGATGTTACAGTGTTGCATTCGTTGTTGCAAATGATGAAGCCACAGGTAGCAGAAGAATTCTTGACAGAGCTGCCAAAGTTGAGTTTGAGGATTCTTGGAGGAAGAGGATGACAACGGATAGGGCTGGCCACGAGCAGAATGGTTCGTGAACAGTTCGAGTTCGGCTCGTCAAAAGTTCGGTTCGAGTTTGGTTTGTTTGTTAACGAGCCAAATTCGAGCTAAAATAAAAAGTTGGAATACTTAAACGAGCCTAACTCAGTATATTGCATTTGGCTCGTTAGCTCACAAACAATTCGAATATCAAAACTAATATGCAAAAGTATGTGGAGAACTTGTAACCTGCCTTTATACTCATATTTTGTTGGCTCTAAAGTATGTATGGGTTAAATTTCATTGTCACTTCAACTTAATATATCATTATATGTGGGTTTGTTTAATTGACATACTTATCAATTTTAAAGGATATATTAGGCTCGAATAAAAGTTCGGTTCGTTTGTTTATCGAGACAAACTCGAACTCTAGATTCAATTTCAACATTCAAACTAAGCTCGAGCTCATTTTTATAAGTTCGAATCGAACTCGAGCCTGAACTCGAGCTTTATAAATTTAGGCTTTATCGAGCCGAGCCCTACTATGGTTCAGCTCGACTCGACTCGTGACCAGCCCTAACCGCGGACAACGGTGATTTTGAGACTAGGGTTAGAGGGGGTGTGTGGAAGGAATCTCCCTTACGGGAGAGGCCTTTGATATGTCATGGTCTAGTGTAGTTCTGATATCCATTCGTGGTGGGCCAGGTGGGCCATACGAAAACTCTCAGGGGTTTGAATGTGGAGTTTTTGAAAAATGATAGCATTTATTTCCTTCCAAATTCTCCAAATGAGGAAGTAGTAGCGGTTAATAAGGTATGCATGTGTTTAAGAAACAAGATAAGTAGAGCAATTGGTTTTAATTGGGTTGCTATGCTAACCCATTCTTTAACTTGGGGGGAAGATCCATACTTTGCCTACCATCGAGCACTAGGAGAAAAGATGGTATGTAGTCTCCTAATGAAAATTTCATAGGGGGCATATATTGAGGCAGTCCGGTTTATATTGTGTATGAACCAGCAGTGACATTTTATGATCTAAGGTAAAGAGACGAGAGTTGTTTTTGGGGGATTGGAATTTTGGTGCAGGTGGAAGGAGAGTAAGTTGTACGCACACGAGATAAAATGTAGCAAAAAAAAAGAACAAAAAACGCCCACATCATTAATTGGAATAGCTTCAAATGAATATCATGAGTGCTAGAATACCGTCGAAAATTCAAGAAAGTAATTGCCTCTACGAGAACGAACAATTATTTCAAAAATACAAAAAATATTGTTTTGTAAGTCTATAATTTGGGTGAGATTCAAGTATTATCTGAACTGAATCCAATAAAAGAAAAATCAAAATTTGAACAAAGAGGAATGTATGCCCCATCCATTGATAGATGGTTATAATTTGACTTTTTACATTAATTTAATAATTATCTTTAATCGTTTCTATCTTTTAATTTATTGCACGTGTGTAAAAAAAATATTGATATTGATATAATATTACAACGGATGAAATAAGAGCTCATATCTCTATGTTTTTCTTATATATTGAAAAATTTTAGAAGATCTTATTTAAATTATGCATCGTATCAAAATCAATTGTATTTGTATCATATAAGTGAAGAAGAGGAGTGATAGGCTAAAGTCGTATCGCCTATTCAAAAATAGACCTACAGACCTCTAACTAGGTAGTCAGTGGAAGCAGGGTCGAATCCACAGGGAGACAGAGTTTTTAAATCAAAATTCAACCAATTCAGCTACTCCAGATGAAATCAGGAAGGAAATAATTAAACTAAGGAATAGACTACGGAAGACTGAATAAATCGAGGATTAAACTATGGAATAAAAGTCTAGGGTATTAGGTCGGTCCACCATGCTTATACCAATCAAATAGGGTCAACTACTATCAAAACCTAAGTCAAGAGTCGGGGGATTAGAGCCTATGTTGAGCTATGGTTAAGACTCAACGCTCATAGTTCAACATACGCCGCATGTTCACTAACGTAATCAGAACTACTGACGTGTCCTAGGCCTCTAGTCGTAAGACGGATCTGTGCAAACAACTATTAACCACAAGCAATCAATGAAATTATACACTGACATTAATTACTCAATAAGAACAAACCACATCACAATCACCCTAATCAAGCCCTAGAAATTGATAGAAATCTAAATCACAATCATGGTATAAACATGGCTTTCCTATCTAACACCCTAGAAAGAGACTACTCAGACATGATCGAATTAACAACGACAAAACTAATATGAAACCCTAACAATTGCATCATGAACGATTAAATAAATAAACTAAGCAATCAAAGTAATTGAAGAGATAAAGAGTAGAAAAGAGTACCAATTGACGGAAAGCAGGAACTTTTATTGAAATCGAAATAGGTTTGATCACCTCTGGTAATAATCTAAAGTGTTTGAATTAAACTAAAAGCAATGAAGATTAAAACTAGTCTAAAACCTAATGAAAGATGAATAAAAGATGAATGAAAGATAATGAGGAAAAGGTATTTATAATACCCCTCAAGTTCACTAAAAACGGAAACAAAAAGTGAAAAAGCGCGATTAAAGCACCAGACCCGATCGGGCCCGAGCACAGTACCCGATCGGGTCCACATACAAATTCTCCCAACTTCACTTCTGGGCTCTGGCAGCAGCAGTGCAGCAATAAGGCGAGAAAAGCGGCCCACCCGATCGGGTCGGGCGGTAGTCACCCGATCGGGTCTGGCGACAAAAAGTGCCAGCAAGCTCGCCTCCTCAGCAGCGTCCCAATAAGACCTAGCAGCACTAGACCCGATGGGATCGGGCGGTAGGTGCCCGATCGGGTCTGGGCACATGTGTTCTCGCCCGATCTGATCGGGCACGCCTTGCCCGATCGGGTCCGCAACTTTCGTACCCGATCATAATATTTCGCCCGATCGGGCCATTTCTGCCCGATCAGTGCACGGAAACCTCATTTGACTCTTTGGCTCTCTAATCTTCACGTTTAGGGGTCTTGGGACCTCCTAAACTATCCATAAAGCTCGTGAGCCATCCTACGTGCCTCGTAACATCTCGTAAAGCCGTGGTTGCTTCCAAAAGGCTCGGGAATAAGGAGAAAACTCCGTAAAACCTGCAATTCAATATAAAACACGAAACCACAACTACATACGATAGTTAGCACAAAATAGCTCCCAAGAGCTCCAATGACGCACAAATTAGCTTGTAAATAAGGGAGAAAACTCTATATAAATACGTGATATCAAACTCCCCCAAGCTAAACCTTTGCTTGTCCTCAAGCAAACAGCACATGAACATGGAATAGATTACCTCACCCCAAAGATAGAAACAAATCAAAGCTCAAAACATTTTCAAGACTAAGAATCGTTCAAGCAGGCAAAATTCAAGTTTGGCTAATCAAATCCATCCAACCACCAATCATTCATGCAATTTATCAAATTCAAGCATCCACAAAGCATACAAGTCCTGAAAAGGCACTCACAAGGGTGTCACTCCTCTTAATTTTGTGACAGGCAAAGAATGTGCCCGAACACTCACCAACCCGACCATAAGTACCCTTCCCACTCACACTCTCATGTGTTTAAGAAGGTTCAATGACGCTCATCCTAGTCAAGTCGACTCAATTAGCAGAAATACTCTTTAACTTTGACAAACTGACTCGAAATCAATCAAATGAACAATGCAGACATAAGCTCAAGAGGACTTTATAGGTTTTAATGGGGCTTAGGCGAGAGGTAGGGGATACTTTTGGGTAATGTGGTGGAAAAACCAAGAAAGGGGGAGCATAAATCATTCAAACAAGGCCTAAGATGGCCTACACAACTCCCAACAATCACCATAAAACCATGTAAAGTAACCCAACTCTCATAAATCAATGAAAAGCTCATAACAAACCCAATTTTCTAGCAATGGAGCGAATATTCTTTTATGAACGTGCGCGAATGAAAGAACTAGAATTCTTTTGAATTTTCATTTCATTTTTCTTTCATTTTCTGAATTTCATTCACGCAACTCTAAACTTGCTTTCTTTCTTTTCTCTTTCTCACTCTCAAACCACAGCAAATGCACTTTTAAATTCCTCAAAAACCAAACTAAACCAACAAACCAATCTCAAACTCAACCCATACAAAAGCTCCCCCAAGCTAGGCTTGGAATAATATCAAGTGAAGGCTTTTGGCTCATAATAGGGGTTTAAGTAATACGAAACAAGTCATTAGGCTCAGCGGGGCTAAGGAGGATAAAAGTATATCAAAAACTCACTCTGAAGCTCAAGAATAAGACAAAAGAACGCCTCTATCACAGCACATGCTACAAGTCATCTAAAATCAGACAAGTACGAAGTCAAAGTCAAGATCAATCCACTAAAGAGGAACTAACACACAAGAATAGACTGGATAATAATATGAATCCAATAGGCTACAAAGAGGCCTCACAGTCTAACCAATTCAGGTATGCAGCACAAAGTGGTCTAATATAATCCAGAAATGCTCGAAATCATAGCAATCAAACATCAAATCATAGCCTCAAGATCACAAATGCCCAGCTATCCAGAAAACAAAGTCAAATCAATTTCAAATAGAGCACAACAAGGGGCACAGGGAGGCAACTAAACCAGTCATGGGAACCAAATTTTTTCATTTTTTCAGTATTTTCCGAAAGCAGTAAAACTATTCTAGAAAGCAGTAAAAGAGATAGGGAATACAAACAGAACTCCTCCCCCAAGCTAAACTTGGCAGTGTCCTCAATGCCAAAAGGTGATAAGGACTATGCTAAGAGGAAAAACAATGTTAGTACCCTCACTCTCGCTCACAAAAGGAAGAAAAATAAAAAGAAAAGAAAAGAGGGAAAGAAAAGAAAATACGAGTTGCCTCTCGCACAGCGCTGGTTTATAAAGGTCCCGCACGACCATAATCCTCCCTCTCTCAAATAGGAGGGGCTTGGCAATGAGTGCCACCCTCATCAAACATCTTTCTCCTCCAAATGTTCTTGACAATGCCTCCAGACGGTGAGGCAACCTTAGGTGGAATTGGAACCTTCTCCACCCCTACTTCATCCAGAACCTCATCCCTGCAAAAAGATTGTTCAAGCATAGGAGCCTTAACAGCATTGGTTAGTTTAAAAATTACTTTATCATCACCAACACTCAGAGTTAAAGACCCAGACTTGACATCAATGACAGCACCAGCAGTACACAAAAACGGCCTACCCAAGATAATAGGAATCTGGGCATCCTCATCCATATCTAACACCACAAAATCAACAGGAATATAGAATTTCCCTACCCTAACAGGAACATCCTCTAAAACACCTAGAGGGTATTTTATAGAACGATCCGCCATCTGTAAAGTGATTTGTGTGCATTTAAGGGCTCCCATGTTCAGTTTCTTATAAACAGACAATGGCATAACAGAAACAGAAGCACCTAAATCACACAAAGCCTTATCAATAAAAATAGGTCCAAGATGGCAGGGTATAGAAAAACTACCAGGATCTTTTAACTTTGGTGGGGTTTTATTTTGAATAAAAGCACTACACTCTTCAGTAAGAGCGACACGTTCTACCCCACCAAAGTCTCTTTTCTTAGTAATCATGTCTTTCAGAAATTTGGCATAAACAGGCACTTGGGTAATTAAGTCTGTGAATGGAATCGTTACCTCAAGGTTCTTGACCATAGACAAGAACTTACCAAACTGCTGATCGACCTTGGACTGTTGCATCCTGTGAGGAAAAGGTAGCCTTGGTGTAAAAGGCGTTTCAGAAACCTTCTCCTTTTTCTTCCCTGTCTGTTCAGCTTCTGCAGACAAATCGACTTCAGACGTCGAATTCTTTCTTTTTCCTTCCTCTACCACCCTCTTCTTCCCTGCAGTCGGGGTAACCTCATCAATGGGCACTGGAGGGGCATCATATGCAATGCCACTACGAAGAGTGATGGCATTCACATGTTCTCTCTGAACTGGTTGCCCTGGCAATTGTCCCTGCTGCCTCTGTGCATTAGATTCTGCCAACTGAGCAACTTGAGCCTCGAGAAGTTGGATGTGCTTCTCTTGAGCCCTCCTTGTTTCCTCATTTGCCTTTTGCATAGTCAATATCAGTTTCATCAGTTCAAAATTGCTAGGCTCTTGTGGGTTGTTTTGTGGAGGTGGGGTGTGGAAATTTTGTGGAGTTTGGAAGTTATTGGGATGATGGAAGTTTTGTGGTGGTGGTCTTTGGAAATTTTGTGGGGTTTGATGGTATGAAGGTTTAGGGTAGTTTTGTGGAGGTGGAGGTTGATGGTTTTGTGGGTTTTGGTAGTTATGTGAAGGGGGGAGGGTTTGTGGTCTTTGTTGGAAGGCATTGGCCTGCTCCATCTGAAACTGACTGAACTGACAGTCATGCCCAAAGTGACCCTGAACACCACATACCTCGCAGTAAGATGAGGTAATGGGTGCTACTGCAGACATAGCATTGATGCTCATGGGTGGAGGTGTCGGACTAGAAGACTTCATTAGCTGCTGAGTTAGTTGCGCCATCTGAGATGTAAGCAATGAAATAGCGTCAACTTCAAGTACCTTCTTAGTCAAACTCCTAGATGATGTATGGTCATTGGCTGCAAGATTTGATATGAATTCACAACCCTCATCAACTGCCTTGTCTAAAAACACTCCTCCTGCAGACGAATCAACAATACACTTCGTCTGAGGTTGCAGACCATTGTAGAATGTCTGCGTCAAGAACCATTTGTCCATATTATGGTGTGGACACTCTCTCTGTAAATCTCTAAACCTAGCCCACGCCTCCCTTAATGTTTCATCAGGCTCTTGGAAAAACGTGGCTAGTTTATTTCTGATTTCTGCTGTTTTAGTAGGTGGGTAATACTCTCTCAGGAATGCAGCAGAAATCTCACTCCACTCGGTTTCTTTCACATCGTTCAACCATTTTTGGGCTCTATCTCTCAGTGAAAACTCGAACAACATGACTTTGAGTTGATCTGGAGTGACGCCGGCATGTTTAACGGTTCGACAAAGTTGTTGAAACCGTTGCAGATGATTTGCCGGATCTTCAGTATGATGCCCACTAAACTGATTTTGCTGGACCATGCTGATGAGTCCAGGCTTGATTTCGAAATTTGCTGCGGCAATGGTGGGCATAGTAGGTCCAGTGGAGAGACCATCCGGGTTGGGCACCCCATATGACTTCAGTGATTTTGACATAATTGAATTCAAGGTGTCTGTTCCAGAGGTGTTCAGCTGAACAGACTGCTTTTCTTTCTGCTTTATCTTTCGGATCCGCCTGATTGTCCTAGTAAGATCGGGGTCCGCTGGAATTGGGGAACCGTTTCTTTGGGACCTGGGCATACAAAAGAAATAAAAAGCAGCAGTAAAACGTACCTCGATTGAAACAATGAAGTTCCAATGAGGTACAGAGAAGTAGACCAAATAATTAAATAAAAACTTAGAGAACTAGCCGTCTCCCCGGCAACGGCGCCAAAATTTGATAGGCTAAAGTCGTATCGCCTATTCAAAAATAGACCTACAGACCTCTAACTAGGTAGTCAGTGGAAGCAGGGTCGAATCCACAGGGAGACAGAGTTTCTAAATCAAAATTCAACCAATTCAGCTACTCCAGATGAAATCAGAAAGGAAATAATTAAACTAAGGAATAGACTACGGAAGACTGAATAAATCGAGGATTAAATTATGGAATAAAAGTCTAGGGTATTAGGTCGGTCCACCATGCTTATACCAATCAAATAGGGTCAACTACTATCAAAACCTAAGTCAAGAGTCGGGGGATTAGAGCCTATGTTGAGCTATGGTTAAGACTCAACGCTCATAGTTCAACATACGCCGCATGTTCACTAACGTAATCAGAACTACTGACGTGTCCTAGACCTCTAGTCGTAAGACGGATCTGTGCAAACAACTATTAACCACAAGCAATCAATGAAATTATACACTGACATTAATTACTCAATAAGAACAAACCACATCACAATCACCCTAATCAAGCCCTAGAAATTGATAGAAATCTAAATCACAATCATGGTATAAACATGGCTTTCCTATCTAACACCCTAGAAAGAGACTACTCAGACATGATCGAATTAACAACGACAAAACTAATATGAAACCCTAACAATTGCATCATGAACGATTAAATAAATAAACTAAGCAATCAAAGTAATTGAAGAGATAAAGAGTAGAAAAGAGTACCAATTGACGGAAAGCAGGAACTTTTATTGAAATCGAAATAGGTTTGATCACCTCTGGTAATAATCTAAAGTGTTTGAATTAAACTAAAAGCAATGAAGATTAAAACTAGTCTAAAACCTAATGAAAGATGAATAAAAGTTGAATGAAAGATAATGAGTAAAAGGTATTTATAATACCCCTCAAGTTCACTAAAAACGGAAACAAAAAGTGAAAAAGCGCGATTAAAGCACCAGACCCGATCGGGCCCGAGCACAGTACCCGATCGGGTCCACATACAAATTCTCCCAACTTCACTTCTGGGCTCTGGCAGCAGCAGTGCAGCAATAAGGCGAGAAAAGCGGCCCACCCGATCGGGTCGGGCGGTAGTCACCCGATCGGGTCTGGCGACAAAAAGTGCCAGCAAGCTCGCCTCCTCAGCAGCGTCCCAATAAGACCTAGCAGCACTAGACCCGATGGGATCGGGCGGTAGGTGCCCGATCGGGTCTGGGCACATGTGTTCTCGCCCGATCTGATCGGGCACGCCTTGCCCGATCGGGTCCGCAACTTTCGTACCCGATCATAATATTTCGCCCGATCGGGCCATTTCTGCCCGATCAGTGCACGGAAACCTCATTTGACTCTTTGGCTCTCTAATCTTCACGTTTAGGGGTCTTGGGACCTCCTAAACTATCCATAAAGCTCGTGAGCCATCCTACGTGCCTCGAACATCTCGTAAAGCCGTGGTTGCTTCCAAAAGGCTCGGAAATAAGGAGAAAACTCCGTAAAACCTGCAATTCAATATAAAACACGAAACCACAACTACATACGATAGTTAGCACAAAATAGCTCCCAAGAGCTCCAATGACGCACAAATTAGCTTGTAAATAAGGGAGAAAACTCTATATAAATACGTGATATCAAGGAGTAACACCAAAAAAAACATTGTTTCACTAATTATATGACTAGCTTTGGATGCCAAAATGCGCGCAAACAAGTACTACATCCACTCTATATGTATTGCAATATAGAGAGTTTTACGCCTTCGAATGGACTACTTTAAACGCTAATATCTCTAAATTTATTTAAGTAAAATTATAAAAAGTTGATATTAATTAAACATATATCGAGACGAATCTAACAAGATCCCACATGATTATGTTTATCCTTATGTATACACAAAAAAATCAAAGGGGAGTGTATGAATAGTGTAAAAAAGTCAAAGGTTGCAATACCTATGTGTAAAAATATTATAGTTATTGGAAGCGAGAAGATAAAGAATACTATGGTAAAGAAGAAAATGAAGAATCGGTAGTTTGTTTGGGATGTTTTTTTGAAAATAATATCTAAAAACAGCCAATTATAGAGAGCGAGTTATGCATATTAGTTAGGAATTGAAAAATAATAAAAATGTTGATGTTTTGGTGTCTTACCTCTTCTCTTATATCCCCTAATTTGATGATTAACCCATTCGATTTGCTTCTTTGTATATGAAACCGATTATTATGGAATTGAAATTGCGAAAGATCTGGTTATTATTATGAGTGACTCGTGTATTAATGTTCCTTAGTGTTAGGGATGTCAATGGGGCGAGACGGGTGCGAAGGATGGTCCTTCCACACCCATCCCCGATCTCCGCCCTATCACCCATGGCGGGGGAGAATATTGTCCCTATCCCCGCCCCAATTGGTTTATACTAAAAACTATTCCTACCCCATACCCCGCGCTAATCCCAGCACCCGCTTCACACCCGCCCCAGCACCGTCCTAGTTTTCCCATTTGAGACCAATTTTTTTTTACAAAAGTTCAATAAAACATAGAGCGAAGAGGGCGACTGAATTAGTAAAAACTTTTGGGGGGAATGTGAATTAATGAAACAGGGCCTTGACTATAGACTATAGTTTTTGGCCTCCTGGACTTAGTTTCCTGCCAAACAAATGAAATAGTTAGTTTATTAGATATAAAAACTATTAAGAAATAAAATATTTGAGAATTGACACTCATGTTGGAGTTCAAGCGGGGTGGGTGGGGATGAGACGGGTATTAGCTATCATTCACACCCGCCATTAGATATTTTTCATCCCCATTGGTATCCCATCATCCGTGAAACCTTTCCCATTCTCACCTAATTGTGACGGGTGTGGGACGGATCTCCTCGAAACCCACCCCACTGATATCCCTACTTAGTGTGTCATAGATGCTTTTGATAGCGTAAATTTGATCTCACATTCTCATTCTCATTCTCATTGTCATTGTCATTCTCAAGCGTGTGATAGATGCCTTTGATAGCGTAAATTTGATCTCATATTCTCATTCTCAGTTCTCACTACTCACTATTAGACCCATTGTGGTTCCTATTGTTCCTCCAAGATGCTAAAGCACTAAAGTCAAGTACTCATAAAGACACTTCATTTCCCCCGTGCCAAATACGAAACGATTCAAAAAGTAAAGAAGACGTTGACAATATAAACAGTGGGACTCACTTAAAAACTCCCCCTGTCTCAGAGAGAGAACCCCCATACAGACAGAAAGAGAAGAGACTTATTCCTGTACTCTTCAACTTCCTAGGGTTAGGGTTTCTGATATTCTTACCGCAACATCCAACAACCAACAACCAACAATGTCATCAGACAACACAACTCCTTCACAGTCTGGAAATGTATCTTCAAAACCCCCATTAAGGAAACCCACCTTTGTTAAAGTTGATCAACTCAAACCTGGAACCTCTGGCCATACTTTAATTGCTAAAGTTGTTAGCTCTAACACTGTTTTGAAGAAAGGAAGGTCTCTTTCTCATAATCTTCGTAACACCAGAATTGCTGAGTGTCTTATCGGTGATGATACTGGTACTATCATCTTCACCGCTCGCAATTATCAAGGTTCGTTTTTTTCTTTTAATATTTTGATCATTTTATTCGAACTGCTTGAAATTGCAACCATATTTTCGCTTTTTAGAGATGTTTATTGTTTGTTTATGCATGATGAAGACATTTCTGTGGGGAAATGTTATTTGGAACTATGTTTTTGTTTGTTTTCTATCAATTGTAGATTGTTTGCATGTGTTTGAACTAGAAAAGTACAAAGTTTTAGAGGCAACTTATATAATACTTCTATATGTATTAATAGATTTTTAAAAGGTTAATTTTATATGGGCAAGCGGTTTATTTGCAACAACAATTGCTAGAAAAATTCCAAAAGTAAGAATTTGTAAATGGTGTTTTTATGATTCAGTTAAGAATTACCCAATCTAGTCAAAAGTTGGAAATGATGATTGCTTGATTCAAATAAGAATTACCTAATTTGGTCGACGACGTGCAACTGCAGACACTTTGAAGCACACCTCTGAATCGACTGAATCACGCTAACGGTCTAGTTTGTGGTACGGGGAACCATGGCTGGCTAGATGCGTGAGGCAGAGGGTTCTTTGAGAGTTTTGTAAAGCTTGATGTCTTCCAATTTCTTTTATCTGTCCTTGACGTGAGCAGTGTTTTCTAAAATTCAAATGATCGGCCTCAAATGACAATAAAAAACTGACCGCTTTTTCTGTACTTCCCTGTGCTTGCTGATTAAGAACTATAGGCCTTTTTAAATGATCAAATTTGCCTTTGTCTGTTGATAAATTTGAATTATGTTTGGTGTTTTTCTGGAAATTAAGGGTGTGTTCTCTTCGCCTTGAAAAATAAGTTTCACGTTTAAGAACTATTACATTCCAATAAGTTCTAAAAAGTATCAAAAGTCCTAACAACTTATGAAATGACCTTTAATAAGTTCGAATAAGTTGAAGGTGAAGAGAACACGCCATAAGATAGATTTTTATCTAGATTAGAAATTTCACTTAGAATCTTTGAGCTCCAATGGGTTATGGGTTCTTAACTGATATTTTGGTGCTAATGATCATGGTGTTATGCATAAAGATCAAAATGGTATTGTTAACTGATATTTTGGTACTAATGCTCAAGTTAGGTCAATGAATGATTGTTGGGTAACACAAGGCAAAATGCATGTCTGATATGGATTTTGATTGATGATACAAAATAGATAGACACATTAATGTCAATTTTCTGTAGTTTGGTATTGTTGTTCGAAGCTATGGTTATCAAATTAGTCGTTCAATGCGATTCAGTCACATGGATGCAATTTTTGCAGCTGTCAAGTTATTTGTATGAAGTGTGCGTCTCTGATTTATTAGTTGTGGCCAGACATGCCTGCAAAGTTGTCATTGTAAAAATGAATGGGAATATGAGGCTTTGGCTTTGTTTACTTCAACTTTTTGATGATTTGAAAGAATCGGCTTTGGGTACAAGTGTTATGCCTCTGGCTAGCTGTGAAATCTGTCTAAGTGCCTGGTTGTCCAGCACAAGTAATACCCTAGGTCTTTGGAGAAGCCAATCTTAGTCTTTGTTTTTTATTTTTAGGTTTTCTGTCTTGTAATATGCTTTCTTATTAAGCTATCATAGCCTAGAATTTTTCTTAGGTGTATTTAATTCTCCCCTTCTGATAGTTAGGGAAAAAGGATTGATTCCAAACATTATTGAGATGATATAGAAGGGAGGTAGAAACTTGAGGAATATTGAGTGTGCCTTTTGGTTCGTCCTCCCCACCCCTTCCCAGTCTATCAATATTCATTTATTACCAATGGTCCTATTGTTAGTCTGAGATACTGGTCATCACTTGCTTACATGTTTCATTGTCTGCTCTGCTGGCCAGTTGACATAATGAAGCCTGATACGACTGTTATTGTCCGAAATGCAAAGATTGACATGTTCAAGGGAACGATGAGGCTTGCAGTTGACAAGTGGGGCCGTATTGAGGTTACTGAACCTGCTGATTTCACAGTAAAAGAGGACAACAATCTTTCCTTGGTTGAGTATGAGCTTGTGAATGTGAATGTTCCAGAAGATGGACAGTGAAGCTGAAGCCGAGGTAGATATTTCCTGGTGTGAAGATAGTTTTGAGGCTAGTCTAACTAACCTGGTAATTATGTGCGGGCTTCCTCTTGATTGAATGAATAGCATTAGTAGGAAAATCAGATAGTGATAATTGGTATACAGGTTTGCTAAAGCCATAGTTAGGCGTAAATCTCGGCATGTATTATCTAGATTCTGATGTTTTGCTTAATGATTGGGCTTGTTGCTGGACATGGGATTGTAAAAAGAAACTTTGGTGTCAATGATGATGATAATTATATATTATGCTAATGAGGGCTTATTAGTATTTAGGAGGGATTAGATGTGTAATATGCCGAAAATCTGATAATACTGGTTGTAATTAATTGGAATACGTATTTATTAGTGAAATGGCAAAAGTTCGTGTAAGCAGCGCTGCTTGCTCCCACAAAGTGGTTGGGGTTTCTATTAGTGAAGTAGCTCGTGGAAGCAGCGCAGTTTTGCTCAATGTGAGGGCATGGAGCTGGCCTTAAGCAATCTGTGTAGAACTGTTGAATTGTTCCCAAAAAATGGTTGGGATTTGTAGCAATAGTGAAATGGCAAAAGTTTGTTGAAGCAGTGAGGCTTGCTCAATGTGAGGGCATGGCGCTGGCCTTGAGCAATCGGCCTACATCGGTAGAATTGTTCACAAAAAGTGAAAATACAAGTTAGCTGACTAATAAATTCTACTGATTTTGGTATTTGTCCATAATGATATAATTGTAGCTAAAGTTAATCATATAAAGAGTGCAAGGTGGTTCAGTTTGCGCCCGCTTTTGTAAATTGAATATAGTATGTTTGTTTTAATTTGGAATTGGGATGATAATATGATGAAACGTATAAGTTCGACTTGGACTGGTTTGACTTTGGCTATTAAGAATCATGATTTGAAACCCACAATTATAAAATTTTCAAATGGGGCGTTTGGTATGTGAGAATGGGAGTTTGGGGATTAGGAGATGGGACTGGGACTGAGAATTGTAGAGTGGGAATTCATGAAAATAATCTTATGTCCATGTTTGTTAGAGGATGGGAATAAGTTGGGAATAAAAGAAAAAAATAAGAAAGTTACAAAAACACCCTTATTAAACCCTTCCTTCCTTCCTTTTTATTAATGGCAAAGTGGTCATTTTACCCTCCCATCCATAATACCTGCCCCACCTAGGTGTTATTTTGATGGGAATAGAGGCATTTTAATCTCACTCCCACACTCCCAAACCCCCCTTATAATCTCATTCCCACATAACAAACATGAGATTTCTTACAAATGGCATTATAAATCCCAATCCCACCTCCAATCCCCTTTAAACAAACACCCCCAAAGGGATTGGACAAGGTGAACTAATGTTTTTGGGAAGAAGAGGGTCCTATTGGACTTAAAACCAGTCCAATTTCGCAAATCACTGAACCAGACCCTGTAAGTTGGGGACACCAAGATCTTCATTTATAAGTATTGTAGTTGGCCCTGTAGGAATTGAACTTGTAATCTCAAGACCTGACAATGAAATTATGGACCAAGTACTAAATGATTGTGAACTCACGTTTTTGTGACACTTAAGTCTTGTTATCTTGGACTGAATGAAGTTGGAATGGAGTAAATTAATTTGAATTTAAAAACCCGACTCAACAAGAGCGAAATTTGATTGAATTCAAATTAATCCGGTCCAAAAGAAGCGGGTCCCTTTGCTTGGGCAGAATTTTTTTCTCTAAAATTACTTTTCTCATTTTCCTTTGTTTGGTTGGTAAAATGTTGAATGAAGCTTTTGTAATAGTTGAAAATTGTTTACCATGGAGGAAAAACACATTTTCCACCCCCGATAGAGTGAAAGCACCCACCCTTCCCCCATTCCTTACTTTCTCTCATCTATTTTCCAATTTCTTTCTATTCTCTTTTTCTTCCAACTTTTTATGGAAGGAATCAAACAAAAGAAATCTAATCTACAATTGAGTTCTCATTCGGAAAATCGTTTTTCATGGAAATTGATTGCTTGAATTTAGTTTGCTCCAATGGACATGCATGAGGGTATCTATATTCCCCATGTAGATACTTGTCTACCCATATATTAGGGAAAATGCAATTTGATGCAATATGAAAACATATATTTCAAATCTTTAAAAAAAAAAAACTAGGTTAGTGATTTTAGTCATGAGTTCGAATTTCCATAAGTTATATTTTCTTTTTTTTACCTTTTTTTTTTTTTTCATCATTATTGACATAGTGCGTACTCAACTTATAAATCCTCGATACAACTTAAAAATTTGAGCATCGTGTTTTAGGTTAGCATTGAAGATGCTATAATGAGATTATTCTCCTCAAGTTTGCCTTGATATGAAAGTGAAACGAGTCAAAGTTTAGGCACTTAACTTGATTCTCCTTCACCTGGGATTATCCTTTCTCTTAACTGTCTTGCATTACTTTTTCCTCCCTTTTTCCCTGGAAACATTAAAGCAAACTCCTTCTATTTAAAACAATAATAATTCCCTAATCAAACTCCTCCTACTATTCATTCACACCATTGAATTATTCGTTGTTTAGCATGAAAGGAAAAATGGTTGATGTAGAAGCTCAACATCAACATCAACCTCAACGGCTCAACCTCACCATCAACATCAACAACATGATGATCATCACCAGAAAGAAGAAGAAAAAGAAGCAAAGAGGCGAGGTTGCCGGCCATTAGCATTTTTGCTTGGATTTCCATTTGCTCTTTCTGCCTTCCTTCTTTCTCTTGCTGCTGGCATTGTTTGGATTCTTGGGTATGTTCATGTTTCAACTTTCCCTTTGCAATTACTCGTCCAACTTTGATAGTCGCATTAATAATTTTAAATTAGTAATGTGACAATTTAAACCGGCCTCATTTAAAGGCGGTAGTGAGCAGATACCGCCTTTATATTTGGTACATATGGCTGATAACTTTTGTGCTTACATTATTTTTTTGTTTTTTTTGTTTTTTGGGGAACAGGTCATTATTGAGCTATGTGTGCCCATGTTTAAGCTGCTGTGCAGATCTGGCAAATAAAGCCATGGATATTATAATGCTTCCTATTAATGTTTTTAAATGGTTTATTGATAAGATCCCCTGTTGATAGGCTGAGTTGAATTATTAACTTCCATCTTGATTTTTTTATTTAATTTTGATCACTTGTTGATTTCTAATCTATCAAGCTTGTTGTAACTTGTAACTTATAACTACTGTTGAGGTGTTGAGCTGTAATGTTACGTAAAGCTGTTGTCTGTTGGATAACAATATGTTTAAAAGATCTTACGTAGTGATACTTTTTTCTTGCTCAATTTTAAGATACTTTTGGGTATTGATTTGCCACGTTATAAGTAGCTGTCATAGTGGGAAATGTTAAAGATCCGTTGGTTATTATTGGTTTTCTGTTTTTGTTTTTTAATTATATAATATGTCGTAAAAAGTTTAAAATTAGTCATACGCATGAGCGTCTAAGGTTATATGCAGGGTGAGCAACTGCATAGGGCACCAAAATTTTAGTCTCACTTTACTAAATTTTCGCTCAAAATAAAAAAAACAAACTATTTATTATATCATGACGCATGAAAAAGTAAATACTAACTTGAAACAGCATTCTCTCCTCACTTAACTTTCATTTAATCATTTAATGCCTTTCGACTCCTAAAACCAAACTCCATACTATTAAAGGGTCGTTTGGTATAAATGGTGGAAAGGGAATGGAATGGTAACGGTTAAGGAAGGAAAAGGGTAACAATAAGTGTTATTGTTATTAGAGCAAAGCCACTAGATGATCTTGGAATTAGATCATTAGGAGAGAGAGTATAAAAGGTAATAAAATATTAAGAAAGAGAAAAAAAGAAGAGAGAGGAAGTGAAAATCTGGTCATTAGTATGATCCATATTTTCACCCCCTTCCTTCGTCAGATGTGCTGACATGCACAGCTAAAGCAAATCAGTTGTCCACGCGTCACCAAGAAGAGAGCTGCAACATAGTTAGCAGGCCCCACACCCATTTCTCTTCCTTCTTTCAAATGCCCAGATGCCAACATGCATGTAAATATCCATGGCCAAGATTTCTTATCAATTTATAACTTTTAAATACATTTCAACAGTAAAAAAATGTGCTTAAACTAATTTTTTTTAAAAAGCAATGGTTATATTACTTTTTTCTCTATAAATTGACATCAATATTGATTAACTTCCATATATTTTATTTAATATATTTTTGTGATTAAAAAAATCCGCAATATCATCTAATTTTGTAATGACTAATTTTTAAATTTTCGTATCACGTAATTAACTACAATATTAACGTTAATCATACTAATATATTAAATTTGCTAATATTATTTAATCACAAATATATTAATTGATTAAACACAATAGTCATCAATCGTTCTTAATTAATAAAAAACATGGATAGAGATGTAATTGAGGAAAGATAATATATGGTAGGATATGATAAAAAGTAGGAGAGAGAATATGATGATTTAAAATTATAGATCATCTATTGAGTAAAGAAATAATGAGATCATTAATAATAGAAATAGAGCTTGAGTGAGATGAAAGAGTGAGAAAATAATAAACTAATTGATGATCCTAAATTCTAGATCAACTAGTAGTTATGCTCTTAGTTGTTTGGTATAACTATGGAAAGGAATCACTTCAACTTTGATTCCCTTTCTTGCTATTTGGTATAAATATGGAAATTAACAACTCATATTTTCAAAATTATAGTTGCTAACGATTATCATTTTATTATTTCAAATATTTCAAAGACTATGTCAGTGCTATTAGTGACAAGTTAAATTTACCTACTCATTTATAGAGCTTATTAACTTCATTATAAACAGCTTTTGATACTAAAAAATTAAATTCAAAAAATTCAAAACCAATTTGTAAGCCAATTTCGCAAGCGTCAACAACAAAAAAAAAACTGCAAAGCAACTCAAAGTCAATCTTTAATTGGATGAATCAATTATGCATATGAATCACCCAATCATTCAATTAAAAATATTGCTTGAAAGATCTGTGAGTGGAAAGAGAATGAGCAGGAGATCGAGAGAGTGAGGATTGCCACAAATTTATGATTTCTTTGTTTGGTCAGAAATTAAATCAATTTCAACTTCAAGATCAGTTGTTTTCTTATACCAATCAGTAGCAAATTCAGATTTCTTCATCTCATGGGAAATCAAACCAATTTTGCATAAAATGAAGTTGCCATCATCACCGCCGATGGAACCCTTGAAACATCTCCGGCAATGGCGAGCATGCCGGTGGCGGCTTGATGGAGCTCCACGTGTCCTTTGACGTCGTCATCGGTGAGATCGATGCAGGAATTTCATAAACGGTAGTTGAGCTTCCATAGCTAAACCTTGATTGAGTTGGAGAAGGAGGAAGCAGCGAGTTGACTCAGTGCCTCAGTGGAGTTAGACATTGATGAAGTTGAGGAGAGAGAGTTGAAGGTGAGGGAGAGGATTTGGGAGAGAGAAGCCACCAGGTGTAAGAGGAAGGAAACGTGAAGTGTTACCGCAAGTGTTTGAGCGGTTACAAATGAAGGGTAACCGGATTTGTTTACTTATGACAGATACCAAACAGCTGGTAATGGATTCCCTTTGATGATTTCGTTTCATGTAGCCAAAAATTACATACCAAATAAGGGCTAAATACTAATTTACTTCTAAACTTCTCCATGAAAGTATACTCGTGTCTTTCTCTTCTACATGCTCAAACTTTACATTTTTCCATCTAAAACGATTGAACATCCTTAATTTTTCTATTTGATTAGCCGTTTGTGAGTTTATCCCCAATTTCTATGTAACATGTCTTGAATATTGTTTGGAAAAAAACAATTTCTATTTAGGGCCTGTTCTCTTCGGCATAATTCAGTTGAACTGATTGGAGCTGAAGTGAACTGAACTGAACTGATTGGAGCTAAACTGAACAGAATTGAACTGAAGTAAACTGAATTGAATTGAATTAAATTAATTAAATTAAATTGAATATTTTTAAATAATAATATGAATATCAAATAAAAATTATAATGATAAGTAATAATAATGAATAATGAATAATAATAATAGTATTTTGGATATTTTTAGATGATAGTTATAAATATATAGTATAATAATCATAAATTATTATTATTAATGATAATGATTAATGACTATAATGATAATTAATAACAATTATTTTATAGTTTTTGTATTAATATATTAATACTTGATGATGATTATATAATAACAACAATATCTAAGAAGTAAATTAATATTACTATTTTAATAATTATTTTTAATAATATAATAATATTTAGTAATAAAATAATGATTGGGTCGGACCGTGTAAAATTGCATCATAAATCGTTTTGACGCAATTTGATTGGTTTATGCTTTTGACCTAAACCATGTTCCTCCCTAATGATAATAGTAATAATAATGAGTAAAACTATAATAAAAAGTATATATAGATATAATAATAATACTTAATAATAATGATATAAAAAATAAATTAAAAAATAATAATAAGAGTAATTAGTATATAAATTAGACTAATATAATAATATTATTTAACAAAATGGTTATAAAAGAATGGAGCTGAACTGAACTGAACTGAATTGATTGGAGCTAAACTGAACTGAATTGATTGGAGCTGAACTGAATTGAACTGAACTGAAAATAAGTTGGGGAGACTAGGCCCTAATGTATGAAAGTTTAATTTTGATATCAATATATATTACAACATTTTTTAACCTTATGGGGCCTCATATTTTCGCACTGGGCCCCCAAATTATACGAGATGGCCCTGGTCATACGCACAACGCACTTGCCCCAGTTGGGATGGGGATGGCTATAGGTTTGGTAGGTGGTGGGTGACATGGATATAAAAAGTCATACTCACCATTGATAGTGGATAGGTGGTGGGTATGAAGCATACCCGCCCACCCTTATCCACCGCCCCACATCTGTCTGCCCAATATACTCGACAATCTTTCAATAATTTTATTCTGTTATTAGTCCAAAAGTATATTAATGCAAGTTTATGAATTTTTTAGTCATTGGGTTAAAGGGGCTCATTAGAGGACATTAATAGAGATAATGCATCACCTAAAAAAATACAGAGAAAATTCCACTTCTGCTAAGTAGTATGAAGTGATTTTTAATTTAATGATTTGATTAATAGAACTCATTGTTTGATAGATATTGGAGAAGCAAGTATGAGCGGGTTTGAGGTGGGTATGGATGGGGATGGGTGGGTATGGAGTGGGTATGAGTGGGTGGGTATACCCAATTGGAAAAGCGGGGATGGCAATGGTTTGAAGCACATATCAACATGGGAAGGCGTGGCAATGAGACTTTTTCCCATCATGGATGATGGGTAGGGTGTGAGTATAAGAATATTAGGTGGGTATGAGTACGAGGGACGAGTTCCTGCACCCGCGCGACTATTTTGCTATCCCTAGTAATCATGTTTATTTTGAAAACTGACAAGAAAAAGTTATGGATTAGAACTAGAGCTCTATATATGGTCTTATTTTTATTTTTGTTTTATTTAGCAACTCTCTTGGTTTTACCCTACTCTTTAAGTTTAACTCCTTCCCACCAAAAATCGTAAATCTAGAGGAAAGGGTCAAGGGCGTCTTTTTAGTTTTTGTTTTAGGCATGAGCTATTATACCTAGTCTTTATTATATATAGAGAGAGAAAGAGTCGAGCTCTAATGAAAATGATCTTATAATAAGAAGGATTGACGTTTATATTTTTGAACTGGATGTGCATATTTTTTTTAACTAAGCTAGATGTTCATATTTTCTTAAACTAATATGCATATTTCAATTTTCGAGCTGTAAATATATGCTCTCTAAATATAAGATGCACATTCTGTTCAAAAGTGGACATGATAACAAAGTTGTACATCTAGTTCAAATAGTATACATATTTGGTTTGAGAAATATGAAAAAAATTCTTTTTACCCTTCTCGTTTTAAGAATATTCTCATTTGGTCCTTAAATATATATAATAAGAAGGATCTTAAATTGAGAAGGATGAGAAAGATCAATGTGCATATTTTTGAACTGGATTTGCATATTTTTAACTAGATATGCATATTTCATTTGAAATTGAAGTATACGCTCTTGAATGATAAAATGCACATTCAGTTAAAAAATGCACATGTTATAATATATGCACATTCAATTCAAAAACTATGTAAAAAAAAAAATCATTCTCACACTTCTCATCAAGCGATTCTACTTTGAATCGTAGGTGGTCTTGGAATCGGATCATAGAATCGTAATTTTCTATGAACATGTATGATCTTGATATTGCTTATGGTATAAGTTTAGAATGAACCATTGGTGAGAATCGTGACAGCCACTTATAAACCATTGGTGAAATATTAATGATTAATGATAACCCTGCCTAAGAGGGTTTCACACGGGAACCACACCCTATAACCCTTCTTAAGAGGGTTCTCATGGGAAGCACCCCTATATATATGGATTAAATTTGTATGCAATATAAATACGTTGATGATACCAAGTAAACCAACTCGTAATCGATCATCAACTACATCAATTGGTTGAGTTTGATTTAATGGTGTTATAACGGACATAGAGATGATAATTCAACCTAATTAGACATCATCTCACAAGTAAAATGTCAAACATTAAACAATAATGTACAATTTGTTCCCCACACATTCAAGACTAAAATATCTCAAAAATTAATTGTAAACCTAGAAGACACTATGTCGAGTTAGTAAACTTTCGAGCTTGCTTTGGCACGCTTATTCATATTATAATATTTGCGAAATCAATATTTGTTTGTTTTTTTAGTCATATTTTCGTGTTCAAGACCCGAACTTGTTGGGTTAATTTATGGATTAATTTTGGATCGCGTTATATTTTATTAGATCTAGGGACTAGAAAAATATAAAGCAACAAATAACCAACAAAATATGCGTAAGGGGAAAAAGAAAAAGTGAAGAAAAAACTCGCTCAACAATTATGTAAAAACGGGGGGGGGGGATGTCATACCTTTTCGTTATGCTTATATTCAGATAAATGTTTACCTACTATCTAACCATTATCCATGCCAGGTTAGATCAACCCACCCGACTTCGGTAGTCTATCGGGCCTAGTGAGTCATGTGCACCAAAAGCCTATCCGAACCAACTCATGCCTTTCCAAAATGAAAATACGACCTAGACCCCAAAAAAACACGCCCAACCCTTCACAACCCCACCTTGAATCTCTCACCTAGAGATGGTAAAATGGACGGGTAGGTTTGGGGACCCCTCCTCTATGCCCATACCCACCACCTACGACCTATCCACCACCCAAGACGGGTAAAAATCTTATACCCGTGCATGCCCACGTGGGATGCCAGTAAAACCATTCCTACACCCACTACCCAACTGGTCTGATCACCTGGCCATATTCGTTCCATACCCTCCGCATACATGCATGTTGCCACACTCCGAATTCCTTTCAAATAGTGACAAACACATTGAGAGGCGTGAGACTGAGATTAGTAGTGGTTTTGCAACTTTTTGTGCGTTTATTGTACAACCCTAGTCTATATAAATAGGTAGGGAATTGACCTAATTACCCTAGAAAATGAAAAGTTGAATAAACACGTAGAGAATTAATTAAAGAACTAAAGAAGCCCAACTTGGAAGCCACACTAATATCATTGATCAAAATTATATCAAACCAATTGCTCCCGTATATACAACAATTTCAAATTTCAGCGATCAAGATTTTCACTAATAAAACTTCATGTAAAATTTCAAGTACCTAATCATAATTTCTGGAGAGGCAAACCAATGATAAGTTTTTTTCTTGGTAATTCGCTAATCGAGTGACTTAAGACTCACAAACCTAGGCTCTGATACCAATTGATGAGGATCTGAAAGACCTAAATAAAATAATAAGATAGATCTCTAAATGCGCAATTTTAGAGGGTTTCGAAACACCCAAGCCACGAGAAAAAGGGGTAGTAGTCGCGCAGCAACACTCAAAAAAATAAGCAAGTACATGGCCAAACTCAATAGTATAAATATAAATTTTTTGTGTTTATGTAAAACACTATTCTACATAAATAGGTAGAGATGACCTGATTGCCCTAGAAAATAAAAAGCCCAATAAACACGTAGAGAATTAATTACAATTTTAAAGAAGCCTAATAATTAACCCTTATAACTTGGAACCTATAAAAAACCAAAACATCTAAAATAAGTCCAGCAAGTATCAAATCTCACTTTGAGGGATGAGGCATAAGAGAACCTTACAATTATCATGGTCGTTCATGACAAGTTATGGCCTTAGGCTGACCAAGAGACAAGGACATAAGAATTACTTAGTGTTTCAATGTGCACACCGTAAAATAACTATAGTTTATTAAATTGTACATTTGATAGTATTTACTTCTATAATTTGTTTATTTCCTCCGTCTTAAAATACTCTCATGGTCTCATGATACTTTACAGTTTCCTTTTTCCTCTATCATAGAATACTATTCACACTTTCCTTTTTGCTTAGGTTCACGTCATAAGACTTTTTACACTTTTATGTTTAAATATGACCCACATTTTATTTAATCATTCAGTTTGTTATAATAGTGTATCCAAATAGATGTCTATTTATAAATCATGAAAACAATTTCAGCAATATTTTTATATATTTTTGTAAATTATGAGAAAATTGATTTGAGAAGATAATTTAAACTAACTTATTCGTTTTCCATAAAAGATAACTTCCTTTTCCACTATGATTGCCTCTTATACGTATCAAATTGGCACGCATATAGAAATTTTTTTGCTTCCTCCAGGTCAAAATGCGGCATTTTGATCTTGGTGGAGCTTGAGAAAAACATGCCGTATTGATTTGTATTTGACCAAAAAAATATTTTCACTTCAACAAGTTGTAAACTCATTCAATGACTGAGAGCCATAAATAATTCATCCTAACAACATATGGTATAAAATAACTTTTGGCATGAGTGGCTGCATATTTTTTTATTTTTTTCACGAGCCATGTTTGATGATCCCAAAATACATCACATTTACATTTTAATAAAAATAGTAATAAAAATAGTATTTGATAAGCACTCAATAACTTATCTCTTTAAAATACGTGTGCAACTGAGTCTTCAAATTATTATGTGACAAAGGGTGTAAAATATGAAAGACATGGTTTTTTGGTCCATTTTGAGCCGACGTTTAATAAGTGTGTTTTAGGCATGGATGTTATACCAAAGTCTAATGCTTTCAGATCTAAAAAGTATATAGTGACATTATATTTTTGAATTTTTTTCGTAGTTCGTAATCCCAAATTCCAAAACTAATTTCTAATTCACAAATTCTTGGAACTGTTCAAAAATTGCTATTATTGATATGTACACAATAAATGATAGGAATAAAATATATTTGCTAGCTATTAGTTTAGTAGTTATCCATAAAAGAAACAAGTAGTTTAGGTTGTCCTTGTGTAAAAAAAGGAGTGATAGATCTCTAATAACAACATAAAAGAGAAACAAAATATGTGATAAGTATAATATTCGTGTTTTTGTATATTCAGGTTCATTTGATAAGTACTCCATCCGTCTCCCAAAGGATTTCCCATTTTTTCATTTATGTTTGTCCCAATTACATTTCCCATTTCCTTATTTGGATATGGCCCACCTACTATAATATTATTTTCCTTACAAAAAGTATTTGACCCCATACTCTCTCTCTTAATAAACAATTCTAAAAAATATCCATTACCTTACTTTTCCATTATAATATGAAAACTATGCCCCACATCAACATTACTCCTTAAACTTTGTGCCCAAATAAAATGGGAAATCTTTTGAGGGACGGAGGGTGTATCAATTGAACCAGTAACCACCAATATAAGACATAAACAAACACTACAATTAAAATTTTGTCTATAACTACTTTTATCAAATAATAATTATTTAAACAACTATCAGCTAAAAGCTAACAAAATACTTCCACAACTACAGTATAATAAGTTAAAATAAAAATACAAAAAAGCTAACAACTACTTACATACCTCACATCTTATCAATGTGAACGCTATATAATAAACTAAACACATAAAAAGATAAAAATTGTGGCACTGACACACATTGCTTTGAGGATCCACAATGGTCCCACCTAAAAACTTCCATATCAAATTTTAATGAACATAAAAATATTTTAAATGAACTAGGATTTTGTTTTTGAGGTGATTGAATGAAATAAGATTGTGCCTTGAGAAAATATCAATTTTATTAAAATTAAGGGCTGAAGAAATCCATCAAAAAACATTGAGTTCCAAAGTATACAAAATCTCTGAATGCTTATACATCCACGAATAGGACCGTTGAACCACGGAACCCATTGTCGTCACAGTTTTAAAATAGTTTCCATACAAATCTGATTTCATGCAAAAAAGGACAAAATTGAACATGTGGAGCTCATACTCAACTGCACACCTTGAAATCTCCGGTTGTTATCCATCCACTTCTTCATTCATATTTCACTATCTTCTTCTTCTTCTTCTTCTTCTTGTTCACTATTTACACAACTTCCTTACCTTAAACTTATTTAAGAGGCTTAGGATCTTCTTCAACATTACGACACCATACTAATTACGTAATTCGTATCAACAAACAATATTATATCAAATGGTTCAAGTCACTCATTTACAGCAAACAAATTACCAAGACATGAAAGAAGCTGCAATTTTATCAAAACAAGAGTTAGTTTGTGATAATAAAGCACAAAATATGATCACTATTAAAGGGATTATTGCTCTAATTATGTCCCAAATTGATGAAGATGATAATAACAAGAAAGATGTTATTTCTTTGGGTATGGGTGACCCAACTGCGTATTCTTGCTTTACAACAAGTTATGTTGCAGAGGAAGCTGTTTTTCGAACTTTGTCATCTGCTAACTTCAATGGTTATGCTCCCACTCAAGGTCTTCCACAAACAAGAATGTAAGTTTTTTTTATAATAGTTTGTCTAAAATTAAGGTCTTTTATCATGTACTATGTATATTTTGCTGCTGCAATTCTGTAAATGCTTGTCTATTTTACGTGTGGGGAGCTTGGAATTCTTGTTAAGGCCATTATGCCTCAGAATGTGTCTATAACACATACAAATCGGTTCAAGTCTATTTCATTCTGCTTGTTTAGCCTTGTGTTGGGCTTTGTGGGGTTTATTCATGTTAGGAATTTAAGTCTGGAATTAGGAATTTAATTGGAAGCTAGGAAATCTAGCATTAATTTATACAGTAGTTTTTTTTGTTTGTTGTTGGTTTGGGGTTAGGATAATGTCTTTTATCCTCTTCAATGGTTAAATCTACTTGATTGATAATTGATTTTTTTTTTTGAGAAAAGATGGATTTCTGCAATTTTCTGTATTTAATTTTCCTTCTTTTTACTGACTAAAACCCGATTGTTGATGAAAAAGTGATTTAAGAATGAAGAATACACAACGATTTTATTAATTGGCTTTTGTGGCGTTTCTTTTTGCAAAATTTACAATGCACTTAAAAAAATATGGTTAATCTAACAAGACCCAACATGCCTACACGCAAAAAACTTTTCCTGGTTTTGCACTATGCGGTATATTTGATGTTCCATACTCATACAAATGTTGTATACATAACTTTAAATGTTGTGTATTACAACAAATGTTGTAGCTTATATATAATGTTAGTGCCTTGACTTTTGTTTGGAGAACAAAAAGAGAAAATCAAGTATTTGTTTGGAGATCAATCAGATATTAGTAACATGTTGGAAAAAAGTAAGATCTTCCCAGCTTGAGTTTTGATGAATGTAGTGTAATATTGGAACAGGGCAATTGCTGAGTACTTGTCTCGTGATTTACCATACAAATTGAGTAAGGAAGATGTATTTGTGACATCGGGGTGCACGAATGCCATTGATATAGCACTCTCTATGCTTGCTCGACCAGGTGCAAATATCTTGGTGGCAAGACCAGGCTTCCCAATTTATGAACTCTGTGCTTCCTTCAGGCAAATTGAGGTTAGGCACTTTAACCTTCTTCCGGCCAAGGGCTGGGAAGTCGACCTTGATGCTGTCCAATCTCTTGCCGATGAAAAAACTGTTGCTATGGTTGTCATTAACCCAGGAAATCCATGTGGAAATGTCTACTCTTACACACACTTGTTACAGGTTAGTCTTACCCCTCTTTTACATCAATATATGCACATTAATTACCTGTCTTTTGCGCGTTACATGTCTCTTGTACTCTTACAAAGGTTTCCCATACTGGGAATTAGTTATTTTAGCTTATTGTACAATCAATAGTAACAAAGAATAATCAACAGTCGATCAACTTGTGATGCAGAACAATCTTCTACCGCATCTTGCATCACTCTTAATGCCAATCAGTAAGACTCAAAACACACCAATGAACCAATAGTAAAAGTACAAATATAGTGTCAATATTATGCCTAGAATATGCTCATACAAAACTTTGACATTCTCGAATGCATTATGTTATAATTCAGATTGCAGAGACAGCAAAGAAGCTTGGAATTGTAGTAATTGCTGATGAAGTTTATGGGCATCTTGCTTTTGGGAAAAACCCATTTGTGCCAATGGGAACATTTGGATCAATTGCTCCAGTTCTGACCCTTGGATCCTTGTCAAAGAGATGGTTAGTCCCTGGTTGGCGACTTGGTTGGCTTGCTGTAACAGATCCCACTTGCATCTTCAAGCAGCCTAAGGTGTATATCATATTCATATACAACTACATACAGTCACATCTCAAAAATAGTATATCCATTCGAAATTAGCTATCACTTTAATCTAACTAAGATAGATACAATTATTACAAGAGGGGGTAATATGAGTACTTTGGTGAAAGTCTATGCTCTAACGACAGGAGGAACTTGATGCTATCCATTTGTGTTGCACCATTCTCAGGTCATGGAGCGATTGAAGAAGTATTTTGACATATATGGAGGACCGCCAACTTTTATTCAGGTTCTTCTTTAGGATGATGCTTACCATAAGTCATTGAAATATTTTCTTGTTTATTGCCTACTAATATATGAAGAACCTCCTAATTATAGGCAGCAGTGCCACAAATCCTAGAGAAAACAGATGATGTGTTCTTCAAGAGGAATCTTAACATTCTGAAGCAAACATCAGATTTGTGTTTTGAGGGTATAAATAAGATCCCTTGCCTCAGTTGTCCTCAAAAGCCAGAGGGTTCCATGGTTGTAATGGTAAGAGTTTAGTCATATACGAAGAAAAACACATGTTTGAAGTTTCATTACCAGGGATAATGATATGAGACTTGTTTACAGATTACACATAAATGTACTACTATTACCTCCAGCTAATTTGGTGATATATCTATATGCAGGTGAAATTGAATCTTTGTTTATTGAGAGATATAAGTGATGATATTGATTTCTGTTTTAAGTTGGCTAAAGAGGAATCCGTCATCATTCTTCCAGGTAACGAAATAAAAACACTTAATCTATCTTCATAGATGCTCCTTACATTCCTCTTTGATCTATGCATTTTTTACTTGGTCACTATTCATATAATCCACTTTGACCGCTGTACACGATTTATACACAAGGGAAATTGTTTTGCAAAAATTAATTAATTTTTCACCATTCGTAACTTAAGATACTAATGGTCAACGTTCTGAGTTGGTAAGCATGAAAGTCGTAGATTTAAGAGGAACAAACGTAGTATTGATCCAATCACATTAATTGTTGATGGAAACTGGAATCGATGCTGATTGCAGGAGTTGCTGTGGGAATGAAAGATTGGCTTCGGGTCACCTTCGCTGTTGAGCCTGCCTCTCTTGTAGAAGCAATGCAAAGAATCAAGTGTTTCTGTCAGAGACATGCCCATCAACCGGATCAAAACTTGTCAACTTAAGTTGCCCACATTTCCCATGTATATTCTTAGTAATTAACTGTGAATACAAAAAAAAGGAGTTAGAAAAGCAAAGTTAGGAGCACCACAGTATGATATGTGCCAATTTGTCTAAGAGCCACAATCATATGAGACAATATCGAAATCAAGGAAAATGCTACATGCTCCTTATTTAAAGCTTTAAGGAGTAATCACAGATTATGGGACCAAATCTTGTATGTAGCACCAAATCTTGTGGCTTATAACGAACCTAAACAAGTAAACATATACTCTATTATTTGTAATACTTCATTTTTTATAGCTCTATACCGTTGACATAAGCTCACTGCATATATTGTATTTCTAAGGATTTCTTATGGAAACCTTAAACGCATGTTACTAATATATATGGTGTAAGTTCAGAGCATTATTCTTATTTGGTGTAAATAATCTCATATTTATAAAAGATATTATACTTACAAAAAAAAAGTTACTAAATATATACTTCACCGGTCTCAGAATAAGTGATACACTCTTGAAATTGCACATTTTGAGGTAAAATTTAAGTGTAATTAAGTAATGAAACATGTAATTAAGTAATGAAAAGTGAGGGATGAGGCATATAATTAAATTAATAATTACCACCCATCTACCACCGGTGCCCCCACTCTCTCCTCCAACTCTACCACCTGATCCGCCCCGACTACCACCCAACCTCACTAGAAAACACCATCACCCATCGATAGGGATGTCAACAAGTGGGATTTGGACCGGGTGAGGCATTACCCGCATTCATCAGCCGTTTACGCCAACTCCCATCCATCCATCCGGCACCTGAATAACTATTTCCCGTATTCCATCCAACCGTCACCCGCGGGTGAAACGGATGGACCGGGTGAGCATCCCTTAAAGAGAGTTTGACAAGAAATAATTAATCAAACTTGAAAAAATGACAATTTATATGTTAATTCCATCTTAAATTAAGATAATACAAGTTTATGAAAACATGTCAAATAACGATCAGAAGAAAATATATCAAACTAATGCAAAAAATGATAAATTCTTAAAAAAATGTAACAAAATGGATGATAGAGCGGCCGGTAAACGTGTGATGATTCGGGTAATGGGTGAAATAGTTTCACTGTAATCCATCTCGCCACCTAGGGATGTCAATGGGGCGGGGTGGGGCGGATGTTGGCATTCCTATCCCCATCCCCGCCTAAAAAACTCATCCCCATCCCCGCCCCAACGGGGACAAGATAAAATATGTCCCCGCCCCATCCCCCGCGCGAATCCCCATCCCCGCCACAATCCCCGCCCAAATAAAAAACCTGTAGATATAAAAAAACCTGCTTCCATCTGCCATCAACTTGCCATCATGCTGACCGTGACTGCCGTCGAAGCCTTCAGTTCAGCTGGCCGTGACTGCCGTCGAAGCCTTCAGTTCAGCTGGCCGTGACTGCCGTCGAAGCCTTCAGTTCAGCGAGTATGGGAAGTGGGAAGGGTGAGGCTAGGGATGTGAATTGTGAAGGCGCAGACAGAGAGACTGTGTTAGAGAATAGGGTTAAGTTGTTAACTGGGTCTGGGAGAGGGAAAATTTTTTTAAGTTATTTTAGATTTGGGCCTTTAGAAAAAAATAAAAGTATTAAAAAAATGAAAGCACTAAACTAAATATAAACAGCTAATAATATTTAATGGGGCTCAAACGGGGCGGGCGGGGATGGGGCGGGGCGGGCGGGGCGGGACTAACATCCACCCCCGCCCCATCACCCGCGGCGGGGATGGTTTTCATCCCCATCCCCCGCCAAACCTTCCCCCATCCCCACTTAACTGGGGCGGGTGCGGGGGCGGGTCTCCACGAAACCCGCCCCACTGACATCCCTATCGTCACCCGTTCACCCACCACCCGACTATCATCCATTTAACTCGGTTTTTTACCCTTATTTGTTTTTTGGGTGGATCGAGTGACGGATCATCCATTGGATATTGCCATCTACTCATCGACAACATCTAAACAATAACCCCCACCCATCGAAAACACCTTCCCAACCACCTTTAGCCATGAAAACCACCTTCCCAGCACACTTAACCACCAAACCAACCGAATCAGGCACCCCACTCACTAAAACCACAAATCAGCCATCCTTAGTCATGAAAACCACCTTCCCAACCACCCTTAGCCACCAAACGAATCAACAATCCCACTCACTAAAAACACCGAATCGGTCCCCTTAGACACGAAAACCACTTTTCCACCCACCACTACCCACCGAAACAACCTTATCAACCACCTCTACACACCGAAAACACCTTAACAACCACCCCCACCCACCGAAAACACCTTATCAACCATTCTCACCCACCAAAACACATAATGCTACTGCGGGTGAACGAGTGTGAGCGAGTGGTAGTGTGGTTGCCGCCATGGTGTCGAGGAAGAGGAGGGAAAATGGGTGGGTGATGCTGCCCTCGTAGTGGTGCGAATAAGGTTTTGGGTTGAGGTGAGTTAGATGGGTGGATAGGGAGGTGGTGTTGGCTGGGGCTGGAGGAGAAAAAGAGGATAGAATTAGATTGATTTAATTTAGTTTGTTAAGTTATATTAATGATGTTTTGAAAAAAAGTAAGGGCAAAAATATTTATTTGACATACTAAAACTTACGAAACAAGGCATCAAACAATAACAACAACTAAGCCTTATTTCCAAACTGATTTGGGGTCGGCTAACATGAATCGTCAACTAAAACCGTTGCCAAAGGAGATGGCATCGACAAGAGTGATAAACAGTTTTTCAAAGGGTTTAAATTTTAAGAATTTTTAAATTTTCTTTTGAAAACAAGGTTTACACCAAAATTTTTTAAAGGAGGTTTTCAACAAAAGGTTTTAATACCACGACAATTGAGAAAAATAAATAAATGCAGTAATCACACCCCTTCCTCCACATGGATACTGCCCCTCCAGCCACTTCTATCCAACGCCATGCTCTCCTCAATCCCAAGTAGCCTCATATCACTTTCAATTACCTTTATGCAAGTCATCTTAGGTCTTCCCCTACCCCTTACAATTTGATAACTCCTCCACTCTTCAATTCTTCTCACCGGTGCATCACCTGAGCTCCTTTTCACATGTTCAAACCATCTTAACCGATTCTCCCTCATCTTTTATTCAATGGATGCAACTCCAACTTTTCCCGAATCACTTCATTTCTTAATCGGTCCTTCCTTGTGTGGCCACACATCCACCGCAACATACGCATCTCCGCCATGTTCATCTTATGAACGTGGCATTGTTTCACCGCCCAACATTCGGTGCCATATAACAAAGCAGGCCTAATTGCCGTACGGTAGAACTTTCCCTTCAATCTTTGGGGAATGCCGGAATCACAAAGGAACCCGGTGGCGCTTTTCCACTTTAACCAACTCGCGTTCATTCTATGAGACACGTCTCCACTTCTCCATCCTTTTGGAGAATGGATCCAAGGTAACGGAAGACGTTCGATCCTTGAACCACTTTGCTATCCAAAGTGACCGCCCCTGCCTCGCTACTTGTAACCCCACTGAACTTGCACTCCATATACTCCGTCTTACTTCTGCTCAATCTAAAACCACGGGCTTCTAATGTATGCCTCCACAATTCCAACTTACTCTCAACACCTTCCTTTGTCTCATCAATCAACACATATCATCCGCAAACATCATACACCACGGTATATCATCTTGAATTGACCTCGTTAGTTCGTCCATGACTAGAGCAAAGAGAAAGGGGCTAAGTGCAGAACCTTGGTGCACTCCAATCGTAATAGGAAATTTTCAGTCCTCCCCACCGTAGTCCTCACACTCGTAGTTGCCACCTCATACATATCCTTGATGATATCTATGTATTTTTGTGGAACAAATTTCTTTTCCAACGCCCACCAAAGTATTTCGTCTCTTGGTACTCTATCATATGCCTTCTCTAAATCAATGAAAACCATATATAGATCCTTCTTCCTATCATGGTAATGTTCCATTGTCTGTCTCATGAGGTGGATGGCCTCTATAGTCGATCTTTCTGGCATAAATCCAAATTGGTTCTCCGATATCTTCACATGTTTCCTAAGTCTTTGCTCAATCACTCGTTCCCAGAGTTTCATCGTATGACTCATTAGTTTGATTCCTCGGTAGTTAGTATAATCTTGTACATCGCCTTTGTTTTTATACAAAGGAATCAAAGTACTCTTCCTCCACTCTAATGGCATTTTGTTGTGTCTCCAAATCATGTTGAAGAATGTTGTCATCCATTCGATTCCTCTCCCCCCTAAACACCTCCAAACTTTGATAGGTATACCATCTAGCCCCGTAGCTTTCTTCAATCCCATCTTTTTTAATGCTGCAACGACTTCTCCCTTTTGAATCCTCCTCATAAACTTTCGATTTAACATACTTGGCGGGATGTGTACATCCCCGATGTCTTGTGCTTTATCACCATTGAACAAGGTATTAAAGTACGACCTCCATCTATCCTTTATCTCCTCATCCTCCACAAGCACTATTTGGTCAACACCCTTCACGCATTTTACCTTTCTTATGTCTCTTGTCTTCCTGTCCCCCATACGCGCAATTATATAAATGTCTTTTTCCCCTTCTTTCGTATCCAATCTTGCATAAAGCTCTTGGTTTACCTTTTCTTTAGCTTCCCAAACTGCCTTCTTAGCTTCTTTTCGAGCCTCTTTGTACTTCTCATAGTTCACATCGCTTCTATCTTTTCCCAAAAGTTTATAACCTTCTCGTTTGTTTTTTATCGCTTGTCTCACCTCCTCGTTCCACCAAGATGTGTCCTTACTCGATGGTACAGCTCCTTTAGATTCTCCAAGGACCTCTTTCACCACTTCCTTTATACTAAGTTCTAGCTTTGTCCATGTCGAATCTACATCCATTTCCGTGTTAAAAGACCATATATCTTTACTAGCCATCTTAGCTAAAAAGTTCTTTTTGTGCTCCCCTTGGAGCTTCCACCACTTGATTCGCGGCTCCACATTGGGTCTTCGTTTTCTTAAAGACTCCCTACTCCGAAAATCAAGCACGACTAGTCTATGTTGGGTGGCTGCGCTCTCACCCGGTATCACCTTGCAGTTTGTATAACTCTTCTGCCAAGCATTCCTTACTAAAAAGAGGTCAATCTGACTCGCGTTACTTCCACTCCTATACATCACAAGGTGAGATTCTCTTTTCTCAAACCAAGTGTTCATAATACTAAGAGCATATGCTAATGCGAAATCCAAGATACCACTTCCAGCTTCATTTCTCTCCCCATACCCAAAACCTCCATGAATGCTCTCAAAGCCAACTCGACTAGTGCCCACATGCCCGTTAAGATCCCCACCAATGATCAATAAATCATCAAAGTGTCACTTAATTTAAAACACCCCAAAACGTAAATTGTATCACTCAAAAATTGAAACGGAAGAATTATAATGGTAGAAAAGAGCGGTCCATTGTGTAAAAGTATAACAATTTCATTATGGGGACACTACCACTTGGAGAAATGATAAGTTTATTTGGGACAAATATTTAGAGAGAAATGGGAAATTTATTAAGGGAAGGAGGGAGTACATAATAAGTAATAAAAACTACAAGGAAGGAGTTATAATTTAAGCATAAATGTTTTTAAGAGTACTAGTATCACAAACTCACGGTAGCGGTTAGGCATTACATTAATGGGGTAAAATATCTCATAAAACCAAAGAAGTGGGTAATTGTGTACCTGCTTATGATAAAATATCGGCCAACGACCCAAAACATATACTTTATTTGGGGGGAAATACCCAGTTTATTTTACTCGAATTAGTGAGGCATCAGGCCAGGTCAAGCGGGTCGTTTTTTTTGACACCCCTGCGCACAATGCCCTGAATGTGATGTAAACACTCCATTAAAATTGTTTTCGAAAAGGGGAAAAAAGCCCCAAGCATTTTTAGATACTTCTCCTTGAAAGAAATATAATCCTGCCATTTTCTTCGTTCTTGAAACAATGACAAATAATAATAATAGTCCCAACATTCTAAAAGTCCCTTCGCTTTGAAAATAAACTAGCTTTAGACCCAGTCAACCATAGTGGTGGGATGTAAGTCTGTTAGAACAATACTAACTAGCCTTATATGCATAGTATGTGTACGAAATAGTAACATATAAGGATTTTGGAGAAATTAAAAAATATGGCTTAAAGATTGACATTTTTAAAAAAAAGAAAAACTAAAAACTTACCTTCGTTGATTATAGCAACTTTAACTTCCTTAATTTATTTAATATTTCTTTTTTGGTGTCTACCTCCTCTTCCCTTATAGTACCGGGATATCACAATCAATTACCATTTTTGCCCAGATCGTAGTACCCACCTTTTCTTAACTCACAAGCCCACAAACAAAGAAATCTTAGTATCCGATGTCTATGGCACAACCCAAGAAAATGGTAAAAACGAATTCCGGCATTCTCTTCAGACCTACCTATATAATCAAACAACCCGTTGGGTTGTTTTAGGATATTTCAATGAACTTCTTACAGCGGGTGATGAAATTAGGGGGAAAGCTCTTAGCCACAATCAACTAAAATGACTACCTCTCTTCTTAAGCAACCTTAATGCAATTGATATCCCTTGCATTCAAAACACCTTCTTTTGGAAAAAAGCGTTGTAAAACAACCTTATTATCCAACGTCTAAACTGAATTTTGTGTAACCAGAGTTTCAACTCCTTTCCTAAAGTATGTATCCAATATAGAACCTTCACATTGTTTGACCATGCCCCTATAATACTGGATTTCAATACCATAGCTAGAAACCATAAACATCATTTTCGATTCCAAAATGCATGGTCATTGGAAACAAAATCACATGATATAATCATAAATTTGGAAAGTCCCTATATAAGGGTCGAAATTCTTTAGAATCAAAAAGATACTCCTATATAAGGCCCGTCAAAATTGTTATATAGTCAAATTAAGCAACGTCAGAGGGTTAATGAGATTCTCACTCTAAAAGATGATACAGGTGTTTGGATCACGGGCCAGGCAAATTTGAGTCACCATGTGTTACGTAGCTTAAAAGCAACTGCCTCTCCTAATGTTCACTCCGATGTAAATGAAATAGCTTGTGTCTTACGCCAGCTTCACCTCCCTTGTTTAAATGATTTAGACATGGAGCATTTGGAACGACAATTTTCAGATATGGAGATAACGAAGGCAATGTTTTCTTTGGGTAATAACAAATCTCCGGGTCCAGACGGTATTACTGCTGAATTTTTTAAAACTCATTGGCCTGTTGTTGGTGCTGCAGTTATTAGGGAAGTTCGCAGCTTCCTTATTTCAGGCACTCTTCCGCAAGGTTGGAACTCAACCCTCATTGTTCTTATTCCCAAAACACAGCATGTGGAGGAAGTGGGACATCTACGACCTATTAGCCTCTGTAATACAGTCTACAAGTGTGCAGCTAAATGTTTAGTAAACCGTCTCAAATCCATCATCCCCTCTCTCATCTCAAATTATCAGTTCGCTTTTGTCCCAGGCCGCCTTATTCATGACAATATCCAGATTACTCACGAACTTATTCATACCCTAAATGAGAGGAAAAAAGGTTCAACATATCTGGCGGCTTTGAAAATTGACATGAGTAAAGCGTATGATCGAATTGACTGGGGTTTTTTGGCTGCGGTTTTATTGGCTTATGGTTTTCCTCCCCTTTGGGTGTCCTTAATCCGCCAGTGTGTGTCTTCTGTTTCATATGGTGTGTTGTTCAATGGCCGTATGGCGGGGAAGATCTTTTCAAAATGTGGTTTACCTCAAGGTGACCCCCTATCGCCTTACCTTTTTATCTTATGCATGGACATCCTTTCCCGGATGCTTTCTTTGGCAGAAGACATCAAACTGTTTCAGGGTATAAAGGTTACTAGGCGCTCCCCAAGCATTAGCCATCTTTTCTTTGCAGATGACGTTATGCTTTTTTTCCGGGCTTCTGATTCGTCCTGTAGAGCTGTTTGGGATGTCATTTCTCAGTTCTCTGCTATTTCTGGTTAAAAGTTAAATCTTCAGAAATCATTTGTCAAGTTTAGCCCTAATACCCCTCCAACTGAGCAAGCACTTTTCAAATCTATTTTTGGGGTGCGTAAGGAGACCAATATAGGCATACATTTGGGGGTTCCAGTTGACTTGCAAGGTCCAAAAGTTAAATATTTTCAATTCCTGGTTGACAAGGTTGTCCGCTCTATCCATTCCTGGAACCATGCTCGGCTTTCCCCCTTTCAAAGGTCATTTTTATAAATACAGTCCTTGTTTCGATGGCTTCTCATGTAATGTCCTCTTTTGTGATCCTAAGTCTGTCTTGGATAAGATTGAATCCATTCTAGCACAGTTCTTTTGGGCAAAAGATAACTCTCGTGGTCTCCCTTGGCTACGAAGACAAGCTTTGTTTCTTCCTAAAGGTTTAGGGGGTCTAGGGATGCGGTCTCTCCCTTCTAAACAAGTGCAAACTTATGGGCTCTTTCTGGCGGCTTGCTCAATCGTCCACTACTTTTGTCGCTCATCCACAATCCAAGGCTTCCTTTAGAGCTCTCGGATGCTACAACTGTCAATATTCACTCCCAAGCCTCTTGGGGAATGAAGAGTAGGGGTGTGGGGCGTTCCCATTTGGTGTCGGGTTGCCATTGGAAAATAGGAAATGGTACCAGTGTGCGAGCTTTTGGCAGTCGTTGGGTTAGGGGTGGTGTTCCTCTAGCTCGAAATAATATTGCTCTTACCACTATTGCCACGGCGAAGGTCTGTCACTATATTATGAACGCCCCCCCTGAATGGAATTTTCAACTAGTTAGACACCATTTCTCTGCTACAGATACTCCAAACATTCTTTCAATGGAACTTCCGAGAACAATGGAGCAGGATACTATGATTTGGAGCCATCATAAGACGGGTTTCTTCACTACTAAGACCGCCTATGCTTACTTGGCCAGGAAACAAGGGCATAACCTTACTATGGAAACAGAGTCAACTCTGGTCTTCAAAACTCTCTGGCACTCATCACTTTTACCCAAATGGAAATTCTTCGTATGGCGTCTCCTTCATGATTGTCTAGCTGACAAGCGGAATCTGCATCGACGACATTTAACCCAGGATGCTTCTTGTGATCTCTGCCCTGGTATAATTGAGGATCCTCAGCACATTTTTCGTTCGTGCTTAGTTGCGCAATCTTTCTGGTCAGCTTCTCCTCTTCCTGTCACCTCTATGGATGACCCCCGTTCCCTTTTGGAATGGATCACCTACCATATCCTTCTCTTCAAGCGAAAGGATGGCTCCTTGAGCCCAAATATTACATCTTTAGTCATCTCTCTTTGGAGTCTTTGGCTCCATAGAAATGAGCGGGTTTTCCGTGGGTCTCCTGCCAATGTTCACTCTGTAAATGCTCTGGTGGATGCTGCGTCCACTCAGCTTCAGAGATCTGTTACTTTGGCTGCTCACGAACTTCGTTTCCTTCACCCACCGGAGATTGAAAGTGTTTTCCCTCCAGGTTTTAATGTTGCCAATATTGGATGTCAGAAAACAGGACAGCCGATAGTAACATTACAGTGTGATGCGGCTTGGAATACACAATCTAGCTTTGCTGGAGTTGGTTGGGTGGTTTGCACTCCACAGTCCTCTACTATACGGTCCCCTGCTCCTGGTGGGGGTCTATCTTGTTTTGCCTCTACAGCGCTGCATGCGGAGGCCTTGGCATTGTTTCATTGTTTACGCTGGGCAACGGAGTGGGACATCAATCATATTTTGGTGCTCTCGGATTCTGCTAATCTTGTTACCATGTTACAGGGCTCTCTCAGATCGGACGCAGACATTCGTTGGACTTTGGCTGCAATTCTACAAATGGCCCTTTGTTTCTCTGTTTGTCACATTCGCCAAGTTTCGCGGGATCAGGTGTCGGAAGCGGACTATATTGCTAAATCTTGTTTACGCAATCCTTTTACTTTTTCCATATTTATGTAATTTGCTTGGTTTCTTGATATATATATAAAAAAAAAGATACTCCAACATGTAAAACACGACCTTAAATGTTGGGCCAAAAAGAAATACAACTATTTCGGTAATATGCTCGATCTAAATCACCAGAAAATCCAAGACCTTGATCTCAAATTATGGAATCAACCTTACAACCAAATCTATATCAACCACCTAAATATTACTATGTAAAGAGAAAAATTCCTACTTTTCAAGCAACACCACTGGGGTATCATCTCGAGAAAGAAATGACTCATTCAGGGAGATTGCAATACACAATTTTTCCACAATACAATGAAAAAGATAATAACTAATTCAACTATATCTTCAAAATTAGAAGGAAGGATGAATTCTGACGACACATAATAATAAATTAAGGAGGAGTTCATCGACTCTTTCAAAACCACATCGTCCTCCACCCATTCTGGTCAATGTCAACTGGATCTAACCTTCATCACACATGTCCTTACCCCTGAACAATGCAAAGCTTTGTTGTCACCGGTTACAGACCAGGATATTATCAAGAAGCATTCCACAACATAAACCCTTACAATTGGTTTTGGTGCGGGCTTTTATCACTTCTAGTGGCATCTCATTGGCCTCTATGTCACCCTAGTGTGAAGTTTTTCTCTCACGGTCAACTCCCACCCTCACTAACCATTCCATCATCACTCTTATTTCGCAAAATGATATACAAGAAATTCCAAATGAAATCCGACCCAATTAGTCTAGTCAACTCAATCTACAAAGCAATAACAAAAATCTAAGTAACAAAATTGTCCTTAGCTTTTGAACACATACATCATAATCCTTTTCCAAAGTGCCTTTACCCATGGCCGATCCATCCATGACAACATCCTTATAGTTCAAGAAATTTTGAACAACTTCCAAAAATCGAAAAATAATACAGGATGATGTGCTCTTAAGCTCAACATGGTAAAAGCCTATGACAAGCTAGAACGTGACTTTCTTTGGGCCATCCTTACAAGCCCTCGACTTTCACATCAATCAATAAAACTATGTGTAATGATAGTATCTTACTCCTTAAAAATTAATTAATGGAGAAACTATAGAGTGGTTTAAACCGTTTCAGGGGTTGAGGCAAGGAGGCAGCGCTTTTTGGGATGTGGAGGAGCCATTATCGCCCAGCTCCCTAACCTAACGCGGCACTGGGTTCGGGGGGATGAGGATATTTTAACATTGTCGGGAATTCATAAATAGAAAAAAGGGCCGCTTATTCAGATAAGCATCCCTTACCTTTTCATCATCTGTATGGAAATTTTCATTAGAATGCTCACTATAAAAAGCATCAATGCCAAAACTTTTATGGGTTTTAGACTTTGCCCGAAAGCATCTAATATCCCCTGCCTCATGTTACAACCTTTGAAAGGTCACAAAATCAACTTGTTTAAATCTCAAAATTTAAATAGCCCAGTTCTACAACCTATCACTTCAATTAGTGAACTTTCGTAATCATCCCTTATTTTCTCTGAACAAGCTACGAATAACAAAAAGCATAATCTTGCAAGTCACTTCAACAAAAAGCATAATCTGGGGTAAACATCCCTTATTTTTAGTTCTTTGATAGCATTTGTGATTATGATCTTTGAATTGTAATTACATTGTTGGAGGTTATTATATACCACGTGCATGATGCTTTTTGTTTACTCTATAAACAACTTAAACTTTGTGGTGGACAAGCATGCGAAAGCTTGAAAATTGTTGATGAATTTGTATGTCATGTATGATTTTTGGGAAATCAAGTAGCTATTCACTTTTGTATGTATTAGAACAATGCTTGGATCCTTCTTTTTTGAGAAAACTTTATGCTACGATTATATTTTTTTATACAGGTACAAGAAACACTTAATGGACCCTTTTCTGCAGGGTGAACCCTAAGCTATCGAATAAAAAAACGATGCAACGTAAGATCTTCAAGAACATTGAACGTCTGGCTTTTTGCAGTATGGTGATGTCCTTTCTTGGATAGGTAGTCCACGATCGAATTTGCTTCTCTGAAAATATGATGCACTGACGTTGAACAAAAGTAGGTGAGTAGGTGACGTATATCATCTATAAGCGTCTGAATACGCCAGGGAGTCTCGAACTTTTTTTATAGCACATTGATGACGATGAGGTTGTCTCCTTCTATAACGAGATCTTTGATTTTCATATTGTTGGCCTGAATCAGTCCATTATGGAGGTCTGTTGCTTCGACAAGTAGAAGGGAAGATGTCCCAATATTATAAGTCATGGCTTTGAGAATTTGTCCAGTAGATGTTCGAAGGACAATGCCAGCAATAGAGGAAGCTAGATTAGAGTGAATCGTATTGTTGATTCACTTTTGTATTACAACCCTGCGTATATCAATCTTTGGTACTAGCACGAATCTTATATGAGAAATGATGGATGATATATATGCAAAAAATGTTGCTTGTACAAGTACTTACTTTTTATCCATTTATATTAGTACAATTGTAGGACCACCAAATTATAATACAACTTCTAGTGCATGATCTTTTTTTTTGATACCATTGCCTTTCTTAAAAGCTACTTTTACCTTTAGTATCAGATTTTTTCGATAGTAGAGAAACTTACCCAAACTAGAAGACTTAATGAAACCGAGATTTTCGATACAATAAGTATTGTTTAGCATTCGAAACTAATCGGATACTAAAGATTCAACCTTTTTGTAATAAGACCTTTTTGGGAAATTCAACACCAAAAAATCTTGCATTGGCTTGCTACTTTTTATCCTAAAAGGAAACTGAAGACGCTGAAGTCCTACTGATTTGTTTGTAGCGCAATCCAGTTGAAAGGATAACTTGTTTCCGACACCATCATACATACTTCCTTCGTTTCTCAATACTCGCAACATTAGCATAGTATCCACTATTCATCTACCAATCTTATGATGTATTTTTTCTCAAGTGTATGAGAAAAAATATAGTTAAGTGGGGTCTTCTTTGATTCGTCTTCATGCATACTATCATATTATCAACTTTTTATAATGTTTACATATCAATAATTAGAGATATTAAGGTTCAAAGTATTGCATTGGATAGTGCAAAAACAAGAAATGTTACGAGTATTACGAAATGGAGGAAGTATAGAGTAACGAAAAATCCTTTGATACTCTTGTAAATTATAATGGTATTGGATATTTAGTAACTAAGTAACCGCTACTACTGATGTTTCTGATACTATAGGCACCCGTTTTTAGTAACGGTTTGAAGAACTGTTACCAACATATTAGCCACGGAGGTACTAGTATTAACATAGTATCGTAAATGTTTTCGGACACTAATTGACAGGCTAAAGTCGTATCACCTTATCAAAAGTAATCCTAAAGTCCTCTAACAAATAGTAGTCAGGGAAGTAGGGTCGAATCCACAGAGAAACATTGTTCTTTTCCTAATTATCGGTCAAATCTAGACTATAGGGAACGAGTGTTTGTGGTAATTGAACTAAACTAAACTATAACTATATCAAGAATATCAATAATAAAGAGTCTAGGGCATAGGTTCACCAATGATCAATATTTCGGGATGAAACACAACAATCAATAATTAATAATGCAGTTAAATAGGTTGATTTGCTCTCTCGAATCGAAGTCAACCATAGAATGGTATTAACAGGCTTTCACAATTTATTAATACCAACTCTACCTATTGAAACTAGCCTTAATATCAAGTTTATACCTCTCGGCACATAACCTAATATTGCAACAATATAACAATCAAATCTGGCCAAATTGGATTGAATAGACATAAAGACATCCAATAGGAATCAACATACATCAATAAAAATCAATACTTAATAAACATCCCTTCATAATTGATCATGACTCCCCTTAAACCCTAGAGATAGACTACTCAATTATAATTGGGGAAAACATATTCATAATTAAATAAGCAGACATGAATTAATAATCAAGGATTGAATAGAATTAAGAAGAGAAGAGAAATAATACTAATTGTAGAACCAATCTTGGAAAATCAAAGCTTCTCTTGAAAATTCAATGTAAATTGGGAAAAAAGCAAAACTAGGGTTCTTAACTAATTGAGAGAAAAATAATTCTAATCTAAAATGAATTAATGATGGAAAAATAAAATAGAAAATAAGATGGGAAATAATAATATTCCCTTGAGTCTTTATACCTTTCTATTTCCTAAAACAACTAGAAAAATAGAGTCAAATTCGTCAAAAGATAAGGTCTTATTCGACTATAAGCTACACGGAATAACTCGCGTGCGTGCGTTTTCATCTTGCAAAACAGCGTCAACTTGCAAAGACCATATCTCACAAACTAAAAGTCGTATCGGGGCCTGTGATACACCGTTGGAAATATATTCAAGTCTAGTTTCCATCCCCACTGGAAGCACTCAATTCCGATCTCTGGATAATGAGCTATGATCAAAAGAGTGCACATGACTCAATTTCCATACTTCTTTTAACATGTTTCCGTTCTGTTTTGGGTTGCAATCTAACTCGAAGATCCCTTTTGGACTTCTCATTTGACTTATCTCTTTCCTAGATGCTTCTCATGCTTAAGCTTGTCCAATTATACTCCAATTGTGTTCTCAATACCTGAAAACTATCAAAAACACCGAAAACACACACAAGAGTAATATTTTCTCAACTTAAGTAACTATATGCAATTATGGACTCAAATGCAACTAAATGATCCTAAAATGCAACCTAAATTCATCATGAAAGACCTATATCAATAGGACTCATCACTAATAACCTTTGGTATCGGTTAATAACCCTATATTATCAATTTTTTTTTCCGATACTAAAGACCCATTTTCTTGTAGCGCCTGAAGGTAGCTTAGGTAGGTAGTTGGTATCCACTTCAACTCGTTTATACCTCCAAAAGCAGATGCAACAAAAAAATTAAAGAAACTAAACAATGTCTACTAGTGGAAAACAGGGTTTCTCTCAAAAGTAGGGAGACACACCGTAATCCAATCCAACCTTGAAGCAAATCCTACTTACACCTGCTCCTTTGCTCTCTTACCATCATATATAACTAACTTAATTGACTCCACACATCGGAAATCCTTTTGAAAACAACCTAAAAAGAAAAATGTCATCCCCTCATCTCATGGAGCAATGTATGCATCCCCAAGGTTCAAGGGGACCTTGGATTAAGAAATACCATGCCACTTAGCCAGGCCTTCATTGCGAAACTTCACTGGCTAATCCTTGTTAATCGTCACAACCTTTGGATTAATTAAATTGGTGAACCGAAAAATCCTAAGAAACAATTCGTTCTTCGAATGCCTCCCAAAACAAGCGACTCTCTCATTTGGAGAAAGTTTCTAATCTAAAGGGAGATCCTTAAAAAGGGCATTCGTTGGAAAATTGGCAACGAAAAAAATGTTTACTTCTGGTTGGACAACCGGGTTGATCACTCAAGCTTAATAGAAAAATTAAATATTGCAGCCTTAGTAGTTGATTTGAACCTGAAGGCTAAAGGTAGCCGATACATAACAATGGGCCATAATTGGGACCACAAAAAACTATGAGACACCTTACCAAACTCTTTCTTCGTAGAATCTGCAATTTGACTAGCTCATGGAATCACTAGTGAAACAAAATATTAATATACTTTCTCCTTTTCAAAATAGATGATACTACATTTACATAGTCTTTACTATTCACAATTTAGACTTTAATTAGCTCTGGTGATTTATATTTTGAGGAATAACATAGTCATGTGTGATCTTGTTAGATTCGTCTCAATGTTTTTTTTTAATATCAACTTTTTATAATTTTTAGTTATTAATAATTATACATTAATGTTTAAAATAATGCATTGACTAGTGTGAAAACATGGAATGTATCTCTATTTTGAAACGGAGAAAGTATAAAATTTTGTAGTATTGTAATCTCGTATTATACCACATATTTGGTAATGATTTGAGAAATTAATATTAGTATTATACAACAAAATTAATAGTTGTAGTCATATAACATATTGTATATAGAACAATTTGATGTTTGATATACTCCATATAGTACTTATGTAACATCCCGTCATTAACGGTAAATAAAAATAAAGATAAACTAAAATAAACTAAAATAAACTATTAAATAAAGAGTCAGTGGCAGCGGAAATACCACTGGGACGGAAATGTTATTCTAAAACAACGAAATAGAGTAATAATCCCAAGTCAAAATATAATCCTCGAATAAATAAGGAAAGGGAAATTCCCAATGGTGGCCCTTAGGTATTAGAAATTCCCAGTGGTGGAAATTTCAAAAAAACTTTCCCATTGGTAGCCCTGCTTCATAAATTATTCCCAAACATAACCTTATCGAATAATATTCGTTAATAATAAAGCATATTCCACTAGTGAACCATTAAAGCGGACATTCGCACATAAAACGAGACACTTTCGGATTTTTTTTTCAATTTCAACTTCAAAATCGATTCTTAAAGTTAAGTTTAGGGGGTTAATTTTAGCTCTCAACGTTCGATTTTGATGTCAAAATTGGCAAAAAAGACCCAAAAGACCTCCTTTTACGTGCGAGTGACCATCTTAATGGTTAACTAACGGAATATGCTTTATTATTAACGGACTATTCTTCATTAAGGCTATATTTGGGAATAATTTGTAAAGTAGGGCTACCAATGGGAAAGTTTTTTAGAAATTTCTACCACTGAGAATTCCTAATACCTAAGGGCCACCATTGGGAATTTCCCTTAAGGAAATGAGGTCCCATACTGTAACGCCCCGAAAACGGGTGCCTTAATTAATCACCATTAATTATAACTAATCACAAGATTTGCGGAAGCGTTCCTTAAACCTGTGGGTTATGGCCCACCAATAATATAATATTCTTACAAAAGCTCATGATCTCATAATTACAACCAAGACCTTAAATACTTCCTTCATCTCATTTCTTGAAATCCGTCCCAAGCACTTGCTTTTCCCAGATCCATCTCCATCCCTCTTTCATAACCTAAGCTTCGTTCAGAAGAAAAAATAGAGAAACAAGAAAAGACAGAAAACATTCCAAAATGAGTGGAAAACTCGTAACTTTACTCCAGCCCGTAAAAACGGTTTTGGTTCGAAAACATTTTTGCACTTACAGGCACATATTTGCAGGAGATAAAGCAGACACGTACTTCACATGTAAATCATATTTCCTTGAAATAAGACAATGATCATATTTGCAATATAAATCATACTTGACTTATAATACTCACGTTCATACGATACATGAAATCATGTTAACAGACACTTTAATACTTTCATAAGAATATACGTAGACTAGTAGAACTTAAAAGCTAATCATGTAAGAAACTGACGTCATGCATTCCATGTTAATTACTTTAAGTACAAGCACGTGTCATGAACAATATATACTGAGCATTAAGTAAATCTATTACGTTAAAATGTAACCTCAAACTTTAAACAGAAGGAAAGAATAATTCAAACATTTATGATTACAGTGTGATCCATAATGATCCATAATTCCTTTTTAATCAGTTTTATACTGGTTGTTGGTCTGTATTTCAGGGGTGGGACGTCTCCCACAATGGGCCAGTGCCCCAGGAAAAGAGCCAGTGCTCATCAGGAATAACATTAGCGGGCCAGTGCCCCAGGATAAGAGCCAGTGCTCGTCAGGAAACAGGATACAGCTCGGTACGTGCACGACCATCAGTCAGGATATATACAGCTAACAAACCAGTTCTTTCACTTGAACTTATCATGTTTCATAACTTTTAATATCCATCAGTGATATTCAGTATACTTCAATCATTCATTCAGTTCTACCTTTGTATAGGTAGTAAAATCATATCGTAAACCGTATTCATCATTCATGGTAACATTGGATTATGAAGCGTTCATAGTTCCGTCATTCATAAGGTATAACACCATCCCATGATTCATAAAGCTACATACTTAATCCATAACCATACGACACTTATTACTTTGCTTATAATATTTTATAACTTTATTAACGTATTCCCAGACACTAATTGGCTTTACAGAAGTTCATATATTTCATAATAAATGTAAATGAACAACAACACCTCATATATCACATTGAACATGGATTCAGACATTAAGTTTACTTTTAATAAATCACAAAGGTAGAAATCATAGGTTATAAGTTTATCATGGAATTGCTAAAAATACATATTCATAAATCATGTAAGCATGTAATTCATGGATAACAAGATGAGACGACATACTTTGTTTAATTCACATGAGTCATAAGTCTTGTAATAAAAGTATTAATTATATATATTTACGAAATCATATAAACATGTATCACGTAACTCAGAACCGACATTCTTTACTTAAACATTAAATAAAAACAATAATTAGATTAATAACTCACATTAACATCGAGTTTCATTTAAACATGGATAAAGCCGTAAAAATCATATTTTCACTTAAACACATACTTTCAGACATATTAATGATGAAATATACTTTTACTCACATAAACATGAATCATGAATTGATCGTAACTATAAATTAATAGTAATTTACATATACATGCTTTTACTCGAATAAACATATAACATGATCATATTTCATAAATTATTACTTAAACATACGATGGTCATTTAACTTGTATCATTCACATTTAAAAGAAATTCATACTATATAAATATAAATTCAATAAACTTTAAATAAACTCTAGGTAATATCATGAATCTAATTTAAATAACATAAAACCCATTATCATAGTACGAAGGCTCATATAATTGCATTTTAACATACGGGCATGTAGTCTAATGCTGGACATAAAGGTTACCTTAACCGCTCAAATCCATAATACCGTCATAACTCCAAGAACGCCATCCATACACCTTTCGAATTCCCACATTCCGTTTATCGCCCCATAAACATCAATAAAATATCAATTAGAATCCACTCAACTAATCACGACTTTTCCTTAATGACCCATTTTCGGAAATCTTACTTTAAAATATTAATCTTAAAACTCGTTATTATTTAAAATGCCATTAGTAAAATAATTAATAATAATTTCATAAACTGATTTTAATAGTAATTATATACTCATTGGACTTTAGAAGATTAAATTGGCAAAATGGAGATTTATACCTTATGAAAAGTCAAAGTTGACTTAGCTTTGAGCTATTTAGTACAAGTTACTGATTCCTAAAAAGAATCAGTAACATTGGGTCTTATTTCAACCAAAACGAAGAACAGGGGAGCGAAGGCGGGGTTGGGTGGCTGCACTGCCGGCGAGCAATAAGGGTGGTCGGAGCTGGGCGCCGGCAAGAAAAGGTGGTGTGTGGCGGAGGTGCTGCGTGGGCAGCCGTGGTGGGGCCGCAGGGCTGCTGCGGGAAAACAGAGCAGCGAAGAGGAGGGGGAGTGGGGGTGCGTTGGTGGCTGCGCCACCGTGGTTGTGGTGCGCCGGCAGTTCTGGCGTGGTGGTGTGAAGAAAGGGGGCAGCCATGGAACAAGTAAAGAAGAGAAGGTTGAAGCTCCATTGTTGGGTGTTAATGGAGGAAAAACGGAAGAGGAAGATGATGGGATGAGTTGGAATGAGATTGAGCTTGTGTATCTATTTATAGAAGAAGAGTAGTAAGTATTCAATTTGATCTTCTCCTTTAATGGATAAGCATGAAATGGAGAAGATGAGGATGATAATGTTATCTTCAATTGGTTTGTCTGATTTCAGAAATTCTTATCTGCAAATTCCAATCTGATTGCAGGTGTAGCTCTTACTTGAGCTTATCCATTGGCCTTACCATTGCTCCAATGGTGATGAAGAGAAGAAGCAGGAGGTGGAAGGAGGAAGAAGAATACTGATTTGTTTTTCTTCCTTTTCTTTTTCTTTTTCCTTTTTCTGATTTTTGTCTTTGGGTTAAATGGTTTTTGGGTTTGGGCTTGGTACTTGGATATGGACTTGAGGATGGATTATGAGTAATTACCCATAAGTTTACAAAACACAATTTTATTTCCTTAAATAGTATTAGTAATAATTAGTACTTAAAATCATTTTAAAAAAAATCAAGAATATACTTTAATAAGAAACCTTAATACCACTTATTAAAATAATAAGGTCATACTTAAGTTAATAATCTTAATTTTTTAATAATAAAATAAGGTTAAAAATCGGGATATTACACATACCCTCATTCCACAAAACATACTAAAATCCCAAAATAACGCATCAATCCATAAATCCAAACTAGAATATAATCCAAAAGATAGGAACATCCATGACAAAACTACTTAAGACCCACTAGAAAGGTGGTCTTAATCTTCCTATCATAGTGCTCATCTACAACTACTAGGACCATGTCCTTCCTCACAGGACCATGTCTCACAGCTCCAGTCCAGACAGTAACGATCCTAAAGTGGCGAAGTGTTGATAGACTAGGTTCGAAGACGATTCCAGTTCGTCCGAACAAAGCCATCAAACTTTTGGTTATTCATCCATGCCGCTTGGAACCGAAATGGCTGCCATTGGTAGTGGAGCAAAACCAGTTGTACTTATGAGGATAGGGCAATGGTCCGAAATTGCCTTGGGGAGATTTCTTCCACATCTGCAAAGATATACAACAAAAATCTACAATCAGTGGGAGTAACTAACAGCTCTCCCAGTCCAATCAGGATTCAATTAACAATTTAAAGTACGAAGAATAAAGTCAGGCATACACAATAATCATACAAAGCATAAAGAAAACATACAATATGTAAAGTAGGAGACAATAAGACAAGAGCAACATTAATAATCATCAAGAAAGATAAGTATAAAATATTTCCATAAATAGATCGTCAAAGGAAAGAGACTTCAAAATAGTAAGTGACATAAATAAAGTAATTATTAAATAAAATAATATGAGTGAGATGAACGCTAGTGACCCGCAAACCACTTCCTAAGAGTATGTCAGATCACAACCTCCAGAACGGCCTATGGGTTACGTTCCCTACCGTCTGTGTCTAAGAATGGCCAAACTCCCGATGCAGAATAATTCACAATACATTAATCATAAACATTTAATCACAACAAATAAATATAAACATTCAATACTTAAGAAAATAATAATAAGTTATATTTATATAAATTTAGTTTTCAAATATAAACGTATATAATTATACACAACAACACTCAAAATAATTATATATATAAATAAAGAATATATAAATAATAAAATATATAAATAAATATAACGTAATAAATAAATAATTAACGCGCGAAATTTCTAGTGAAATTGCGGGGTGTTACAACTTACTCTTGTATAAAAGAGGCAAGATTTAGTAGTGAAACATATAGTCTTACATCTCACTAAGTGCGAAAAGATATCATATGCAAGCTTACTAGCTAGATAATACTTGAGCAATGTTCGGCGTTTTAAATTTGTATATGAAAAAATGGTATTTATTTATTATATTATTTCTTTTTAATATGAATGGTTTAAAGACACTATCACAATATTCATATTATCTTCTTGATTCCAAAAGGAAATAAAATAAGGGAACAGAGGAATTCATTTGTAATGCAGTCACTTATTGAAGTTCTTTTGCCAGGGAAAATTATAGGACGGAAAATTGTTCTAGTGGTTGTTGCTTTAGTTATATTTATTACTTATTTATAGCTTTATAGATGTTTCCAAGATATTGGCACATCTACCAAGTTATATATCCATTGGGTAAATCTACCACTAATACAATATCAAAATATCTCTAAATGTCTTGAGTTGAATTCCACTATCACTATTATTTATTAGAGGTTTCCATGTTTCCATGCCCATTCTTAGAAGATATGTTAAAAAAATAAAAATTTTCAATAATAAGGTCGACATAATAATAAATTATTTTGGGGAATAGGAAGTAAAAATGAGTAGTACATACCAATACATTAAGTGGTCGTTTGGTTTACGTGGGAAGTGAAAATTCCCAGGAAATCTAATTCATATGAAATCAATTCCTTAATTAAATTCATGGGAATTTGGCTAAAGTGTTTGGTTGACAATGGGGGAAGTAAATTCCCATGGGTATTTCAATTTACCTAGGGGACCCTAGGTAATTAAATTCCTCCATTTAGTGGGAAGTTGAAATTCCTAGGAATTTCAAATTCCTACATTTTGCTATTTTAGTGTCAACCAAATAACCCACCCATTTTCTAATTCCTAGGAATTTCTATTGCCCATATTTTCTCATGTCAACCAAACAACCACTAAGATTACTAAGGCCTATGATATTTAAAAGTTTTCATTTATCTTTTTTTCTTGTGAAGTAAGGAGAAACATCTAATAAAATAAAAGTGGTATCACGTGGTATTACATCCCTTCAAAAAAATAGAGTGAAATCACGTGGGCAATTTCCTCTCTCCATTTCAATTTATCATCTTCAACCTCCTTCGATAATTTCAAATTTGCAGCCACCATTATTGTCGTTTCCAACTAAGCTTGCACTTGCCATTTAGAGATTAAAAACATAATTCAAATACACTAAAAGATTTGCATCACTCATATACAAAAGCCCTAATATTTTAATTCCAATCATTGATCAGAAATTAAAACGTTTACCCATTGACTTTTTTTGGATTTTGTAGTGCACGTGACCCAAGGTGCACTCTATTGCATCTGCCACTACTTATTCGAGGTGTTTTGGGCCTTAAACAGGGCCGGTTCTGAGGGTAGGCCTCGAGTGCGACCGCCTAGGGCCCAACTCTTCAACGGGCCCAAATTAGAAAATATGTCATATATTAAAAAAAATTGCTTTCGTGCGGGGATACTCGGAGAATACCGAACAAGAAAAGAAGAAAGAGAATATTTTAGGGAGCTTTATTACTTTCTTTTTTCCTAAACTTTCATTTCCTAATTCTAATACTTTGCCAATCTCATGAACTTCTTCGTATATTCCCAATCATTCCACCTTTAATTCAAATGTAAAACATTATTTCCCCCAAAAGGTTCAATAATTAATAGCAAATTTTTGTTCAATGTTCCCATTAAATAGCGATAAAGAATTATCATCTATAATTTGTACGGTACCACACTCCAATTCATATGAGTTTCAATCATCTAAAACAATTTTACTAAAAAAATATTCTCATAAAAAAGCTTTGATTTGAAAAACTATTATCTATACTGAGTAAGTCTTGGGATAGACCATTAAGACCAAAAGGTTTTAATTTAACGTAAAAAGGTTTTAGCTCATAATCTTATAATCGTTAAGGTTTTTACTTAGAAGCATAAGTGTTAAAATTTTAAAACTTTGAACCTTTATGTTCAAACCTTACCATTTTAATTTAAAAATCATATGGTCTAACCATGAACTCATGGATAGACTGTCAAATATAATATAAGTCTGTGTATTAGTTTTGATATTTGATATCTTCTTGATTTTATTTTTAAATGTCTTTGTTTTATAATAATATCTTTACACATTCTATTTTTTTTCCAACATATTTATTTTTTTGAACAATTTTCTTCCTTTCCAAATTCTTATTTTTCATATGGGTGTTTGCCTAATTTTTATGGATATATATAGTTTTCTCTTTTTGGTGATAAATGATGACCTTACCATGAGAAAGATTTTAGATTATTTAATGATGATAAAGTTCAATACTTACGCAATTCTTCTAAGAAAAAGAAGTTATTGAAGAAATAAACTAAAGTGTACTAATACTACTATATGTCTAAAAGACAAATGCTATATTTGTTTTTGAATAGTTTCGAGATACAACTTCAAAAATTAATATCTAAAATAAATATATATAAAATATATATATATATATATTGGGGCCCATTTTTTGATTTTGCGCCTAGGGCCCCGAAAATGTCAAGAACGGCACTGGCCTTAAATATGTGTTAGATTGTATGGGTGAATTATTTAGGTGGTATTGGGCTTTAATTTCTTAGGTTAAATTTGTTATTGGAACAAAGAGCAAGAAAACTCTAGCTACAAATATAGACTACGTTCATACGATAAAAAATGATCGAGATTTCTCATTATTGATTTTAGCTTTGTACTCCTTTTCAAGTATTCATCCGCAAATACTTACCCTTTTTCTCGGGCCTTGCACACTTAGAAACCTTTAAACTTACGTGTTTAGGAATGTATCCTTTTTTCATTTTCTTTCGGTCATTTATATTAATATCATAGTCCCATTAGGTTGGAAGATAATATAGAATATTGATATTGGATAAACCCCATTATAACTTATTGGATATTATATTAATTAACCATTTGAAACGTAAGCATGTTAGTGGTGAAACCTCAATCTATGTTTTTTTTATTGCTATTGACTATGCTTGTGATGTGAGTTTCAAAGTGAAAGTTCAGCAGAAAATCCATTTACTCTAGTACATAATCAACTTTTATCTCCTTGATTTATTTTACCATATAGTAGTTGTAGCCGGTTTAGTCTTACCCTTACAAATTATATTTCATACTAGTATATTTAGTAAAGGAAAAATTGCTTCTAATAATACAACCTTTTGGCGATTCGCAATTAACAATGCAATCTTTCAATTATTCTGGAATAAAGCAACCTTTATACCCCATTTATTTTAAATAAGTCAGGTGACCCGTGACCGAAATAACCGGTAATTTTTTAATTATAATTTTTAATTTTAATTAATAATTAAATAAACTTTAAAAAAATCTAAACTAAACCCAACCCAACCCACCCCCACCAACCTACACACCTCCACCCACTGCCACCGACCCAACCCACCACCCACCCACTACAACCACCAATCCCCCTCCCCTTTCCCAATAAACCACCCCTCCCCCTGATCACTGCCACACACGAAACACCGCCTCCCCCCACCCCACGAAACACCCCTCCCCCATTAAACAGCACGAAATCACCTTCTCCAACCGCTTTCTCAGCCTTTAAACTCTCTCTACTCCTCTTTCCTCCACCGATTTCCCCGACCATGAACTCACCGACGCCAACCTCTTCTGGAAAGAACTCAGTAACTCGTTCGATTCAACTCGGTGGAGAAGAATGGAGGATGTATTGAAGGTGGGGAAAGAAGAAGGAGAGAGGAGGAAGCGGCGGCCGTCGGTTGTGGTGAATGCAGAACACTAGAACCGCCGCCGGGGAATTGGAGGGGGCGGTAGTGGCTGGGGGAGGGTGGGTAGAGGAGAGAGAGAGGTTAGGGGATGGGTGGCGTGGGAAATCTGTGGCACGGGTTAGGGGAGGGGGGTAATTATATTTTTTCTTTTATTTTTTTTAAAATATTTTTAATTTGTTTATTAGAACCAATTATTAGCCGACAAGTGTCCTACTAAACCTATTCTTCAGGTTATAATTGGTTTTTTCCGGTTTTAACTTATTTAAAATAAATGGGGTATAAAGGTTGCATTATTCCAGAATAATCGAAAGGTTGCATTATTATTTGCGAATCGCCCAAAGATTGCATTATTAGAATCAATTTTTCCTTTAGTAAATTATATAAACATAGAAGTAACTTTCAAAACTTGTACCCTTATTCATATATTAAGATAGAAGTAAAATTTTTGGTACTTTAATGAAACTTACAAATATTAATGTCATATGTAGTCATTAAATATGGCTTTAATGTCATATGTAGTCATTAAATATGGCTCTCATACATGTGTTTTATTTATTTAGTGGGATACAACAAATAAATAACAAAACATAAACACAATTTATAATAGTTTATTTCCAAACAACAAACTTGGGGGTGGCACTGGCAGCGTACTCCCTAATCACTTCATCATTGTTTATAGTTACCAAAATTTTCAATTTTTGAAGAAGCAAATCAAAATCGAGTTGGCTTTTTATCAAGCTCAAGCGCACATATTGGCCATCTGCTCCATATGATTGACCCTTCCGACCGAGGATGCCTACTGCTTTGAGTACTTCATAGCAATCAACATCTTCTTCTCTTTCACACTTCAACCACGCGTACGCTGCCATAATTCAATATATTCACCTTATTCCTCATTCTCAAAATTCAACAATGCCGTATCCTTTTAAGTTAATGGCACAAAGGGGATTTTTTTTTAACCATTCTCTAATAAATACTCTACATTAAATTCTAAAATTTACATAATAAAGTTCAGCATTCCAAGAGAAATTTCCTTAACTTATAAAGTTTTAGTAAAATTTATGCACTTGAAAGTTTCCTATTTAAAGGATAGTTTGGCAATTGTTGTTCTATATGTCTCTAGGACTTCATCTTTGTACTTTAGTTTTGAAAGTATATCATATCTTACGTTATTTTTTTCTTCGAAAACGAATATTCTTGCATGTGATAGGGATCTTATATGTAGTTTCCTTTGGTGTATAGGGGTTTGTCCTATAAGTTCACTATCTCTCCAATGAAATAAGATTGTAAATTTGATTGATTTTTGTTTGCATTTTTCATTTTAAAGTCGTATCACCTAATCAAAAATAAATCCTAAAGTCCTCTAACAATGATAGTCAAGGGAAGTAGGGTCGAATCCACAGAGAGACGGACTTGTAAGTTAATATTCAGCTAAATAGCTACTTCAGACAAGATCAGACAGAAATCAACTGAACTAATAATTAACTACTAGAAAGCAATATAAAATGGATTTTTACTCTATGAAATAAAGGTCTAGGGAATTAGTTCGGTCCACCATGCTTATACCAATCAAAGGATCAAACAACTATCAGAACCTAGGTCGAGAATCGATAGATTAGAGCCGTGTCGAGCTATGGTTAAGTCTCAACGCCCATAATTCAACATATGCAGCATGTTCACAAACCTAATCAGAATTACTGGTGTGTACTAGGCCTCTAAAAGTAAGACGGATCTGTGCAAACGATTATTAACCTCAAGTAATCAAAGAACTGCGCAATAACGTTAATTACTCAATAAGAACAAATCACACCATAACCTATCTCATCAAACCCTAGAAACTAATAGCAATTCAAATAATCATGGTATAAACCTGGCTTCCCTCTCTAAATCCCTAGAAATTAAACTACTCACTCATAATTAAACTAACAATAATAAATCTAATATGAAACCCTAATAATTGCATCATGAATGAATAAATAATTAAACTAAGTAATCAAGAAATAATTAAGGAGATTAAAGTAGAGAAGAATAACAATTGACAGAAAACAAGAACTTTTATTGAAATCGAATCCGAGGTTCAATCACCTTTAATCTAATCCAAAGTGTTTAAACTCAATAAAACTAAGCTAAGAACTATGAAAATAAAACTAGAATAAAAGATGTCTCTAAAATAATGAGGAAAATGTATTTATAATACCCCAAAAGTCTAATTAAAAACGGAAATAAAGATAGAAATTTCCGCGTCGTCGAGTACGGGACCCGATCGGGAAAAAGGCCACCCGATCGGGCCCATAGTGAAAATGCCCAAAACTTGTCTTCACTACACGCAGCCAGCACAGCATCAAAAATTGAGGAATGGCCCCCACCTGATCGCTGACCCGATCGGGCTCACACAAAACCTCCAGCTTTCTCGCGTGAGAAGCAGCGACAACAATGAATTGGAGCTGGCTGCTGACCCACTGCTTTTGTCTTGTAGCGCTTACATCAGCATCATTTATAATTAATGGGCCACTTTTACTTGTAGTGCGTAGCAAGCAACAACACATTGGGGGGGGGGATCAAGACCTAACAGCAGCAAGTAAGAATTAGTGGGCCCAGCAGCAAGCTTATCCCACGTGCAGCAGCGCAGCAACAGCAACCCGATCGGGTGGGCTGAAATGGCCCGATCAGGCCTGGGACAAAAAGGAGCCCAAATTGGCCTCTTGTTCTTGTACGCAGCCACAAAGCCTAAATAAAAAGAGAATTAAGTCCGCCCGATCACCCACCCGATTGGGTCATGTTTATGATCGGGTTGGGCTTAAAAGTGCCAACCATATTTTCTTCGTTTTTCCACCCGATGGGATCGGGTGATGTCCGCCCGATCGGGTACGAAACTTCTCCGCCCGATCAATAAATTTTCGCCCGATCGGGCCGTTTCTTGCCCGATCAGAGTACGGAAAACTCCTTTTGACTCTTTAACTCTCAATTCTTCATGTTTAGAGGTCTTGGGACCCCCTAAACTATCCATAAAGCTCGTGAGCCATCCTACGTGCCTCGTAACATCTCGTAAAGCCGTGGTTACTTCCAAATAGCTCGGGAATAAGGAGAAAACTCCCTAAAACCTGCAATTCAACACTAAAACACAAAACCACAACTATATACGATAGTTAGCACAAAATAGCTCCGAAGAGCTCCAATGACGCACAAATTAGCTTGTAAATAAGGGAGAAAACTCTATATAAATACATGATATCACACGCCCCCGCAAGATGGACGTTCGTTGAGCAAGTCCAATCTTGGTAAGAAGAAGATAAAATCGAGCTTTGGGAAGCGGTTTCGTTAGAACATCGGCGAGATGGTCGTCACCAGAGATGTGTTGAACGTGAATCTTGCCTAGTTGAACCTGTTCTCGGACGAAGTAGAATGCCAGAGCGAGATGTTTCATGCGTGAGTGAAAGACGGGATTGTGCGAGTAGTGCGTAGCGCCTGAGTTATCACAGTAGACAGCAGGTGGGCGGGATGGGGTAATGCCAAGTTCGATGAGAAGAGAGTTGAGCCAGATTACTTCCGTGATTGTGTCCGCAACGGCGCGGAATTCATCCTCCGTGGAAGAACGTGCGAGAGCTTGTTGCTTTTTAGAGCTCCAAGAGAGTGGGTTGCGACCAAGGTAGACAATGTAGCCAGTGGTGGAGACATAGTCCTCTTTGTCGCCGGCCTAGTCCGCATCTGTGAATGCGTGTAGTTGTAGGGGAGAGTGGTGATGTAGTTTGATGCCAGCATGTAGAGTACCATGAAGGTACCGTAGCAATCGTTTGAGAGAGTGCCAGTGGAGATCCGTGGGGGCTTGCATGAATTGGGCAAGTTTGTTGACGGCGAAGGCGACGACGGGGCGGGTGACAGAGAGATATTGAAGACTACCAAGGATAGCCCGATAGTAAGAGGGATTAGGAAGAGCCGAGCCATGTTTGTGGAGAAGGGGAGAATGAGTGGCCATAGGGGTGGAAACGGAGTTGCAATCATGCATGTTGTGGCGCGTGAGGAGGTCTGAGATATATTTAGATTGGTTAAGGAAGAGGCAATGAGAGTTGGGAATGACTTCAACACCAAGGAAATAGGAGAGTTGGCCTAGGTCCTTGAGTGAGAAGCGTTGAGCGAGAGAAGTAATAAAGTGATTGAGAGTAGAGAGAGTAGGACCGGTGATAATGATGTCATCAACGTAGATGAGAAGACAGAGGGTATGGGAGCCGTTGGCGTGAATGAAGAGGGAGGGGTCGGAGATGGAGATGCGGAATCCGGAGGAGAGAAGGAATGTTTTAAGTTCGGTATACCAAGCGCGAGGAGCTTGTTTTAGACCGTAGATAGCTTTAGTGAGTTTGCAGATATGAGAGGGATTGTTAGGATCAATGTGGCCAGGTGGTTGTTTCATGTAGACGGTTTCGTTGAGAGTACCTTAGAGAAAAGCATTGTTTATGTCAAGTTGGCGCAAAGCCCAACCATGACAGACAGCAAGAGAGAGAATTAAGCGGACGGTGGTGGGGCGAATGACGGGGCTAAAGGTTTCAGAATAATCGATGTCGGGCTGTTGGTGAAAGCCTTTAGCGACAAGGCGAGCTTTGTATTATTTGATGGAGCCATCGGGGTTGTATTTGAGTCGAAAGACCCATTTACAGCCGATGACATGAAAGGAGGGGTGAGGTGGAACGAGGGTCCAGGTTTGGTTGTGTATAAGTGCATCGTACTCGGCTTTCATGGCGGCGGACCATTCAGGGTCCTTTTTGGCCCGAGTGACCATGGTGGGAGGGAGAGTAGGGGAGGAGAGAGTGGCAATGTAGGCAGATTTGGAGGTGGGATGGATGGTTTTGTGAAGGTGAGGAAACTTAGGATTGGGTTTGGTAATGTTGTTAGATAGGCGAGTGGTCATGGTGCGTTGGTAGGGTGGGGGAGGTGGAAGGGGGGAGGAGGAGGGGGGTTGTGCGAGGGAGCTGTTGGCGAGGGAGCAGGGAGTGGAGTGGGGGGAGGGCGAGTGCGGTGGGCTGGGTGCAGGAGGTGTAAGAGGAGGATGGGTGGTAGGAGGTGATGAGAGGAGAGGAAGTGTGAGTTGACACCATTCAGATGAGAGCATGGTGTCACGATTAACAGGCGAGGACGTGAGAGACGAGTATGGGAAAGAGTCCTCGATGAATTTAACGTGGCGTGAGGTATAGACCTTGGTGGTAGAGGGATCAAAGCAATAATAGGCTCTTTGGGTTGGTGAGTAGCCAACAAAGACACAAGGAGTGGAGCGAGGTTCCATTTTGTGAGCGGTAAAGTGACGGAGCCAAGGATAGCAAAGGCATCCGAAGCTATGTAGTTTAGAGTAGTTGGGAGGTTTGCGGAAGAGAGTGTGGAAGGGAGAGCGATTGTCGAGGGTTGGGGTGGGGAGACGATTGATGAGGTAGGTGGCAGTGGTGAACGCATAAGGCCAAAAAGTGAGAGGAAGGTGGGCGTGAGAGAGGAGGGTGAGGCCCGTTTCAGCAATGTGAACATGACGTCGTTCTGCGTAGACGTTGTGTTCGGGAGTGTGAGGGGGAGAGGTGAGATGAAAGATGCCAGCATTGAGAAGAGAGGGTGTGAGCTTGAGATATTTGCCTCCATTGTCGGAGTAGAGTTGTAGAATTGGACGTTGAAAATATGTTTCAACTAGGGCGCGGAAACGCTGAAAGGTGGATGCGGTGTCAGATTTGCGTTTGAGGGGCTAGAACCAAATGTATTTGGTGAAGTGATCAACAAAAATGATGTAATATTTGTAAGAGTCATGCGAGAGTATAGGAGCAGACCAGACGTCAGAAAAAATTAAGTCTAATGGTGCATGAGAAGTAAGGGAGGATTGAGAGAATGGAAGTTTATTACTTTTATTAATATTGCAAGAATTACAAGAATCATAACACGAGAAATTTAACGAAAATTGACTACTAATAAGCTTAAGAATGGAACTAGATGGATGGCCAAGTCGATGGTGCCAATTATTTGTTGGGATGGAGACATTGTAGGTGAGTGGAGGTGGAGGAGGACGCCAGTCATAGATGCCATTCCTAAGCGGACGTTGGAGTGGAATCTGACGTGTCGAGAGTGCCTTAACATAAAAGGAAGAGGGTGAGAATTCAACAAAGGCATTGTTATCTTGACAGAATTGAGAGATAGATAGAATATTGCGTGAGATAGAGGGAACATAAATAACATTAGTAAAGAGTAGAGTTTGAGAGGAAGAGAGATAGAGAATGAACCAATGTTGGAGATGGGTAGTGAAGAGCCATCGCCTATGATGAGATCGTCACAGCCGTCATAAGGAGCGTGGAGATATAGGTTGTGAAGGTCATTGGTGATATGGTGGGACGCTCCGCTGTCCATAAGCCAAGACGAGGAAGACGCAGAGGGAGACGTGATGGCGGTGTGGGCTTGTGGGGATTATGGAGGACGAGTGGTAGGAGGGTTGGGAGAAGAATGAGAAGGGGAGGGAAAGACGATATGAGGGAATAATTGTTTTAATATGGAGCACTGAGAGATGACATGGCCCATGTTGCGGCACCACTGGCACTTGCCCTTGAAAGGGTTGGGCTGGCGATTGTAGGCTTGCTGTGGTCGTGGGAGAAGGCCAGAGGGGTTGGATGAAGGTGAGGGTGGGCGGTAGGAATTGGGACGAAAGTGGGCAGCATGGGCCGAAGCGGGAAAGGAGGGGGAGGGGGGAAGGAGTGTTGGTGAGATCGAGTTCATGATTTATAAGCTTTTCATGGAGTGGATCGAATGTGATGCGAGTCTCACGAGCCTTAATGGCGTCAATGATTGGTTAGTAGGTGTCTTGGTCGAGACCCTTAAGAATTTTGGCAATGATATCTTCATTGTCCATGGGTTTGCTGAGGAGAGAGAGTTGAGTGGTGCAAGTTTTGATTGCTTGCATATAGACAGCGATTGATTTCGAGTTTTTGGTGAGGGAGTCAAGACGATGTTTTATTTGGGGGAGGTGGCCACGAGATGGATTAGCATAGGTGGTGGCAAGGATGGTCCAGGCTTCGTGAGAGGTGTAGGCTTCAACGATGAGTGGGGCGATTGCGGGAGTGAGGGTGCCGAGTAGGGCACTAGTGATGATTTTGTCTTGACGCTGCCAAGAGAGAAAGGCGGGGTTGGGAGTGGTGGTGGAGTCTTTGGTGATGGTGGCAGCCGGAGCGGGGTATGTACCATCAACAAATTTGAGAAGATCGTAGCCGAAAAGGATGGAGTAGATTTGGGTTTTCCATGAAAGGTAGTTTTGGGAGGTTAGTTTGATGCAATTAGAGAAGTTAACAAGAATGAAGGGATGAGAGGGCTCGTTGGGGTTGAAGATGGTTTGGTCGGCCATGGCGCTGGGCAGGAGAGAGGAAAAAAATGGTGGCAAAGATCAGAGGCTCTTATACCATGTGAATGTTTACAGAATTCAATTAATTATTTACTGAGAGGATGACTATATAAAGCCTTTACAGAGATGTGGTTACAACTAAAAGATAGAGATGACAAATAATATCCTAGATACAAGCTAACAATTAGGAGGAGAGGATAATATTTACGTAAGTGGTTACAAGAGGATAATGACAGAATTAATATAATAATTAAATAAACTATGTAGATTAATCTTTATCCTTAACACATTGGTTATTGCTGAAAACAAATTAATGCCCTAAAAAGTGTGTCTCCTATGTCAAATGCAAGCATAAAAATTGTCTATACTAACTTTTGCTTAACAAAATGCGAAAGATTCATCATTAGTTGATCAATTTTGCTTAGATAATCAGTCAGAAGATGGTTGCTCCATAAAGTTGGTTGCCTTTCTATTCATCAAAAATGGATTCTTATGTATAGAGAGCACAAGAGTGAAAATCTAGGACTTTATATATACAGATAAAACTTATAGCAATGAGATAACCCTAAAACACTAAGTTGTCTACCTACCCCATTTATAATGAATGTGGGTCATGGCCGGACAACTTAATAGGGGAATCTTTAACACGCCCCTTAAAATTAGAATCCATGCCACCAAGTAAGTGTTGGTCCAGTGGTGATGGGGACTGGCTTTGGTAGGACGGACACGTGTTCGAATCCCCGCAACACCCATGGGAGAGGAATGGAACCTAACTACCCCGAACTTGGCCTCGATCCGGATGTAGCCCGAATGGTGAACCAGGTGCAAACACCAAAAAAAAAAAAGAATCCATGCCAGAGTCACGCATTGCCAGTTTGGTGAGTAACAATTGGAACTACATTGATGATATGGAAGAATATTCGTGAAAATACCCGCGAGCGGATATTGAGTGGGCACATAAGTAAGTTACAACAAACCTTCAAGGAATTTTCGCGAGTAAAGTGACAATCACGACGATATATATTGTGCCTTCATGGGAAAGCAATGTTTTTGCAACGTGAAGTGCATATTGGTTGTCGCATAAATAAACCACCTATAATCATTCCACTACATTACAAAAAATAACTACCCACTCACCCACTCACCCAACCTCAATAAATAAATAACATAAAAAAAAACTGATTCAAAAAACCTAAACAACAATGATATAATTTTTGCACACATTGTGTGAATATAAGGCTAGTTTTATAGAATTAAAGGGTTATGTTAATTATCAAATTAGGATAATGATGACATGGCACAATGTGTGGCTTACATTCATTTGTTACGGTAGCCTTTTTCAAAGAAATCTATACTAAAATTTTCAAGATTTCAGCAGTAAAACTGCAACATAAAAACTAGAAGCTATGTCCTTGTTCACAAATAAAAAGAGCAAGCACTCACCAAATGATCAAATTTATCCCATTAGCTCATTAAGGTAATCAGTTGCATTTGGTTTCAAACAAGTGCCATCAATGAAACACACTTTATGTTTGGATTTTAAGAACATTTCACATGTCCTTTTCCATTATGTATATTTATTTCCATTTGGAAATTCAGGTGAAAGGCTCATGTTTAAAATTTTAGTATGATGGAGATACATGGCATGGTTTGTATTTAAAGCAATCATCTTGTTCGTTATTGTCTTTAAGTACATCTTCTTTAGGCTTGTTGAAGATGATAGAGGAAAAATAAATGGCAGCCAATGATGAAAACTTCAAGTCTTTACTAGTTATAACGTACTAAAAAACAAGAAATTTTGGTTGATAGTTGAAGAAAGCTGATATTAAATGCACAATTGAGAAGTAAAGTTTTAGACATTTTGTTTAGAATTTCAGAAATAGTGAAACGTTATAATGGGCCACAAAAGCAAAATAAAAAAAATGATTCAGAGGAATGAATTAAAAGGAGAATCACGATTAGTGAGATGTCACACTAGATTGACCAAAGGTATGATACCATAAAAGATTCTTCATTATATTGGTTGATGCGTTTTTCTTAGATAATGGAAATCGGGGAGGCTGCTTCATAAAGTTGCGTACCTTTATTTTTATAAAAACTAGATTCTTGTGTAGAGTATACAAGAGGTAGAAACCCGAGACTACTATATACTACCTCAATTTCTTTTTAAGTGCTACATTTTGACTTATAATACTATTCATTCATTATAATTTGACCGGCTTTTATGATATAGGCATAAGGAATAATATAGTGATGTTGGATCTCGTTTGATTCGTCTCAATATATATATTTTTAATATCTAGTTGTCATAATTTTTACAAATGCATAATTAAAGATAAAAATGATATAAAATGTGCATCGACAAGCGTGCTAAAGTGAAATGTAGCACTTATTTAAAAACAGAGGAAGTATATACAAATAAACTTCACATAAGATACACCTAAAAGGCTAAATGGTCCAATGACCTAAAGACATTTAATGTTGCTCATGGACCAAATAAGAGAGGGATTGCTAAATAAAATGATTTAAAACTTGAATGTATATATACTATTTTCAACAAATTAATTTTATTTTATACAAATAACACGTGACTTTTTTTAGATCGAGGTTGCTCGGGCTCAAGCTTGAGCATAAACTCAAAAATAAATGGTTTACAATTGTGAGTTGGGTTTGAAGAATTTAAAAGCTTATAGAATCTACAAATCAGAAGAAAAATCTAAAATATCATTTGATATCAATACATTTCAAACACCGATAATTTTTTGTAAAGTTAAACTCGATGAAGCTAAATCAAATTCAACTAGAGTTTTTAACTTATAAATAAACATGTTTTTCACTTACTAATGTACTAACAAACAAAGATGGTGGTGAATTCTTAATCTTAAACATTAAATATCATAGATGCCAAGTTTGTGCCAAGAAGAAATTTTAATAATTTCACCCAATTTGAATCTCTAATTAAAATTACTACAACTCGTTTGGTAAGTGATATGCCAATTCTTGGTCAAACTAAGCATTCGTTAAGAGTCGCTACGAGAGAATAACTAATGATTTTCCTTCTTCTTCTTCTCGGTTTATGAAATCGTGGTAATAGTAATAAAATTATGTGCAATCTGAAAGATAAATCCCATTCTCATTACCATAGAAATGAAAACATATATCAAAAACATGATGTCGTTATTCATAGATTTTGATTACCACTCCATACCACCTTCCAAGTGGTAATTTTGGTTATTCCACCGTAAGAAACCATTACCACTATTTATTATCATCCATCTAACAATCTAATAATGCTCTATTTAATAAAAAAGATGTAAACTGTACCTGGAGAAGGTTCTCTCACTCGTTGATAGAAAGTGCAAAATCGAGGAGGAACGTGTTGGAGGGAGAAACGAGATGACATTGACAAAACTAGATTTAATTTTTGCCATCTTTCTTCCATTATTTTCTGCCCAAATTCAAAGACTTGTCTTCCTCCTCCGTCAATAATAGCTTTCAATATCTTCAGCATTCGCAATTGGGTGTCTTGGGAAACGCCCAACGTATTATACGTTACATAATCATTCATTTTTTGGTATATAACCTTATCCTTTACTAAGGCCCACCTGGTTGGAAACAAACATGATACTATTATGTTTAATTATGTAGCAATTAAGGTGACATATAAGGAATTTTTTTGTCAAATTACCTATTCTAACGCACATTGTAGATATAAATACCATATATATTTTTTGTTCACTTTACCTATCCTATTCCTATGTATGTAATACCAGTAGCGTTCCTGCCTATCATATTTGTTTTGGCGATTTGCAAGCTATTTTTCATACCTAGTCTTCCATAGTAGTGGGTAGGTTAAATTTCTTACCTTAATTTAAGTTTTATGAAGTTTATGAATTTAGGGTTTATGAATTGAAATTGAATTGGGCTTTTTGATTTTTAGAGTTTGGGTGTGGAATTTTTTGAGTTGAATGTTCATTCATGAGTTTAATAGTTGGTTTAAAATAGTAGGAGGCTTGTTAATGTTCAAGTGAATATAGTTTGGTGTAATTCGTAGAATTACCAGTTCAGGTTCGTATTTTGCATTTTCCAAAAATTTATGGGCATTTTTAGCAAAAATACTATTTTAGAAAAGTTGTTAGTATTAAAATTTTACTCAAGATAGGGTCAAGAAACGCTTGATTTGGACTTCTTTGGAGGAAGTTATGCTCACTTTAAGTTTCTACCCAAAACTCGTATTTTGTATAGTTGCTTTTAAAACTCTACATTTTGTATAATTGTTTCATAATGAAATTTTGGATATGCAAATGTATATATGATTCTTAAATGTTGATTTTATAAAAAGTAGATGATTTTTAACTAATTTTGTAAAGATTTTAGTTAGACGACGATTAGTGTTAAATGAAAGTTCGAGCTGGAACATGAAAGTCATTTATATGGTTTATGATATGGTTATTTACATGATTTATATGGAATTAGAAAAAGTTGATTGTTTCAAGAACTAGAGTTAGTTAAACCGCATTACTACTTAGTGAAGTCTATTATTATTTACTGAATACCTATATGTTATTATGTAGCTTCTCGGTTCACTAAAGAGTCGTTTTGATTAAGGTGGTTTGGCGGTGATTCGTAAAGGGTAAGATTTCATATTCAAAACTTTTGTAGTTTACATTCAAAGTCCAAAGAGGTAAGATTTTTCACTCAAGTTTTTAATAGTTTACAAGCAAAATATTTCAAGTTGAGCTTTTATAGTTCCTCCAAAGATTGAAAGTTTAATTTCCAAAGAAACTTTATAGTTTAGAAGGAGTGTTTTTAAAAGGATTTTATCTTGGTTTTGTTGAGAATGGATTGAATGAGAGGATGTTCCTCCAAATATAGAAAGTTGGTTTCCGAACTGCAATTAAAGGGAAGATTATAGAAATATATTTTGAATAGTTTTATGTTTTGAAAGTTGATGGGATTGCCTACGTGGTACTTCAAGAATGGTTTTGTAATTTCAAAGTTGCGGAGATTACTTAAGTGGTATCTCAAGGAATTGGAACTTCATCGGGTTTGTCTCGACTTTATAGATATAGAATAGTTGTACGTTGATCAGTACCTCGGACTTAGAGCTTCTGCTACTGTTTGGCTGTATGTAGGGTGTGCACACTAGGGGTCGTTGTCTATAGTTATCTGGGGGGCCTAGCTAGCCCAAAGGCAAGAAAAGTTTATTCCAGTCCCTAGGTTTATGACTCTTCTTCGTGAAAGAAAAAGGAAATATTTAAAAAAGGAAAAAGAAAGGATTTGATTTAGAAACAGAAAAGAACGATTTTGTTTTATAAAAAGAAATATGAAAAAAGGTTTTATAAAGTTACTTATTATTTGGTTATTGAAGAAAATGATTTGTAGGATATGTTTAATATATCCTACTTGCATATATATTTGGCTTTACCATATGAAATCTTGCTCAACCAGTTTAGCTGATATTCGTGCCAGTATATGTAGGTAAATAAAGGTAGTAGTGTATGTTGAAGAATGTTCGATGATTGAAAATTATATTATTTGTATTGCGGCGAGGAAGATCGACTTTGTAATAGTATAGTTAATAGTTAATTTGTAATTAAATTAAAAGGGTTTGAGTTTATTAAGTTTAAACTATAATGGTTGCTGGATTTTGGTGAATACAGGTTTATAAGTGGACGCGAGTCCTAAATTAAGTTTGAGGCGGTCTGTTTTACAAACGGAACTCTGTCGGATTTTCAGTTGAATTTTAGTAACAAATCTAGTTGGTTAAAGTGTTTTAGGATCTATTTATGTAGTTTATTAAAAAGGTTTAAAGTACTCATTACAGGAAAAGTTTTAAGGGAAATTCCCAATGGTAACCATGTTTTTTTTTTCACTTTTTCAATGGTAATTATAAGTTTTTTTTTTATTGCCAAAAATAACCTTAAGGTTTACTTAGGTTACTAAAGATGACTTTAACGAGTAAATTCTGTTAAATAACCATTAAATCTTTAAAATTTGCCAAATTTACTTTTTTTTTTATTTCAAAAAACCCCCTCTTCTCATCATTTCCTCCTTCTCACCATAACCACCACCCACTCGACCTCTCTTTCTCCATAACAACCATCCCACTCCATCCCTTTCTCAATAACCACCCACCTACTTTTCACCCTAACCACCACCCCACAGCCACCTCCCTGCTCTCTCCCGTAACCACCTCCCCCTGCTCCACCAAGACCACCTCCCTGTCCCCTGCTCCCTAGTCCCCATGCAGCCAGCTCTCCCGTCCACTGCTCTCCTCGCAGCCACTTCCCTCTTCCCCCGCTCCCCACGCAGCCAACTCCCCCAACCCCTACTCTCTCCGTGACCACCTCCCCGTCCCCTGCTCCCCACGCAACCACCTCCCTCCCACGTAACCACCTCCCTATTCCCTTGCTCCCCCACATAACCACCTCCCTCATTCCCTTGCTCATTAGAGTCTGGGTGAAAACAAGGGTTGTGCGCAGATTTTGGGTTGCGACAATGGCAGGCGGTTGGGTTTGGGTGGTTGCGATGGTGGAGGTGGGAGAAGGAGAGGTTGAAAGAGATGGTGGTGGAGGTGAGAGAATGAGAGGTGAAAGAGATGGTGGTGGAGGTAAGAGAAGAAGAGGGTTAGAGAGATGGTGGTGGAAGAGATAGTGGTGGAAGTGAGAGAAAGAGAAGCTGAAGGAGATGGTGGTTAACGGCAAGTTAACGGAATTAGGCTATTAAAGTCACGTTTAGGAACTTAAGTAAACCATAGGGTTATTTTTGGGAATAAAAAAAAACATCTTTACCATTGAAAAAGTGCAAAAATACATGGTTACCAATGGAAATTTCCCAAGTTTAACAAGTCGAGGTTTTTGAGCTCCACACTCGTAGTGAGTGTGATGATAATAGCCCGGATTAAGTTTTCCGCTGCATTTAGGGTTTAATTAGGTTGGTCCTAGATTCGGGTTGTTACAATATATTGGTGCAAGTAATTCGTTACGGAGGGAGTACTTAATTTTGTAGATTTTTCATAGTCGTAATTCAATGTTATCAAGATCGAAATCCTACTTTAGATCGAAGCGATGAGAAGGATTGAATCGGTAGGATTGGATCCTAGGAAGTAGTTAAGGAGTGATATATGGTACATCATGGCGAATGGGCCACGTTTGTAGTAGTTGAGGAGTGATATCATCGCCTGTAAAGAGCTAAGCACTATGAGTATCGATAATTATTTAATTGTTTGTTGGATTTACATGAATAATTAAACCGATTGAAACCCTCAAATATGTATTCCTATGGACAACGTCCTTGTGATGTGGCGGGAAAGTTTGTTGTCGATCGAGAGGAAAAAAAACTTCTTTAGTTTTAGATCGATTTTGATGACAACTGTTATGTGGTGGTTCGATCCAATTCATTGTCTCAAACACCTCCTACTGATCTTGACATAGAATATTATGCTTCGTTTCCGTAGGAGAAGTCGCGTGACATAGGTAAAGGAAAAGATATTCGGGGGTGAGTCATACGCTTTTCTCTTTTGGACTGATTGAAGCTTGTGTTGTGTTAAATGCATTGATATATTTGAGCTTTTTTGCAACCATTGCAAGCAAAGGACGGGCCACGATATTGGGTTGTGTTTAAATTATATGGTTACCTTTAGTGGTGGTCAGTGGAATAAAAAACGAGGGAGTAAGGGGCTCAATCTGAGTTGCGGTCGCACTATGCAACATTATCCACCCATTGGTACACAGTCTGCAGCGTCTATAGTGACTGCTAGTCGCATCGCAAATGTGCGTGCCAATGCTATCATTGAGGTAACACCCTGAAACACTTGGTACGCCTTTAGCTGATTTGAGTCTGGAGCAAGTTTAAGTCCTTTTGCATATGATACAGTGAGTCTAAGTCTGTTGATTGAATGACTAATATGACTTATTCCTCCCTCATTTATTTGATTATTAACGATAGTGTATGTGTTGCATCATGTGACAAGCAATGCCACTTGCTTATCTTGTACTCAATATATATTTTAGTGCCCCGTAGGATTGTCTGACGGGAAAAGTGTCTCGGCCACATTGGTGGGGGAAGTTTCGCTTCCTCGTGGACTCATTCTTAAAAATGTACTATTCATGCCAAGGGTTAATTGCAATTTGAATTCACTGAAACAATTGATTGATGACTCCCAATGTATTGTACGATTCATGAATACTTTATATGCTATACATGAGCAACTTTCAAGGATTGGAATTGGTGAGCAACGGGTCAAAGTTTATTAAATTCGTAGCATTCCTACATCACCCAATGTCACAGAGTGCATGAGACATCCTTCAAATCAAGAAGTCAAGTTAGTTTCTACTTCCCCTCACAAAAAAAAAAAAAAAAAGTTAGTTTCTACTATTATTATGTCTGGTAATGCTACGAAATGTATCAATAAAGCATGTGGCACTTGTGATAGAATAAAGCCACTAATACATTGTTACTTATGTGTGTGTCGGGGGTATAAAACTTCTTCTTCATATGATGCAATTTACTTCTTAACTTTACTGGATAATTTTTCCCATCCAGTACGTTTCGGTGTATTTATTGCGTAATGAAACTAAAGTTTCCTAAGTTTTTAGCTCTGTTCTGGCCATCATCAAATTAGTTTACTAAGTTTATTACGAAGTTCAAATGCATGATTGACTATTTTAATACCCGTGAGATTTATTTTCAAATTTCTTGTGTTGGAACACCTATATAAAAAGGACTTGTGGAGTGTAACACGAACACATTCTTAATGTTGTCCATGCATTCATATTTCAATCAAATTTTCCACTTCATTTTCGGGGTGAGTTTATTTGTGGTATCGTTCATATGATTAATCGAACTGATCACTGATCTGTTGGGCTTGCTTCATAATAAAACTCCTTCCAAGCTTGTTTTGGCACACCACTTGATTTTCACGATTTGCGCATATTCAGATGTTGGTGCTTTGCTCATAATCAACGAGCCAAAGGAAACAAAATTTTCTTCCTATGGCCGGATTCATGTGTTCGTCGGGTACCCTAAAGACAAGAAAGGTTGAAAGTTGTATGACCTTGACGCAAAAAATATTTTTGTATCCGAGATGTCTGTTTCCTTTAAAAAATGAACTTCCATTTGTCATTGATCGATGCTCCTTCTTCCTTTATTGACACTGTTGCCTTAGACACTTCTTGGGGTATAATTGATTTTTTGATGGAATTAGAGCACTCTTTGGATGAAAGGAAAACACAGTCATCTGTTGCGCCTCCTACACCTCTTATGTGGCCCCCAAAGCAACTAGAGATGATACGCACATGTACCAGACCGAGGCTTCTTCTCTTGCACCTATTTAGCCCACCCACTCACTTCTTGATTCGTCTATTTTGGACCAGTATTCCCCTTTTGTTGAAGCGCAAAGTGTTGACTTTGGGCCTGATCTCTAAACACGTGATAATTCCAATTTGTTTTATTCTCTTTGACGAACATGAACAACTCATTTATGATTCTGTTACTTCCTTTTATGTATTGGTTTCATAATAAACGTCTCGCCATCTTGTTACGTGATTATGTTTTGATGATGTCCAACAATTGAGTCTGATTCCTAGTTCTTCGTCTTCATCCGATTTCCCAGGTACTCCTCATTCCTTAGCACTTTGTGAATTGTGCTATCTTTTCTGCGAAACTCCGTACCTTTTTATAGATATTTTAAGTGGCATTGAGCCAGATTCTTTCAAGGAGGTGATGTAGGATTTGAAAGGCGCTAGACTGCAATGGGCGCTGAAATTCGTGTCTGGGAAGATAATGGTACGGGGTTATGGAAGCGATTCCACCTGGGAAAAAGGCTCTTGGTTGTACCACAAAGGCATGGAAGTTTAAGAAATATGATAAAAGAAAAGTATATAAATGATGGCATGTGTCCATTTAAAAACGGAAAAAAAGAAATCAAAATTCATAGCATAAAAATCAATGTGGTGACTAGAGGTGACAGTTCGATTAGTAAGTTCATTTGGATCTATTTTAGTAGTGGTTCAGATCTATCCAATAATAGTGTTGTTGATGGCTTTGGGTGAAGTTATGAATAATAGGGTTTTAGGCGAGTATGGTCAAATTCAGTTTGGGTAAGTTTTGGATCAATGATATTTGCATCGGGTATCGAGGCAACTTAGTTCGATGCCCAACTTCACACCACCTTTCAATAAATATAAAGCACATGTACATTAAGATAAACAATGATGCAATCCAATTAGTCACAAGTCGTTATTTTTACCAATTACTTGTTGAATTTTTGTGTGTGACGCGAACAAGAAGACCAATGAGATAAATCAATACTTTTCATTTTATAAAGTATGCACTAATTGGTTAACTATAATGCAACAATCACAATTTTAAATAAAAAATAGACAAGGGGTGACACAATTATTCTGAAAACATAAGGTAAATTGAACATTTGGCTAATCTTTAAAATCAAGAAATATTTTTTCTCTCACGACAAAAAGTTTGTTAAGTAGTCAAATTATATTAAGTAGAATGATGAGCTCTTTTAAACAACATGTTGTTTACGTAACTGTTATTTTTTTCTCTCTCTAAAAAAGCTATTTTTAATATCGTAGTTGATATTATTTATATTTTCTTATTTAAAGTTCCAGTACAAAATGTTACCTAATGTATAGATATAATTCTTAAGTTATTTCTTCCTATATTAATTAAGATACCTAGAAATATAATAAATTTACTAATTTTGTAAGGAAGAAAACAAATTGAATGAGGAATAACAATATATGAAAAGCTAAAAATTAACTTGACGATCTTAAATAGATAAGAAAAATAACAACACAATTTGAGTGAAATAATGTGTATCGGTAAATTGAATCGAATGACCTAAATTGAGACATTACGAACTATTTTTAGCATTTAAAATTAAGTACCTTAATTTTTTATTCGACTGCTCGCAAACAATGATAGTCATTTCATCCCTTTAAATATTTAAACAAGTTATTTTTTGAAGTGCGTTAAATTTATCACAAAACATATAATTAACACGAGAAGATAATTGTAGAAAAAAAAATAATCATACCCAAATCGACTGCCAGCATGACCGGTTAGTTTCGAAATAGAGAAAAGCATCAAATCTTCAGACGCCGGTGCCGGAATGGGAGTGTAAAGTGGCCAATAATAGACACGATCATAAATGGTTCTAACAGAGGGCCCTTTAAGAACGGCCTCCTTCAGATCGCCATCAGGATTGTTTGGTGAGGTAACAAATTCTATAAAAGTACCCTTTACAGATTCCGTTTTGTTCTTCCATAAGGACGCATCACCACTGAAGTTGTACAATCGAGATTGAAAGAAGTCTGTTTGCTCTTTGTATAGCTGATCAAACAAACAACTTCTATAGTTAGTACACTAACCAACTACAAATCTTTGATGTTGCTAATTGTACCTACGTAGAAAGTGCATTTGACTACTTTTGATTAGTACACTTAATTTCATTATTCAAAAAGGTGTTTTTGTTTTCATGTTGTTGTACTGTTTAACTTTTTTGCATGGTCAATTGAATATGTAATGTCAATATATACTTCAAACATAATTGGATATTTGCCGTCCTCCGCTTTCAACCTTTTGATACAATTTACACATACAAATGTTATTGGGAGTCTTTGACAAATGGTTTTTGAGTTGTTTTTCATTGGCTTCTGACTTCTGTTTCTGGTCAAACATCCAAACAAAGTGTTTGGTAACTGACTTTTACAGTGGCTGCAAAGCCAACTTTTCAGCCAAAGGCTAAAATCTGCTTTTACCAGCTTTTGTGGTTGACTTTTGGATTTTGTTTCCATTTTTGTACTAAACAGCCAGCAAAAACAGCCACTTTTGCCAAACACTTTTTTAACATCCAATAGTTATACACTTGGTCAAATAAGCCACTAAAAATAGCCGGTCAAACCAGCCAACATATAAATCCCCCAGCCAATTGCCAAACACCTCCATTATCTAGTATTCTCACCATTTTTCTAAGTTGTATCCAATTGCTATACCTTTCATAATCAAAGAGAATGAGAAAGGGGACCACTACATATGTCTCTTAGTTGCTTCTAAGGAAAGAAAATACAAATGGGACCGGTGTATTAAGGGTCATAAGAGGGGAAAAGTTTGTTAAATAACGAAAAATTAGAAACGGGTATAATTTTAAAAAACAGATATAAAATGAAAAATGGGTAGAGTATAGGAAAACAAAGGGAGTATATTTCAAATTTCGCCTAAAATTTTAAGGTAGTGATATTACATATATGAGGTAGTTAAATATTTTAAAAAATAAAAAATGTGGTTAAACCAATAATGTCCATATTTAGATGTTTTCTGACAAAAAAATCATAATAACTCCATAAATAATCATGTTATAGATGAAGTAGTTTTATTATTAAAAAAATTTCCCACATTGAGTATAAAACTATTGACATATTTACCTTAACCCTGTACTAGTATTTTATAGTACTATATCATATAAGATGAAATTTTTATGTTGAAACTTCACATAGTTTTATTTCCCGATATCACAAAAAGAAGTATAAATTATAAACAACTTTGAATACAAACCAGGTAAAAAGGGATGGAAGCAACGACGATCCCAGGTTTGATGTTTCCATCTTCGGTATGGGAAGAGGAGGAAAGAGCGTGAACTGCGGCATTAAAAAGCTGAGTAGAACCAGTGCCAAAAACAATGTGCATCCCGTCAGTAACTGCGTTACCAACCAACGCATGCAATTTGCGGACGTATTTCTCTAGCTCAAGGGACATGGTACGTTCGTCAGGGTAAGTGTATCCCATTCTATGCCATCCTGGCACCACCATGCCGCTTGTTTCCTTTTCCATCCAAAAGGGCTCCATAAACATTGGATTTCCACTGAATTAACAACAACCAACATATACTTTAGAGTTTGGGCATTTTATTTAGAACGTTACTGTGGCTTTTTTGTTGGTAAGAGGTAGTAGAAGCATGTGTAAATAAAGATCCTTCTCTGTTTAAGCCTTCCACAAATTCTATTGTACGTAAATCCTTAACGACTTAGCAAGTTAGCATTATACATAATGTCATTCATGACTGGGCAATCATTGTTTGTCATATTCATTTATATTTCAAAGTAAATAAAGAAACGTCTGTTCTAACCAATAATTCAACTAGGTGAAGTAAATAAAATATTGATGCAAATCAAAATCAATAACTTGTCTAAAATTTACAAGAAAAGAAGCGTAAGGCCATAATCATTATGACATTATCATGTTGCTGTATAAGTAAGTGGAATATCTAAACTCCCTCAAAACCATTCGTCTTAGTTACTATAATCTTAATTATATTATAGGTTATGATATAAAAGCAATTAATATATAAGCATCAAATAAATTACTTATTTAAGTTGTGAATATAAGCCAAAATCACCTCACTTGTACGTATAATAAATAATAAATCTTTCCATTTTGAGCTTCTTATATGTAGCCTTAAAAGACGCCTACAAATTTTTCCTTATATTATTCATCATTAGTAATTATTTAAACATGTTACCGTCCTCACACCACACCTCATATGTAATTATAATAATTTTAGAAATAGTAAAACATTGTTTATTTGGACCTTTATTTGGAGTATTTTAGTTCAAATTAGTGAATTTACTTAAGTTATGCAAATTAATTTTAGTTTAGTTTACTTCAACTAAGTAATTTTCATTCACTTTTTCAAATTAATTCATTTTATTTCACTTCAGTTTAATTTGATTGAATGCAAAAGAACAAGCCCTAAGTCATAAGTCACATATGATTAAAATTTGGCATTCTATTAAATTAATAATGTGTTCTTGGTACTTATAATCCTAATTATGGAAAGATATTGGCATTTTTGGCAAGCCACCCTACGCGTTGGATAATTTTGATAGAGACCAATAATTGTCGAATACGAAAAGGGGTTGAGGACGAGGACCAACAAATGTCACCATGAGAATCAGATAAAATTACAAATTGTAAGGGCCTATTCTCTTTGGCTGAAAATAGAATAATTGAATTGAATTGGATAATAATAATTAGTTATTATTAATTAATTATAAGAAATCAATAAGTATCTAATAATACTACGAATTTAATATAATATAAATTATAAATAAGAATTAATAATTAAGGATGATATTATTGATTGATTTATAATAATTAAATAGTAATAATAATAAAGAAAGAAAACTTGGGGATTATTACAATAATAGCAATAATGTCTATTGATAGTAAAGACTATTATTATTTTAATAATAACAATTCATAATATAATAAGTATCAGCAATAATAACCATTATGATAATGTAATAATAATATTTGTAATATTAATAATAATGTGTAAAGATACAATTAACAAAAAAAAATAGCTAAAATAATATCAATAATAATTAGGAAAATAGATTAGAATAACAATAATAATGTCAACAGAAATGTTTAAGTAATCGATGGAGCTAAAATAAACTGAACTATTGAACTGAAATAAGTTGCGGAGTTTTTACTTAATCCAAATCAAAAAGAATATTTTGGTACATAAATTTGGATTCGAACAGAATTCTATCTAATCCAAATGAATCCACAAAAATAAAAAATAACAGTGACAAGAATTATTTAGCTACTAATATACTATTTTTAATCATGACACAAAGTAAACTATTTATCCCTCTGCTCTATAAATATTTTCTCTCTTCCCGTTTTAGATTGTTCCATAAAGTCTCTCCCTACAATTATTATCATGCACCCGGGTGCACCGTGCGCATGGTGCACCCGGTGGCATTATTGTAATTAATGCGAAAATTTGGGCAAGAGTATAAGTATTAAAAGCTTGCCCCAATACCATGTAGATAGTTTAGCTCAGTTGGTCTTGAGGTTTACGTGTTTGGTAGTTGGTCATGGGTTCAACTCCCATACCAATCATTTATAATTTTTTTACGTTTGTCTTTTCCTCCTCTTTTGGCTTTGAATCTCATTGTTTAATTTTTTTTTTATGTTTCTTCCATAGTCTTAGTTCTTATTTTAGCTTTTTTTTTATTTTATCTTTTTCAATTATTTTGCATATTGTTGTACTATAATTATTTTTTTGGAGGGATGTTGTATTATAATTGTTATTTTTAAATTTATTTTACGGGTAGAATATATAATTATTATAACACGCCTTTTTTCTTTTTAATAATTTCCATATTATGTTACAATATATTTTTTTTTAAAAAATTAAATAAAAAACTTATTTTATTCTTTTTTTCTTCTCCACTCATTAACTTTTTTCATTTCTTAAAATACATTTCACTCATTTGATCAAAATGAGCAATCGTTTTTGTGCAACAAGATCAGTAAACATTCTGATCACAATCGAGCGATTTTATTTTACTCATTTGATCAAATGAGCAATCATTTTTGTGCAGCAAGATCAGTAAACATTCTGATCACAATTGAGCGGTTTATTTTACTCATTTGATCAAATGAACAATCTATTTGCAAAGGAAGATCGGTAAAGATTTTTGATCTTGAGTGAAGTAAAATAAATCTACTCATTTTGTAACAATTAAAAACAAACATTGAGAGTAAAAATAAGGAAATGAGCAACATGATTTTCAAAGGAAAGCATGGAAAAATATATTTGATATAGTTCACATTATGATTTGATATTGAGTGAGTTAAATTAACTCTACTCATTTACAAAATGAACAATTTTATTTTATTCATTTTGATCAAATGAGCAGTTTATTTTGTCTTGGAGATAAATCAATCTGCTCATTTTGACAAATGATCATGTTTGTTTTGATAAGTAAACATTCTAATCTCAAGTAAGGTAAAATAAATCTGTTCATTCACAAAATGAGTCGTTTTATTTTACTCATTTGATCAAATGAGCAGTTTTATTTTACTCATTTGATCAAATGAGCAATCTTTTTTACACAGGAAGATCAGTAAACATTTTGATCTTGAGTAAGGTAATAAATTTGCTCATTCACAAAATGAGCTGTTACTATGACTTAATTTTTTCTTACTATATTCTTCTTTTCTTTTCCACTCTCTAACTTTTTCCAATTCTTTTTTCAATGTGGAGAAATAAAAACTAAACAAACAATAAGATACCCATTGAAAAATTAATGAAATAAGAAATATAGCTTTGAAATGAGTAAATATGTTACTTAGTGAAAAAAAGTCCTTAAATGAGAAAAAACTCTTAGAATATTGCTCATTTAATGAAATTATTAAAAATACCACTGAATATTTATGGAGCAAAAAATAATTTAAATGAGTAAAACATCCTTATAATGAGCAAACATTGTCTTATTTTACGGTGTAGAATATATAATTATTTTAAATTCACTTTAATTTTTAAGCTTCCAATATATCACTAGAATGGACAATACATAGTTCGAATGAGCGATGTATCTTAAATGAGCAAATTAAATGTCTATTTCTAATGTCTAAAAATAAAAAATAAATAGTCAGAAAAAAGAAGAAAATAAACAATATTATTTTCTAATTTGTAGTAGCTTAACACTGGTACGTGGAAAATAAATAAATGAGTAATTTATCTTTTAAATGAGCAATTTATCTTTTAAATGAGCAATTATATAATTCTTTATTGATTAGTAAACATGTATATACTGTGTCACATTGACGAATATTTTACTAAAATGAGCATTATATATTTCAAATGAGAAATATATCTTAAAATGAGAAAATATATTATCTAATGTGTTAAAATAAATACCAAATAGAGTAATAAGTTATAATACAAGTAAATGAGCAATATTGTTTTCGAATGAGCAAATTGATTATACTTGAACTTGAAAAATAACTAAATGAGCATTGTAACTTTCAAATGAGCAATATAAATTTTTAATGAGCAATAATATATTTCTTTTAAAAAAATAGGAATAAAAAGAAGATTAATAAAAAAGGAGTTGAAGGAGGAAAAAAACAAAGAGTGGTAAAGGGGGGATTCGAACCCGCGACCCTCTAACGCGGAGAGAGCATAGAGGCCCAACCACTGAGGTAGCTTTCACTTAGTGATGTAAAATGGAAGGAAATAGTATTAGATCTGTTTTGCTGAAGTTCGCGAAAATCACCAAAATGCCACCGGGTGCACCGTGCGCACGGTGCACCCGAGTGTACGGTGCATGGTCTCGTCTCTCCCTGTTTCACTTTTTTGGTTTTGGTAAATCTTCTCTTGACCTCCATTCTTCTTTTGACCTAATTTTGTAGGTGAAAATCCTAAACTTTAGAGTGAATGATTAGGACAGAAGGATCTCAGTTCAATAATATTTGTAACTAATTATTTCTGTATAGAAGAATTTGAAAAAGAGTTGATAGGTATTTTACGCTCCTGTCAAAACAAATAAATTACTAGCTTAGAAATTACAAAGTAGCCACGACCCACGAGTTAAAGAAAAGCAAAATATTCAATCCAACTACTTTCGAAATATTGTCTAATAAGTAAGAGTGCAACTTCTTATATATATATCCAATGATATTATTTCTTAAAGTGCAATGTATTACGAAGGGAGTTAAGCAAGGAACCTACTCATTTAGAGGAATAATCAATTGTAACGACTTCTATTTTAGTATATAATATAGATATAGGTTACGTATACCTATCAGCATCAGCAACACATGGAAGGGAGGGAAGGGAGCAATGAGGGCCAGTGAAACAAGCGTAACACTCACAAACTGGCTTTCCATCTCCATCAACAAAGCCATCTAAGAAGGCCCTTCCATTCCCTGAACATGAGATTGATGCCAATTCATGAACTTCTTCTTCTGCCTTTTCTATCCAATGTAGATGATTTAGAGCACCCCCTTTATAATTCAAATATGCACCACAAAATAGCAGCATTATGTTAATTAGAAATATTGTGTAGATTATTAAGCACATGTGTCTAGCCATGCGCACCTTCATGCTGAAGTTTAATTAACTCTATTGTGCTATGCTTCGTTATTCATATAGATGTTATCGTGAATTTTGTGATGATATAAGTGTCATATGATTGGTCTGGATTGTTGAATGATTGATATCCCGGCCACTTGGTACTTAGGAAACAGTACTCCATACTAACTTGAATGTGGAAACAACGCTTGCATATAGCGACTTCTTACCATACGACATACATTAATTGGTACTTCAATGCAATGTGCTCTTATGCTTCTTTGGGCCTTTAGGGTGAGTCCTGGCCACTTGTATTTTGTTGTCGTGAATTTTGTGATGATATAAAGTGGCATATGATTGGTCTGGATTGTTGAATGATTGATATCCCGGCCACTTGGTACTTAGGAAACAGTACTCTATACTAACTTGAATGTGGAAACAACGCTTGCATATAGCGACTTCTTACCATACGACATTGGTACTTCAATGCAATGTGCTCTTATGCTTCTTTGGGCCTTTAGGGTGAGTCCTGGCCACTTGTATTTTGCCAAAATTATTTAGCTTATTGTACTTTAAATTTTGCTACATTTGATTGAACATGATGGGTATAAGCCTTGGAGGTGAATTGGAGCTTACTCCCTCTGAGCTCAACCAATTGTTTTATTAGGTTTGGACACATATTTTTCAGGGCTTGTATGGCAACTAAAGGTTCTGAATAGTGTTCTAACCTAACTGTTAGAATATATGTAAAATATGAAATATTTTCGCAATTGTTTTGTTAGGAATGTATATTAGTTCCTAGTTTATAAAAAATGAGCGATTGGTAAGATAGTGGTTGGAGTAGATATTAGAGGTAGAGGTAGAGTACTGGTGAAGTTTGGAAAATGTTAGAATAAAAGCATTTGATCTTGAGAGGCAACGTTCTACTAGATTTTTCTTAAAAAAGCACGATCATCTTCAATCTCACTTCCTCTTTCATATGGTGTAAGTTAAATTCTATTATTCCAAATTTCTCTTTCTTTCCTTATAATTTTTCATTAAAATGAATTATGAGTTTTTAATTCTTTAAAATCTAGATATATTAGGAAAATATGTGAAAAACCACAATAAACTTTACATTTTTTTGAAACAACCACCATTTTTTTTGAATTTAACTACTATAACTGTGAAATATGAGAATATTGAGAGAACGAGAAAATAAGAAAAGGAGAGAAAAGATCTTATTGAATTAATGAGCTAAAAGAAGCATACAATGTATATATACTACTGTTAAGCTAGAAACTAACTGATTACTAGAAACTAATTGATTACTAACTAACTACTAACAGAATTAGTTTCACATCCCCCCCTCAAGCTGGACTTGGAGTGTTAAATACAAGTCCAAGCTTGTGAGTAAAAAAGGTGTGTTGCTGTTCTCCAAGTGCTTTTGTCATAACATCAGCTATTTGCAATCCAGTTCTAACATGATGAGTAGAAATGAATCCTTCTTGCACTCTTTCTCTGATATAGTGAGCATCTATCTTCAAATGTTTTGTCCTGTCATGATGAACTGGGTTTGCGGCCAGTTGTTGAGCTGCTTGATTATCACAATGAAGTGATATAGGCAAGGGAATTGTAATACTTAAGTCACTAAGTAATCCAGCCAGCCATACAAGTTCACTAAAAGTATAGCTCATACTCCTATATTCAGATTATGTAGAGGACTTAGAAACTATATTTTGTTTCTTGGTTTTCCATGAATCAATGATGTTCCAAGAAATACACAAAACCCTTTAACTGATCTAGCAGTAAAGGGACAGGTGCCCCAGTCAGCATCACAATAATCTTCTATGTGCAAAGAGGAGTTGGCTGAATAGAACAAGCCAAGATGCAGTGTATGCTTGAGATACCTTATAAGATACATGGCAGCTTGTAAGTGTGGAACTCTAGGCACACATAAAAATTGACTGAGTTCTTGAACAACAAAGGAAATATCAGGTCTTGTTAGATTCAAATACAATAGTCTACCAATAAGTCTTCTGTAAACTTCTGGTTCAGGCAACACATCTCCATCATCAAGAGACAATTGCAGCCCTCTTTGCATAGGAAAAGAAGATGGATTACAATCTTCCATATGTGTATCTTTGAGTATATTTAGAATATACTTTTTTTGGTTCAAAGTAATGTCTTTAGTTGTCCTATACACCTCAATGCCAAGGAAAAACTTGAATTCACCCAAGTCCTTTGAAGTGAAGGCCTTATCAAGAGCTTGTTTCACATTTCTGATGAACTGCACATCATCTCCAGCTAGCAATAAATCATCAACATACACTAATATTGCTGTAAAATGCTCATCATGTTACCCAGTAAACAATGAATAATCTTGTTTACTTTTCACAAAACCAAGACTTAAAAAGAATCTTGTTAACTCCAAATTCCTCTGTCTAGATGCCTGTTTCAGCCCATATAGTGATCTCTTTAACTTGCAAACTTTGCCTTGTTCTGCTGTAATACAACCTTCAGGAAGATCCATATATATGTCTTCATCAAGAAACCCATGTAGGAATGCATTATTAATATCAAGTTGATGAAGATGCCAACTATTTGTAGCAGCAAGTGCAATCAAAGTTCTGACACTAGTATATTTAGCTACTAGACTGAAAGTGTGTTTGAAATCCTTCCCCTTGATCAGGTTAGAGCCTTTAGCTACTAACCTTGCTTTATATCTCTCTACACTCCCATCAGCTCTAAATTTGATTTTGTTGACCCACTTTGCACCAATAGGCTTCACACCAACAGGTAGTGTACATACTTCCCAAGTTTGATTCTTTTCCAGTGTTGTAAGCTCTTGTTGCATTGCATTCACCCATCTGGGATCACTTTGAGCTTGTTGATAAGTGGTAGGTTCATGTAAAGTCAGTACATTTGAGAGAGAGGCTATGTAATCAGGAGAAAAAGAGGAAAATTCTGGTGTGTGAGCATGAAAGGAAGCTGAAGAAGAAGAGGAAGAGGAAGGATTTGGTGAAGGTATAACTGAGGCAAGAACATTATGTAACACAAAGTTTTGTAACCTTGTTGAAGGTTGCCTATTTCTCTGAGGTCTAGAAGAAATAGGTGGTTCATGAATTGTAGGCTGATCAGTAAAACTATGATCATTAGGTTCAAAATGTGTGTTATGAGAAGAAGTATTAGAAGGAGGTGGAGAATTAGAAGGAGTAGGATGAGAAGGTATAGATGGTGAAAAGAAAGAAGTAGATCCAATAGGAGAAATAGGATCAGAAATACTATTAGAAGATTGAGAAGGCTGAGTTTTAAAAGGAAAAACTGATCCTCTCTGAAAATTACATTTCTGCTCAGAAACACTTGCTTGTTGTCTAGATTATAGAGTTTATACCCTTTCTGAGCAAAAGGATATCCAAGAAGCACAACCTTTCTTGCTCTGGGTGCAAATTTGTCACCCGTTTTGACAGCAGCAAAACATAAACAGCCAATTACCCTCAAGCTAGTGTAATCAGGACTTTGTTTGAAAAGCATTTCAATAGGAGATTTCCAGTTTAAAACAGAAGATGGCATCAAATTAATCAAGTGAGTTGCTGAAAGAATACATTCTCCCCAAAATCTTTTTGGTAGATGAAAATGAAACAGAAGAGCTCTGGTTGTCTCTAATAAGTGCTTGTGTTTTCTTTCCACTCTTCCATTTTGTTGTGGTTGACCAGGCAAGCTTGTTTCATGTACAACTCCTTGTGAAGCAAAAAACTGAGAACATGCTTGTTGTACAATTTATGTCCCATTGTTTGTTCTTATATGTTGAATATTAGTGTGAAACTGAGTTTTTGAGGCAAAGAAATTTTGAACAATAAAAGGAACTTATGTCATATCATGAATGAGATAAGTCCACGTAGTTCAAGTATTATCATCAAGTATTATAAGAAGGTAAGCAGCACCATCATAAGTTTTTGTTCTGTAAGGCCCCCACAGATCTATATGTACTAGAGAAAAAGGTGTAGCTGTATGACTAGTACTTCTAGAAAAAGGTTGTTGATGATGTTTTGCCAAAGGACAAATATTACAACTCAAGTGAGCAACATCAGAAAGTTTAAAACCCTGAATATGTTGCATAATAGAAACTGAGCTGTGTCCAAGCCTTGAAAGAAACAAGACAGATGATATTTGTGTAGCAGAATTCACAGAAGCTTTATTGTTGCAAGAGACATCAAGTAGAGATTTGGTGAGATTGAATTTGTACAATCTAGCTTGTTGAATACCCAAAATGAACCTAGAATCAGGTGTAGGGCCCTGGAAAACACACCAGGATGATGAGAAAGTCACAGAATAAGATGTGTCCGTCAATAACTTGGATATGGATAATAGGTTATGTTGAAAACCAGGAACATAAAGAACTGTTCTAAGAGTAATTTGTTCACTCAATACCACATCACCAACAGTTTTAACCAATTGTAAGCTACCATCAGGTAAAGCAACTTGTATAGGTGTTGATAGAGTTGTAGAATTAATCAAAAGAGTAAGATCATAAACCATGTGATCTGAGGCACCAGAATTTACTATCCAAGACACTTGATTAGGTGTTCTTTTGCAAGAATCAATTGCAGAATATACATGAACCATACCTGCAAGTGTAAATGGCATATCATGCACTCCTGAATAGATGAAACATGAACATCTCCTGAATGCTTGTTGTGAAACATCTTCATTACTTCTTGGTAAACAGCATTTACCATTCCATGATTCAACTGAGTGTTAGTTGTTGTTGAATGATCCTGAGTAGGTGCATGATCAAGTTGTTCTTCAACACAGGCTGAAAACCTAGTGTGTTGTTTGGCTTTGGTTCCAGTCTTGGATTGTTACCAATCTGGATATCCAATAAGCTTGAAACAGCTATCCTTGACATGTCCTTTCATATGACAATGATCACAAGTTAAGTGTTGTTTGTCATTTCTTCCTTTTTTGAAATCCTTCTTACCAGAATTATAAGAAGAAGAATTCTGATATTGTTTATTGACTGCTAATGCCATAGGATTGTTACTGAGAGCAGGTTACCTCAGAAGCTTTTGTTGTTCAATTTGTTGCAACTGAAATGATACCTTGTTAACAGGAGGTAAAAGATCAGTAGCAAGAATCTGATCCCTCTGGTGTTCATATGAATCATTCAGTCCCATTAAGAACTCTAAGAGCTTGTTTCTTTGATCAATTTCAGTAACCTTTTTCAATAAAAGACAAGTACAAGCAGCAAGTGCACCACAACTACAATCTGGAAATCCATCTAGACTTTGCACATCCTCCCAAACTTGCTTGATCTTTCCATAATATTCAGTAATACTATCATCACCTTGCTTGATATTGGTGAGAGTTTTCTTTAGTTGATATATGTATGGAGCATTAGATTGACCATATCTCTCCATAAACTCTTGCCACAATTGCAATGACTAGTTCACAAACATCAGGCTATTTGCAATTGTACTATCTATACTTCTAAGAATCCAACACATCACAGTGTGACCAGCTCTAACCCAATCATAAAAGGTATCTGCTGTTTCAGCTGGTTTAACACATTTTTCAGTGATAAAACCTAGTTTATTCTTAGAAGTAAGGAACATCTTCAAGCTTCTTGACCAGTTAAGGAAATTAGTTCCATTAAAAATGACAGGAACAGCTTGAAGAGTAGGATGATCACCAGAAGCTAGATAGTGGGGTTTTTATAAGAAATAGTAGCAGAATTGAGTGGAGTTTCATCTGATCCAATCATAATGAAGAAATTTGTAGAAAGAAAGAGTAAGAAAAGAAGAAATGTAGAAGAAATGGAACAAAAAATCCAGAGGAAATCAAAATTCCATAAAAATAACTGGAAATGAGAGGTTACAGTTGAATATGATCAAGTAAATAAAACTGAATATGATTTTAATCAAGCAAGATAATATGATCTAATTTCAATAAGAGTGAAGGAAAATTCAATCAAAGAAAATCAAAAGAGAATCGATCAATTATAAATGATCAAATCAAAGAAACAGAATCTGTAATTGTCTGCAACTGATGATCAAATAATATTTTCACCAATCTGAGATTATAGAAGTGAAAAAAAAAAAAGCAAATCCAGGTTTAAAACACTGGTTGCTCTGATACCATGTGAAATCTCAGCCTCAAGCTGAGCTCATGAGAATATTGAGAGAATTGAAAGAAGATAAGAAAACGAGAGAAAAGATCTTATTGAATTAATGAGCTAAAAGAAGCATACAATGTATATATACTACTGTTAAGCTAGAAACTAACTGATTACTAACTAACTACTAACAGAATTAGTTACAATCTTATCATAACAGAATTAGTTTCACAATAACTTTGCAAAATTTTGTCAGCACCACCTTTTAAGGGGGAAATTTTGTGAAAAACCACTACAAATTTCACACTTTTTGAAAAAAAAACTAATTACTTTTTTTTTCTGAATTTTACTACTATAACTTTGCAAATTTTGTGAAGCACTACTTTTTGACGGCAACCGTAACCTTTAAGTTCATTACCAAATGCAAAACTTAACATTTTATTGTTAGAAGGTGGTGCTTGATATCACGTATTTATATAGACTTTTCTCCCTTATTTACAAGCTAATTTGTGCGTCATTGGAGCTATTTTGTGCTAACCATCGTAAATAGTTGTGGTTTTGTGTTTTAGTGATTAATTGCAGTTTTTAGGGAGTTTTCTCCTTATTCCCGAGCTATTTGGAAACAACCATGGCTTTACGAGGTGTTACGAGGCACGTAGGACGGCTCACGAGCTTTATGGGTAGTATAGGAGGTCCCAAGACCCCTAAACGTGAAGATTAGAGAGACAAAGAGTCAAAAAGGAGTTTTCCGTACTCTGATCGGGCAAAAATGGCCCGATCGGGCAAGTCTTGCCCGATCCGATCGGGCGAGAGACGAAGTGCCCAGACCCGATCGGGCAAAAATGACCAGATCGGGTGGGTGATCGGGCAGACTCAATTCACTTTTTATTGATGCTGGCTGCGTTAATCAAGTCCAAGAAGTAAAGTTGGGACTTTTATTGGCCCAGGCCCGATCGGGCAAAGTCATCCATCCCGATCGGGTGGAAGCCCAGATTTGTTGATTTATGCTGCTGTTCGCCGGCGCTGTTGGCTGAAAAGGGGATATGGTGGCCCACTTATGAATGAATTGTTGCTGCTGCTGTTCACTAGTTTGCTGCTGTGTGAATGAATTGTTGCGCTAGAAGACAAAGGGTGGGCTAAGCCCACTAATTCATTATTACTGATATTGTTATGCGCTAGAAGACAAACATCACAGGTCAATCCAATTGCTGCATGCTGCGTTACAAACCAGGCCAACTTCTATGGACCCGATGGAGCGCCCGATCGGGTGGGCTAGCAGGCCTTATTTTGATAGGCTGTGATGTTGCGTGAAAAAGAGGAATTCGGTTGATCATTTTTACTATAGACCCGATCGGGTGGCCCTTTGCCCGATCGGGTCCCATGCTCGTCAACGCGGATTTTTATCTTTTAATTTCGTTTTTAATTAGACTTAGAGGGTAGTATAAATACCTTTTTCTCATTATTTTAGAGACATCTTTTTACATCTTTTATTCTTGTTTTACTCTAGTTGATTTTCTCATTGTTCTTAGTTTAATTCAAACACTTTAGATTAGATTAGAGGTGATCAAACCTATTTCGATTTCAATAAAAGGTCATGCTTTCTGTCAATTGGTACTCTTCCTTACCCTAATCTCTTTTGTTATTCTTGATTGTTTAGTTATTTATTTAATCGTTCATGATGCAATTGTTAGGGTTTCATATTAGTTTTGTCGTTGTTAATTTGATCATGAGTGAGTAGTCTCTTTCTAGGGTGTTAGATAGGAAAGCCATGTTTATACCATGATTGTGATTTAGACTCTTATTGATTTCTAGGGCTTGATTAGGGTGATTGTGATGTGGTTTGTTCTTTATTGAGTAATTAACGTTATTGCGCAGTTTCGTTGGTTGCTTGTGGTTAATAGTTGTTTGCAAAGATCCGTCTTACGACTAGAGGCCTAGGACACGTCAGTAGTTCTGATTACGTTAGTGAACATGCGGCGTATGTTGAACTATGAGCGTTGAGTCTTAACCATAGCTCAACATAGGCTCTAATCCCCCGACTCTTGACTTAGGTTTTGATAGTTGTTATCCTTGTTTGATTGGCATAAGCATGGTGGACCGACCTAGTACCCTAGACTTTTATTCCATAGTTTAATCCTCGATTTATTCCGTATTCTGTAGTCTATTCTTTAGTTTAATTATTTCTTCCCTAATTTCATCTGGAGTAGCTGAATTGGTTGAATATTAATTTAGAAACTCTGTCTCCCTGTGGATTCGACCCTGCTTCCACTGACTATCTTAGTTAGAGGTCTGTAGGTTTATGTTTGAATAGGTGATACGACTTTAGCCTATCAGTGCTTCACAAAATTTTGCAAAGTTAATATAGTACTTAATTAAATTCAAAAAAAGTAATTGGTAGTTATTTTCAAAAATTGTAAACTTTGTACTAGTTTTACACAAATTTTCCCTATATTAATATTATTTTTTTACATGATATTCAAGATACGTTATTTTACCATGAAATTTAACAACAAACCGATTGCTACTTATTAGATTGAATTGCTTCAACCATATAAAAAGGGATGCAATTCCTTTGTGTAGATCCAATTATTTTGATTATTCTCTTTAATCTTCACGACGAGAGTCCAAACTCATAGTGAAACTTGGTTGAGTGATATTAGGGTTCTGAGTGCGATTACAAATATATAGATCGAGAAAAATAAATGGAGTTGAAAATATGGCAAAAAGAGTAGTAAAAGATGGACGCAATAATTAAACATGGGAAAACCCTCTAAAACGAGGTAAACAACCCACGGACAACGAGTACGCCTGCTAACTCTTATTCTGATCCAACTTCCCCTGACTCGTCCATTAACCCTGAAAACTGGGGAGAAAATAGAGACTTACTAGCGTACATTTTAGCTCGTGGGCTGGTTTGCTTCTTGTGTAGTGGTGGTTAAACCGGTTTAGAGCGCTGGATTAGTGACTTACGGATCCGGAGATTCCACTATAGTAGGAAAGTATAAGAACACCCAAATTAATAGGGTGAGTTGTATAAAATGTGCAAATAAAACTCTCTCTACAAACTCGGTACGAGTAATTAAAAGGAATAGTGGAAATAATAGTTAGAAAGATTGAATACAAAAAAGGGTATGGTCGTCAGGGCTTCGTTTGCTAATGTGACATGCCTTCTCATGTTGTGTTTGTGTGGTACCTCCCAAGTATTGTTATATTGTATATTCCAAACAAATGCCCCCCAAGGGCCCCAACTCCATATTTATAGAGTTCAAAGTTAGCTAATGCTTCATGAGTGGCGGCCAAATTGCCTCAAAAAAAATAGAATCTTCTAGACAATATTGCAGAGCATCCACGTAGCATGCTCTTTAATCTATGCTCTTTGGTCATTTGATTTGATGATCATAATAAAGCTAAAAGTCTCTTGATGTCTTAAAGTTAACTGACATTGTTTGATGGCATGATCAACGGGTCACAAAAGTTTGGGGTAGAAATTTGAGCTATACCCAACAATTTTGACCTTGGACTATATTTTATATACTCGTCGTCCGAACCCGAAGATGATATGTTACCCAATAAGTCCAATGGTAACTTGAGCATAGAAATATGTGACATGTCGGAACTCATTTTGTAATGACATCAATGGTGGATCGCGTATGAAGAAGACGAATAAGCCTTAATAGATCGAAGACCCTTGTAATAATTGCAAATTACTAGATCTGGTGGCCTTCATAAATTCATGGGCAGCCTTAGAGAATTTTAATACTCCACCTTGAGCCGAAATCTTGCACCCTTTAGCATTAAGAAAGTCCAAAGAGACAATGTTATACTTTAAATCAAGAACCTATCCAACATTAGATAAATTTTAGATTTTACCATCATGTGTCTTGATACAAATGAAACCAATACCATGAACTTTGCAATAAGAACCGTTGTCCATAATGATATATCTATTCTTAATCGAAGGATGGTCGATATAGGGATTTTTTCAAAACAAACATGGTAGGTTCAACCGAAATCAAGCACGCATTTAGGAATTCTACTTCTTCCGATAGAAGTATAATCCAATTCCAATTCACCAAAATCGACTTGTGTCGTTCCCTTAGCCTTTTTTCGAGTTATTCTTTCTTGAGCTCTTTTTTTATTTTTATTTTAAGCATTCGAAAACAGTGGGCTCGTGCATCTTACATTATTAGTATAAACTATAAAATTTATGCCCTTTAGATAAGACCCCATTTTTGGTACTTTGTTTTCCATGTGTTCTCTCCATTATATTTAATCCTTCATTTTTATCGCCACAATGTACTTTAAGGTCAAAATTTTCTTTTGAGAGCAAATAAGATTTAACGTCCCCAAAAGAAATACATTCATTACTACTATAAAACATAACTTCCTTGAAGTGCTTATATGAAGGATGTAAGGAGATAATTAATAGCACGAGTACATTATCCTCATCTTCAATCTTGAACATTTAAATTTTCCAGCTCAATCATAGTTGAATTAGATTCGTTAAGATAAGTTTGAATAGAAGTACATTCGGCCATCCAAATGATATATAACATTTCCTTAAGACGTTATTCGTTGGCGAGGATCTTGGTTCTATAAGAGAGAATCCTATTTAAACCAACGTCCGACTATTGTCTCTTTTTGAATAACCTCGCGTAGTACCTCCTTGGATAAACATAGTGGGATCGTCGACAATGATTATTTATCCAACTCTTGCTATTGCTCAATGCTCATCTGTTATAGAAGATGGATTTACCATCAAGTGCCCATTTTAATACGCTCTGGGTAAGAACGACCTTCATCTAAATTTGCCAGATGCTAAAACTAATCTTGCCATCAAATTTCTCAATCACGAACTTCGTAGTGGAAGACATCTTTAGCATTATCACTCGAAAAAAACCTTTGGCTTTGATTCCACTTGTTAGGATTGTGAGTGCGAGTGGAATCAAATTAAAGATGTATACAACAACAACAACAACAACAACAACAACAACAACAACAACAACAACAACAACAACAAAGCCTTATACCCAAAGTGATTTGGGGTCGGCTAACATAAATCGTCAACTGAAACCGTTGCCAAAGAAGATGGCATCGCCAAGAGTGATAATTGTTTTTTTAAAAGGTTTTAAATAGTAAAGATGTATAGATTGAGAAAAATTAATGTAGTTGGAAATATTGCAAGAAAAGTAGTCAAAGATGTACACAATAAGTTAACTTGAGAGAAACCCTCTAAAATGAGGTAAACAACCAGCAAATGACGAGCACTGAAAATTTCCCTATAATAAAGTAGAGAGGACAAGAACACCCAAATTACTAGGGTGAGTAGTAGAAATATAAAAATAAAACTCGCTAAATACACTAAGAGTAATTAAAAGGAATAGCGGAACAGTATTAAGGGATTGCATACAAGGAGGGTATGCACTGAAAGCATAGTTTGATAATGTGGTATCTCCCCAGTATTGTTATATTGTGTATGCCATGCCTCCAATGCCCCCAAGTCCATATTCATAGGAGTTCAAAGTCAGCTAATCCTTCAAGAATCCCCTTTAAAATGTGAATTTAACCATGACTCCTTACTTCTTAACATATAAGAAATCACTCGTCACCTTAAACTCACATTACCTTATAGCACGTTATTAAATTTAATTAACTACAACAAATGAGATATATAACTAATCCTAATCTTCTTTCTTCGTCATTTGAACTTCCATGAAGTCCGAGCTATCACTTTGTATAGAATAATGTTACACACATCAAACTGTTATAATACAACGTGTTTATCATCATCAAAATAATACGGACTTAAAGCCCCAACAATGCTCTTTGATCATTTGATTTGATGATCATGATAATGCTCAAAATTTGTTGACGTTTTTAAGCCAGGGGTGCCGAGTTCATCTAATAGATAAGAGTTGGACGTCTACCAACTTGTGTATTATAGAAATGTAGTACTCCCTCCGTTTTTTAAATATGCACAGTTTTCCATTTTGGGGTGTTTTTTTTAATTGGTACATTTCTACCTTTTCCCATAAATGGAAGGTTGTCCCACCTCATTATTATACTTCTCTCATACTTTTTCTTTCCTTCTCTCTACCTTTTTCATTCTTTCCTTACTTTTACTGTCCTTCACTCTTATCTTTCCACTTTTTCAAATGTGCATATTAAAAAAAACGGAGGGATTATGTTTATAGATTTAGGTAGTATATTTTATAAATAATGTATTATATTTATATAAAGTTTAATGTATTATTTTTCTGAGAAAGTAGTTTATTTCAGAATTTAACAAAATTTCATAGATCACGTAGTATATTTTCAAAAATTGTAGTATATCTTATCTAATAGATGTACTATTCATATCTATCAGATAGGAATTAAGCATCTCCCTGTTCAAGTTTATGGACAATGTTTGATGACATGAATAATATGTCGCAGAAGTTTAGGCCAGAAATATGGGCCGTATCCAACAAGTGATTATGTCTTTCTTATCCGTTTTTTATGAAGGTAATGTGGTGAACCCCTGGCTAGATCTCAATTAGCACAGTTTCTTGATTTGGTGTTTGTGGGGCCAGACATTTAAGAGTAGGGGGAATGGTAAGGGAACCCCCACCCCCAAATGCCCTTAGTGGATTTGATACTATGACCTTGAAGTCATGAGATCAAACCCTTAACCACTAGGCGAAGCCAAGGTTGGTTGTCTTTCTTATTTGTTGTAGACTGTAGTTGCATAAATTATCCAGGAATTATAATTTGTCTCCATTGATGAGTCTTATACTCTAATCATCTATGAATTTTGCATCATGTATTATTTGTCTAGAACAAATAAGCTTGTGGGCAACTCTATTAAACTTCACTTGGGCTGATTATGGTGTAGCCTAAGTTAGAACTGATGAGCAAGGAAAAGAAGATTTCTTAAAACTGGTTTAATGGTGTTACTACCACTTTTAATTTTTGGGCTTTAAGACCCATGGGCCACATAAACCCATTTCTTTTTAGCCCAAGGTCATATTGACCCAGTCAAATAATATACACATATTAAATTAATAGAGGCCAAAAAGCCAACCAGAGTCTCAAAGGGATGCAAATTCTAGAAGCTTCAAGAAGCGCCCAATATCAGGCGCCAAATTCAAAAGTTTCCCAACAGTTTGGAGGTTAAGAAGATAATTCAAATTCGAAGGAAGATAATTGCTGCTCCATTTGGCTATAAATAAAGGCTTCAACCAGACTAAGAGGACATCAACAATCAATCATCAACATAACAAATATCATAATTTATCCTTAGATCTTAGGCATAGTGTTAGGTAGTTATTTGGCAGGAACATTCTATGTTTTAGACGCCCTCCATTGTTATTGTCTCATTGAGTGCAAGAAGGATGACGATATTCCTCTCTTTCTTCCTCAATGAAGCTTGTTTGTTACTTTTCTTTCTATAAAAGTTTGTGTAAGACCGGATTTATTATCATTAATGAAATGAAATAGTTTCCTTCGAGTTTGTTTGTTTTATTTTGGCCACTTGTCCCTCTATCACTCTTTCAAAGTTATTTAAGTTATATTTAGTGCAATAGCTCTGTTTTAGGAGCACCTTTATTAATTGTTAATTATAATATTAGTTTAATTAATTGCTGAAACCCTTGTGTTTTAAATGAAAACTTATATTTGATTTTATTATTATTATTAAGAAGTTGTGCTATATTTATTGACGCAATTATTTTAAATTATTTTAATGGAATTACTTTTAATAATTTAGAGTTTTATATTAATATGAGAAATGGGCTTGAATTATTAGTTTTAGTGAGATTTATATTTCAAATAGACAAATTAATTATATTTATGTATGTGCAAAAATAAATATATTAGAGGGTGGTGATTTATTTGATAGGTTAGATTTAAAAATAAAAAAATTAAAAAAAAAGGAAATGAAGAGGGTGGCGTGGCAATGGAAGGGAAGGGAAGAGGTGATGTGTGTCATGAAATTAGAACAAGTGGGGTGACTCATCAATTAAATAAAAAAAAGGAAAACAATAAGGGAAGGGGGGGTCTGTTTCCACGGCAAAGAGGAAACAGAACCAGGAAGGAAAAAGAGAACAGAGGGAGAAGGAAGAGGCGAGAGGAAGAGAGGAAGAGAGAGAGAGAGAGAGCTCGGTGGAGGAGGAGTGACGGAGGCGCTGCTCCGGTGGGAACAACGGCTGGGCGAAGGAAAGAAGAAAGAGGGAGAAGAAGCGTGCGACAGAGCCGCAAGACCTCAGGCCAGTTTTCCGGCCAATAGAAAGGGAGATAGATAGAGTAAGTTCCAATAAAATACCAAAACCCTCTATCTATTTAGAGATTATACTCAAAATTGGGGGTTTTCTTGAGAGGGATGAAGGATTGTGCGTGAGGAGGGTTGTGTGAGTGACCGACGACCACCTCCACTACCGTTCTTGCTCACTTTGAAACCTAACTGAGGTACTAAACTACTACTTTTGATTATAGAACATCAATTCAGTTTTAAACCTATTGTTAGATTAGTTGATGTTTAATCTAATTTTGTTCAGTTATAAGTTAGAAATGAATTTCGATTGTTTAGTTACTGATTTAAGATTATATTAGTGAGTTTATATAAACTGAGATACTTGGATGTTGTCATTGTTGTTTGAAGTCTGATGCTGTTGTTGTTGTTCCTGCCTCGTTGTTTTATTGTTGTGATAGCCTTCTTTAGTTAGAGTTTCCAATTAGATTTTATCTATTTTTGATACCATCTTGAGGTTAGATTCCGAATTAGTATTGATTTCTGAAATAAGGGACTAAGATTGAATATGAACTTTGTTATTTGTTGAATAGCTAAGACTCGATTGAAGTTCATTAGCGTTGAGTGATTGCTCGAGGTATGTTTAAAACCTTGGAGTGTGAAATGATTGTATATGCCGAATATTTGTTTTGGGTTAAATTCAAATAGGGATTAAATAATAATCGAGTGTGAGAATTGTGAGTGTGAAGGATTTTAAGGTTGATAGTACGTGTGCAGGAAGCATGGAATTAATAGGAAGTATTCTTGATTTTTCTTTAGAAGTAAGCTTTTGGAATATACTAAATTAGTAAATGTTAATTCACTATCGATATATAATCTAAAACTTAATCAGCAACAAAAAGGGATGGATTGAAATAGGAGGCAGTATACTTACAGAGTTCAATAATTTCATAATTTTTATGAATCAGTTAGTGAAATAGCCTAAGTTCATTTATGAATTGAGTTAAGTAATTCTAATAATAAGAAATTGAGTAAGGGATCGGATCACTATTAATTTGGAAAGTAATTTGAATCGGTTTATAGAATTAAATCAACTAGTCTTGGCCTAAAAGAACGGAGTTAGTTAGTTCAGTGTAATTAAGAAACTTAAGTCCAAGTCTAAAGATATCCATTAGTTAGTAGCAAGTTATAAATATAAATTGAATATAAGCTCTGAGAGTTCTCGTTAAATTAAATATATTGTAAAAGTGTCATTAGTTGTGGTTTTGGTTTAAGAACGAGGATGACCTATGTGTCAATTGAATAGTAACCAAGAGTACTGAATGGTCTCATTTAGAGTTTAAAATTAACTTATATACGTTATTAGTATTGAGATCAGTTTGGAATAATCTTCAGAGTTAAACGTATGGACTAAAATCTAACTTGGCTAAGAATAATCATTTCATGAACCACTTAGAATTGAATCTTAGAATTGAATTAATAATTTATATTAACATAAGGGTTCCCAACTTAGAGTCTTAAATTGAAATATTAATTTATAGAATTGGCTATATATCGGGAATATAAGGACATTAATCCTAGTTGTTGTTGGTTGTTAATAATGACAAGACATAGAGGTCGCAAAGTTAATGACGGTTATATGAATTAAGAGTTAATATACTAAACTGAATCATCCCCGATCTTATCAAGTCTATGTTTTAAGATTAGCAGAACCTTCTTAGAGATTAGTCAAGCTACGTAAATGTCCTAGTTGTGATTGGAGAATTAGTTGTTATGTTCAATTGTTGTTGATTTGGGAGATTCACAAAAGAATCTAATAAAAGGAAAACATTTAGGGCTAGCTTATCCGAGTGACTCTAATATAGAATGAGTATCGATCTGTTCCATTACTGGGGTATACACTAGTAGGGAATTATAATAAGAGGAGTTGAGGTTATTAAGGTAACTTATGGAGGTTGAGTTTACGACTGATTAGTAAATGACTATATTGAGGTCGGTGAAGTAATTCGATTGGAGATGTTATTGGAAAAGGAATTAGCCATATAGGTCTTGTGGGATATCAGTCATGCTGATAATATCTTTATAATTGTTTGAAATGATTTTCAAATCGATTACTTTATATATCACTTGATTTACGAATATTAAAGTGTGATATTTATGAGAATGTGTTACAATGTGATATGTGATATGTGAAATAAGGTGAATGAGTCGCCACTTACTACGTTGAATATATATATAATATAAATAAGAATGGTGAAATGGGGTTGTGAACATGCACCCGGGTTAGGGCGGGTATTCCCTAGCTGTTACCTAATCAGGAGGGGCGAAATCCTGACGTTGAAGGACATGTCCAGTTAAGTCTTGCAAGCAGAACATAAAAGGTGGGGTGACGACCCTCAACAGTTTGGAGACAGCCGGTACGTTGTACCCCTCTCCACTCGCGTTCACACCGAGATAAGAAATGGAAATGAATGTTTCTTGTAAGAAACTTAAATGTTTTGGAAATAAGCCGAGTTTTCAAATAAATATTATATCGCTATTACCTTTCCTTATGAACTACGGTTTCAATAAGAGTTGTATATTGTTGTATATTGTTGAGTAAGTGATTTGAAGTATATATAGAGTTTATGTGAATTGTTGTGAATATATGTGATGAGTGTATAAAACAAAAGCCACCAAAGCATGTTTTACTTATTTTACGGGTTTAGTACTCAGCGCGTTGCTGATGGGAGTCAAATGTTTGTTTTGTCATTTTTGTGGCCTGTCACTTGGGTGGGTGGCAGTGTCGTATTAGTTTCAGGTGGAAGCAGTGAACTTATGAAGCTTTGATGCAGGAATTCTTATTGCAATTATCTTTATATGTATTGAGGCGAGGACGATCGACTTTGTAATAGTGTAATATTTAGTTATGTTGTAAATAGTTTTTAAATAGGAATTTGTAAAGTAGAAGTTGGAAATAGTTGCTGGAAATATATTAAAATGTTATACAGGTTTATAATTTGGGCGCGAGTCCTAAGTTAACTTTTAGGCGGTCCGTATTTCAAACGGAGCTCTGCCGAATTTTCTGTAGACTTTTATTATTTAATTAATACCATTTAGATCATTTAGTTAACTTCATTTAGTGTTAATGTTTTATAGTTAAAGTTTTAAATAGTTCAGGTTTTTAGAGTTCCATACTCGTCGTTTTAGGACGATGAGTGTGATGGTAATAGTCCGGATTAAGGTTTCCGCTGTGTTTAGCTCTAATTAAGTTGGTCGGTGAATCCAGGCTGTTACATTTAGCATGCTATTTCTTAGCCATTGATAGTTCTGTGCTCATTTAAGTTAGCGAGGTTCCTTTGGTTTTAAGGGTAACCTTTATCGCTAAGGGCCAGTGACTCTTAGGAGAGTGAATCACCTCCCTAGTGTTCTGGACCAACTTGCGACGGTGCATCGTTGCTTGTTTGCAAAATCATTTTTGTGCCAACAAGTTTTTGGCGACCACAGTGGGAGTAAACTGTCACAAAGTTGAAAACACTCTAAAGAAATGTCTAATACTCGTTTTAATAGAAGAAGAGGTGCCAGAGATGAGCAAGGAACTCCAGAGTCCACTCAATTGCATCCTAATAACCCTGACGGAAGAGTTGAGGGATCTAACCCTGAACCTTCGTGTAATACGATAGAGGAAACACCCCTGATAGAACATCTTAATTCTACTCAGCCTGAGGATGATAGTTTCTCAATTAGAGCCGAAGATGGGACTGATAATGTTCCTCTAAGGACCACACGTTTGTCTAGTGCAGTCCGTGTTTGTTTGAATCAAATGCAATCCAGATATGTTGAGACCATTAGGCAACTCCTAATTGAGGCTAGAGAAGCCATTAACATCAATTTGACTCTCAATATAGAGCTCTTGCTCAAGAGTCTGCTAGAGTCATTACAGATATTACCAGAAATATGATAGAAGACTTTAGGGATGCTATGACAGCCTAGGTAGATAAAATTATCCTCGAAATTCGAGAGACTCTAAGTGCCCTTGATGTGATTTTATTTAGATCGGTAGCAGAAGAACTTGCGCGTCGACTAGAACCGTTAGTTGATAGATGTAACGTACTGAATAACCAACTTCTACAGGCCCTAGAACAAAAAAATCTAGACATGAACATATCCAATCAGGTTAACTCCCACACACAAGGAGAGCCTTCGAACCCGGTCTTGAGAATTACATATCCACAAACTTCCACCCAATGCAAAACTAGGAATCATCCTACCCCAGGCGATCTTTGAGGTGTTAGGAACCAGTCTAGCAGGGTCGAACATTTAGGAACGGGGGCTGAAACAAGCAGGCTCAATTGCACTAATGTCCAGCCACTTAGAACGGTTCCTCCAGAAATGGGAACTGATTATGAAGGCTTCAATCAAAATGAAGAACTTCCACATAATGTTGGCCAGGGAGTTAGAAGTAATCGACAAGATTACATCCCTTCCCAACCTAATTATGGCTACCAGGATGGTACTGCTGTTGATGCATTTCATCCAAATTTGCGTAATGTGCGTAGTCATCGTCAACAGCCTACTTACCAATAACCTAGAAAGATAGCAGTTCTCGGTACGTCCCAATCATAGAAGGGGTATATCTGCACCAGAACCATGTGATGATCTAGATTACCAGAACCCACCTCATAGGGCTTAACCATTTCTGGGCAACCCAAGAGGTCCACAAGGAGATCATATTGTGACTATGGCTGAAGTTCATAATATGTTAAATGAACAGATGGGTAGGAGACAAAGACAAGACTTAAGTATATACCCTGGATGGATTGATAAAACTTATCCTTTGCCTAAAAATCCTGCCAATCCCTTCATCCTATTCTCTGGTAGGGATGAGAAGTCCGCCCAAGAACACTTACAGAGATTTAACTCTCAATGTAGTAGGGATTTTGGGGAATGTGAATATTTGAGGTTGAGACTCTTTGCAACCTCACTTTCTCATGTTGCTTATGATTGGTATATACATTTAGCACCAGGGTCTATACCTGACTGGCAAGAAATGAAAAACCAGTTCGTCAATCATTTTGGCAGAAGACAAACTAAAGTCGCTCTAGGTCAATTGTCAAGGATTACTCAGGCCCTAGGAGAGCCTGTGAGCGATTATTTAGAATGATTTAAGAATGCCAAATTAAAGTTTCATACTAACGTTCCAGAAATGGAAATCCTCCAAATGGCACTAGATGGTCTATGTCATGAATATAGGAAGAAGTTCTGTGACTCCCACTTTACAGATTTTGGAGAGTTAGCTCATCTGGCTTGTAATTTTGAACAAATTTTACAAGATGAAAGTAGAGTTAAACACCAAGCCTTTGTTGTTAGTGACGAGGCTGATATAAACTTTGATAAAGCTGATATTAGCTTTAGATAGGTAGATGTAGAAGTTGCAGATTTTATACAAACTGCTCCTTATAAGTGTTCTACACTTGAAAGAAAAAAATCTACAGCCATTAGAGACATGAAATCAGGACAGAAAAGAGATTATGATTTTGATTTGTCCAAGTATGATTCTCTTTTTGACTGGTTTTTGGCAAACAAGAAAATGAAAATCAATGGCAGACATAGAGTAAGAACTGTTGAAGAATTAAAAGGAAAGAAATATTGTAAATATCATGATGCAACTACTCATAATAAAAATGATTGCATTGTGTTTAGAAACAAAGTTCAAGATGCTATAGATAATAAACTTATTAACTTTGCTGATGAGGTTGATGCTAATGTGATTGAGGAAACTGAACCTTATCAATTAGAATGCAATTATGTTGATTTTGATGACATTATCTTGGATGTGCAGGAAAATCGGCATAACACTGCTATAGAAAACCAAATATTTAACAGGCTTATTGATGAAGGCATTTTGATCATGCGAAAATGGCACGATGATGATGAAGAAGTATGTAGATATCATGTCAACTCAGGCCATACCACTGATCAATATAATTCCTTCAAAGGAATTCTATTGAAGTCTATCAAAAAGGGAAGGATCATCACTGACAGGGAAGCCAAAGCCCTTAAGATGGAAGAATTCGAAGTCCAACTAGCAAAACAAAGAGAATCTCATAAGAAAGAGGCTCTAGCATTACCAATCCCTGTAGAGTAGATCAACATGAGGAGAGTGTTCAAGCTCCCAAATCTTCTATCTTTAATCAGATTAATGGAACGAAGTACTTGAAAATCTAGGAGTCATTACTAATCTAAAGAGTTTGAGGGAAAGTATGTGTGGTATTTGCTCAGACATGCTACATTTCGAACTAATAAGGAATCAGTTAATGCCCACTGATCCAAATTGGGTACCATCCTACCAGAAATCTCCTCCATATTCTAAAAGGAGCATAGGTCCTAACTGGGCTCCTTATCCTATGTATCCACCTAAGATGGGAAGGGGAGGACGACCTGAAAGTCAGTTCTCACTAAGGAATCATGCTTCTCCACTCATTGTTAGGAACAAGACCTATGGTCCTACAGCAACTGAATTCTCATACACTAGTTCTAATGGAACTAAGACTAAATCAAAGAAGAAAGTTGTTGCATACCCGGCACAACTAGCTATGATGGCAAAACAAGAGGCTCAAGTAGCTCACATCCGAGTTGATGATCAGGCTTTAAATACAGGAGTCTTGAAAGCTTAGCTGTTACCACTTGACAAGATAACTATAGATGTTGAACCTCAGCCATCAACTAAAAACGATCATAAAAAGTTGGAAAGAAACAGAGAAGAAGAGAATGATAGTGAAGATAGTCCTAATGCTAAACAACAGCTCACATTTGACAGGATTCCCCCAAAATTGAAATCTGAAGTCACCAAAGTCTCTGACTTCGAATCACTAATGTCTCACGCAAACTCTGAAGATGATTTGAACCTCCTAGTTACAGACGCAGACCTTGAGTTGGGAGAAGAAGATGACTCAGGTATCTTCAATTTAGAGGATCTGGAACAATTACCTCTTGAAAGTGAATGTTTCACACAGACTCTAAAGATGATTATGGACATGATGTTTATATCTAACTACTGATTTCGAAGGTACTAAGATAGGTAAAGTTTTAGTAGACACAGGAGCTACTATTAATATCATGCCCCTTTCTGTATTGCATAAAATAGGAAAGACCAAGGCTGATCTTCAGAATATTAAAATGACAATGTCAGGTTTCTCAGGCTCTTCTGAGCAAATTGAAGGAATGGTGATAATCAGAACTAAGATTGGGACGAGATCCACCTATACTGGCTTTTTTTATAGTAGATGGGCCTACTTCTTATAATGCTATTTTAGGCAGAGACTGGATTCATTTTAATTATGCTATCCCTTCTTCTTTGCACCAGTTTTTAGTATTATGGAATGGTAAGTCCTTTGAAGTTGTTAAAGCTAACGAGGAAGTTCACTCAATTTTTACTATTTCTGGTTTTCCCAGGACACTTTTGGGATCTACCCCCATCCATCAGCATAGAAGTGGCATTTCAGCCTGACACAAAAGCTTTATTAGACACTGCAGAGTCAGAAGCAGTTCTAATTGATGATATAGAAGACGACATAGAAGTCTCCCCCAAAGACTCCAAAAGGTTCCACAGTAGTCCTAGAGGAGATCATTGAGAGTGACAGCGTCAATCCTATATTGGTGGAAGATGTTACAGAAGCTTTCCCACAAAGATCTATTATGGAGTTCCAAGCTCCCATAATTAGTCTTTAGGATCAGTACAATAGGTCCTTTGTATTTAGTTACCTTTTATCAAAAAGTTGCAATGTAGTACACCAAGTAATGAAATTGAAGGGTACACACCCACAGTTGACTTTTAGATGAAATCTTTGCTTTTAGAACAATATATGGATAAGTTACAACAACAAAATGTAGACTTATTACCTTGTAATGTAGAATCTGAACCACTAGTAGAAGAAGAAACTAGAGTTTGGGCCAAGTGTGAGGATATAAGACAAGAAGTCCATGATCTTCTAGAAGAAGTAAATCTAGGAACTAAAGAAAAACATAGACTTACTTACATCAATAAATTGTTACCCCAAGAGGAAAAACAAGATATAATCAGTATATTACAGAAATATAAAGATTGTTTTGCATGGGAACATCATGAAATGCCTTGCATTGACCCATCAATTGCTAAGCATGAGTTATCCATTAAAGAGGGACATGTGCCAGTAGCACAAAGTCCTAGAAGGTTATCTCCTGATTTAATCCCAAAGGTAAAAGAAGAAATAAAGAAGCTTTTATAGGCTGGATTCATCAGACCTATCAAATATGCTGAATGGATAGCTAATATAGTACCAGTAATTAAGAAGAATGGCAAAATGAGAGTCTGCATCGATTACAGTGATCTTAATAAAGCTACTCCAAAAGATCCATATTATATGCCTGTGGCAGATATATTGATTGATGCAACCTCTAGGTATGAGTATATTTCCTCTTTGGATGGATATGCAGGATACCATCAACTAAGGATAGCTAAAGTAGATCGTCACAAAATGGCCTTTAGATATCCAGGATCTTGAGGCATGCATGAATGGATAGCCATGCCATTTGGTTTGAAAAATGTTGGGCAACCTACCAAAGGACAATGAACCTCATTTTCGAGGATATGATTGGTAAGATTATGAAAGTATATATTGATGATATCCTAGTGAAATCTCATGATCTATCTTCTCATAAAGAGCACCTTGAAATATCTTTAGAAAAAATGAAAAATTTCAACCTAAAAATGAATCCAAAGGGTCCTTTGATCATCTTCAGGATCTGAATCTTCATTGACAGATTGTAAAGGAACAGTTGGAGTTAAGTTGTCAGCTGGAGTCTCTGTTCTTGGTTTAACCACAGATGATGTAGCTACTGGAGGCATCTCCATACATAAAGGAGGTTTGGTTTCAAACATGATCCAACTTCCTCTGTATTCGACCTCCATCAGCCAACTCCAAAGACATTTCCTCCCAATGCGACCTCTTTCTTCTTTCACCTCTTATATGAGGGTCCATTTCAGGAATATAGACCATGCAACCTTGCCTGAAGTCTTGCACTGGAGCTCCACTAGTATCAAACTCTTCATATCCTTCATCAACAACCAAAGGACAGTCCTTTGACATCCCTGGTTGTGAAAGAAGAGCAGATGGACTTAAAGAGGCATGCTTACACATCTTCTTTTTTCCTGAAAGACAAAGATTGTCAAGTTTACTAATTGACAGATTACACAAAAACTGGAAAGATAAGTAGGCATAAGCTTACCTTTATTGAGTTTCATAACCAAGCTGTCCTCAATTCTAGTTAGAGCAACTTGCTGAATAGAATTTTGGTGAATGGCACAAAGAGACCACCACTGTTGGTAATTCGCTAAAGATCTCCCCTCACTCCAGAACCAGGGTGAACCCTAAAATTTATGATGTTGAGAGACTTACTGGTATAGACATCCAATTCTTTATGTCTACCTCTTTGCTCCCAAGGGTTGTTGTGAGTCATGTAGAGGGGAATAACAAGACCTTGCACCAATCCAGATTGTCGTGCTATCAATTGAGGGTTGTAAACCTCAAACCCAAAATGATCTGGTTCAGCTGCAATCAAATCCCTGGCATATAATACTAAACTGTAGAAGGGCATTTGAAGAGCTTCACCTTGTAGCCAACTTGGGATAGCAGAAGGATACCATTCAGGAGTATTTGGTTGTTCTTGCTCATTACTTCTCAGGTAAGACCAATAGATCTTTGGGTCATCCCCAAAACCCCCAAGTAACTCAGCCAACAAAGTCTAAGGCTCTCTAAAATAAGAATTATCTAATAAGTTGAATGCAACCTCTGCATAACAACTACAATCTTTAGGGCTAGTGAATTGAAGAGACTCTGGAGGTATCTTACCTTTGGAATCTGTAATTTCTTGTAGCTCCTTACTCAGTTCTTTCCTGAGTTCCTCTTCTGTTTTTAAACACATCATATGCCTAAAATACATAAAACACCACACAGTTACCAGCCAAATTGGTCCAAACACATACTCTGAAGTAGTTGTCGCATCTGGTCTTATGGTCAAACTAGCCTCCTTACCTCTAAACAGGCTCCTATAAAGTTGACCTAGTACCATTGGCCCTAGTGCTATTGTGGTATGTTGTGCAACTATATTAGCAGCTAAAGGGAGAAACAAAGCAGTCATGCCACCATTTTAAGGCATTAAAATTTTAGCTAGAGCAAAGGTGATAAAAAGCACCTCTTCTCCCCCAGTATAGTTGATTGTATTTACAAAATGGTCAACTATAAACTGAAAACCACACTTTAAAGTGGATTTGCCTAATCCACCTCTCACCAATTTTTGGAATAAATTACGAGCTTCACAATACAAGTCCTTAGCTCCAGGTAACACATAGAAAATGGGTAATTCATCCTTCTCAGCCCCATTAGGAGACAAACTAGTCAAAAAAGATATGTCCGCTAAGGTGATGGTCATAGTCCCATTCCTTAGTACAAAAAAATTAAGTATTGGATCCCATAAGGAAAGGTAAATAGAAGTTATAGAACCATCAAAGGGAATGGTGTTGTATGTAACTAATTTCAGAAAGCTATAAATCTTTAAATACTGCCATTTTGAATGGCATGGAGCCAGTTTCTCAAACCAAGCTGTGGCATTTATCCCTTGAAGCCAACCTTCAATAGGTTTGTTGGCTGAAGGCCATTCTAACTTAAAGGGTTCATCATTGAATACTAAAGGTCTCAAACTATAAGTACCCATAATACATCGTTGCAAACTAGGGCATATCATATTCCTAGCCTCTTTGTCCTTTCTATAAAAACTAAGAGCAGGACCAAGGTATATTAACTCACCAGAATCATCAAGATGCTCAGACTTCATGAAGAGCCACATCACCTTACGACGATACTCTGGATCAAAGTCTTTGGCAATCTCAAAAAACTTCTTTGTATCTGGAGATTTGAAGCATTCACAATATCTTCCCATTGGAGGACAGGTGGCAAATTATGCTGAGATTCCATAAATTGAGATTTGAGAGCTTCAATTGAGAGAAAAAGGTGCAAGGAGCTCAAATGATTTCCTAGCTAAGAGAAAGAGTTCAAAGAAAGTAATGGATTTTCAATTTGCCCAGAATTTAAATAAATTTTGGTAATTAGGACCGTTGAAAATAAAATTGATGACATGGCTTTTAACCCGTCATTTTATTACTCCCAATAAACAAAATTGGGGTTTTCTACATTTAAGCGGGAAAATGGCAATTTTTATTCATTAATGCCAACTGAAAGGATTTTTAATACAAATTAAGACAAAAAGCCTATTGGTTTTGGTTTTCCAACTTCCAAGAAAGAGCAGTGATTGCATTTCTGTGATTATTACTCTAAGGAAACGAAGAGGTATGGCGGGTAAATGACGTGTAGCAATATGCTTCCCAACTGTCAAATCACTTCGAAGAGCATTAATGCAGAGTCTAACTCAGTGAAAGTAGGAGTTGAAAGGGTTCAACTTTCACTATATTTAAGAGGAAAAATTATCAGAAAATATCAAGGTATGAGCACTTTTTCAAAATAAATACCAAGGAGTTGCGAAATGTGAAATAAATACCAACAAGTTATGTGTTTCTTAGAAATCCATACCAACTAACAAATATTCGTCTATTTTTCCGCACTTTCTCACCCAAATTTAACTCACCTTAAATTGTCTGATGTTCAGAGATGAAGTTGAATGGATTTCTGTTAGTTGGTATGGATTTCTAAGACGGAAAAATAGACGGATAATTGTTATTTGGTATGGATTTCTAAGAAAAACATAACTTGTTGGTATTTATTCTACATTTCGCAACTCCTTGGTATTTATTTTGAAAATGTGCTAAAAATTTGGTATTTTCTAACAATTTTTCCTATTAAAGAAAAGGTAAGTAGAGGTAATTTACAACAATCACTTTACTTCCTATCTATCTTTTTTCAGATTTGCTTCAAAGAAATCCTCTTTCAAAGTTTTCCTCCTAAGAAAACCAATTCAGCACCTCCTTTGAAAAGGCAGAAACTTGTTGGAGAATCAAGTCACCAGGTTCCTAATGTTCCATCTAACCCTCCATCTCCTCAAAATTCTCCTCCCTCAGCTGCTTCATCATCTGTTCCACCGCCAGCTCCATCATCGGTGGTAGATCCGGCAGAAGTTGCAAGGATCGAGGAAGAAAGGAAACTGCTCGAAGAAGAAGAGCAGAGAAGGATTGACGTTATCCTGGATGAGCTTGACAGAGAAGAAGTTGCTTCTCTGGGTTCAGAGTCTGTCTTATGGTGAAAGACCTCTTCCCCCTTCTCCTCGTTCTATTCTCACTCTTTCCCCGTCTTCTCCTTTTTCTCCTTCAGGGGATGATTCCTCTTGGAACTTTCCTCCTTCTTCACCATCCATGGGAGGTTGTCAATCTCCGACCACCAGTGATGAGTACAGTGACATGTATGGTCGCAGTCCTAGTAACTGGAGGTAAGTCAGGGTTGAGAGTCCTTTTGTCCCTCAAACTCTCCTCTTTCCCTCTCCTTTTTTCTTCTCTTCCACCATTATTTTTCTTCTTTTCACCTTACTTTGATCCCCTTTCGACCAGCCATCATCTTCTTCACCCTCTTCATCATCATCATCATTATATTTTTTTCATCCTCATCCTTTGATCTCCATCACCATCACATAGCTTTACCTAGTTTGTTTTCACCTAAGTTAGCAAATTAAGGTTTACTATTGCAATTAGATATTCTAAATGTATAGCTAGATCTATGTTTAGAAAGAAAAATCTGATGTAATAGCATAGACTCTCTTTGATTTTGTGCTATCAATGTAACAATTGATGGTAGATAATGAGAAAGGCCCGAGTCTTTTTGTTTATTTGTCTTCGTTTTATATTTTATTATTTTGGTTGTTCAAAAAGCTGGAATAATAAACTTCTACCATTTTATAAGTATTGGTCTCATACATATCATTTAATATATGATTACTAAATGCCAATAAATGGGCTACAACAGAAAACCTATTTAAAATTCAAAAAAGGGATTTTCCTAAATATAACGAAACCATGACTTGTTAATTGCTAATAAGTAGTAATTGTTATGTCAACGTGACTCTCCCACGTACAACTTTAACGAAACGCGATTCTCACACGTATACTTAGTTACAATCAAGTGACCACCCACTTCTTACACTCTATAAAAGAAGTAAAAAAGGGACGTGATTCCATACCCCATTTCTAAATAATCATTTTGTTCAATATGGAAAACCTAGTACAAAAATACCCTTCTTTCAAAGAACCAGAAGAATCTTCTCCTAAGCCTGATTGTCTAAATCATCATCTTCAATATGATGATACAAATAGAGACTTAAGGACATATGCTTATTATGAACGTAAACTGCGGGAAAGGGCTATCAATCGCCATTTCCATAGAAAACCCAAGATACTCTATGATCAACCTATTGAAACTTCTACCTTTCAAGTAGGCTCTGATACTGATATCCTTTCTCTTCTCATCTTTCCAAAATGGACGATGCAACTCGCCAACGCGCACTCACTGTGTGTAGGGGTTGGGGAAAACTGATTGTGCAAAAGTATCATAAACCTGACATAGTTGTCAAGTACAAAGAAGAATTAATTCACCATTTTGCTTTTTCTCGTGCGCTGGTCCTAAGGCGTGGGAAGTATCTTGATGACCCTGATCAAATCATCAAGATTATCTACAAATGTGAAGGTAAAAACATGGGCTACCTCTATGAAGGAACCCCTCGTATGAAACCTGATGGGCGTATTGCAGAAGCTAGTGTAACTATAGGATGGCATTGACACCATTTTATCTTCAAAGATAATCATCATCCAGGAGAAGAAGTCATCCTACTAGACATCCTGCCAGAAGGATGGGCTTAACCTAGAATCTAATTACCACAGAGTCTCATATTCCTGAAGACACTCTTAGTTTTTATTTAGTTTAAAGAGTCTCACTTATGAAGTGACTCTATTGCAAATTATGTACGTTTAGTTCTATCCTCCAAAATGTCCATATCACTTTCTTTACTTAGAAAGAATGACATTGGATTTAGGATTTTGTGTAATTTTCATCCTTCTATAAAGGAAGATTATTAATCAGTCTTGCATTAAGTTTAAGTGCATTGATTTGCAAGGTTTGTAGCACATCAACCTCACAAATCAGGAGGGCATTTGTTACTACCACTTTTAATTTTTGGGCTTTAAGACCCATGGGCCACATAAACCCATTTCTTTTTTGCCCAGGTCCAAGTCATGTTGACCCAGTCAAATAATATACACGTATTAAATGGCAAGAGGCCCAACATACAACCAGAGTCTCAAAGGGACGTAAACTCTAGAAGCTTTAAGAAGCGCCCAATATCAGGCGCCAAATTCAAAAATTTCCCAACAGTTTGGAGGTTAAGAAGATAATTCAAATTCGAAGGAAGATAACTACTGCTCCATTTGGCTATAAATAGAGGCTTCAACCAGACAAAGAGGACATCAATAATCAATCTCAACACAACAAATATCAGAATTTATCCTTCGATCTTATGCATAGTTATAGGTAGTTATTTGGCAAGAACATTCTATGTTCTAGACGCCCTTCATTGTTATTGTCTCATTGAGTGCAAGAAGGATGACAGTATTCCTCTCTTTCTTCCTCAATTAAGCTTGTTTGTTACTTTTCTTTCTATAAAAGTTTGTGTAAGACCGGAATTATTATCATCATTGAAATGAAATAGTTTCCTTTGAGTTTGTTTGTTTTATTTTGGCCACTTGTCTTTCTATAACTGTTTCAAAGTTATTTAAGTTATATTTAGCACGCTATTTCTTAGCCATTGATAGTTATGTACTCATTTAAGTTAGCGAGGTTCCTTTGGTTTTAAGGGTAGCCCTTATTGCTAAGGGGCCAGTGACTCTTAGGAGAGTGAATCGCCTCTATGGTGTTTTGGACCAACTTGCGATGGGGCATCGTTGCTTGTTTGCTAAATCATTTTTGTACCAACAAATGGCAATCACTACCTTTTGCGAGAAGTAGATAAGAAGCAAGAAAATTTAAGGGAATTTAATTGGGTAACAAGTTGATCTATAAGATGAATCAAAATTCAGAATAAACTAAACAATGCAGAAATAATTTTAGAGGAAATCAGGAGATATTTGTGAACGGGTTGTTGGCAGATCGATGTAATGTGTGATGATTTTTGGTGGTACTTTGATCAATTGGTGGATTTGATAATAATAAGGTGGCTGGTACTTTGATCACCCATATGTCCGAATTAATATCGAGAGATATTTTAGTCTTAAAATAAACTTACAAAATAATTTAAAATGACACAATATAGTGTTAACGGCTACTTTTATTAAATATTACTCCCTCCGTCCTTAAAAGATTCAATTAGTAGATTATACACCAAGGAGGACAATGAGTATGGTGCTCCTTGTCTAAAACGCAGCAAAAGTAGAACAAAACTCGTCCTTTTATGTTGGGCGCGCTGCTCAGTGTACATTGAGTGTCCGCCAGTGTACACGCAAAATTTAAAAAAAAATTGATGTGATAAGTTACTGTTGAACATTAAATGCAAAGTGGACAGCCATTTCTCTCCCCACTTTCCCATACTCCATCATTTCTCTTTCTCTCTCCAAAAACTCCAAACCTCCATTACCAAAACTCCAAAAACTCAAAACCCCAATTCTGGTTACTTCCCTTCACGAAAATTTTGCCAAATTTTTGGAAATTGCTCATTGAACATCATATATTCAAATTATAGCATCATTTTTTTTCAATTATGGACGTTAGGGATGAATTAAAGTCGCAAGAAAAGAAGAAACCAAGGCAACCAAAGAAGCTACTTTGCCCAAAGCCTCACAAAATGCTTCACCTAGATCCACTTCTAACACCCATAGAGTAAGTCTTCTCCTCATTTTCATGTTCAAAAAATCATTTCATTTTACATATGTTTAGTAAATTGTTGTCTCTTTTTCATTCCAAGATCTGAAGAAGAAATCCCGATGGGCGTCCTTTTCAAATAAAAAAATGCAAGAACTCCAAAAATGCTCTTCATCCCCACAAAGGTATTTTAATAAAATAATTGTTCATTATTAGACGAATGATGTACTTTGAAGACTCGTTGTTGTACAATAACTGGTATTTAGAATTGTTATTATGTACTTTTATGAACATGCAAACAACTAGATTTGATTGTTATTGTTTAATATGTTGTACATTAATAGAATTAGAATGTATATTAGTGGTTGTTGGCTTTTATTGTATAATAACTGAATATGGTTATACACATGGTTGGATGTTGTTGGAACAACTAAATCCATATATTAGATGGATATGCTTTAGGAAGTTGTACATTAATAGAATTAGAATGTACACTATGGTTGTTGGGTGTTATGGATATGCTTGAGGAAGTTGCATATTAATAGAATTAGAGTACATTTGATGGTTGTTAGTTGTTTCTATGGATTCGTACATTATTTATTTGTACACTGCTATTAGCATGGTTGTTCATGAACGGAATAAGAATGTACATTAGATGGTTGTTGGTTGTTTCTATGAATTCATACATTGGATAGATGTGCTTGAGAAATTTGTACATTGTTGATTACCTGGTTGTTCATTGATAAATTCAATATGTACACACAACTAAGAATGAAGCAATTCCTAACACTGAGGCCAAGTAAGTACTTTTACCTTGATTTGTTTATTTGTACGTTGTTGATTTCATGGTTGTTCATTAATAAAAATAATATGTACAATGACAGTCTCACAGCTCATAGCGTATATTCTTGTTGTACAATACATATGCTTATATGTTCATCATCTATATCACCATATGTGTTGTTTATTTGTACGATGTCTATGTTATTGATTATGTATGCTACAAATCCTTACAAGATCATTATATCTAATAATATATACATACTCTCATAAAGAATTTCAGAGCTTGTGTCCAGGCTCAAGCGTGGGAAAAAGAAAGCCCCAGCCTCTGAAGAGTAAGTAATATGTACACTGGATACTTGTTCTATGTACAACACAAATGTATATATGTTCATTATGCCTAAAAAAATGAAGAACAACCCTATCTTTACTTGTATGTTCACTTTCTTTAAGCATATGTACACTGTATGTTTCCCAAATGTTCACTCTTTTAGTCTAAAAGTACAATGTCCTTACCTACGTGTCCCATTAAATATTTTGCGTTCAGTTTGATAGGATCAAACAGAGTAGGATACAATACTGCATTGACATTCTCATGAGCAAAATCAACAAGCGTAGAAGATGGGTTGCGGAAAATGCCAAAAAAGCGGGGAAGGAAAAATGCCAAGAATCATAGATGAAATGAAGTTCCTTTTTAACAACATTTAATAATGTTCCTTTTTGTAATTAACATTGATACTATGTATCCAATAATTCCTATAAATTTAGAGTACTTTTGTATATCTACTGACTAATTAGAATTATAGTTCCTTTTGGGTTAATAAAAATATATGCTTGCATTCTCTATCTTTCAATTACTTTACATATATGTTCTAGAAATTTAGAATATTTTGTTATAGTTACCGACTAATTAATCAATGTTCCTTTTGGGTTAACAATATCCTTGTATTCTCTATCTTGCAAATATCCATTATATATATCAAAGTCTCAATTATTTGACATATGTACACTCATATATGATCTTTTGTACACTTATATATAAGCTATTGTACAATTACCAATGTTCACTCGCTTTACACATGTGTACAATACCATAATTCATATGTTCACTAATTGTATCCACATGTATATTGTCTAAACATATATGTTTACCTATTAAGTTTTTGGGCACACTAAATTTTGCAAATAAATGAAGAAGAGGAAAAAATGGGAGAGATAGAAAATGGTTATTTAAATGAGGAATGATGTAAAATGAACAATAAGCAATGATATAAGCAAATGATGAAAGAGAAATGATGAGAAAAGCAAAAAGTAATCAGCTGGCCCACTTTTTAAAATAAGCCCAAAATTTTATCTCCCCTTAATTTATTTGTTCACTAATTGTATACACATGTACATTGTGTAAACCTATATGTCCACCCATTAATATTTTGCACACACTAAGTTTATCAAATGTCCTTGTATTTCCTATCTTGCAAATTTCCATTATATATCCACTAAGTTTTCTAAAAAATGTTCATTTCTTAATATCCGAAAAAGTAAAAAAAAAACAACCACTTTTTACTAATTTATTAGAAATATTAAGAAATAAAAAGATGATGATAATTAAATGAGGATGAGAAATAAATGAGCATGAGAAATAAATGAGAAGGAGAAATAAATGAGAAAGACAGATGAAACAAATGAGAGAGAAAAATGAGGAGAGAGAAATAAATATGATGGTGAATAAAGAGCTACACAGCTGGCCCACAACAAAAAAATTTGGCAGCCTTCTTTCCCTTAAAACGGTGTCGTTTTGTGCAGGGAGCACCATGAGCATCATGCTCCTCCCTGCACAGTCTAATTTGCGCAAAAGATTTCCCATTTCTATTGGGCAAAAAGTTTAAAGAATGAGGTTGGTGTGGGGTCTAAAGTTTATTTTATAACTAAAAAGTAAGGTAGTGGATATCTTTTATAATTGTTTATTAAAAGAGAGAGTGTGGGTCAAATGCTTTTTGTAAGGAAAATGATATTATAATAGATGGGTTATATCCAAATAAGAAAATGGAAAATGTAATTGGGGCAAACAAAAATGGAAAAATGGGAAATTCTTTGGGGGACGGAGGGAGTAGCTTCTAACCCGGGCAATGCTCCGACGATGTCTAATTATTTTTATACAATATTTTAACTAACCCAAATTACTTAAAAGGGATCAAAATCAATCGAAATTAATGTATATCGTAATTTAAACTCGAGCATGCTAGTACATTTATTTTACCTAAACTTGATTGACTTTATATTAGTTTGGATGATTTTTGATATTTTATTAATTCGATTCGGCTTCAATATTTTTTGGGAAATTCTCATTGCTAATAACCCCTTATTTTCCATTTTCTCATTGGTAATCCCCTTTGTTTTTTTAATTCAAACGGTGATCCCTAGTTAAGCACATTTATAAGCTATAATTCTATTAGTTATATTAGTGTTATTTATAAAATTAAGATGCTTAACCATGGTTTATGCATACAAAATTACTGATATATCCTTCCCTTTATTACACCTAACCTACTCTCATTTCTTCTTCACACGACACTTCATCTTCCCACTAATGAACCAACTCCATTTTTACTCTCACCAAAACCTCACATCAGACATTACTAATCAACCCCAAAACCACAAAATCACTTGAGTAAGGAAGAGTTTTAATTGAATTGTCCGTTTTCTTGACCGAATTTTCTAGGGGCCAACTTCGTACGCGTGGACTTACGGAATGATTTAAAGATTTTTTGAGCGTCAAAGTAGCAGATTCGAGGAGTAGATCTTTGATTTTTAGTGCTTTTCTCTTTAATCATTTGGAAACGGTATGATATTTACACGTTTTTAATTGAATTTCATTAGTAAATTTTCATGTTTGGCATTTTTTTACATATATTTTCAGATGCTCTGTGAAATTGCATTGGTTGTTGTAGGCTGTTGTAATGTTTGTTTTCTTGTCAATTAAGTTTTAATTTTTTTTATGTTGAATAAGGTTGTAATGTTTTATTTGTTGTATGTTGTTGCTTGCTTTTTTCCCAGAATGACTATTGATGATATAGTGCTTAAGTTTCAATTTTTGGGTCAAGATGTTGATATTGTTGTGCATATGTTGATAAAGTCAATTTGCTTGACCTTGTTGTGGAGTATATGGATATTGTTGAATCCAAAAACCTTGAGAAAGCTAGGATTCCTAATTTTGCTTATTTGCACAAGAAGAGATATTGGGACTTGTACACAGATGGGGACTTGATGAAAATGTTTAGCGACCTGTCTGATAAGAAGTTGATCTACATTTGGGTTGGGTGTGCAGCAAAACCTTACAAATTGTATGAGTCTGCTGTGTCACTGAGGGCAAATCAAAAAGCAGAACAAACACTCAATGGGGAGGGTAATGTGTATAAAACTGAGAAAGGAAAAGATATTAGTGAACCTCTGAATGAACAATCTAATAGTCCACCACTTATTAATGCTTGTGAATTTAGATGGGCTGATCTTGAGATTTCACCTATTAAACCTAATTTAGGTAGAGGGAGAGGTGAAAGGCTTGGAGGTAAGGGAAGGTGTAGAGGTAGGGGCAGGGGTAAGTTTGATGGGGATGATTTCACTCATGACGGCTTGCCGATTCTTATACCTATCCACTCTTCACCACTCAAGTCTACAGAACCAACACCCAACACCAACCTGCCGTTAAGGAGGAGTCCAAGGCATTTGTTAGAAGCTCCTAATCTACCCCAACCAACTCTAACCCTATCAACACCAACCACAACAACCCCAAATGCACCTACACCCATAATAGGTTTACCGGAACCTACCCAACTATCAGAAAGAGATGTAGGTGACAATACATGGAATAGTGAAAATGTTCCTTGTTCTTCTAAGCTAATGAGAGTTGCGGTTGGGAAAAGGGTACCTAGAACCACTGCTAAGAAGAGAGCTTTACTGCAAGGTGGGAAAGAATATATGCCTATGAATGAAATAACTTCATTTCCAATATTTGATGTCTGTGAGGCTAGTGTAGATTTGAATTTGCACTATGAAGATGATTTGAAAGATGGGAGTTGCAATAGTGATACTAATGGGGGTGAGCAAGACTCTTATGAGAAGAAAAATGAGGATAGGTAGGATGATGATGATGATGATGATGATGAGTTTGAAAAGTAAACTAATGAGATGATAATCCATGATGATTGGGATCCATATGTAGAAGAGAAGTGGGAGGATGAAGACGACATTCTGCAAAAAAGAATATATAAAAGAGGAGAGATGTACAATGATGAGGAGTTTGGTAAAATAATGATCACACCATGGCAGCTCTTCACAGATAAGCAACATCTGAGGGATGTTGTGAGAGACTACTGCATACAAAGTGGTTTCTCAATTGTAGTGATGAAGGAAAACAACAAAAAATGGATTGTCATATGTAATGATGAAAGGTGTGAGTGGAGATTACATGCTGGCAGATTAGCTGATGGAATGATATGGACCATAAAGTCTATTAAAAGCGCTGAACATAGTTGCATGGGACTTGAGATAAGAAATCTAATGGTTAACTCAAAATGGGCAGCAAGGGTTTTGATTGAAGACATCATGGCAAATAATGATATACCAGCTAAGTCTCTAAACAATTTACTTTGGACTAGGTTTGGTGTATAGATGGCTACTAGTACACTTTACAGAGTTAGATCAATTGCTTTGGTTGAAATCAATGGAGGATTTGATGAGTCATACAGCCACTTGCCTAAGTACTGTGAAGTTATCAAGATCACAAACCCTGGTTCACATGCTTATTGTACTTGGAATTCCCCACAACACCCCTAGAAGCCTCCTCTTGCATTCACTTCCATTTTCATCTCCTTCAAAGCTTGTGTGGATGGGTTGTTCAGTGGTAGTAGAAGTCTGATAGGAGTTGATGGCTGCCATCTCAAGGGTAATTATGGAGGAGTTCTGCTTTCAGCAATTGCTTTTGGATGGGAATGATGAGAATTTCCCTATTGCTTGGGCTATTGTGTCTACAGAAGATGAGGAAAGCTGGATGATCTTTGTGAATCACTTGAAAAAGCTATTACAACCAGCAGGACAGGGTGACCAGTGGTGTATCATATCAGATAGGCAAAAGGTGAGTTTGCTTATTTGCTTTATTAATACAATATTGCATTTATTAATGATTGTTTAACACAATGGTATTGATTTTGTTTGATAATTTGCTTTAATTGCAGGGAATTGACAATGCTCTATCTAGGTTGTGGCCTGCGGCAGGAAGGAGGTACTGCTGCAAATACCTATCTCAGAACTTCAAAAGCGAATTCACTGGCCCAAAGATGTGGAACCTCTTCTGGTTAGCATGTGGAGCATATTCTGATTTCACCTCTAAAAAAGCCATGACTGTCATGAACAAAGCAAATCCAGCTGCAAGAGTTTGGTTGGCTGATTTAGGTGAAAAATGTAGGTGGACTAAACATAAGTTTGACCCCACAATCAAGTCATATGTCAACAAAACCAACTTTTTTGAGAGTTTCAATGCCACACTAGGCATAGATAGATGCAGACCTGTTTTAATTCTGTTAGAGGGTGAGTTTTGACGAAAAACAAAACCAATATTAGTGATTGAACATGTTCTAATTCATGTATTGTCATAGCAGGGATAAGGAGAGTATCCATGGTGAGGTTAGCAACAAGAAGAGAAGCATATGAGAAATGGACAAGAAGCGATGTATGCCCCAACATTGTGAGAAGAGTTCAAGTTCTATGCCAAGACTCAAGGACATGTATAGACATGCCTTCATCTCAAGGTTAATATGAAATCCAAGATGGAAAATCAAGACTACGGGTTAGCTTGCATAGACAGACATGCATATGTGGGCAGTAGCAGCTTTTAGGAATACCATGCAGGCATGGTATAAGAGCTATTCTTCATGTTGGTCTTGAACCACTACAATTTGTTAACAAGTGGTACTCAGTGAGCTTGTATAAAGAAGAATACAATGAAGGGATTAAACCAATCACCGACATGGAGCAATGGCCAGAAGTTCAGATGCCCTTTATTCAACCACCCAAAATGAAGAGAAGTGTTGGTAGACCTTGTAGAAGCAGGAAAAAGGGTGAGGAAGAGGAAAGAAAAGGTAGGAGAAGTAGAGGGTGTGCTCTATGTGTAAACAACCAGGTCACAACAAGCACACATGTAAGGGAGGGTTAACCGCAAAACAAAAGAAGGCCAAAGGAAATGGTAAGGCAAAGGAAACATCTAAAGGAAAGGGTAAGGTAACAGAAGCAGAAAAACAAAACACCACCAAGGAGCTCAAAATCAAGAAAATTGCTTCAAGTCAACCCTCGACATCAAAAACAACAAAGAAGGTAAATAACAAGAGGGGTGCATCATCTCAACCTTCCTCTACAAGGTCAAACAAGAAGCAGAAGAATTGATGTTGTTAATTAGAAGTAAATTAGTGTTTTTGGTACTTAGTATAAGGAAGTAATATTAGAACTAATGCACACTGTTGTTTTTGACTATTATTGGAAAGTGGCACATGTGCTACTACATTTTGGGATCCTTGGATTAGTATATTATGGCAGGATGTGAACTTTGTCAATTTGATTAATCTGCCAATATGTGATACATGTTGGTTAATCTGTTAGTAGTTTTGGTTATGTTATATGAGCTTCATTTTGGCTAAAATTTGCACTTTGATTTCATTAAACTTAGTGTTATGCGTTTTGGAGAAGTGTAATCTGACAAACAAAGGCAACATATATAAGGGGGATAGGGTTATGCATTTTGGAAGAAAAATAAGTGAGGTTTTAGAGGGAAATAAAAAAAGAGATAAGTCTAACCCATGGTTAATCTAAACTAACAAAATTTAACTAAAAATAACACTAGTATAACTAATAGGCTTATATCTTATAAATGTGCTTAACTAGGGATTACCGTTTGAATTAAAAAAAAACAAAAGGGATTACCAATGAGAAAATGGAAAACAAGGGGGTTATCAGTAAGAATTTCCCATATTTTTTTATCTAATAATTTTTCATTGTATCTAAATTGAATTAGATGGGTTTTTTTACACATCCAACTCCAGTGGGACTTTAGTGTTAAATAATTTATTCTCTTAGTTAACTCTATTAGTTTAAATGTGATAAAACTTAATTGACCTCGCTTGTTACTTATTATAAGATTTACTTAAGCTTCAATGGATCGGAATTGAATTAGTCCGTTCAATTCAAATCACTTAGGTTCCATTCAATTTAGTTTAGTTCAGCTCATTTATGCCAAATAAAATGTACCCTTATTAGGAAAAACATATCATAAATGGACCTTGATTCAAAGTATTTTTCGAGATGAATCTAACGGTGCAAAAATTGTAATTTTAAGAGATTTGAAATGATAGGTGTGATTAATTTTATAATTTCATATTGATAGTATTTTTAGAAAATAATGTATTATTTTATTTAGGATATATATAGTTATTCTTTTTAGTTATTGTTGATTAAAAATTAAATTAATAATTATATATATAATAATGTGGAGCGATGTGGTGTTCCTTTCGGTACAAATTTATTATCTAATAGCTTCTAACCCGAGCAATGTTCGAGAGATGTCTTATTATTTTTATACAATATTTTCAACTAACTCGAATTACTTAAAAGAGATCAAACTCAATCGAACTTAATGTGTATCGTAATTTAAACTCCAACATGCTAGTACATTTATTTTACCTAAACTTGATTGAATTTTAATTAGTTTGGATGATTTTTGGTATTTTATTAATTCGAGCCAACTTCAATATATTTCTATGTTATAATCCATCATTGTATCTAAATTGAATTAGATGGTTTTTTACATGTCCAACTCGAGTGGGACTTTAGTGTTAAATAACATTGTTTTCTTAGTTAAATCTATTAGTTTAAAATTCATAAACTCAATTTGTCTGTTCTCTTCGACATAAAATAGTTGAACTGAACTGAATTAAACTGAATTGAACTGAACTGAATTGAATTGAATTGAATTGAACTGAACTAATTGAATTGAACTAAACTAAACAGAAATGAATAGTGATATGTGAGAGTAAAAGTATTGTCCAGAGCTGAATTGAACTAAACTGAATTTAACTGAACTGAACTCAATTGAACTGAACTGAACTGAGCTGAACTAAACTGAACTGAAAATAAGCTGGGGAGAACAGTCTCTTAAGTCTCATTGGATCTCAATTAAATTAGTCAGTTCAATTCAAAACACTTCAGTTCATTCAAATTCCTTCTGTTCAACTCATTTAAGCCAAATAAAACTTGCCTTGAATAGGTAAAATATAAGATTTTTTACAATTTAAGAAAAACATTCATAAGTGGATCTTGATTGGAAGTATTTTTTGAGATGAAACTAACAGTGCAAAAATTCTAATTTTATGAGATTTGAAATGAAAGTTTTGATTATTTTTATAATTTCATGTTGATAGTATTATATAAGGAATGTAATCTTTTATATAAAATATAATTATTCTATTTAATTATATTTACGAAAAATTATACTATTAATTTTAATACATAATAATAATGTGGAGCTATGTGGTGGCCCTTTTCGGTACGGCTTTGTTATCTTGTATAAGTTAGAACTTTAAATAACTATTTTCATGGCAAAAATAGCAACTATTAGCACACATGGGACAACTACTTAGGGTTACCTCGACATCTATTGTTGCCAAACAAGCCCTATAAGTAAAAAAGTTTATGAACTCACATGATGCCCCCAAATGGTTGTGTGTCCTATATTTATCGAGTAATGAGCAATTATTGTCATATGTCACCTCCGTTTCTAAAGGATTTTCCCATTTTTTCTGGGCACGAAGTGTAAGGAGGGAGGTTAGTGTGGGGTCTAAATTTTACTTTTAATAAGCTCGGTGTGTGCCTAAACTGTGTTTCTTAGACTAAGTGCCAAAAGCATTTCCCAACTTGGGATCAAAACTCAATTTCCTTAAGAATTATTCATAACATTTTGCCTTTACCTCTCATTTAACCGCTACATAAAGATTTATCATACATCCTAAGACAAACTCAGGCCCGGCTAAGGCCCCATATAACGTGAGCGTCTGCATAGGGCTCCACGGGTTAATAGGGGCCTAGTTTCCATTTAAAAATCTCCCTACATCCCAAAATATAAGATCTGGTTTTGTTTTTACGCGGGAATTATGGTAAATGGAATCTTATTGTAGTTGATTAAGTAGATTATTCGACCTTTTTTATATATTGTTGTATCCAATGAATTAATGGAATCTTGTAATTGCTGAATCCAAAAACTGGTTGACATTTCTACTATAAAGTGGCGTGAATATATGAAGAGTTTCAAAGGCATAAGCAAGGGTTGCAGGCCGCCACATGGCACTCCCCCTTCTCCAGTTGCGTTTTATCCATGTTATTGTCATAAAGAAAAATTATAAATGTTGTCAATATGGAGTTTCGAATCCATGACCTATGTACATGAAACATAGAGTTGTAACCACTATGCTACCACACTCTTAATGCTTCTCTTATCACAAATAAAAACATTGTTATGGGGGTTCAATAACAATCAAGAAAGATAAATTTATACAAAAGTTGTCAAATAGGAGTTTCGAACCCATGACCTCTGCATGTGAATTAAAGGGTTTCAACCACTACTCTACCCCACTTTTATCTTAATGCTTTTATTTATCAACGCTAAAAATATTATCATAGGGTTTAAATAACAATCAATAATTAAACTACAATCAAATGTATGATATAGAAAAGACAAGTAATTTCATTTTCTTAGTCTTTCTTTCTTAACCCACAAGTTAGGGTCTATTCTCTACAACTTATTTTTAGTTCAATTTAGCTCTATTTAGTTCAGTTTAGTTCTATTCAACATTATTCACCTCAGTCCAATTCAGCTATTTGGATTATTATTGTTAGTTATTATTATTTGATTATCTTCGTCGATATTATTATTGTTGTTGCTGATCTAATTCATTTTTCTAAGCATTATATCATTATTATAATTATCATCTCTCATTATTATAACTATTATAATTATTATTTCTTCTTCTTATTAATATTATTGATATTATGATTATTTCTTCTTACTATCATTCTAATTTTATTTTTTATTATGTTATCCAATAATATCAAAAATAAAAACATAGTCGAACATTAACTACCATCACCAATTTCATAAGCGGTTATTATTGTTGCTAATTATCGTTGTCTTTTTTTATTAATATTAACAAATTTTTTAACTTATTATTTATTAATTTTTATTAACAAAATGGACCTGAGACAACGTTGGTGCCACAAACTAGTTGAACCTAAAAACTCAGGCAACAACTATGAATCCACTAAAGCTGAAATTGACTAATGAAATAACTTCATTAAAACTGATTACCCAATAGAAATCCTTTATTACATGGCACACAAATTAAACTGATGTTCATAACAATCAAGGGGAAAATTTTTAAATGGCAAGAAAAATTTTCCGTCCAAAATTTTCAATATTCAAATGCAGCCATGTTCAACAGTATAAATAGAAGAACAAAATCTGTCACTTTCTCATCCCAAAAAATAAATTACTTCAAAAAAAACAGAGCATACATTTACAGTTGCATCATTGCTTGTTTCTTGATGGCTTCAGAATTCGAATTCGATTTAAATGAAGCTTGGTCTCCAAGTTATACAGAGAATAATGAAGTTTTTTTTTCTTTGCCAATTCAAAGTTGTTATTGAAAATTAAAAAAAACAGAGTTACAGAACATCATCCATTATCAACCAGGCTAGAGGGCAAGGAACCTCCCTTTTCCAACATGGAAAGGGGGCATACCAAACCAACCTTCCTGAACATGCTCAGACTACACATACTCAAATAACAAGCAAAAGCTTCAAGGACTCTAAGCTTCTACTAGCAATTCTGAATAATATAATTTGCTTACAACTAGCCAACACATCTAGCACGGGCCTACTAAACACTAAAGCATTCCTATTAACTCAAATTTGATATACAGTTTCAACAAAGAATAGGCAATACAATTGTGATTGTGGAGATTTGCTTCTGCTTCTATGAATGACATACATGACTTCATCTTAGAAACTCCTTGGCACAACATGAATACCAAGCTATTGCTTACATATAGTCCACGCTCTCATAGTAATGCTGCAATAAAAAAATAGATGATTTACAGTTTTTCAATCAGCATGACAAAAGAGGCAAGAAGTGTCAGTAAGCAACCCCCAAGTATACAATCTATCCTTAGTAGCTAGTCTTTCATGTAGAGCAAGCCAAGTAATGAATATTGCCTTGGGACTAGCTGGAATGTTGCAAATAATTAATCCTCTTCCAACCCACCTTAGGATGATCTTCTTGAATAGACTTGTACAATCTTTTAATTGAAAATGAGGAGCCAACAAGCAAATTGGCATAAGCTTGATTTTCACCAAAAAAAAGTGCCTACTTTTAAGAATTATCTTCATAGACCAAGAAAGCCTATTAGGAATAGGCATAGAAAGGACACCTTGAAGTTTCATGTAGTATACATGCAGACACTTAATCCAAAGCTTATCTTGCTTCATGGAAATAGCCCAAAGATGCTTAGCAATAGTAGCTTTGTTCCAAGAAGCAAGATCTTTAATATTCCAACCACCACAAACCTTGGAAAGACAAACAGTATCCCAGGCTACAGGAGCTTTCTTGGACCTCTCACCTTGACCAGTCCATAAGTAAATCCTACAAATGCTTTGGATCTCCTTAAAGACTTTTTTAGGCAAAATAAGATCTGACGCCAATAAAGCTGAAATCCATGAAGGATAGAAATATAACCAACTGAAGTCTAGCAGCATCAGAAAGATTTTTCACATACCAAAGACTCACTCTAGCCACAATTTTATCAATCAAAGGCTTGCATTCATGATATTTTAACTTCCTTGTACTAAGACGAACACCTAAGTATCTGAAGGGAAATGACCCCAAGGGAATGCTCACAATTTCTTGTAGAACAACTCTTTAATCCCCATAAACATCAGCAATGTGAAGATTACTCTTATCCCAGTTAGCTTCTAGCACAGAAGCATGAGAAAACTTAGTAAAAGCATCAAACATTAACAGATCATCTAAAGATCTTTGATCAGCCCTAGCAAACATTAACAGATCATCTACAAACATAAGATGAGTGATACTAAGCTTGGCACACCTTGGGTGAAAGTGGAAATTAGAATTTGCCTTAAGCTGTAGATGACATCTGGATAAATACTCCATACCCAAAGCAAACAAAATGGAGACATTGGATCACCTTGCATCAAACCCTTTTTAGCAGGTAAAGGCTTACAAGGAACACCATTAATAGAGATGGAGAAAGAAACAAAAGTAACATTAGCCATCACCCATTTCACAAACTTGGTAGGAAAGCCAAGCTCACACATCACAGTTTCAAGAAAGGACCACTCAAGAGAATCATAGGCCTTCTTGAGATCAACTTTAAGCATACACCTGGGGGAGATATTTTTGGCAGTGTATCCTTTAATAAGCTTAGTAGCTAACATGATTTTATTATAAATGTTTCTACTAGGCATAAAATCAGAATGAGCCAGATCAACCACACTACTAATCATACTTTGCATCCTACTAGTCAAAATCTTAGCAATGATTTTGTTCAAGACAGAACAACAAGCAATAGGTCGATAATCCTTCACTTAAACAAAGTAGGATTGTCAATTTTAGGAACCAATGTGATCAAAGTGCAATTAACAACAGGCAACATCACACCAGTCTCAAAGAAATGGCTATACAGACATCAGTTTTAATAATAGGCCAAGCTTTTTGAAAAAGAGACTATTAAACCCATCAATACCTGGAGCCTTAGCTTCATCAATAGACCAAAGAGCAGCATTAATCTCTTGATGAGAAACAGACTGAATTAAAGCCATAGCATCAGTTGAGTTTACTTGAGCACCCGCTCTAAGCATAGCAATATCAATAGAGGGAAGATGGGTAGCAAGCCTGTATAAAAAACCTCAAAACTTCCTGCTGTATATCAGCATCAGAAATGAGTTTACATCCAGCCTCAGTCTACAAAATATCAATATTATTATGTAAGTATCTTTATTTCATAACATGAAAGAAGAAATGATAATTAGAATCCCCTAGTTGTAGCCACTGAACCTTAGATTTCTGCTTCATTATAGATTCCTCAACCTGCATCAGTTTTTGCTGAACAAGACGGGCTTTTTCAGCATGATGTAAATCAGGACAGTTCTGATTAGTTGCAAGTTGAGTCTGCACTTTCTGTAACTCCTCTCTGGCACTATCAATCCTCACACTCAGATTCCCAAAATCTCTCTTATTCAGATGCTTAAGGTCTCTTTTCACTCTTTTAAGACAATGCCAAATATCATACATTTTATACTCACCATTCCCAATACCATCCCACTAAGCTATCACAACAACCAGGAACTGCTCATGGTCAGCCATGTAGCTAATAAACTTGAAGGGCCTACCTCTACTCAGATTATTACTAGACCACTTGAGCATAAGAGGAGAATGATCGGACACTTCTGGATTCAAGTACTCCACCACCAAGTTAGGATACTTAGTAATCCAATAAGAATTCACTAAGAACCTATCAATTCTACTACGAATTCTAGCATCCCCTAACCCTTTATTAGACCAAGAAAAGAAATGGCCACATGTTTTATACTCACGCAAGTCAGCATCTCTTAAAAGATCAAAGAAATCTTGAGTTTCATACTGAGAAACAGGAGCACCATTCACCCTATCACCATAAGATAACACAACATTAAAATCACCCATAATACACCTAGGTTTAGAATTATCCCGAGTTCTGAGATCCAACAAAGACTTTTGCTGTCTTCAACAGAATGCAGCCATAAATCACATAAAACCACCTAAAATTCCAGTTAACTTGTCACTCACCAAGCAGTGCACCATTTGAGAGGACATACACTATATATGAACAAAAACCAGAGATGAGTTCCATGCTAGCCAAATTCTCCCTCTATTTGAATGCTAATAATTGTGAGACCATTTCCATTGCCTGCCAAACTTAGTCATGATTCTATCTTTATTATGCTCTTTGACCTTAGTCTCAAGCAAAGCAAAAAGAGAGAGCTTATGTTTATGCACAAACTGCTTTATTTCACCTACTTTAGAACGGTTATTCAACCCTCTCACATTCCAAGTACACACTATCATCAACATGGTGATATTGTGAATGAGCTAGACACAGCCTCATCCACTATATGAGTCACCACCCCAGGCCCTCCAATTTCAACCACTTATTTTCCTTTCTGTCCCCTAGTAACAATATTCCAAACAGGCTCAGTTATACGTTTAACAGAAACAGCACCAGAAGATTTACCACTCACAACAGTAGGCACAACAACAACAGTTGTAGGTACACTAACAACACCTATAGCAACATCAACATTTGTAGTAATAATTGTAGAACCAGCTGTATTTGTATAAGCACCAGCAGCCTGTGGCAAGACAGTTTGCATATCTAACTCCTCACTAACTCCCTGTTGTACACTATGCTCAGCCACCACAATCTCATCAGCATTACTACACACAAGAGCCTCTTGAACAACAGTTAGGCATCCATTGCTGAACAGGCTTACCTTGCCCTTTACTAGGCTTTTTCCTAGAACAATCATGTCCTATAATAGAGCATTTATCACAATAAGATGATGCCCATTCAAAGTGAACTCTTTGCACAATAATCCTACCATTACTATCCTCAATAGTAATAGACTGAGGTAGGGGTTTAGTTACATCAACTTCAACCAACAACCTAGCAAAATTAATCCTCTGTTGTTGTGTAGTACACTCATATGCAAAAAGAGGTGTACCAATTATACTACCAATCCTTCTCAAAGACTCAGTACCCCAATAGTTCAGAGGCAGATTATACAATCTCCCCCACAGTGGAATCATCCCAAGAATCTTAGCTTCAAAGTCAAAGTCTAAAGTCCAAGCTTTTAGAATAATAGGTCTACTGTTGAACATATGTGGTCCAGCATAAATCACTTTGTTTCTATCTTCAACGGAAGCAAATTTAACAACGAAATATCCTTTATCATGTAGAAAAATTTAGGTTTAGCAACATGATTCCACATTTGCTCAATATATCTAGTAATAGCTCCTATAAATGGTGTTTGTCCCACAACCTATAAAATAGTAGTTGTAGACCAAATCTCTGTTAAAGCATCTACCTCAGATTGAGAGAGTTGGGCTATTTGCTTAACTTCCTTCACTAATGGAGGAATATATGTAAGAGCAGCTCCTTTTGATGTTGGAGACGTTCCCGCAACAACATACGCCCATTTAGCTCTAGTAGAGAGGTTCAATTGCCTAGCAGCTCCTCCTCCTCCTCCTTGATTTTGCTCTAAACCATCACTCTGTGCAATCACAGGAGTTGAGGGTGTTTGACTCACCCCATTCTAAGCCACCTGAGTACCTGAACTCAGATGAGCAGAACGTTGCGCTTGAAAAATCTTATTCATCTCTTTAATCGCATTCTTAGGTGTTTCCTTCGCTCGATTTACTATTCCATTGGATGGGGTTCTTTGCGTAACCTGAGAAACAATCTTCACTCCTCTTTGGCTTGTATTGACTGAGGTGATACTTGTGCTTTTTTTCGGTGCCCTATGGTGGTTTACAACGGCTAGAAATCACCTCAGCTGTCGCTTGGCACCTTGGAGAGAAAACCTTTTTTGATTTTAGGGGCTAACTTTCTTTCATGTTTCGAGGATAATGAAGTTGTAGAGCCTATTGTCGATGTTGGGAACATAATACCTCATGGTTACTACATCGATATAAATGAGGTTCCACCACTTTTATCAGACCAACAACAAGAAGAACAGCAAGCAGAAAGTCATGAAGACAACACTCATCATAAGCTATAGAACAGGCTCAGCAGTGACTCGAAGCTCCATGTTATGTTATTCCTTCTCATCAATAGAGTAAAAGAGGGAAAATTGCAATACAGATCCATTACTTTGGCATCCAATGAATTCTACTTGTCAATAAAAAACTAGTAGAATCTGGAACAAGGAAAAAAGCTTCACATAAAAGATGCTACTAGCAAGTGTAGAGGGAAAGTTTCCACGTGCAGGTGAATGACATAACTAAACTAAGCATGGGACAGTGGTCTTGCATAAGAGACCTTGCAACTTTAATGGGGTATCAAAGAGTACAGTCCATAGGATGGTTTAAAGGGGACGAATTCGGCCTCATACAAATCCATTACACCCGCGCTTGAAAGAGGCCAACAAAAAGCCAAGTTAGAATGGATTTTAGTCTCTTAATGGGAGATAACCAACTAACAAAGTGAAATTATTATCCGATGTACGACTTTGTGCATTTGGATGAAAAGTGGTTTTACTTGAGAAACAAGTTATAAAGAGTTTAATTATTTAGCATCAAATGAAACGGGGCCGAATAACGCAGCAAGTTCATCAAAGTGCATACCAAAGTCATGTTCACAGCAGTGGTTGCTAAACCAAGATACAATAATGAGGAAGGTCAATGCCCTTTTGTAATGTTAATCCAAATGCTAACATTCATAAACAACAACTAAGGGGATTAGTAATGTACAACAGTAGCAAACAAAGCCAAACTAGAAGTTTTGTGTTAATCATTAGATCCACTACAACAGCAAACAAAGCCTTCCACTTAAAAAAAAAAAAGCAAACAAAGCCAACCAGTAGCAAACAAGGCCAAACAAAGCCAACTAGAGTATTGTACAACAGTACCAAACATATCAATATTGTTAATCCAAAGGCTAATCCAATCAAAGCCAATAAGCAAACAATGACCATAGATTAATGTTTTCATTCATAACCGTAGTCACTAACAAGATTCAATTACCAAATAACAGAGTATTCATCCAATAACAAATTCAACATGCTCTTCACCAACATATAAGGGGACTAGTAATTACTACAGGAATGAAAACCATAGTATTAGCATAATCAAATTAGATCAACAACAAGATTCTGAGTCACTAACATTATCATTATGCTATTTAACAACACGATCAACTAAACATAACATATAGAAGTACCTTTGCATTTTTCCCCCTCTATTTTCTCACCTTTACTTTTTTTTCTCCAACAAATTATCATCATCATCATATTCGCTGATATCAATGACTTTTTTATGAAGACTAGTAAGACGGCACGTGCATTGCACGTATTTTATCTACATATAGCTCGGTATCATAAAATAAGTTACACACTTATGTTTTTAAAAAATATTTTGACAACATAGCATAATAAATAAAAAAGGTATTATTGACATTCAATACAAGCAAATGCAGAAAGGACAATAACGTTATAACTTAAAACACCATCAATTATAAAATTCTCATGGAATTATACTAAATCTTAACATGAGAAAACGTCCGTAATATAAGTTATTAAAACAAAAATTCCTCTCTTAGATGACGTTAAGTCAGCAACACTACAAGAAAAGGCTTCATCTACGACGAGTATTCCGGTCGCAAAAGACCTTTTACGACGAGAAATGCGTACGGTCGTCAGTCGTCGCTATAGGCTTTGTCGCAAAAGGTCTGTTACTATTTTACGACCAGTTTATCTCACTCGTCGTAAAAACGTTTTTACGACGAGAATTAAAGCTCGTCGCAGATGTTGCATATCTACGACGAGATTTCCGGTCGTAATTCATATTTTGAAATTTTAGAAGCTTCTTTTTACGACCAGAATTACCGGTCGTTATTTATATTTGTCGTGAATGTTGTAGGCGTAACAGTGACTAACTTTCTCGTCGTAATTTCTTGTTGGAACTTTTTTAGTACACTTCTTACTTCCATATTTCTTGTTGCAATTCTTTTACTAAAATTACTATGTAACTCTATCTACGACCACATTTATTGTCGTAATTTATTCTCGAAAATTATGTTACATTCACAACCAATTTTCCAACTTGATATTATTCCTTGTAGTATATATGAATAACAATGCCTTTTGCACCATGTGTACACCATAAACTCACTTCAAACATCGTAATAACCACACTTAAAATTTTATATCCAAAATTTGAATATAATTCAAATCACAAGCAATAACATAAACACTTATATAATCTTAGTTAACCGTTCAAAATGGTTAAGAAAGTCAAAACAACTTGTCGAAAGTTTTTTCAAGCTAAAGAACATTATATACTAAAGTTGTTTTACTTTATCGATTCCAAGAAGTGTCTAACCCAAACTGTTAATGTATGTCTTACACCAACTCAAATATTTCGCATAAGGGTCTCCTCGGCATGGCCCTTGCTAACTACTAGTTTGGCCAAATGATCAGTTGCCCGCAAGTAGCTTGTACCTAGAAACACACAGAGCAATTAGAATACTCGCCTACTTGGGAAGATAAATTCAAGATGACATACCCAATTTAGTTCAAACAAAAGTTTTAAAAAATATAGTTTGTCTGCCTCAAATCTTTAAATCATGAACCTCTAATACACTTTCTAACATCTAACCATTGTGATGTGAATTCTACAGTCTTTTAGTAAAACTTTATGGACATCAGTTTGGAAGAATTTCAAAATGTTTTGAGTGTTTTCAAGTGCACCAACAGTTTTTCTCAAAAGAACAAGTAGCTAAGTTTCCATTTTTCTAAAGTAAGAAGATAACTAGCTAGAGATTTGCGACATTTAGTAACCTAAACAATTTCTGGAACATGGTGATTAGCAACAACTTCCTAAACCCCACCAATATACACTACCTGAACTTCCAAACTTGTGCTCCTAGAAAGAGCATAATAGAAGGCTATGAATCTATATAAAAATGTAACAATCATCGTACCTCTTTTACGAGTTTGACGGAAATCTTGTTGCGCATCATATTCACATAAGATCTCCTTGACATTCCTCTGCTACTATTAATTTGCCAAATCATCAATTATTCCGTTGTTAGCTTGTACCTAGAAACAAAAATCGCAATTTCAATGGGTAAATAAGCTTCCAATCTATATGATAACTTGATCCCTCTCACCACCCCAAATTAACAAGTCAGCTATTAACCTTCCAAGTTGGTCACATAACCTGAAAGGGTTTCCAGTTAAAAAATGTCCATCAGCACCAAAAGTACACTAATGTTGCAGGCAGGCAGGCTATGCAGCTAATATAGATATTTTTTCTCAATTAGTTTCAAAATACAAATATAAAATATAAAACAAGTTTCACAAAATAGTTGACATTTTAAGAAAGACCTTTCTCAAGTGACTTGTGTAGTCCGAATCAAAGTCATCTAATAAGTATAGAGCCTTTGAGTATCTGAGTGAAAAATCTAATTTCCTTGGGAATAAGCACTACACAAACATTGTTGAGCTCTTGTAGCTCTTTTTTAGACACGAAAATTGTTGTCTAAACCAAGTCAAACACAACAATATTCATTCACATACAGGGATATATGATGAAGATAGACTCGACATAATAAGGCAGCTTCTATTATATATAATCCCTCCATCACACACAGAGGTGCAATCTTATAATTCTTCCTATTTGACCTGAAACCGATTGATGAAGCCATGAGCAAGCTCAATACAGCTCTAATAAGCCTTGGAGGCTGAGCATATGTAAACACTATGGTTCCGCATAATACCATCAGGAAACTTCGAGGCTATTAACCTTATGATTCTCTTATTGTGAATTTGATTGAGGAAATACTAGTGACACTGTTATATTGAACAAAAATCAGGAAATCAATAATCAACATTTATTTACTGCCACGTATTTCTTATTGTGTTTAGACTTTCAAGCCTGTTTAAGTTCGGTGTTGCTTCTATCAAGATCTATTCAGTTTTTTCAACCAAAAATTTGTCCTCTCTACAACATGAATCATATACTTCCTCTATTTTTTAATGCTTGCACCATTAAGTTGATGCACAAAGTTTAAGGAGAGGAGAGAGATAAAAGAGAGAGAAAAAAGTGAACCCATGTGATAGGAGAGAGATAGAGAGAATTAGTTGCCAAAAAAGGAAATGGTGCAAGTATTTTATAACTTCTAAAACTGGGAAATGGTGCAAGTATTAAAAAACAGAGGAAGTATATAAGAGAAAAGGCAGCCATCTAAAGAGTACTAGGACAAAATCAAATATCAAGGAAGTTGTATAACTAGTCTGATAATTAGAAATGGACAGCACAAAGACAACGAAAAAAACAACCAGAATCGTAAAAAAAAAAACAATTTTATCACAATAAATTTATAGAGAAATACTAGATAACAAGGCAAGATTAGGAAGTGTAGAACGGACCTTGAAAAGGGGTGTTGCTGGCGCTTTCCAATCCTTTCTTCCATATCTGAAAAAAGAGATGTAGATATGCAAAAGACAGGAAATACAGATATAATTTGAAGCAACAAAAACAACAAACCTAATGGAATCCTCAAAGAATTGAATGAATTATCTTAACCCAATTCAAATCTGAATCGAAACACTAACATAAAAAGCCTCCAACATATCTGAAGGACAAGCTGGTAAGGTGGGAGCTTTCTTGCCTTTGTCTAATCGCCGATATTGGGAGGTCACCGATGACTTTTTGGCACTGTTTGATTAATCTTAAGACAAATTCAACCATTCTTAGATCGCTCATTTCATTACTACATTAACGTAAATTAACCAAGGAACTTAGCAGAAATCGACGAAAAATTGATACTTAAGAATATTAAACAAAGGAGAGGGAGGAAGGTTAACCTTCGGAAGAGAAACCATTTGGCATAAAGCTGAAATACCAACTCCAAATTGATAGTCCTGTTCTTGACAATCCACTTGAAAACAATTGCTGCTTTCCACTGAGTTTTCACCTCTACATCCCAAAAAAAAAAAGACAAAGTTCAAAAAAACCCCTAAAATTAAACAGAAAAGGAAATACCTGTGTGCTGCGTCAGATGAAGCAGTGATGGGAATTAATAGGTAATTGATTGGGCGGCGGAGGAGTGAAGGGAATGGGAGGGACAAGAGCTTTGTGGGAGTGAAAACATTCTAATATTTGGAAGAAAATAAAAGAAAGATAATGTTTGGCAACCCATTAGTAGCAGCAACAATAATAACAATATAACAACAAATATTCCTCTTGCAATTCCAATCAACATACCCACTAGCACCAGTATTGAAAATGGTGAAGCCAAAATTACCTATCAAACTCCGATCAATATTGTGATATGACACCGAATATATCACTAAACTAAGCAGGATACCCACCAAATGTGAGCTTACTAGTGACTGCACTTACTAGTTACTAAGAGCCAGAGTAAGAAATAATACAGTACTACTTATGTTTATCAAATCACACGTACCAATTGAAAGTAATTAAGAAAATGAGATGATGATTGTAGGAGACCTAACTTAATTACTTCTTGCAATTGCCAAACTATTGAAGGAGACTCTGAAGTTTTCCTGTAGGACTTCTCAAAAGGTTAAATGAGCTCCAAGACTAGCAAAACAACAAAAACACAAGCTTTATTTCACTTATGTATAACCCTAGCAATAACTAACAACGATTAGGGCACAATAGTCACTAATTTACCAGAATTGATCAACTTTCAAGCACACCAAGCACTACTTGTACCAGTCAAAAGACCTTAGATGGCAGAATTGATCACTAATTAGTAATCTTGCGCCGCAGATAGGAGGTTTAATGATTATATCATCCGCAAGATTCTACACATTTGACATCCATACAATCATATCACTAGAAACATTAAAAGCAGTGAGATCGGAAAATCTACAACACCTAAATTTTGCCGCAGGAAATTAAAGCAAATACATGATCATATCCCTAATTTTCTAGAAATTGGAATTACTTAGATAATGAAGTAAATTAAGTAGCAATAGTAGAAATGGAGCAACTTACACGGCGAAAGTGCCGGAGAAGGTGTCGCAGGCGGAACTGACGTGGCAGTGTTATTCTGAAGAATGGCAGTCGTTAGCCGCCTTGAAAAACCCTCAAGGCTATCGGGTCTTCCCTCGTGTAGTGGGTGTTTCCTGGGTTACCCTGGTCTTCCCTCGGAGGCACAATTGGATTCTATGCAACAGAAGACTGCTGATGGTGTTTGGAAGGTTGGGCGGCGGAGGAGGATAGAGCACAAAGTGAGAGATGGTAAGTTGTAACTGGGTCCTTTTGGTTCAAAATTTCATCCCAGCCCGGGAATAAATCCCGCTTTATCTTTGGATGAAATTTTCATCTTTTTCGCGACAAATTTATTTACTTTTACGACGAGATATTCATGTTCTCGTAAAATTTTCGTCAATTACAACGAGATTCTTCTCTCGTCGTAGCTAATTTCTATTATTTACGACGACTTTTGAAACCGGTTGTGGTTTTTAGTCATTTAAGACCACAAACGCGCACGGTCGTTATTTTTGGTTGTAATTGTGACCCTCTCTTGTAGTGTTAACAACTCTCTAAAACGGCAATATCATTAATTGAGAAAGCAAACCATGTATCTCACTACAAGATCACTATTTCGAACGAATATTTTTATAATGGATAATATGAGAATTATGAAAAGAGAAATTTTATGAGATTCACCCTGTGTTTCAGACATATTTCTAATTTAACCGCCAACTTGTAGAATTTTTACAAATTAATAATTGGAGACGATGCTACATAGATAAAAATTCATATAAGACTACTTGTCATACCCCGTATTTCTTTTCAAAATTTTCATTTGTATAACCTTGTATAAAAAGAACTAAATTTTTAGTAAGAAGTGTCCGATAAAACAAAAATCTTTTTATGTATATGGAACTTTCAAAAAAAAATGTGGGTCACAAAAATCTATGTAAAAATTATATCCAAATTCCTTAATCTTTCTAAATTTTTACAAAGTTGAATGTTACTTGCAATAGGCATGCAAATGTGGGATTACATCAGAAAATATGTCTAAAACGTGGGTTACCTCATATAATTTCCTTTATAAAGATTACTAATACAGAAAACACCAACATTCCCAATTAACATTGTTAGAAGAGGTAATAGTAGAATTATAAAAATCACTGCAAAATGTTATTAGTTAATATGGAGATATAAGTTAATTGTTACATTAGGGGTAAAATTTGGAATAGTTAAAGTTACTACAAAAGTATAAGGGGTAAAATTGGAAATGTCAAAATTACTACAAAGTTGACTTATATTTGACCATTTCCTCCTTTTTTATATAGGTATAGGATTTGCTATCAACATCATCATGTCCTTTCTGTTCTAAACTTCGAATTACATTAGTGGATTCTTCGGATCTTGAACGATAGCTATGGATCCCAAAGCATTTTGAACAAGTTCGCAATTAGGATAGTCCGAACATGAGTAAGTATGTTCACTTGGAACATCTTCCCCATCTTCACTCGAAAATCCATGACTCATTTCACAAAAAAAAAACAACCCAAAACCCTAAGTTCGAAAAAATTCAGATGCATGAGATTAAAACTAAATCTACAACTTCAAAATCAAACATTTAAACATTTAAATAACAAAAATATGGGTTTTCATCTTGGAACTGATTCAATATCGCTCGAACCATTTTCAACTTAAAATGAACGGAAACCGGAAAAAACATTCAATTCTAGTTGAAAAATCAAGTGTAAACACTTAAAAGACGCAAAGATTTATGGAAAAGAGTAAAGAATCATGGAAAAAGAGAGAAAAATATTTACATTTACGAATTTGACGAGAGAGAAACCTATAAACTTCTAGGGTTTTCATGAAGAACGGAGAAAAAGAGATGGGAAAGAAGAGAAAAAAATGAAAAGAGTAATGTGAAGGGGGGAGAGAGTAGACAATGGTGAAAAAGCATTAAATGGGCTCTAATTGACCGGTCAATTAGAGGAAAGAGAGAAAAGATTCCAAAGAAGCATTAAATTATAGTGCAGTTTTTTAGGGTTATATGAGTAGGAGATTAAACATTCTAATGAGGGTATATTAGGCATAAATATATGATTAATTTAGAAAATACTCCATCCGTTTCTTTTTATTTGTCCCATTTACTGTAGTTCCAAATGTCAAGAAAGATGATGTCATATGCATGTGGGTGGGAACAACAAGTAAAGAGTCCACTTATTTTATAATAAATGTGGTGATTAAAGTAGGTGAGAGAAACTTTTAAGGTACATGTAGGACCAAAAAGTGATAAAGTAGGGGTAGATGGGTGATATAATTTTGTCATATAAGGAAAGATGAAAAAGTAGGACAAACAAAAAGAAACGGATAAAAACGGAAAGTATGACAAACAAAAAGAAACGGAGGGAGTAACTTATATATTGGGACTCCATTTAAGGAAACATGACTTATATTTTGGGACGGAGGGATTAGTATATATAAAAGCTGCTGCTCTTAGTTAGCATAGTTGATGTCTTGCATCAGTGATCGGGAGGTTGCATCAAGTTGGAAGAGCAAGATTCAAATCTAGCTCCACACTTTTAATGCTCTACTACATTTTAGTAAGTTAATTTGTTTAATCTGATTCCTGCCCTGACACTCTTTTAATGCTTTACTCGAAGTCTATATACTAGACTCTAGTAACTGGTTTTTTATTATTAGCAGTCTATTTTGTTGTGGCAAGAATACTATTTATTTTATCACTTTTGAGAGAGATCATTTTACCACATTTCTCCTGTCAACTTTATTTTTTTTTTCTTAACTATATTTTTTTAAAGGATATACTTCTATACAAACACATACTGGACCCTATAATTAGGTAGATTTATGGGGGAAAAAATAGTGGGCTCGTTAAATAGAATGAACCGCTTAAATTTGTTATTATTCTACTATAGTAATTTTATAGGGCCTAATATTCAATTTTGCACAGGGCCTCTGATTTCAACAAGACGGCCCTGGATAAACTAATCTTCATTCCTTACTCGATTTATCAATCGGGGAACGTGTTCGCTTCAATCTTGATTAAGGCACTTCACATTAATCTTGACTTGAGTATTCTCTTTGTTGTTCAATGATCAACTTTGCAATACAAAAACTTATTAAACACACATTATACAGTAACGAGTGTTGTAACATATTTAAGGAGGACACGTGGCCCAGTCAGGGATCGCCACGTGGCCCAATGAATCGGTGACACGTGGCTCACCCCCTCATCCACACATGGCATCATGTTATGGGGAGCTAATGATATCATCAAATTCTGCAAACAAGAGGCCCAACTATTCCCTAAAAGAGGGAATAATCAGCCCAAATTCCCTAAAGAGGAAGAAGGTGATTGGATAAAAGGCTCAGGACAATCAGACCATGACAAGTGTCGCTCTCCCATTGCCCAACCAATCACATTCCTTCATCCTAGGGTGTTCTTTTCTATACATAGATACTATAAATAGTCCCTCATAATCAGGTAAAAAAGGACAACAACTCTCTCTTAAACTTACTCTGTCAAAATTCATACCCAGCTATTATCTATTGAACACTGACTTAAGCATCGGAGAGGGAATCAAACCCAAACCTCCGGTTTGGTTTTCCCCTTTTTGCAGGTTCGGGAACGAAGCAACATCTCAGCACAAGCCTCCCAATATCAACCCTACACCTGTCCATCATCAGGACAAATACCGTATTCTTCAAGTTTACATAAAACATTTGGCGCCGTTTGTGGGGAGGCGCGGAGATGACTGATTGCAATTCGTCCAACCGAGGACAAAGGATGAGTCCTTATGTTCAAGTTAATGATACCGTTGATGATGAACGTCCGCCTAGGGGACGTGACGGACAGCGACAGAATGATCCCATTGGGGCAGTCTTGGAGCCCAACCCTGCTCTCCCGGTCACGGCTGCTCATTTGGAAAATGCCCTAAATGAGTTTCAAGCTAGGATGGCCCAAGTTGTCCAAGACCAGATCAAGAACAACATGTTATTCTTCCGAGTAGGATCCCAGCCGGATTCTAGGCCTGCTCCTAGGAGAGGAGCTTCTCAGGAGAATGTGGCTGGACCAAGCGGGGCTAGACGACCAGGAGAAGCTAGAAGAACGTCTAGAGGAAGGCATCCTGTTCGTAGTGAGCAACCACGTCGTTTAGACTGGAATCTGGTGGTCACCAACCCAGTCAACAGACCAGTGGATGGTCGAAGGATGGAGACAGACGCTTGGGAATACCTGCATGCTAAGAGGGTAGCGGCTCAACAGAGGTCGGCTACCGGATCAACGCCGTACTTGCAAGACCCCAGTCTGAGGATTCGGAGTCACACTCTGGAGCATGGAAGGACTCCGTCTATTTACGAGCCTCGTCAGGATCGAACGGTGGTTCAGCCTAATGTTTACAGAAGGACGTCTCAGCAGAATGTGTATAGGCGAGGGTCCCAAGAGGTCAGTTCATCGAACCCAGTTTTAAGGGAATGTCGGATAAATACAGCCCCAGTTGATGAACGTTTTAGGGAGCTGCGCATAGATTGGCCGACGCCTTTCTCAGCCAGAATAATGCAAACTCCTCCATGTGCTAAGGTTAAATTACCAACCATTGATCCGTTCGATGGCACTACTGATCCAGATGATCATCTTCCTGCTTACAAACATCAAATGTACGTCCAGGCAGTAGACGACGCTACATGGTGTAAGAACTTCCCAGCAACTCTGAAAGGAGTCGCTCAGAAGTGGTTTAACAACCTACCGGCTAATTCTATCAACAACTTCACCGAGTTAAGTTATTCATTCACTAGCCACTTTGTCGCCAATAGGCAGGAACAGAAGACTAGTATTCATTTGGGGAAGATCATCCAAGCCCCAAAGGAATCCCTGAGAAGTTTTGTAAAGAGGTTCAATCTTGAAGCCCTTCAAATCCATGACTTAAATGCTGGTGTAGCCTTCGATGCATTTATTCGAGGACTGCGTCCAGGAAGTTTCAAGTTTGATTTAGTCAAGAAGAAAGTGAGTACCTTGGCTGAAGCTTTAAGGGAAGCCGAGGCTTTTATACATGCGACGGAGGTGTGTGCTGAAGCCAAGCACTCAGAGTCCAAGAAGGCCGCGGAACCTGTTCAAAAAACTAAGAACAATCCTAAGAAGGCTGAGACCTGGGTAGTGTCTTAAAGCACGGCCCCGTCGAGAAGAGAGAAGAGAAAAGAAAGGGCTGTCTCGGCTGAACCCATTGAGTTCAATAAGGATCAGTATTCAATCCTTATGGAAATCAAGGATCAGCATGAACTCAAGGCTCCGGCCGAAATGAAAACACCTTACAAGAACAGAGATAAGAGTAAGTACTGCCACTTCCACAAGGATTGTGGACATGAGACAAATGAATGCAAACACCTGAAGAGAGCTTTGGAAAACCTGGCAAAGCAAGGAAAGATGAATCAATACGTCTCCCGTGAAGGCCGTTTTCAGAAGAAGGATTATCGGCAGAAAAAGAAAGAAAGCTCCAGTACAGACGAAGACGTGGTTTTGGTGATATCCGGCGGGTTTGCGGCCGGAGGACCAACCTTGAGAGGTCACAAAAATTATGTGAGAGAGCTTGGCCAAGTGTTGCTGACGGGGAAATCCAAAGTAGACCCGTTCCCCATGGTGACGGTGAGCGAAGGAGACCGTGGGCAGATAAGGACTCCCCATGATGACCCCTTGGTCGTAGAGATGAAGATTGCCAATCTAAGAGTGCGAAGGATCCTTATCGACACTGGCAGCTCGACTGACATTATTAGCGCTGATTGTCTGTCAAGATTGAAGTTTGATGAGAAAGATCTTCTTCCAGTCCATCATCCTATTATAGGATTTGGAGGTGGAATCATACATCCGGTCGGCACGGTGTCGTTGCCCGTCCGAGTCGGAGAGAAGGAAAAGAGCAGAACTATGTTCATAAAGTTTTTGGTTGTCAAGGATTTGACAGCTTACAACGTCATTTTGGGACGTCCTACCCTTAATAATATTAAGGCTGTCATCGTCACCCATCTCATGCTGATGAAGTTCGAGTGTGACGACGGCCAAGTAAGCACAATTTATGGAGATCAGAGGGCCGCTAGGGAATGTTATCTTACAACCCTAAAAACTTCGTCCTGGAAATTGAATGAAGTCGAGCCTATGGATTTAGATGAACCCAAAGAGATGGGGGCAGAGATGGTAGGATCGGCCAGAGTGCGAGAAGAGAAGTTTCAAACCAACGCTGCTTCCGCAAGGAAGCCAGCTAGAGAAAGAGGTGAACTACATGATACCCCTGAAGGGAAAACGGCAAGAGATTTACCCAGCAAGAAGAGAAAATTCACTCAAGTAAAAGAAGAGCCAAGGCCTTCAGCCGAGCTGATGATGATCGCAAGTTTGACATTGGATCGCCCAAAGCCTGCTGAGGCCCCTTTAAGCATTTGCTTAGATGAGTCTCGCCCGGAAAGGACTTTGCAGATTGGGGCGGGTTTGAAGCCCGAGTTACAAGAAGCTATCATAGCACTGTTAAAACAATTTCAAGATATTTTTGCCTATGGGGCAAAAGAGATGCCGGGTATTGATCCCAAAGTGGTCGTTCATCGGCTAAATGTTGATCCAGCCAGAAAACCGGTCAGGTAGAAGAAGAGGCATTTGGTACCTGTCAGGAATCAGGCTGTAGACGAAGAGGTCAACAAACTACTAGAAGCCGGCTTCATCAGGGAGACTCACTACCCAGATTGGGTGTCAAACGTGGTTATGGTCCCCAAGCCAAATGGGACTTGGAGGATGTGTGTCGATTATACGGACCTGAACCAGGCTTGCCCCAAAGACAGTTTTCCGCTTCCTAAGCTGGATCGGCTGGTAGATTCGACAGCTGGTCATGCCTTACTGAGCTTCATGGACGCCTACTCTGGGTTCCATCAGATTCCCATGATGCCGGAGGACCAGGACAAGACTTCGTTCATAACAGAAAAAGGATTGTATGGATGGTTGATGATGCCATTTGGTCTGAGGAACGCCCCGGCGACTTTCCAGAGGCTTATCAATGAGATCTTTTCGCCTCAGTTGGGACGAAATTTAGAGGCATACATCGACGACATGATCGTCAAAAGCCAAGAACAAACAGATCATGTCGGAGACCTGCGCGAAACTTTTGAGACATTGCCCAAGTATAAACTAAGGCTCAATCCAAAGAAGTGCGTCTTTGGAGTTTCCGCTGGCAAGTTCCTTGGATTCCTGGTAGATCAACGAGGGATAGAAGCAAATCCAGAAAAATCCAAGCCATACTCGATATGAAGCCTCCGACCAAGGTGAAGGAAGTTCAACGGCTGACTGGTTGCTTAGCGGCAGTAGGACGATTTTTGTCCAAATCAGGTGATAAATGCCATCATTTTTTTGCAACAATAAAGAAGTCCGCAAAGTTTCAGTGGACCCCTGAAGCAGATGAAGCCTTAGTTGAGATCAAGAAGCTTTTACAACAGCTCCCCCGTCTGATAAGTCCGGTGCTTGGGGAGAAGTTGTATGTTTACCTGGCTGTTTCTCCTGAAGCAGTCAGTGCAGTACTGCTAGCCGAGAGAGATGCTATACAAACACCCATTTACTTTGTGAGTCAAGTACTCAAGGATGCTGAAACTAGATACACAGTTGTAGAGAAATTTGGCCTGGCTTTAGTAGTTGCTAGCCGAAAGCTAAGGCCCTATTTCCTGGCTCACAGTATAGTTGTGTACACTGATCAGCCGCTTAAGCAAGTTTTACAGAAGCTAGAGGCGGCAGGAAGGATGTTGAAGTGGGCGAATGAACTGAAAATGTTCGACATCACGTTCGAACCAAGGAAGGCGATTAAGGGACAAGCTTTGGCAGATTTCATTGCTGAACTAACCCGTCCATTGTTGGATCCGGTGGAAGACCCCTCTGAGGGCAGTCAGTATTGGAAATTAATGGTAGATGGCTCGTCCACCACACAAGGAAGTGGGGCAGGCCTAGTTTGTCGGTCTCCTGAGGGAGACAAGTATGAATATGTTGTACGTTTTAAATTTCCGGCGTCCAATAATGAGGCTGAATATGAGGCCTTACTGGCCGGGATCCGTATTTGCCAAGCAGCAGGAGCAAGAAAATTAGAGGCAAAGTCAGATTCTCTTCTGGTAGTCAGCCAGGTTAATGGAGAGTATGAATGCAAAGAGGCCTCCATGATTAAGTATGTCCAGCTGGTAAAAGAAGAAATCAAGCAATTAGATGAATTCACCTTAGTACAAATACCTAGGTCTTAGAATCATCAGGCTGATGCTTTGTCTAAACTTGCAAGTTCTGCTTTGGGCGACACCCCAAGAACTGTTTTCTGGGAGGTTCAAGAAAAGAAAAGTATTGATCAGGAAGAGGTGATGTTTTTAAGCCGAGGAAACAACTGGATGGAGCCTATTCTTCATTACAAAAAGACTGGCCAATTACCAGAAGACCCGGCAGAAGCAAAATATGTTAAGGCTCGTGACAAATGGTTCGAAGTTTGGGACGAGACATTGTACAAGAAATTGTATGATCGTCCTTTGTTGAAATGTATTACCAGGGAAGATGGTCTTGAGGTATTGAAGGATTTGCACGAGGGGATTTGTGCATCACACATTGGCGGCCAAGCCTTGGCTGAAAAGGCACGAAGAACTGGCTATTTCTGGCCAACGTTGAATGCTGATGCCGTGGCATATGCAAAAAAATGTGATAGCTGTCAGAAGCATGGTCATCTCTTTAAAAGGCCATCAAATTTTCTAACACCAATTCTAACTCCTTTGCCATTCGCCAAGTGGGGGATGGACATCCTAGGCCCTTTTCCCATGGTGGCCGGACAGAGAAAATTTGTTATTGTGGCTGTGGACTATTTTTCCAAGTGGGTAGAGGCTGAGGCCGTTAGGAGTATAAAGACGAAGGATGTAAAAAGGTTCATCTGGAAGAACGTCATAACACGATTTGGGATGCCCCAGTCGATTGTGTTCGACAACGGCCCACAGTTTGAGACTCCTATACTGAAAGATTGGCTATCAGAAAGGGAGATTAAGTCCCACTTTGCTTCTGTTGCACATCCACAAGCAAACGGCCAGGTAGAAGCTTTCAATAAGATTATTTCGGAAGGTATAAAGAAGAAGTTAGAGAACGCCAAAGGCTTTTGGGTGGAAGAACTCCAACTGGTCCTTTGGTCCATCAGAACCACGGCCAAGAATTCAACAGGGGAGACGCCTTTCATGCTGGTCTATGGAACAGAAGCTGTCCTACCCATTGAGATTGAAGAACCCACCCTACGAGTCATGTTATACTCAGAAGAGACTAATTGGGCGGCGATGCGCTTGGCATTGGACAAATTGCCTGAAGTCCGAGGTAATGCTCTTCTGAGGATGGAATTGTACAAGCTACGCATGGCTAGGGAATTCAACAAACGGGTAACCAGACGACCTCTAAAAATAGGGGATCTGGTTCTTCGTAAGATGGAGGCAGTTGGACGTGCAAAGGAACTCGGTAAGCTAACCCCGAACTGGGAAGGTCCGTATGTGGTGGTTGAAGAGGTTCGCAGCGGCACTTTTAAGCTTCAAGACTTAGATGGACGACCCATACCAAGAACTTGGAATTCCGATAATCTGAAAAAATACTATGTCTAAGGAAGTTTGTAGGTTTTACATTTTACAAACGAAGTGCTACGGCACAGAAAAATCATTTAGCAATGTATTCTATGTATCTTAGCTTAGGCTAAGCAAACTTCACATTAATACATTCTAAATTCTGGTCTATAGTCTGAACTGCTCCTTTATGTATGGCTTATTTGATTAGTTAGTAACGTCCAGTCACATCGTCATTAAGGGGCATTTTATTATCCACAGCCATCTTGGGGCATTTTTCCATAGATGGACGAAAGATGGTTACTAGATAATAAACCATAAAGGTCCATTATGCAAGACAGATATTACTTCCTAAAGGAAGACGTCTGCAAAAATCATCATAATCTGTTCAAGATATAACTGATGAACAAAGACTTCTTGATTAAAAGTTCTTTAACCAGAAGCAATCGTTTAAAACCAAGTTCATAGAAACTTGAAAGATAGACGAACACCGCTTCCTAAAGGAAGCCGGCTAGAGAGACGTCTTCCCTTAGTAAAGGAAAGCTCCGTCATAATACCTAATATTACACAAGTTTTATTTCTTAAAAGAAACCGGCCCAAAATGAGACGTCTTAGTAAAGAAGGTCTCATTACTTACACAAAGGATGGACTAGACTTCCTTCCTACGATGTCTTCGTCTAGGAATAGACAAAGAGGCATCCTATGAAGGGGGGCATACCGTACCTCGTCCAGCAAGGAAAGAACAATCCTCGGACGTCTTTATACTTACAAGGATGCAAAACAAGGTTAGTTCAAAAAGGAATACGTCATTGATTAATCCTTGGACGTCCACCCTCGAACATAACTTGGATTTTAACCAATAGTTGGTTCATGAAGGAAAACGTCCAAGACGTCTGGACCCCTGGACGTCTTCCCTTGAACATAATTTCGTATTTAACCAATTGATTCGTAAAGGAAAACGTCCAAGATGTCTGTCTCCTTAGACGTCTTTCCTTGAACGTAATCTGGTTTTTACCCAATCATTGGTTCGTAAAGGAAAACGTCCAAGACGTCTGGATCCTTGGACGTATTCCTTTGAACATGACTTGGTGTTTAACCAATATTTGGTTACTGAATACCATTCTTGGATGTCTTCCTCATCATGTTGACAACATTCCTGATTCATTAACTTGGTCATTCTTTAACTAAGTAGTAAGAAATTAGAGAAGGGACCAGAAAAGAGAGTTATAGACCATTGTATATTAACTACTTCTGGACGAGTTTGGACTGCAAAAGTACAAAGCAGGTTTACAGGTTTATCAACCAAGTCTAGAACAAAAAAGAAACTACTTCTGGACGAGTTTGGACTGCAAAAGTACAAAGCAGGTTTACAGGTTTATCAATCAAGCATAGAACTAACAAGCTGCTTCAGGACGAGCTTGGACTGCTAAAGCTCAAAAAATTTACAAGATCGTCATCCCGGTCTAAAACCAAGTATAGCTGATCTACAAAAATACTAAGACAATTACAAAGCAACAATTGACAGCAAGAGGAGCATCCTGATCTGGTTGTGGGCCAAGACTCTAATGACAGTTGCATACTTCTTCAACTTGTCAAGCTGAGCCTGAATATCTTTCCTGCCCTCTTCACTGTCATACTTCTTAGGGTACTTGGTGAAAGCCTTCTTCTTAGGCTTGCACCAGTTACTCGTCAGGAGTACCTTCCATATCTTTCTCTGTGTCCGCAGGCATTTCCAACTTTGCATCAGCGGTGGCATTAGGTTCTATGTATTCCTCCCCGTCAGAATCAATAAATACTGGGGGTTTCTCATTGAGCAGCCGAGCCTTGGAGCATTCCTCCTGGAACAGAAGTCTTCTCTCAAATCGGGGCACCTCTTCGGAGTCAGCTAGCATGTCGAAGGCTTTGAGGGCCCATTCCTTAGCTTGGTTTTCAGCGTCAGAAAAGCTTTTGACGGCCTCCTCAAAGTCACGTTCCCTCAAGAGCTTTTGACGAGCCACCTCAGCTGTAAGCCCCACAATGGCCTGATGGAACAGGGCTGCGGTAATGAGAGCAGACCTCTTTTCCTCCTCGATGGGCTGAGTTGCTGAGTCAAGCCGACTTCTCAGCCGATCCACCTCGGCTTGCAAGCTACCCAGGCTCATCATCAGGCGCTTATTCATATTATCCATATCAGCCGCCTGCTTTTCCATGGCTCTTACAGTTTGAGCATGCTCCAAGTTCAGGGTTGCCAGCTCCAAAATGGACTTGTCCCCGGCATCAGTTACCTGACGGACGAGCCTCCTATTCTCTTTACGGAGGTCCCTGATATAATCCTCGGCCATCAGAGAACGGGCAAAAGCCTAAAAAAGTGAAAAGTTAGATGGTGGGATAATAAACAAGATATGTTAAGTATATAAAAAAGATAGTAGGTGGCACTCACCTCAGCAGTCAGCTGGGTTATGTAACCCACATGGCCGGCAGCAGCTCCTCTCAAGCCCTTGACATAAGGTTCAGGGAAAGCGTCAAAAACTTCACGCTTTACCTGTTCCCTTTCCATTTTTGAGTACTTGGCAAAGGAGGGGAAAGGCTCATCAGGATAATCCTCGTCCTCAGGACCCTCAGCCATTGGCCCTTTTCCCTTATCTGTAACGAGTGGAGGATTAGACATACGGATAGGAAGAATAAGTGTTTGTGGGTTGGACGGGCTCTGTGATCGTCCCCCAATTCTCAGTGTTCTGACCACGTTTGGAGAATAAGACTCACCAGAAGACAAAGACCTACCACGGTAGGCCGGGGGCATTTGACTTTCCAGCCGAGCTGCAGCTCCACTGTAAGCCGAGACTTGGGGGGTTGCCGCGTCCGGGTCCCCCACTTCAACAACGTCAAGCATCTCAGCCGCGTCCGGCTGAATGGATAAATCATCCAAGGGGAGAATTTCCCCCTCGTTTGAAACAAAAGGGGTGGAGGAGACTTCCACTCCCTTAACCTTACCTCCGTCAGAAGGACGAGGTGCTCTGGTAATCAGCTGGCTAACAGGAACAGCTTTCAAAGCCTGCGACATACTAGAAGTTGTACTTTTCTTCTTGAAAGTACTCTTGCTCTTCTTTGCCGGAGATTTCTCTTCGGCAGGAGTGGATGCAGCTCTTTTCTTGGCTGCGGGCACCGTACTGGTAGGCTTAGACGAAGCTTTGTCTGCAGCCTTGGCAGTGGGGGCTTTTGACTAAAAAAAAAAAAAAGAAAATTATTAGTACACATTGCTTGCAGAAGGAAACCGTCCGAAATATAATTGAATGACATGTATTCAGATTTCTCAAGACCCAGTGATTCATCAAGGAAGACGTCCTAGGCTAGAAAGCTTGGACGTTCTCCTGATTATTGAACAACGGGCACAAAGATCCAAACTGATCCATAAAGGACCACGTCCAAGAATTTACTACTTGGACGCCTTCCTTCTCATAAGAGTTGAGCAATTTCTTCAAAGAAGGAAAACGTCCAAGGATTTACTACCTGGACGCCTTCCTTCTCATAAGAATTAATTAATGAACAACTTCAAAGAAGGAAAACGTCCAAGTATTTACTACCCGGACGCCTTCCTTCTCATAAGAGTTGACGAATAATTTTTTCAAAGAAGAAAAACGTCCAAAGATTTACTATCTGGACGCCTTCCTTCTCATAAGAGTTAATTGATGTACAATTTCTTCAAAGAAGGAAAACGTCCTAGGATTTACTACCTGGACGCCTTCCTTCTCATAAGAATTAATTAATGAACAACTTCAAAGAAGGAAAACGTCCAAGGATTTACTACCTGGACGCCTTCCTTCTCAAAAGAGTTGACGAACAGTTTCTTCAAAGAAGGAAAACGTCCAAAGATTTACTACCTGGACGCCTTCCTTATCATAAGAGTTGATTGGTGTACAATTTCTTCAAAGGAAAACGTCCAAGGATTTACTACCTGGACGCCTTCCTTCTCATAGTTGATAAACAATTTCTTCAAAGGAAAACGTTTATAGATTGAATAACTGGACGCCTTCCTTTTCAGAACAATTTGTCTTTAGACAATGTTCAATAAAGAAAAACGTCCAATGATTGAATACCCGGACGCCCTCCTTTTACAAGTAATATTGGGTTGAAAGTTTGAAAAGAATTAGAAGTGGCTGTCTTACCAGGGTGGTGCCCCGTTTCTCGGCAGGCTTCTTGGCCGCCTCCAGGCGCAGCTTATGGGCAAAGCGAGCTGGATCCATTTCGCCTCTCTGAGAGCGAGTCAACAATGATCTGGCTTCCTCTGGAAAACAAACAATAAAAACAAAGTGAGACAAGGACATAATGATGGAGCAGAGGAGAATTATAAAAATTGGATTACCTTTATCCTCGCCTAACCAAAGTCCAGCGGCCACTAAAAATTTGTTACTATAAAATCTCTCCTTGAAGGGTATCCAGCCGGCAGGGCCTTTGATGGTTGGACGATCCTCCTTTTTATACTCCACCACTTTGAAGTGGTCAACCACCATGTCGTCAAATTTATTCTCCAGGCCCAGGAGGGGAGCTCCACGTCCAGTATGGGTAACCGCACGACTACGGTACCTATAACGTTTGGCTGTTTCCTCGTCGGGGGCCCGGAGATAGAGGAAGTGAGACTTCCAGCCATGCATCTTTGACGACTTACCCCAAGCCGTCATAAAGCCAGTCCGATTACATATACTAAACCAAGAGACATCCACCGTCTTAGGCATCTTGGATAAATAGTGCATGTGAGTGAAGGCGGCTAAAGAAAGGGGATAACCTTTAAGCTCACAAGTAGCTATAAAGGTCAGGACGTTGTGCCATGCATTGGGAGCCAGTTGACTTTGGCCGAGGTTATAATGACGCAGTATCTCCTCTATGAAAGGGTGAAGGGGAAACCTAAGACCACAATCTAAGGCCAGTTTATAAACAGGAAATTGGCCGTATTTGGCGTCAAGAACGATTTGCCCCTTAGAAGGAATGACAAACTCATAATCTGTTATGGGAATAGCTGCCCATAAATGATAGGGATCAGTTCCAAGCTTCTTTAGCCAAGCCCTATCTATCTTTATGGTCCCAGGGTCTGCTAAGTCTCCTAGGGTTCTGCGAATTTCAGATGGAGTGGGTGAAGCACTTCCCTCTTCCTCACTATCTCCCTCGTCCTCCTCATCTTCCTCTGCATTATCCCCTTGGGCTTCGTCATCAAGCTCCACCTCATCAACAAGCTCCTCATCCTCATCATCATCATATAAAAGAGGGTTCTCTTCCTGAAGCCCAGACGGCCCTGCCACGGACGGTTCTGGGTCAGAATAGGGTCGACTTTGTTCACCTAGCTGTACATCATCCCCATAGGGAGATCGTTCTGGAATCTCAGTAGGGCCCCTTTGTGGGCCTCGACCAGTTGATTCCTCCATTTCTGAGCTAGAGGTTGGAAGGATTAGCTGGCGTCTTAAACGAGCAATTTGCTTGACGCGCGCCAGAATACCCTGCACAGGCAGAGACTGGGACGTCGGACAAGGTTGATGGGCATAAAAATACACAAAGGGACCGCCTAAAAAAGGTCCAACTCTAGAAGAACTCGAGGATGTTTGGAGTTTATTTCTAGGGCCTAGACACTCTCTCGGACGGCCAAGGGTGTTGGACGAGGACGAGGATTCCATTTATTTATAAAGAATAAATGAATAAATAAAAGAATGGAAGGAGGAAAGATACCTGACGAGCTTTGACAGGTGGGCTGAAGACAGATGAACGTTGAACAAAAGCGGCTCTTCGGACGATCTGTGCTTCTCTCTAAAAATATCTCTCTCTCTAGAATGCTCTCAAAACTCTGAAAACAGAAAGTGAGGAAATGAAGAGGAGGGGGGATATTTATAGGAGGGTAAAAAGACCTCTCTCCTCCCACAATAATTTTACACGTGTCACCTTGTGAGAGGGGCACGTCAGCATCCCACATCATTTGATTGGCCTTTTCTTTAGGTACAATTGGACTTACTTCAGTAAAACTAGAATTATTACTGATAAAAGGAAATATATCAGTATTGGATTCAGATACCTTCCCTTTTAGGGGCAAATGTTGTAACATATTTAAGGAGGACACGTGGCCCAGTCAGGGATCGCCACGTGGCCCAATGAATCGGTGACACGTGGCTCACCCCCTCATCCACACATGGCATCATGTTATGGGGAGCTAATGATATCATCAAATTCTGCAAACAAGAGGCCCAACTATTCCCTAAAAGAGGGAATAATCAGCCCAAATTCCCTAAAGAGGAAGAAGGTGATTGGATAAAAGGCTCAGGACAATCAGACCATGACAAGTGTCGCTCTCCCATTGCCCAACCAATCACATTCCTTCATCCTAGGGTGTTCTTTTCTATACATAGATACTATAAATAGTCCCTCATAATCAGGTAAAAAAGGACAACAACTCTCTCTTAAACTTACTCTGTCAAAATTCATACCCAGCTATTATCTATTGAACACTGACTTAAGCATCGGAGAGGGAATCAAACCCAAACCTCCGGTTTGGTTTTCCCCTTTTTGCAGGTTCGGGAACGAAGCAACATCTCAGCACAAGCCTCCCAATATCAACCCTACACCTGTCCATCATAGGACAAATACCGTATTCTTCAAGTTTACATAAAACAACGAGTCTATCCTTTGTTAATTTAGTTATCTTAATTCAAAATTCGGGATCTACATACATTTTATATGCAAAGTTTTTTTTTAAAAGGATTATATGCGAAGTCTTTTTTTTAAAAGGATTATATGCGAAGTCTTTTTTTTAAAAGGATTATATGCGAAGTCTTTTTTTTAAAAGGATTATATGCGAAGTTTTGATAGGAGAAACAGAGGAATTAACATGGGGCCATGGGGAAGTAAAAATTGTGACCTTCAACCACATTGTATCTATGTTGGTTAGAGGCGAGACTCGTCACGGAGTGCCAAATTCATGAGCATCAGTATTACTCTAGCACAAAAATATGAGAAGTTGAGGAATCTATAAAATGAGAAAATTGAAGTAAATATGATTTGACCCTTATGTTAAGAAATTTTATTGAACAAAGTTAAGTTGTAACTGGGATCATCCAAGATTAACTTTACTTCACCCCCAAAGACAAAATAGAAGCAGTAGTAGTAGTACTGAAATTCATACAGGAGATGATAATCAATAGTGAAGAAATTGAATTCAGGAGATTTCTTAAAGGGAAACGCAAATGCCCAAATCTGAACGTGAACCTTTAAACATAAATAGAAATATCTCAAGTAGTAAAAGAAATTACTAAATCTGGTCACTACAAAAAACCCACTTATGGGAAGAACTTGAAAATTCTTTCCCACTTCAGAAACATAAATTATGATTACTAGAAAAAAGCTAAGGTTTGACAAAAACAACACATGCAGATTGCTGATTGTTGATTGATTGGTGCAAATGGGGAAGATTTTGGTGCACATAAAAAGTAAAGCTGGTGCGCCCCTTTTATACCCGCTTCAGCCTTTTATTTCTGTTGTCTAATGAGGGACTTGCAGGTTTATATGATGCAGCCTTAATTTTACTTTCTCTCTCTTTTAATGGTTTTATGAGTACTACTTGAGTTTCATGATCTGCACTTAGCATGCATTGAGAAGTAAACATTGAAATGAAATGATATTGATATGATAGATGGTTCTTTCAGCGTTTCCACTCTTTCCCTCTTTTCCCAGGTGACTATGCATGTTTATATCATCAACTTGCATTGGCATTGGCACAAATAAAACATAAGGTAATTTGACTTTTATAGTTGACCATTCCAATTTCATTTCTACTAGGTTTATTTGTCAAATAAGACTAAATAAAATAGATTTTTTTTTATATCGAAAAAGAATTATCTATTTTCTGGCCTAGAAAGAAAAAAAAAGTTCTGATTAACGGATTGGACAAACGTGATGATTTCAGGCCATTTGGTCCATTTTTGAGAATTGATTCTCTTTTTTTGTCCACAACCAAAAAAAGAATTAAAGTCAATGTGGGAAAAGATATTCAAGTGTGTTTTCTTCACCTGGAAAATATATTCAAGTAAAAATAATTATTCCAACAGAATGTGCTTTCTTCACCTGGAAAAGATATTCAAATTTCAAATCTAATCATTTTTATTTCTTTTTAATGTAATATTAATTCATTGATGAAAGTGTCTAACGATATCAATAATGTAAATTGGCCAATACATAATTAACAATGTTGAACATAATTCTAGATTGACAAAATCACAACTGTGTGAGACTTGGCACTTTTACATGCCTTCTTCTGCATTGTTATTGGATAAAACCTTTCATGATAAACGTTCTTTCGTTCAGATGTATATTTGAAGTAGAACTAAGTCTCATACAATTCATTGCAAATGCAAGATTGATATATGTTGTGCCACCATATAAATCATTATCAACATATTAATTTTTTCTGAAATTTTTTTTCCATACACACTCAGAATGAGAGCGATAGATACTCAATATATGGATAGTGTCAACATAAATAAAACAATGAAAACAACAAATAAGGAGCTTATAATCAACCAAAGGACCGGATGTATCCCCAAGGATGAAAAACAAAAGTAGGGCTTAGAGGAAGGAATAAGGAACAGAAGAAGGAAAAAAAAGAAGAAATCAACAATAAGTCACGTTCGGTATCACTATTAGTTTTGGGTTTTTATGATTTCGAGTCGTATGATATAAGTAGCATTATAAACTAAAGTTGGTCAAACTAACTGGTTTCATGCTTTTGAAAGCTGACAACGTAAACTGAAAACTACTGTTTTTCGGTTTCTATATTTTTGTTTTTGGTTTAAAAAAAAACGGAAAACATAATATTCAATAAATTTTGACATTGTATAAATTAAATTTTACATAGTTCTAAACTCCTAATAGATCAACATAATTTTAGATAAGTTCCAATAAGTTCGATTCAAATAAGTTCCAACCTCTAAGAGAATTTTAAAGTCATGTGTAAACTATGCAAAAGTAAAAGTGTACACGTTACAAAATTAGACTTATTAAGAACCTTTTAGGACTTCCTAAAATTTAAAACCTCTTTGCCACTACAAAAAAGAAAATGGTTCAGTGGTCTGCTTTACCTTTCCGGCTTTCCCCTATAAAACCCCACTGCACTTGCCCTAAATCTCACAACTAGCCCACTCAAACAAACCCAAAAAACTTGCTCTAGTTTCAAACTTTCTCAACTATCATGGAAGCTTTCAACACAGCTTCTATAGCAATCCCATTTCCTTACACTTATGGCATAACAAATGTTGCAACATTCACTCCTTTCCCTCCTCAAACAACCCATAATATCACTACACCAATCTTTCCTCCTACACTTCCTACCATCATCACCAACTCATGGATGGATAGTAGAATATGGAGCCGCCTTCCACAACAGCTCTTAGATCGTATCCTAGCCTTCCTCCCTCTACCCGCCTTCTTCCGTGTTCGGTCCGTTTGTAAGAGATGGTATGCCCTTTTATACTCCAATTCCTTCCTACAACTCTACCTCCAAGTCTCTCCTCGTCACCATTGGTTCATTTTCTTCACCCATAAAACTCCCAACACAAGCATGATCATTTACAAAAACAACATCAACAATGGAGGAGAAAGTATTGTTTCATCATCTAGTGCATATCTTTTTGACCCATATGAAGTTAAATGGTACACTATTCCTTTCCCTCTTATCCCACTAGGGTTTTCACCAGCTACTTCCTCGGGTGGGCTTGTTTGTTGGATATCCGATGAACCCGGGTTAAAAAACTTGTTCCTACACAACCCATTAGTCGGGTCAGTGACCCAGTTACCCGCCACCCGTCGATCTCGTCTCTTCCCTTCTATTGGTCTATCTGTTTCTCCATCATCTGTAGACCTAATCCTTGCTGGTGATGACCTGATCTCCCCTTATGCAGTCAAAAACCTTACAGCTGAGACGTTCCATATCGACTCGGGCGGGTTCTACTCCATGTGGGATACTAATTCATCTCTTCCAAGGCTCTGTAGCCTTGAATCAGGTCAGATCATTCACTCTAACAGTAAGTTTTACTGCATGAATTACAGCCCTTTTAGCGTATTAGCCTATGATATTTCATCAAACTGTTGGTGGAAAATCCAAGCTCCTATGAGGAGGTTCTTGAGGTCTCCATGTTTGGTTGAGAGTAAAGAGAAGCTCATCTTAGTCGCCGCCGTCGAAAAGAGCAAGCTCAACGTGCCGAGGAGCCTGAGAATGTGGGTCCTACAAGGGTGTGGGACTCAGTGGGTAGAGATTGAGAGGATGCCACAACAGTTGTATGCTCAATTTGAGGAAGTTGAAGGAGGAAGAGGGTTTGATTGTGTTGGTAATGGTGAGTTTATAGTAATTATGATTAAGGGTGTTAATAATGATAATAATAAAGGATTATTGTTTGATATTGAGAAGAAGAGATGGGTTTGGATGCCTGCTTGTCCACGTAACTTATCATGTGGGCTTAATCATCACCATGATGAGATTAATAGTGAAGGTGAATTGCATGGGTTTGCTTATCAGCCAACGTTGGCTGCTCCTGTCACTGCACTAGTTCAGCAGCTAGCTCTTCCTTTTTAGTCTTTTAATGCTTAATTAAACCAGAACCTTCTTGTTAATTATTAATTAATTATTTTTAGTAGTATTACTTAGCTTAGCTTGGGTGTTTGGTTTAGTTTGCTAATGTAATTTAATTAATTAGTAGAAACTGGTGCCTATAATAGTCAGGCTGCTTCTGTAATATATATGTAAGCTATATTAATAGAAGCTAGTGTACGTTTACTTGCCATGGTGTGTTGACCAGCCTATCTGGTTTAGTCATAATTCTTTATCCAAATCGTGAGATAGATTTGGATAATGAATTATGACTAATCCTTATTCTTTATCTTATGTACGCTGGTATAAATTGTCGAAAACTTTATAATATATTTTTAATACTAGTAGATCAAATATAATAAAGGGGAAAATATCCCCAAAAGAAACACCGATGTAAATCCCTAAGAGTTTTAGGCCGTATTTTTTGGACTGAATCGAGCTAAATTAAAGTTAATTTTCATTGGATCGGACCTAAACTGAAGTCAACTTCTATTGTACAAATTGAGTAATAATTTTGATAATAAGTAGAATAAAAGTAATAATAATATTACTTATAATGTTAACATATAAACTATCATATTTTTAATATAATAGTATCTTGTTTACTGCTATAAAATAATATTTATAATAAAATAAAAGGTACTTCTACCATCCGTTATTTTCTAATTATTAATAACCTAGTATTGAGGCCCAGGCGATGCCCCGGAGGTTAAACTGCACTATACTTTAAGACAACTAAAATTTTATGTAGAAATATGTTAACAAAAAGTTATGAATTAGTACTTTTATTCATAAATTCAATTAAAATATTCTAACTTACTTATTGTTTTTCATTTAAAACTCCTAGTATCATTATTAATTTTGATAAAAGAATCAATAAGAGTGTAGTGGCGCAATGGTTAAAGCATTTAGCTTACATACATGAGGTTGAGGGTTCAAAACTTCTCACGGACAAATTTGCACTTTTTTATGAGAATAACTTAGATTTAATGTTATTGAATAGAAGAGAGAGTGACACATGGCGGATTGCAATCGATGCTTACGCTTTTTAATATACATATAGATTGTGCAAAATGAAGCAAATGTTGAAGGAAGCGTTGATCTTGACATGCTTGATGACAATTGGAAAGCTTCCATATTTGAGAGAATAAAAACATTAGTTAAGATAATTTGGAAAAATAGAAATCAAATGATGCATATGAAGATGGTCGTGAAGATAAAAATAAGGAAAATTTGCACAAAACTACCTTAAATTTAGACATATTTAGAAACTCCCACTTTTATGTTTGGTTTTTATAAATTACCACCTTAAGTTACCAAACTTTTATAAACTCCCACCTCTTAACGGAATTTGCATAACGTCGTTAACTATGGACCCTACATCATTCCAATCTTTTGATTTTCCTTCCAAACTCCTCATTTCCCTCCAAACTCATCTTCCTCCCTCATTATTTTCATCTCTCTGCTTTAATGGAAGCCAAAAAAGAAAAGAGAGAGAGAGCAGAGGAGGCCGAGAAGGGAGGCCGGATGGCATCTTTTGGCGATGACAGCGGTGCTGGTGGCCTGCGATATCCTGGTGGTGGTTTGAAACAAAAAGTGAGAAACAAAAAGTGAAAAAAAAGTGAAAAACAAAAATCAATCAATCGTGAGGAGGAGAGAGAAATCTCGAGAAATAGAATAAGAGGACAACAATGGTGGTAGGATGTTGTCCACCAAGCAGAGGAGGCAGGATGGCGTGGCTGATGGCGTGGCTGATGACGGTGGTGCGGCGGCTTGCGGTGCTGCTGCTGGTGGTCTGAAACAAAAAGGAGTTGGGGACGGAGGTGGTTTCCGGCGATCTTCAACAACAAACAGAAAAAGAGTGGAGGAGGGCGGGGTTTTTTGTGTGAACAGATGAGGGAGAGAGAGAGAGAAGTAAGAAAGAGAGCAAAAGATTGGACTAATGTGGGGCCCATAGTTAACGGTATTTGGCAAATTTCGTTAAGTGATGGGAGTTTATAAAGGTTTGGTAAACTTAAGGTGGTAATTTATAAAAAACAAACATAAAGGTGGGAGTTTCTAAATAAGTGAAACCTTAAGGTGGTTTTGTGCAAATTTCCCTAAAAATAATGCTCAATTAGAAGATAATAAAGAGGTAGGGAGATTACATGCAAGAAGATAATTTAAATAAATATAGGTAGAAAATGATTTATTTATTTTTTTTGTAGAAAAATATAATGTACTTGAATTCATAAAATTATTAAATTTATTCCAGCCAATTGCCAAAAAAATAATAATTTGGTGTATAATAATTGCAATCATAATAGTAGTAATAATTTGATTGTAATTCTATTTATTCCAAAAAGTTTGTGTCTTAAACAATTATATTTAGAGTAAATCATGATGATTTTCTCCCTCCTTTTTTTTAATATGTATGTTTTACCATTTTGGGATTTTTTTTTAAATATGTACCTTTCTACCTTTTCCTATAAATGGAAGGTTGACCCACCTAATTATAACACTTTTCTCCTACTTTTTCGTTCCTTCTCTCTACCTTTTTCACTTTTTCCTTACTTTTACTAACCTTCTCTCTTACTTTTGCACTTTTTCCTTGGTTCACGCGCAAAAGCAAACATACATATTAAAAAAACGGAGGTAGTAGTTTTTTAGTGAGGGTATTGTGGCATTTTATATGTCAAAAGTTACCATATTAATAATGAAAAAAAAGTGATGGAAGGAATTCAAAACTACCTATTTTAGAAAGTGATGCGAGTAAAAAATGGAGGAATAGAAGTATTCCAATTCTAAATCAACCTTTTGAAAGTTTTTAATCCTTCTTCATATTTGAAAAGACATCATTCATTTATTGGCGATTATCAATTACATTTCCACGCAAGGTTACTAACTAGCTTACTTCTGGAAAGAAGATGTATTGAAGGCTCTAAGGAGATGAGATATAGGAGTACCTCACAATTCTCGTCCTCACCAAGTGAGATTGAACTTTTAACCAAAAGAGATAAATTTAAGTCGATCAGACATTGTGTCTTCGTTTGTATTGTGTAAACACAATGAATACGTTATATAACTTCATGGCACAATGCCTCTGCTTGTGCACCTAAATCTCCCCAAACAATAACAATCATTGCTTTCTTGAACTCCTTCTTTGGTTGATCTCTTTTTCTTTGGGGTTTTTTTTATCATCCCATAAGGGCATTTTTTAATCTTGTGATTGTACTCACAACACTTGAAACTACAAAAGTTTAACGATATGTTCTTTTGGATTAGATGAAACTAAACTAAACTGAACTAGCGGAATTGATTATAGTTTATAAAATAAGTAATGTTATTAATATCAATTGATATAATTATATAAATAATGCTAATAATAATATTTATAATATACCTTAATATAATTAATCCTAATAATAATATTAATAATATGACTTATAATTTTAGTATATATGATAATAATGATTAATATGAGTATTATTCTAGTTATTATGATAATAAGATTAAAATTTATTTTACTAATTACATAATCTCATTGCAATTTATGAATTGCTATATATTAGTATTAGCTCGATAATTACACAATAAAAATATATCACAACAAACAAATGCTGGTAAAATGATATCGACACGCTTTAAGAATAACCCAAAAGAAAGCTTGTTCATTTAGATCTTCATTACAAAAATGATGGCGCGCTATAAAGAATGACCTAATCTAAAAATTGATTTAGTAGATTCTGATAAAATGATAATAATCTATTAAACAAGTAATCACGATTCCCTCCCAAGAATAAATGTAATAGCCTCTATTTTAAGTACGTTTCATTCAGAGTTAAACTTATTTATTATCTTAATTGCCTTATAATATGTTATCAGACTACTTCTTGGTTATGTTATCTTCCGCCTTTGGGACCTAGTGAATAGTTTTTATATTATATATTCATATGTTTTACTGAATTGACTTTCAGAATTTCAGGGTGAATATATATATTCCAGGTTTTTGTAATCCAAGTTCACGCGTATAAGCATTTTCTGAACTATATTACTACATTTTTTAGTATAAAGCCTACAAATGATTGTTGTTGCGGTTGTCGAAGAAGGGATGGGGTGTGGCCTGTTGAGCAAGTGGAGTTCGCTGCGATTTCTTTTGGAACTGAAGTGGCATTGAGTAGAAGTTTTACAAGAATTATGTTCGGGAGTGATGCTTCTAAGTTCTAACGTGGTTTGAGCCATCAACAATAATGAAAATGGTTATGCTCCCTGCTTGCTTTCGTATGACAATGTTCACAAGTGTCGGAGTTGTAGTGAGTTATTTTTTCTTGTAATGAACACATTAAGCATGGGTTAACACATTAGCTCATCTTGTAGCTCGGTGGGATGTCGGGGGTTCGGATTTTGCGTGGGTATATTTTTGGTTGGAAGGAGTAATAATATTAACTAAATAAAACGATTACAACTATTGTTTGTTAAACTAAAGGAAGTTCGAGAGTTGGCTCCCTGAGCCCTACGAACAACATCCAAGAGTAGTTCAAGATTAAGATTACAACCATTCCTTACAAAGGCGGAGGATAACATAGTTAGATGATGATTAGATACAAAAATTTGTTCTCTCACCCATCTAGCCAGTTTGTCAGCATCTTCCAGGCATTTCCTTCCAACCTTTGCTATTTCCCGCACTCTACTCCTCCCTGAGTGGTCCTTGCACATTGTAGCCAAGTTACAATATCAATCCTTAATCACAGGTGGGTGAGTTATGTGTTCCACTGCAATTTTGGAGCCAAAAAAAGGTGAACATTCGAAAGGTTTTGTTCTACTATCCAATCTAAAGCTTTATGAATCACCTGGAACTCAGCAGTTGTAGCATCTGTGGCCTGTATCTTTTGGAAGAAAGCTTTTTCACGTTGGTTGTGCCCATTTCTATAGATCCCTCGTATCCCTATTTGTAGGGCGTTTGGGCAAAAAAAGGCATCAACTATGAACATACAATGACTAGGGTGTATTTCCAAACTTTCTGTGGAGTTATCCCCCTTATTTAGAGCACTGTCGGCCTTAATGAAGTCTGTTGTTAGACGCAATATTTGTTGGTGGACCTGTTGTTCTTTTTTCTTCTTGTGTTCAAACATCCAAGCATTTCTTTTTTCCAAATTTCCCAGCATCCTATTCCCAGTTGTACATTCCACTATTATTCAGTTTCTCCTTGGTTGCTAAACAGATTATTAATCAACCAAGTTTCATTATATGAAGAGTTGGACAAAGCTATGTTTAACTATGGTGGTAGTTGGACAAAGCAGTGCCAAATTTCCTGAGCTGTTGGGCATTGTCTTAAAATGTGGTACCAGGTCACAAGTGTGTTTGGGCAAAAGAAGCAGTTTTGATTAGTTTGTATTCCTCTTGTATGAAGAGTATCTCTAACAAGTAAATCATCCCAAATAATTGAACAACATAAAGAATTTCGCTTGGGGTGGCAAGTGACTGTGCCACAGCTTCTCCCAGCTTTTAGTGTTCCTGACTAGATTGGTGATTGGTGAGGGTGTTGGTTTTATGATAGTGTTGAAATATTGTTGCCAAAGCTCAGCATAAGTTGTCTTGGTGTTGAAATAGCGTGGATATACTCTATTTCCCAGGTTTTGTCACTTTTGCAACTTGATATGATTTAATGAAGGATTTTTTTTGTGAAAAACCCCTTCAACTTTCCATTTTTTGGGAAAACACACAGGAACTCAGTAAAGTTAGTGGTTGCACTCCCAAAATCCTAATTATGTTAACTTTCTCTGTTTTGTAAGGCCCACCTGTTTCTTTGCCTCCTAAACACAATAAGGGGGCGTTTGGTTCCCAAGGGGTAAGGGGAAAGGAATCAAGAAAGGGGTAGGAAGGGAAAGGAAAGCAAAACCCTTTCTTTAAGAAAGTTGTTTGGTTAAATAAAAAAATCCCTTTCATTCCCTACCGTTCACCTTCTTTCTTTTCTCCCTCTCTGATCCCTCACATTCTGCCAGCCCTTCTCTCACCTGCGATCGACAACTGGCAAATGTAAGTCTTCCTCCTACTCAGGTTTTGTCTCGGTGGTTCATCCTTACCGCCGACCAAGTCCTACTTTCTTTCATTCCTTCTCGTGGTTCATTTCTCAGTGGCTTGTTCGTTCCTCTCTCATCTAACGCGAGTCGACGGACGATGGTGGGGGGAGTTTGGCTAGCGTCGTCGTGTTTTCAGATACAGGGATAGTTTGGGGATCTTGGTTGTGAGGTGGTTGGTTTGTGGTGTGATGGTGGTAGTGGTGGCTAGTTGGGGTGTAGTCCTTATGTGGGCTGTTAGGATGACGTGTGGGTGTTGTTTTGGTGGCTGGTTGGGAGGTTTCAGTTGCTGGGTAGTGGAGTTGGGTGAATTTGGTGGCTGGGTGGTAGGGTCAAGTGGTTTTGGGTGGTGGGGTCAAGTGGTTGTGGTGGCTGGATGTTCGGGTCAGGTGGTTGTGGTGGCGCAGTGGTTGGGTCAAGTGGTGGTATGGCAATTCTTCTTTGTTGATGTGGTGGTGTTGGGTTTGGGTCAAGTTGAACATGGAGTAGAGGGAAGAAAGGGTAAATGAAACCTTGGGGGGAGGTGGGGAATGAGAGTAGAGGAGTTTGGGAGTAAGGAGGGGGTAAAGAGAATGATTAAATGGACCTAACAAACATCATATTTCCTTACCCTTTCCTAAAGCCCCCTAAACAAACGCTCCCTGAATTACATTCATACCCTTCTTTCAGTTCCCCAATTGATTTTTCTCTCTCCTCTTTAATTCGAATTCTCACCTTCAATCTCATGAACATTGTTGGAGAATTCGCCAGAAATCTCAATGTTGTTGGAGCGTCGTCCTCCCTTGCCGGGAACCTTCGACCACTACTGCAACTGTTGCGTTGTCAACGTCGACGGAAGAGTAACAACCCCTGCCCAGAATTTTCAAACCACTTTCGGAATTTCTGGCTACATTCGAACAAATTCGTACATATTTCAGGTAAAATCGAGCACAAAAACACATTCTTTAGGTTGAAATTTCATGAATTTAAATGTTTTTCCCAGTTTGGAATGATAAATCACAATTTAAAATCCAAACAAAACAATTTAGGGAAAAACTTAGGGTTTTAAGAAAATTCAAAATTTAAAACCAAAACTTCAATTGAACATATCAAATTTTAATTTGAATGCAAATAATTAAAATTTCAAATCAATTTCAAAGATTTGAAAAACAATTTTCATTAACCGTGATGAACGAATTTTCCCAAAAAAAAGATTTTTCGAATTTATTTTGAAATGATTACGAGCTTATAAGTTTCAAACCAAATGATCTTTGAGGGTGCAGAAGAGGAGGGAAGAAGTAAAGATTGATTCTTGTAAGTTTTCAGTTTTTGAGTTTTGGGTCATTTGTATGATTTGTATATGGGTCGGTATTTTCCATGCTGGGGATCATCCAACAAAGAGTCATCTACTAAGGAAGATGGTACAGACACCTCAATTTTTCAGTCTATTATTTCAGGTCATTTTTCATAATTTTATTGTTTTCTTTTTTCTTTTACTTAAGGATTTTCAATTTGGTTTCTGGGATTTTGAAATATTTGGTGGGCTAGAAGTCCAATTCTTGCTGCACGGTCTGTAGAATTCCTATAATTAAGGTTACCTAAAGTGTTACATGAGATGATGAGATTGAAGGTGGGAATTAGAAGGAAGCAAGAGAGAGAAACCATTTGGAGAATTAAAAAGAAGGGAATTAGGGGGCGTTTGGTTGGTGCAGGGGTAACAGAAAGGAATCCAGAAAGGGTTACAGGGGGAAAGGAATGGGATGACCCTGTATTCCCCCATCTGTTTGGTTCTGTTCTAGAAAGGGAATGACATACCCTCTGATTCCCTTTGTGACAAGCAGAGAATCAAACTGTTTTCCTAATTAAATTATGCTAGATGACTATATTCCAAACCATCTATGTATTTTTATGATCACTATATTTCCAAAGTCAAATCATATTAATTAAACATCCAAAGTATCAATTCATAATAATATTACCAATTACAAACACCACAAAATACTTGTCTTCCATTGTCACACAAACCATAGTAGCGATTAACATCTAAAGTCGCAACTCTTCACCATATTACCAATTACAAAAACCACAAATACTTGTCCGAAATACAAGTTCCATAACAAAGTTGACAAAATAAAAATTAGAAACCCAAAAGTAATCCACTAGTCTTTTTTTTGGAACAAACTACTAGCATTTCACATACTTAAACATTATCGTTGTCATTGTTGTTCACACCAAGAAGACTTTTAACAAATAAGCCCTTCAAAGCATCTGGACCCTTGAAAAATATGAGGAGTTTGTTGGGTTGAGCAGTCAAAATTTGAGCAACTTCTAAAGCTTGTTGTGGAGTTACACCTTCCAACTTCAGTAGCTCATCAAGCACTTTTTCACTCTTCTCAACTACTTGTTGTTCACGTTCATCAGCATTAGACATTGCACTAGCCATGGTGGAAAGATGGACATTCATGTCTTTCATAAAAGCTTGTAAGCTAGCCAACTCAGAACTACCAGTACTATCACCTTCCCTCTTACCTCCCTTATGCTTAGAACCTTTTTCTCTCTTCACCTTTTTTGATGGAGGGGCAGATTCCACCTTTAAAGTTTCATTAGTATCTTCCTCGTCACTTGAATCAAGCATAAGTTGCACAAGAGCGGCTTTTCCCATATTGTCGACCGCTTCAACAAAACCCTCAGCATGTTTTCCAGTGGCATAATCCTTGCCATAAATCTCCATCATTGCATCCAAGTGAGGGAAATAATGCTCATACAAATTTTTGCAGTTTGAATGAACCTAGCAATACAAAAAAAATGTAAGTGAACATAACTATGCTAAAATAATACATTTTAATATGATGTTAAGCTAGAAATTATAAAAGAAAATACATACCTTACGATACTCACCATAAATGGTTGTCTCCACTGAAATCATTTGTTTCTCAGCTTCCCATTTGAACCCACTTGTGTCGAGCATTTGAGAAATAGCTCTAAACTTGGTAACAAGTGTTTTGATCCTAGAATCAATATGTGGTATAACTTTCAAACCACAACCAGGAAGAGCCTTGCCAATGACCTCCTCCAAGCGAACCATGTAACCATTCCGAAATCCACTCTCACACTTTTAGTGTGGGTCAACAGCCAAATCAGATAAGGCAGCTACAAGAGCCTTATCTTCTTCCAAAGTCCAAAAACGCTTGTTTTTGCCCCTTTCACCTCCGCTAGCAATACTTTCACCCATCCTACTAAAATATTAAAAAATAAATAACATCCCATATAAAGAGAAGCAAATACAAGTCCAAAATATTTTAATTCAAATACAACAAAAACTAGGAAGCAAATACAATGTCCAAATAATTTAATTTCAAAGATAACATCCAATGTATTTCAAACAATAAAATAACATAATGGAACAATAAAATAATTACTACAATTACGATATACGGTTTCTAGCTCTCCAATTGTTGAACATATTTTGAGCCAAAGTGTTTCTGAAATTTGTCCATGGATCAGATACATTGATTGAGGTTATGTACTCAACCTCATCATCATTGTCACTATCATCACAATCACTATCGACTTCTTCGAAATACTCATCATCATCAAATGCTCCGGGAGACATATATCTCTTTACCAAGTTATGTAATAAAGCATATGCAAGCACAATGCAACCATGTGTCTGTAAACTAGACCATGAAGGACTTCTAAGAATTCCCCATCTTCCCTTGAGTAACCCAAAGCACCGTTCAATCACATTTCTAGCTTGTGTGTGCCTTAAGTTGTAATATTCCTCGGCGGTTTGAGGTTGACGAGGACAACTATTCCACTCTCTAAGATGATATATATGTCCTCTATAAGGTGCAAGGAGTCCTTCTCCGTTTGTATAGCCTCCATCACATAAGTAATAACAACCTAAGACATTAAGAAAACTATTTCATTACACACACTAACTTATGTATTAAAGACTAAACAAATTTTTTAATTAAATCATATTACCTCTAGGAACTTTTAATCCGTTAGGCCTACAAATAGCATCTCGAAGGATGCGACAATCATGTGCCGACCCCTCCCAACCCGGTAAGACATATATGAATTCCATCTCAGGTAAGCAAACTCCCAATACATTCATTGCAAGGTTACCTTTCCTTGTTCGATATCTAGCACGATCCTCGGAAGGCACGTTTAAACTAATCATTGTACCATCAAGTGCCCCTAGACAATTATACAAAAGAACAAAAAAAGATACTATTATAAATCAATCTACACTAGTTCTCTTTTATGATACGTAAAGAGTGTGTTTCTTGTACCTTGAAATACTTCCACCTATCATCTTCGCAATCTTTGCGTATTGGCGTAGGTTTCTTAAGCAATACAACATGCAACTTCAAGATCGCCATCAAACAAGCATGAAATTGTCTACTAACAGTTTCACCACTTCTATAAAAATGGGCACCTATCATTCTATTCTTTTTATGGTGAGCTAGAGTGTATAAGAAACCTGCAACAATCTCCTCTAAAGATACATTTTTTGTGCCATTCAATCCACCAACATCTCTAACCATCTCAAGAAGTACACCAAATGTTTGTCGATTGATACGAAGAAAGTTTCTACACAAAGTGTCACTCTCCTTAACCATTCTATTCAAGTTACGTAATCTCAATTTTCTTCTAGTCCGTTTATCTAATGCTAGATGCTGAGAATTGTACAAAGTTTTTCTAATTGTGTACCACATCAAATGTACCAATATAATACAGTTAATTAAGGTTACGACAAATCGAATAAAATCCATATCTCTTCTCCTTCTCAAAGAAAGACCAATACGAGCCATGTCTGTAAAGAAATATAAACAATCATAAGATAGACCAAATCAGTTAAAATTTATCCAACATAAAGGAAGTAGAAACAAACTTCCATGAAAATGTCTTACATAAGAGCTAATCTCACAATTAAAAATGTCTTTGCACAAATTCATTGAGCTAATCTTCTTCCATACCACATCTCTAATCATAAAAAATCAAAGAGATTGCTCATTTTTAGTGTAGCAATCTCTACAACTACCGCAAGTGATACATACCACTGTTAAGAACAACTACCACAGGTCTACAGGTGGAAAAAATCAAATTGCAAATTAAGCCAATGATAAAACTAACCATGAAAAGAAAAATCAAAGACATGAAATTATAAAAAAAAAAAAGGAAAATTAAGCCAACAACATAACCAGCCAACAAAAGTACATGAATTCATTAAAAAAAAGGGGGAAATGGAAGCACCAATATCACAGCCAAAACTGAAGACATGAATTCAAAATGAAAAAAGTGGAAATGAGTTGAACACATGAGATGCTATTCATAATCGTTATGCAATTGTCTTTAAAAAAAGAAAAGGGAAATGGGACGATTATGAATTGTCTGGAATATCAAATGAGTTGGGTTTTTAAAAATTACCTGAGGCGGTGCTCGGAGTTTGTTGGAGTTGAGGCAGTGCGCGGAGGTCATCGGGGTTGAGGCGGTGCACGAAGGTCGTCGTTGGTTGGATTGAAGCGCCAGATTAGGGTAACTAGAGGAGAGAGAATTGTTGGGTGAATGAAGGAAGGGAGATGGAAAGCTAAACCCTAGGGGGTGGGGTAATCAATTTAGAGGAGTTAGGGGGTAAGTGAAAAAGAAAAGAGGGGAAAGGGAAACACAAAAGTTGTAAAACAAACAACATAAAACGAAATTAGGTATTTCTTTTCCCTTACCCTTTCCTGAAACCCTCTATCCAAACGTCTCCTGAATGTAATTTCATAGTATTTCAGGAGAGAAAAATCAGGTGGGCCTCGCAAAACGGAGATAGTTAACATCGAAGTTTTGGGGTTTGCAACCACTAACTTTACTAGATTCATGTAGGTATGGCAACGGGTAGGATTTGGGTCGGGTAAGACATCACCAACATCAATTACCTGATTAGACCAACTCTTATCCATCCATCTGTCACCCAGTAAGATCATCCCCTATTCTATCCAGCACCCGCGGGTGAACTGGGTGGACAGGGTGATCATCCATTTAATATAATTAAACGAGAAAGTTAAATAAACTTGCAGAATCACAATTTATATATTAACTTCATGTCAAATTAAGATAAGTTAAGTTTATAGAAATATGTCGATAACAATTAAAAGGGAAAAAAATTATACTAATATAAATAAAATGATAGAAATTTAAGAAAATGTAAGAAATGGGTGATGGAGCGGTGATAAACGGGTAATAGATCGGGTGATGAATGAAACTTTCTCACACTAATTCCATCCATCACCTGTTTACTCGTCACCCGTCCATCATCCATTTAACTCGGTATTTCACCCTTTTCAATTTTTCAGGTAGAGCGGGTAATAAATCATCTATGAGATATTGTCATCTCTAAATTTATGAGTGTTATTTTCAAAAAAAAAAAAGTTGCAAAGGGTTTTTCCAAAAAATGAAAACTAAAAAGGTTTTTTTAAAAAAGAAAATACATCCTTTCATGAATGCATTCTAATTTTCATTTGACAAAAAAAATTTCACTGAAAACTTGAGCCCAAACAAAAAATTCCCAAAAAAAAAAACCAAAACCCCTATCATGTCACTCCCTCGTCTTTCTCCTTCCATATCCCCTGTTCAGTGGCCCTACCGTGTCGGAGTTCACTCTTCCTCGACACATGCCACATTATTTTGTTGCTCGTCATTTCTTTCCCTCTCTTTGCTGCGATGCCTTCCCTCCTCTGTGGTGCCTCCGCGTCTTTGCTACCATCGGAGCTGTGCTCCACTGCCACCATTGCCTGCTACTGCTTCCTTCTTATTCTGTTGTTCTTTTATTTCAGTATAATCCAATCTCCATCTCAATATTCCAGTTTTACCCTGAATTTAGTGAGAGCTATATATAACTCTGTTGGAGTTTTGTGAGAAGAGTAATACAAAAACTCTTGAGTTGCTTCAAAAGAATATGAAGAGTTGGGGATCCCATATAGGAAGAATAAGAGGTGAGTGGTGAGTTTATTAATAGTTATGTTCCTAGTATCTATTGAGTTGGTGACTTGGTAGGCTTTTGTGGTTGGGCTCTTGATAGGGCTAGTCCACACGCGAGCGCGCCGCCGCCCGGACCGCGTCGGGTCGGGTCGGGGCGTGGGCCATGGGCTTTGGAAAATAACTTAACTTAACTTAACTAAATTATCCTCTCATACTTCTCTCGATTTATCTCTCAAATACTCGGCAATATTAAGAGCGTTCTCAAACTGTACTTCACCGGCAAGTCAGTGTTGTGTTAACCCTGGAGGTTGGTTTGCCACGAGTCCGTGTGTTCGTAGCGGGGCAATTGCAACTTTAGGGCAGTGATCATATCACGGCACAATTTTACAGATAAGTTAATTAATCTACCAGTCATATTTCATACAAACTCATCCATTCCTCTCCTCTTCTACTCAATTACCTCAATTAGTTTGTGATCGGTAACAATTGTTGTCAAGCTCTAATATTCTAATTATGGTATAAATCTAAATCCACTAAATTATTATATAGGCTATTGAAATTAGACAAAGTCCATGTCACCTTTTGCCATTTGATTTTTAAGTTTGCATTTTAGTTACTCTACCAAATGATTTCTAGATTAGATTAAAGTGTAACTATATGTTGATAATTTTGGGATACAAAATGCTGATTATAATTTTGTTGTTAAAGATAATTATGAGAACAATTGGTGGTTTCATTTGATTAGTTCTTTTTGTGGGATCTGAGTTAGTTAGTAGAAGAGTTATGTTACGGGAATGATGTATTGTATTAACTTCTTATTTAATAATTAGGGGATGGTTATTAAGTTTTGTCATTGTTGTTGAGGTGAATTACAGGAATTAGCTTTCGGAGCTCGGGTGTTGTTTTGGAAATCAAAAACATTTGGTTATTGGAGATTCATCATTAAGGAGCTCAAAACCGATGTTTGGGAATCGAGCGAAGGTATACAATGTCCCTCCGTCTTCTACTACTAAAATTTTGTTGTGTTTTTAACTTTTTTATAATTCGATAAGTGTTTGTACGAAATGCATTCATAAGCACAAGACTCAAATTAAAGACATTTATACGAAACAAAAGATAGGTTGTAGTTTGGAATTCTATGAACTTCCAAGATAAGAACTTGGTTTGTTGCGTTAGTTTACAGGATATAGATATCTCAATGTACTTCCTCTATGAAGTTGCTTTTATCGACTTAAGAGAAATATGATTTTGGGTTTGAGACAAATCTTTTTTATAAACTTAATCAACTTGCGTAAAAAAGTGTGTTTTGGATCTTTTGGAACTTCAGACAGTTTGATTACCTCTCGTACTACTTATTTCGACTATAGTTTCCTCTCGGAAATAAAGGATTTACAAAGAACATTTTTTTTTGTATGAGTTATGACTTCTTCTAATTTCACTTATGGAATCATTTTTATAGTATATTGTTAAGGCTCCGTTTGTTTTGGTGGAAAACCATTTTCTTGGAAAATGATTTTCCTCCATCTTTCATTTTCCTTTGTTTGTTTTGGTGAGGGGTGGAAAACAATTTTCCTAAAGGTGGAAAATGCTCTTAGAAGAGGAAAACCAATTTCATTTTGTAAACAAGGTATGCCACATTTTCCTCTCCACTCCTTACTCCTCTTGATTCTCTCCTTCTCATCTTTCCTTCTCTTTTGCTTCATTTACCTTTTCTCCCTAAGTTTTCCTCTATTCAAACAAACAAAGGAAAACTTTTTCTAAAATCATATTTTTCATTGAATATTGTTTTCCTTGAAAAGTGATTTTCCATGAAAATTGTTTTCCATTAAAACAAACGGACCCTTAAGATTTAAGTGATATTCTTGGAACTATAATTGAGAATGCTGTTATTTATGAGTTCTACTATGATAAGTTTATGTTGACTACGTTTTTAAGTTATGATTTTATTTCGATGATTTCAATTAAGGATTTGGTTTTATATTTATTGGATCTTCTAATCACGAAATGGTTTTCGATTTGAAAAAGGTTATATACCAATTATGCAACCGTAAGTGAGTATTTTCAGAATATTTATTACCTTGATCTGTCATCATTTGTCTTTTAAGTTTTCTCTGTGAATATTTTTTGAACCTAAATTTATGAGATTTCGAATTTGTGAACTTGTGTTCTTGTTAAATCTGAAAGTAAGTGATTACAGGCTTATGAATTATTAGTTATGTTTACTATCATGATTTACATGGAATAAGCTGCTGATTGGGTGTAAGTGATGAACAACATTCTGTATCTTTATATGTGTATTCTCTTTGTGGAGACATACACGTTAAAAGTGAGGCGACGGCCTCCAGATGTCTCTTCTCTATTCGTGTTCTCCTTCCCATTAAGACTAAGTTTGAGAAGGAAGATCTTTGCGATATATGTTATGTACAAATATACTTACTTGAAACGTATAAACAGAGATGTCTCAAGAAATTTCTTGGATGAAACCTTAAGTCGGATTCCGGCCATTGACTCCAAAACTCTGGCAATTGACTCCAAATAATAATAATGATTATTATATTACTACCCACGTGTCAAACTATTTGCTATATATATCATAAATGGGTGTCCCAATTTATTTGCTATATTTTTATTTCTTTGCTTATGGTCTCCATTGTACTTGTCACTTCATTACCTTTTAATTTTGTCTTCTTCCTACGAATCACTAGACCCACCAAATGTAGTACTTTATGAGTTACTTTAACAAATGAAAAGTGGTCCCAACTTTCCCACTTGCTCCAGCTAAATCTTTGTGGCAAACCTCTATGTAGCAAATAATTTGGGACGGAATATCTAGGTATTATTAGAATATGATTAAAATCTGTTTTACTAATTGCATAATCTCATTGCAATTAATAAACCATTTGTATATTAGTATTAGCTTGATAATTACACAATAGAAAAATGTCCCACCAAATAAATGTTGGTAAAACGATAACCCAAACGAATGATTGTTCATTTAGGTCTTCGTAACAAAAATGATGGCACATTATAAAGGATGACCTAATCTAAAAATTGATTTAGTAGATGCTGATAAATTGATAATAATCTATTAAACACGTGATAATGATTCACTCCCAAGAACAAGTGTAATAGCCTCTATTTTAAGCTCGTTTCATTCAGAGTTAAGCTTATCTATTATCTTAATTACACTATAACTAGTTTTACACCCGTGCAAAATGCATGGGAATATTTTTGGCTAAACCCTAAGTAAAGTAAGAATGGTGTGGTTTAAAAATGGTGGGCTTCGAAGCTTCATCTTTGTGTTTATTCGTCTGGGTTGGTTTTGCTGAAGTTGGTATCTAGGAATTCTGAGGGAGATGGTCTCTATGCTTTGAGGAAGAACTTGAAGGATCCAAATTATGTTTTGGAAAGCTGGGATCCAAATACCTGGTCTCACATCACCTGCAACTTTGTTAATCATGTCACCCGAGTGTATTATTCCTCTCTCTCTCTCTCTCTCTCTCTCGCTCTCCTCTAATTGGTTTACTTTCTTTTTCATTATCTAGAATATTCGTTGCTTGAACTAGTATCCGCTAAAATCTTAGTTTCATGTTATGTTGGTTGGTTTTGTGGGTGAGATTTTTGTCATGAGGCCATCTTGTTGGAATTGATTTGATGATATGGAAATTAGGTTCACTTTTAAATGATTTTTGTTGGGGGATTTTGGTTAAATTCAGCTGCTTGTTTGCCAATTTTCAATCCTTAAGTTCAAGTTCCCTCTCCACCCACTCACTTGGTCACTTTCTCTCTTCTCTAAATCCCTAATCGGCAAGTTGCAATTAGTTGTGAGCAAACGATGATGGCATGCTTGTAATGATTCTGCTGTCCAAGATGAAGAATTGTTGCAATTCAATAGGCTTTTCTTGGCTCAACTTGTGGATGTCAATCCGTCTGCTGCAAACCATTCCTTTCACCGACTTTGCGATGGACAAATTTCAATTTCCATTTCCTCAACCTCTAGATCTGAAGTTCCTTTAGCTTGATAGTGCCTTGAAGGTAATTTTTCCTCTCTAAACTTCAATTTATTTTTTAGACTCTAATTGCAATTTTTTTGGAACAAATGGACTGTGAAAGTGATTGAATTGGGGTTTACCTCATTCACAACGTTGTTTAATGCTAGTATGCTACTAATTTACACAAGAGTACTGCTTCTCTCCGTCTCTCAATTGAAAAAGTCAGACTTAGTTGCATTAACCTAATAATTTTGATTGACAACATCTTTTTTTGGACTTCTTGTGGCTTGTTTGATCATTTAGTTTATTATGTTATGAAAAGGGGTTCATTATCAGGTATTTTCCGAGTAATTTTTCTTTGTCATTTTCAGTAATTCATACTATGTATTAGTTAATTGCTGCTAACTATTGCAAAATTTAGGGATTCTGATTTGAATTTGAAACTTGTTTTAGTTTTGTTTTGCATATTTATAAAGGTTAATTAATGGATTTGCTGGTTCATCATTGCTAATCCATAATAAGGGGCTACAAGTCTGATCATATGTAACTAACCATTCTAACATTTTCTCTTAGACCTTTATAACTTAGCACTTGACACAATGATTTTGCTTCTTTTTTTAAAATGATTTTATATTTCCATAAATTTAAATTTGATCGTCTTATTGAGAAACACAAAGCATATCAAGACAACGAAGAAATTTGCAGATATGAATTTTCTTTTTAGGGGTTGAAGACCCCTCCAAGGGGGGTGGCATCCCTGAAAGGATAACAATTTGGATGCAGAATGTGTTGCTTAACGAATTTTATTGAATGATGTCCTTTGCAGTCGAGAAAAAATGGGGTGAGGCTGACCTTGAGTTTAGTTAATAATTTGCAAGCATGTGGTGGAAAACTTCAGTCTGTGAAATGGATATGGCATGAAGGCACTGGAATAAGCTGTTCCAATGAATCATTTTTCTACAATCCATCAATCCAGACCTATTTTAGGAATCATATCAAGGTAGTGTCTATGCCTTGTGTTGGGGTGTTACCCATGGGCCAATCCATACTTTCCCATAAAAAATGTTATGTCAATATACCAAATATTGTTCTTTTTAGTATCAACTTATTAAATTAATCAAGGCTCTCACAATCAGTATCGTTGAAATAAAATTTTGTGGTTTGGTGACTTGGCTGGGAAAAAGCGCTACAATATTTGTGTGGTCTCTTGAAATGGTTCCGTTGAACATGCTGTGTAGAGTGGCAAGGGGGTAATGCCATTCAGATTGTCAGTCTCATTAGAGGCTGAGTGTTCAGGGTTCATGAGATGGAACTGGTGAAAGAGAGACTGGAGTTCATTTCCGCGGGAGTATTAATGAATCTAGGTAGCAAGGCTTTTTTGATCCTATAGACTTGAATGTCGCTCGCGATTCAAATTTATTGATCAGCGGACTGACCAGTTTTTTGCTTTCCTTTGTTGTAGAGCATTTCATTTTGAGAAACATCCTATTATGAATTTATGATTTGTTCTTATCGAAATTGTTGGACCTAGATACAGCTCCTATTATGATATGTTCATAACCTTGCTATATCAGTTTGTCGAATATAGCAATAAGTTTCTCGTAGTAAACCTTGTTTGATATCATGTTCTAGCGAATTAGACCCTTCTGTTAGTTCGGTTTACTTGCGATGATGTTTTGAACAAGGTATAAAAGATACGTGGACAATTTTTTCCCTATACAATCATAGTTTTGTTTTTTAGAAGTTAGTTTGCTGCATTCTTGTTCTAACCATTTCCTTCTTTCTTATACACTTCAATTTACAGCTCATCAGAATAGCTCTTATTTCTCTTCAGGTTTCTCCTTTTTCTTCTGCCCATTTTGCTCTACGTGTGAGTCCGTTTCCAAGTTATGCTAGTAGTAGTAGAACAATTATTTATAGAGAGACATTTAATGTCATCTTCTTGCTCGAGTCGTTGATGTTTGTTAGGTACTCATGGGTCATCATTCCTTCCTTCTCTTAGTTCTGCATTGCATTGGTTTTGATCAGAATTGTTGTCTAGTTAATAATTGAAAAATCAATGGTGGTCGTACACTAGTCTTGGCAGTGACTTCGTGGATATTAAAATTGATTGAAGAAAAAAAAAGACCTTATTTCCTTTGAAGATCTGATCCGGACATCCAGTATAAGTAAATGGTAGTCTGACCAAAGGTCAAGAACTGATGACCAAAAATGGTCTGTCCGCCTATGTCCTACCTGGCCGCGAGCTTCCTATTTTCCAGAGGTCAAGAAAATTTGTTGGATATGTGCTCTAAGATTTTGTATTATTGTATAGAACTGATAATTTTGATGATTCTTTTAACTATCTAAATGTTTGATCTCTACTGATTTCAGATGTTAATGAAGTTTGTATAAGATTCATGTCTAAAGTGTACAGAGTTGTTTGGGTTGTTCACATTTTACAAAGACTCCTCTATGTTGAGCAGATCCTGCATATCTATTGCAAGACAAACTCTGCAATCCCCGTAAAATGTTTTCTGTCAACTGGAAATAAATTTGGGGATTTACCATGTTAATAAATTTGCTAGAAAAGTATGCAAATAGGTTGGGCCATTGAAGCTTTAATTGGTGAGTCGTGTAATTTAACTATTTAAGCACCACTCTGTCTACTTTGGATCAAAAAATAATCAGTTGTATATCCAATAATTGGTGAGTATTGTTCATGTATACTTATAATTGGAGACAACTCTTGATTTCATGTTTTATGTTCATCATCTCTTTCCTAATTTGTAATCTCGAAAATCAGTGTGAAGCCTTTGTGTTTGTGATACTAATAATGGTTTACTTCTTTTTTAGGTTTACAATAGATGCTTTTGGTAGTGAATGCGTACGTGATTAAGGGATCTTCGCTTTTATCTTACATTTACATTTGAATATGGGTATGTATGTGTTTATACAAGTTTAATATTATTACTTGGGCAAACAACATTATGGGCTGAACTGTATGTCGGTTCTAAACTTTGTAATCATCATTTAGAAGAACCTACAACATTTGTGTGCTATGGAATTATCAATTTATGATTTGAGCTGAGAAAAAGGGGCAAAGGGAGTATGTATTAGTTTCACTTGACCCTTTTCACTTCTTATGAGGTGGTTGCAAAGTCGTTTCACTTGACCCTTTGCAATTTATTATGTTTGAGTTGGGAAACTTTAAGGTTCTTGCTATAAATTTGATTCAAAATGGTCTCGTTGGTTTCAAAGACATTGTTGGAGAAAGCTAAGGAAGACAATGTAGAAATCTTATTTTCTGTCCGCAAGTGTTTTCTTTTTCTGCATGCTCAAAAGCTTCACCAGTTAAAAATTGATTCTATCCTTCTATTTCCACTATGTTACTGTGTTTGAAGAGAACCTGTCTTTTTTAAATAAACATTAGGTTTAGGTTTTCTAAAAGTTGTTAATCCTCCATTTTACTGTTGTTGTAAAAGGCAAGAAAGACTGAAATTTTCGTATGATTGTGGATTGGTAGTTGGAAAAACCAGTTCTGAGGGATTTAAGGCACTTCAAACGCACCCTATTGCTGGTAATTTGTTTCAGCAGCTTCGGCATCGGCCTCAGCTCCTTAATCGTCCAATATGAGCTCCTTTCATCTAATTGTAGCTTAATTACTTTGTATTTGGTCATTGTGGGGTTTTTCTTCGCACTAGCATGGTATGATCAGACATAAATCAAGCATATAATCAAATACTTGGGCAAATAATAAACTAAGGATGACATTCACTTCCCATTTCCCACTGCGTTACATTGAATATTTCAATTGATCCCTTCTTTTATGTATTTTTGCTCCTTAATTATATGATCTAAATGCTAGAGATGCAGCACCCACATATAAAATACTGTAATTCATAATATTACATAATCACATAGCAGAGAGATTGTTGGGTCTTCCTTGGCAAAGAAGGCAAGTAGGAAAAGAAACTTCGACCGTTCTAGCTTGATCAGATGTTGGAGATTCTTTAATTTAGGGTTTTCTTTCAAATCTGAACTGGTGATATTTAACATGATGCCTTTGGGTCTTTTGCTTAGTGAATTAGTGCGTTTGATGGAAATTGATTAGTCTTAAGTATTTGATTTGATCATGACATTTCTTTTGTTGTGGTTATTACTGTGTGATAATATGAAAAAACTTTATGCTATATCATGAGTTGACGACTTTCAGGTGGCACAGGATAGACAAAGCTCTTCCACTTGGATTTGAAGATTGTGCTTTTGGATTTTAACTCTACCCGTCTATAAATATTACTCTTTTACTCCATCCGTCCCATAATGTTCTTCCCACTTCATTATTTGATTCCTCACATATATTCAGGAAGTGGGAAGAAAATGGTAGGATGGAGGGAGTATTATGTATTACTCTTTGTATTTCATTTTTGATGAAATCTTAATTAGAATATGTACACTACCAAGTAGTACTTGGTCTAGTGGTAAGGAGAATACCCTTCTAACCTTAAGGTTAAGATGTTCAATCCCCATTAGGGACACTTTGAGGGTAGGGATTTCCCTTATCCTTTCCCCCTACTCTCAAGTATCTAGCCCATTAGGACCCTAGCGGAGTCTGGGCACTTCTTAAAAAAAAAAAAAGAAAATAATTAGAATATGTACACTTGTAGTTGTTAAGATTAGAGAAGAAGATAAGAAAGACGAAGAGTATTCAAGAAGATCGAATGCTTCTCATTGCATCTCATTGCTCATCACAGCTCTGTATTTATAGCACTACATTACTGTTTTTCAACAGTTATTTTACTGCTGTAATAGTTCTTGGTGAGTTATTCACCATTCATCCCAGATATGCAAAGATATTACAACACTTCCCCTTTAATAATCACCAAGCTATAAAATCACTTAGCTGCCTCGTTAAAAACCTTGCTAAGAAAAACTTCAAAAAAAAAAAACTTAGCTAAGGGAAAAAGAGTACAACGACTGTATGCGATGATGAACTGCCTCATTTAAAACCTTGTCAGGAAAAATCCAATGAGATAAAAACCTGAACGAAGGGAAAAAAAGTATAGTTTCATTCTACTCCTCCTGGATTCAACATATGTCGCGAAGACGACGCATTCTAATCTTGTGCACCAATTGTTCGAACTTCTTTGATAGAAGGTACTTGGTAAAAAGGTCAGCAGGATTTTCACTTGATTGGATCTGTTCAACATGTATCTTGCCTTCTTTTTGTAAATCATGCGTGAAGAACAATTTTGGGGATAAGTGTTTGGTCTTGTCTCCTTTGATATATCCTTCACTTACTTGGTTGATGCAAGCAGTATTTTCTTCGTATATTGTAGTTGGAGATTTTCTAATTGTATTTAAGTCACAATCTTCCTGAATTTGACTGATCATTGACCTTAACCACAGACATTCTCGACTGGCTTCATAGAGCGCAATTAATTCTGCATGGTTTGATGATGTAGCTGTCATGTCTGCTTTGTCGATCTCCAAGATATTGCAGTACCTCCATATGTATATAGATACCTAGACTTTAAACCCCTTTTCAATGTCTCTTGGTTGGTGCATTACTATATCTAGCTAGTAGGTTCACAGTTTAGGGTATATCAGGTCTTGTATTATTTGCTAAGTACATCAAAGCGCCTATTGCACTCAAGTATGACACCTCTGGTCCGAGAGTTTCCTCGTTGTCTTCACGGGGTCGAAAAAGGTCTTCTTTCATATTCAGACTTCGAACTACCATTGGTGAACTTAGTAGATGAGCTTTATCCATATAAAATCGTTTCAAAATCTTCTCAGTATAGTTTGATTGGTGGACAAATATCCTAGTTTTTAAATATTCAATTTGTAATCCGAGACAAAACTTGGTTTTTCCTAGATCTTTCATCTCAAATTCTTTCATTAAGTGTTTCGCAGTTACTTCAAGCTCTTTAGGAGTTCCAATTATGTTCAAGTCGTCGACACAAACTGCGATAATGATGAATCATGAATGATACCTTTTGATGAACACACATAGGATTATTGGTTTGTTTTTGAAACCTCCTTTTACAAGGTATTCACCTAGGCGATTATACCACATTCTCCAGATTGTTTTAATCCATAAAGTGATTTCTTCAATTTTATGGAAAACGCTTCTCTAGGAGTATTTTTTATTGGTACGTTTAGACCTTCAAGGACCTTCATATAAATATTTGTATCAAGTGACCCATATATATATATGCGGTCACAACATCCATTAATCTCATCTTTAATCCTTCAATAATAGTTAAACTTATCAAAAATCTCAGTGTCGTTGCGTCGACTACTGGTGATTATGTCTCTTCGTAATCAATTCCTAGCATCTGAGAGAAGCCCTGGGCTACAAGCCTTGCCTTGTATCTAACGACCTCGTTTTCCTCATTTCTTTTCTTCACGAATATCCATTTGTATCCTACTGGTTTCACACCTTTTGGTGTTTGAGTAATTTGTCCAAAAACTTCTCGTTTCTCTAATGAATTTAATTCTGCTTGAATTGCCTCCTTCAATTTTTACCAATCTTGTCTGTGTCGACATATTGCTACTGTCCTTGGCTCAATATCATTTTCATCATTCATTATATCACTCGCAATGGAATTCACAAATATGTCATCGATAATAACTTTTTCTCTATTCCATTGTCTCTTGGTGTATGAATAATTTATCGATATTTCATTATTTTGATTTTCTTATTTTTCTTCTAAAAACTTATCTATATTTTCAGCTTTATCATCATCTTTATTATGTTTATCTTGTTTTTCTGTTGCGGGGGAAATCGTAGTTGTAGCTTCATCCGGTTTCCTCATTTTCTTGGTTTCGAGTCTTTAAAACCATGTGGTCTTCCACATTTTAGTCGTGTGATTAATTCATTCTCTTTGGCCTTGTTATCATTAGAGATTTCAATTCGTGCAGGGGCATTCACTGTTGGTATGTAGGATTTTGTAACTTTCTTGGTATTCGTGAATGCTTCAGGTAATTGGTTAGCAACGCTTTGTAGATGAACAATTTTCTGAGCTTCTTGTTCACAAGAATTTGTTCTTGGATCTAGGAAATCTAGACGTATTGCTCTCCACGTAAGTTCAATATTCCTTTCATTTGGGTCCTCTTTCTCTCCCCTTAAGGATGGGAATTGTTTCATTAAAGTGACAATCAGCAAATCTAGCTTTGAATAGATCACCAGTCATTGGTTTCAAATATTTGATGATTGATGGTGATTCAAAAACCACATATATTCCCATTCTTCTTTATGGACCCATTTTTGTACGATGGGGTGGAGCGATGGGTACAAATACTGCACACCCAAAAATTTTGAGGTGTGAGATATTGGTTTCTCGACCAAAGACTAGTTGCATGGGTGAGTATTTGTGATAAGTTGTTGGTATCATTCTGATTAATGACGCTGCATGTAGAATGGCATGCCCCCATGCTGATGCGGGTAATTTTGATTTCATTAATAGTGGTCTTGCAATTAATTGTAATCTCTTGATTAGTGATCAGCAAGACCATTTTGTGTGTGGACATGTGGTACTAGATGCTCTACGTCAATTTTTTTAATTGTATGGTCTGGGAATTAAGTTCTTAGACATATAATTTTTGAGCAACTAGCTTAGAAAAAGCTATGTTTCTGCTTGACAGCAGGCTTACATGCGATCACCATATAGAGGCATCTATTAAGACCACAAAGTATATAAATGGTCTGCATGCTAGATTGATCAGTCCACGTATATATCTCCTTGAATTCTTTCAAGAAATGTTGGAGATTTAGTTGCAAACTTATTCATCGATGGTCGAATTATCAATTTGCCAAGAGAAGCGGTGGATGATAATTTATTTGATTGAGGGACTTTGATATTTCTCAATGAAGTCCAACCGAATTTTCTATAATCTTATGCATCATTCTTGTCCCTGGGTGACCAAGGCGATCATGCCGTAAAGTGAATAATTCTTCATTATCTAACTTCTGGTTAGATGTCATGTTTATTTCAACAGGACGTATATGAGTGAGGTACAGTCCTGAGGAATATGCCGACAATCTTTTATAAATGATTTTCTTTTCATTCTTTTCTGCCGTAATGCATAAGTATTACTTTCGATCTTTTGTTACTGTTTCTATATGATAACCATTTTGTCGTATAGCTTTGAAACTAATAAGGTTTCTTTGAGATTTGCTCGAATATAGTGCATCATTTATCAGTAATTTTGTACCCATTGCTAGGATTATGCATGCCTTTCCATATCCTTCAATTAACTTGGATGTTCCTGATATGGTATTGACGTTTGCTTGAAGCATTTTCAAGTCCGAAAAGAATTCTTGATCCTTTAAAATAGTGTGTGTTGTTCCATTATCCAATAGGCAATATTATTTTGATTCATTTTCTGACATATTCTTATCGTCATAGAAAGAAGAAAATACTTCAGATTGATTCATAAATAAAGATTACAACAAAGATTACATTTTGGTGAAGAGAGAAAACTTATTAAAATGCATGGAAAAAACAAAGTAATGAAACTCATAAATTAAACATAACAATGATTCTGGTCTTATATGTTTTAAGAATCATTTCGAATGTCGAAATCATCCATGAAGAAATCTGATACGTCTAGGTTGGGCATAGAAGTGGTTGCTTCATTCACAAAATTAGCCTCTGGCCTTTTTCCTTAATTTTTCTGGGAAGCTTGGTACAGCTCCGCCAGATGCTTGACGGTACGATATGTCCGCTCCCAATGCCCAGTCATGCCACATCTGTAGCATGTGTTTTTACCCCTTTGAGGCTATGATCCATTGTCTTGTTGCTGACCTTGTTGACTTGTGTTGTGGTTGTTTCTTGGGGAGAATTGACTTCGTCCACGGCCACAACCGAGCCCACGACCTCGACCACCTCCTTTGACATGGAAACTTCCACGTCCTCGACCGTGATAATTTCCACGACCTCTTTCATATTTACGAGATTGTATGATAGAGATTTTTCCCAGTACTCAATGCACAAGTAGAAGTAGAAGCCGGAGCCTCTCTATTCTATTAGCGAGAGAAAGAAAAACTCTTTCTCTTTTAAAAGAAAGGCTTTCTAGTAGTTCCTCCTTAGGGAAGAGGAAGATAGGGCATCCTAAAAGCTATTAGGCAGGTTCCCGGGTGCCTATCTATCTCATAGCTATTACTGTGCTTTTTGGATACCTTTCCATGCTTTAACAAGCCAGCTACGCACCGGTAAAATAAAGGAAGACGCTCTTGAATTCTTTGACGACTTTTTAAAAAAGTTCAATCCCTCGGATCCACGTTCCCCTTTTGATATAAGGGTTTGAACCTAAATTTCTCTCTTCGGAGCCCTTTCTTTTCTCGTCCCCCCGCCCCGATGCTCTGACTTGGATTTGAGCTCTCAACTGCATTTGCTTCTTGAAATGCCATAGACCATGTAGGCCAACGAGTATGGTTCTTGATTAGGAGCTCATTATTTTGTTCTGAGACAAGTAATGTCCGCAAGAGTTCATGATAATTCTCTAATCTCCTTTCACGATATTGTTGTTGTAATAAAATATTATTAGCGTGAAAGGTGGAGTGTCTTTTGTTAACCATATCTTTATCAGTTTTTGTTTGTCCACAATACACCAACTTTGATTTAATGAGGTGTAATGTTGAATTATAGTCACTGATAGATTTGAAATCTTGAAATCTCAAATCTCTCCATTCATCTTGGGCTTTAGGAAGGAGGACACTTTCATTGTGTCCATATCTTTCATGGAGCTCTTCCCATAATGCTTTTGGATCTTCAATAATCATGTATTCTGTTCTGAGGCTATCATTTAGGTAACGTCTTAGCAATACTAACGCTTTGGCCTTGTCCTCAGACAATTTTATGGTATGCTTTTCAGAGGCCTTTGGATCATCTATTAAAGTATATAGTAGGCCTTGGCCTTTTGAACATAGCTTAGCATCTGTTGTCTATTGTAAAAAGTTGTCTCCTGCCAAGTCCAGGATGTTGAAATATCTCTTTGCAAGTTCGCCTATTCTCCTCTTTTATTTATTTATTTGATTATTTAACTACAATAAAATAAATAAGTGTTTAATTAATACTCCCTCCGTTCCCTTTTGTTGTTCCCATTTGGAATCGTACACTATTTGAAAGTAGAGAGAATCTTCTAAGTGGTTTCCAATATATAAGAAAAAACATAGTCATGTGGGATCTTGTTTTATTCGTCTCGACGAGTACAGAATATCAAACTTTTATAATTTTTATTAACATGTTATTAGAGATATACACGATACAAAATGTGCATTGGCAAACGTGAAAAGGCAAATGGGAACAACATTGAGGGAGTATTTGATATTAAATCACAATTAGTACTTTCTCCCCCTGATTTAATATCTCAAAAAAAATTACATAATTCAATAGGATATTAAACAGTAATAATAACAATAATAACAATAATAATAAAAATAACAACAATAATAATAACAATAATAATGATGATAATGGAGAAGTATAGGCACGTGCTATTACAAACAAAATAAAATGCACCTGAAGCTATAAGTACCGTGCACCCCCTCATTTATAATCCGTGATTAATTTATTTTTGGAGCAATTAATATGTAGATCATTAATGCCACTAACAGGAAGAACAATCACATAATAATTAAGAGGGCTTCATTAATTTTTCTTAGATTTTCCTCAATTAAGGAATGGTTGGATGAAGAAGAGGGGGAGGTGGTGTCGGTCGCTTTTGTTGGTTGAAGAAGAGTAAAAAAAATATTTAGAGGATAAGGGATTAGTGGTGGTGGATTGTGGCCGGGTAAGTAACCTCTTTTATAGAGGGTGACAAATACTGTTCAGGTAAAATTTCTATTTATCGTAAAGTATACTGAGAAAATGTAGCCTCTTTTTTTAAAAAATTCATTATAATTATAATCTCGGTTCTGGATCAAACCCCTGACCTCTTATATGAGAGTTTATTTCGGACCACTGCGGCTTACATTCCGCAGTGATATCTTTTTAGAAAATAAAATTGATGTTATTTGCCTAATACTAAAAAAATGTACTCCCTTCGTAACTTAAAAGTAGCAACATTTGTACTAGGGGACTTCCCTAGACAAAAGTTGCTAATCACCATATTAAACTTAATTAAACACCCATTATTATCGTTAATCACCACCCCAAGTCATGAGCTACACCACCCCCTCCAATTTATCAACCACCAAACATGTATACCGCACCACCACCACTTACCTACCTTGCACAACCACCACCACACCAGTGTATAGATCAGTTACAACCAAGACCTGCCTTCACCACCACCTTCGACTCCCCAACACCCACCACCACCATCTTCGAATCCCCAACACCTACCACCCCACGAATCCCCAACACCCAGCAGCACCATTTTCGAATTCCCAACACCCAGCACCATCCACAGGCCACCGCAACCACCCTCCACTTCTCACCATCGAAAAATCAGCAACCACCCACCTCCACGCACCTTGGAATTGCTGCGATTTTGCATCTCCAATCGATTTCGCATCTTCGAACGCACCTCTAATCGATTTCGCACATTCGAACGCACCTCCAATCGATTTTGCACTTTTGAACTGCTGCTGCTCACCTGCGATTTGATTCGATTGGCTGCGGTTTGGTTTTCTAGGTGGTTGTGCGTTGGTGTAGTGGGTCGATTTCTGATGGTGGTGGTTGTTGGTGTTATTGGTTGTGGGTTGATGTGGTGACTCGATTTCAGAAGTTTGGAGGTTCTGACGGCCCTCCGGCGGTTCTGACGGTCCTACGGTGAAATGGTGGTGATTGGTGACGATGGTGGTTGGCGCCGGCAGTGGCGGTGGTTAGTGTTGGAAAGGTGGTGATTAATTTTTTTGTTATTAACTTGAGTTTAATGTTTAGTGAAAATTTATAGAATCATAATTGATGGTCTATATTGTTAAGTAATGATATTTAGGTAAAGAATAAATTGTGAATAACCACCCGTCAGATACACCAATTTCAAAATAACCACTCCAAATTATTTTGCATTTAAATAACCACCTCTACTTATGTTCACGTTTTGAAATACCCACCTTTTGACGGAAAATCTTAACACCGTTAGTTTTAGGGCTCAACTTTTTTAACTCCCTCCAAAATTTCACTAATTATCTTACTAATCTATAATTTGACTGGTCAAATCATGATTAACAATTTAAATGTCTCTTTTTATTCAATTTTACAATTTTTAAAACTATATATTTTTTATATATGACACAGTAATGGAAACAAATTTCGAGACAATATTTAATCGCGTTTTCAATACTCAAGACGACGTTTTTCGAAAAACGGACACCACCGTACGCCCTTTACGGTCACGAATTTGGAGATTCCCTACAAAACGAGTACCTACAAGCTGACTTTTCGGGCACGTACTTCGAGACACTTTTTTCGGACGGAATACAGAGTTTTTTCGAAAAATGGACACCATATCATGATTAACATTTTAAAAATATTTTTTTATTCAATTATACAATTTTTAAAACTATATATTTTTGATATATGACACGGTAATGGACACAAATTTCGAGACAATATTTAATACTCAGGACGACATTTTTTCGAAAAACGGACACCACCATACGCCCTTTATAGGCACGAATTTTGAGATTCCCTACGAAACGAGTACCTACAAGCCGGGTTTTCGGGCACGTACTCGAGACATTTTTTTGGACGGAACACGTTTTTTCGAAAAACGAACACCGCCTTACCTACAAGCCGGTGTCCGTTTTTCGAAAAATTTTTGTATTCCGTCCGAATAAGGCGTCTCGAAGTACGTGCCCGAAAAGCCGGCTTTTAGGTACTCGTTTCGTAGGGAATCTCAAGATTCGTGTCCTTAAAGGGCATACGGTGGTGTCCGTTTTTCAAAAAAACGTCGTCTTGAGTATTAAAAACGCGATTAAATATTGTCTCAAAATTTGTGTCCATTACCGTGTCATATATCAAAAATATATAGTTTAAAAAATTATAAAATTGAATAAAAAAAAGATTTTTAAAATGTTAATCATGATTTGACCAGACAAATTATAGATTAGTAAGGTAATTAGTGAAATTTTGGAGGGAGTTAGGATAATTTAGTAAGAATTTGGGCATCACACTTAACGGCGTTAGAAAATTCCGTTAACAGGTGGGTATTTGAAAAAGTTAAGGAAATAAGAGGTGGTTATTTAAACACAAACAAAAATGGGGTGGTTATTTTGAAATAGGTGTATCGTGCAGGTGGTTATCCTTAGGTAAATTTTGTTAAAAAATTATTCTAATAAAAGGAAAGAAAGAGAATTGTTGCAAATATTTTGTTACACCCATTTAAGAAAGCTGTTGCAAGGAATATGTTACGGAGGGAGTATAAATAAGAATTTTTTGTCAATTACAGCCACGTAAAATACCCTATTTTTTAATTATAGCCATCATCTTTTTTTCTTGTGAATTACGGCCATGAAAGACTAATATCTACGTAAGTTGCTGCCATTTTCACTAATTACACCACTAATCCATAGTTTGACTGGTAAAATCATGTTTAATATTTTATAAATCTTTTTTATTTAATTTTATAATATTTTTAAAATATATGTTTTTCATATATGACATACTATTGGGCACGTATTTCGAGACAACATTTAATCGCGTTTTTCAGACTGAAGACGACGTTTTTTCGAAAAACGAACACCGTCGAGCACCCTATATGGACACGAATTTCGAGAATCCCTACAAAACGAGTACCTACAGGCAGGGTTTTCGAACAAGTACTTCGAGACGGGTTTTTCGGACAGAAGACGACGTTTTTTTTTCGAAAAACGGACACAGCCGGGCACCCTTTTGTGGAAACGAATTTCGAGAATTCCTATGAAACGAGTACTAACAAGTCGGATTTTCAGGCACGTAATTCAAGAAGGATTTTTCAGACTAAACATGACGTCTTTTTCGAAAAACGGATACCCGTGCGTCCTATATGGGCACGAAAAACCAGTCTCGAAGTACGTGCCCGAAAACCCGGCCTGTAGGTTCTCGTTTCGTAGAGATTCTCGAAATTTGTGCCCACAAAAGGGTGCATGACGGTGTCCTTTTTTCGAAAAAAAAATGCCTTGTTCAGTCCGAAAAACTCGTCTCGAAGTACGTGCTCGAAAATCCGGCTTATTAATACTCGTTTTGTAGGGATTCGCGAAATTCGTGCCCTTAAAGGGTGCCCAGCGGTGTCCTTTTTCGAAAAAATATCATCTTCAGTACGTGCTCGAAAATCCGGCTTATTGGTACTCGTTTTGTAGGGATTCTCGAAATTCTTGTCCACAAAAGGGTGCCCGGCGGTGTCCGATTTTCGAAAAAAATGTTGTATTTAGTCCGAAAAACCCGTCTTGAAGTACGTGCTCGAAAACCCTGCCTGTAGGTACTCGTTTCGTAGAGATTCTAGCAATTCGTGCCCATAAAGGGTGCCCGGCGGTGTCCGTTTTTTGAAAAAACGTCGTCTTTAGTTTGAAAAACGCGATTAAATATTGTCTCGAAATACGTGGCCATTAACATGTCATATATGAAAAACATATATTTTTAAAATATTATAAAATCATATTAAAAAAATTTATAAAATATTAAACATGATTTGACCGGTCAAACTATGGATTAGTGGTATAATTAGTGAAAATGGCAGCAACGTACTTAGATATTAGTCTTTCATGGCCGTAATTCACAAGAAAAAAGATGATGACTATAATTAACAAATAGGATATTTTACATGGCTGTAATTGGCAAAAAAATTCTATAAATAATTGGCTACTTAGTAGAGTAACCCCTCATTATTATTAATATACAAATTTAAAGCTAATATGAAAACTTTAAAAAAAACAATCAATATACTATGTACCCAAAAAAGATATGCCAAACAAAATTTGGAAATTAACTTAGTAAATTAGAGGAATAAGAAAAATTAGGAGCATAGGGAGTTGAATCCATACTTCTTAAAAAGGCGGAACAAACATTACTGTTCATTTGAACCGTAAGGATCCAAGGGCTGTAATTTACTAAATCCAACGGTCCTCTTTTGATGTGCTTTCACAAAACCTAAACTGCTCTTCTTCTTCCACCGTCATCGTCTTCCTCTCCATTCTCATCTCTATCTCTCTCCTCTCCAAACATTTGCGACCCATGCCTTTTTAGTAATGCGGGATGAGAGAACGCGACCCATCTCCATCATCATCTGCGACACATCTCCTTTTGAAATGAATCTGAAGCAGAGGAACGCGACGATGGCAGCTTTAAAGCGAAGAAGATTGGGGTTGGAATGATGAGTGAGAAAACATGGCCCCCGAAGATGAGAGATGAACATCGGTTTAGTTCGAGCTCCGCATGTCATCAATGGTAAGTCACAAGTCATTTTTTTTGAGTCAATCTTGCATTCCTTATTTCTGGGTTTTCTCAACAAATCAAACCTAATGCTTTTCTTCCTCACATTCCTGTCTTCTTCAGCCTCTCCCTGCAACATTTTCGCCATTTCACCTCAAGCTTCACCTTCAAACGCTTCTCCTTCTCATTCTTCCTTTTAAACTTGCGACCCATGCCTAATCTATTTTCCTTTCTCAAGGTTAGTTTTTTCTATTCTTCTTATTTGAGGTTCCATTTGATTCCAAGCTAATTTTCTATGGGTAGCAATTTTTGTGTAAAGATTTCACCTTTTATTTATTATTTGTGTGAAATGTGGATTTTCTTTTTCCATGGTTTATTGGGTGCTTGATGGGTTGATTTGGGGTGATTTGCTGAGGAATTTGGTAATATTTTGCAGACTAGGATTTTGAAATGGTGTTGAAGAAATTTCTTTGATGCAATGGATCTTTCCTGATATTTGGGTTTTCTCATAGCTTATTATAAATATTGAAGGATTTGTTGAATTATTGAAGAAAGATTGAAACTTTATTCGTTGAAAATTGGTAATTTAGTATAAATATGCCTCAAATTTGCATTTTCTTTACACTTTTTAAGTATGGCTTTGTTGAATTATTGAAAAAGATTTCATCTTCCTTTGATTTCTCTCTTCTCAAACATTCAAAAGACTTTCAACAGATTTCGTAGACAGGATTCAGAAAGATATTACCCTTTAACAAGGCTGTATTGTTGGCTGTGATAGGCTCGTGGCATTTATCATCTCTTTGCTCAGTCAAGCTATGGACTTCATTCATTTTGAGTTCTTTTACTGATTTGGTTTCCCTTTTTTGTGGGAATGTTAACTTTATCAACTCATTGATTCCTTTTTTTCCTGTCATGTTTGTTTAATTCTTTTGCTTAAATTCCTTGTACCTGATGCTCTAAAGTATTGCCGTACTGAACTCCTTCTTTTGCAACAATGACAATGGCAATGTTGTGCGATCTGGGAGCCCAAATATTTGCAGCATTGCTAAATCAGTCTATACTTCAGAGCCTAGGCTGGTAGTGAGGCTATCTTTACGCTTTATGGCTCATTCTTTTTTTCTTTTATCTATTTAAGGGAGATGGTTCAGATGGGTTGCACTTTGTGCCAAGTGCTTGGATTTAACACAAGTTAATTATCGTATTATGTTTGGCGTAATTGTTAAAGCTGTAGACTTTGCTTAATTTATTCAAGTTGTAGCTGCTTCATGAACTAATATTGAATTTAGATAAGCATTCATTGTTGAATCGTTCACTTGGAGTTTTAAATTGTTTAATTGTTTATATAGGAAACATAAGTTATTTTTAAATTGATCAGTTTTCTTGGCATGTAGATCTTATTTTTTATGCCTAGCTTGGGAATTTTGAGGGAGGAAGGGGGTTAAGGCATTAGTGTGTGTTTATCTGGCTCTTGGTGGAATTCTTTGATTATTAAATTGGTAAGGTTGGTAGCGATTGTTGATTTCACTACAATTGTGGAATGCAGTAGGAGGTCCCTAGAGAACTAAAGTCATGATTTTTGTGGTTGAACTCTCTAGAGAAAGAGAATAGTGATTACTTTGAATCTGCGTGCAAATCAGTTTGTTTATTATGCTGTAATTTACTATTTGATGAAAGTTCAATGGGTATAATGTGAGTGATTTTTTATTATATAGATACCGGATATGGTTCAAATGTTCCTCATTGGATTATATGAAGATCATCAGTTTGGTTTGCAAGTGTCTATAATCTCAAATAAGCTCAAGGTTCCTCTGAGGCGAGTTCTTGTATTTTTGTTTGTATAGTTTTTCAATTTAGCTATTTTTAGCTGTTGTTGAATTCATGGTGTAGAGTCAAGGGTTCATTAACCATTAGTCCTCTAAATTTAATTCTTTGATATTGTGATAAATGTTTTCTATTAAAAAATGCTGAATTTTTTCGAAAGATATACTTGATGTGTAGCCTTTAATATGAGAAATTTGTTATACATATACACAGATTCCCATCCAAATGAATAAAATCAAATCAAAGCTCATGCCAATTCAGGATACTAACATGAACTGATGGCTAGGTGGACAATACAAGAACAAGGGCGTCATAACATACTGCCAAGGAGCGTGGATGGTTGAATGATTAACAGGTAACAACCGACTAACATGAGTAGGCTTGATCCTCGTTATTGCAACTCATATGTGATAATAGACTTCCCAATGTCATAATGCACCAGTTATTCATGTTATTCCGATTAGTTAATGGAATAAATAGGCACCTTCAACATGCATAGTGTAATTTCTTGTTCAGTTTTACATATCAGTTAGCTTCTTTATTAAAACTTTGGTTAATGTAACTTTCTCAGTTTTGATGAAAATTGAAAGGGATGATTTTCAAAGTTTCGATTTAGCACATTATATTTTCGCTTGCATATTAGTTTTGTTGTTTTTTCTAAAACTTTGGTTAAAATAGTTGCGGTTTATTTCAATGTTTACAATCCACTACTTACGAGATCTTGTTCTTATATGTTGTATTTGAGTCTTGAGGGAATGGGAACTTTGTGTTATCTATAGCTTCTTCCAAATTATTTGTGATAAGCTATATTTTCCTAACCCTAATCTCTAACACTTATTCTTGTGATTATATGTAAAATCTGTAAACGTATTCGATTTGAATGATTAAATCACGAGTATATTGTAATACAAACCTGGAAGTTACTGGCAATGCTTAGAACGGGGACAAGATTCTTAGTATTGTGCCCTCAGTGAAGGCCATAGTTGGAGGTGGATTAACAACTAATCTTTCAATCATTTTGTACATTTGGTTGCATAATCATGAGATACCGGATTGTATTTTCAATGGTTTTACTTAATATTTGGGGATTGGTTTTTCCTGTAATTTTTAGCTTAAATTGCTAAACTTCTAGGTTAGTGTGTATTGATTTTTTGATATTCATCATGGATCAGGATGCTACAGTTTATAAAGATGAATGAAGGAGGCAACAGTGCTCAAACCAAACAACAACTGTTGTCTATCATGAATTATCTGAGGTATTTCTCCATTTTTATTAGTTTCTAAGTTCTTTGTATTTTATGTTTATTTCAGAAGTTGGATCGATCTAGCCTATATCTTTTTACCATTCTACCATTCGATCTAGCCTATAATAATCTTTTGAAATTCTTCATCTTCCTGAATGTCACTTGGCCATGCCTGTGGATTGCCTATTTTGTGGAGCTCTCAGTAGCTGTTTTGTTTCTCACAATGTGTAGGTTGAAGGAATGAATAACTTGGTTTCTGTGAACTAGTAGGTCAGGGGAGGGTGTTTCTTAACGAGCATTTATTGGAATTTTTGCTTCTTTCCTTTGGGTTGTATATCTCTTTTTTTCCAAATATTCCGTCTCTTTTTGAATTAGCTATAGCTATAGATAGTTTGGGAGTTGTGGATTAGAGGTGCCCTAAGTCGAAAGATTTTATGTCCCAAAACTTGCTGGTGCAATGTGTGGTGTTATAGGCGGTGCCCTAAGTCAAAATTAGCTATGTCATGTTTATGAGGAAAACATTTCACATTCTTGCTCTAGACCTCAGTAAATCTGAATTTGAACACTCAGAATTATTGTGCCTCTACCTTGCAATTAAGTTAACATTTTAGTCACTTGATCAAGGACTATTGAGGAGACTGCGATTTTCTCACTATCTCTATTCCTTGGGAGACCGCAAAATTTGAGAATTGGTGAAGTTTATTGTGCCATTCCAACTCACTAAAAGCCCTTATATTTCTATTGTCTTTCTCTGTCATTTCCATGACTCTTTGAATGACTAAGATGGCACACCACTCTAGGATCTCTGTACCAGAAGAAGCTATGGCACCAGCTCACATGTGAGCTTGAGAAGTTCGTAGTTTTGTCGTTTATGGCCAGTCTCGGAATGACTTCATTGGCTTTTTTGTTGTTTTTTTTTTTTTTTGGTTTGGAGTTTGAGTGATTAAATTGACAATGGGTTAATTTTAGAATTTACATTTGATTGTCTGTTTTCGGTTCATGCAGTTTGGCAAAGTCCCAGCTCCGGATTCAGACCATGCAACTAGAGTGCTATGGATTCTATAGATCCACGGAGTTTACTTCTCATACCTGAACAAAACTCATAAAGAGGGAAAGTGAGAGCGTCAGAAGACAAGGTGAGAGAATTGGCAGAAGGGGGTTCACCTAGCAATAATAAACAATCCAGATCAGATTTAGTTGCTCGAAACCCTCGAAGCTTGTGGCAATTGCAGAACAGTTGGTCGCAATATTCGAAACATGGACATAATACCGAGCATTTAAGGAGAAGCTTAGGCTTGGAGAGAGCCAGTAAGCTCTAGCAGAAACCAATAGCAAGGCAGAGCACAAGGAGCAATACCAAGAGCCTAATATAAGTTCAGACTCTCTTCGGAATGGACAATTACCATCTACCGTCATACAAAACATGAGGATAAAGAAATAAGTACGAATTAAAAAGTTAAACTTAAATGACTCTATTTCATTTTTTACGAGCTACGCTAAGCTTTTGTTTGCAAATACTTTACAGTTTTTGTATAAACGTAACTACTACTTCTATGTAAACCTTTTGCAATAACATTTTCATGGCTAACGTATATTTGGCTAGCCATTGTGTTGTCTATTTTGAACAAAGTCTGTTGCACAAGCTATATATTACTCGCTGAGCGACAAATGCTATAATGTCTATCGTTTACATGCACATATTGGGGGACCGTGTGCGTTAGCGCGGTCCAACAACTAGTGTATGGAAATTTAGGAAATTGACATGCATTAATATGAACATACCAATGATGCAATCAATTTTAATAAAAGGATTTAATATAAAAGTCTAAAAAAATATTAAGTGCAATGCATCAACTTAATTTAATGCAACAATTTAATTGTAGTTGAGTATGGAACCAAAAAACTTAAGTGCACGGCTCATATCTCCATTTATTATTATTATTATTTTGATATTTTCCTTTTTCCAAAAGTTCTCCTTGGAAATACAAATGTTGTCTTGTAGTCATTGTATGTCATGTAAACCCCATCTTTACCTTTTATTTTTATTTTAGTTAATAAAGGTATATTCATTCATGCATGCAATTGTCTTGTCAATGCATGTGTCTCTTCACCATATACACACATCAGTAACTGTATTCTTCCTCTTTCAACATCAGTTAATGACACTTTACCCTTCCTCCTTCATCAACACCGTACTTAACTTACTTACCTTCCTCTTCTCCTCTATTTTTCTTCTCCCCCATTTTTTTTTATGAAAAGCACAAAAATAAATCAAAAAAATTGTGAAATTCATAATATTCTAAAAAAAAATTTCCCTCCGTCCCATATTAGTTGCAACAGTTTGACTTTTGCACTATTCATATGCCTCACTTTGACCACTATTTTAACTAACATATAAAGACCAAATGTTAGTAAATAAGATATTTTTAGATTAAGCCTAGTGTACAATTATGACTTATCAATTTTTCATAATTTTTACTAATTATTAGTTAGATATATTTATGGTCAAAATTGTGCATTGGTAAGTGTGCTAGTCAAACTGTTGCAACTAATATGGGACGGATGTAGTAGTACTTTATGCTACAAAAAAAATCAAGATAAAGTTTGAAGAAAATTTGAATTTCTGATACAAAAGATCCGGAAGTCCGACGACTGTAGAGCATACTCCTCAATTATTTCTAGTAAGTTTAGTTCTTTTCTTCTTTAGGTGGCATATTTGGGAGGCTTCAGTCATATCAACTGTTTTCTCGTTGTTTGGCGCTCTTTGCAGCTTGGTCCTGCTCCGTCATACCTACTTCTTTTATTTGGTGGGAGGCAGTTTTCATTTGTTTGTTCTGGGGGATTATCATTTAAGTTAGGGATGTGGCCATGTGTGTTATTTCCACCACGGGTACCGGCATCGGCATTGTGGTTATCATGTTGGGGCTGAGTTACAGACCCTCTCGCCGGAGTGATATTAAATGGTACGTTATTATGCTCTATAATAAAATATATACTTGAAAAATATGAATTATTAACAACGATGTGGATACCATTACTTTGTTGATCCATTTGTATATGAAGAAATGAGAGTTTGAGGAGATGGATATGAGTATTGAGAGAGAATAGAGAAAAAGACTACCTCACCGGAAAAACATTAAAAATAGAGCAATTGGTGCTGATAACGTGTTAAGATTAGAGAAGAAGATAAGAAAGATGAATAGTATTCAAGAAGATAGAATGCTTCTCATTGCATTTCATTGCTCATCACAGCTCGGTATTTATAGCACTACATTAATGTTTTCCAACAGTCATTTTACTATTGTAATAGTTCTTGGTCAGTTATTCACCATTCATCCCAGATATATGCAAAGACACTACAACAGTAGTATCATATATTATATTTTATTCATAATAAAAAAAAGATTGTTTTATTAGCCTTTTTGCCAAAAGCTTATATTATTTATTATTATTGTTTATTATGCGATAATTATATATGTTCCTCAATATCAAATGAAATGAAAGGAGAAAAAGAAAAAAGAACTTCCAACACTTTTTTTGTTGAAAACAATCTCTCATAAAGTTCATTAATAGCGGAATACAAGTACCTCAGCACAAAAAGGTGCCAAGAACCTCGATACTTGTAGATGTCAAGGATCAGTAGAGGTGCATAAAATCTTGGCTCAACGCTTTCCGATGTAGTGTTCGTAGACGCATACAATAACGCGAGATTTAGTAGTGATGCATGAAAGTGCCGAGAATGAGCCTGTCGCGGTTTCTCGACGGCCAAAGTCTCGGCGCTTCTTGACAGCATCACTACTGCATGAATTAACAATATAAACATTCTCTTTTCACATGCTTGTATTAAACATGCATACAATCATCTAATAAAATAATTTGCAATATGCTTCATATAACGTTATAAAATATGTAATCTCACTTCACATAAAACCACATGTGGACTGATAAAAGTTCCCTACACATTATATTTTATCAATCCTTAGCATCAAACAGGATACTATATCAATCCTTATCTACCAAAGTAGTACTTGGTCTAGTGGTAACTAGTAAGGAGAGCACCTTTCCAACCTCAAGGTTGGGGGTTCAATCTTCACTAGGGGCACTTTGAGAGTAGGGTCCAATCCTTACTATCAAGTGCCTGACCCATAGGACCAGTGCGGGGTCCGGGTACTTCTTCTTACCAAAATAAATATTTATCCCTATGTACAGGCATCTCAATATCACTTTTACAATCTGAACAAAAAAAATAGGGAGTGGTCTTCTCCTATAAATAATCAAGATTTACCAACATAAGCGTGCAATTTAAAAACTCCAAGAACTATTAAATTCTCAAAAGCTACATAAATATGGTTTAAATAAGTTTTACAGATTGAAGTTTCAACCTTTTACAAAGCCTAATAATTATACTTAAAGTTAGTACCTTGGATGTTAAAAAACATCAATTTAACATCAAAATTTAATTTCAATGTAAATTATTAGGTTATATATATAAATTGTAACAAATTCAAAATGTGAAATTATAATTTAAATCAACAGAGTTACAAAATTTAAATCAATAACAATAAAACAAAAGAAAAACAATTAATAACAAAAGCGAGAGAAGGTGAACTAGCGGCAGGAAGAGGAAAGAAGGAGGAGCGTGGCGGTGCAACTGGGCGACAGTGGTGGCCCGGCCAGGGTTGCGACGCTAGTCAAAGGGAGAGAGAGTGGTCCGACGAGTGAGAGAGAGAGCGAGAGAGAGAAAATTATGAAAGTGGGGTTTCAAAAATGATAATTTCATTTAAGGGGGTACTTGTATGTCTCCTTTCCCAATATTACTAGGAAACCAATAAGCTTGAAGACCAAAGCAAGGCCATGAACAATGAATGAGCTCCTAAACACTTTTTAAAATCATGTTTAACATCAACCTATCTCACTTTTACAATAATTTGATAACATACATTCAAAAGTCCAACTTCCAAATAAATTGACTTCTTAATAAATGATATAAATTTTGACTTTAAAATTAATTAATACTAGAAATTTAATTATTTAAATACTAAAAATATTCATTAATATACTTTAGATATATATAAAAAATTCATAAATGGGGGATTACAGTCTATCGCTTTTAAAGAAGTTTCGTCAGGAAACTTGGCACGAAAAGACACACCATTTCAAAGTTTTATAAAATTCTCCAATTTGAAAATACTTAGGTTACAACATGGATACACTTTTCCAACTCAAAAATCACTTGTGTCACACATGGACAAACACTTTCAAGTGGAAGACTAATGTATTTTGCACTAGCATGAACAAATCGACATGATAAGGATAAAATAAGGCAAAAAGTGTGAAATACTATCGCATTCTACCCTTCTTGAAGAAAACATGTTACACCTTCGTAACTCGCCTTAACAAACAAGTCAGGATACTTCTTTTTTTATTTCATCTTTGGCTTCCCAAGTTGCTTCTTTGCACTTGTGGTTTTAACCAAAGTACTTTCACAATATTCACATCCTTATTGGGTGTACTACACACTTTGCTAACTAGTATTCTCACAGGCATCTCCTCATATGTGAGGTCAATCAGGTCATTATCTATTTGGATCATTTCGGGCTCCAAAACATGGTTCTAATATGGAATATAACACTTAATTTGAGAATTATGTAACATGTTGTGCATCTTCTCAAACTCCATTGTCGAGACAGCTTATAGGCTACCTTTCCCATCGATCTCTTGTGATCAATTTTGGCCTTTTTACACATCAAACACTACGAAGTAAATTCAGCAACTTTTCGCTTTTTTATTTTACCACCAATAGATCTTCTTCGGATCCTTATATAACATATTACCTCTTGGGTGCATAGAATACAACATAATGTGCGCCTCTTCCATAAGCGTTCGCTTTAGTGCTTCACACTTATGTGGTATACACCCCCTTCATTTGAATCTCAAGCTTCAATTGTCATGGATCTTAAAATCAACTACCTTACCTTGGTTCATCTTGTCCTTGATCTTATTTAGATGCTCATCTCCAGCTGGACTCTCCTTGATCTTATTGAACACTGACAATCCCAAGATTTAAGCATTCAATCTTTCTTCGATCTCTCCAGGATTCAGAATTTCAAGGCTTAGCCTCTGCATATCCTGATACAACTTATCAGGCACTACTAACGCATTCACGTTATGACCCGACCTTCTACTCAAAGTATCGACAACTATAATCGCCTTCCTCTCAATCCAACAATATAAATAATGTCCCCAAATTTTCAATGCAAACACTATGGCAACGAGCGCTAGGTCATGGTAGGATATTTTGACTCATGTGTCTTTGATGCGACGCATACGAGATCACCTTCCCTTTCTACTGAACGTATCCCGCACCATTCTTTGAACGTCACTATAAACCTCAAATCCCTCGTTACCGTGGAGCAAGGTTATAAGTTAAAACTGGTGCAAAAGCTAAATGATTCTTCAGTCTAAAAGGCTTCCTCTTACTTCTCATTCCACTCAAATTTCGACTCTTTCTTCATCAAATTACTCATTGGTCTTGCTATCTTCGAGAAATTCTCACGAATTTCCTATAGTAGCCAGGTAATCCCAGAAAACTGTTGTTTCAGCTATCAAAAAGCCATCTCAAGGTATGTGCTCGAAAATCCAGCTTGTTGGTACTCATTTCACAGGGATTCTCGAAATTCTTTCCCATAAAGAGGCCATGGTGGTGTCCATTTTTCGAAAAAAAGTCATCTTCACCTTGAAAAAGTCAAAGCACACAAAACGAGGCAAACTCCTAACCCTGATTAACCCTTAACTAACCTTTTATTTAATGGAATGCTCACGGGTGGGAAGATTTCAAACTATAGGTGTACCATTAAGAAGTCAAAAATATGGAAGTGTATCAATAAGAGAAGTCAAATCTAGGTGTGTGCCATTGGAAATTTCCCAAAAAACGAAGTTACAAACTTTAAATCAATAACAATAAAACAAAAGACAAACAAGTAATAACAAAAGCGAGAGAAAGTGAACCGGCAGCAGGTAGAGGAAAGAAGGAGGGGTGGTGGCGGTACAGCTGGGCGACAGTGGTGGCCCGGCCAGGGTTTCGGCGCTAGGCAAAGGCCGAGAGGGTGGTCGGGCAAGTAAGAGAGAGAGCGAGAGAGAGAGACAAAATTATGAAAGCGGGGTTTCATAAATGACAATAATCTTAATTAAGGGGGTTCTTGTATGTCTCTTTTCCCAATATTACTAGGAACCCTAATAGGCTTGATGACCAAAGCATGGCCATGAAGAATGAATGAGCTCCTAAAATCTTTTTAAAACCATTTTCAACATCAACCTAGCTCACTTTTACAATAATTAGTTGCTGGAACACGACGCGCCCCCCATAATTTGTAAAAAATAGATCAAATCGTGTAGTATTGTATTTTTTGTAAGTTTTCTATATGCTTGTGTTCCTGTAGTGTTCGAAAATTGAATGATTAACATATACTATGACTAATAAATAGGGTTGAGCATGGGTTTGATTGGTGCGGTTTGGACGTAACCCAAACCAACCCACACAAAAACGGTTCGAGGTTTTTTTGAACCAACCCAAATCGAATTTTGAGCCAAACTCACAGGCTAAAGTCGTATCACCTAATCAAAAGTAAATCCTAAAGTCCTCTATAAATAATATCCAGGAAGTAGGGTCGAATCCATAGGGAGACAGGTTTTGAATGTTAATATTCAGTTAAAAAGCTACTTCAGACAAGATCAGGGAAGAATCACATAAAAAGGAATATTTAGTATTTGATCCATATCCTGACATAAGAAGTCCAATAGGAGCAATACTTGAAATAGTGATCCATAAAAAAAACACCAATACTGAGATCCGTTAGAACAAGGCGAGAAGTAAAAGGAATTACTGAATAACTTGCTGAATTACTAATTAAACTAAAGAAAACAATATAAAAGTGGGATTTAAACTATGAATTAAAGGTCTAGACCATTGGTTTGGTCCACCATGCTTATATCAATCAAATGATTCAAACAACTATTAATACATAGATCAAAACTCGAGAGATTAAAGCACGTGTTAAGTTATGGTTAAGTCTTAACGCTCATAATTCAACTTATGCCGCATGTTCACTAACATAATCATAATTACTGGTGTGTACTAGGCCTCTAAAAGTCAGATGGGTCTGAGCAAACAATTATTAACCACAAGAAATCAATGAAACTACGCAATAACATTAATCACTCATCAAGAACAAATCACATCATAATCAATCTATTCAAAACCTAAAAACTAATCACAATTTAAATATGCATCATGGTATAAGCATGGTTTTCCTCCCTAATACCCTAGAAATATGACTACTCACACATAATCGAATCAACAATAATAAATCTAATATAAAAACCTAAACTTTGCATCATGAACAAATTAAATAATCAACTAAGCTATCAAAGATTAAATCAAAAAATTAAGAGAGAAGAACAATACCAAATGACGGAAAGCAATAACTTTTTAATCTAAAAATTAAGAGAGAAGAACAATACCAAATGACAGAAAGCAATAACTTTAATTGAAATAATCCGAGGTTTGATCTCCTCCAAAACTAATCTAAAAGTGTTTACCTTAAGAAAGCTCTTAAAACTAAACTAAGAACAATGGAAAGTAAAGTGTCTCACAAAATAAAAGAAACTATTTATTTATGCTAAACTCTAAACTATATAGGAGAAGGGTTACAATTTAGGCCCAAAAAAGGCCTTAAACGAAGCCTTCAGATAGAGCGCCCGATCGGGCTAAAGCGCACCTGATCGGGCGAAAAACTAGCGAAACTAGTTCAACTTACGAAGGTCGTATCTCCTAAACCATAAGTCCGATTAGAGCGTATGACCTATCGTTGGAAAGTTCTTGAATTATAGATTCCAGCACAATTACAATTTCTTGATTATCAATATTCTATTAATAGTTATGATCAAAATAGTGAACATGTGTCAGTTTTGGCACTTCGTTCACTAACTCTTTGCTTCATTCAAACTCCAAATTGTCCCAAATGGATGCATTGTGATCCTTGTGCAAGCTACCTTCATCCTCAATAATTAATAGTTTAGATCCTTGATAATCATGATCAATTTGTATCAAAATAACCTGAAAATCATCGAAACCACAAACACGGAGTAGTAGAGCGCAACTTATGTAATTCATGTCATTATGCACCTAAATGCTCTAAAAAGAGTTCTAAATGCAATCTAAATGCATCTAAAAACTATATATATATGTGATACATCAAAAACCAACCCAAATGGCGCCATATAAAACGGTTAGGTGCAGTGTTGTTTGCAATTTGCCCCTATTTATTTAATCTCAAAACGTATTTTTTAATTCGAAATTGTTTTTTAGCTTATCAACTACAAACTCGCTATTAAACGTATAAATGAGGTACAAAAAGCAAGATTATACCAAAAAATAATGAAGTTGCGAAAACTATTACACTATTAAAGGTGCAAAATTATGATATACTTCCTCCGTTTCAAAATAAGTGCCCCACTTTCCTTTTTAGGAAAGATCAAAATAAGTGCTACATTACCAAATATGGAAACTGTTTGTACATGAAATTACAACACTACCCTTCATTAATAACTTAAGTTTCTCTAATTACCTATAATTAACCGAACCCACCCACCCCTCTCTCTCTCCTCCTCCACAGAAACAGCCCCCCTCTCTCTTCTCTCCCACCAGTTCAACACTCAACCACCATCCAACCTACACCACACTCTTCCTCCTCCACCTACTAAACCTCCCTTCACGACACCAATTCACCACCAACAACCACAGAAAAGACCGCCAACCACCGCCTCTCCTCCGAAACTACCACTATCAGCCAGCACAACCTCCAAATCTCCCTCTCACTCCTCGCGATCTACTACGATGTCTTCTCAACGCCACCCAGAATGCTCATCTCTTTCCTCACCACAACACCGCCGCTACCACGACCTTTTTTCGTCAAGAACCAACACCAACCACCATCGAATCTCTCTCTAATTCCTCATTTCGACTTGTTTTGAAGAGGGGAGAACTTTTATAAAACAACAAATCACGGTGGGGGTTAATTCAAATGCTTGTTTGTGAGTGTTGCTTCATTTTTGTTTCACATCTAGTTTAGGGTTTTAAACTAATTTAAGCTTTCAGAAAAATTTAGGGTTTCAGATTCAAAGAAGGGTTTAGGGTGACGGTGGTGGTGGTTTTAGGGGGTTTCGGTGGTTTCTGTTGGCATAATGATGAAAATCGATCGATTTTGGTGCGTAAAGGTGGGTGTCGGTTGTTTCTGGTGGCGTAAAGGTGGGTGTCGGTTGTTTCTGGTGGCGTAATGGTGGGTTTCGGTAGTTTCGGTAGGTTCTGGTAAGTGGGAAGGTGGTTTCAGTTGTTTTTGGTGGATTTTGGTGGGTGGGTAGGTGGTTTCGGTGTGTGGGTAGGTGTTTCTGGTGGGTGGTTCTGGTGGGTCTTGGTTGGGTGGGGGTGGTGGGTTATTAGTTAATCAGATTTAATTAGCCTCTTATTTCCACTAATAAATGTGGTTATAACTTTCCCTCTCTAAGTGTCTTGGTTTATGTGCCCTTTCTCTATGTAGCATTTAAAAAAACGGAGGTAGTATGTCGTAACTTAATAAACTAATGCATAATGGTGTATTTAGCGGTTTAAGGTGCCGCGGTTTAGTCACAAGCACCACCTAACCCATTATTTGAGCCGATAAACGAACCCAAACCGCTGTCTGGTTCGGTCCAAACCAATTCTGCTTAGCCCTACCTATAACTTTATGTAATCGTAAAAGTCGCAGTGTAAAGATTAATTTTGCCATCTAAATCAGTAGTTGGTACAGGTTATTATCTACTTCGTTGCTATGGTTTATAAAACGGAAATTTCCAGTGGTGGCCCTTAGGTCTCGGGAATTCCCAGTGGTGGAAATTTCAAAAACACTTTTCCATTGGTGGCCCTACATTACAAATTATTCCCAAAATACCCTTAATGAAGAATATTCCGTTAATAATGAAGCATATTCTGTTAGTTAAGAATTAAGGTGGTCACTCTACATGAAACGAGATATTTTGGGTCGTTTTTGCCAATTTTCACCTCAAAATCAATCCTTAAGGGCTAAAACTAACCCCCAAAATCAACCCTTAAAGGGCAAAAAATGACCAAAAATACCTCTTTTTACGTGCAAGTGACCGCCTTAATGATAAACTAATGGAATATGGAAAATTTTTCATTAAGGTTATATTTGGGAATAATTTGTAAAATAGGACCAACGAGAAAAAAGTTTTGCCACTGGGATTTCATGAGACTTAATGGCCATCATTGGCAATTTCCCTTTATAAACTGAAGGATAAATTGTGAATAACCACCTGTAAGATATACCAATTTCAAAATAACCACCCCAAATTGTTTTGCATTTAAATAACCACCTCTACTTATATTCACGTTTTGAAATACCCACCTCTTAATGGAAAATCTTAACACCGTTAGTTTTAGGGCTCAACTTTTTTAACTCCCTCCAAAATTTCACTAATTACCTTACTAATTCATAATTTGACTGGTCAAATCATGATTAACAATTTAAAAATCTTTTTTATTCAATTTTACAATTTTTTAAACTATATATTTTTGATTTATGACACGGTAATAGACACAAATTTCGAGACAATATTTAATCGCGTTTTCAATACTCAATAGTCAAGACGATGTTTTTTCGAAAAAACGGACACCACCGTACGCCCTTTATGGGCACGAATTTTGAGATTCCCTACGAAATGAGTAACTACAAGCCGTCTTTTCGGGCACGTACTTCGAGACGCTTTTTTCGGATGGAATACATAGTTTTTTCGAAAAACGGACACCGAATCATGATTAATATTTTAAAAATATTTTTTTATTCAATTATACAATTTTTAAAACTATATATTTTTGATATATGGCACAGTAATGGACACAAATTTCGAGAAAATATTTAATCGTGTTTTTAATACTCAGGACGACGTTTTTTCGAAAAACGGACACCACCGTACGCCCTTTATGGGCACGAATTTTGAGATTCCATACGAAACGAGTACCTACAAGCCGGATTTTCGGGCACATACTCGAGACAATTTTTTGGATGGAACACGTTTTTTCGAAAAACGGACACCGCCGTACATACAAGTCGGTGTCCGTTTTTCGAAAAAACTTTGTATTCCGTCCGAAAAGGCGTCTCGAAGTACGTGCCCGAAAAGCCGGCTTGTAAGTACTCGTTTCGTAGGGAATCTCAAAATTCGTGCCCATAGAGGGCATACGGTGGTGTCCGTTTTTCGAAAAAACGTCGTCTTGAGTATTAAAATGCGATTAAATATTGTCTCAAAATTTGTGTCCATTACCGTGTCATATATCAAAAATATATAGTTTTAAAAATTGTAAAATTGAATAAAAAAATTTTTTAAAAATGTTAATCATGATTTACCAGTCAAATTATAGATTAGTAAGGTAATTAGTGAAATTTTTAAGGGAGTTAGGATAATTTACTAAGAATTTGAGTATCACACTTAACGGCGTTAGAAAATTCCGTTAACAGGTGGGTATTTGAAAAAGTTAAGGAAATGAGAGGTGGTTATTTAAACACAAACAAAAATGGGGTGGTTATTTTGAAATATGTGTATCGTGCAGGTGGTTATTCACAATTTTTCCTAAACTGAACAAGCTTACAAAAAATTATGCTCATCTCACTATAAATATCTAGAATGGTCCAAATCGGCAAAGCACATGTTAATTATGTATCTCCATTGACAAAGGTTATTTATAATTAAGCAAATTGATATGCTCATTAGCCAAAATAGTTTAATTTTAAAATAAATTAAGATAGAAATTTAGGTAGAAATTTTGCACATTCTTCCCTTGTTTTATGTCAATCCAAAAAAGAAAAATCCTTAAAAAATATGTTACATAAATATATAAACAATATGAGCCTTTCAAGGGTAATATCCCTCCCTTTTTGAGCTCACATCAAGCATTCCATTACTTAAGTTAATATAATATATTATTGCTAAAATTATTAAACCATTTTAAAAATATAGGTCGCGGTTAACAATCCCCTTTCAAAAAAATGATTGAGTATTGTCCTCATCATGAATATATCCATCATGAGCATGCACAAACATGCTTAAAATAAAGTAACATAAAAAACTTTTGATATTCTAGTGATCAACTATTCAAGAAACGATATTAGTATATATTAAATAAACTTGTCATGAGTATACTTGTCATTATAAACAACATCATCAAAACAAAAAGAAGTAGCACGTTACAACCCGAAAAAGAGATAAGTAATTAATTAAAGGAATAATCTAAGCAAGTAGTAATGTAAAACCATATGTAAGCAGCAATGTTAATATAGAAGGTCGGCATGATTGTTGTAAGTATTTTTGCTATGTATAATATTGTAATATTCACATCAACAAATAAGCTCTATCTGCGTGAAAACATACTTAGTTCCTCAAGACATTTGGCAGGTTAGGTTCCACAAGTAATCATTTGCTTTGCCCTCCTCCCTGTAGCTCCTTACCCCCTTACATTAAAAACGGAACCATCATTTTCTCCTTCCCCTCCTTTCCACAACTCAAAAGCTAAACCAAATAATAGGAAAAGTTACGTTTTTCTACTACATAAGCGTTTTACAAGGCATCTTTTTTGAGCTTAGATAAAAAATATGATATTCTTACTAAACCAACATAAAATAATCCATATATTAACTAATAAACCATACAAAAAAGCCTACCTATCTTCCGTCCCCTTTCGTTCCTCTCTTGTACTATCTCAACATCCCCACTATCTCAAAAGGAAATATCTAATTTTCCAAATCATCAATAAATATACTTTACAAAATTCAGCATAAACAACAGCTCTTCTATTTATATCTGAAGTATTCACTTTATCATATCTTAAGATATTCAGTTTATGGAATGCATATGTATTTTGATATGAATATTTGTGTAGTTGTTATAAGTGTTTTTTTGTATGCATAATATTACAGAATCAACTATATTAAACATTATACATATGAAAACATACTTTGTCCCCCCTTCCCTCTTGCTAGCTCGTACCCTCGTATATCAAACAAATGAATCACTAGTCTTCCCCTTCCTACCCCCCTTAATTCATATTTCAAAAGATCACATGATCTCACAACCTACCGCCCTTTCTACATCCACCCTTCCGCCCAATATCTCAACAAACATTCTCACAAATCTCAAAAAAGAATTCAATAAATATGCATTAAATATATATATAAAAGAAGACTAATGGAACAAACTCTAAAGTTGATAATATAGTTATAATCATGGAGTTTATTTCTCATGAAAAATATTATAACAAATTGGTTGTCAACCTCTATAATAAAATCAATAAATCTAAGCTCGTCGTTAACAGAATTACATAACATCGATTAAAAGAGTTGTCCATTTGATAAGAGGATTCCCTCCATTTGTATAAGTCTCAAACTCTATGTTACAATGATTATAACCCAAAAAGAGAATTAACTTCACATTTCCAAAACTCTAGAAAAATAAACAACTTTCTTGGTTAGTGTGATAAAAAAAACCAACTCATATAATCCTAGGCTAGATTCCCAGTTCGAAAATACATTATATTAGAACTAAAGCTTCACGCTTGTTAGTGAATGTCGGCACATAACATTAGTGTTTATTTGGCTAATGGCTCTTCTTTCGTGTCTCTCGAGTTGGTTATACAAGAATAATTACCCTAATCCAAAAAAACGAAAAGCAAAAACAAAACAAAATAAAAAACTATCCTACGCATCTAAACAAAAACAAGAGAAATACTATTCATTTGAGAAACACTATTCATTAGATTAGTAACTCCTTAGTCTCTTTTATATAGGGTATAGATTTGATAACATACATTCAAAAGTCTAACTTCCAAATAAATTGACTTCTTAATAAATGATATAAATATTGACTTAAAAATAGAAAATACAAGAAATTTAATTATTTAAATACTAAAAATATTCATAAATATACTTTAAATACATTTATAACATTCATAAATGGGGGATTACAATTTATCACTTTTAAAGAAGTTTTGTCCAGAAACGTGGCACGAAAAGACACAACATTTCAAAAGTTTTATAAAACTGTTCAATTTAAAATACTTGTGTTACAACATGGACACACTTTTCCAACTCAAAAATCACTTGTGTCACCACATGGACACACTCTTCCAAGTGGAAGACTAATGTATTTTGCACTAGCATGAACAAATCGACATAATAAGCATAAAATAAGGCAAAAAGTGTGAAATTCTATTTCATTATACCCCTCTTAAAGAAAACGAGTTACGCCTTCATAACTCACCTTAGAAAACAAGTCGGGATACTTATTTTATACTTCATCTTTGGCTTTCCAAGTTGCTTCTTTGCACTTGTGGTTTAACCAAAGTACTTTCACAATATTCGCATCCTTATTGCGTGTACTACGCACTTTGCTATCTAATATTCTCACAGGCCTCCCCTCTTATGTGAGGTCATTATTTATTTGGATCCTTTCGAGCTCCAAAACATGGTTCTTGTTTGTAAAATAACACTTAATTTGAGTAATATGGAATATGTTGTGCATCTTCTCAAACTCCATGGCCGAGACAACTTATAGGCTACCTTTTCCCATCCATGGTAATGTTTTGAATCACATTGTAAGAGTTTGCAGAATTTTTCTCTAGTCTGGTAAAGCGTCAAGTAGTAATACAGGCAAATTCAGTTAGTGCAAAGTTTGTCAATCCAAGAAGAGTGGTGGACTGGAAATTAGGGATGTCGAGAACTAGAACAAAGCTACATTAGGGGAATTTGTATGGCATATTGGTTGTATGATGAAGGATACACTTTGGATGAAATAGATACATTCTCTTAGAATGCTAATTGGTGGAATTATAATCCACTGACTGGTGCCAGCTGGGTGGTGAAGGATATTTGTAAAACTAGGGATCAACTGAGAGATTGATATGGTCAATTGAAGCTCATCATACAAGATTACTCAATTGGGAAAGTATATAAGCAGCTCAGAGGTCCTGATGTAATGCAATTTTGGTGTACAGGTGTGTGGAATAGATATGTTATTCCTATGCACAGAATCATCACATGGTAGCAGTAAAAGGAAGGCTTCAGAAAAAGGATAAACTGCATAGATTTGGCATTGTTGAAGATGATCTATGTAGCATATGTGGGCGTAAAAAAGATTCACATCAACATTAGTTCTTTAATTGTGATTATAGAACATCAGCTTTACGGGAGATCCACAGCTGGATGGGAATCAAGAATACATCTTAGAACTTCCAGCAACTTTTCTTATCGATAAAAGGCAGTTTCAAAAGGAACATGGTAAGAAGGAGAGTCCTAGAAGCAAGCCTAAGAAGCCTAGTATACCATATATGGATATAAAGGAATATAGTTTTTTGGAAAGGAAAGTAGTTTGTTTAAAGGTGCTTATTATTCAGATAAAAAGTCATGCTAAAGAAAGATTGTATAGTTCTTTGAGCGAGAAAGTAAGTAGAGTATACAAAGAGTGGATACCAAAAATCTATTTGTATAGCTTGTATATATATAGCTCATACTTGGATTCCCTTGTGAGCTTTAGAGTTCTTCATTTTCCTAGAGGTTTGTAAAGACTCATGAAGGGTGGTTAGGGTCTAAAAGATAAGGTTGTAATTTTGGAAGTTATATAGTATTTTGACTTACCAAAAAAAAGAAACTACACTAAATTATGTTGCATCAAAAGTTCGTCGAAGTAACGTGTCCATTTCGAACAAGACATGTTTATATGTCTTAGACACAACAAGACGAATGTCTATATGGGTAGAATAACATTGTAACTGTCAGATTTTCATTTTGCACGTTCATTTTATAACCATTTTTCATATTTGATTCCATGCAACAAAGATACCAAATGAGAAATACTACTTATTGAGGTTGCATTTTGTTCACCTGAATTCTCTTGAAGTTATCTGAATTATCTGAAGTTATTTGAATTTATCTGAAGTTATCTAAACTTATCAAACCTGATTCGACCTAATTGAAACTTATTACACCTGATTAAATATGAGTTGAGCTTATTTCCCTTGACTAACCATATGAATGAAACTTATTGAACTTCTTAACTCAATGTTAAAAAGATATCACTATAATTAATTAATTAATTAATTTTTGACTATTCATTGTACTAATAATCGGTAGTTTTTAACCTTATTTTTAAGTAGGAAAATTTGACGCCAACAGTCCAAACTAGTGCCCATCTTCTATAAAAGGTCTGAACTATTGATAATCCAGGAACAGTCCTAACTATTTCCCTAATTTTTCAAAAACAGTCCCATTGACCGATTCACCTGTTATAATAAAAACTTGATTTTTTTATTTCTCTTTTTTTTTGGTTTAAAAAACCTTTATAATTAACTTAGAAAAAACAAAAAAAACCTTCCCCCAACCCAATCCCTGCTAGCCACCCCTACCCCTTCCCACACCCACACCACTACCACAACTCACCCCCACCCACCCTCAAAACACAGACCCTAATCTTCCAACATCTTCCCTCAATTTTCTCATCCCTGTGACTTCCCAATTGCAATTTCTCTGTTCCCCTCATTGTTTATACTCCATCCGTTTCTCAAAGATTGTTACACTTTTACTTTTCACGCATGCCAATGCAGAACTTTGAGCGTTTAAATCTCTCATTATATATTTGTAAAAATTATAAAAATTAGATATTAATATACTACTCATCAAGAGGAATCTAACAAGATCCCACATGACTATATTTTTGCTTATGTATAAGTCACAAATGATGGTCAAAGTGAAATATGTGAATAGTGTAAAATGTCAAAGTGTAACAATCTTTGAGAAACGGAGGGAGTATATCTAATCTTCTTTTTCATCTCAATCACAAACCCAAAAACACTAATCAAATCAACCAGAAAAAAGACAAAGAAAAAATGGGTATGTGCTTTATCCACCGCAACCATGAGAGACTCGAAGACTGTGATTGTGTTACTGTTGTGCTCTCCTGACAAGCAGCGCTAGGACTGGAAGAAGGTGTCGAAAACTCTTCCAAGGGCTGTATTTCCTCAAACTTGGTGAATTTAACCAATACTCTAAGGGGGCGTTTGTTTTGGGGGTTTCAGGAAAGGGTAAGGGAATCAAACAAGAGGATTCCCTTATATGTTGTTTGTTAAGTCAATTTAATCATTCCCTTACCCTTTCCTTACCCCCAAAGTCCTCTACTCTTATTCCCGACCCCTCCCTAATGTTTCACATACCCTTTCTCTCCTCTACTCCATAATGACCTTGACTATCATTGACCATCCCCACCCCTCCACCATTCCTGACCTCACAACTTATTCATGGCAGCAACCCCAAGTCCCCAACCACCATAACATCACCTGCCTCTGCCACCCAAATAGCCAACGCTGCCTGAGCCACCAGCACCACTCATTTCAACAGCAACCGCAAGGTGAAACCATCATACTAGCACCCCCTTGGCCACACAAACCACCAATGCAAATATTCCCGATACCAAAAAACCACCGACCACCATGAGAACCACCCAACTGGAGCGAGAAGACCACACCCAACCCCAACCCACTTTCGAGCACCACCACAACCCACTTTCGAGCATCACTACAACCCACCCATGAAACCACCAAACCCAACCCAATCTATCCAGATCCACCACAAGCCACCCATGGAAACCATCATAACACATCCCATCTTTGAGAAACACAATGAAACCACCTTAACCCAATCGGCGAAACCACATCAACCCAACAGGGAGAGATATGGGCAGCGAAACACCATGAAACACCACAAAACCACCTTAATCCAGCAAGGAGAGATGACGACGACGGAGATGGCAACGGCCGACGAGAGGAGAGGTGGTGGTGGGTGTGTAAATGGCTGTGTTGGCTTTGATGATGGGTGAAATGGGGAAAGGGGTAATGAATAAAAAAAAACAAACCAAACAACTCTTTTAATAAAAGGGGTTTACATTCCTTACCCTCCCTAACCCTTACTTGATTCCTTTCCTTTTCCCCTCCACCAACCAAACGCCCCCTAATTGTGGGAATCACAGGGATCGCAACCTGAGTAGTAAAAATACATATCATGATTTGGAGGCAAAATAAAATATGTTAATACAAACAATGAGAAACAAGTTAATTTTTTTAGGTCTGAAAAACAACAATCGTTTATTTGTGAAGAGAAAGATGAAGAGCAACACCATCATGGAATCGGGATCCTGACTAATGAAGGACATGGAGAGAAATCTGCATCATTTACAAATAGGAATCTGATCTTTGACTAAACAAATGAGCAAATTTATAAGCAAACATCAGAAAACCTATTTGCAAAATGTTGATAGCTTTATTCGAAGGGAAATGTTGTTTGGAGAGTGAAAATGGCGATTGATAGTATAAAGTTGGAGGAAATGTTATCGGGAAATGCTAAAGCTTTGATTCAGATGATGAGATCGGCGGCGAAGTCATCGGAGAAATCGTTGGAGAAGAACTGTGTTTTGCGGGTGGATGCGGTTGAGTTGTGGTGGCTGTGTGGGTGTGGGAAGGGGTGGGAGTGGCTGTTAGGGAGTGCGGTGTGGGAAGGTTTTTTTTTTGTTTTTTTTAAGTAAGTAAAAAGGTTAAAACAAAAAAAAAGAGAAATAAAAAAAATCAAGTTTTACCTATTATAACAGGTGAATCGGTCAATAGGACTGTTTTTGGAAGATTAGGGTAATAGTTTGGACTGTTCATGGATTATCAATAGTTCAGACCTTTTGTACAAGATGGGCAATAGTTTGGACTGTTGGCGTCAAATTTTTTTTTAAGTATTCATGGCTCGATTCATGTAGTTACTTGTTCAACTTCTACGGTGCTCACATTATTTACATTACTCCATATGTCACATATTAGTTGCAAGAGTTTGACCTTTACACTATTCATATGATTACTTTGACTATGATTTTTAACTAATATAAAAAATCAAATGTTAGTAAATAAGATGTTCTTAGATTTGTCTCAATGTATAAATTTGACATATTAGCTAGTATTTAGGCTCAGGCAATGCTCTGCGATTTATATGTATTATATTTTAGTACTTTAAGACAACTAAAATTTGGTTTAAAAAGATGTTAGTAAAAGTCATAGATTAGTTTGGGGTGGCTTCTAAATTAAGGCAAGATCCCCAAAAAAAGCAGAAAAAAAGTTGGAAGTTATAAATGTCTGTTGGCCAACACCAAGTTCTGGATGGTGCTAATTAGTAGTTTTATTCATAAATATAATTAAAATATTATACCTTAATTATTGATTTCATTGATAACATATAATATCATTAATATCATTATTAGTATTGATAAAAGAAGCAACAAAAATGTAGTAGCACAATGCTTAGAGAATTTATCTTCCACACTCGAGGTCGCGGGTTCGAAGCTTCTCATGGACAATTTGTATTTTTTATGAGAGAAACGTTGATAAAATATTGTTGTAAAGAATGGAGAGTGACCCGTGGCGGATTGCAAACTGTGCTTACGCTTTTTATATATATATGTAGATTTTTCATATATTTTACTGATTATAGTTAGATATATAAATGGTCAAAGCTGTGTATTAGCAAGTGTGTCAGTCAAAGTGTTGCAACTAATATGGCACGAAGATAGTATTTAACATTATTTTCATAAAATGTATGAATTAGCTAGTTGTATTTCACATTATTTTCATATAAAAGATATAGATGATTAAATATTAAATTGATACTATATATATCCATGGATTTTACTTAAGTGTATTGGATAATTATTCATGGAAAAAAACCTTTATGTTATTCTTTTGAGGTAGTGGGTAAAGGTGGGTTGAAGGAATATGGGGTTTTATTATATGTGGTTTGTTCTTTGAAGACTTGGGGCTACGCAAAATAATCAATTTCCTTATTTGTTTTCTTTAGCCGAAATTAGTTAAACTGAATTGAAAAATTGAACTGAACTAAATCGAATTGAACAAAAATTGAAGGAATAGTAAAATGTGAGAGTAAAAGTATAGTCAAGACTCAAGAGTTGAACTGAATTGAAAATAAACTAAAGTGAACAAGCTAGTTAAGGAAATCATGCATAGATTTTTTTGGAATGGGACTGGTGAGAGGAGGCCATGGATGAAGCTATAGATTTTTCTCGAATAGGGCTTTGGTTTTTGGAGAGAAGAGAGCCCCTTCTCTTGAAAAACTCAATGAAAGTACTAGGAAGTAGAATGAATTCCTCATCCATTGTTTGGTATATCATGGGAATATAATAGGGATCAAATCAATTTTATAACTAATGGAATAATCCCACTTATACTACTTGTTCCTTTACAACTATTATTTTGGTGGTTTAAGAGTGTTTTCATTCCCGTTCACATCCCCATAAAAAACCCCATGACTTATAAACAAACAAGAGAATTGCTTATTTGAGTATTAATAATTTCTATCACCTCTCCTTAGCCCTCTAAACATAGATTTCATAATGCTACATAGTAATATTATTTTATTAATTTTTACAGTATATAAATATGTAATATTTTTTGTAGATTTATTTCCATAAATATCTCTTGTAAATCCTAGCATGTAATAAACTATATATTGTTAATTAGACCTGATTGTAACTATTTACACTTGATTTGGCACTTTATTAGAAATGACTGGACGTGATTGGAATTTAGTGGATATGATCAGACCTGATTTAAAGTTTATATGAACTAATCTATATAATACACTGAAGCAAAATAATTAATGTCACATGTCGAAAGTAGCTTAAGTCGTATGCCACATGTATTGTTCAAGCAATGTATAGCCATATGTTTTCTTCTCATCATTGGAGAATATTGAACCGGTTTAAACGCAAGATTAGTGGAAAAAAATCCCTTAATGACCAGTTTGGCAGCTAAATAATATTAGGTAATATTCTTAATTACCGGATTGACAGCTAAAGATTAGGGAGATTGTTTGCCATAACTGCTATATCACGATCAAATATGTTATTTTTCCTTAATTAACGGTTAAATATGAGATTATTTGCCATATCCGCTAGACCTTTCATTAAGTAAAAGATATTATATCCAAAACTAATCCCTTAATTAACGTTTACAACTCATAGCTTCCTTTTATTTGATGTCAATTAAGCTATATTTTAAGTGAATCTTTTAATTTTCCTGATATTATAATCAGTTAATTGCCTAATTTAATTCATTCCTTTCAATTGCTTACTCATTTGTAAATTATTACCATAAATTACGCAGCTAAATATTAGGTAATATTCTTAACTACGGGATTGACAACTAAAGATTAGGGGAGATTATTTTCCATAACTGCTATATCACGATTAAATATGATATTTTCTTTAATTAACGGTTAAATATGAGATTATTTTCCATAACTGCTAGACCTTTGATTATGTAACTCCCCGACTTTTTGAAAACTTAATTAATTATATTATTAGCTTAAACGAGTATTAATTTGAAATTTTACGATTTAATAATAACTATTTTCGATTTTCTTTAAAAACGATTAAAACGATTTTAAAAGAGTTAAATGTTACTATTATTATTTCGATTTATATTTTCTATTGTTAACTAATTGGGTTAATTTCGTTTTGCTAAATTATCTATGCAAAGCCCAATTTATACTATCCATTTTAACCATCTAGTATTTTAACCCAAATAAAACCCAAAACCCCTCTCACTCACCTTCCCCACCCGTCACCTCCCCTTCCTTTTGACTCGTATTCTTCACATTGCTCCCCAAGGCTTTCATCCACCAATCAACTAGGAGACTTGCTCTGATTTTGTCCCCCAACAATTTCTATAAATAGCAATCCACTTCAGCTTTCTTGATCACAATAAACTCACCTTCATCTCCTTCTTCCTCCTCTTCTCATCCCTTCTTCCCGTTTTCCTCCATTAACACCAAGCAAAGAGCTTGACTCTCCTCCTTCATCCTTCAATAGTTGCTGCCACCAACTGTAATATCCCGAACCTAAATTAAGTAATTAAATTAAATGCGCCCTAAATTATATTTTTTTTATTTACCTTAATTATTATGATGATCAAAAAATGTGACAACTCAAGTTAAATTACCTTTATAATAATCGTGATAAATAGTTAAGCAAATTATCTCAATAAAATTATTAAAAGTGAAATGGAAACACTAAATTAATCATAAAAGTTACACTATTACTTGTTAAGTAATGTGAACTACTAAGATAAGAAATTGTAAGCCAACTAACACTACAAGAGAAAGCTTCATTTACGACCAAAAAACCAGGTGATTTGGCCCGTCGTAATAAACTATTTACAACGAGATAAAATTCTCGTCGTAAATAGTAAGTATCTACGACGAGGTTTATGGTTGCAATTCATTGTTTGAATAATTTAAATGTTTCTTTTATGACGAGATATTCCAGTCGTAATTCATAGTTTTCGAAAATTCAAATGTCCTTTTACGACCAATTATCCCGTCGTAATACATGTTTTTTGAAAATATTTGTATACCTAACTACGACGAATAATTCGGTCGCAATTTTACGCTACGCTATTGATAAGCACTTTATTGTGCTTATCCATGCTGCATCTTTAGTGTCGATACATATAGATTTAGAGCATTTTAGTCCTGCATTGCATGGTTTTGGTTACTTTGAGCTAAATGGTTGCTTCACTACTCGTTTAGTTGTTTTGGATGATTTTCAGACTAACTAACAGGTTTTTGAAGTCATATATGATCATTGGAAGATTAGTTGTGGACTGTTGAACTTCAAATGGAAATAACGTTTGATCCGTAAATCGGATTAAGGTGATTCTGGTGGGAGGTGTTAGCTCGTTTTGATAGCTTTCCAACGACTAGTCATAAGCCCAATTCCGATAAGAGACGAGAGAGATATGATCGTTTGAAGTTGAGTTGTCCGCTGACTAGCAGGTCTACACGACCGTGTTGGTCTGTTTCCACGAAGTCAGTCCTGTTCTGCTTGCCCACTGATTTGAGAAGTTCAGGTCTACACGACCTTGTCCACATTGACACGACCGTGTCCACATTGACACGACCGTGTCCACTTTGACACGGTCGTGTCGTTTTTGACACGACCGTGTCGACCTGCTTTCGGGCTTTGACCCGTTTTGTCCGTCTTACTTTAATGACTCTTTTAATTAGTTTTGGGAGCTTAGTTTTCGACATTACTTCATACTTAGTTTCTAATTAACTCTCTCTTAGCCCTAAAACTCTCTCATACACTAGTTTACTCCTTTGTTTTCATTATTGAAGATCGAATTCATCAATTAATTCAAGTAATTTCTCTTCTATCTCTTTCCTTTAAGCTTATTGCTTAGTTTATGATGTTGAATTTATTGAATCTTAGTTGCTTACAATCCATGGTTAGTGAGTAGTTCATTATCTAGGGTTTGGGCGAAAGTATGAATTAAGGGCTTAATGTAGATTATCTATGCTTTTTATGATTCAATTGTTTGTCTATGCATTGAATGTGGTGTTTTGACACCCTAGGATAGATCTTGATCATGTTTATGCTAGGGCACTTAGGGTCTTTATTGTTCTTAATCGAACTCTAATCCCTTTTGTCATTCCCATTTTTCGACTTGATTTCTAGACCAAGGGATTGGGTAGGAATTAAGGGGATCCTTTAATTAGGGGTTTTCCGAACTTAATGAATTTATTAATCAACGAACCAAAGACCATTCGAAAGAGGGTTTGGTTGGTTGATTAATCAATTACTCTTGAGGACCATTCGAGAGAGGACTCAAGTAAATTAGAGGGGAACTTAACCTTGTATTGACTCCGTTATGAATCACCATAGCGTCGATTATCGTTGTCTAGCCCATGTTCATACGAGTAGCCCGAACTCTAGTGTCTTTCTTATCATATTAATCCTCCTATTTGTTTATTAGTTTGTTTTCATTAGCTAGTTAATTAGTTGGTAACCTACTCAATCTTAAACCCCCCAAAACCCTTCACTTAGGTAGTTTTGGACTTAGTGGACTATAGTCAATCCCGATTTCCTTGTGGTTCGACCCTTGACTTGACATTAGTACGTTCTTAGTAGTTTCTCGTTAGGTTTATAAATTGTGTTTGCTAAGTGGTTCTTAGTGCCTTAACGACACACTAAAAACCTCTTATTAGCTATAACTTTTTAGTTCACTAATTACTACCATTTTCCTTGTCGCAATTTGTTTACCAATATTAATGACCACATGTCACGTCACAATTCTTCTTTGTGAAAATTCACAAGTAAGCATATGTATTGGCTTTGTTTAATTAAAATGTAGTAGACATACAATACAACCATCTTTGCACCCTGTTTACACCATATATCACTCGAGGCATCGTAAAATCCATACTTAATAATATTTTATAAACAAAATTTGAGTAAATGTCAAATTACAAATAAGAATAATAAAACCACCTACATAGTATAGGTTCATGGTCAAAAATAACAATAAAAAGTCAAACTAATCTGTCAATTTTTTCCATTCTAAAACAACCTTAAAAACAAAATACTATGATCTAGTATATCAATCCCAATAGAATGTCTAACACGAAACTTTAGTGCGCATCATACCAACATCCAAATACTTCACATAACGTTGTCATCTTCGAATAAATATCGCTTTTGGATTGTTATATATCGTAATCGGGAAAACAAAGATGAACACAACAACAATAACAACGAACAATCGATCCTCTAGGCGTGTTTGGGAACACTTTCCCAAAAGCGATATTCCGACCCTATACGAAGCACGGGTTACACGGAATTCACCTCCGAGATACAAAGAAGAACAACAAGAGTCACGCTCGTATGAATCTTGTCAAATGAGAACTAGTATGGAGTGATTTTGTGTTTGATGAACAATAAACCAAAGAGAGAACTTTGAGTGCTTTTGAGAGAATGCAAATAAACTTATGCCTTTCATCTGTGGTTATGCCCACATATATGCACGTCAAACAAAGGAAAAACGGACAATAACCGCTCAAAATGTAAAACCGCAAAACATGAGCATCAACAGGCAGGAGGTAGTCGCGAGTCGCGAAGCTGGTCGCGGGCCGCTACCCACCCCTGCCAAGCTTCCTTTGTCTTCGTTTGATTGTCAAGCCAATCCAACTTCGATGCATACGAAGTTCCACTTGTTTACTACACCATAAACAAGTAATGTGCACTCTTAACGTAACTTAAGCAACGACACCATAACCAAGTAACTTAAGTTAAACGTTACATGAAAACATCCTACCAAATACTCTAAATATTCAACAATCCTCCCCCATTTAGAGTATTCTAAAAGGAACTAAGCACAAAAACATCATCAAAACAAACAACCTCATGCATCAATGAAAGTGTACTAAGACTTGAACTTCCACCTAGTATAATATACATTCCAAGAATCCGTATCCGAAAGTTGTCGCAAGCGATTGAACCAATCTCAATACATAGTGGAAAACTTGAAGATACCATACACACAAGATTAAATACTTGAAATCATTAAACTTGACACTAAAGCCATGTGTCCGTATCATTCATAAGTGTATCATAGCTATGCCCCTATAGCTACTTGAAGCGGCTAAACTTCACACTTACATAGGTAGAACTCTTAAATAAACATGCCACTATGACAAGGCATAACAAGAGAACTATTAAGTATATACAACCTCTTATCAACATCATAGTCAATATAAGAACAACACTTAGAGGATACTTACAAATGTTCTTCAATCATCAAATGAAGGAATTAATCTTATTGAACTTAAGACCCAACGTCTTATTGGGCGTTAAGTTAAGATTCCCTCACTCGTGATTAACTAAGGGCTCCAATCCAAGACCGATTGCCATCCTCTTCACCGTATCTCTAGCCAAGGCCTTAGTGAAACAATCCGCTAGATTATACGTAGTCCGCACATAGTCAACAGTGATAACACTATCCTTGATAAGCCCTTGAATATAGGAATGCCGCACACCAATGTGCCTTGACTTACCATTATAAACTTGACTATATGCCCTTGCCAAAGCTGCATCGTTATCACAATGTATCGCTATGGGCGATATTGGTTTTGGCAACAAAGGAATCTCAATCATGAGATTCTTTAACCACTCCACCTCTTTACTAGCTGAGGACAAAGCAATGAACTCCGAAGTCATGGAGGAGTCCGCAATGCAAGTTTGCTTCTTAGAAGCCCAAGAGATAGCACCTCCCCCAAGTAGGAAAACGAATCCACTTTCTCAAAAGCGATATTCCGACCCTATACGAAGCACGGGTTACACGGAATTCACCTCCGAGATACAAAGAAGAACAACAAGAGTCACGCTCGTATGAATCTTGTCAAATGAGAACTAGTATGGAGTGATTTTGTGTTTGATGAACAATAAACCAAAGAGAGAACTTTGAGTGCTTTTGAGAGAATGCAAATAAACTTATGCCTTTCATCTGTGGTTATGCCCACATATATGCACGTCAAACAAAGGAAAAACGGACAATAACCGCTCAAAATGCAAAACCGCAAAACATGAGCATCAACAGGCAGGAGGTCGTCGCGAGTCGCGAACGACCTCGCGAGTCGCGAAGCTGGTCGCGGGCCGCTACCCACCCCTGCCAAGCTTCCTTTGTCTTCGTTTGATTGTCAAGCCAATCCAACTTCGATGCATACGAAGTTCCACTTGTTTACTACACCATAAACAAGTAATGTGCACTCTTAACGTAACTTAAGCAACGACACCATAACCAAGTAACTTAAGTTAAACGTTACATGAAAACATCCTACCAAATACTCTAAATATTCAACAGTATGTGTACTAGAAAATGTTTAGGTGTATAATGTGATATGTACACGTGCTTAAATTACAAAATGTATATGATTATGATGTGCGTATATATGTTACGTTGTGACTAGTAATTTATTTATTTATAAAATAATAGTATAAGTATGTTTTGGATACGCGAAAGTGTATAATGTGGCGTGTCGTTATTGACGGAATGGAAAATGTATATAGTCGTTGCGTGCGTAATTATTTTACAATGTTAATAATATATTTTTATTTTATAAATTTGGATAGCATTAAATTTTGTTTTTAAGCAATAAGCTGTTGTACGAACAGTTTAGTGCGCGAATGTTACTCAAACCTTGTTAACTTTGGTTCCGAAGAACTAATGATCTTAGTAGGAAGGTGAAGGAATGATGGCTAGCCATTGTATTATTGTAACGTCATTTGCCCCCACTTAATCACCCCCATCAATTCACCCCTTAATGCACCCTTAATGGCCCTTAATTCACTCCTCTTAATTCAGCCTTTTGAGCCCTCAAAATGTTATCAAGAGTAATCAGAAATTCTGCTCACCTTCTACACTTTCTTCACACGCCTCTTTCTCTTCATTCACCATTTTCGTCCATTTTCACACACCAATCTTGTTTGCCTTATATCTCCTTCATTTTTTATCGGAATTTGACGTGTGAGTAGTCAAAATTCATCTACTCGGAAGGATCTTGCTCGTGGTGCAATTAGTTTTTGAAGAAAGTAAATAACGTGGCTGCAGTTCCTGTTTTGGTCAGACGAGTTATGAAGGTTGTGTCGGAATTGTGTTCGTTTATGCACTTCTCGAGTTGGCCGAGGTAACTAACGGTTCGCTTAGCTTTTTAGGATGAAAATTGTGGTCTTAGTACCGTTAGTTCGAGAGATATATTTCTGCTGAAATTATATTCCTGAATTTGGTAAAATTCATCGTAAACAATGCAGTAGCTTTTAGTAAACAATAGGATGTTAGTACTTTGTTTATTAGCTAGCTTGTTCACTAGCATCTTTGATTCATTTTTCTTTGCTAAACGTTGATGGCCATGGAAGTGGTATACTTTACAAACTTACTTGATATTCTCTTTGTTAGGCTGCAGTAGGCGTGTTAGTGTGCAGTAGGTTGAGTTTTGTTTCATTTTCTAGCCCAAATTATTTAGCATCATGTTAGGGGTTAATTAGGGATCAAGTTTATGTTGTTTAAGATGTGATTTAGGTAGATTAAATCATGTTAAACCCATTAGAGTAAAATATTTTACTGCTGTATTCTTAACACCATGCTGCCGTTTTTTTTGGTTGAATACAGAGCATGTTTATATTTTTTTTCTTAAGCCTAAATGTGCAATTCATGGTTAGTATTAAATTAGGGTATGTTAGGTAATTAATCCATGTTTTGTCTTGGAGTTTTGGGCATGATTTCCATGAGTTTTTGAGCATGAAATGATGTACATGGCTGCCGAAATACAGCCCCAAAGTTGTGTGAATTAGGACCTTTTGATGCCTTGTTTTGATTGATTTTCATGCTTAAAATAAATTAGTATCATTTTATGCTATTTCCTAAACTAAAGCGGCATGTTTTAAAGCAAGTATGATATGTTATTATGGCTAAAAAGGTGAGTAGGGTGTTGCTGCCCAGATTTGTTTTAGGCGTATGATTAAGGCTAGTTTAAGGGTTTGTTTTGTTTTTTTTTATGCTAAAACTTTTGTCTACTATGTCCTATTATGTCTTAGAAGGTTGTATGTTAATGGGCTAAGAAGGATTATGTGTTTTGAGTTGATTTTTGAGAGGTTTAGTGAAGGTATCTACTGCTGGAATAGTTTATGGGGCTGCTGTATTTTACTCATCATTTATGCATGTTTTGCAACTCGAAATTATGCTTATTTTGTGTGTTTCTATAGCCTAATAAGTTTATTATCATGTCATGATATTATTTCATCGTTTTAGCGTGATTTGGGTGAATTTATGACGTGGTTACGAAGTAAGAATATATTTTGGTTGTCATCGATTTATTTTTCCATGATTATATGCCATTGGTGTTACAGTTTTATTATTTATATTGAGTTGTCGATGTCGTAATGCTCGGGGGAGGATAATATTGCCTTTAGCATTACTTCGCCAAAGAGTTATGTACGTAGGGTATTGTGACTTGTCATAATTAACTCCGTACCCAAACTCAGATAACGCCTTCGTTGATTTGAAGAGTAATGTATTGTTTTAGTACTTTTGATGTTTGGTTTTAATTGAGTTGAGTAGCCTAAGGGACGGTGTCCCAAAGGTAACGAACACGCACTCCGAGAGGTAGGGGACATCACGTTGGGTGTTACCTGCATTGGAGATACCTAGGACTTGTTGTCGTCCGAGAGGTCGGGAAGTACTGCGTGTATTGTCCCGCATCGGGAGTTTGGCCATTCTTAGACACAGACGGTAGGGAACGTAACCCATAGGCCGTTCTGGAGATTTGATCTGACTTTTCCTGAGGAAGTGGGCTGCGGGTCACTAGCGTTCGCTCTCTCGTTATTAATTTGATGTTGTAACTACTCGAAGTTCTATTATTCTGTTAATTTGATATTACTTCTGTTAGTTTTATTAATATCAATTTTATTATTCTGTTTTCTGGTTTATGTCTGTTTTCTTGAGTTATTATGCCGTTACTTGAAATTATTTAAATTTTGAAGCATGTAGCCAGTAGTGTTTTGCTCTGTTATTGTCCTTACTGTTATTTGGTTTTTAGGTAGTTATTAGCGTAATGTTTATTGTAACTGTACTTAAGATTACTTTTTGAATCCTATATTGGGCTGGGAGAGCTGTTAGTTACTCCCCACTGATTGTGGATATTTGTTAAACATTTTGCAGATGTTGGAGTTTAGAGTACTTACCGTTTGGACCGGGGTTGTGCGATCCGGCCTTGTGAGCTTCAGTGTAGTGCTTGTCATAGTGGACGAGCATTATGAGTTATATATTAGGACCTCTAGTCTTATGGGTCTTAAGTAGTAGTTTAGTTACCTTTCTATGTTTAACAAGGTTATTTTGGATAATGTCTTGCATTATGGATTTTGAGTTTGGAACTCGTTAAATCTTGAGACGATGGAGATGAGGGTATGGGACCTCATCCTTCTGTACATTTCTAGGTTTTGATTACTTTATGAAATTATTGTTTATTAATATAGTTTAAATTTACCCTAGAGTGACATTTCCGTCTCGGTGGTATTTCAGCTACCACTGGTTTTATCTTTTAGTTCATTTATTTAAGTTAAAGTATAGTTGGTAAAAGACGGGATGTTACAAAATTCTTAAGATTCTTAAGATCCTAAAATGTGCAGCAATGTTCCAGAAGCAGTGTCACAATAACATAAGAAGACCTATTTCCAATTCATGTGCAGCAAATCAGATCAAAAGAATTCATTATACCTTGATTGTGTATAGCTTGGTCTTGACCATTAGATAGTTGAGCATGAGCTTCCATGAGCATGTTTAATTTTTCTTCAACAACACTTGCCCGTTTTCAACGCGTCTCCTTGAATTCATCGAAGTCCTTGCGAATTTCTTCAATTTCTCGTTCTTTTTCTTGAAGACGTGCCATAAGTTCAGCTCTTCTAGGTAAAGGCCCTCTGACATCTCTAGGTCTTACGCCAAACCCAAAACAAATAACATTACCACGATCTTTTTCCCCAAAGCATTTTTCGACAATTTCAAAATGTGAAAGTGACGGGTTATCCTTTTCAACATCAAGTAACTCATTCTAAAATTCATAAAACAACAGGAACACATAAAAAACAAGCGATATCATCTTTATCTAAATATTTTATAAAATGCATTAGCAGATTACATACATATTTGGCACTCTCAGCTTCATCTAAATCTCCAGATTTCTTCTTCCTTGTCCTCTTAAAAACAGCGGATATTGGAGGTGCGTTCTTACCTTCTTTACCTTCCCTCTTTCAAAACAATCAAATTAACAAATGAGCGTATTATAAGTGATTATAAGAAAACAATCAAATTATCAAATGAGCGTATTATAAGTGATTATAAGTGATTGATCTTACCATATCATCCCAAATAACCTGTCTGAATGGCATGCTACAAGTGCGATGAGGCATTGTTAACCCTTCTTTATTGCCAGAATTTCTAGAACTAACTTTCTGTAAACGTAAAGTATTCATTGGTAATTAGATATTTTTATTTCCAAAAGATATTACGAAATATAAAAAAAAATATCATACTTTAAAATTATCACTTGTAAAATGCTCCTTCACCAGGCATTCCCAATCCTCTTTTGTTAAATTATAAGGTGTTTCCTTTAAAGCCTCGCGAAATTTGTATTGTTATCTGTGATTCTGAAACGGTTATGATAATATATGATCATGTTTGCCAAGTTTCGAGGACGAAACTTTTTATAAGGGGGTGAGGATGTAATATCCCGAACCTAAATTAAGTAATTAAATTAAATGCGCCCTAAGTTATATTTTTTTTATTTACCTTAATTATTACGATGATCAAAAAATGTGACCACTCAAGTTAAATTACCTTTATAATAATCGTGATAAATAGTTATCAAATTATCTCAATTAAATTATGAAAAGTGAAATGGAAACACTAAATGAATCATAAAAGTTACACTACTACTTGTTAAGTAATGTGAACTACTAAGATAAGAAATTGTAAGCCAACTAATATGTTAAGGATTACTAATTACTAATGAGATTAAAAAAAGTAAATAATAAATAAAGAAAGAAAGAAAGAAAGAAAAGAAAAGTAAAAGTATTTTTTGTAGAGTTGACCGCAGTCAACTTGACTTCTTCCTCTCCCATCTTCCTCCTTCTCCTTTCTTCCCTTCAATGAAGCTCTCAAGTTTTAATAACCAAATCAGATTTTCTGATTTACAACTACCCATATTAAATGTAGAACCCTTACAATCCTTCTATAAATAGTAAGGGCCCCAAAGAGCAACCCCACACCATTTCTTTCCTTCTTCTTCCTTCCTCTCTTCCTTTGCTTTTTCCCCTATTTTTGCGGCCCTCCCACTCTGTCCGGCGGTAGCCACCACTGGAAAACCCACCACCGGCCTTTAGTTCTCGCCCAACGCAGAACAACAACCGCCCATACCCCCTTTCCTTCTCCGCGCCACCACCCCTCTTCTCCCCGGCGCTGCCAGTCCGCAACCGCACCTACCCACCGCCAGACCTCCTCGATCATCCCCTCGCCGGACCACCTGCTTCCTCCTGGAACACACGCCAGCGCCAGCAGCCCACCACCGCTGACGCTAACGCGCCGGAGCACCACCGTAGCTGCAGCTCATCCTCTCTTCCTTTTTTCTCTGTTCGTCGTGGCCTAAGCAGGAATAATTTAAGTTCCTGATCCTGTCCTAAACTCTGATGTGTTATATTGTGAGTAAACTCTAACACATTAAGATTTAGGCCCAATTAACTAATAATTAGTTATTAATTAGATATTAAAGCATTATGCTTGTTGATATATTAATTCTAATTGATTGTGGTTAATTCATATCAATTAAAAAAAAACTAAATTATTCTTGCATTGCTTATTTGTGCTATAACTAAATTATATAAGTTTTGTTATTGATGTGTAAAATAATTGTAACACTAACATAAATCTTAAAAAGGGATTAATATTATTTTGAACACCTAATATGACTAACATAATGTAACAATTGACCCACTCTAAATGGTAACTTTTAAAGTTTCATTTTAACAATGTCACGTAAGTTTTCTAACTTTAATACGAAATTAAAATAAGCTAACAATACCCATTTCCTATGACGATTTTCCTATGCACCGTAATCTAGGACCTTTGACCTTGAACTTTGGACTATTGATCTTTGGACTATTGGACTTCTGGACTATTGGACTGCTGGACTTTGGACTTTTGGACTATTGGACTTCTGGACTATTGGACATTTGGACCGTTGGGCTACTAACATAACATTGCTAATCTAACATTAAACTAAAAGTTATAAACTTACAAAGTAAAAAGAATTAACTAATTTATAATGTTTTGTTCATTTAAGTTCTACAATTGTTGTTCATGCATATATATTAGTTTCAATATTATTGAATATGCATTTAGAATTCACTTAGATATATTTTTCATATTTATGTTAACTTTCTTACAATATTTAGTTAATTTTTCTTTAATAATATTGTTTAATGTTATGTAATTGCTTAATCAAATAATCGATATTAATGTGAAATGTTAAGTATAGCTTCTTATTGGTAATGAATTAAGGAATGTTGATGAAGGAAGCTACGATGAATGAACTATAATGTAATAAACTTAAGTAGAACCCTTGAGTAATGGTTTATAGAATTAGTTAAGAAAGCCTCTAATACATTAATACATTGGCTAGATTAAAAAGGAAAGGATATTACAAGCCTCCCCCGGCTCACAAGGTTACTAAGGAAGGACCGAGGTAACTTCTACTGCTAACACCCGCAATCCCTTTGTAATTATGTTTCATGCTGATTTATTTATGATGTTTCTGCAGATGTGATTTCATGGATTGCGGGATATAAACTATTTTATGCCAATTTTGTTTATGATTCATGGGAATATGACTTAGCAAAAGAAAACAAGATACATGAAACATGATAAAATAAGGTGAAAGATGGCTCTTGGAAGTATTCTGTTCTGTTGGTCGTGCACGTACCCTTATGTTATGGCGAAAACGCCACCTTCTGGTTAGGGACAATGTCCCGGGTGGCTAATGCCTTATGATGATGACAATGTATGGCGAAAACGCCACCTTCTGGTTAGGAATAGTTATCCCTGGTGGCACCGCAATATGGAAGACGTCCCTTCTATTATACTCGCCAAGAAACCAAAAGATGATTTATGTTAACGATGATAAAGAAAGTGGTTGATAACATCTGAATGAAATTATGGTTTTACTATATTTCACTTTCCCTGTTTGCAAATAAAATGAATTGAAATGAATTTACGATGTTAGAGTAGTATGTTACTGAGCATCGGCTCATGACGTTTTGTTTTTCTGTTTTAGGTACCGATGGGGAATGAAGGAATGACGTAGCTGTGAGGAATTATCCACTATTTAATTTAGTCAATAGTACGGTTATGTAACTTTGTTATATTTTGCGATGCTTTGTTTTGTGGATTTTTAGTAATGGCTGAAATATTTAACGTGTTAGATAATGGGCATCAAGTGGAAGTGAACCCACGAACGGAGGAAATGGAAACCACGAGTCCGAGGTTACACTCGAAGAAAGGAGAGCCAAACTTGATTTGCATTACAGAACGATCCCGTATTCGAAAATGCCACCCCTACGAGAAACAAAAATAATACCCAAACAGACTTTTTGAACCTCATGGTAGAATTACTGCAAGGGAATTGACCAAAGCCCAAAACCGAACAAGAAGAATGTTCAGATATGTTTAAACGATTCTCTGCCCATCATCCACCTACCTATGATGGAAAGCCGGACCCAACCGAATATGAGGAATGGCTAAGCGACATGGAAAAATTGTTCGATGCTATCCAATGCCCAGACAAGCCAATCTTTGGTGGAAAACCACTAAAGACATGCAAAAAGATCCTAAATTTGGATGGATGAAATTAAAGGAGGCTATGCGAAACCAGTTCTATTCACAGTCCCTGCAACTCCAAATGGAGTCGGAGTTTATTCATTTGAGGCAACGAAACATGACAGTGTTGGAGTATGCGGTGAAATTTAATGAGCTTGCACTTTTTGCCCCTGATCTAGTAAGCACAGACCGCCAGAGGATGAACTGTTTCGAAGGAGGTTTAAACCTCGACTTCCAGGAAAGGCTTGCTGCAAACATGAGCACGACGTATCAGGAGTTGTATGATAGAGCCATAAATGTAGAGAGAAAAATGAAGCTAAGGAAGGAGGTATACGAGAATGGAAAGAGAAAAGGGAAGCCCCAAGAAGGACAATCTAGCAACAACTTCAATAAGAAGCAAAATACTGGATACGGGGGAAAAACCGTAACCAGAGATCAATTCCTCGTTGCAACAAACCAGGTCATCTAGCGAAGGATTGTCGTCGAGGCACAGACAAGTGTTACCGATGCGGTAAACAAGGCCACATGGTTAAGGATTGTCCTATTGAAGAGCGCATAGTTCAAGACGTAAACCACTATATGGCTCTACAACAAACCACGAGAATGGTCCGAAACCTGAGTATAGTGGCAATATAAGAAACAACAACTTCAGTCGGAACCCTCCAAGATGACCTCCGCAGGCTGGGAGAGTCTTCATGATGCAGAAAGAAGAAGGTGAAGCAGATGACACAAGCATCAGCGGTACATTCCCTGTTAACTCCTTACCTGCTTATGTTCTATTCGACTCTGGAGCTTCACATTCATTTATTTCTACTTCATTTACTAGACAATTGAAAGTGAAGCCATGTTCTGAGTTCTCCACCATGTATGTGTCCCTCCCTAATGGTGAATCCATATCATGTAGTGTCTTATATAAGGATTTCCCTATCGTTAAAGGAGGTAATGAGTTCTCTACAAGGAATAATTTCTTTGAGACATGGGCATACAAAAGAAAAAAAGATACAGTAAAATGTACCTCAATTGGAACAATGAAGTTCCAATGAGGTACAGAGAAGTAGACCAATTAACCAAATAAAAACTTTGAAAACTAGTCGTGTCCCCGGCAACGGCGCCAAATTTGACAGGCTAAAGTCGTATCACCTAATCAAAGATAAATAATAAGTCCTCTAACAACAGTATTCAAGGGAAGTAGGGTCGAATCCACAGAGAGACAGAGTTTCTGAGTTGATATTCAGCTAAACAGGTACTTCAGGCAAAAATCATATAGGAATAAGCTGAATTACTAATTAGACACTAGAAAGCAATATAAAAAGGGATTTTAATCAATGAAATAAAGGTCTAGGGAGTTAGTTCGGTCCACCATGCTTATACCAATCAAAGGATCAAACAACTATCAGAACCTAGGTCGAGAATTGATAGATTAGAGCAGTGTCAAGTTATGGCTAAGTCTCAACGCCCATAATTCAACATATGCATTATGTTCACAAACATAATCAAAATTACTGATGTGTACTAGGCCTCTAAAAGTAAGAAGGATCAGTGCAAACGATTATTAACCTCAAGTAATCAAAGAAACTGCGCAATAACGTTAATTACTCAATAAGAACAAATCACACCATAACCTATCTCATCAAACCCTAAAAACTAATAGCAATTCAAATAATCAAGGTATAAACATGGCTTACCTCTCTAAATCCCTAGAAATTAAACTACTCAGACATAATTAAATCAACAACAACAACTCTAATAAGAAACCCTAATTTCAACATCATAAATCAATTGAATAATTAAACTAAGCAATCAAAGGAATTAAAGAGATTAAGAGTAAAGAAGAATACCAATTAACGGAAAGCAATAACATTTATTGAAATCAAATCCGAGGTTCAATCACCTTTAATCTAATCTAAAGTGTTTAATCAAAATAAAAATCTCTAAAACTAAGCTAAGAACTATTGGAAATAAAAACAGAATAAAGATGTCTCTAAAAATATGAGGAAAAGGTATTTATAATACCCCCAAAAGTCTAATTAAAAAACGGAAATAAAGATAAAATTTCCGCGATATCGAGTGCGGGACCAGATCGGGCAAAGGGCCACCAGATCGGGCCCATAGTAAAAATGCCCAACATGTTTCTTTTGGATTCCACGCAGCAGCAAGCAGCAAAATAAGCCAAAAATGGGCCCACCCAATGGGCTGCCCGATCGGGCGCACCATCGGGTCCATACTCAAAGCCTTACGCTTTGATTTCTTGGCGTGAATAGGATGCAGCAACAAAGCCGAGCACTTTGATTTGTTGGTGTGAACAGGAAGCAGCAACAAAGCCCAGCAAATTGGAACGGACAACATCAGAGCACTTTTGGGAAGGCTGGGCCTTCCACCCGATCGGGTTGGCTTACATTGCTCGATCGGGCCTGGGGAGAAATTGCCTAGTTCGCCTCTCTTTGACGCAGAAGCAGCAGCATAGCAATATCATGATGAAATGTGGGCCTGCTCGATCCTGTGGCCCTTGCCCGATCGGGTTGGGCCTAATTTTGCCAACCTAATATTCTTCGTTTTTCCACCCGATTGGGTCGGGTGATGTCCGCCCGATCAGTTGCGAAACATTACCGCCCGATCAATGAATCATCGCCCGATCGGGCCGTTTCTTGCCCGATCAGAGTACGGGAAGCTCCTTTTGACTCTTTGGCTCTCAATTCTTTACATTTAGAGGTCTTGGGACCTCCTAAACTATCTATAAAGCTCGTGAGCCATCGTACGTGCTTCATAACATCTCGTAAGGTCGTGGTTACTTCAAAATGGCTCGAAAATAAGGAGAAAACTCCCTAAAACCTGCAATTCAACACTAAAACACAAAACCACAACTATATACGAAAGTTAGCATAAAATAGATCCGAAGAACTCCAATGACGCACAAATTTGCTCATAAATAGGGGAGAAAAATCTATATAAATACGTGATAGCATCGTCGTGTTCATCGATGATATCCTTGTATTCTCAAGGGAAGAGCATGGAGAACATTTGAGAAAAGTGTTGGAGGTACTGAGAGAGAATAAGTTATACGCGAAATTGAAGAAATGTGAATTTTAGCTGAAGGAAGTTCCCTTTTGGGACACATCATATCTGAGAAAGGAGTCTCCGTCGACCCCCAGAAGATTAAAGCCATAATGGAGTGGCCCAGACCCACCAATGTTGCTGAAGTTCGGAGCTTTATGGGTTTAGCATGATACTATCGGAGATTTGTTCAAGATATCTCCAGAATAGCTATTCCCATAACCCGACTGGTGAAAAAGAACGTCAAGTTCGAGTGGAACAACAAATGTGAATCAGCTTTTCAAGAGCTAAAGAAACGTCTCACCTCCGCCCCAGTTCACCCTCCCATCCGAGTCAGATGGCTTTGTTGTATACAGTGACGCCTCTAAGCATGGACTAGGATGCGTCTTGATGCAGAACGAGAAAGTTATAGCATATGCTTCGCGACAACTCAAGCCTCACGAATTAAACTACCCAACCCATGACCTCGAGCTAGCCGCCGTTGTATTTGCCCTTAAAATCTAGCGACACTACCTCTATGGCGTACCATGCAAAATCTTCACCGACCATAAAAGTCTCAAGTACATTTTTATGCAAAAAGATTTGAATTTGAGACAACGGAGGTGGTTGGAACTCGTGAAGGATTACGATCTTGACATCCAATACCACCCCGGGAAGGCTAATGTTGTTGCTGACGCTTTAAGTCAAAAAGCATACCTAAAGACGGCCTTAACCCTACCCAAAGAGATCATTGATGACTTAAGAAGGATGGAAGTGGAGATCGTTCAAAGAAAAGGGGGTGTGCACTTGAATGCATTGGAGCTGAGGCCAATGTTATTGGTAGATATAAGGAAGTTACAAAGTGGAGACTCGGAACTAGAGAAGATAATGAATGATGTGAAGAAAGGGATGTCACCGGGATTCGTGATCCAAGATGATGGAACATTAAGCTTCCAAGGTAGAATATGTGTCCTTGATAACGAGGTGTTAAAAAGGAAGATTCTTGAAGAAGCCCACAACAGTCCTTTTTCTGTCCACCCAGGAGAGAACAAACTGTATAAAGACTTGAACAAACGTTCTGGTGGAGTAATATGAAGCAAGAAGTTGCTGAGTTTGTGGCGAAATGCTTAACTTGTCAAAAGATAAAGATCGAGCATCAGAGGCCCGCAGGTTTGTTTCAATCATTAGATGTTCCGACTTGGAAATGGGATTCGATCTCGATGGACTTCATTATGGGATTACCACCGTCACCACGAGGCATGAACTCGATATGGTTAATTGTCGATAGACTGAAAAAGTCAGCACCTTTCCTAGCCATCAAGAACAACTGGAGTTTGGACAAGCTAGCTGACTTGTACGTGAGCACCAGTGTCAAATTACATGGAGTACCGAGCTCCATCATGTCAGACCGTAACTCAAGATTTCAAGCAAGGTTTTGGAAAGAGTTACAAAAAGCTCTTGGCACCAGACTCGATTTCAGCACGGCGTTCCACCCAGCTACTGATGGTCAGACGGAACAGACGATCCAGACCCTCGAAGATATGCTGAGAGCATGCGTATTGGATTTCCAAGGAAGTTGGGAGAAATACTTACCACTGGTGGAGTTTTCATACAACAACAGTTATCAGGCTAGTATAGGGATGACGTCATACGAAGCCTTGTATGGAAGGAGATGTAGAACGCCCCTATGATTGAGTGATATCAGATAAAAGCCAAGTACCCTCACTTGTTCACCTAAATGTTGGGAATTAACATGTGACTTTATGTATGGATTAACATGTAATTCCTCAAATTGAGTGATAAGCGAAATTTGTATTGTTATTTGTGATTCTGAAACGGTTATGATAATATATGATCATGTTTAAGGGGGTGAGGATGTAATATCCCAAACCTAAATTAAGTAATTAAATTAAATGCGCCCTAAATTATATATTTTTATTTACCTTAATTATTACGATGATCAAAAAATGTGACAGCTCAAGTTAAATTACCTTTATAATAATCGTGATAAATAGTTAATCAAATTATCTCAATTAAATTATTAAAAGTGAAATGGAAACACTAAATTAATCATAAAAGTTACACTACTACTTGTTAAGTAATGTGAACGACTAAGATAAGAAATTTTAAGCCAACTAATATGTTAAGGATTACTAATTACTAATGAGATTTTAAAAAGTAAATAATAAATAAATAATGAAAGAAAGAAAGAAAAGAAAAGTAAAAGTATTTTGTGTAGAGTTGACCGAAGTCAACTTGACTTCTTCCTCTCCCATCTTCCTCCTTCTCCTTCAATGAAGCTCTCAAGTTTTCAAAACCAAATCAGATTTTCTGATTTACAACTACCCATATTAAATGTAGAACCCTTACAATCCTTCTATAAATAGTAAGGGCCCAAAGAGCAACCCCACACCATTTATTTCCTTCTTCTTCCTTCCTCTCTTCCTTTCCTTTTTCCCCTGTTTCTGCTGCCCTCCCTCTCTGTACGGCTGCAGCCACCGCAGGAAAACCCACCACCACCGGCCTTTAGTTCTCGCCCAACGCAGACCAACAACCGCCCATACCCCCTTTCCTTCTCCTCGCCACCACCCCGCTTCTCCCTGGCATTGCCAGTCCGCAACCGCGCCAACCCACCGCCAGACCTCCTCGATTAGCCCCTCGTCGCACCACCTGCTTCCTCCTGGAACATACGCCAGCGCCACCAGCCCACCGCCGCTGCCGCTGACGCGCCAGAGCACCACCTTAGGCGCAGATCATCCTCTCTTCCTTTTTCCTTTGTTCGTCGTGGCCTAAGCAGCAACAATGTAAGTTCATGATCCTCTGCTAAACTCTGATTTGTCATAATGTGAGTCAACTCTAACACATTAAGATTTAGGCCCAATTAACTAATAATTAGTTATTAATTAGATATTAAAGCATTATGCTTGTTAATATATTATTTCTAATTTATTGTGGTTAATTCATATCAATAAAAAAAACTACATTATTCTTGCATTGCTTATTTGTGCTATAACTAAATTATATAAGTTTTGTTATTGATGTGTAAAATAATTGCAACACTAACATAAATCTTAAAAAGGGATTAATATCATTTTGAACACCTAATATGACTAACATAATGTAACAATTGACCCACTCTAAATGGTAATTTTTTAAGTTTCATTTTAACAATGTCACGTTAATTTTCAAACTTTAATACGAAATTAAAATAATCTAACAATACCCATTTCCTATGACAATTTTCTTATGCACCATAATCTAGGACCTTTGACCTTGAACTTTGGACTATTGATCTTTGGACTATTGGACTTCTCGACTATTGGACTGCTGGACTTTGGACTTTTGGACTGTTAATCTTGGACTATTGGACTTATGGACTATTGGACATTCGGTCCGTTGGGCTACTAACATAACATTGCTAATCTAACATTAAACTAAAAGTTATAAACTTAAAAAGTAAAAAGAATTAACTAATTTAAAATGTTTTGTTCATTTAAGTTCTACAATTGTTGTTCATGCACATATATTAATTTCAATATTATTGAATATGCATTTAGAATTCACTTATATATATTTTTCATATTTATGTTAACTTTCTTACAATATTTAGTTAATTTTTCTTTAATAATATTGTTTAATGTTATGTAATTGCTTAATCAAATAATCGATATTAATGTGAAATGTTAAGTATAGCTTCTAAATGGTAATGAATTAAGGAATGTTTATGAAGGACGCTACGATGAATGAACTATAACGACGTTAGCCAATGTAATAAACTTAAGTAGAACCCTCGAGTAATGGTTTGAAGAATTAGCTAAGAAAGACTCTAATACATTAATACGTTGTAGATTAAAAAGGAAAGGATATTACAAGTCTCCCCCGGCTCTCAAAGTTACTAAGCAAGGACCGAGGTAACGTCTACTGCTAACACCCGCAATCCCTTTGTAATTATGTTTCATGCTGATTTATATATAATGTTTCTGCAAATGTGATTTTATGGATTGCGGGATATGAACTGTTTTATGCAAATTTTGTTTATGATTCATGAGAATATGACTTATCAAAACAAAACAAGAAACATGAAACATGATTAAATAAAGTTAAAGATGGCTCTTGGCAGTATTCTGTTCTGTTGGTCGTGCACGTACCCTTCTGTTATAGCGAAAATGCCACCTTCTGGTTAGGGACAATGTCCCTGGTGGCTAATGCCTTATGATGATGACAATGTATGGCGGAAACGCCACCTTCTAATTCGGGACAATTATCCTTGGTGGCACCGCAATATGGAAGACATCCCTTCTGTTATACTCGCCAAGAAACCAAAAGATGATTTATGTTAACGATGATAAAGAAAGTGGTTGATAACATCGGAATAAAATTATGGTTTAAAGTATGTATTTACGAAATGGTTTTACTATATTTCTCTTCCCCTGTTTGCAAATAAAATGAATTAAAATGAATTTACGATGTTAGAGTAGTATGTTACTGAGCCTCGGCTCATGGCGTTTTGTTTTTCTATTTTAGGGACTGATGGGGAATGAAGGAATGACGTAGCTGTGAGGAATTATCCTCTATTTAATTTATTCAATATTACGGTTATGTAACTTTAACTTACGAATGCTAATCCTGAAGACAGTAGTTAATATCAGTTAATTAATTATGATTATGTCAACTTTAAATTTTAAGTAATGTTATGATTTGGTTTTATGAAATTATGTTGCCTTGTATTTTCCAAATGAAAAGTACGGTAGTAACGCACCGACTAAATGGAATGTTCCGTTGCTAATACTTGATTAATTAACCTAATAAAGATGCTTAGTGGTCGGGGCGTTACACCAACAAACCACCTCCTCTTTGTCTGTTAACCACCAATGCGCCTCTATGCGCCAGCCATAACCCGCACAGCAGCCCCGCCCTTGTTTTTTTACCCTCCTCGCACGCTGCTCCTCACTCTTTCCCCCCTCTGTTTTCCTCGTGGCAGTTGCAACGCAGCGCCACCACGTTCGAAACACCGCCACTTCGCCGCTGTTAAGCCGACACCACCACAACCTCTCCTTCTTCCCCTTCCAACCTCGTTGCACCCCTCTTTCTTCTTTTTTCTTTACTCACTGCTGTCACGTAGCACCCTAAACACACCACCATCTCCTTCGCTTGAATGTGCTCAGTGTTGAAAGTGATCCTTCAAAGCAAGAGTACAGTTAGTGGAATCTCTTATTAGTGCTTAGTGGCAATTTAACCTCCTAAATTAATGTAGTATCCTAGGATTACATAGAAGTAAGAAGTAGTGGTATTTGGTTAGTAAGTTAGTGGAGAAAATGTGGGCCATGATTTCCCACTAAGTAGTAGTTGTTTCCTATTTTTATTATTAACTATGTTATTGTTAGCCTATTTAATGGCTAGTTATCTTTGAATTGAATATCACAAAAAGGCATAATATTTTCTCTGCAAAATTTTATTGTTTCTTTACTTTATCTTTGTTAATTTGTGAGATTACCTTCGTGTGCCATTAAATGAAGCCAAGAACTTCTTGGCACTAAGGGAAGCCAAGAACCTCGGGGTAAAGTTCACTAAGGTAGACGGGGAAACGAAGGTCGTCAACTCATGTGTGATGCCGGTGTATGGGAGAGCGTGGAGGGTCCCTGTCCGCTTAGGGAAGTGGAAGGGAAAGATTGACTTCTTGGTAGTCGACATGGGCGATGAGTCCGTGGTGCTTGGGATGGAGTTCCTAAGCAAAGTCATGCCATTTCGTATGGACGAGGGAATGCTAAGCATCACATCCAAGGGCAAGAGTATGAGATCAAGCTAGCGGAAGACAAGGAAGTGGGCGCAAAGATCTCCTCCTTGAAGGCTAGATGGACGCTAAAGCATAGGCACCAAGGAGGGACAAGGGACGTCGAAACACAAGGGACCAAGATGCAAGTCCAAGGCAAGGGAATACAGAACAAGTCCAAGGGTCGAGTTTGATGAGGGCGTCAAGAATTTTGGTGGGGGAGGATGTCACGACTCGTCCCCCGAGCATCGAGAAAAGCCGCACTCAAATCGTAAGTGTCGGAAGAGTACTTTTGTTGAATGATCTTGCTAGAGATTTCTAGAGAAGACTACAGGCTTCCTAGGAATACTCTAGAAACACCTAGAGACATCTTGTAGTCTCTAGAACCATCATGTAAATACTTGTAACATCTAGAGTAGTCTAGACTTGTGTACAATAGTTTAGAGTTGTGTAGAATTGTATAGAAAATTATAGAGCTTTGTTAGGATGGTGCCACATGGCACAATAATAGCCCTCCATTGAGGAGGTTAGGAACATTCTAGGATCCTTGGCACCATTATAAATAGGTGGTACTTCATTTGTACATTTCAACCAACAATACACATTCTCCTCAAAGCATTCTAAGAGCATTCCTCTTAAACTCTCTCTAACTTTCTTAACTTGCCTAGCCATCTTCCAAACTTAGCCAAATTGATAGCACACTTAGCCTAGAAAAGTTAGCCAAGCAAAGCAATCGGGTGCCTTGACTTGTCTTCCGCTGGGACTGTGAAGCAAGTAGGCCACGTATAACTACTACAAAAGAATCGGTATGTGACATGTGGCTCGCATTGAAACGGTGAGAACCTTCTTAGCTCTTGTTGCTCATTTGCGTTGGCGTTTGTACCAATTTGATGTGAATTCTGCATCTTTGAATGGGGAACTAGAGAGGAAGTATATGTCACTCAACCAGAAGGCTTTGTTGTAAGTGGAGAAGTAGAAAAAGTATATCGACTAAGGAAGGCTTTATATGGCCTGAAGCAAGCGCCAAGAGCGTGGTACAGCAAGATTGACTCATATTTTCTTGAGAATGGGTTTGAAAGAAACAAAAACGAGCCTACTCTCTATGTGAAGAAGGAAGGTAAATCTGATTTCTTGCTAGTATGTTTATAGGTCGATGACATGATTTACATGGGTTCTTGTGAGTCACTAGTTGTTGATTTTAATTCATCTATGAAGAAAAAATTGGAGATGTTTGATCTGGGCTTACTGCATTATTTTCTTGGAATTGAAGTAAAGCAATGTGCTGATGGTATTTTTATTTCCCAACGGAAGTATGTTGTTGACCTTTTGAAGAGGTTTAAAATGTTGGATTGCAATATAGCCTCCACTCCCATGAATGCAAATGAATCCCTCATTGCAAAAGATGGTACTGGTCTGACAAGTGCAACATATTTCAGAAATATAGTCGAATGACTCAATTACTTGACTCATACAAGGCCGGATATAATATTCTCTGTAAGTGTTATTTCCTGGTTTATGCATAACCCAACTATGCATCATCTCGGCGCGTAAAAAAGAATTATGCGTTATGTTGCAGGTACTGTAGATTATGGGATTTGGTACTCGAAAGTACCACCTTCAAAGCTGATTGGTTACACAGACAGCGACTGGGTAGGCTGTCTTGACAACCGAACAATCACTTCTGGAAGTGTTTTCAGTTTGAGTTCAGGTGCTATCACTTGGAGTTCAAAGAAGCAAGAGACAGTGGCTCTATCATCCTCCAAGGCTGAGTATGTGGCTGCTACTGTTGCAGCATGTCAGGCCATATGGTTACGGAAGCTGCTTGTAGATTTTAAACATGAGCAAACTAGTTCTAATTATGTATTTTGTGATAACAAAGCTGCTATAGCTATGGCTGAAAATCCTGCATTTCACAGTAGAACAAAACATATTCACATCAGGTGTCATTTCTTACGAGACATTATTGCAAGAGGATCAATTGAAATGAAACACTGTGGAACAAAGGAGCAAGTCGCAGACATTATGAACAAGGCACTACCACTTTGTAAGCATGAGTACTTCATATCACAGATGGGACTCAAGGGAGTGACAAACTTTGAAGGAAGGGAGAGTGTTGAAAGTCATCCTTCAAAGCAAGAGTACAATTAGTGGAATCTCTTATTAATGCTTAGTGGCAATTTAGCCTCCTAAATTAAAGTAGTATCCTAGGATTACATAGAAGTAAAAAGTAGTGGTATTTGGTTAGTAAGTTAGTGGAGAAAACGTGGGCCATGATTTCCCACTAAATAGTAGTTGTTTCCTATTTTTAGTATTAACTATGTTATTATAAGCCTATTTAATGGCTAATTATCTTTGAATTGAATATCACAAAAAGGCAGAATACTTTCTCTGCAAAATTCAATTGTTCCTTTACTTTATCTTTCTTAATTTGTGAGATTACCACAACACTCATACCACCCTATTCTCGCCGGCATTATGTTCGTCCGACCACCGCAGTCGTGCCTTGTCCTTCTTCCTCCCTGCTCTCCGTTTTGGTTGTAGTAAAGTAGCAAGAGTAAGCTACTGTTTCTTGAATCAGTAAGTTAGGGATTAACACCCAAAGTCAATACATTGACTTGTATAAAGGTATGAAACCCATCTTACTCATTTGTTTATTTAAAGCCCAATTAATGTAAAGATTATCTTTGAAATTATTTTTAAAAAATATTAATTTTATGAAAGCAACATTTTTAAGAATAATGAGGCTTTAAATAAGATTTTCGAAAACGGGCCGTTAAGGATATATCATGATTAGTTATAAGTTGAGTGGATTCTAATTACTGTTTTATTGATGTGTTTTGGGAACGATAAATGGAATGTGGGAATTCGAGAGGCCTAAGTACGTCGTTCTTGGAGTTATGACGGCATTATGGATTGAGCGGTTAAGGTAACGTTTATGTCCAGCGTTACTATACATGCCCGTATGAATATGTTTATGAAAGTATGAATTATTTATGAACGATGATTATTGATTGGAGGAATTAGTATGAAAGTATAAATTATAATGTGACTATGTGAACCTTCGTATTACAAATTATGGAATCAAAGTTAATTTCTATTTAAGTTATATCCATGATATTACGTAAAGCTTATTTGTTGAATATATTTATATATATTATGACACGTGAAAGTATGTAAGAAGTATGAATTTATTTTAATGATATGGTAAAAGTGAATTATGCAAGTTAAATGATTATTATATGTTTATGCAATGAACAGTGGTTATGAGATATGTTCATGTTATACGTTTATTCGAGTAAATCGTATTAATTTAAATGAAAGTAATTTATAGTATGATCGAACCATGATTCATGCTTATGTGAGTAAAGTATATTTGATTAATAATTGTAATATGAATTATGAATGATGTATGAAAGCATGACTTTATGTGACGAGTATGACTTAAGGCATTGTCCATGTTTATATGAAACTCGATGTTAACGTATTTTCGCATGATTATTTAATGTTTAAGTCAAGTATATATATGAAGTAAATGAATAATTTATGAAAGTATGATATATACGGTTTATCCATGTTTATATGAAGCTCGGTGATAATGTATGTTAATGTATGTTATGTGATTTAATTAATGTTCTCATGATAAATTACGTTCAATTAAAGTATGTCGGCTCTAAGTTACGTGACACATGTTTATATGCTTTCATGGACATAAATGATTAATACTTTTATTATAAGATCCATGTTGAATCAAGCGAAGTATGTTGTTTTATGAATTACGATTCATGAGTTACATGTTGTATATGATTAATGAACACGTATGACTAATAGTTGCATGAATAACTCCGTTGACCCTATGATTTCGACCTTTTTGAATTATTAAAAGTAATCTCAAGTTTGAATCCATGTTCAATGTGAGGTATCAGGTATTCTTATCCATTAACGATTATTAAGAAATGCACCCGCTTCTGTGAAGCAAGCTAATAAAGGATACAAAACATGATAAGTAAAAGTGGAAAGATGTTCTGGCTATATATTGTTACGTTATATATATTATGAGTAAAAAAGGGGTCGTGCACGTACCTGGGTAGTAGATCCAACATGGGAGAGTGCTCCTTAAGGACTTCTAAAGGGAAGTTTCCAACACGGGAGAGTGCTCCTTGAGGACTGCCATGGGTAATAGATCCAACAAGGGAGAGTGCTCCCTGAGGACTATTAAAGGGTATATCCAACACAGGAGAGTGCTCCTTGAGGACTACCAAGTATACTAGTCAGTTACCAAGTTAAAAGAATGTGAAAGATGGAAACCTATGTTGTTTCAAGCTATTAAGAATGAAAAGGATGGAAACACGTGATGTTTCAAGATGATGTGTGAAAGTTCATGAAAGTATAAGTCTTAAATTATATTAATGATTTATGTGGAATTATGAATGTTCTTTTATGTTAATTATCATGTTCATGACTCGTGTTTGCCTTAAGGTAATTAACGTAATTATGAGATGCATGACGTTATATGCTTAAATGGTTTAGTTTCTGAGTATCAAATGTTTACGTATGATCTTGTGAATTATGATTATGCTTGTTAACGTAGATATATGTTGGTATGAGCGTGAGTTTTATTTCAAGAAAGTATGGTTTACATGTTAAGTATTATATTTGTCAAGTATGAATATCGTTTTGTGATTTACGTGATCCAATTATGATTATGCTTTAATTCATGGAAGTATGTGTAATGACAGAATGTGATTCATGATGCATGATTTCATGTTCATTATGAGTTTACAAGTATATGTTATGATTTCATGTGAGAATGGTAAAGTGTGAAACGGGATCCATGATCCATGATTTATGTTGTTAAGAGTTTACAAGTATGTTTATGATTACATTAAATGCTTACGATGTTAAAGTGTGTATGGGGATTGTTCGGAATACAAGCCACAAGTTTAATGAATTAAGATAAGATAATGAAAAGTGGAAAGAGAATAAGTCTGTTGGCTTGGAATTATGAACCGAACTGGTAAATGGGCAAGTTACGGGTAGAGGAAAGGGTTACGATATTTAATGGGCCAAGTTGGCCAAGTACGATGAATGTATGATGAAAGTAATGTAAGGTCTGAAGCTTGTACTTGCCAATGGTCTAAGCTCATGTTAATAGTCCTTGCCAACCGTCCGTTCAAGTTAAAGTTAAAGTTAAAGTTAATGTCTTACGAATCGTATTCCGATCAATTACCAAAGTTATGTGAAACATGTATAAATGTAAGGATGTGATATATGCTTGTGTGTACAAAATGTTTTCGAAACAAAATCGTTTTTACGGGCTGGAGTAAAGTTACGACTTTTCCACTCACTTTGAAATGTTTTCTGTCTTTTCTTGTTTCTCTATATTTTTCTTCTGAATGAAGCCCAGGTTCTGAAAGAAGGATCGAGATGGATCCGTGAAATGAAGTGCTTAGGAATGGATTTCAAGAAGATAGATTAAGCAAGCATTTAAGGTTTTAGTACCAGTTATAAGATGGTGAGATTTTGTAAAAATATTATATTATTGGTGGGCCATAACCCACAGGCCACAGGTTTAAGGAAACACTTCTGCAAATCACGTGATTAAAAATATTATATTATTGGTGGGCTATAACCTAATCCCTTAATTAACGTTTATAACTCATAACTTCCTTTTATTTGACGTCAATCAAGCTATAATTTAAGTGAATCTTTTAATTTGCCTGATATTGTAATCAGTTAATTGCCTAATTTTATTCATTCCTTTCAATTGCTTACTCATTTGTGAATTATTACCGTAAATTACTATATTACTAAAGCAATATATAAATAAGCGCACGAACCTTGGTTTAGGCACGACACCATTGAGATCAATTTTTATTTAAATCAGTTATTGAACGAAAAAATCATCATGAATACTCGAATTGTCCAAGTCAACTATTTGTCTCTTGAATCTACCGCATGTGCTATTTTAGTGAGGATAATTAGATTATGGGAAATCAATTGTTTTCGAATTTTGTTGAAATTGATTTAATACAAATGATATTTATTAATGAAAATGTAATGTATTTATTGCTATTTTTTGTTATTTTACATTATCTGAAAAAGTTTTCGTTTATAATGAATGTTTAATTTTCGACAGCATTCTTATTGAAGGGAGACACAATTCATGTTACCTTACCTAAGGATCTAATTGTTACATTAGGGCCCTTGGTCAAAGAAGGTCAAGTTAACTGCATTCGAAACTTCACCTTTCGTCCACAAGATGGTCTTGTCCAACCAACAATACATTCTTATAGAATCATCTTAAACCAGTCAACCCTAATTGAAACTATTAAATCTGGGGATTTTGCTTTACTATGGATTCTTCTTATATTCATATCCCATTATGCTTGCAAGTGATTTCGATACATCTTACTTACTAGGTACTCATTTAATTTTGTTAAATAAAAGTGCCAAAAAATGCATCATCTAAATACTTAAATATGTAGTCTGACGCATATTATGCTTCTACAGATGTGTTTGCTAGGGTATTGTCGTATACTGTGAAGAAATACTACCCACATCCTAGCTAATTGATTATAAATTTGAAATTTATAGACTTTGAGTAAGTTTGTCTCCGAATTTATATTTTTTAATTGCATTATACATAGATTTTTTTTTGAAATTTATTTAATTTATACATTGTAATCGTTATAATATTTTATTTTTTGTTTGAAGGTACACTCGGATGGATTAAGTGTTGGAAGGGCAATATGCTGAAATAATATATGCATTTGAATAAGAGAAGCCTTCTGTATTGTTTTTTGGCCCCAATGACTAATGAGATCCATGAATGTATGTCAAATTTGGCGTATTTTCATTTTTCACGAGTATATAATTCCTTCGTGTTGTATCAATTCAACCAAACAGCTGTTGCTTGCCTCGAGTATGTAATACCTTTTTTTTCAAGAGTATCTAAATAGGTTAGTACTTGAAATGCTATTTTTGTATTGTTCTATATTATTTGAAAATTTCAATTTATGATCATCGTTATTCTAAATAGTAAGTTATTGGTCTTGTTTAGTTCAAGTCATTAGACATTATATATATAAAAAAGTAGCCTTCTCTATTTTAACCTGCATAGGTATTAGAGTTAGAATATGCATTGTTTCTAGTAACTGATTGTTTTTTTTAAGAATCATCATAATTCATATATTCAACTAACTTGATATCCCACTATTTTATTGTGATATAACAGGTGAAAAATGCATGACAAATGTTAGATTTGCCACACGATTGTTCTTTGATTGTCAACTTAGTGATTTTGCCTCTCAAGAAGGAAACAATTATTATAATTGGATAATAATTTAGATTGGATTTGCTTTTGGATCGGAACATTTCTTTGCACTCTTTTAAAGAGTTTATACGATTGAATGGTTAAGTTTTTTGAGACAACATTTATATTACGATTGAATTGTTGAATCTTCTTGGAAATTGAATGTCATCTATACTATTATTGGTTTGATTTATATTAATGTTTTTTTTTAATTTTTTTGTGACCTTTTTGAATTTGAATATGGGAGTTATATACTATTTTATCTATGATATTTGAGTATATATTTTGGTGTGTAAAAAACCCTTTTGAAATATGATGAACTGCCGAATTGTAGAAATACTTAATAAAAAAAATGAATTGGTATTGTTCAGGGAAAAAATTATATTAGGCTCTTTGATTGTTATGATATTGCGTTTTTTATCATCTTGTAAAGTATTTATATTAGCTAACTTAATTCGTGTCACATCTTAAGAGTCTTGAATAATTAGATTCTGTAAAATATTTTTCATTGAGTAATATTGAAGACACTATTTGAATATAACTATTGAATAATTAGAAGATTCAATATAATTAGCTTTTCGGAAATTCAATAATTTATCAGCAACCCATTTTTCCCGAAACGATAGTTATGCTTCAATATACCAAAATAATTTATGGCATTCTTCTAACTTGCCTGATAAATTGAAACTATATTAAGGTCACTTCTTCAATGTAACTATTGTATAATAATTTTTAAAAAACTTGTTGGTTTCTTGATTCCAATTTAGTTAAGAAATATTACTATTGTATAATTGTAACCCAATTTTCCGTAGATACCTAGATTTTTTGAGGTTATTTAATAGTGCTTAATTAGGGGGAAATCCCTTAGAATACGGTTGAACAACTCATAATATTTTAATATATATCACTAGTATTTTTTGCACACGATGCGTGCGGGGCATCGCATGCTTGACATCCATCAGTAAGGTCAAGATATAAATATCAATTGCAGTTAGGATGTTAATTAGATCACATAAAGAGAGTAACTAACAATTGTTCCTCCAATGTCGATCATACAAACTTCTGCTAATCTATAAGTAACTCTTACCTAAGTCTGTTGCATAATCCTCTCAAGAAAAAAAGGTCTGTTGCACAAAGATCAAAAGCAATTGCTTCTATATAACTACCATCAAAAGCTACACAAAAAATTAAACATGGAGTTGTAGTGGGAATATGAGGAAACTTGTTTATTGCCATTTATTTGTGATCTAAGAAGCAAAGAGAAAAAACAAATTAAAGGAGTGAATTTGTTCAATTGATTAGAAAATGAGAAGATATTAATTGTACCTTGAGCAACAGGTAAATAAGAACAACAAAGCATTTGTGTGATCGACATTGCTGGAACAGTTAGAAGTCTTTAAAATTGCACTCTTTATGTTTTCTTAATTAGATGCAAGAAATTATAAACATGATTATGGAAGAGAAAATAACTGCAACTTTTTGTAGTGGAGATAAACTGATTTGGAAGACAACATAACTGCAAACGTGAGGGAAGAGGGCAGAGAAGAGAGGAAAGTGCAAACAATAAAGAGAGAGAAATGATAAATAAGAAAAGAATTTTGGAACGTGAATGACTGGCAGTTAGGATGTTATTTTTTATAACATTATTAATTAAATAACAAAGGGTAAATTGGGCAATACATTAAGTTTGGTGTCCCTCCCCTCTTCCCTTACAGTATAGAGATTCAAGTTGATAAATTATTGACATAATAAATATTATCATTTATGAAACCAAAATTAGCTAAAATGAATGAATCAAATCTTTATCATCCTTAAAATCATGTTTGATGGTAGTTGAATTATTAATAGCTGCCTTCTATTATTGAAGAAGAGCTTTCTTTAAAAAAGAAAATAATTTTATACTTATTCTATAAGATTTTGGCTAGCGACGATTTAAATAGGGGCTCTAAGTATCAATTTAATTAAAAACTTTTGCCGTCCAATAGCATCGCAGAGTTAATTTGTTATCCAATTTAATGAAGAATATCATAATTCGTTTTTTAACTGCAACCTTAATTATCCAGTCAACTTTTACAATTTGTTTATTATAGAATATGTAATTCTTGAATAAATATAGAATGGTTAGATTGTATTAAAATTTTGATCGGAAACCTATAATTTTAATAAATATTCTTATGGCTTAATTAGGGGGCAATTCCTTAACTGCCGTTTTCAAACCCAAAAGTAGTTCATTTAATTGCCATTGAAATTTTGTAAATTATTGTCATAACAAATATTACCATATACATAACCAAATTTAGCTATAATGAAGTAAACAAATTTTTACAAAATTAAAATTAGGATAGGAAAATTTAAATTAATAGAAACTGCCATTTATAATTAAAAAAATGACAACTTTTCTCATTAATATTTGCAAAAAAATTGATTATATGAGTAATATTCGGTTTGACATCTTTTAAATTTTAAAATCTTTCATTTAATATTAATGCACGAGATATTTTTTTTCAAAACTGTAATTTTTTTTTTACTAAATTTTAAAAAAAACGAATCAATTATGCCTCTAATTATGGATAAGTTTGCTTATTTTGCTTTCATCCCTAAAGGTTACCAAAATTTGCTTAGCTATTAATCAGGGAGAATCCCTTAAAATCAGGATTAACAATTCATAATTAGTTCACATTCCTTGCCATTAAGGTAGGTGAATTATTGTCATAACAAATATTGTCATTTATGAATCCAAATTTAGCTAAAATCAAGGAAATAGAATTTTAAATCCTATGACATAATTAATTCGACTTTGCTAAAAAAATATCATTGCCATATCCACTTATCTAAGATTATGGAAACTTATTCAATTTTAGATGCACTTCTTTAAGAAAATTACCTTGGTTGAACTGATATCTGTAATACCCCCACAATCCCTCCATTTACAAACCTCTATAAAACATAGAAACTACAGAGATGTTACACCACGCATGATAATACGTAAGGCTAAACAGAGAATACAGCGGAAGTCTTTTAAAACATAACTAGAAATACTTTAATAAAATCAAAATATAAAATTCAATAAATGAGTTAACAACTTAGGAACTACCCCCTACTAGTTCTTGATTCAAAACAAACATAAACCAAAATAACTTTATTGAAATAAGTGTTTATGCACTAAAATTCTCATCTTTATGCTCATGATCCCCATACACAGCAACACCTGTACCTGAAACTCAACCTCCAAGATCTGCTCGACATTCACATACACATTCATGCATGGGTTGTCACAGGGTCATTGAGGCAAAACAATAACCAAAACAAACAAAACACATACATCAGCAACGCTGAGTACATAACACTACTACGCTAATGCAATAAATAATAAAATATGCAATCCTCAAATAATTCGGCTTGCTCTTCTCATGATTTTAAATGCACAACAAAGACTGAACTAGCTGAATGCACTCTTTAATATATAATAATGAAAGGGCACCGTCCTCCACTTGGAGTAATATACGGGATACTATTTCTTGTGTAAGAGATTCCACACTCTTACTAGTAAAGTAAAGTTCCATGAACTTTAAATAACTTGACTCGAGAAGTACACACTTGTTAGTGAAATGAAAGAGAGTGTGAGAGTGAGCCCCTAGACTCAACATCTAGACAGAGACACTATGAGTGACACCTAGTCCACTCGATAACCTTCTTGATAGTTTTGGAATTCCATAAAGCTTTCTTAATAAAATAAAAGCAATAGCATCGTCATGCTATGCCAATGCAGGAGTATAGTTACACACTAACTCCCTCCTTATGTTCAATACTCATGGGGGATCCTACCCATGTGTTTCATTTCCAAAGTTCGACATGTGAGACACACATACACGACAATTACAAATAAGCATATAAATTAATTTCTTATCTTTCTTTAATAAGTGATAACAAATAAGTACCACAAGCAACCTTAATTCTTATTCTTTCGAACTCTTACTTAAATGACTCATTGAGTCCTTTCTTTATTTCTTAAGGATCCATGATCCAACCAATTGAGTCTTTGCTCAATGGTTAACTATTTGTGGGACCTTATTCAATACCTTTAACTATTAGGAGACCTTGCTCAATAACTTTAACTATTCACGAGACCTTGCTCAATAAAATAAACTACTCATGAGACCTTGCTCAATAAATACTCATGCAAGCCATAGCTTCAAGAATAACATAAATAAACTTTAATCATGCTCAAAAGCCATAAACATCAATAACATATTACTCGAATCACAGGAATAACTCAAAAGTTCCATTCCTAGTCTCCTTTCTCAGTTCACAACAAAACTTCAAACAATCTTAAGGCATAAGCCTCTCCTTACTTCTCATGCTCAACAAATAATCCTTATAAACCACTAAGGTCAAAGGTGAAAGTGTATGTACCTTGCTACTACAATGGAATCACCAAACAAAAGGCTAAATTGTTTTTATAATATTTGGAACCTACCAATAAATAAGAAGTAATAATTAGTACTTAACAACAAACAATTCAAGGCTACTAATAAATAAAATTATCTTTTAAATAATAATAATAAATCTGATTTTTATTTTAAAACGCTCTAAAAACTCTTTAAAATCATAAAACTTGAAAATCATTACTAGTAGACAAAGCTCAATACAAACTAGTGCTTAAAACCTCATAAAAACTAATATTTTATCTATTAATATACAGTAGTAAATTAATTAATAAAATTATAAAAAAATTTAAAATATGAGTGGTTCGAAAACCACACAACGAAAACGATAATAACCCTAACGAAAACGGCCCAACTAATCGGACAACCACCACGAGCACCACCCGCCATCACCACCGGAACGGCAGTGGGCAGGGTGGAACTCGCTGCTGCCCAGCTGCCACCGTGGCCGGAAACACAAGGGAAGAGGCGGCAAAGAGGGAAAAACGAGGTAAGAAAAAGAGAAAGAAAGGGGAGAAAAATAAAAACCCTTTGCTTCACTTTGATGCTTGAATGATCCTCCTGCAAAAATCAATGGAGAAAAATAAATTAGAACTTGAATCTATGGAGGAATTGATGGAGAATAAAAACTATGGTGTGAGAGAGAAGAGAGAAAAAGAGAAACCCTAATTGCTCCTTGTGAAGATGTTGGCTAGTAAATGATGGAGGAAACCCTAATTCCTCCTTTCATAGTGGAAAAAAACTAAGTTTTGGTAAAAAGACCAAAATACCCTTAATGATAAGATTTACCAAAATATACTTCTTGTTGAAATTACTAAAATACCCTTTTTTCTGAAAATATTACTTTTTAAATATGTTTAATACTACAAAAATGATTAAAATTATTTAATTAAATAACTCAAAAATTAATATGGGGGATTACAATATCCAACTTATTGCACTAAATAAAACAATCCCATTATTCCTTGAATTCCCGAAAATCCTGTCAAGAAGTGCATTGATAATGATACATCTAAAACTTTGGTAATTTTGCGTATAAATATATACAAACATTGTAATTAGATATATTTGATTCACCTTGCCAAAATCGTTCCTTTATCTTGATAGTATTAAATTTTCATTTCATGCAAATTTAGGTTAGAACCAATTTTTACGTAATATATTGTATAAATAGGATTAGTGCTTTTTCATTTATGTTTTACTACTCATTACTTTACCAGTTTTAAGTTATATCAAAATAAACCGGAATGGATAGTCAATGCCAACTTATAAATGTCAGTGACATAACCAAAGGAAATTTTTTTGTACCATTAGGGTTCGAATAGTATGTGTTTGGAAAACGAATGACAAAACAACAACTTCTGAAGTTAATTCTATTGAAATGGTGTTAGTTGACAAAAATGTAAGTAGAACTTAAGGTTTATTTAGCTCCAACGTAATTTAATTTTATTACTATATATGAAGTGTATATATAATTCGTATTTTGTACAATTGTAGGGTGACAGGATTCAAACTTATTGTCGTAAAAATTTCATCAACGCATTCAAGTCTATGATTGTTGAGGGAGAAGTTAGAGAGATATCAAAGCACCAGATTGGAACAAGCAACAAGACATAGTTGCAAGAATTCATTTAACTATTCAACTACCATCAAAAATTTTGAAGATAATTTCATTCCGCTTTATAGTTTCGATTTTATTCCCTTTGAAGATATCCTTTCCAAGAAAATTTCTGATGTTTATTATTTAGGTAATAAAATTTATTATTTAATAGGTTGATATTATAGGATGCAAAATAAATAACCGCCTTAGAATAGAAATTTTAATAATGCAATGCGTCAATTTTCTTATTGCAGGTATAATAGGTGAATTAACTGGTTACAACGCTATAATGCCAACAAAAGCATCCAAGTGTATGACTTTAGTGTTGGTCAACAATGAGTAATATCTTTTAACTTTTTATTCATCAATTTATTTGTTATAGTTTATACAAAAGTAACTTTACATGTCTGCTACTGTTTATGTATAAAAAGGAACCAGAGCATGACATATGTACTGTGGAGAGATTATGCCGATGAGATAATAGCTTTATTGTTAAACCAAAGTGATGCACTTTCTATTATTGTTATCATTTTTTTTGGGAAGAGGGTTTCTTATCAAGGTAAGCTAATTATTAATAAAATTTATTTTGGTTGTCACGTGTTTTCAATATTAAAGTAAATTTTTGCACGGGTATATATGTCAAATGTATATTGTTGTATTATAATTTTTCTTATCTAAGAACTCAATACAAAATTAAGGGTATAGATTTATCACCTTAAATGAATGGTGTTATTTAATGTGAAAGTAGTGGCTTCAATTTTAGTGTATTATTTTTATTATTTTTGGCAGATTTGAACCTTAATGATGTAATCCCCCGTAATTTTATGAATTTTATAAATATATTTAAAGTATATATATAAAAATTTACTTATTTTATTTAATTATTTAACTATTGACTATTTTGAAAGTCAAATTGTTATTTAAACGTTTTAAATAATTATCAATATCTATTTGGTTGGATTTAAATACCGTATATTTTATTTAAAGGTTTTGGGCCGTGTTTAAAATGATTTTAAATGTTGGGTTGAGGAGCCTAAGCCCAAACCTAAAGCCTAAACCTCTTGACCTTAGGTTTTAGGCAAAACCTATAAATACCCCCAAACCCTTAATTAAACACTCTTATTTTTCTCTCCTCTCTCTCCCTCACAACCGGCGCCCCCTCCCTCTCCTTTCCTCTCCTTCGCTTTTCCGGCGAGCCACCACTCGCCACCTCCCTCTCTTTTCCCTCCTTGTTGCCGCAGCACCCACACGCAAGCCACCCTCCTTTTCCCCCGTCGGCTAACACGAGCAGCAGCGCGTCCCTGACAGTTTTTAGTCGTGTCACCTAATCAAAAATAAACCTACGGACCTCTAACTAGGTAGTCAGTGGAAGCAGGGTCGAATCCACAGGGAGACAGAGTTTCTAAATCAATATTCAACCAATTCAGCTACTCCAGATGAAATCAGGAAGGAATTAATTAAACTAAAGAATAGACTACAGAAGACGGAATAAATTGAGGATTAAACTATGGAATAAAAACCTAGGGTATTAGGTCGGTCCACTGATAGGTTAAAGTCGTGTCACCTAATCAAAAATAAACCTACGGACCTCTAACTAGGTAGTCAGTGGAAGCAGGGTCGAATCCACAGGGAGACAGAGTTTCTAAATCAATATTCAACCAATTCAGCTACTCCAGATGAAATCAGGAAGGAATTAATTAAACTAAAGAATAGACTACGGAAGACTGAATAAATCGAGGATTAAACTATGGAATAAAAGTCTAGGGTATTAGGTCGGTCCACCATGCTTATACCAATCAAATAGGGTCAACTACTATTAAAACCTAAGTCAAGAGTCGGGGGATTAGAGCCTATGTTGAGCTATGGTTAAGACTCAACGCTCATAGTTCAACATACGCCGCATGTTCACTAACGTAATCAGAACTACTGATGTGTCATAGGCCTCTAGTCGTAAGACGGATCTGTGCAAACAACTATTAACCACAAGCAATCAATGAAATTGTACACTGACATTAATTACTCAATAAGAACAAACCACATCACAATCACCCTAATCAAGCCCTAGAAATTGATAGAAATCTAAATCACAATCATGGTATAAACATGGCTTTCCTATCTAACACCCTAGAAAGAGAACTACTCACTCATAATCGAATCGGCAACAACAAAACTAATATGAAACCCTAAGAATTGCATCATGAACAATTAAATAATTAAACTAAGCAATCAAAGTAATTAAAGAGATAAAGAGTAGAGAAGAGTACCAATTGACGGAAAGCAGGAACTTTTATTGAAATTGAAATAGGTTTGATCACCTCTAAATTAATCTAAAGTGTTTTAATTAAACTAAAAGCAATGAAGAATAAAACTAGTCTAAAACCTAATGAAAGATGAATAAAAGATGAATCTAAAAAATGAGGAAAAAGGTATTTATAATACCCCTCAAGTCTAATTATAAATCGGAAACAAAACTCGAAATCCGCGTCATTAAGCGCCAGACCCGATCGGGCCCGAGCACAGTACCCAATCGGGTCAAATACAACTTCGCATTTTCTCGTCTTCGGCTGTGATGTAGCAGCAGCGCAGCAGCATTAGATGGACTTGACGCCCACCCGATCGGGCCTTGGTCAGCCACCCGATCGGGCCAGGCAACAAAATGGCCTAGTGAAAGCGTCTCTTCAGCAGCTCTCTAACAAGACCTACGAGCAGCCCACCCGATCGGGTCGGGCGATGAACACCCGATCGGGTCTGGGTACATGATGTTCGCCCGATCACTTCGGGCAATGCTTGCCCGATCGGGTCCGCAACTTTCATACCCGATCATAAATATTTCGCCCGATCGGGCCATTTCTTCCCGATCAGTGCACGGAAACCTCCTTTGACTCCTTGGCTCTCTAATCTTCATGTTTAGGGGTCTTGGGACCTCCTAAACTATCCATAAAGCTCGCGAGCCATCCTACGTGCCTTGTAACATCTCGTAAAGCCGTGGTTGCTTCCAAATGATTCGGGAATAGGGAGAAAACTCCCTAAAACCTGCAATTCAACACTAAAACACAAAACCACAACTATATACGATAGTTAGCATAATATAGCTCCTAAGAGCTCCAATGACGCACAAATTAGCTTGTAAATAAGGGAGAAAAGACTATATAAATACGTGATATCATCCACCATGCTTATACCAATCAAATCGGGTAAACTACTACCAAAATCTAAGTCAAGAGTCGGGTGATTAGAGCCTATGTTGAGCTATGGTTAAGACTCAACGCTCATAGTTCAACATACGCCGCATGTTCACTAACGTAATCAGAACTACTGACGTGTCCTAGGCCTCTAGTCGTAAGACGGATCTGTGCAAACAACTATTAACCACAAGCAACCAACGAAACTGCGCAATAACGTTAATTACTCAATAAAGAACAAATCACATCACAATCACCCTAATCAAGCCCTAGAATTCGATAAGAGTCTAAATCACAGTCATGGTATAAACATGGCTTTCCTATCTAACACCCTAGAAAGAGACTACTCATACATGATCGAATTAATAACGACAAAACTAATATGAAACCCTAGCAATTGCATCATGAACGATTAAATAAATAAACTAAGCAATCGAAGTAATTAAAGAGATAAAGAGTAGAGGAGAGTACCAATTGACGGAAAGCAGGAACTTTTATTGAAATCGAAATAGGTTTGATCACCTCTAAATTAATCTAAAGTGTTTGAATTGAACTAAGAACAATGAAGAATAAAACTAAGATAAACCTAATGAAAGATGAATAAAAGATGTCTATTCAGAATGAGGAAAACGGTATTTATAATACCCCCTCAAGTTAACTAAAAACGGAAACAAAAGGCGAAATCCGCGTAAAAGGGTGCCAGACCCGATCGGGCCCGAGGACAGTACCCGATCGGGCCGAGTGCAAAACATCATCAATCCGCTCCTGGGTCAGCGCAGCTTCAGCAGCAATAGTAGAGTGGAAATCTGGGCCAACCCGATCCAGCACCCGATCGGGTCTGTGATCGGGTTGCCAGCAAACGAGGCCCAACACTCCTCTAATAATACGCACAGCACAGCAGCTCAAGTGGGTGTGGACCCGATCGGGTCGGGCGGTGGTCACCCGATCGGGTCTGGGGACATGCTTCCTCGCCCGATCGGTTCCGCAACATCTACACCCGATCAGTATTTCTTCGCCCGATCGGGCCATTTCTGCCCGATCAGCACGCGGAAACCTCCTTTTTAACTCTTTGGCTCTCTAATCTTCACGTTTAGGATTCTTGGGGCCTTCTAAACTACCCATAAAGCTCGTGAGCCATCCTACGTGCCTCGTAACGTCTCGTAAAGCCGTGGTTGCTTCCAAATGGCTCGAAAATTAGGAGAAAACTCCATAAAACCTGCAATTCAACACTAAAACATGAAACCACAACTATATACGATAGTTAGCACAAAATAGCTCCCCAGAGCTCCAATGACGCACAAATTAGCTTGTAAATAAGGGAGAAAACTCTATATAAATACGTGATATCAAACTCCCCCAAGCGAAACAGCACATGAACATGGAATAGATTGCCTCACCCCATAGATACAAACAAATCAAAGCTCAAAACATTTTCAAGACTAAGAATAGTTCAAGCAGGCTTAATTCAAGTTTGGCTAATCAAATCCATCCAACCACCAATCATTCAAGCAATATATCAAACTCAAGCATCCACAAGGCATACAAATCCTGAAAAGGCTCTCACAAGGGTGTCACTCCTCTCTATTTTGTGGCAGGCAAAGAATATGCCCGAACACTCACCAACCCGACCATAAGTACCCTTCCCACTCACACTCTCATGTGTTTAAGAAGGCTCAATGAAGCTCAACCTAGTCAAGTCGACTCAATTAGCAGAAATACTCCCTAGCTTTGACAAACTGACTCGAAATCAATCAAATGAACAATGCAGACATAAGCTCAAGAGGACTTTATAGGGTTGTAATGGGCTTAGGTGAGAGGTAGGGGATACTTTTGGGTAATGTGGTGGAAAAACCAAGAAAGGGGGAGCATAAATCATTCAAACAAGGCCTAAGATGCCCTACACAACTCCCAACAATCACCATAAAACCATGTAAAGTAACCCAACTCTCATAAATCAATGAAAAGCTCATAACAAACCCAATTTTCTAGCAATGGAGCGAATATCCTTTATGAACGTACGTGAATGAAAGAACTAGAATTCTTTTGAATTTTCATTTCATTTTTCTTTCATTTTTCTGAACTTCATTCACGCAACTCTAAACTTGCTTTTTCTTTTATCTTTCTCACTCTCAAACCACAGCAAATACACTTTTAAATTCCTCAAGAACCAAACTAAACCAACAAACCAATATCAAACTCAACCCATACAAAAGCTCCCCCAAGCTAGGCTTGGAATAATATCAAGTGAAGGCTTTTGGCTCATAATAGGGGTTTAAGTAACACGAAACAAGTCATTAGGCTCAGCGGGGCTAAGGAGGATAAAAGTATATCAAAAACTCACTCTGAAGCTCAAGAATAAGACAAAAAAATGCCTCTATCACAGCACATGCTACAAGTCATCTAAAATCAGACAAGTACGAAGTCAAAGTCAAGATCAATCCACTAAAGAGGAACTAACACACAAGAATAGACTGGATAATAATATGAATCCAATAGGCTACAAAGAGGCCTCACAGTCTAACTAATTCAGGTATGCAGCACAAAGTGTTCTAATATAATCCAGAAATGCTCGAAATCATAGCAATCAAACATCAAATCATAGCCTCAAGATCACAAATGCCCAGCTATCCAGAAAACAAAGTCAAATCATTTTCAAATAGAGCACAGCAAGGGGCACAGGGAGGCAACTAAACCATTCATGGGAACTATTTTTTTTTTTTTTTTGATTTTTTCAGTATTTTTGAAAGCAGTAAATCTATCCTAGAAAGCAGTAAAAGAGATAGGGAATACAAACAGAACTCCTCCCCGAAGCTGAACTTGGCAGTGTCCTCAATGCCAAAAGGTGATAAGGACTACGCTAAGAGGAAAAACAATGTTAGAGCCCTCACTCTCGCTCACAAAAAAGAAAAAAAAATAAAAAGAAAAGGAAAAAGGGAAAGAAAAAATGCGAGTTGCCTCTCGCACAGCGCTGGTTTATAAAGGTCCCGCACGACCATAATCCGCCCTCTCTCAAATTGGAGGGGCGTGGCAGTGAGTGCCACCCTCATCAAACATCTTTCTCCTCCAAATGTTCTTGACAATGCCTCCAGACGGTGAGGCAACCTTAGGTGGAATTAGAACCTTCTCCACACCTACTTCATCCAAAACCTCATCCCTGCAACAAGATTGTTCAAGCATAGGTGCCTTAACAGCATTGGTTAGTTTAAACATCACTTTATCATCACCAACACTAAGAGTTAAAGACCCAGACTTAACAAAAATGGCCTACCCAAGATAATAGGAATCTGGGCATCCTCATCCATATCTAATACCACAAAATCAACAGGGATATAGAATTTTCCAACCCTAACAGGAACGTCCTCTAAAACACCTAGAGGGTATTTTATAGAACGATCCGCCATCTGTAAAGTGATTTGTGTGCATTTAAGGGCTCCCATGTTCAGTTTCTTATAAACAGACAATGGCATAACAGAAACAGAAGCACCTAGATCACACAAAGCCTTATCAATAAAAATAGGTCCAAGATGGCAGGGTATAGAAAAACTACCAGGATCTTTAACTTTGCTGGGGTTTTATTTTGAATAAAAGCACTACACTCTTCAGTAAGAGCGACAAGTTCTACCCCTCCAAAGTCTCTTTTCTTAGTGATCATGTCTTTCAGAAATTTGGCATAAACAGGCACTTGGGTAATTAAATATGTAAATGGAATCGTTACCTCAAGGTTCTTGACCATAGCCAAGAACTTACCAAATTGCTGATCGACCTTAGATTGTTGCATCCTGTGAGGAAAAGGTAGCCTTGGTGTAAAAGGCGTTTCATAAACCTTCTCCTTTTTCTTCCCTATCTGTTCAGCTTCTGCAGACAAATCGACTTCAGACGTCGAATTTTTCCTTTTTCCTTACTCTACCACCTTCTTCTTCCCTGCAGTCGTGGTAACCTCATCAACGGGCAATGGAGGAGCATCATAAGCTATGCCACTACGAAGAGTGATGGCATTCACATGTTCTCTCTGAACGGGTTGCCCTGGCAATTGTCCCTGCTGCCTCTGAGCATTAGAGCTTGCTAATTGTGCAACTTGAGCCTCGAGAAGTTTGATGTGCTTCTCTTGGGCTCTTTGTGCTTCCTCGTTAGATCTTTGCATGGCTAGCATCTGTCGCTCTTGGGCTCTTTGTGCCTCCTCATTTGCTTTTTGCATGCTTAACATCAGTTTCATCACTTCAGATATGGGAGGCTCTTGTGGGTGGTTGTTTTGTGGAGGTGGAGTGGGAAAATTTTGTGGGGTTTGGAAATTATTGTGGTTGTGGAAGTTTTGTGAAGGGGGTCTTTGAAAATTTTGTGGGGCTTGGTAGTAAGAGGGCTTGGGATGGTTTTGTGGAGGTGGAGGGTGGTGGTTTTGTGGGTTTTGGTAGCTATGTGGAGGTTGAAAATTTTGTGGTCTCTGCTGGAAGGCATTTGCTTGCTCCATCTGAAGTTGACTGAACTGACAGTCATGCCCAAAGTGACCCTGAACACCACATACCTCGCAGTAAGATGAGGTAATGGGTGCTACTGCAGACATAGCATTGATACTCAAAGGGGGTGATGCTGAGGAAGAGGGACTGAAGGTGTTAATCTGCTGACTCAGCTTCGCCATCTGCGAAGTCAATAATGCAATGGCCTCTACCTCCAGTACCTTCCTCGTGATGCTTCGGGAAGTGGAATGATCATTGGCTGCGAGGTTTGATAGAAACTCGTAGCCTACATCCACTTCCTTATCCAGAAAAACTCCTCCTGCAGACGAATCAACAATACTCTTCGTCTGAGGCTGCAGACCATTGTAAAATGTCTGCGTCAAGAACCATTTGTCCATGTTGTGGTGTGGACACTCTCTCTGTAAATCCCTAAACCTAGCCCACGCTTCCCGTAATGTTTCATCAGGCTCTTGGGAAAACGTGGCTAGTTTATTTCTGATTTCTGCTGTCTTTGTGGGTGGATAATACTCTCTCAGGAATGCAGCAGAAATCTCACTCCATTCTGTCTCTTTCACGTCGTTCAACCATTTCTGGGCTCTATCCCTCAATGAGAACTCGAACAACATGACCTTTAGTTGCTCTGGAGTGACGCCGGCATGTTTAACGGTTCGACAAAGTTGTTGAAACCGTTGCAGATGATTTGCCGGATCTTCAGTAGGATGCCCACCAAACTGATTTTGCTGGACCATGCTGATGAGTCCACGCTTAATCTCAAAATTGTTAGCGGCGATGGTGGGCATTGGTGGTCCAGTAGAAAGACCATCCGGGTTGGGCACCCCATATGACTTCACTGATTTTGACATAACTGAATTCAAGGTGTCTGTGCCAGAGGTGCTCAGCTGAACAGACTGCTTTTCTTTCTGCTTTATCTTTCGGATCCGCCTGATTGTCCTAGTAAGATCGGGGTCCGCTGGAATTGGGGAACCGTTTCTTTGGGACCTGGGCATACAAAAGAAACAAAAATCAGCAGTAAAGGATACCTCGATTGAAACAATGAAGTTCCAATGAGGTACAGAGAAGTAGACCAAATAATTAAATAAAAACTTAGAGAACTAGCCGTCTCCCCGGCAACGGCGCCAAAATTTGACAGTTTTTAGTCGTGTCACCTAATCAAAAATAAACCTACGGACCTCTAACTAGGTAGTCAGTGGAAGCAGGGTCGAATCCACAGGGAGACAGAGTTTCTAAATCAATATTCAACCAATTTAGCTACTCCAGATGAAATCAGGAAGGAATTAATTAAACTAAAGAATAGACTACAGAAGACGGAATAAATTGAGGATTAAACTATGGAATAAAAACCTAGGGTATTAGGTCGGTCCACCATGCTTATACCAATCAAATAGGGTCAACTACTACCAAAACCTAAGTCAAGAGTCGGGTGATTAGAGCCTATGTTGAGCTATGGTTAAGACTCAACGCTCATAGTTCAACATACGCCGCATGTTCACTAACGTAATCAGAACTATTGACGTGTCCTAGGCCTCTAGTCGTAAGACGGATCTGTGCAAACAACTATTAACCACAAGCAACCAACGAAACTGCGCAATAACGTTAATTACTCAATAAAGAACAAATCACATCACAATCACCCTAATCAAGCCCTAGAATTCGATAAGAGTCTAAATCACAGTCATGGTATAAACATGGCTTTCCTATCTAACACCCTAGAAAGAGACTACTCATACATGATCGAATTAATAACGACAAAACTAATATGAAACCCTAGCAATTGCATCATGAACGATTAAATAAATAAACTAAGCAATCGAAGTAATTAAAGAGATAAAGAGTAGAGGAGAGTACCAATTGACGGAAAGCAGGAACTTTTATTGAAATCGAAATAGGTTTGATCACCTCTAAATTAATCTAAAGTGTTTGAATTGAACTAAGAACAATGAAGAATAAAACTAAGATAAACCTAATGAAAGATGAATAAAAGATGTCTATTCAGAATGAGGAAAACGGTATTTATAATACCCCCTCAAGTTAACTAAAAACGGAAACAAAAGGCGAAATCCGCGTAAAAGGGTGCCAGACCCGATCGGGCCCGAGGACAGTACCCGATCGGGCCGAGTGCAAAACATCATCAATCCGCTCCTGGGTCAGCGCAGCTTCAGCAGCAACAGTGGAGTGGAAATCTGGGCCAACCCGATCCAGCACCCGATCGGGTCTGTGATCGGGTTGCCAGCAAACGAGGCCCAACACTCCTCTAATAATACGCACAGCACAGCAGCTCAAGTGGGTGTGGACCCGATCGGGTCGGGCGGTGGTCACCCGATCGGGTCTGGGGACATGCTTCCTCTCCCGATCGGATCGGGCAACCCTCGCCCGATCGGGTCCGCAACATCTACACCCGATCAGTATTTCTTCGCCCGATCGGGCCATTTCTGCCCGATCAGTACACGGAAACCTCCTTTTAAACTCTTTGGCTCTCTAATCTTCACGTTTAGGATTCTTGGGGCCTTCTAAACTACCCATAAAGCTCGTGAGCCATCCTACGTGCCTCGTAACATCTCGTAAAGCCGTGGTTGCTTCCAAATGGCTCGGAAATAAGGAGAAAACTCCCTAAAACTTGCAATTCAACACTAAAACACGAAACCACAACTATATACGATAGTTAGCACAAAATAGCTCCCAAGAGCTCCAATGACGCACAAATTAGCTTGTAAATAAGGGAGAAAACTCTATATAAATACGTGATATCAGTCCCCCGCACGCGTCGCCCATCCACCGCACCGCCACCATGCGCCGCCGCGTGCGTGTGTCTCTCTTTTCCCGTTTTCTTTTCGTGGGTTCTCTTGGGTTATTTCTTAACCCTATCCTTTACTTTAATGTTTAAATTATAATTTAATGTTAAAGTTATAGTTTTTATGATTTTTATATATTTTTATAATAAAGTTTAAAACTTTATTATTCGATTATTAAAAATCTGATTTTATTTATTATGAATAATAAATTAAAATTTCAGATTATTATTATTAGTTTAAAGTGAGATTTAATTATTAAAGTAATGGTTTTTGAGGTTTTAAGGTATAAGATTATGAGTATTATATTAAAGGTTGTTAAAGGTTGGAACTTTAATATATTTAAAGTATTTTAAAACGGTTTCTGAAACGTTTTAAAATAAATTATATTATTGTGAATTAATTAGTATATTAATTCGTTGTTGTATTATTATTTTGATAAACGGATAATTTACTTTAGGCGACTTCTAGAATTCTAGAGTGGCCTCTCACTTTGTCTACACAAGGTACGTACATGTCCTTATGTGTTAGATTAGTATCATGTCCTAAGGATTAGGATTCTTCATAGTATCATGTATAGGGAACCCTTTTATGGTTCATACGTGGCTATTGAATTGGAGAATTGTGTTGTAGAGCATGTTAATTGATCCTATGATCTATTACATGATTGAATGGATGTTTGATTCAAGCATGTTATTATGGAAATTCTTATATTTTAATCCATCGTGTGATATGGATTAATATTATTTTATTGGATTATGGATTTTGGTAATGTTTCCCTTAGTAGATATTTTATTACTCTCAAAGGCCGAGGACTTTATGAGTAAGTTGAAATAGTAGTGGATATGTTTATTTTACTACTTTGCAAATACCAAGGGCTTTGTAGGGTATGTATATTTATTGGACTTTTGATTGTTTATTTAAGTCAACAAATAAATTTGGAGGATTAATTCTTGGTCAATTGGAATTATTTGATCACTTATTTAATCCTAAGATAAAAGAGGAATATTTGTTGTATTCATGTTATGTGTTGGTTGTCTGTTTAGAGTCCAACATCGAATAACTTATTAATACTTAAAGTGAAAGTGAATAGCAATAGCTTTAGACTAGTGCATGTCTGAAGTTCTGGACTAGTATGAGTTGGAGTACATGGTTGTAGCCCATGGCTTTTCATGGGGTCGGATTGATCACCGTACCCTATTTTTATTTCTAAAGGTTCCTCGATATCGTTGGTCAAGGGGTTACAGAGTCGCGCCCGTAACTCGGTCTTTCATTTATGAAAACTGGTTTTTGGTTTGGACAACTCGATCTATCCATTGTCTATTCAATTTATTAAATATTTATTATGTTGTGTGTCTTGTATTCAAGTCTTATTTTAAGAGTTGTAGTTTGATAGTATTTTATTATTCATATATGGTTGTTCATTAGTATCATGTTAGGTTTCGTGTTTTACTTTATTTATGTATGTACTCATCCTTGCTGATTACGTGCTTTTCTGTGTGTCGATCATGGTTGTGCCTATTGATCCTGTGATGACCCTTTTATTGGCAAGCAGTGTTCAATTGAGTATTTGCCTACAGGTTTGAAGGCATGATGCATCATCTCAATATTCATTTGGGACTTGGGAGCTTTGTTGGGAGATCATTTTATTATCTTTTGTCTCCTACTCTTACATTATTTTTAATTAAGTTTCTTTTGGATTATTTATTTAAATGTTTTGTTTGGTTTGAATTACTTTTGAGGTTTGAAGTTTAAGTTTAACAATTATATTATTTAAGTATTTAATAAAGTATTTTAATATTTTCCTCTGCAATACTCTGAGTAAGCCGATACGTTTTCACACGGGCGATAATGCCTTGATGATTCTCCATTTTAGTTGGAAAAATATATGTTTTATAAAGAGAGAATTGTCGGGGTGTTACAAAGTGGTATCAGAGCTTAAGGTTTTATTGGCCCTTCGTGCCAAAACTATTATTTTTAGGCGCCTAACTAACCAAAACTAGCTTAGCTATTTTCAAAAGTTATTTTATAAATTAACCTCCTACTTATTCATTTCTTAAATTTATTTTGAAGAATTAGAGGTTTGTTTTTGAAAAAGGTTCAAATCTTATTTTGATTGGAAATATTCTTTTTCGAATTTTATTTTCGAATTTATTTCTATTTCCTTTTACTTATTTTCGATTTTCTTTAATTATTTTCGAAAATTTTAAATTGTGATTTCTTGTATTATTTTGGAAATTTCAGAAATTGGTCCGAAAATCTTTTTTTTTTTAGTCCGAAAATTTTAATTTTTTTTCAGTAATATTGAGTGTTTTCGAAAATTTTCAGAGTTTCGAAAATTATTTTTGTTTTTCTTATTTATTTTATTTGAGTGAGATGGGTAGTTTAGGATGGGCATATAGGATAGAAATATCATATGTCTGCATTATTTTGTTGTGTTCAGTTTATTTCCTATCTGCTAATCTGTTCAACCGTTTTATGTCTGCAAGTTTGTTCAGTTAGTTCAGTATTAGTAGTCTGTTCAGTTGTTTTAATTTGTTCAACTGTTTTGGTCTGTACATGTTCTTTTGATGGATTGCTGATTTATTTATTCAGTGGCTATTTACTTATGTTATTTCATTGTTGGGAATGTACGCTAAGAATGAACTTTGTTCATTGTAGATGTCTTGCTCAACAATAGATGGACCTTTAGGCATGTCTGACAGTGAAGCCGATCGAGTTGGAAGTTTTTATCACCCTATTGTACTTAGTGATGACGAGTTTGACACCGAGTCTGTACTTGAGAGCTATACTAGTCTTGAGGTTGGATACGCCATATTTTGAGAGTTGCTACTGAGAGTGACGATGTTACAATAGTTCGCCGGAGCTACAGGTCAAACCCTAAAAGATATGCTGCTTTTCTAGCTGACATACTTGATGATGATACTGATATTGAGGATGAGATAAAAAAAACGTTGATGAACCTACACCTAAACGTATTAGGAGGACAACTAGAGCTGAAGAGCCCAATTATGAGTGTGTGATTGAGGATATGGATGATTTCGAAGATGAAATATTCACTCCTGAGAAGTACAAGGAAAATAAGGATAGGAATCATGATGTTAGTCCTTAGATTTATTTTGATGATATTTCCTTAATTATTATTTTTAGCATTCTTTTGAATAAGGTAGCCATGCTACACTAGTATTTATTTTAGTACTATTCATTCGAGGAATTATATTTAGTGAATTCTTACCATGAATTGAGGACATATTAATTGTTATTTTTTTGGGACAAATAAAATATTCTTTTGGTCATTTGAGTTGAGCGATACTTACTTAGTATGCGAATGGGAATTATTTTATTTTATTTTTCATGGTGGATTATTTAATCCTTGCTTAATTGTGCAAGTAATGGAATTTATTGGTGCTTGGATGTATTCCAAATAAAATTGTTTGAACTTGGATTTATTCCAAATAAATTGTTTGAGGTTGGATGTACTCCAAATAAATTCATTGGTGCTTGGATTTGTTCCAAATAAAATTGTCTGTACTTCGGATTTATTCCAAGTAAAACTTCGTTGCACCTATTTTCTTTAGATGATCTCGTATGATCAATTTTTTTCGATGTCTTCTTGGAATGGCAATTAGTTATAAATCGTGACCTAAATTGGATGTATGTGTTTTTCATAGGTTACGCAGTAGGATGGCCAACAACGATGTCGCCCTGGCCTCTGCCATTCGTCTTTTGGCAGAGAGATTGACCCAAGAGAGAACTGCGCGTCCTGACACTGCAGGCGATATGTTGGCTAAAGTTAAGCCACCTTATTTTCAGGGACAGACTGACCCTACTTTCCTGGAGAGTTGGATTAGAGAGTTCGATAAAATATTTGGAGCTGTGAGTCAATGAAAGTAGATCAAGCCATGATGTACTTGAAAGATGAGGCTGATCTTTGGTGGAAAGAAAACAGGACTAGGATTAGTGCCGAGGCTGATTTTAATTGGGATTCTTTTACCACTGCTATTAGAGGAAAATTTTACCCTGCTTTCATGAGGAAGCAAAAGGCCCAAGAATTCATTAACCTTAGGATGGGGAGCATGATTATTTCTGAATACTATAGCAAGTCATAGCTTTGTCTAGATTTGCACTTGAGGTAGTCGCTACTGAGGAACTAAAAGCTCAGAGGTTCGAGCAAGGTCTGACTGAGGAAATCTAATTGAGACTAGGAGGTGAAACCTTTACATCCCTAAATATTGTGTATGGGCGAGCCGCTCATATTTATGGATAACAGACTAGGCGTGACAAGAAGAACGTTGCCCTAGGAGAGAAGAGGAAATATTTCCATGCTAAAGGAAATCAAGGTGGTTATAAAAGGAACAGGAGTGGAAATGGAAATTTCCAGAACAGGAATGGTCAAGGGTCTAGCGATGGGGCCAAACCTGAGAGGACTTACCAATGTAAGAGATGCAACATGAACCATCCTGGTAGAGATTGTAAGGAGATTTGATTACATGCAATTACTGCCAGAAGAAGGGACATAGAGAGTTTGAGTGTTTCACAAAGCAGAAACGTTAATAGAATGCCAATGGAGGCAATGGACAGACAAGATCTGGGTATAACCAAGCTAGCAACCAAGGATCGAAACCTTCGGGGTCACAGAATGGTCATGGAAGCTACACTAAGCCTGCAAATGGAAGCAACAACAACAACTAGAGTAAAGCTCTAGGGAAACTGTTTGTGATGAGTCGTACTGAAGCTTAAAAGTCCGCTAATGTAGTTTCTGGTACTTTTCTATCAACTCCACTTTAGTTAAAGCATTATTTGATTTTGGAACGACCTATTCTTTTATTTCAACGTCTGCTGTTAAGAGTTTAGGTCTAGTAGACTTTGAAGTCGTTGATTTTCCCATTAGTATTCCGACTGGGGAGGTCATGAAGTGCACTAAAATGTTTAGAAACGTACCTTTGAAGATAGGAGGTTGTAGTTTTCCCTCTAATCTCATAGAATTCAATTTGGGAGACCTAGATGTTATTCTAGGAATGGACTGGCTTAGTTCTTATAAAGGCAAGATAGATTGTGAAGTTCAGAGGGTAGTCTTGAAGAGTCCTTCGGAGAAGTCGAATTTGTACCGACAATTTGGGAAACCTAAGAGTTTTGGGATCATTTCTGTTATGCAAGCTGAGAAGTTGATAAAGAAAGGTTACGAAGTATCCTTGTGTAGTGTGAGAGATGTAAGCAAAGAAGTTGAGTCGAGAATTGAGGATGTACCTATTGTGAATGAATTCTTGGATGTGTTTTGATAAGTGGACTTTAGGTTCACTTATTTCCATTTAGTTTTAGGTTATTTAGATTCATTTTAGGCCATATAGTTTCCTTTTCTTTCCCTTTTTCATCCTTTCTCATATTCTCATACTTAGCATTTAGTTTTAGTTTATTTGCATGTAGTTAGGTTCCATTTAGATCATTTCATTTGCATGTGCATCCCCCCCTCCCCCATCTAATATTTTCTTGGAGTGTTTTAAAGCTAGATTAGCAAGGAAGAGCCTCCAAAACAGGGGAGCGGGCGCTCTTGAGGAGGCGGAGCGGGCGCTCCGTGCGTGAAGAAGCAAAGAGAAGCTGGCAGTAGCTTGGAGCGACCCTGGAGCGTTATAGGAGTGGGCGCTCCATTTTGCAAGGAGCGGGCGCTCCGTCGCCCAGATTTGCTATTTCAATATCGGTTTTGTGTCGGTCGATTTCGGTTTTTATTGGTCGATTTCGGTTTTGTATCGGTTTTTTTAGACAGTTTCGGTTTTGTGTTTTATGGCTTTGCCCTTAGTACTTTGGGGTATAAAAACCCATTTTGTAATAATAAGGAGAGAAGCCTTTAATTTCTGATTTAATTAGTTTAAATTAGATAGAGTTTTTAGAGAGAGAAGTAGAACGTAGTGAGAGAAAGTAGATCTAGAAGTTGCACATTGAAGTTTGAAGCTATATTAATGGAGTTTTTGCAATTGTTTTCCATCAATCTTTGAGTATTTCTTCTATCTCTTCTCTTTATTTACTTTTATACTTGTTTTACCTTGCTTTAGTATGATTAGTAGTAATTAGTTGATGATTAACTTATTAAATATGATTTTCACCATTGTTGCTTCAAGCTTTTTATTTATTCCTTTCCATGGCTAGTGAGTAGATTAGTAGCTAGGGGAAGGGGATGACCTTGCTAATCATGTGTTGACCTTGAAGTCAAGCTTGGGGGTGTGATTTGGGTTAGATTGTGTTGTCTAGCTAATTTCATTGCCTTGTTTATTTGATTGATCACCATTTGAACTTGTTATGGAAATCTAAGGTGAAGGATTGAGAAATGAAACCTTAGATAGACCTTTAGCTAGATTTTAGATTGAATTCACCATGAGAATAGGTGATTGACTTCCTAGGAGATCAATTGAATCACTATGAGTTGTGGAAATACTTGGTTGATTAAATTTACCATGAGAATAAGTAAAATTGGTTGATTAGGTCCTCCTAATTAGCTCGAGAGAGTAATTAAGAAACATTTGAGTGACTTAGTCCCCTAATCGACCCTAATGAATCCCCTTGGCTTGACAAATAGGTTAGGTAACGGCTAACTAGTGATTCCTTACCCCTAGTGTCTTCCTATTATAGTTTAAACCCATTCCTTTAGTTTAATCGTAGCTAATTCGTTCACATTTTCTTATTTTATCAATTTTATCAAAAACCACTAAAAATACACTTAGCTCGCTTAATCACTTTCAAACCTTGATTAATCCTTGCTTCCTCGTAGATTCGACCCTTTCTTACCCTATATTAGGCTAAGTTAGGTATTTAATTTGGCATGTCCAACGATCGTGTCATGTTTCCAAGTGAGATTTCTGGAATGCCGCCTAAGCGAGCCATTGAGTTTACCATAGACTTAGTTCCTGGAACTGCACCTATTTCGAAAGCACCATACAGGATGGCACCTCCTGAGATGAGTGAATTGAAGACTCAATTGCAAGAATTGTTGGAGAAAGGTTATATTAGACCTAGTGCTTCACCTTGGGGAGCACCAGTGTTATTTGTGAAGAAGAAAGATGGTAGTATGACGTTGTGTATCGATTATCGTGAGTTGCACAATGTAACTATTAAGAACAAGTATCATATGCCTAGGATAGATGATCTTTTCGATCAGTTGAATGGAGCTAGTGTTTTCTCGAAGATTGATTTATGTTCGGGGTATTATCAATTGAAGGTAGTCGATAAGGATATACCTAAGATTGCTTTTAGAACGAGATATGGTCACTATGTGTTTACTGTGATGCCATTTGGGTTGACCAATGCACCTGCAATATATATGGACTTGATAAATAGGATTTTCCATGATTTTCTAGATAAGTTTGTCGTGGTATTCATTGACGATATTTTGATTCACTCTAAGAACGAAGAAGAACATGATGAGCATTTGAGGATCATTTTGGAGACGCTTAGGAGAAATCAATTGTTTGCCAAGTTCTCTAAGTGTGAGTTCTGTTTGGAGAAAGTCGCATTTTTAGGTCATTACGTATCTAAGGAAGGAGTTTCTGTGGATCCTGAAAAGATACAAGCCGTTAGTCAGTGGCCTACACCGAAGAATGTGTCCGATATAAGAAGTTTTCTGGGATTGGCTGGTTATTATAGAAGGTTTGTGAAAGATTTCTCGAGGATAGCGAGGCATATGACTACTTTGATGAAGAAAGAGTCGAAGTTTGAGTGGAATGAGAAGTGTGAGGATGCCTTTCAGATTTTGAAGGATCGTTTAACCTCTGCGCCTGTTTTGACTCTGCAAGATGGGAATGTTGGATTCGAGGTATATAGTGATGCATCGAATAATGGTCTGCGATGCGTGTTACAGCAGAATGGGAAGGTGATTGCGTATGCATCGCGTCAATTGAAGCCATATGAGTCTAATTACCCTACCCATGACTTAGAATTAGCTGCCATTGTGTTTGCATTGAAGATTTGGAGACATTATCTCTATGGAGCGACAGTGAAGATATTCACCGACCATAAGAGTTTGAAGTATATTTTCACTCGAAGGATCTCAATATGAGACAAAGGAGATGGTTAGAATTGATCAAGGGTTATGACTTAGATATCCAGTATCATGAAGGGAAGGCAAATGTAGTCGCCGATGCTTTGAGTAGGAAGACGAGCCATAGTGTGAATACCTTGGTAGTTTCCGAAGAGTTGTATCGAGATATGAAAAGGCTTAACCTTGAGATTTTAAATCCTGGAGAGATAGAAGCGAGATTGAACGCTTTGTCGTTAAGATCGTCGATTTTTGACGAGATCTTGGAGAGTCAAGTTGGAGATGAACACATTGACAAGATAAAGGAAAAGATAAAGCAAGGAAAGGAAGTTGACTTTAAGATCCATGAAGATGGAAGTCTGAGATTCAAAGGAAGGTGGTGTATACCACAGAAGTGTGAAGAGCTTAAGAGGAAGCTTATGGAGTAAGGTCACAATACTCTGTATTCTGTACACCCAGTGGTGATAAGTTGTATAAAGCCCTTAAGGAGAATTATTGGTGGACGAATATGAAGCGAGAAGTCGCTGAATTCGTATCCAAGTGTTTGACTTGCCAGAAAGTGAAGATAGATCACAAGAGACCAATGGGGAAGGTCCAGTCGTTAGAAGTTCCTGGATGGAAGTGGGATTCGATTTCTATGGATTTCGTGACGGCATTGCCTAGGCAATGACACAATTTGGGTGATTGTGGATCGATTGACTAAATCTGCGTCTTTATTCCGATCAAGGAGACATGGAAGAAGAAGCAACTTGTAAAGACTTATATCAAGCACGTCGTGAGACTCCATGGTGTGCCTAAGGATATTATTTCAGATCGTGATTCGAGATTTCTCTCAAAGTTTTGGAAAAAAGTGCAGCAGAATCTTGGAACTACGTTGAAGATGAGTACTGCTTTTCACCCTGCGACAGATGGTCAAACTGAGAGGACCAATCAGACTATAGAGGATATGTTGAGATCAGGTGCGATTTATTTTCAAGGAAGTTCGGAAGACCAATTAGATTTGATTGAGTTTTCATACAAGAGTAATTACCATGCGAGTAAAAAAATGGTACCAGTTGAAGCTTTGTATAGACGGAAGTGTAGAAGTCCTATTTGTTGGAATGACCTTAGTGAGAATATAGTGCTAGGGATTGAATTCATTGAAGAGACCTTCAAGAACGTGAAGTTGATTCCAGCTAGAATCCAAGCCGCCTAGGATAGGAAAAAGAGTTATGTTGATTTGAAGAGGCGTAAAGATGAGTTCGCCGTTGGCGATAAAGTGTTTTTGAAAGTTTCACCGACTAAAGGTGTTATGAGATTTGGTAAGAAAGGCAAGTTGAGTGCCAAGTATATGGGTCCGTATGAGATTTTGCAACGAGTTGGTAATGTAGCCTACAAGTTGGCTTCACTGATGGAATTCGAGAAGATGCACGATGTGTTTCATATCTCGCAGCTTAAGAGGTATATTCCTGATGAGAACCATGTTCTGGAACCCGAAAGAGTTCAGATTGATAGTAGCCTCACGTATGAGGAAAGACCTGTGAAGATTTTGGACAGGAAGGTGCGTAGTACACGCAATCAGGATGTGAGTATCGTGAAGGTACTTTGGTCTAACCATGAGTCTGAGGAGGCAACATGGGAAGCCGAGAGTGATATGAGGAACAAGTATCCTGATCTGTTTATTGAGGTGAGTTACGAGGGCGTAACTCGTTTTCTTTAAGAGGGGTAGAATGCGATAGAATTTCGCGCTTTTTACCTATTTTTATGGCATTTGTATGCATTTTATGTTTACCCTTGCCATTTGCACACGTTGGTGTAAAATGATGCGTCCATGAGTGACACATTTGAGGTTGAGTTGGTAAGTCGTGCACATGTGTGACACGAGCTTTTCCAAGTTCTCAGTTTTGAAAAGTTTAAGTATAAAATTTTTTCAAACAATTTAGTTTTTCGTGCCAAGTTTCGGGACGAAACTTCTTTTCAGAGGGGTAGACTGTAATCCCCCGTAATTTTATGAATTTTATAAATATATTTAAAGTATATTTATAATCATTTTCATACTTATTTTATTTAATTATTTAAGCTAAGTATTGACTATTTTGAAAGTCAAATGGTTATTTAAACGTTTTAAATAATTATTAATATCTATTGGGTAGGATTTAAATACCGTATATTTTATTTAAAGGTTTTGGGTCGTATTTAAAATGATTTTAAATGTTGGGTTGAGGAGCCCAACCAATTTAATTAAGTTCCATGATCAACCTAAGCCAAAACCTAAAGCCTAAACCTCTTCACCTTAGGTTTTAGGCAAAACTTTTAAATACCCACAAACCCTTAATTAAACACTTTTATTTTTCTCTCCTCTCTCTCCCTCACATCCGGCGCCCCCTCCCTCTCCTTTCCTCTCCTTCGCTTTTCCGGCGAGCCACCACTCGCCATCTCCCTCTCTTTTCCCTCCTTGCTGTCGCAGCACCCACGCACAAGCCACCCTTCTTTTCCCACGTTGGCTCACGCGAGCAGCAGCGCATCCCCCGCACGCGCCGCCCAGCCACTGCACCGCTACCACGCGCCGCGTGCGTGTGTCTCTCTTTTCCGGTTTTCTTTTCGTGGGTTATTTCTTTACCCTATCCTCTACTTTAATGTTTAAATTATAATTTAATGTTAAAGTTATAGTTTTTATGATTTTATTTATTTTTATAAAAAAATTGAAACTTTATTATTCGATTATTAAAAATCTGATTTTATTTATTATGAATAATATATTATAATTTCAGATTTATTATTATTGGTTTAAATTGAGTTTTAATTATTAAAGTAATGGTTTTTGAGGTTTTAACGTATAAGATTATGAGTATTATATTAAAGGTTGTTAAATGTTGGAACTTTAATATATTTAAAGTATTTTAAAACGGGTATTGAAACGTTTTAAAATAAATTATATTGCGGTGAATTAATTAGTATATTAATTCGTTGTTGTATTATTATTATGATAGGCGGATAATTTACTTTAGGCGATTTCTAGAATTCTAAAGTGGCCTCTCACTTGTCTACACAAGGTACGTACATGTCCTTATGTGTTAGATTAGTATCATGTCCTAAGGATTAGGATTTTTCATAGTATCATGTATAGGGAACCCTTTTATGGTTCATACGTGGCTATTGAATTGGAGAATTGTGTTGTTGAGCATGTTAATTGATGTTATGATTTATTACATGATTGATAGGATGTTTGATTCAAGCATGTTATTATGGGAATGCTTATATTTTAATCCATCGTGTGATATGGATTAATATTATTTTATTGGATTATGGATTTTGGTAATGTTTCCCTTAGTGGATATTTTATTACTATCAAAGGCCGAGGACTTATGAGTAAGTTGAACTATTATTGGATATGGTTATTTTACTACTTTGCAAAGACCGAGGGCGCGAGGGCTTTGTAGGGTATGTATATTTATTGGACTTTTGATTGTTGATTTAAGTCAACAAATAATTTTGGAGGATTAATTCTTGGTCAACTGGAATTGTTTGATCACTTACTTAATCCTAAGATAAAAGAGGAATTTTTTTTGTATTCTATGTGTTGATTGTCTGTTTAGAGTCCAACATCGAATAACTTATTAATACTTAAAGTGAAAGTGAATAGCAATAGCTTTAGACTAGTGCATGTCTGAAGTTCTGGACTAGTATGAGTTGGAGTACATGGTGGTAGCCCATGGCTTTTCTTGGGGTCGGATTAATCACCATACCCTATTTTTATTTCTAAAGGTTCTTCGATATCGTTGGTCAAGGGGTTACGGAGTCGCGCCCGTAACTCGATCTTTCATTTATGAAGACTGGTTTTTTGTTTGGACAACTCGATCCATTGTCTATTCAATTTTATTAAATATTTATTATGTTGTGTGTCTTGTAGTCAAGTCTTATTTTAAGAGTTGTAGTTTCATAGTATTTTATTATTCATTTATGGTTGTTCATTAGTAACATGTTAGGTTTCGTTTTTTACTTTATTTATGTATGTACTCAGCCTTGCTGATTACGTGCTTTTCTGTGTGTCGATCATGGCTGTGCCTATTGATCCTGTGATGACCCTTTATTGGCGAGCAGTCTTCAATTGAGTATTTGCCTACATGTTTGAAGGCGTGATGCATCATCTCAATATTCATTTGGGACTTGGTTGCTTTGTTGGGAGATCATTTTATTATCTTTTGTCTCCTACTCTTACATTATTTTTAATTAAGTTTATTTTGGATTATTTATTTAAATGTTTTGTTTTGATTTCAATTACTTTTGAGGTTTGAAGTTTACGTTTGACAATTATATTATTTAAGTATTTAATAACGTATTTTAATATTTTCCGTTGCAGTACTCTGAGTAAGCCGATAGTTTTCACACGGGCGATAATGCCTTGATGATACTCCATTTTAGTTGGAAAAATATATGTTTTATAAAGAGAGAATTGTCTGGGTGTTACAAGTGATGCTCAAATATAAGCATTGGGATTAGCAGAAATTGGGAAAAGGCTACAAAGTAATAGAAGAACACTACGTAGATTTGTCAATATGCCTTTTCCAGATGAGTTGATAATATCTGAAAGTCAAAACAGGTCCACTTTGTTTAGACCCGTGCAAAAGGTTTTCATTCTTGTGGATTGTGTAATGGCACTAGGTTAGTTATCAATCATCTTGGAAATCGTGTTGTTGAGGCTACTGTAATTTGAGGAAGTAGTGTTGGAGATAAGGTTTTCATTCCTCGAATGACACTAACACCATCTAATGGAGTAAAATTTTCAATTAAGTTCGAAAGAAGACAGTTTCCATTAGTAGTTTGTTTTGCAATGATTATAAATAAGAGTCAAGGACAATCTCTTGCACGTGTTGGTTTGTATTTGCCTAGACCGGTCTTTAGCCCTGAAATAATATGGGGGAGATGAAGCGTTAATGACGGTATGAGAACAATTTGGGTTTCTTTTTTTTCGGCTTATAAGGAGATGAAGGAGATGAGTTAATCTTTGGGCATATCAAATTCTTCCCAGCCAAATAAATCATCCATGAATTCTTGGATTGTCGTGAATGGTGGTGAGGGAATATGATGGAGAAAGATGAGAGAATATGAGGGAGGGAGATGAAGCGTTTTCGACGATTCCATAGAGAAATATGGGTTTCTTTTCTTTGTATTTGGGCTTATTTAAGGAAATAATTGGTCTTCTAATGTATTTGGGTTTTGGGTTTTTTAGATGAAAAATAATAAAAAATAAAAACTAATATATCTAAAACATATTACATGATGAATTAAGTTATGTGTCATATTAGTTTATATTGTTTTCATCTTTTCAAATAAATTTGATTAGGACATGATTTATATAAAATTGTTTATGACAATTGACCTTATTCGATAATATATCACTTCATCATACCATTTTCGTTTCTAACAATTTATTTCATGAATCATATCCGGCCTTATTCACTATAATTCGGCCTTATTTTGTTAGAGTTTGTGTTACTTGAGTTCAATTTATTCGACTTTGTTTCCAATTAATTGTCCTGACCTTATGTATTGTGAAAATGTTATAGAAATTGAACAAAATGAAATTAATAGTATCTATATTATTTATTTGACATCAACACTATACTTATACAATCTTTTCTGTTGGAGTTAAGGCTTGCAAAGCCTACTTGTGTTTTTCCCAAACATCCCACATCACCTATGGAAGGGAGCTTGCCTTTGTTTATTAACTCCCTTCCTCTTCATGTTTATTGAGTTGAGTACTTGGTTGGCTTTTGTGGTTGGAGATCAAGCTTGGGTTTGGGCTTGCTATCACACACACACCCGCGCGCGCGCCGCCCGCCCGGACTGGACCGGGCTGGGCTGGGCCTGGGATCTGGGTTCTGGGTTCTGGGAAGAGCTGAGCTGGAGCTTATCTTTTTGGACCCGAGCCCAACTGTGTGTAACGGTAACATGTAACACTGAAACGTTTTTAAACGTTACAGTGTTAATGGCCTTTATTGTCGCCCTTGATTTCCTCCCTCTGTTTATTACCTTCCTTATTTGGCCTGATTCTTTTACTATAAAATCAGTCCACTGCTACCTCAGTTTGGCATCCGAAAATCACTTATCTTCTCTTCTTCTTTCTCTCTTCTAAACACTGGGTACGTGTATAATCTGTCTCCAAGATCTTTCTCTGTTAGTGGTGACTTAGAAAGGTCGCTGTGTTAACCTTGGGGAGCTTTCCGGCCAGTTGCGATTACCACCATAGTCGGGCCGTAATTGCTTTCAAGTCAGTGGTCTTCTACCGCGACACAGCCTTGAATTTAGTCTTTGTTCAGTCATTGTAATCAGTCAGTTTCTAACAATTTGAAAGCAATTACTTTAATTTGCAATGGCTGATTTTTCAAGCAAATCCGTGTCTCATCTGTCCAAGCTCGAATCTCTTGACGGAAACAACTACAAACGTTGGTCTTCGAAACTGCTGATGTTCTTTGAGCAATTGGACATTGACTACGTCCTTTTCAAGGACTGTCCCACTGCGCTTACTACTACAGGTGACTCATCCTCTTCTCCTTCTGCTACTGAAATTAAGAAGAAAGAGGACGAAATTGAAAAATATGTAAAAGATAATAAAACTGTCCGTTTCCACCTCCTTAATCTGATGATCAATAATCTGTATGATTTGTTTATGGTTCATAAAAGTTCAAAACTGATTTGGGAGGCCCTTGAGAAAAAATATGGGGCTGATGATGCTGGAAAACATAAATATGTTGTTGGCAAGTGGCTGGCTTTCCGTATGGTTGATGATAAGCCAGTCATGGATCAAGTTCATGAGTTCGAAAATCTCTGTGCTGATGTTCTTAATGAGGACATGAAAATATGTGAAGTATTTCAAGCTAATGTTTTACTAGAAAAATTTCCCCCTTCTTGGAGAGATTTTAGAAATAATCTGAAACACAGAAAAGAATTCCTGTCTCTTCAGGAATTAATTAGTCATATGAGGATTGAAGAGGCAAATCGCCTTAAGGACAATCTAGATTCAGTTTCTGTTAATACCACTAAAGCTAACCTGGTGGAATCTGCTGCTCCATCAGGCTCTGATAAGTTTAAGGGTAAAGGGAAAAAGGGTAATAACAAGGGAAAGAAGCAAGGCAAATTTAACAAACCGGATAGCAAGATTCAAAAGAAGTCTGTCCTCTATTATGTCTGTGGCAAGCCAGATCATAAGGCTTACCAATGCCCTCAACGCCAAGGTTCTGTGCAAAAACAAGGACCTCAGGCCAACCTTGCTGAATCAAACGACATTGTCGCTGCTGTGGTTGTTGAAGCAAATCTGATCGAGAACAGTACTGATTGGATTCTGGACACTGGGGCTTCAAGACATTTCTGTGCAAACAAGGAGCTGCTCCATGATTTTCAGGATGCTTCTGAAGGCGAGTGTGTCTACATGGGCAATGCTGCAACTGCTGGAGTACTTGGACGAGGAAAGGTCACTCTTAAACTTACCTCTGGAAAAACCCTCTCCCTTTCAAATGTGTTGTATGTTCCTACTATGCGTCGCAACTTAGTGTCTGGTGCCTTGTTAAACAAAGCTGGTTTGAAAATTGTTTTTGAGGCTGACAAAGTTGTAATGAGTCGTGGTGGGGAATTTGTTGGGAAGGGGTATTTAAGTGGAGGTTTATTTATTCTGAATGTTGCTTCTTCTATTTCTGCTGTTTTTAATAAAACTGTTTCTGGTTCTGCTTATATTGCTGAGTCTTTAAATTTGTGGCATGGTAGATTAGGGCATGTGAATGTTGCTTCCATTAAGAGACTAAGGACCTTAGCTTTAATTCCTAATCTGTCGACTACTGAGTTTTCTAAGTGTCCAGTTTGTGTTGAAGCAAAATTCACTAAGAAACCTTGCAAAACTGTGACTCAAAGGACCACACAACTTCTAGAGTTGATTCATACGGACTTAGCTGACTTCCAGAACACTAGAAGTAGAGGAGGAAAATTCTGGTATATTTCATTTGTTGATGATTTTTCGAGGTACACTAAGATTTACCTTCTCAAAGCCAAAAGTGAGGCAGGGGAAGCTTTCATCAAATATAAGGCCGAAGTAGAAAACCAACTTGATAGGAAAATCAAGAGGGTTAGATCTGACAGAGGTAGAGAGTTTGAAAACTTCTCTTTGAATGACCATTGTGAGAAATTGGGTATTATTCATGAACTTAGTGCACCTTATGTACCCCAACAGAATGGTATAGCTGAACGGAAAAATAGGTCTTTGAAAAACATGATGAATGCTATGCTTGTAAGTTCTGGGTTGCCTGATGAAATGTGGGGGGAAGCAGTCCTTTCAGCCTGTCATGTTCTTAACAGAGTACCTCACAAAAGGTTAGATAAGACTCCCTATGAATTATGGAAGGGGTTTACTCCAAACTTGAGCTTCTTGAGAGTGTGGGGGTGTCTAGCTAAAGTTGGGCTACCTGACTATAAAAGGTCAAACATTGGACCCAAGACCTTTGACGCAGTATTTATTGGTGATGCTCATGCTGCCTATAGGTTCATGACTTTGAGTGATAGGTCTATTTGTGAGTACACAGACGCTGAGTTCTTTGAACATGTTTTTCCCTTGAAAAAGGTTGATGTTGCTTCCATGCCTTCATGTTCTTCTCCTACGGTTGTTTTACCTACTTGTTCTACGCACGACGTTCCCTTACCTACTAGTGATGTTACTGCTGATTTGACTTTAAGTAGTACTTCAGTTGATTTGCATGTTAGTAGTTCTGGTGCTATAGATGAACCTAGGAGAATTAAAAGACCTAGAGTAGCAAAAGACTTTGGTTCTTTTCTGTCTGAGAGCTCTTGTATTGACTTGTTGAGTGATGAATTGGTCTATGCTTTCATGATAGAAGAGGACCCTAAGACTTTTGAGGAAGCAATGAGATCTGTGGATGCTAGTTTTTGGAAAGAGGCCATTAAGAGCGAGTTAGATTCCATAGTGTCTAACTCCACTTGGGAGTTAACTTACTTACCTAAGGGATCAAAGACCATAGATAGCAAATGGATCTTTAAAAAGAAGTTGAGACCTGATGGGACCATTGAGAGGTTTAAAGCCAGACTTGTGATTAGGGGCTTCACTCAAAGGAAAGGACTAGATTACTTTGACACTTATTCTCCTGTGACTAAGATAGCCACCATTAGGACCCTGTTAGCTCTTGCTGCTATTCATGACTTAGTCATACATCAGATGGATGTTAAGACTGCTTTCTTGAATGGTGACTTAGAGGAGGAGATTTATATGTCTCAACCTGAGGGTTTCGTGGTGCAAGGTCAAGAAGATAAAGTGTGTAAGTTGAGGAAGTCCTTATATGGTCTCAAACAAGCACCAAAACATTGGTATGAAAAATTTGACAGTACTATTGTGTCAAATGGCTTCATTGTCAACAACTCTGACTCTTGCGTTTACTCAAAACTAATAGGATCAGATTGTGTAATCATATGTCTTTATGTGGATGACATGTTGATCTTTGGTAACAATTTAAAGGTGGTCAATGATACTAAACTTTTCTTGGCATCGAAGTTTGAGATGAAGGATTTGGGAGAAGCTGATGTGATTTTAGGAGTAAGACTTAAGAAAACCTCCGGTCGCATCTCCCTTAGTCAATCTCATTATGTGGAAAAGGTGCTTAAAAAATTTAACTCCTTTGATGTTGCTCCAGTGAGTACACCCTATGACCCTAGTATTCATTTGACTAAGAATTTAGGAGAAAGTGTTTCTCAAAGTGAATATGCGAAAGTCATAGGTAGTTTGATATACCTCATGAACTGTACTCGACCTGACATAGCTTATGCAGTGAGTCGACTGAGTCGGTATACTCATAACCCTAGTAATGAACATTGGAATGCTCTTCATCGTCTTCTTAGATACCTGAAAGGAACAGTTGATCTATGTTTGCACTATTCTAAATTTCCTGCTGTACTTGAAGGATTTTGTGATGCAAACTGGGTTTCAGGTAATGATGAGATTAGTTCAACTAGTGGTTACGTGTTTACTCTTGGTGGTGGTGCTATTTCGTGGAAGTCTTCGAAAGAGACTTGTATAGCACGCTCAACCATGGAGTCTGAGTTTATTGCACTCGAGTTGGCAGGGCAAGAAGCTGAGTGGTTGAGAAACCTTTTGTCTGATATTCCATTATGGGGAGGGCAGGGTGCTCCTGTCTCCCTTCATTGTGATTCTCAAGCATCCATTGGTGTTGCTAAGAACAGTGTCTACAATGGTAAGAAAAGACACATACGGATCAGACATGGAGTCGTGAAACAACTCCTGAAAAATGGGGTGATTTCTTTGGACTATGTCAGGTCCGAAAGAAATCTTGCTGATCCCTTTACTAAGGGATTATCTAGGAGAGTTGTCCTAGAGTCGTCGAGGGGGATGGGGCTTAGGCCCATTAGTTGAGAGTTTATGGTGGATACCCGTTTGTGGTCAAACGAAGCCATAGAATCTTAACTTGCACTACATTTCTCATCCCTATGGCGTGTTGGTAGTGCTTTCTAAATCCATAGCCTGTTTGGTGGTGCTATTGAGACGCACTTGATGGATTTATATTGTGAGGTTGAGCTTTTGCTCTTAATAGTTCCATATCCCTCGGGGTGGTGTTATTGAGGAACACTTAATGGACTACCTACGTAAGTGTGGAGGTTAAGCCGCCTTCTATGAAAGACTGGGCTGTCTTTCTAGAGCACTTATGAGACCCAAGGTGTGCGCATGGCTATAAAGCGCTTGTGTTGTATCGCGGAGACTGCACGTTCTTAAGGTAGGTATGTGTTGTGGGGGTCTCAACGGAACTCTGGTGAGTTCAAGAGAAATTCACTCACTAGAAAGTAAGTTGTTGCCTCACTCCACTATGTATCAATTCAAATCGAAAGATATTGATGCTTAAGTACCTCCCTTTCCTTACCCAGGAATTTCTTTTGCTTTTCAGAGCCTTTGTGGGGGATTGTTGGAGTTAAGGCTTGCAAAGCCTACTTGTATTTTTCCCAAACATCCCACATCACCTATGGAAGGGAGCTTGCCTTTGTTTATTAACTCCCTTCCTCTTCATGTTTATTGAGTTGAGTACTTGGTTGGCTTTTGTGGTTGGAGATCAAGCTTGGGTTTGGGCTTGCTATCACACACACACGCGCGCGCGCGCCGCCCGCCCGGACCGGACCGGGCTGGGCTGGGCCTGGGATCTGGATTCTGGGAAGAGCTGAGCTGGAGCTTATCTTTTTGGACCCGAGCCCAACTGTGTGTAACGGTAACATGTAACACTGAAACATTTTTAAACGTTACAGTGTTAATGGCCTTTATTGTCGCCCTTGATTTCCTCCCTCTGTTTATTACCTTCCTTATTTGGCCTGATTCTTTTACTATAAAATCAGTCCACTGCTACCTCAGTTTGGCATCCGAAAATCACTTATCTTCTCTTCTTCTTTCTCTCTTCTAAACACTGGGTACGTGCATAATCTGTCTCCAAGATCTTTCTCTGTTAGTGGTTACTTAGAAAGGTCGCTGTGTTAACCTTGGGGAGCTTTCCGGCCAGTTGCGATTACCACCATAGTCGGGCCGTAATTGCTTTCAAGTCAGTGGTCTTCTACCGCGACACAGCCTTGAATTTAGTCTTTGTTCAGTCATTGTAATCAGTCAGTTTCTAACAATTTCAAATTTAGATCGTAGTTTCATTATTCCTATTTTCCAAAATAATGTAATTATTATTATTTATTAACTTCTAAAATAATAAAAATAACAACATTTAGATTATTTACTTTAATTACTTATAATATATTTTTCAAATTAAATTCCCGTATATTTTGTACGGGTCCTAAAAACTAGTTACTTAATTACTTATAATATATTTTTCAAATTAGTAAAGTTGAATTTTTTTTTACCGATGAACAGGATGCATTCTAACTTAATTATTGATTATAAAAAGAAAACGCAAAAGAGTAAGAAAAACCGGGCGCAAGAAGTATTGGAAGTTGATTACAGCTCGAGGACAATGGAGTGGGTACAGAATACAAATGAACAACACCTCCCAAAGCAGATTATATCATCAGAAAGAAAACAACAAAGAGAGTTGCAGAGATAGGAACGAAGAAAGAGAAAGAAAAGGAAAGGAAAGGAGGGGGGAATTAGCAGAGAAAAAGGGTGAGAAATATTATTAGCATTTATCAGGTGGACTGGGTGGGTTATTTAGCAGTATCAGTATCAGTATCTAGTATCTACGTACCCCCCTAACCTTTTATGAAAACAATAGGTTATTATTAGATTTTACTCCTCTCTCTCTTCTTCCCTATCTCTTATCATTAGGTGTCTATAGATACTATTTAATCACTTTATATGATGAAAGTGAGGCTAACTATAATTTTCAAGATCTTTAATTATTAAATTTTTTCCAAAATAATGCTCTACCAAAAGGTTTTCTCATCCTATCATTGTTTGGGAAATTATATCTACTATAGGGGTGGAAAAAGACCTTTATGTAATTTTTCCATTAGCTTTCATTTTGCCTCTTAAATCTGTTCAAACATCCAAATAATATATTTAAGGCCCGTCTTATAAATTAAAAATTAGTCAAATTTATTGAAAACATGATAATTTTGAGAACTGACAACTAAAAAATGAAAATCACTTTTGTAGTTTTCTTGCTTTTTGTTTCTAGTTTTCGAAATAACTGAAAACTGGAAAAAATGATAACGAACGGACCTTTAGTCAATGTTTTTTATTGTTGCTGAAAAGCCTTTGAGCTAAAAGTTTGCTTTACTAGCCTTTTTTATTGATATTTTTTTTGCTTTTACTTCTAATTAATACTGAATGGTTAGCACTAACAACCGCTTTTACTAAACACTTTTATAACCAATTTATAATTAAACCATTTTGTCAAACAAGTCGATACAAATAGCCAGTCAAATCAGCCACTACAAAAGACTACCGTTCAATTGTCAAGTACCCTATATATCTTTATGTAATATATACTCCCTCCATCCCACAAAGGATTTCTCAATATTCCATTTTTGTTTGTCCTCCTAACTTTTTCCATTTCCTTATTTGGATGTGTCCACCAATAACAATATTATTTTCCTTACAAAAGTACTTGATCCCACATACTCTCTTTAAAACAAATCAAAAAAATAGCTACTATCTTATTTTTCAATTATAAAATGAAAATTTGGCCCCACACAGCCACACCAGCCGCTCTTTTTAAGTTGTGTCCAAAAGAAATGAAAAATCCTTTGATAAAAGAAGATAGTATTCAAGAAAAATCGCTATTTAGATTAACAAATTTGCCGAATACCGAGTTATTTGTATATACATAATACATTGAAGGTAGAGGTGAAACAATTTTCTAGATAGCAATAGAATTGATATTACTTTTGTGTTAGACTATTATTGTAAAGACAAGTATTAATGATTTGGAAATTTGTAAATCCAATTTAATATGAAACCCCATAAAAGGTTGACTTTCATAATTGGATGTATATCTAATCCTTACTCCCAAATCCCAAATCCCTTTGAAAATATTTCGATATCCGAGTATCACAGCCAAAGGGCCTATTGTTGGAAAGGGTATTCCCCATATGATCTATTGTATTATTCCCTTTCTTTTTTTTGGGTAGTATTATTCCCTTTCTTCTGTATGCGAATTTCCCCTTTCTTAATTTGAAGTTGAGCTTATTTTGATTTCAAGTATTTCGATCATTTTATTAAAATAAATTTATTAATAGTAAATGAATTATGGGTTTGTTATCGCTTTATCTAATTTTTAGTTCTGTTTGTTTAGTTTTAGCTTATTTGGTTCATTTTAGTGAAAATTCTCTTCTAAACAATACTTTTACTCTCACATATTACTATTATTTTCAGTAAAGTTCAATTCAGTGCAATTCGACTCAGTTCAGCTATTTTCAGTCAAAGAAAAGAGACTCTACTCCATCCTTCTCCTTATTAATACTTCATATGCTTCTGCGAAGATTTTTAGAGGATAAATGATTGACGCGCCAGAAAGTGTAAATGAGTGATAAGGATCACTACTCGGTTGATACATGACAAAATAAATGATTTAATAGATAGAAAAAGTATAGATAAATGACAAAATAAAAGGTTAAAAAAGTAAAAGTATATGGGTTTACGACTCTGTTTTTGGACTGAAATGTAATGAACTGAACTGGACTAGATTTAAGTGAACCAAACTGAACTGAACACTAAAATGTTCTGAACTGAACTAAATGTTCTGACTGAACTAAAATGTTCTGGCTGAACTAAAATGTTCTGAACTGCACTGCACTGCACAGTAGTGAACTATAATTGCGAGGCAAAAAGAGAGAAGATGAATTGAAGTAAAATGAATTGAAATGTTCTGAACTGAACTAAAATTAATGGAGTGGAACTACACTAAACTGATTTTTTTTCCCAATTGATCCGGTTCAAAATAACAAGCCCTACATGTCTTATGTAACAATCAAAAAGAGCTTTCTTTTAAGGTATATGTAGCCATCAAAAGAGATAAAGGGAGTAATTTTCTAATTTTATAGATTAAACTTGTTTTTAAAATTAGTATGTTTGTTTTTTTTTTCTAAGTAGAGCGCAATTAAGCTCTATCATGTTCATCTTATCTTCAGTTTTCTTAGGAAAACAAATTCATGTAATTCATTTTTAAGATAACTTTAGGAAAAATAAGTTCACATATAAAATCTTCGACAATATCTACTCCATGAATTGTGCTAGTTTTTTTAAGTTAAAATATCTAATGAATACGTACTATTGTTTGAATAAAGGATAAAGATATTGATGGTCTTGCTCTATTGTTTGAATTATTTAGAATTTTCAAAACTCCTTACTTTTAAAGTCTATGTTGTGGACGCCCCAAATAGGAATGTCAATGGGGCGGGGCAGGCGGGGCGGATGTTAGCATTTTTACCCCATTCCCGCCTATAAAACTTGTCCCCATCCTCGCCCCATCACCCATGGCGGGGGAAATTCTTATCCTCATCCCCGCCCCAATACGGACACACCAAAAACTATCCCCGCCCATCACCCGGTGGATCCCCATACCCGCCTCATCCCCGCTAGACCCGTCTCATCCTCGCCCCATCCCCGTCCCAATGTCGGTTTACTAAATTTTTTGGGTCTAGAGAAACAAACGATAAATTTTTTAACAAAGATAAATTACATTAAAAAATAATTTTCTTTAATACACAAGGATAAAGCGGGGCTGGCGGTGATGGGGCGGGCGGGGATGGGGCGAGGCCAATCTAACATCCACACCCGCCCCATCACCCACGGTGGGTACTGTTTTCATCCCCATCCCCGCCCCTTCAAACGCGAAACCTCCCGCATCCCCACCTAACTGGAGCGGATGCGGGGCGGGTCTCCACGAAACCCGCCCCATTGACATCCCTAGCCCTAAAGTCGTGTTACTTGCATCTTGATGTGACGCATTACAAAACAAATAATTTATGATATATTGTAATAAGTAATAGAAATAATTTTAGTACGTTCAAATAAGTTTTGAATAAATTAAGATTAGTCAGAATAAATTGAAACTTAATTTCCTTTTTCTTAGTACTCCATTGTTCGTTAAAAGTCTTCTTACTTTTTTTTTTTATTTTTCCTAAAAATTATCCCTACTTTTATTTTATCTTAATTTGTATAAACTTTTCCATTTTCTACTTACCATCATCCCACTAGCCACGCTTTATTCCACATAGTCTCATCGTTACATTCTCGCTATCCTAATTTTTTTAAATAAAAACATCACTTATGTACTCTCCTCCTTATCCTAGCTTACTTTGATAAGTATTTTTTAGGAACGAAAGTATTTTTTTCAATAGAAAGTTAAAATAAAGTTTAATAAAGCATACAAATAACTTGTAAGTATTTTAAGACATATAATATCATACTCCATCCGTAATGGATTACTTGCAACAATTAGACATTTTCTACTTACAATTTATATCAAATTATTATAAGTAATGCGTTAGGGAGTAGTATTTTAAAAAAAAATGATGCCAATGGAATATATATGATGCCAGTGGAACACTAAATAATTAAATTTCACGGTTTAGCATACAGTGAAGATAAATATTTACCTTAACTTTTACCCTAGCTTACCCATCGGCTATCTCATAATTTACAACGTTACGTTACATTACCTCAGACTCAGACGACCTTACACACTAGCCCTGTCTTCCTCTGTTCCCATCTAAAAGATTTACCTTACCATACATTTTCCTTTTAATTATTTATATTTTCTGTAAAAAAATAAAATCTTTGTACTATGCTGACATTTTTAGATATTGTTTCAGCTTTATCGATCCATGCTCAAAATTTTCCTCCCCTCTCATCTCCTTCCTCGCATTTTTTTCTTTTTTCCCAAAATAATAATTTAGAAAATAATAGTATAAATTAATTAATCTTCACTGACAGATAGGAATACCTCTGCAAATTTCCTAACACACGCACGCATACTTTCTCTCTCTCCTCATGTCATACATCATTACCTAAAGCCAACGAATATCATTAATGAGGAGAGAGCATATAGTGCTTCTTCTCATTTTCTTTTTGTAATTAAATTTACCAATTTTCTTTTGTATACATTAATAAAAATATATATTTTCTCCATTTTTTTTAATGGCTACACTTCTTATTTCACGGATTTCTAGATAATTTTTTGATGAGTGAGTAAAAGTGTGTAAGAAAAAGTTGTAGGAGAGAGATAGAGAGAAAAAATTACTTATAAGGAAAAAATGGAGAAGTGTAGCCATTAATTTTAAACTTCTTAAAAAGGAAAGTGTAGTCATTAAAAAAAGGAGTTAGTAGTACTATTTTATCCATCTCATAATATAAGTCGCTCTTCCTTTTTGGTAGTTAAATTTTAAAATCTTTAATTAAATATTCACTTTGGCACTTGGATTGTTTTTAAGTTTATATACGTAATAGAAAACATATTCATCTGAGATCTTGTTTGATTCGTCTCAAAATATATAACTTTTGTAATTTGTTCCTATACCAAATTTGAGATATTAGTTTTTGAAATGGTATATTGACAAGTGTAAAAAAAATGAATGAAGCAAATAAATTGGGACAAAGGTAGTATTAGAAAACACAACGATGTAAGATCTTGTTAAAATCGTCTTAATATGTGCTTTGATAATATCAACTGTTTATATATCTTACTAATACAGAATTGAAGATATAAAAGGTCAAAGATGCATTTTAGAGACAGTTCAAAATAGAACAAGACTTATAGTAGGATGAGATTTATTAAATTCATGTCAATATACATTCGAAAAAATGGCTAAATAATGCAAACTTGCATTCTTATATGCGAAATAACATTTGAAATTTTTGAGGCTCACAAATCAAAAAGATATAATTTCTAAGGCCTTGTTCTTTTACACTAGATTAATTGAAAAATATTTCAGTTCAATTCAATTAAATTAAGATGATTACAATTCGGTTAAAACATTTCAGTTCAAGTCCTCTCATTTTATCTCCCAACTACAGTTCATTATAGTTTAGAAAATTTCAGTTTAATTCAGTTCAGCTCGATCCAATACAATTCAGTTTATTTCAATTCATTTCAATCCAAAATAAAGAGCCTAAATAACATATGCAGAAAGAACTTGTAACATAGTAAAAGATTAGAAAGAAATTCATATACTTCGATTAAAAAAATTGAAAAATTTCTACTGGTATACTATTACCATAATATTGTGTCTTGACTCATTAGGGAGTGTCATATCATATTGTTGACAACAAATATTTCAGTTAGCAATAACCATGATAAGTGAAAGTTCATAATTTTTCCAACCAGATTTTCATCTATGTTTATAAAATATCAAATACTTAAAAATATTTTTATTCAAAGTTAAGCTTTGGTAAATATGCAAGAAAAATGTAAAATATAACAAAAAACAAAGCAATCAAAATCCCCAAAATATTAAAAAAAAAAAAGAAAAATAGCAGAGAAAAAAAAAGGAACAGAAAGAGGACAGGACAGAACAGAACAGAAAAAACCACAGATTAAAGATTATTGGGTTTTGGCCCCTTCTCCTTCTTCTTCTTCTTCTTCTTCTGTCCTCTTCTTTTTAAACCCCTCCCCCCCCCCCCATCAAATTCTCTCATTATTATTTCTCAGTTCTCAACTTCTGTAGTTTTTGTTTTTCTCTCTTAACTTGCTCTTGTTGGTGGATAACAATGTCAATGGATCAACCTTTCTTCCTTCAATTTGACAACAATGAGACGAATTTACCCCCAGGGTTTAGGTTTCACCCTACTGATGAAGAACTTATCTCTTACTATCTCCTCAAGAAGGTCCTTGATGGTAATTTCACTGGTAGAGCTATTGCTGAAGTTGACCTCAACAAGTGTGAGCCTTGGGAGCTTCCTGGTAACTTCTTTTCTCTTTGTCTTACCTATATTATGAACTTTTTTCTTAGATTTCTCCACTCCGATTATCTTCCCACTTCTTGAATATATGTGAGGTATAAAATAATGAAGTGGGAAGATAATTGTGGGACGGAGGGAGTACTATACTATAATATGGTGAATTTCACATTTAATTAATGGGTATTAGTTGATGGAATACAACTTTATATATAATTAATTAATAATCACTTGTTACTATTTCTAAGATTATGACACTATAAAAGCTAATAATTATGTTAAATTTTGCGGTTAACAACTTTTGGATTTAAGGACTCTAAAGGGCAACTTTTTTATAATGGTAACATAAAGTCTTCCTTTTTATTAGGGCAAAAATAAGATAAAGGAAAGAACTTGTTAGTTTTGTTACTAGTATTTGCCTTACTCATGACTTATTTATGAGATTAAGAATATAGATGTTTTTGCTTATTAGAAGAAAATTACGAGGAAAGGCCAAATAAAAATTGATACCTAATACATTAACCATTTAAGTTATTCCTCACTCCCGTTTACAAGAAATATGATGTTTTAAGTTTTATACTTAAGGAGATATAAGGGCAACTTTTTATGATAGTAACATGAAGTTCCTCCACTTCCTTATTAGCAAAATGAATAATAAAAATGTACTTATAATAATCTTTGGTTCATCCAATTTTCATATGGTGGGTTTATTAATTATTTTACTCTTAACACATATTTTAAAGTATATGTTTGACTTAAATTTAAAACTCTAAATCATCATTTATAGTATATTTAATATTGACTTGAGTCTTATAAACTAACATTAAAATAACGGGGGAGGGTGCAGAGAAGGCAAAAATGGGGGAAAAAGAGTGGTATTTCTTCAGCTTAAGAGACAGGAAGTATCCAACGGGGTTAAGGACTAACCGTGCAACAGAAGCTGGTTACTGGAAGGCAACCGGTAAAGACAGGGAAATTTACAGCTCAAAAACAGGTTCATTCGTTGGAATGAAGAAAACTTTGGTTTTTTACCGGGGAAGAGCTCCTAAGGGTGAGAAAAGCAACTGGGTTATGCATGAGTACCGTCTTGAAGGCAAATTTTCCTACCACTACCTCTCCCGCACTTCCAAGGTATGTATTTCTTATATTTTTCTTAACTTTAGCATCATTTATAATGTATGGTTTTTATTTCTATGATTTGGTGCATAATTTATGACATACGTAGTATGTTTTTATTTTTATATTTTGGCAGCATAATTTATAAATTTATGGTTTTTATATTGCTATACTTTGGTAGCAGAATTTATAATAGATGTTCAATGTTAAGAAAACCTATTTGTAGAGGTTAAATGTCGTAAACAACATGTAGAATTGGTATTAATGATCTTGGAATGTTTTGAAAATGGGATGTTAGTTAATATGGTTATTGAAATTATATCTTGTTGTTTGTTGTTTGTTGTTTGTTGTTGCTGTATTTAATTGACTATATAGAATTATTAAAAAGGCATCAGACTCTTATTAGTAAACTTTGTTATATGAACTTGAAAGGTAAAGGATAATGTGCTTGTTTGGCCTAAACTTATTAAAACTGAAATTGTTAGTCCTAATTAAACATGATGATCCTTGTTTTCATATGTGGTGAGACTTGATGGGCTGTGATTAGACCGTATTAGATTTGAAATTTAATTTCTTGAGGTGACACCCAAGAAAGGTATATGTAGTTATGTCCACAGAAACATCATAAAAATAAAGGATATTGCTTTAGTTTAAATTGTACTAGTACTACTAGTAATTATCTAAGCTCTTAGTATTATACAGTATTTGGAATATCAAGAATTTGCTTACAAGTTTGACTTTTGTCAATAATTCTTGAAATTTTGTATCTTAGCCTTTTGTAATGATGTGATGTTACTATAATTTTCAAAGCTGTCAATTGATTTGAAGTATGAGAATAATGAAATTCCCTAGGAAATAAACTTGAGACTATTGATGGGAGTGATTAAACTAATTTACCATTTAAAGAAAAGATATTATACAATTCTTTAATAAATTTTTAACCATTGAATATTAATCGTCTTCTACCAAGATAGTACTACTCTTTTTTCCCTTTGTATCTTTGTGGTTCCTTTATTATCTCTAGATAGTAAAAACTTATCCATATAGTATATTGATCATTAACAACACTTGTTTTGTTTGATTGAAACTACTATAGATAAATTGCAACCTTTACTTTGAAAATAATATGTAAGTTTTGGGTTCACTATTATCTCTAGATAGTACTACTCTTTTTTCCCTTTGTATCTTTGTGGTTCCTTTATTATCTCTAGATAGTAAAAACTTATCCATATAGTATATTGATCATTAACAACACTTGTTTTGTTTGATTGAAACTACTATAGATAAATTGCAACCTTTACTTTGAAAATAATATGTAAGTTTTGGGTTCACTATCATCTTTGTAACTTGTTCACTCGTTTCTTGAGTCAGAACATAAATTATTCATATAAGTAATGATTTAAATGTCTTAACTTGTTTAAGAGTATAATTAGATAGTATTCTATTGAACTTATTTTATTTTATTTATAAAGTAACGTTTTAGTTTTAAGACGTAACAATATTAAACAATTAGATATAGGTGAACAAGATGAATAAAACATATTCTAGATATCAAATGATTCTATACGACGACATTGATAACCCAAGTTTATTAATTTTTTTGATATGTAGGATGAGTGGGTGATCTCAAGGGTGTTTCAAAAGACAGGCACCGGAGTAGGAGCAACAGCAACTAGCAGCGCAGCCACCGGAGGCGGAGGAAAGAAGACTCGAAGTGGCGGAATCATGAGTGGCCTCTACAATTATAACAACAACAACAATGAAGTTTGTAGTTCACCATCCTCAGTTTCTATCTCCGTCTCTCAGCAACTTCCACCACTTCTTGACTCCTCCCCTTACCGCGTTGTCAACGAGGCTTGCTCCTATGATGATGGTGGCGAACCCAACAACAATTCTATTAAGAAAGAGCACGTGTCCTGTTTCTCCAATTCAAGCAACACCAACAACAACAACAATACAAATACTAATATTAGCAACTTTAATCCTTTTGAGTTAACATTCCCACCACCACAACTACCCATGATGAGCCCTACAACACCTAGGAGCAATGCATTTAGCATGGTGGGTGGCGGGTTGCCGATTTTCCCTAGCTTGAGGTCTTTGCAAGATAACCTCCACGTTCCGTGGGTCGGTGGTGGTGCCGCCATGCAAGGTGGTGGCAGTAGTGGTGGTTGTGAGTTGGATGTGATGATGTCAAGTGGTAATAATATTAATACTACTTGGGGTGGTGGCGTATTTGACCATAACTACCATGGAATTGGTGGTAATGGTGGTGGTGGTGGTGGTGGAAGGATGGGTTTAAGTGGTGGTGGTACTGAACTTGATTGCATGTGGAGCTACTGACTGCGTATCAGTCTGCATGGGGGGTTTTCTTGCTTGTCTGAGTTACTTTGACTTTTGGGGCCTTAGCTTGGGTTAATCAATCAAATAAATTTGGATGTGGTAGGGTTGATGCTTATGCTTTCTAGGTTGTTTTGTACTATTTATATTTTCAACTATGTATGTGTGTTCCTAGTTTTTTTTTTATTGTTGTGTAACTTGTGTGTATTGTTTTTAGTAATTTGAAAAACTTTGTCTCTAGCTAGTGCTTTTATTTATGTATGATTGTGTCATGTACTTCGTAGAATCTTTGCTTTGTTAGCGTCGTACTATATATATAACTAAATAAAAAGGAGTTGTGTTAGACTCCGATCTTGTCATCTTGAGTAATATGTGCATGGCGATATAGATAATTGCTATATGAACTTTCTCTTACTACAATAAGATCGTGTTCTTTAGGGTTGAAACTCTAAAAATTTAAATTATATTTATTTTAATTAATTTCGTTCAATTTACTCCATTATAAAAAAGAACTTATAGTAAATTCCGATACTAGAATACGGCCCCATCGTTTTCAATTTATTTTTGTTATCCGAATTTATTATATATTATTTGACCTTATTTGACTTTATTAAACCTTATTTAAGCTTATTAGAACTTTTTTTTATGCTAAGAATTGAAAATAAATTGAAAAGAACGGATCCTACGTTAAATGGTAATTTCATGGTTAGTACTATTCAATTCCAAATTATTTGTTATAAATCGATTTCTTTGAATATTTTACATTAGTTGCTATATACTCCCTCCGTTCCAAAATGTTATACCCATTTGGAATATGGGGGAAAACCAAGGCAAATAGAATCATAGGAGAATCTTATATTTATTTTAATAATTTTCATGTGTCCTTATTAGGAAAAGTAAGAGAGAGAGAGATTCAAATGTGGGGACCATTAAAGTACAAATGAGTAAAAAATAGGTAAATGTTTAGATATTGAAGGGTAAAATGAGGAGAAAAAATGTATATAAATAAAAAAGATTCTATATGGGTATATCTTTTTGAAACGGCCTAAAACGGAAAATGAGTATAACATTTTGGAACGGAGGGAGTACAACATACTTATCCCATATCCCGTCCAAAATTAGTAGTCGGACAACCTCGTGCAGAAGCCGTCTTAGATGTAAGTTAAGTTACTTAACAACTCTAATCTGACCCTCCGATGTTTATAAGTGATTTATCTTTATGTCTTAGTGATGGTATGATATGATGTTTTAATTTTCCAAAGAGTAATGTCATCATCAGTAGTGAAGATGTTAATTTAACTTTCTTTCAGTTTCTTTTAATTTCGTATATCGTAAAATGATATGAACATGAGCGGATTTACAATGGAAGAAGGGTAGACATGTGTCTACCCAATTAGTTGATAAAAAAGTTCAATGAAATTAATGTTAATAGGGAATCGATAGACGACTAATGGTAGAAGTCTAATTATATTACGGCGCTGAGCTGTGTTCAAATCCCCCTACGAGCATCTAACTTTTACTTTCTTACAACCTGTTTCTTCTCCTTTTGTTTTTTGTCACTATTCACGTGTATTGTCAATAAATTTATTTTGGATGCCTTATTTCTATAACAATAACAACATATTTGTATAATATTCCTAATGAATTCTAAAAATATTGAAATGAGAAGTTTGGAGCAGAGACAAGTTTATTAGTATAATAATTTTTAAAAATTGTGCACACCCAATCAACATATCCTGGATCTGCCACTGGATACGAAATTGTAAAAGAGTGCATGTTGGTTGTTCAATATCCTCACCGAAGAAGGGTATATGAAGAATACTTATGTGTAAATAATCAAAGAAGGGAAAGATTAGTAGATAACTAGGAATATCACATTACAAGCCTTAGAAAAAATGTAGCTTATAAATAAAAATATCGATTTATTAATTGTATATGTTGGCAATAAAAAGAAACTGATGAGGAAATATTGCATAAAGAGACAATTCAAAAAGTTATTCCTCCTATTTGTATTTTATCTATTGACAGTCTTGGTGTATCTGTTATTGGATCCTTGTAAGTTGTAAGGGTTATTTGTTTACAGGGATTAAAGGGAGGGGATTGGAAATTTATATCTCCATGGATAGTATTCTCATGTTTGTTTAGTGGGATAGTTAAATTCTCATTGGATTGGGAACGAGATTAAACATCCTCTTATCCCACCAAAATATTACCTAGGGGGGCAGGTATTAGGGAGGGGATTAAATTTTGTAAGGAAATGACTGTTTTACCATTAATGAAAAGAAAAGGGTGGAGAGTTAGTAAGGGTATATATGTAAAATTATTGTATAATCCCGCTTTATCCCCAACTCATACCAAACAAGGGATAGAGATTATTTTATCCTTATCCCGCCTACCAATTTCCAATCCCACTCCCACCCTCTACCTCAAACTCTCATTCCCATATACCAAACGCCATGTAATAACTAAAGGAGTAATGCTTTTCAAGTCATTGGGTAGGGTATGATTAAGCTATGTTCTTTTGAATTGGAATGAACTGAACTGAACTGAACTAAATTTCTGAAAATTGAATTTGAACTGAACTGAACTTAACTAAACTTAATGTTCAGAACTGAACCGAACTGTAAATGTGAAACAAAAGCAGAGAGGATGAATTGAACTGAACTAAACTAAATTGATCTGAACTTAAATGTTTTGAACTGAATTGAAATTAATAGAGCTGAGCTGAACTTAACTTAACTGAACTATTTTTTCAATTAATCGAGTGCAAAAGAACACGTTCTAAAGTATTACTATACTTTTCCTTAACAAATTCGAGATTCTGAGTAATGGATCCTAGAAATTAATTTAGTTTATCATACGTAAGAGAGACAACTGAAACCTCAAACTAAGGATGATTATTATTTATGTATTTTCTACATAAAACACTCTAATTACGAATCATTCAACTTTTGCTCAAACATCGAACTTCTTTTCTTTTCATTTGAAACGCAGTAGGGAAATTGCTTATTACTCCTACATGCACATAAAAAGGGAATGAAGGATTATAAATTGAAAGGACTATTGAACTGCTAGACAGAGCAGCCTCACTCTGTCTCCATCCTCACTCTTACTTGTGGGCCGGGGATGCTGAGCCTGGGAGGATGTACCATTAATTGCCATCGCTACTGTCTCTCTCTCTTGCTATTGGTAGCCAGCTTCTTTGTATCCGTTTCTTTGTCAGCAGATTTCTGGGGATGGATAAAGTGTTCACTCTTCACGTATATCATCAACTTTTACTTATAATAATATTTGTTTGATAATCTTCACAATATATGTTACCCTTTTCCTTTCCGTTTGTCTTCTCATGCAGCAGCCAGCATCACACCAATGCAAGCTTCAAATAAAGCACAGTCCGTCGATCTATTGAGGGGTTTTTGGTTCAAATGTTTGGAATAGTAGCACTTGAAATTTCATGCTATGGGATAGACCTGTCAAAAAGCAACCCGACTCAAAACTAACCTGGATTTTGAAGACATCTTTTTGGTTCGAACCCGATTGTACATGAACTCAGAAAAATGTTTTTACCCAACCAACCAGAAAATCATTATATTTATAGTAATAGCGTCCAGGATAGGCAGAGTGGACATGCCGAAGTAGAAGGAACAAACTGGGGGAAAAGGCACACGTCAATGCAAAGAAAGAGTATGAATGTCATAGAAAAAAAGGAATTTTTTTAGTTTGAGAATGCCATATAATAGATTATGCCCTAAAGGCCATTGAAGGAAAAACAATCAACACAAGAAAAGGAATAAAGTCAAGAACCAACTAAACAACCAAACATGAAAAAAAGGAAGGACAACAAGTACAAAAATGCTCAAGGATATATAATAACCTTAACAAACTAATAAATGGGTAGAGCTGGAAACGATAGTAATGTACAATAATTACCATTGAAAAGTTAAATCGAATAGAAGGAACATCTTTACGAAAGAAAAATGGTTACGAAAGTGAAGAATTTTGCCCGTATGGCACAACAATTGCTGAAGAAAGGAAAGAAGATTTTGGAAAAAAAAAAAGTTTGAGAAGTGGAAATAAAGATGAAAAGTCTTCAATGGACACAAATTCATAATATTAGGGAAAATGAACTGTTGAGGACCAAAACTCATCATTAGTCCTTGAAAAACTCAAATTGCCACTAATTCAAAATGAACTAACGACCCTTGTTTAACATGCGCCCAACTGAATGGGCAAGAAAATGAAAGCCAGCTAGAGAAGGAAGGAAGAAAGTCGAGGATACCCCTCTGTCATTTTATCCAAGCCTCAGAAGCATTCACCAAGTCAAATCCAGAGTCTTGCCAAGCACAACACCGGGTCTGGGGGCAAATAAATCGTATGGGCGGCAGAGGAGAGCCTTTCAAAGAGAGCCCTCTAAACATGCTCCTTTGAAGTAGCAGAAAGCAGCTAGTTCCAATTTGGGAATGGGCCAAAAGCTTAATAAAACAGACCCATACTATCCCAAGAGGCTCGGAAGCCCAAGAAGAACCTAGGTCTTAACTTATCAAAGTCTACACTATAAATACTTATGCCGATGCATGAAATAGGTAAGTTCACTAAGATTGACAATTCATACATACTTTGTACTCAAGTTTTTATGAACTTGTGATCTAAGGCCGACTTATGCGTCGAATGGAATTTATTCGGAAAAAACCTTGAAGCCAGTGCTTGCTTTTCAGGTTACCACCGCGAAGGAATTGAAGCTTTAAATGCCACTTTTCCTACAAGTGAAACCCCTCATCACCACCCCTACAATTTCATACAAGTGAAACCCCTCAGTCTCATATTGATGTAGCAATTATGCCAGTATTGGCTATTGTTGGCTTCACAATACGCGGCTATTGTTGGCTTTTACATCACCAAAAGGAGGGAAGCATATATGGAAGCAGATAAACTAGCAAAACTAGGCATATATAGAAGGGGAACTTCGATTAAATGGTAATGTTGAAATTGTACAAGAGTCGTCTGTTTTGTTGATTCTCCTTCTTGCTATTAAACCATATGGTTTCTACATAAAACAAAAGGCTAGTATTGGCAATTGGGACGAATAATCTACTACTATATACTATTATACATACATAATGAACCCAGAGAAGTTTGAGATTATGTGAATCTAGATTACGGCCCTGTTTAGTTCAACTTAAAATAATAATATTCTGTAAAAAGAAGTTCAGTTTAGTAAAAATTAGTTCATTTCAGTAAAAATAAGTTCAATTCAGCAAAAATAAGTTCAGTTCAGTAAAAATAAGTTCAGTTCAGCAAAAATCAATAGTGCAAAGAAGAAGAAGAACATGAATCAGTAAAAATAATTTCAGTTCAGTAGAAATAAGTTTAGTTTAGTAAAAAAAAGTTCAATTCAGTAAAAATAAGTTTAGTTCAGTAAAAATAAATTGAACTGAACGGGGCCTACATGTGGGCTCCGTTTGATTAGAGGGGAAATATTTTTCTGCCGAAAAACAGTTTTTCGTGAAAATCACTTTTCAAAGGAATAATGAGAGGATAGATGTGAGAAAGAAAAAGAGAAATGCAAAGAATAGAGGGGAAATGTATTTTCCCTCTAGAAATATGTTTTCTACCCTAGAAAAAACTATTTTTCACCCTTTACAAACCAAATAAAAGAAAGTAGGAAAATTAAACGTTTTCCTATGAACCAAACGAAGTCTTGATTAGCAATTTAGATCTTAAGGGAGATGAAACTTCATCTTACAATTGGCTAATCTAAAAACTAGTTGACATAGTAAATGATTAAAACTAGTTGCTATAAGCGGTATATGATGCAAATGCCACGCCATAATGCAGCAACCCCCCTAACCAAGTTAGTGTAATTCGGGGTTTATAATTATTATAATTCTGGGGACCCACAACATCTTTGTTTTTGCCTTTTGTTTTGCGCCAAAAAATGTATATGAATTGATGATGGCAGCGTAGGAGATAGAAAGCAAATGAACCAAAATACCATAAGCTGAAACTTGTACTGTCTGGAGGGAGTATAGAGGTGAAAAGTGCAATTATGATCCTAGACTTTAGGGCCTTTGGCTGTTATTTGTCTTTCTGTGTAGTGAGTACTAGTGATAGTAAGTACATATAAGGTTGCATGATGTCGAGCTATTGCTATATGCTATCATCACGTTTTACATAAGTGTTGGACCACCCTAATATGTATAGTTACAACTTACAACAATTTCGATGAGAAACCAAACATAGAGCCATCCTCTCATTGGCCTGAGTCCTTGTAAAGATGAGCAATTCCTATTTTTGGATGACAATGGAGGTTTTGTTAGCCATGCATGGAGGTATTGGGTGGACAAGAGCTTGAATCTAATAGAACTATTAACAAAATTGATTATTAAGGTTACGTCTGTAACTTACATAAAGTAGATGGTCATTTTGTATACTACAAGAAAACTCTAGTTACCAAATTGGAGAAAACAAAATAAAGCAAGATTTGTTAAAAATCATTACAAACTTTACACTTTAAAACCACCATACACTTTTTTTATTTAAATTTAATTACTATCACTGTGCAAAATTTTGTGAAACATCACTCTAACTTTGCAAAATTTTGCAAAACGTTAAGTTTTCGTTTTCCGGGTCCACTTACTCCTCTTCCCTCTTTTACTCTTCTCCACGATCAAACGCCCCCTCCGTTCTTCCTCGCCACTACCTTCAACATCCAAATCAACTCCACCTCCACACAAAATTTGGTTTATGGTACCAAATTTGTTTTTTTTTTTTAATCTGGGGTTAGGTTTTTCGAATTAGCTTGTCAAGTTTATGGTTTTTAAAGATGGGTTGTGGTGGTTAGGGTGAAATCTCTAAGCAAAGTGGTGGTTGGTGGAGAAATTTTGAACGGTGGTAGTGAACTTAGGGATTAGAGTTTTTGAAGGTAGAGGTGGTGGGTGGTGAATTTAGGGGTTTGGGTTTTTGAAGGTAGAGGTGATGGGTGATGATTGGTGAGTGGTGATTGGTGGTGAAGGTTGGTTGTGGAAATGGGGGTGTCAAAGGGGATGGTGGTGGTAAAGATGGTGAGTGGGCCCATAATGCTACCCGCCACATGTGATCCGATGTCACTTATTGACATGACGCCACTATACCTCATACATGTTTGTTAATCTAATATAAACACTAGATTAACTATAAGAGGGGGTGAATTGTAGTTGTGGAGAATTTAAACTTTTTTTGCGGAATAATTGGACTCAATCTCTATTCTATAAGTGAAGAGGAGGGAGACACCAAAAATCACATTTATCTTTTTTAAAAATTCCTAATTAAATGGAACAACTTTCTCCATAACTAATTCTTTTCATATTTTATATTTTGTATAAAGAAATACAAAACACCCTAAATAAACTAAATATTATATTTTCATGTAGAATTTCACCTGATTCCACACGCATCCCTATTCTATAAGTGAAGAGGAGGGAGACACTAAATTCACATTTATCTTTTTTTTAAAATTCCTAATTAAATGGAACAACTCTCTCCATAACTAACTCTTTTCACATTTTTAAATTTTGAATAAAAAGATAAAAACACCCTAAATAAATAAACTAATTACTATATTTTATGTAGAATTTCACCTGATTCCGCACGCATCGCGTGCATATAAGTCTAGTAGTAAATAAGAGAATAGCTAAACAAGTAGGAATGCAAGAGATACTTTAACAAGATCTTCTTAAAAAATTCTCTAGGAAGAAATATTGCCCTTTTATTATAATAGCTATTACACTCTATCATAAATAACACCTCACTCTATTCCTCTAGGAACTTGTTCCCAGTCACCTTGTTCCCCCTGAACACATGACATTCCTCACTTGACTTCTCTAGAAGTCTTCTCTTTCTCTTTCTCTCTTAGTTACAGAAATTTTCACTCACCAATTCTCTCAAAGAAAATACAATGATTATAATGATTTGAAGAATCAAAGCCCGAATATAACTTTCTTAGATGTAACATGAAAATATGGAAAGTATTAAGTTTGAATTCAATTTTCTTCAACTATAAATAGCAAATCTGGTGCTCCACATTTTGGTCCACATTTTTCTCCACTAGGTTGTTATGGGCGCTTAAATCTAGCTCATATCCAACCACTTCTGTAGCTGTTACTCCACTGATTTAGCGCACTAAGTCCACGTTCATCCAACCTCCATTATCGCCTCAAAACTTGCCGTTAATGAGTTCTAAGAAGGTGGCAGTTGGTTATGCCTCCTAGAATCTAGGAACTAGCTGACCAACTCCTTGTACCCTGATTTGTAGCGAGGTAGTTGCAGTGCACATTCAATTTACTCTTCCAAATACTGATAGGCCGTCATCGAGCCTAACAAAGATAATCCTAACTCGGTCTCTCTAACTAGGTAGATAGACCAAGTAGGGTCGTATCCACAGAGAGGTAAGGTCAATCACCGAAACTTTATGATCGAATAAACTAAGGGTAACCAAAGGAGGGTCAAGAATTGTGTGAATTAAGACTAAGGCAACTAAAGAAGAGTTAAATTATACAAAAGTGATTAACAAGGGTATAAAAATATGATTAAAGAACTAGGGCAAGGGCATTACCACTCATTGTGACCATAGATCATGCTTGAACATCAAGGGAAACCATCGATTAGGGGAGAGAGTAATCGGTCAACTAAAGTCCCCTAATTACTCTTTCGAGCTAAGAAGGAGCTCTTAGACAAGGTGTAATTCCTATTTTCATGGTATTAACCCTAGCCTAAGGATTAAGAATAAGTGACAAATTTGACTCAAGACTAGAACTTCCTATTTTTATGGCCATTTAGTCAAGTAAACAAAGGGGAATTTCATACAACTTCATCTTTAGATCTTTCATTGCAAAGATTGGAAACAACTTCTATGGTGATCAATCACAAAAGCATACAATGAAGCACCCCATTTGTTCAAAAACCAACCCTAAGCCTGAATCACTAAATTCAAGCACAAACCATGGCCTTAATGAGGGTTTTGGCCCAAACCCTAGAAAGTGAACTACTCACAATTCATAGTAATATGCATTTCAAACAAAAATTCCATTTCAAAAGTTAAAGTAAAGTAGAGAATCAACAAAGTTAAGCAATAATAATTGTAAAGGAGAAGGTTCACACCAAAGGGAAGGAATAAAGGAGAAGATGACAAAAGGAAGTAACTTTAATTAAAATGAAAGTTAGAGAATCAACTTACAAACATTAACTACCATTGATGGAGCTTCAATTCTTCAAAAATCACCAACTAAGAGCAATAAATGACTTCTACACTCTAAGAACTAAGTTAGGGTTTTTGAAACTAACTAAAAATGCCAAAAGTTGTTGTCCAAAAGTTGGGGAGAGGTATTTATATCTCCCCCAATTACATGCGAAAATCGGCCAAAATGGGCCCAAGAGACCTTTGGAGCTCCCGCTCCCAAATGACCTTGAGCGAGCGCTCTAGGGTTTTGGTCAGAAACTGCTTCCCCTGCTCAATAAGGAGCGCCCGCTCCGTGGAGTGTGGGAGCGCCCGCTCCAAGTACGCTAGTACTTGCTCTCCTTTTTCTTCTCTTCTTCTCTTGTATCATCATGGAATAGGGGCATAAGGGTTTTCATTTCCACTTTTTGAGAATCACAACCAACAGCATGATCCCTATATCACCTGCAAAACATGATGCAAAGAAAGCACGTGCAAAATACGTCCGAATAGAGGTGTAATGGCCATAATTGTCAAAAGAAGTGGAAAACTTTGAATAAATCAAAAAGGAGTGGAAAATGTGAAGAAGTGGGACAAAATAAGGACGAAAGTAAATGAAATAAGTTAGAAAAGGTCATCTAAAGTGAGCTAAAATCTCACATATCAAAGTTGCTGTCCAAAAGTTGGGGAGAGGTATTTATACCTCCCCCAATTACATGCAAAAAACGGGAAAATGGGCTCAGAAACCCTTTAGAGCATCCACTCCCAAAGGCCCTGGAGCGCCCGCTCCAGGGTTTTGGTCAGAAACGGATCCTTGTGCTGAATAAGGAGCGCCCGCTCCGTTGAATGAGGGAGAGCCCGCTCCAAGTACGTTGGGCTCCTCCTTTTATTTCTTCGCTTCTTCTTCTTGTATCATCATGGGAGAGGGGCATTTTCAACAATCACGACCAATAGCATGACCCCGAAATCACCTGCAAATATGATGCAAAAGAAACACATGCAAAATACGTCTGAAGAGAGGTGAAATGGCCAAAATTGTCAAAAGGGGTGGAGAACTTGATCAAATCATAAAGGAGTGGAAAGGTGAAGAATGGGACAAAATAAGGATGAAAGTAAATGAAATAAGCTTAAAGAGGTCTTCTAAAGTGAGTTGAAAGCTCACTTATCAAACTCCCCCAAGCTTGCCAATTGCTTGTCCCTAAGCAATTCAACAATGGTGATGGAGATAGGATTAGGAAAAACTTGCTTAAGGAGGTGCACATGCATTATTTAAACAATCCCATTATGGTCAAAAATTGTGAATGAGATGGATGCCAAAGGATAAACTTATAGCGTAGCAACTTCGACCTAGCAAACCAAATGGAACAATGCTCGACTTTAGATGGTTCAACCAATCTACCGCATCTTCCCCCCCCCCAAGCTCATATCGACCTTACACGACGATTTCACTAGGTGACCGTAAGGGTGCCATAAAAGTAGCATGAAGTAGGGTCTCTCATCATCTCATCACAAGGTATCCTCTCCATATGCTTGAAATGTGACTCTCTTCTCCGTAAAGATCCAATCCACAAGTAAGAATCAAGAGGGCTTTATTGGTTAGAAGGAAGGGAAGTGGGTGAGAGGGTAGGATGCAATTTGGCTTTGTGGTGCTTAAGGTTTGTGCTAATGAAGTAAAACATATCACTTATTAATACTCAAAGGACCAACACCATACTCCACCAAGATATCATCCAACTTTTACTTTGAACTCTAGTTTTGGGGTTCCATGAACTTTGTTTTTGAAGTCTTTTGTTTTCTCTTTTCTTTTTTTTCATTACATTTCTCTTCTTCTTTTTTTTTTGTTTTTTTTTGTACTAACAACACAAGCACTCACTTTGATTTGCCTTTAATCACAACTCGATTTTCACAACTACTCACTTCACTAGCACACAAGGATACGTGGTATTATGATTATGTGGTTAAGCTTGTAGCAAGGTTTTAGTGAGTTTTTGGAGTGAGGAAAGTGAGGCTAGATTTGTTGTAGTTTTATTTACATGGACACCAAATATGAAAAGGAAGAAGGAAAAAGGAAAAAAGAAAATGAAAGAAAATGCCTCAATCATATTCTATGGGTGGTTGGATCGCGGATTCGAAAGTCATTATTCAAGTTCTCGATCTAGACACCTTTGACAAGGAACAATTACGCTCAAAGAAGATCGGGGACCTATGTGATGATGGTCCCAATGTGGAAGGCCCAAAAGAAATCTCACCAAGGTTCAAACAAGAGTATCGCCGCTTCGGGGTTCAAATCACTTGGAGGAATCGACTCCTTCTTACCAAAAAACCCCAAGCTAAGATCTCACATGTTCCAAGGGTTTTTCCCAAACTAGCCGACCATGCATAGAGTTTAGGCTTATTCAAAGGCATCTAATTCATTCACAAATTCTTAACATATCGAGTTTATTCAATCAAGTATTGCACATTTCAATATTTACAAGACAAGTTTCATCCAAAGTAAAAGAAAAAGGAAATTACAAAACTCTACTAAAAGGGGAAAATCTTTTTCTTCTCTTGTGGGATTTTTTTTGTTTTGTTTTGCTTCTAGAAAGAAAGAAAAGGGACTAAAAGGAAAAAGAAATTTGGATTTGTGGGAATTTGGATTTTTAGGGATTTGGATATTGGGAATTTGGATTTTGCAATAGGAGCAAGAACCTCTCTAACATACCGTCAGTATCCAAGCAAATATCACCAACAATAAATCAATTCATCAACATCCTCAATCAATCAAAGCAACAAAAGCATGCCAACATCAAAGCAATGTCAATTTGCAATCACACTCATAAAAAGGAACGAGTCTAAACACCACTAAAGTGCAATGCATCTAACTTGGACTAAACAAAGTCAAGAAGTTAAACATTATAGACCAAGACTCGGATGACCATGAGAGAAAAGAGTGTGATGCAAAATGGATGATTCTAACCCGAGGCCGCACTCAAGAACCAAAGAGATGAGCCAAGTAAGACATGAAAGCACACTACCCTAACCAATGACCCGTGGCCTCTCCCATGTGACCCTCCTAAATCATGTATCCGTCCACTAGCATGTGAAAGTGATAAAGAACTCCCCCAAGCTAAGATGAGCACTATCCTCAGTGGGAAATAGAAATAATTAGGGGAGGGGACGGATATAAGACGGGACGACTACTGACCACTAGGCCCACCCTCATGAGGAGGGTGTTGTGGTCGGTAGCTGTAAGAACCGTAGTTCCCATAAGGAGGTGGAGGTGCATCCCCCCAAGTGAGGTCTGCCTCCAGAACATGCGCATAGTAGCTGTCCGGGGATGGTGGGGGATAGGTGGTGGGAGGGATGTTCGAGTCATAACGAGGGTCAGAACCACCAGGAAATCTATAATCGATCCCCTCAGGGCGGGGAGGGTAGTAGGGATAGGTGGGCTAATGCTCGTACCATCCAGGCACAGGGCCCTCCTGTCGTGGATGAAAGGGGCAGTTAACATATGGGTCAAAATGGTTCTGAGACACGTGGTAGTCATACACTCGCCACATGTAGTAGCCGAAGCCAGCTGGCTCCTCCTGCTGTCTCCTAGCCATCTTCTGCTGATTCTTAGCAATAGAGATCAAGGAGGCCTGAATGGACTCTAAGTCAAAGGAGGGGGAAGCGTCGAAGGTGATAGCCTCTGCGTGTGTGCTAGGGACAGAGGAGGTCAAGGCACGATGAGGCTCTAAGGGTTGTTTGCGTTTTGCGGCCTGGTTTTTCTTAATGTCTGCATCTTCGGGAACTAGGGGCTCACCATCAAAATACCAAGGGTTGGGCTTCTCAATGCTTGTTAGAGACTCATTAGGGAGGTAGCTATAGTGCTTGCCAACCACCCTCTAGCTAAACCTCCTACACCTAGATGAAAACAGGATAAAATCGACGCACTTTTAATGCGTCTAGGTCGAGGTAGGGAGATGAGGAGATGTACTCTAACGCCGAACACTGAGGGACATACCCTAGGGCCTCTGCTAAGAGAGTGATCATACCTCCCAATCTAATCTCTCCAGTGAGGTAGGGACTATCAAGGATCTTTAGACACCTCCACATAAAAAGGTAGCCACTATTAATGGGCGGAAAGTCTGCTCTCTTTGCTATGATATACAACAACTTAAGTTCGAGGGACGTAGCTTGATTAGGTCCTGGCGGGCAAAAAGTACATAGCCTATCATAGGGTGTATGTACCGAAGTGGGGGGCTAAGGATGGCATTGAAGTGGGCCTCGTGGGGGACGAAAGAGGTGATTTCCTGCAACCACTCATCCTCATTGTATTCAGGAAGATTTAAATATTGAGGATGGAACAGGAGATTCTTTGGGTCCCAACCAAAAATAGAGTTCCACTGATTTAAGGTGAGTTTGTGCTCTTTGTTGAAGAGATGAAAAGTTAAGTCGAACTTTTCAAAATCCGCACCTTCCTCAAAAGTTCTCCTTTTTTTGGAGAGTAGAGAGGAATTCAAAACGAGGCGAGGGTGGGTGAGGGGCGCTTTACCAAGAAAGTCGGTCCAACCAAGGGTTTTGGCAAGACCTCTAACATCTCGTCGATCCCTAAAGCTCAACAAGTGTCTTCATGATAGAATAGGGAGGTACGAAGTGTTCGGGAGGAGAGGGAAACATGGTGAGCTTTTTGGGTTTTATTTGCAAGTCTAAGTGGGGGGACGTCTACTTGTGGTGGTGACGGGGTGGTGTTAGGACAGGTTTAGCTCGTTTTTTCAATTGTTTAAAAGCATTAGGGGCCATTTCTTACTAGATAAGACAAATGATTTTTAAGTCTTAAGCAATAGGTTAGAAACTCAACCCACAATCACAACCAACTATGACAAGTCCCAACCAAGCCTACAAATGCATATAAGTCCCAAAAATGAAGAAGATGACAATGACAAATATATTCAACACAGAGAAAATCTACCTAAATCTACCAGCTAAACCACACAAATCCACACATATTCACAACAAATTCAAAATTATCAAAATATAGAGATGAAGGAAAATAAAAGGTGAAGAAGTTACCTCCCTTTTTAAATGGGGAAGAAATTCGGAGTAAAACTCCTCTTTGAACTTTAGAACTTGTTCTCTACCAATTAGAACCTTGATATCTTCCTTTGAGAGCCAAAAACCCAACCTTAGGATTTTAGAGATTTTAAAATTTTTGAGTTTGGGTGGATGAAAATGGTATTAGTGTGTAGAAGAGGAAGAAAGGATAAATTTTTGTGAAGGTGGTTGTGGATTTTGGTGGAGTTTTGAGAGGTTGAAGGTGTGAAAATGGAGGTTGGGTGAGAGGAGGATGTGGAAAATTAGAAATTTGGGGTTGAAGATGATGAATAAGTGAGGAGAGAGAAGGGAGGAAAGGGGGTAAAAGGGGTGGGTGAAAATCGGACCAAGGAAAAAAACCGTAAAAAATTGGGCGGAGCGCCCGCTCCCAAAGGGCCTGGAGCGCCCACTCCCCATTTTGAGGCAGCTACTGCCTCCTGGAAAAAAAAATGGAGAGCGTCAAGTTTTCAGGTGGAGCGCCCGCTCCCAAAGGGTTTGGAGCGCCTGCTCCACCCTTTTTCGCTGCTCCTCCTCCTTTTTTTTGGGTTTTGAAGCCCTCTTTTTTCTATACTTTTGTTATTCTCTCTTTTTATTTCTCACTCGTTTTTTTTCATAAATATATATGTATTTTTTTTTTCAAACTCTCACTCCCCTTTTTTTCTTTTTTATTTTCTCATTTTCATTTTTTTTTTCCGGAATATTCGGGTTGCCTCCCGATAAGCGCTAATTTAGAGTCTTTAGCTTGACTTGGGGTCTCTTTCTCAACCATGGACGGAGATGAGATCAAATTCATCCAAATGAGTGGAATGAGTTTCTTCAATGGGGGTGCCTTCATAGTATATTTTCAATCGTTGACCGTTCACCTTGAACGATTCAATGCCGTCCCCTCCTATCTCAACCGCTCCATATGGGAATACTTGCTTCACCGTGAAAGGTCCGCTCCACCTCGACTTTAACTTGCCCGGGAATAACCTCAACCGAGAGTTATAGAGCAAGACCTTTTCACCAACCTTGAACTCTCTTTTGATGATGCGCTTGTCATGCCAAGCCTTTGTTTTCTCTTTGTAAATCTTTGCACTCTCATATGCATCCCTTCTCAACTCTTCCAAGGCATGAAGATCAAGAAGGCTCTTCTCCCCCTGAAGCTTGTAAGTCAAAATTAAGAAATTTTAATAGCCCAATGAGCGCGGTGCTCAAGTTCCACCGGCAAATGACATGACTTACCGTAAACAAGCTTATAGGGTGTAGTTCCAATGGAGGTTTTGGAGGCGGTCCGATACGCCCAAAGAGCGTCATCTAGCTTGAGAGACCAATCCTTCCTAGACCGATCCATCGTCTTTTCAAGAATAGCTTTGATTTCCCTATTTGATAGCTCAACTTGACCGCTTGTTTGAGGGTGATAGGCTAGGGCAACCTTGTGCGTTACACCATACTTTGCAAGGAGTGCTTGGAAGGAGCTTTTGGCAAAATGTGATCCTCCATCACTAATTATAGCACGTGGCACCCCAAACCTTGGGAAAATGATCATCTTAAACAATTTCATGACGACCTTGGAGTCGTTGGTTGGAGATTCGATGGCTTCTACCCACTTAGAAACATAGTCAACGGCCACCAAGATGTATTTGTGGCCACAAGAAGAGGGAAAGGGTCTCATGAAATCGATGCCCCAAACGTCAAATATTTCCAATTCCAAGATATTGTTTAGTAGCATTTCATGACGTTTTGAGATATTCCCCATCCGTTGACAACGGTCACAAGCCTTAATCAGCCCCCATACGTCTTTGAACATCGTTGGCCAAAAGAAGCCACATTGTAGAATCTTGGCCACCATTTTGTTAGCACTCATATGGCCTCCACAAGGTAAGGAGTGATACATCTTGATCACATTTTCAATTTCATTATCCGGAATACATTTCCTATAAATATCATCGGGCCTAACGTGTACAACAAGGGGTCATCCCAAACATAGCTCTCGGCCTCATAAGGGAACCGCTTCTTTTGTTGACTTGAGAGATTAAGGGGTAGAATGCCACAAGATATGAAGTTGGCAATATCGGCATACCAAGTACCCGGTGTGGTGAGAACGGCAAAGAGCTTGTCGTCCGAAAATGAGTCATTAAAGGGTAATAACTCTATTTCACCATCAACCAAAGAGAGCCTAGATTGGTGATCCGCTATAACATTTTCCATCCCCTTATTCTTGTACTTGATCTCAATATCGAACTCTTGCAAGAGAAGAATCCACCTTATCAAGAGAGGCTTGGCATCCTTCTTGCTCAAAAGATACTTCAAGGTCGAGTGATCTGTGAAGATGATCACTTTAGAGCCAACCAAGTAAGACTGGAACTTCTCCATAGCATACATAATAGCAAGGAGCTCCTTCTCGGTGTCGGCATAATTATTTTGGGCATCATCCAAAGTCTTGCTAGAATAGTAGATAGCATGAAACTTCCCATCTCTCCTTTGGCCAAGAACGGCCTCAACCGCATAGTCCGATGCATCACACATGAGCTCAAACGGGAGATCCCAATTCGGAGGTTGGATGATAGGAGCCGAAATCAATGCTTCTTTCAAGCTATCAAATGCTAGCAAACAATCATTAGTAAACACAAATGGGGCATCTTTAGCCAAAAGTTGAGTGAGAGGCTTGGTAATTTTTGAGAAATATTTTATAAAATGGCGGTAAAAACCGGCATGGCCACGAAAGCTCCTCACCCCTTTCACATTTGTAGGGGATTGGAGACTCTCAATCACTTCAACTTTGGCCCTATCAACCTCAATGCCCCGCTTTGAGATGACATGACCAAGAACTATGCCCACTTCCACCATGAAGTGGCATTTTTCCCAATTCAAGACAAGGCTCACCTCTTGACAACTTTTCAACACATTCACAAGAATTGCAAGACATGTATTAAAAGATGAACCGCACATTGAAAAATCATCCATAAAAACCTCAATCGAGGACTCAAGCATATGGGAAAAAATAGAAGTCATGCATCGTTGAAATGTAGAGGGCGCGTTACAAAGCCCAAATGGCATCCTTCGATAAGCAAAGGTGCCAAAGGGGCATGTAAATGTAGTCTTCTCTTGGTCCTCGGGTAGGATCGAAATTTGGGAAAATCCAGAGTATCCATCCAAGAAATAAAAGTGACTATGCTTGGCTAACCGCTCTAACATTTGGTCGATAAAGGGGAGGGAAAATGGTCTTTCCAGGTGCTTTTGTTCAATTTTCTATAATCAGTACACATCCTCCACCCGGTTACCGATCTCGTAGAGATGGTCTCCCCATTATCATTCTTGATGACGGTCTTGCAACCCTTTTTTGGAACAACTTGGACTGGGCTTACCCACTTGCTACCGGAGATAGGGTAGATAATGCCCGCTTCAAGGGGTTTTAGCACTTCCTCTTTTACAACTTCTTTCATGTTTGGATTTAACCTCCTTTGAGGTTCAATCGAAGAAGCATGATCATCATCAAGTAGAATACGATGCATACATGACGAAGGGCTTATCCTCTTGATATCATCAATGGTGTAACCAATGACACTTCGATATTTTCTCAAAACATGAAGAAGTTAGAAAGAGAAGTGTCATCGAGCGACGCATTGACAATAACGGGATAAGTCTCATCCGGACCAAGAAAAGCATATTTGAGGGAAGAGGGAATAGTTTTTAGTTCTACCTTGGGAGGAGGAGTGGACCTCTCCTCCTTAGCTACCGATACAATTGTCTCAAATTCTCTATTGTAAGGGTGGTGGATTGATGCCTCCTCAAGTTGCCTCTCATAGGCCAAAGATTCTTCATTATCTCCTATCAGTCCCCCATTCAACACCTTTCGTAGAGGGTCTTTCACCAAAAGCATGGCTTTGAACTCATCCAACTTTTCCTCCAAAGTATCGATTCGATATATTTCATCTATCATGGGGGCCTTCATAACTTGAGGGAATGTGAATTCCATTCTCTTATCACCCCCATTCAAGGTCAACCGCCCATTCTTTACATCAAAGACCACCCCGACGGTCTTCAAGAACGGTCTCCCAAGAATAAGAGGCATATCATGATCCTCTTTCATTTCCATCACCACGAAATCGCAAGGAACAAAAACCCGCCCGATTTGCACCGGCACATCCTCCAACATACCCAATGGAAGCCTCACGGATCTATCGGCAAGCAAAATAGACATCCTAGTTGGTTTCAAGTCTCCAACATTCAACCTTTTTGCCATAGATAGAGGCATTAGAATCACACTCGCCCCAAGATCACAAAGTGCATTCTTTGCTTTTAAATCTTCTAGATTAATCGGAATGAAGAAGCTTCCGGGATCACTTTGCTTCTTAGGGAGTTTGTTTTGAATGATTGTGCTCACTTCCATTGGTAATGATATCGTGGCACTTTCTTCAAGACGTGCCTTGTTGGATAATAGTTCTTTCAAGATCTTTGCATATGCCGGCATTTGGGACATGGCATGAAGAAAAGGAATGTTAACTTGTAGGCCCTTCATGACCTCTAAGAACTTTGAAAATTTCTCTTTCAACTTCTTCTCGGTGACTCGGTGAGGAAATGGAATTGAAGGCTTGTACACCTTCATAGGGGCTTGTTCAACCCCTTTATTTTTCTCACTCAATCTCTCTTCATCTTTTTGTAGCTCTCTTTCAACCTCTTCACTACCCATCTCGCTTATCACATTTTCTTTCTCAACTCCCTCATCTCTCTTTGTGGCACCCTCTTCACTCATTTTAGGCTCCCCATAAGTGGTGCCCGACCTCAACATGATAGCCTTTAACCCTTTCGGGTTCACCTCTGGTTACCCCTGTAATTGGTTTGATGAATTTAAGAAGGATCTTCCTACTTGTTGAGCAAGTTGAGACAATTGTGTCTCAATCATCTTGTTGTGAGCTTGAACTTGTTGAAGTGAGGAAGATAGCTCATGGTGCCTCCTATCATTCTCCGCATTAGCTTTTGTTTATTGTGTCCTGAATGTTTCCAAAACCGACTCAAGGCTAGATTTTTGTGGAGGAGGTTGGTTGTAGGAAGGTCTTTGATGAGGTGGTTGTGTTTGATGAAAGCCCGGAGGCCTAAATGGTCGTTGATGAGGTTGGGAAGGGGGTTGGAATGAGTTTTGAGTGGTGTTTTATTTATTTTGTGGGCCTTGGTTGTTTTGCCTCCAACCATAGTTTGGGTGGTTTCTCCAACCTTGATTGTAAGTTGGAGAATAAGGGTCATTTCTAGCTCCCATCATAGCCGCTTGTTCCATGCTAGACACACAATATGAACCGGTATGATCAACTCCACCACAAGTCTCACAAGATAAGACTTGAGTCGTAGAAGAGCTAGAAGATGCAAAATTAGCCTTCTCTAATATCCTAGTTAAGAGATCTACCTTTGAAGCCAAAAGATCGATGCTCTCTAACTCATGCTTCACTCCTTTTCTAGCTTCATTCTGTCTTCTCTCTCCACCCCAAGCATAATTCTTTGCCACTTCTTTGATCATTTCTTCAACATTCTCAACGGGGAACTTTTTAAGTTGACCACCGGCCCCCGAATCCAAATCGGCTCTAGAAACCGGCGTAAGACCATCATAGAAGCTTTGCACAACGAGTCATTGGTTGAAACCATGATGAGGACAAGTACGAATAAACTCTTTGAACCTTTCCCAAGCTTCACTCAATGTTTCATCTTTATCTTGAGAGAAGTTGGAAATTTTCCTCCTTATTTCTGAAGTCTTCTCCAGTGGACAATACTTTGTCAAAAATGCTTTGGCAACTTGGTCCCAAGTTGTCAATGAACCTTCCGGAATTGACTTCAACCAATAATTTGCTTTGTCCCGAAGCGAGAAGCTGAAAATATGCATTTTGATGAACTGGGCGGTGACATTGTTGTGTTTAACAGTGGCACACAACTCCAGGAAGTTATCCAAATGAGTGAATGGACACTCATTCTTCTCAGCACCGAATTGGTCTGCCTTTATCATGCGTATGAGATGAGGTGAGAACTCAAAATTGTTGGCCGTGGTAGTCGGGAGCAAGATACCACTTCGTAGCTCAAAAGTTTCGGGATGCCCATAATCACGATATAGTCTCACCGGAGGTCGTGCCATCTCTTCATCCCCCACTGTACTCTGTTCACTAATCTCTCCCGAGTCACTGGTGGAGAATTGGATAGTGAACTCGGATTGATCAATGACTTGAGGTTGGTCACGGAACTCGAGTTAACTTTGTAGAAGCCTTTTCACACTACGCAAAGTTTTCTCAAGCTCGTGATCAATTAAAAGGAGTGGTGATCGTTGATTCCTCCTAGTCATGCACAGTCAAGCACAGCTAAAGAGAACGTCAGCACTGACTAGTAAGGTAAGAGAAAGATATGGTGAAAACAAAAATAAACGAAATAAATAAAAGAACTTCGTATCATTCAACAATAATTATTCAATGTGACACTATGCCTCCTCGGCAACGGCCACTAGTGGAAAAAACACTTATTGTTGTGAGCCTTAAATGGGCTTGTAGTTGCATACAAGGGTCGTAGCTATTGAAGGCACAACAAAAGTGGAAAAACAGTAGCTGGGCACAAAGACGCAGCTAAAATGGAAGTTTAGCTGCGGGCCTCAAGCTCAAGCCCGAAGTAACAAGTGGCAATAGCTGCGGGCTCCATCCCATAGTCCGCAGCTAAAATCGATTGGAGTTGTGGCTTTTATCAACTTTAGCTGCGGGCCTCAAGCTCAAGCCCGCAGCAAAGTTGTATAAGTTTTTTTAATAAAAAAAATCTGTTGCTGCCAGCATAGCTATTCAACCACCAGCAGCAGCATCTAATCAACTAGGAGCAGCAGCAGCATCTAATTTGTTTTTTTTAAAAAAAAAAATATGTTGCTACAACCCCTAATCCTCCTGCCATTCCCTCTCACCCTCCACAACAAACCTTCTGCTAGCCAAACTCAACCAAGTAGCTGCCAAAACTCATCCAAGTAGCTAATAAGAAAGTAGTATACATTATCGCAAAAATTCAACTAGCCAAAAACTAAGACAGTAAATTTGATTTAAATCATACATAAAAAGCTAACATTATAGCTAGTATACATACTCAAAAGCTAATTACTAAGAAATATAAGTATGTATTACAACATAGGGTTATGATATTTACACCGCAGCTAAACTAACTAGATCTACCATGATCTTTGGCACAAAAAGTTGCTTACAGATACACATAGAAACCAATAAGAAACTCAATACTAATTAAGGACAATAATTTGGATTTATGACTACCAATGGTACAACCATTATATTCGGGGCCCTTAAAATCTTCACTAAAACGTCCGAAACTGCAACAGAAATCAATAGCAGCAAATCCATCATGAAGTCAGTAATTAAATGAATAAATACATGCACAACAGTCCCTCTATCAACACAAAGAGCCTTGAGACTTTTATATTGACAATAATCATTAGTTTTTAAGTAAGAATTATCGCAAGCACTGTGTTTTTATGGTTTTCAACCCCAGAAAAAAAAACAAAGTACAGCGGACAAACACAAATAAGAAAAGGAAACGTTTACAGCAAAAGAGGACATGCTAAAGCACAAAATCGGCCTGAAATTCCTTTGCCTAATAAAACAGTAAATTAGCACAATTTCAAATGACCAAGTATATGAATGGACAACGAAATTAGAGGGAAAAAATCTAAAGACAGATGCTAGACATACCTCCAGTCTTCTGACAATCTGCCATACATGGTATTTAAGATTAAGGGCTGTAGGGGATGTGCAGAACCAGATAAGCTTGCTGAATCCATAATTTTACCATATCTAACTACATTAATTACAAGAACATTTTAGAAATTGCATTACTTACAGACTCGAAAACATCAAAGCCCATATCCCAATGCACATCAAGTCAGGTGCCTCCACATGCCTTCCTTTAGTGATCAAAGCCTAGAAGATCAAAACGGATGGAGAGAGTCTGGTAAAATAGAGATAGTCTGGTAACAACAAAATAAAACGATGAGCAAGTCTGGTAACAACAAGATAAAACAATGAGAAAGTCTGGAAACAAATAGATAAAACGATGAGGAATTAACTATATAATAGAGCGCAAATGTAGAAACGTTTAAACGGATGGAGAGAGGGAGGGACTGATTAATTTACCTGGATCACCAAAGTCCCCACAGCCTTCCCAATCTTTACCGCATATGTCATCTGCACTAGAACCAAGACCTGCGCAAGCAAGTATCCAAAAGTTCAACAAAATAATTAATTAAATCAGAAGGAAAGTTACACAAAGACCACCTCACAAGCCAGAAACAATCTTAAAAGAGAAGGAAAACACAAGGAAGAGAGTTACAAGTAGTATAAGTTCCAAGCATGTCGTAAAGGGTAAACATACTAAACTACCGATGTTAAAAAGGATACGCTCCACTTCACTCCATAACAAAACATGGATACAATTTTGTCACCAAATTGTATATTTTTCACAGCAACTTCACACACACACACACACCTATGGTCTTTTAGATCATGCATGCAAATAAGAAAAGTCTATAGCACCCCAATAGTTCTGCAAATCGAGTATAGTGCATTCAAGAGAGTATTGCCAAAGCCAATAAATGCACCTCCACAAACCAATTGCTACAAGTTGTCCAGCAAAAAGTAGCATGTTGCCTGTTCTTTTTCTCTTAAATAAAATGAAAATTGCTCATGAACAATAAAATTTATTGGAAGAACTCATTCCTGTAGCTTGTACAACTACCAACTAACTAAAAGAAGAGAAAAACACAAATTTCAAGACAAGTACACGAGACAGTGCATAACCATTGAACAATAAGACAACAAATTAAAATACCTTGCTTCATATCATACCCTAGATGAAAGGAATATTTAGAATCAAGGAAGAAAGAGTGAGCTAACTGTAGGAAAGAAGACAAAGATTGAAGATTGAAACTGACCTTCTCCCTTCGATGTTGTTACAAAATCTCATCATCCTATCACATGACTTCTACTTATGACCTATGTTAGATGTTGTTCTGGAGAAAACACATAGGATCTTGAGTTACATTCAAAAAAATGCATATATAAATACTCAAACATCGAAGAATAAGGCATAAAAAAGCATCATACCACATTTGGAAACCTGAAATCAGGAAATTGAAGTCGATCTCAGACAAAGAAGTGCATTATACAAAGCATTTATCGATTGAAACCATTGTTATTCAAATAATCGGAAGGGGCGTGGAAATTCAAGTTTTTTTCAATATATCAAACCTTGAGTCAATTCCTTAATTGCCTGCGCTCCGAGACTAGAAATTCTAGAAACCCACATAATCCTGGTAGGTAATATAATCTGGAAGAAGAGGAAAGGAACATCAACGAATTAGCAAACCACCATATCTATAATACAAGAATGCAGACAAAAATTGAGAATGAAGAGAAACGCTATACCACAATGTTGGCAATGAAGCAAAAACTTGTTAGGCAACATAAAATGGGCAGCAAAAAATTCATCATTCAACCAATCAATCTACCAAGTAGCAATTCCCCCACCCCAAATCAATAAACTCGAAAATTCAAAATTCAAAACAAAACATTTCACAAAGAGAGAATTACCATTGCAAGTTTTCTCCTTTGTAAGTTTATAGATATGAACATCGATACCAATGGCATGAACAGACTCAGCGGCAACAAATACATTATCATGACGAAGAACAACAACTCTCAACAACACCAACGCCGCCATCCTAGCATTAGGTTTGAAAAATCGACAAAATCTCAACCACAAAAGCCATTGCCCAAACCCTATCAAATGGGAAAATACTGAGAAAGAGTTAGAATCCAAATCATGTACAACAAACACCTTAAACCACTCACACGTATTTAGTGGAACATATATAGGATGAAGCAATCTCAATTATAACTGCCACTGACCATAACCCGGGATAGAATGGAAAATATAGCTAAAGTATACAAAGTGGCCGTGATTTTCTTACTCATAGGCATGTTCAATCTCTTGTTATCCGGACGAAACAGGCTGGTAGTCCTTAAACAGGCTGCAATTAATAAACAAATCCTTCCATGTCAGGTCTTCAATCTGATATTCAAGGATCAGTAAGTAAAATTCATACATTCATCATAAACTTACAATGGGCAAGTGCTTCATTCATTAATTAGAAGCTAAAATAACCTTAACCCGAACCTTAAACTCACACATTAATTCACTTTAATCAGCGCCTGAAACCCTAAACCCCTAAAATCAGCCAACAACCACGAATAATCAACCAAGCAACACAACCATCCACACAATAAAGACTATCTTAAAATACGAACAAAGAACAAATTAAACAAAAGAAAAAAGGAATAAAACGTGTTATTGGAATAGCAACATTCATTTAAAAAAGGCAAACCCTAACCTCTTTCTGAACTGCTTGATAACAATTACCATCTCAAGATCCATAAAGCCAGCAAAATGGGAGGTAATTAACGAAATTCGTATGATTTGTTACCTTCCTATTATCTTTATCTCTCGATTTCTGCATTAAATATTGAGAAATTTTAGTTTTGTAGGATGTTGTTCAGGCAAATGTTCAACAAATGAACACGCAGATAAGCGAAAAGGATTTGAAGAGAATCGTCTTAACCGAGACTTGAGGAGAAGAACAGAAACGATGGCGGTTCGTGCACTGAGATTGGACGCCTGAAAGGGAAAGGGAGGGAAGGAACTGAGATTGGACGCCTGAGAGGGAAAGGGAGGGAAAGAGAAAACTCGGCTTTCTTGCGTTACACCTAAAATGAAATTAAAATTGCGATTTTCTTATTTTGGCCATTTTAGCTGCGGCCCTACACGAGGAGCCCGCATCAACCAATTTATTGTTGCGGGCTTCCTTATACGCCCGCAGCAAAAGAAAGCTAGCTGCGGGCTTCTTCAAAGCCCGTAGCTAGAAGGGAGCAGCAATAACTATTTTTTTCACTAGTGGGCTCCAAAATTTGTTAGGCTATTGTCGAGCCTAACAAAGATAATCCTAACTCGATCTCTTTAACTAGGTAGAAAGGGCAAGTAGGGTCGTATCCACTGCGAGGTAAGGTCAATCACCGAAGCTTTATGGTCGAATAAACTAAGGGTAACCAAAAGGGGGGTCAAGAATTGTGTGAATTAAGACTAAGGCAACTAAAAAAGAGTTAAATTATGCAAAAGTGATCAACAAGGGTATAAAAATATGATTAAAGAACTTGGGCAAGGGCATTACCACTCATTGTGACCATAGATCATGCTTGAACATCAAGGGAAACCATCGATTAGGGGAGAGAGTAGTCAGTAAACTAAAGTCCCCTAATTACTCTTTCGAGCTAAGGAGGAGCTCTTAAACAAGGTGTTAATTCCTATTTTCATGGCATTAACCCTAGCCTAAGGATTAAGAATAAGTGACAAAATTGACTCAAGACTAGAACTTACTATTTTCATGGCCATTTAGTCAAGTAAACAAAGGGGAATCTCATACAACTTCATCTTTCGATCCTTCATTGCAAAGATTGGAAACAACTCTATGGTGATCAATCACAAAAGCATAAAATGAAGCACCCATTTGTTCAACAACCAACCCTAAGCATGAATCACTAAATTCAAGCACAAACCATGGCCTTAATGAGTGTTTTGACCCAAACCCTAGAAAGTGAACTACGCACAATTCATAGTAATATGCATTTCAAACAAAAATTCCATTTCAAAAGTTAAAGTAAAGTAGAGAATCAACAAAGTTAAGCAACAGTAATTGTAAAGGAGAAGGTTCACACCAAAAGGAAGGAATAAAGGAGAAGATGACAAAAAGAATAACTTTAATTGAAATGAAAGTTAGAGAATCAACTTACAAACATTAACTACCATTAATGGAGCTTCAATTCTTCAAAAATCACCAACTAAGAGCAATAAATGACTTCTACACTCTAAGAACTAAGTTAGGGTTTTTGAAACTAAGTAGAAGTGCTAAAAGTTGTTGTCCAAAAGTTGGGGAGAGGTATTTATACCTCCCCCAGTTACATGCAAAAAACGAGCAAAATGGGCCCAGAAACCCTTTGGAGCGCCCGCTCCCAAAGGACCTAGAGTGCCCGCTCCAGGGTTTTGGTCAGAAACTGATCCTTATGCTGAATAAGGAGCGCCCGCTCCGTTGAATGAGGGAACGCCCGCTCCAAGTACGTTGGGCTCCTCCTCTTATTTCTTCTCTTCTTCTTCTTGTATCATTATCAGAGAAGGGCATTTTCAACAATCACGACCAATAGCACGACCCTGATATCACCTGCAAAATATGATGCAAAAGAAACACATGCAAAATACGTCTGAAGAGAGGTGTAATGGCCAAAATTGTCAAAAGGGTTGAAGAACTTGATCAAATCAAAAAGGACTAAAAAAGTGAAGAAATGGGACAAAATAAGGATGAAAGTAAATGAAATAAGCTTAAAGAGGTCCTCTAAAGTGAGTTGAAAGCTCACTTATCAAATACCTGTGCATACATCACTAATTAACTCCACTAACATCATGGAAATTAATTTTGTTAAAATTAATATTCCACAACATTAGATTTAATCAAACCAATATAATCTATCAAAACTCGAGTGACTAAATAATTAGTTTAAATAACTTAAATTTTGGTTAAACTCTTAACTAATTCCCCATAAGTCATACTTAAACTAATTATTTCAAAACAAAAATAAAACTAATATATACTCTGAAATAAAACACTATAAAAAATTACTAAGACTTAAAATTAACCTAAGTCTAAAATATAGATCTAACTAAGATAATAATGCTTTATTTGTCAACATCAAAATAGTGAAAGCAACAATATTCCCCCTTTTTGATGATGGCAAATAATTTGGCAAAAATAAAAATAAGAGAGAAGAAAAAAAATCTAATATAAGACTAAAAAGGTCTCAACTTTAGAACTAGGAACAAAGACAGGGTAAGTTAAGAAAAGCTGTAGGAACTAAGTCAGACCAGAAAGTTTTTATTTATGCCAGTATCTCTTTCCCCTTGTGTCATTATCAAAACCAAGGGATGTACCTGCAGCACTAGAGAGTCAACAATCTAGGCATCAACAAAGTAGCTCAAACACATATCTCAAAATATTAGTCATCCTAACACAACTGAGTATGCAAAGTAGGAACTTAGATAGGTAAAGTAAAAAGATCAAATAGTCGCAACAAAGTGCAGGATGCATAAAAGAGCAAAAGGAATAAAGTGTTCAAGACTTCATGTGTCTCAGGAGGACACAGGAAGAAATAGCGAAAAAGAAAGAAAAAAAATTGTTCAACCATTATTACAACCCAAAATGTTCATTCAGTTAACCAAATTTTAAAGAGGGAATGGGAAAATCAGGTTTTGGGGCGTTTGAAGAGACTGGAGACCACTGAGTCAATCTTGGAAATCACTACATTAACCTTGTTCCGGATCCCAGTGTCTGCCTGTTTGATGGCTGCCAAGCACTGCTGCTGCTGTGAATCCAGGTTAGACACAGTTGCCTCCACTACACTGATCCTTGTATACAGTAGGGTCAGGAAACTCTTGAATACTTCGGAGCATCCCATAAAGGCCAGTCGTGGAGAGCAAAGGAAAGTCCACAATAGTAGAAGGAACTTGGTCCTCGTCTAGATGTATCAGCACAACATCACCTTAATCCTGTTCCTTTTGAGACTTCGAACCAGTTAGTCGCTGACTCTTTCTCCCAGAACCTCCAGCATTACCTTCCTCAAATAATTTTCTTTTTATCCTCTCACTTTTAACTATTGTCTCCTCTCTTTCAAAGTCCAGTTTACCATTGACTACCCTGAGACTATGTCGTGATAATGTTTCTTTAGTAAGGAAATTCTCAGGCTCTATGGTGAAGGAGGGACTGGCAGAGAGTTTGACCTTGCACTGCTTGAGTATGGTGGTAATGAGATTACCATACCCAATTTTGTTGTTGTGGGAGATACAATAAGAAACGTGAGAGATCCTTAAGGAAGGAAAATTTATCTTGATGTTGTTGGCTAAGCAATACATAATGGAGATGTCCATTAGGCTTGCTTGGGTTCTTTTGGAGGATCTTGGTAAAACAAAGCACCAAACAAACTGAAACAAAAGCTTATGAAAAGGTGAGAGATCTTTTTAGTCAAGAGAAAAAGCAGTTGGGTTTCCATTAAAAAAAAGTCAGAATTTTTTCATTTGAGACTCCATTAATATTCAATTTTTCCCTCCCTTTGATGTATTCCTTATACCCCTCAGAGGGTGACTCAAACCAATCACTCAGTTTCTTCTCAGTTAGGGTTACCACACATCCATTCACCAGACTTACACACACACCCTCAATAAAATTAAAATTTGAACAAAAAACACTCATTTCAGTTTCAAATAAACCCTCATCCACACTAACCAATTTCATCCACTTTTGAAATTTCAATATACTCAAAAACTCCAGCCATTTAGCTTTCTAGCACCATGCAAGATCGACACAGAAACCAACATGAAATTGAGAGGATTTATTTTTCTTATTCCTCTTCGTAGGAATCTGAACTTGTTTTTCTTATTCGCTCTCAACTTCTTCTTCGTCATTGTAATGCTTGGGTGAAACAACGTCATATGCGGTGGAAGGAGCTTTTGAATCCATAGAATCGTAATTTGGGCTAGAGGATTATTGATCAGTGTACTCCATCAAAGGAGACGTCTTTTCAGCCGGAAAATTTTCGTGGTCACCGAAATTGTTTCTTTTGAGGGCCATGAGAGAGAATTTGATAGTGGTTGAAGAAGAATGTTGAAAGGTTGAGAGAGATGAAGTGAAAGGAGTGAAAAGTAGCAGTGATGATATGGGTTAAAAAGTAATGATGAAGCCGTGTAAAAATTGAATGAGAAGGGTAATGGGCTTGTGAAGAGCTAATTGGGTTCCGTGTACATTTAATCTGTTTAATATTTTCAAATTAGATTAACTGAATTTGTATTTGGGCACTTAAATGGTTGAAACATTGAACCGAGAATTTTTTTTAAGTGGGAAATAAGTGGTAAATTAAAGAAGAAAATAAGGAGAGAAAATAAATTTAGAAAAAGAAATAATATAGAAAATAAGAGGAAAGAAGAAAATAATTGCTCTTGCATATGTTGAACTTTATACAAACCACACATTCTAACTTACGTACTCATTATATGTGCATGGACAGTAAGGATAATATTTAAAGACAAATATGAGTCCTTATATATGACCCTAGGTGTATGAATAAATTCATGAAAGTTGTAGGGCACACTTAGTAAAGAATATTACTTAGGGAGTCAATGTCATAGGCACTTTCAAACAATTCTGATCGTTCCTAATTCCAAGCGAATCTTTTCAAACCTGTCCCTAGAGAGTGGTTTGGTCAAGACATCAGCAATTTGATTTTCTGTAGGACAAAACTCAACTTTGACTAAACCTTTTTCTACATTGTCCTTCAAGAATTGGTGTCTAATGTGAATATGCTTGACCCTAGAATGATGTACTGGATCCTTAGAAATACATATTGCATTGGTATTGTGACAAAAGATAGGAACACACTTGTATCTAGTACCAAAATCACGTACCTGTTGCTTGATCCATAGGACCTGGTAACAACATGCAGCAGCAGCCACATATTCAGCTTCTGCAGTTGACAAAGCAAATGTATTCTGTTTCTTTGAACTCCAAGAAACTAAGATTGTTCCTAGGAACTTAGCAATTCCAGAGCTACTTGTGCAATTTACCAAGTATCCAGCATAGTCAGCACCAGAGTAGCTAACTAGATCAAATATGTCACATCGAGGATAAAACAAGCAGACATCATGACTTCCTTTCAAATACCTAAGGATTCTCTTGACAACTGTCAAGTGAGATTCCTTCGGATTTGATTGGAATCTAGCACATAAACCAACACTAAAAGAAATGTTAGGTGTACTTAATGTTAGATAAAGGAGAGATCCAATCATACCTCTATATAGATTCTGTTCTACAGAGTTACCACTTGGATCCTCATCCAACCTTGTTCCTGTTCCTATAGGAGTATGGTTGGTCTTAGCTTGTTTCAGTCCATATTTTTTTAACAGTTCCTTCACATATTTTTGTTGATGGATCATTGTTCCTCTTTCAGTTTGCTTAATTTGCAAACCAAGAAAGAAGTTCAATTCTCCCATCATTCTCATTTCAAATTCACTGCTCATTAAATCAGCAAATTCCTTGCAAAGAGAATCATTAGTAGCACCAAAAATAATAACATCAACATAAATTTGTATTACTAATATATCTGTTCCTTTTGATAGAAGGAACAGGGTTCTATCAACCTTGCCTCTAATGAAGTCATGTGAAAGCAAGAATTCTGAAAGTCTTTCATACCAAGATCTTGGAGCTTGTCAGCCCAAAAAGAGCTTTATCTAGCTTATAGAATTGGTTTGGAAGATCAGGGTTTTAAATCCAGAAGGTTGTTCCACATAGACGTCTTCCATTAAATATCCATTTAAGAAAGCACACTTTATAATACACCGAGTTTTAAACTTATTTTATTAATGACTAATTTAGATTATTAACTTAAACTTAATAATTATTATTGTAATCGAATATATTTCGGTTAGATTTTTTAGATATTTTAAGTCCTAAATATAATATGTATTAAATTTTCTTACAGATAATATTTACTTGGTATTTTAAAGTTGTTTTGAGTAATAAATTTTGAGAAATTAGATAAAGTCTATAAGGACTATGTATGTCTTGTTTGAATTGTGAGACCATAGCAATTCTAAACCCATATCCAAGTGCAAGACCAAAATCAAGTTATATCCAACATTCCATACTAAGCCCAACCCAAAAACTCAAAACCCAAACCAAAGGAAAAAAAGAATATCAGAAAATAAAAGTCATCTTCTTCCTCCTTCTTCCACCTCCTACTTCTTTTCTTCTCCACCATTAGAGCATCTAGAAAGTAATGTGATAAGCTCAAGGGAAAGGCTGCAATCTCATAAGATTGAAACCAAAAAATTTGAGATAAGAATGATCCAAATCAGACAATTTAAATGGAAGAGAAACTTCATCATCATCCACACCTCTTCTCCATACTTATCCATTAGAATAGAAATCTAAATTGAAATTGAATACTACCCATTGATTTCTATTATAAATAGGGGTAAATCCCAATCAAACTCTTCAAGAAACTAACCTTCTAATGTCGTAAGAAAACTAAGTCTTCTTCTTTTTCCCAATTTCCTTGTTTTCCATTTCCACCATTAAAGAGCTAAGCTAAAACTCCAAACCACCATTCCCCACCTCCGACCACTAAAAAGTCACTCAGACCATGTAGAGCAGCCGGAGACTCGCCTGAAACTCGCCCAACACCACCAAGATCAACCGTCAACACCACCAGCCCCTTTCCTTCTCTTTTTCCTTTGTTTTTCTCCAATTCGCTGCTGCCCCTGGCTGATTCGTGGACCACCATCCACACCGCCAACAACTCCACGCACCTCCGCCCACAACTACCACCTGACCGGCGCCTACACTCCCCACAAACACCGCAGCCCACATCGTGCACTACTACAAATTTAGCCTAATGTAACACTTTTGATGCAACAGTTTTGACATATGTTGCATTTAAAACCAATAAGGTGCCATTAGCAACACTTTTTTGAAAGTGTTGCATGATAATTAATATTGCAACACTTTCTTCTTAAAAAGCAATATTTATATAAAATGTTGCAATTTCTTATGGTATATGCAACATTTATTGGCAATGTTTCTGAACTGTTGCATTTTTTGTGGCATAAGCAACATCTATTTGCAACATTTTTAAAAGTGTTGCATTATTAAATAAAAAATCAATTCAATTAAAAAAGTTTGCACCAAAAAGAAAACTCAATTAAACGTATGGAGTATAGAAAATTGAGAACTTTGCTTTAGATCTTTTTTTTAAAAAAACTTTTTTTCTTATCTAAAATTATCTCAACTGATTACTCTTATATAGACCTGTTCTTTTCGGCATAAAACAGCTGAACTACACTGAAATAACCTGAACTGAACTGAATAGTGATATGTAAGAGTAAAAGTATTTTCCAGAGCTCAACTAAACTGAACTGTACTGAATTGAACTGAATTAAACAAAACTGAACTGAACTGAACTAAAAATAAGATAGGGAGAACAGGCCTATGTACTTATTTAAACTTTTATTTGAACTTACTCAAACCTTGTTTGTGAGAGGGTCAAATATTAATCTAAACTTATGCAAACTTATTAGCACTTATCATAACGTGTCTTTCTGAGATAGACTGAGGCCCTATCTAGTTCACCTTAAAATAATAATATTCAGTAACAATATGTTCAGTTCAGTAAAAATAAGTTCAGTTCAGCAAAATTAAGTTCAATACAGTAAAAATTAGTTTAGTTCAGCAAAATTAAGTTCAGTTCAGTAAAAATAAGTTAAATTCAGTAAAAATAAGTTCAGTTCAGCAAAAATAAGTTCATTTTAGCAACAATAAGTTTAATTCAACAAAAATAAATCCAGTTTAATAAAAATAAATTAAAGTGAACAGGACTTAAATGAAGTTTAAAATAACGGGGCCTTTGTTTCCAAAATTTTGAGTTGCCCGGGCATGTGATTTAGAAGTATTGTCCAAAATTTTCAAAGTAATAAGATTAAAAAAAATTACTCGTAAAATTTAAAAAATCCCTTTCTCGAATCATCTTAAAACAAAGTGCAATTCCTTCACCGCCTTCTCCTTCTAGAATTATCTCCTACTTCATTGTCAGAGAATTTCTTCACTCACAACCCCAAACAATTCATTCTCGTTTTCTTATATTCACTAAGCTCCAAGTATTCATTTTACACAAATTTTCTCTCAACCATTGTCTTTCCTCTAAATAAATTTTCACTCAGCAAAAATCTAGGGTTTAATTTCAATAACCAACATATTATTGGGCCTGATTCCAATCGTTGATTCTTCATCAACCCAAAAAGTAAGTAAAAATCTAGATGTTCTTTTATTCTTATAATAATTGTTTCGATAAACTTTAAAAAGGGTATTTTTTTGGTTGTGGTTTTTAATTTGTTGTGAAAATTCATTCATTTAAATGTATAATGGTGGCTGTTGCTTTTCCAAATAATATTGCCAATGCATAAACCTCTGTTTCAGCTTGCATATGGTCGAATAGTTTAGTTATATGGTGGAATTCAAAGTCTTAGTACTCTTGCAGCAGTAACTATGTAGCTATGCTCCTTTCTTGTTTGTTTGTCGTGGTATTTCTTACTCTAGTAAACTAGTTACTCTAGAAAATTAATTACATTGAATTATTTGTTTGTGAAATCACAAGTCAAACGATGAAAGAGATTGACTAAAAAGCAACACACTAAAGAAGCTTGCATAAGAAATTTCAAGGAGGTTACCAGTGGACCACCAAGCTGTAAAGTTGATTAAATTTCATAATTATATGTGCTAAATGGTTGTTTATATTGGAATGTGCTAGATGGGTAATTAGTTCCTCTATTTATGGGTACTCTATAATGTTCTAGTTCCTTGTTGTGTATATGATATTTTCCCCTTTTTTAGGTGCAGGTTCCCATCTTCGTCTTCAACTCCTTCAGGTAACAAAAATTCCTTCTTGTTGCTTATTGATGTAGCCCCTTAAGATTTACTATTTGATTTTCTATTTTAAGCTTCTCACTTGATAGTTTTTTTGGTAAGTAAGAGTATCGCATTACTATGAAAAAAGGTATTTACAACCTAAAAAACCTATGAATGGATAGGCAAACCTTATAGGAAGGACCCCCTAAAACACATTCAAGGTTTAATTCAGACACATTGAAAGCTACAAGCCCCTTATACCACACAAGGGGACGCCTTTATACCGCGACAACCAATGCCGTCTTGTCTTACTGAGCTAACGGATACCGCATTTGAGTCGTTTACCTATCATAACTAATCTAGCCAAGCTTGATCACTCCTACTAACTTTGCTCAAATTCAAAAGAGCCACTCTACACTTTACAAGGCTTTTTTAACTCATTTAAACTTTTCTCTACACTAGGAACAACTTGTTGCCACAAGGCCATATTTCTAGCCTTCCAAACAGTATATAAGTTCCCTTTGCTAAGTTCCACTTAATAAGGGGAATCTTCCACACTCATGGGCTCCCCGTTTTAGAGTAAAGAGAGTGAAATGGAAAAGGTCTAGCCCATGAGTATAGGTGCTCTAAGGGAATGATAAGGGGATGATAGTGTTAACTTCTATCTAGGTCATGTGTACATGTGAATATAGAATGTTTAAGAATCATGTGTTCGATGTATCAAATCTTATAACACATCAAATAAAGTAGTTAATAGTGACTAACTTTATTGTATTCATTTTTCTAACAATTTTCACCTTTCCTAATAACTAAACTTCCCTCCCCAATAACTATTCTTATAAATATATTAGCCAAAATCAGAGTTTTGTTACTCAAAAGGGTAAAAAGTGTCAGAAAATTGAATTAATTTGAGGTACTTTTTGTTAATTATTTTGTTTACTATGTTAAAATTATTAGTACATTAAAAATTTAATCGAAAGGGTAAAAAGTGCCATAGAGTTTGATATTTTTTATCTTTTATTGGCACTAGTAGTATCTCATGGAGTCTTACTGTGCTTTAAGCATGTTTACTTCAAAGCTTTTGCATTACTTGTGCTCGTTCTGCCTATTTGTGTTTTTCCTTCATATAAGTAGTTGATAAATGTTGTATAGAATTAAGTTGGGACTTTTCCTTGCATGTATTTTCCTTGGCTACAAATAAATTGAAATGTCTAATTGAAAGTTAAGTTGCTAATTATTGGCCGACTTAGATTATGTTTTCTTTCATAATTTGTATAATCCGCTTTCTTTTATTGATTTGTTTGCATGTAATTATGATGTAGCGGATTAACAAAATTGATAAACTATAAATAAATTATTTTATATTGCTTTAAGAATATTAGATGAATGGGGAAGGATAGAAGTTGGATGTACTTACCTAGAAGATTGCCTGAGTTTGAGAATAGGGTGATTGAATTTCTCAATACATCATTTGCTAAGGCCTCACAGGGAAGTCAAATAAGATGTCCATGCAGGAGGTGTAGAAATCGCTATTGGTATCGAAGGAATGAAGTATTTAATCATCTAAAAGGAGATGGGTTTGTCGATAATTACTATGTGTGGAATTTCCATGGAGAGGAACCGTCATCATGTGGAAATGCAAATAAATTTCATGATGATCAGTCAAACATGTGTATTGATTCCGATGAATTATTGCATGATAGATTTAGAGATGCTTGTGAAGGATCAAGTGGGGAACAAGGTCCAAATGAGGATGCTAAAAGATTTTATAAGTTGGTCGAAGAAGAAAAGCAAGAGTTGTATCCTGGTTGCAAGTATTTTACAAGGCTTTCGTTCATCATTAGACTTTTTCTTTTTAAGAAACTTCATGGGTTAAGTAATGTGGCCTTTAGTGATCTTTTGCAATTGATAAAGGAGATTATTCCCGAGATAAATGCCCCTAATAATTTCAACGAAGCTAGAAAAGTTGTGCGGGATTTGGGGTTTGACTATAAGAAAATATATGCTTGTCCTAACCATTGCATGCTTTATTGGAAAGAGAATGAGAATCTTGAGGAGTGTCGAGTTTGTCATACCTCTAAGTGGAAACCAAATCACGAGCAAGAAAACCAAGTTGGTGGGTCTTCAAAGAAAAAGGCTCGTGTTCCGGGTAAGGTGGTGTGGCATTTTCCCTTAAAACCTAGATTACAGAAGTTGTTCATGTGTTCTGAAATTGCCAAACTAATGACTTGGCATTTTGATGGTCGTCGTAAAGATGGTAAGTTGCGGCATCCTGCAGATGGCCTAGCATGGCAGGAGTTTGATGCTTTATACCCTAATTTTGCCAAAGACCATAGAAATGTGAGGTTAGGGTTGGCAATTGACGGATTTAATCCATTTCGAACAATGAGCATATCTCATAGTACATGGCCAGTGGTGTTAGTTAACTATAATCTGCCACCATGGATGTTTATGAAACACGAGTACTTTATGTTGTCATTGTTGATCTCTGGTCCTGATTCTCCCTGTAACAATATTGATATCTATTTACAGCCATTGATTGAGGAGTTGAATGATTTATGGAATGTTGGGTTAGAGACATATGATATATTTAGAAATGAAACATTTCAATTGCATGCATCCTTATTGTGGACTATTAGTGACTTTCCTGGATATTCTATGTTATTTGGGTGGAAAACTAAGGGGAAGTATGCATGTCCAAGTTGCAACTATGAGACTGGCGATGAGTATCTTCATGGTAGTGAAAAGATGTGTTACATGATTAATCGTAGATTTTTAGATTCATCACATCCATGGAGGCGCAATAAAAGATCTTTTAATGGTAAAACTAAAGAAAGGCTTGCTCCCAAACCGATGACAGGGATAGAAGCCTTAAATGATCTATCAGGTTTTGAGGTTTTGAGAATGCATTTGGTAAAATGAAAAGGAAAGATGATCCACTATGCCCTTGGAAAAAGATTTCTATTTTTTTTGAACTGCCGTATTGGAAAGATAATGCATGTCCTCATAATTTAGATGCTATGCATATTAAAAAAAACATTTGTGATAGTTTGATTGGGACATTATTAGACATACCCGGGAAGACCAAAGATCATGCAAAGGCTAGACTTGACCTCTTGTATTTGGGGATTAAAGATGATCTTCAACCCAAGCTTATTAATAGTCGTAAGCAAGTAGTGTTACCAAAAGCATGCTACTCATGGTCTTCCAAAGAAAAAGAAACATTTGGTCGCGTGATAAAGGGAGCAAAGCTGCCTTATGGGTGCTCCTCCAACATTGCACGATGTGTTAATGTGAAAGCAAGGAAGGTTGCTGGTTACAAAAGCCATGATGCACATATTATGTTGCATTACTTACTCCAGGTTGCTGCTAGGAAAACACTCCCTAAGCGTGTTGCTTTGCCTTTGATAAAATTGGGTGCTTTCTTTCGGAAAGTTAATAGTAAAGTGGTAAAGCCCAAAGACCTTAATAACTTACAATCAGAGATTACCATAATATTGTGTGAGCTTGAAAAAATTTTCCTACCATGCTTTTGCGATATTATGATACACTTGCCTATTCACTTAGTGAGTCAAATTAAACTTGGGGCCCCGTGCATGGTCGAATTATGTATTTCATAGAAAGATACTTGTGTAAATTGATATCTTATGTACGCAATAGAGGCCATCCAGAAGGATCAATTGCAAAAGGTTATTTGATAGAGGAGTGTTTAAATTTGTGCTCTCTTTACATGAATGAAGGGGTCAAGACAAGATTGAATAGACACTTAAATGACATGTCTGAAGATGAAGATGAACCTGACCATATTTTTGTGAACGTTGGTCACCCCTTGGGAGGAAAGAAGAGAAGAAAAGGTCATGTGTTCACTTTGGATGTAGAAGCTAGTGAACTAGCTCATCGATATACTCTGTTCAATTCTGATAGTAAAGAAGTCGAACACTATATCAAGTAAGTAATCTTATTTAACATGACATATATAATGTTTTAGTTAACATTTGTTTTTTAAGTCTTATTGTTTTCTTTTTTTTTTGTTTTTAAATCACTACAGGGAGCATCAAGTTTATATTAGTGGCCAGCAAAGAGGAACTAGATGGGCTCATGCACAACAGCACTGTCATGATTTTGCTAATTGGCTGAAAGATAAGACAATCAATGAAAATGTCCCTGATCATATTTTCTGGTTAGCAAAAGGTCCTAGTCCTGCAGCTAGGAGATATAAAGGGTTCTATGTTAACGGCTACCATTTTTATACCAAATCACGTGATGCGAGGTGCAAGACACAGAATAGTGGAGTTAGTTTAAAGGCATTAACTCCAAGTTTTGCAAGCTCACGAGATCGAAACCCCATTGAAGGAGAGGTGACCTATTACGGTGCAATACTAGAAATAATTGAACTTGATTATTGGTCTAAGTTTAAAGTCGTGTTATTTAAGTGTGAGTGGTATCAAGTTGCAAAAGATGAGTATCCACTTATTTGTGTCAATGTCAACAAGTTTTGCTCTCAAAATGATCCTTATGTCATGCCTTCCCAAGTACACCAAGTCTTTTATGTGTCGGATGGTGACAATCATGGCTTACATTATGTTATGAGCAAAGTTCCAAGAGATACATATGATTTTGGTGATGAGAGTGAAGAAGGTGAAAATGGCGATGACAGCCCCATAGATGAGCCTATTGATAATCCTAGGCTTGATAATATTGTTGATGAGGAAATTGGTTGGGCGAGAGAAGATGTAGCTCCTACAGTACTTGATGCAAGTACAACTTTAGATCATGTAAATGTAGTAATTGATCAAACTGAAGATGATACTGATAAAGATGACACTTTATGGGATTGGATGGAAGTTGATGAAGATTTTGAGGATTATGACGAATGATATAAGATGCTAAAGATTTTGTTTGAAGGAACTTAAAAATGGTTTGTTTCCATAATACTTGTAGATGGATGTGAGGTACCTATTTAGCTTATGCTAAATTTACATAATTTTGTATAAAGTATTAGTTTTTTTTTTTGTATTTTCATATTTTCTTATGAACTTTACACTTTACTCTTTCCATTAGTATTGTTTATTATTATTGAGGTACTTAAACTTAGATTCATCATATTCAATATTATAATTATGTTCTTTGTAATGCATGGTGGAGTTGGTTTACTTGTGTTCAAGAGGCTTGTTCGCATGGAATATATTTTTAAATGTCTTTTGTTTTTCTTGGTATTTGATAATGCTCTCGCTGACTTCTTTTTTGACATATCTAGGTTACTGATGGAAAAACAAAATTGGAAAGAGCGAAATGACAGTTCCTTGAACGAGTATAAAAGACTCAGAATGTTACGAATTAGAGAGAATAAATTGAGGTTGGAAGAATCAGGTATCAAAGAACTTTCAAAGTCATTGACACATCTTGGTGATGGCAAGAAAATAAAGAAGGAGAAAGTAAGAAGTTTTTCTGTTCACGAAAAAGAAAAAGATCGTGAGTATCATCCTGATGGTAGTGATGAAGCTAATGATGAAAATTTTAGCTTTGGAACTTTTCAAAAGGTCTTATTCATTAACTTCATTCTTTTGATTACCTTTTTCACAATTTTGATTGTGTTATTATTTAGTAATATATTTTTAGAAGTTTTATAACTTATGTCTTCTCAAATGTAGATATCTCAAGGAAATGGGAGAGTGCATAAATTACAATTCATTCCTCCAGGGTCAATGAAGAATTTTGCAACTAGCAGTCAGCGACAAGGTTATATTAATCAGAGTAAACGATCATTTAAAAGCATGGATCAAACACTAAACGGTCAAGAACGTCTTGTGAATGCGAATGTCCCTGATAAGGACCAAAAGTCGAGGATCATTGACTTTAGCTTAAGCCATCTTACAGAAAAAACAAGAAAAAGTAAAAGATAATGAAGTAGTCCAACCAAATAAAAAAAATCGCAACTAGGATCATCAAGTCAAGTTGCAATAACTGGACAAAAACGCAAGTATCTTTGTCGCAATAGTAAACCAAAAGGTATGGCTTTTTAATGGATATTTTGTTTAAATTTTATGTGGTTGGAATTACTAGTAAACTTTTTTTATTTACATAGATGCAGATCATCATGAGTCTATTAGAACTGCAGAACTTGGACAAGGAGATATTCCTGAAGGCATTTCTTATGTCGATCATGCTGATGATAGTGACAATAGTTTATTGAAGATGAAGATGAAAGTGTGACTGCAGAACTGGATAATGAAGACTTGGACATCGAGGGTATGTTGTTAAATCATGAAGTTGTATAATTTTTTTATAGAAGTATATTTTCTAGTGACTTGACCATATTTTCTGGTTAGTGAAAGCTCCATTTGGTTAATATTATTTAATTAATACAGTTTGTATGTATCTGTATACTATATAGCTTATCATGAAGCGAGGAAAAGAGGGCCCACAATGATGCATCGTGTGCACACACGACCATATGACAAACGAAAAGCTATTATTCTAAATGAATTTGGGCAGCCCATTTGACCTATTACGGAGGAGGACACAGTAGGTGAATTTTCTCGTTTTTTAGGTACCATAGCTCGTGATTATTCCTTTGTACCTTTGACTATTAGAAGTTGGTCCAAAGTTTCTGATAAAGATAGAATGTGGGAATATGTTCTGGTATGTAATTTTCTATGTTAGTTTTTTCTCAAATAAAGTGAGTATCAAAATTATGATTTCATACTAACTATTTAATTTTATTTTATCAAGTTAAAATATAGTGTACCACTTGAAGGCAAAGAATGGGTGTTAAAGACTATAAGAGATGCATGGAGGACTTATAAATGTCGATTCAAGAAAAAACATTATTGCCAGTGGAAAAATGACAAGGAAAGATGGGAGCATAAATCTAAAAGAGTTCCTGATAACGAGTTTTTGAAATTGTTAGCTATGTAGAGAAACAAAAAAGATCAGGTGACTCTTAATAATATTTCTCTTTTTATAATTTCGCTAGATAGTTAACTCTAACAGTTTGTTTAAATGGTTGTTCAGTTACGTTGCTTGAAAAACAAAGAGCATCGGTTGTCTCAAAAAAATATGCACACGGTTGGCCCAAAAAGTTTTGCAAGAATACGCGAAGAAATGGTAAAGTTGAAATGTTCTTTTGTGAGTTAGCTGATTAAAAGCAGAGACACATATCTGCCATTTTTCCTTTTCTTTTCATGTATTTATTTTTTTTAATATGCAAATAGTAACATGTCGTTAAAAAAGTAATGAAAATAATAGTGATTTTGATTTGTTGTCTTCTAATATTTGTCTAGAGAATGAACATCCAAATAAAGAGCCTCCGTCTCTAGCCGATGTTTTTGAACGTACTCGTCGAAGAAAAGAGGAAAATGTATATAAAGACTCGTATGATGATACAGCAAAAAATATTGTAAGTTGAAATGCTTTAGATTAATGTTGGATTTAAAACTTCTAATATTTCAGAACCATTTTCAAATTGCAATAAATGAAACGCATAACCATATTGAAATTGCAGGAGGCGATGAAAAATTATGTTCCTCCAGAAGATGGAAGCGGTCCAATAGATGCTTACTTGGGTACTATATGAGTAAGGAGCCTAATGGGCTTTGTAGAATATATGGTAGGGGTGTTACTAATAAAAAGTTAAAATCATTAAATTGCAGTGAGACACCATCATACATTGTGCCCGGAGAGTTTATGGAATCACTTAAAGCTACTCTTATTCAACAAGTTCAAAAAGATATGGAATGTGACATAGCCAAGCTAACTCATATGAGAAAGGAGTTGGAGGAAGATTATATTAGAAAAAAGGAAGAGCTCGAAGAAATGCAAAAAGAACTCGATGGTGAGAAAGACAAAATATTTGAAGAAGTGATACGGAAAATTGTAGGAAGGCTTTCCCAAGATGTTGCAAGACAATATTTGTTATGAGGTACATTTATAACTCGTGTTACTTTCTTTCTTGTGAATATCTTTTGCCTGAATCTAATTTTAGTTTCTTCTTTTGAATGAAATTTTATAATAAATGCCGTAATTTGAGATAACAAGATGTGAGTCTCCTTTTTCACTTGAAACCAATGGTTCGAACCTACGAGATAGCCCAGAGTTCAGTAGTAAGCTGTGAGTCACCTTTTGCACGCACTTGAAACCCAAAATCTAGTTGCCACATTTATCTCTAAATACTCTAAACCAACTTCTTATTGTACTGTAAAGGATGCATCCATGGCCAATTTTAGATGAAAATATTTTTAGATCTACTACACATCAACTTGGGAGCAAGTTCTAAATATGTGGCCTAAACCTCGACTAATGAAGAACAATGAGGACACATAGAGGAGTTTGTGATTGATCTTGCACAAAGAGTCGCGTTATAGGGTTATGTCATTGTTCTCTTCGCCAATTATCTTTCCTTCTAGTCGTGGAAGTCAACTTTTGTATAGCTTACATGCCTTACATTCTATAGTGTTGCGTTAAAGTTTTATGTTTTAGAGCTCATTTTTTTCTTTCAAATTTGAACAGGTACTCAGCATTCTGATCAAAAAAGAATTTATTCAAAAATTTGGTTCCCGAAGGTAAGGTAGTGTTGTTAGGCTAATGGAGTGTAATGTAAAGTAGTGATGGTGATGTATGTTTTGTTCTTTACTTTATTGCAGGTTTAGATGACGCACTAATGGATAATATGTCTTCTTTTTGTGGGCTATCATCGTCATTGTACATGAATTATGTTTTAAAACGTTATTTTGGATGTAAATGTTTGACTTTTTGTATAAAAGTAGCAATGTCATGTTACGAAATCATTTCTACTATCTTGTAAAGATAACATTTATATAGTTCGATGTTAGAAATGTATTGCTTTTGGATGGATGAAGTATTGCGATTGGAGGATAGAAAGTGTTGCATGTAATTGGGAATAATGTTACAATTTCGAGGAAATAATGTTGCAATTGGTTCGAAAAGTGTTGCTAAAGGATTAAATAAAATGTTACCACTTACAACAGAAGTGTTGCAATAGATACTAAACGTGTTGCATTTAGCTAATGTAAGTGTTTTAATTTACTCTTAAAAGTGTTGCCTTAGAGTAAAAAAGTGTTGCCTTAAAGCAAGAAAATGTTGCCTTCAATCCAAAAAAAGGTGTTGCATTTACTAATTTAATGCAACACTTATACAAAGTGTTGCCTTATTTCTGATTAACTGTTGCCTTAGGCTAATGCAACAAGACTTTAGGCAGCACTTCTAAAAGTGTTGCGCTAGCTATAATGCAACAATTTTAAAACATAATGCAACACTATTGAATTGTTGCCATAGAGCTAATTTGTAGTAGTGAATTACACCTACCACCGCAACCTCCTCTTATTTTCTTTTGAACTTACTGCTGCTTAGTTATTTGAAAAGTCAATTTTTCACTTCCTTGACTTCCATTACTCTCCTCTAGCTAAATCTATACTAATTACTAAAGCAAAATCATTGTGTACACGTGTCATTAAATCCATGAATAGGGGACACGTGTCAGTTGATTAATGCAATTGAACACGTGGCATACTTACAATCAAAGCTAAGGCACCAAATCAATTATTATGGCAAAAATAATTTACATGAATCTTCCCCTATTGACCCATGCAAATATTCATGGCAAATATTTCCTATATCTATTCTTATCACACTTAGGGGCGTTTGGATAGGGGACTTCAGGAAAGGGAAAGGGAATGAAACCTTGTGTTTCCCTTACTTGTTGTTTGTTTGATTATTTTTTGGTTTTCCTTTACCCAATTTTAGTTTTGGTAAACCCCCATATCCCTACATTGATTCCCCACCCCCCCCCTCCCAAAGGGTTTTGAATTCCCCATATCCCTCTACAACACAACCACCGTTGACCACCACCTCACCAAAGTTAACTAAGGTTGACCACCACCTCACCACTGTTGACCAGCGTTGACCGTCGTTAATTACCACCTGACAATTGTTGGCTGGTGTTATCCACCACCTAACCACCATTACTCCACCACTTCCACCTTACATCCACACCCTTTTCTACCACCCACAACCAAATCGCCGCCCCTCAACCAACCACAACCACCACATGACCACCCCCAAACCACCTCGTTTAACCTCGACAATCCCACCCAGCCAAAACCCTCGAAAACCACTTCCACCGAACTGACCTTGCCGGCGAAACTCGCCTATCACTCGCCGGCGAAAGAGAAAGCAGATGTGCCCTTGTGGCTGCCGGAGAAAGGGGGTGAAGAAAGGACGCAGCAAAGGGGGGGGGGAGAGAAGAGAGCGCCGATGATAAAGGAAGAGGAGAATGCCGTTAAAACTCGCCTATCACTCGTCGGCGAAAGAGAAAGCGGTGGAAGGGCAGCGAGGCGGCGGTGAGGCGGGAAGGGGCGGCGGTGAGGCGGGAGGGGGCGGCGGTGGGGGTGGGTTATGAGTGAAAGGGAAAGTGAGGAGGAGTGTTGGAGGTGTTATGGTGAGGGAGATGAAAGAGGTGGAAGAAGGGAAAGCAGTAACCAAACAACTTTTACAGGAAAGGGTTTTAGTTTCCTTTCCCCTCCTAACCCTTTCTTAATTCTATTCCCTTTCCTCTTCGCGAACCAAACGCCCCCTTATTTGCTTAACCCATTAATCAATCATGATCATTATGGCAAAAATTGATTACACGATTCATAGCTTTATGATTCTAATTTTAAATAATGCTTTTCCTAAATTCTTATGTTTGATTGATGGGCTTAAGAATGGAAATATTTTCCTAACTTCCTATTTTCTTATCACGGTTCACACTTATTTGCTTAACCCATCAATCAAGCATTTAATCATGATCCTATATTATGGCAAAAAAATTTACGGCTCACACTATATCTTACACGGTACACCAATATTAAGCCCATCAATTAATTAGGCAAAAAATTTCACGGTTCAAAGGGCATGGTTACAATAATTCAGTCTCTTCTATATAAATAAACTTCCATTGCCTAGCCTTGTTCAGTTTTCTTTAAAATAAGCTCAATTTAGTAAAAAAAAGCTCAATTCAGTAAAAATAAGTTCAATTCAGTAAAATAAGTTCAGTTCAGTAAAAATAAGTTCAGATCAACAAAAATAAGTTAGTTCAATAAAATAAGTGTAGTTCAGTTCAGTAAGAATCAGTAGTGCAAAGAAGAAAAAAACAACATAAATCAGTAAAAATAAGTGTTGAGACTTTTTAGCAAGTTAATAATAATATAATAACGATTACTTGATTAGCCATGCACTCTATATTTGTTCAGTGCTAAAGACTACACATGTTATTCAATTTTTACTGATTAACTAAATTTCGTCATTTAGAATACATATGAGAATCCTGATATTTAAATATATAATATAATATATATGTATAATGTATTTTAGGGAAATAAGCTGTTTAAACTGATTAAGAATGAATTATGTTTTTTAGGGTAATTAACTTATTCTGTCGGCTATTATATATGTATATATGATAGAGTAACATTTTCAACTTCCACGTTTTAAATTTTGGTTGACCATACTTATAAATAACGCAATAGATTAAAAACAATAAACAATATGACGATATCTTCTTCAATTATGCACATACTTATAAGGTAGTATATTATATAAAAATAATTTTTTAAAAAATATTTTAACAAAAAAATATGGGGAAATATTAAGATGCTAATAATATATATTATACCAAATTCAGAAAGAAATCTTTAAGAAAAATTCTAAAACATTGAATACGCGAAAGTATAAGGAGGGGGAGATGCTAACATGATATATTATATAAAAATTTAATTTCTTTGTAGCATTATTTCAAAAAAAAAAGAATATGGAAAATATTATGTAAAAATCTTCCTACATTGATCATTACCTAAATCAACTAATACTTTCATAAAGTTAAGTTTATCAATAATAAAAATCAGCTTATCTTTTAAGAACGATCTTGACTCGTGGAACATGCGAAAAAATATGAGAAGATATTAGAAAATTAATTAATTAATAATCGAATTTTTGTAAGCCAAATTTCAGAAAACATAATATAGGAAAGAATATGGGTAAATACTAATATTGTACTCCCTCCGTCCCATATTAGATGATACATTTTGACTAGTACAAAGTTGTAGGAGTGTTATTTGAGTAACTTAAGAGTAGTAAATTATTGGTATTTGTTTTAGTACATAAAATACATGTTGGTAGGGCATATCATAAAGTAATAAGAGGTTACTTTATCTCAATCTTCATCACATGAATATAAGGTTACTTTATTTAAATACTTAAATATTTAATGCCTTTATTTATTGGGCCATGTATGTAATAACTACTTAGTGATATAACTAATGTCTAATCACAATTTATACTTGAGTCTTTAAGATTATATGAATTACTTATAATTTTCACCTATCTTTTGATTTTGTTATGATGTAAGTTTTAGGAGTGTTATTTTGTCTAACTTATTTTATTGAGAGCAATTGATTATTGTTATTTGTTTAGTACATACAGTACATGTTGGTCGATCATAGCATAGGGGTTTGGGTGAGTGGAGTTATTAAATTAATTATATATAGAACCCATTAATTTTAAAAAAATAATATTTTTTATTGTACTCTTATGCCATTTATAGAAGTGTATTAACTAATGTGGGACGGAAGAATAAAGGAAGTGTATCATCTAAAATGGGATGGAGGGAGTATTTACTACGAAAATAAAATAAAAAAACAAGAAATTTTAAATAAGTAGCATGCAGAAGATGATTCGTGAAACAATATGAGAATATACTAATAGAACATATTATATGAAAATAAATTTTCTTTTAACCACCGGTTGAAAAATACAATATGGGAAAAAACACATGAATATACTAATAAAATGCTCCCCTATCCACTAAAAAACTTCTCAGTTCTCCTACATAAACATATTAATAAAGTATATGGTGGTTAGTCTTTTATTATTATTTATACTAAATTTTTAGAGTATTTTGCTTATTGAATTTTTTGGAAATCTGGTTATGAAAAAAATATATTGAAAATTAAAATATATAAAAATCATATTATTTTTGAAGCCAAATTTTAAAAACATAAAGTATGAGAATCGACATGAAAAATACAAGCAAAACAATAATAACACATTAAAATTTATAAGTAAATTCTAGAAAAAAGGGGAATATAAAAGGATACTGAAAATATACAATATATGAAAATCAGTCACCTAAATCAACTAATATTACCATTTATTTAAAATTTACTTAACTATTATTCATTAAAATATAGATATAAATACCAAACACACAAAATTTCCCGTGCATTTTACACGGGTCTAAAACCTAGTACCTATACTAAACCAATTTAATTCATTTAATTTTATAATTTCAATTTGATTTATCGAAATTCTTTTAAATCATTGGTGTTCTTATTGATGCTTATATTCATTATTATTGTTGTTATTATTATTATTATTATTATTTTCAAAATAAACATGAAATATTATGTATATTATTCATTTATATTTCTTAAAATTATTTAATGGCTTAATATGAACTATTATGGAAAAATGATTTTATAAAGTTTACCACTTTAGGTTTTTAACACCTTATCATATGAATTTTAAAAGTCTCTAACTTAATTATATAATTTTGTATTTTAAAGAGAAAACCGCCCTCGGAGCTCAGGAAGAACTGATATCCAAGATTATTATTCTGCAAATCAAGGTAACAACTACTGCTAATAGCCGCAGTTCCCGTGAAACGTGTTTATGAAAATACGAGTACACCACTGAATCACTATAAGATGCGTACGTAATATGTTTTTCAGAATTGCGGGGTTACTGTTTTTTTAATGAATAGTGACGTTTTTATGAATTATGTTTGTTTATCAATATTTACGGTCAATGAGCATTTCATGAGAAACTCTATGGAATACGGAGAACTGTTTACAATATGATTTTCGCCGTCTTATCAAGGAAATACTGAACTGAATGACTGACGTATACCGAATATCACTTTTTTTGTTAAAAGCTGTGAATCATGATAAATTCAAATGAAAGAACTGGTTTGCTATACTATACTGTTACTGATGGTCGTGCACGTACCAAACTGTTTAATTTTTACTGAGGCTTTAGCCCATTACTGGTGTAGGGTAATGCCCGGGGCACACGGCCCTTGCGCACTGGCGCATACACATACTGCTGGGAGACATCCCAGGACTGACAAATTGAGCAACCAGTATAAAACTGACGAAAAGGACTGATGGATTATGATAATAAGATGATATTGTATTTTATAAAAGTTTGAAATATTATGTCCCTCCCTGTTTTACAAATAAAATGAATTGAAATGAATTTACGTTGCTAGAGTAGTCTATTACAAAGTCTCTCGACTCATCCGTGTTGGTACCTCTGTTTTAGGTACAATTGGGAAATACGGATACGAGTAGAGGCGAGGATCTCACTTTTATAATTTTTAATAGTTATAACACTTATGCTCTTTTTTTGTGAATTATAGGAACTACTAGAGTATTAGGTTAATGTTACCTAATGTAAATAAGGCTCATATGTTACTTTGTATATCACTTAATCAAGTACACGTTAAAGTTTAATATCTATGAATGTTGCCTTGTATGTTCCTAATGGAGAATGTGGCAGTAATGCCTCGACCTAATAGGATTTTTCGTTGCTATTAATATTTAATACCTTAATTAGGGTTTTAGAGGTCGGGACGTTACTCACTTGACGTTCATTTGATATATATAACCTAAAACCCATAAAGCTGCAAAAGCAATCAAAATTCAAATGGCTTCTATTCTAGCAACAAGATCAAAGGTTTCATCGAAATCGATACCTTCTTGTTGATTGTACCCTTTGGCTACAAGTCTGGCCTTGTTCCTAACAATTGTACCATGTTCATCTAGCTTGTTCTTGAAGACCCATTTCAGCCCAATTACCTTTTGGTTCTTAGCCTTGGTCTCAAGATGCCAGACCTTGTTCCTTTTGCACTCATTCAGTTCCTCTTGCATGGCATTTATCCGGTCAAACTCTAGTTGGGCTTCATTGTGATCACGAGGTTCTGTCATGATAGAAAAGCTTGGAATGCACAAAAGTTTTTGAGTTGGGATCTTGTCTGAGTTCCCTTTTCAATGTCACTTATGATCAACTCTGAAGGATGGGAGTTCTGGTGCTTCCAAGGCTTTGATTCAGATTTCCTTTTTCCTGTTCCTTCAACTTGAGGTTCTTCAGTTGTTTCATTCTCTGTTTGTTCTTCTTCTGCCTATGTTCCTTCATCAGGAGTTCCTTCATCTACCTGTTACTCTTGAGGATCAGGTCAGGAACAATCAACTTTTTTTCAGGAATACGCTTCTTATTTGTAACTGCATGTGTTAGTTCCTCATCAAGGTTGATTGACCCTTCAGTACGAGTCAATCCAATTTCAAAATCATTATCATACTGCAGAGTGTTAGTTTCATGAAAGATAATATGGACACTTTCCTCAACACACATTGTTCTTTTGTTGTACACTCTATATGCTTTACTATTTAAAGCATATCCTATAAAAACAGTTTCATCACTTCTAGCATCAAATTTTCCTAAGTTATTTTTACCATTGTTGTGTACAAAGCATCTACATCCAAAGACTCAAAAGTAAGAGATGTTGGGTTTTCTTCCTTTGAGAAGCTCATAAGGAGTTTTCAAGGTGATGGGTCTTAGCATGACACTATTGATGATGTGCAACCTGTGTTCACTGCTTCTGCCCCAAAATTCTTTTGATGATTGCTGGCTATGAGCATTGTTCTAGTCATATCCTCTAGAGTCCGGTTCTTTCTTTCAACCACACCATTCTGTTGTGGTGTCCTAGGAGCAGAGAAGTTGTGATTTAATCCTTTTCTGCAAAAATCATCAAACTTGGAGTTTTCAAACTCCGTACCATGGTCAGATCTTAAATGTTTTAATTTATAGCCACTGATCCTTTGAACTTTCTTAGCAAAAGTTACAATTCATCGAATGTTTCATCTTTGCTATGAAGAAAGATAACCCAATTGTACCTTGAAAAATCTTCAACAATAACCAATACATATCTCTTACCTGATCTTCTTTGGACACGTACAGGGTCACATAGGTCCATGTGGATCAACTCAAGTGGACTTTGTGTGCTTACCATTTCCTTGGATTTGAATGAGGATCTGACTTGTTTCCATTTCACACATGCTCCACAAACTCCATGGTTTGAGACCTTAATTGTTGGAAGACCAACTACCAAGTCCTTACCACTTAGTTTATAAAGTAGTGTCATGCTTGCATGACAACACCTTTTATGCCAAAGACATTGGTCGTCTTCTAGTACACTAAGACAAGTCAGATTGTTCCTCTGAACTAGGTTTAGGTCAACAACATAGGTGTTTCCCTTTTTTTGTTCCATCCAGTATCTTGGTTCCTGTACTGACATCACTAACTGCACAACATTCGTTAGTAAACTTCACATTGTTCCCTTTGTCACAAAATTGAGAAATACTAAGTAAATTATGTTTCAAACCCTCGATCAAAAATACATTATCTATGGAATGTAATAGCTTAAGGTTCATCCTTGAGAGAAGGATCCCCTAAGTATTTCTGGTACCTTTTCAAAAAAAAAATTATCTATGGAATGCGACAGAGATTTCCAACCTTACCTATAACTACAATGTTGCATGTAAGGTTGTCTCTAAAGGTCACAGTTCCTCCATCATAGACTATGATGAGACATTTAGTGAGTCCAAAATCCTATTTCAAATTATAAGCATGCTTTGGCTTGACATTTGAATTTAGATAATTAAAATAAGTAACTATTACTAACTATTCATGTAACATCGCGGCCTTTCCAAGATGTTAGCTTAACATCATTAAGACCATAAACGACAATTAACGTCTAAACCACAAGTAATTAATTACAATTTTCTTAACTCGCAGCGGAAAAATCCTTAAATACAATGCCGCTTATTAACATAATAAATCTCAAATAGCATCCAAGCCACAATTATCCAACCATAATTTCGGCACAATCTCGCATCGGAAATGAACCTCTAATATAATATTGCTTCCACTTAATTCCGAGACCAATATAATATAAATAACATTCCACTAAATAAGTAATTACATCCTCTATTCACAATATACGTTCTGAGAAGAATCTTGCTTCCAAACTTCCAATAGTCGCTCTCAACACTGAACCTGCAAAACCACTAACAAGGGAAATCTGCCCCCACCAGGACAAGTTCCAAGAACAAAATCAGCGAAATTTGAGCATACATTGTCCAACCTAAAATTCATTTTAGGTGGCTTTAGATTTCGAAGATAGTTTACACATAACTTAAGCTACGAGCCCCAATGGAACAACGAATTTACAAAACATAACGTAAGGATTTTAAGGATTAACGTAATAAACACATGTACAATTTCTTGATATACTTATTATATATTTTAAGCTAAAACTCTTTTCCGAAAACAAGGATATGATATTGACAAACTTGTTATACTCTCATATTCAATATACTTCCACAATATAGCGAGGGTTCTAACGATCATTTAGAAATATCTCATTATCTAAATAACATATAGGTTCTTTTATAACTTATCGAAATCCTTCCCAAAGTAGGATTATAGAATAGGACCCATCTTTTAAAGTCATAATACATTATACCCTTTCGTCATTCCGCTTGTCTCGGAATCATTCTCTTATATTGAATTATTTAGCTCAAACGTAGGTGCGTACAAGCATATAATTATATAAACTTATGTATACATATATCATGGAACGTATTCAAAAACGTATCACGAGTTATTCGCTCATACTCCGAAACTCGCCAATTCTTAGATAAGAGGCCTTCCTAATACCAACACTTATAACAATAGTACAAGTGTCGTCCTTCCAAAATATACACAGGACTAAAAATATTTTTATATAACTATTCCTATTTCATAATCATAAATGTCCCAACGTAATCCAAAACAAGTCATTTATAGGTTCTCATCATATTTATTCCTTAAATTCAACATACTTCCAAAACAGTGAACACAGTAACGGTTTCAAACCGTCATTACGAAAAATACCATTCATCCAAAAGCAACACAATGGTTTATAATGAGTAATTCGTCCCTACTTTGAAATCTATTGAGACTATAACCATTAAGTCTTCCAATCCAAAATATATATATGTATGTACCTTAATGTAATCCATTTCCGATAACCTTTCATCAGTTCAAACGCGACTTAAAATAAGTCCTTGCAGACTTTGACAAATAGTATAACATCGGGAGTTCCCAACATAACTATAACAATTATCTGTTAATTTTTAAATAAATTCCAAAAGAGAATATCTTTGCAAATTCTTTTGCATGTACAGTTTAATAAACATACTCATACAAAACGTATGTTCCAAAGTTATTCTATTCCAATCATAGTCATAACGGAAAGTTAAACCTGAAATACATTGAAGGATTTTTCATAATTTTTCCGGAACAACTTTATTATATAATCCTTCGCAACATAATCCAAATCAGCAATTTATACATAGGCAAATATTTCAAGGTTCCTTTTTAACATATATTAAACAACATGGGGGAAAAGAACGCGGAACTAGAGAGGGCTACGCCACTTCTCTATAAACTTGGGGTCGTCACCCCATTACATACTGCTTGCAAGACTTCCAGGACACACAGTTCTTTCCCGGGGTAACATTAGTTCAAATATATTCAAAAACTAAATTGGTTGAAAAATCCAGAGTTTTTTCATCTTTCGAAACAATTCAACCACGTTTTTCCAACTCAGCATAATCCCGGGAATCAAGGGCATGACGTAACTCTTCACCTTAAAGATCAAATCTCATTTCTAAAATATATATATATATATTTATAAATCCATTTTCTTTTCTGAAATCTCTTTTGAGAAATTGGCGGTGAAAAATGCAACTCATGCATTACTTGTGAAATAGTTATTTTTGAAATGTTCTTTTTGAGCAAACTTGCCGTATGAAAATGGTTAAACAAATTTTCCCTTTTACGTGAGAGAGTTAGTGCCCTTGAATGGGTTCATAGCCACACATAACAAAAAGGTTACACAATCAAATTTACAAAACAAAAATGAATTCTATAATCCAAAATCATGATATTCCGTAGTCTTCAAGGCTTGGAGTCTTAATACTCAATAATTTCCATGTATGGTTTATCCGAAGCTTATGAATTATAATGTTGGTTTCCTATAAAAAGTACCAATCACTCGGGGCTTTGGTTTCAACTTCTTAGCATCTCAGATATAGGCTCCAAAGTTCCTACAATACAGTTCTTAGTCATATCCGAATTCATTTACTTAAGATATCACATTCGCTTCTTAAGATATCACTTTCACCTTCTTAACATGACTTCATTATTCACTACTTGCTCCATTTATACTTCATAACTCTTTCTTTATAAACGCATATTTTACAACTTAATTCCTTTTTAATAATTCACTAAACTTATTTAATTCATATTTCACAACCTTGTCTATTTATACCTCGCAACTCCTCATAATATATCTCTGTAACCCTCATAATAACCCATTATACCTTAACTGTATAACTTCCTATGAAATCAATGTATACAGACTGGTTCAATCATTTGCTTGGTCCTTGTTGCTCCTATCGCCTAACCTTTAGTATTTACATCTACCCTCAATTTCCTTCCTCTTTATACATAAATCATGGCACCGAGATCCCACGTGTTCCACGCAGACAATATCAATTTACCTTTTGCTTCCTACTATTTGAGCCCATTTGTCTGCTAAAAAAGGATTTCATCTCTTCATTCTTTTACCCTTCCCAATTCGACTTATACATTAAAATATTTGAATTCGGCTATCAAGTTTCTTAAGACATAAGTATTCTAAGTTCTTCATAATATAGATCCGTCATTCATTTCTAGAGCCATGAGATTATTAGAATAGACCTAAAATGACAGATTTTATTTCTGAGTACATGGGGTCTTTCCATCCCCAACTAATCATAATTTTGCTCATCATGTTTAGACAGTCCACAAAGTCTTCGTAACAAATTGTAACCTACTAAAAATGTTTAAATCCCGACACTTAGCTTGTGAATTATAATCTTAACTACCCAACTTCACTTCCTCGCAAATAGCTTATATAATAATTTACTAGCAACCTTTAAACTTCGACACTTATTTTGCGAATCATATTCTTAATAGCCAACTTAGCTCTTTCACATATTTCATATATCCCTAAATAGCAATAAAACATATCATAACCCTTCAAACATGGATTTCCAACTCGTTAAACTCATCTCCTCGAAAGAACCGTCAAAGATATATCCAGATTGTATAAATATAGCTTTATACTTGAACAATACCCCATTACGATACAACTAAATATACCATAGTACTCTCATTAGTGTCCTTCCTTATCGTTCATAGCCGTATTTCCAGAGTTAATATAAAGAGTCTTCCTTCATAGCTCGTTTAAACAAAGTAGTGTTCTTCAAATGTTGTAATTAAAAGTCAATTTTAACATCCCAAAAACCTTCCACATAATATTCCATGTAACTCAATCATATTTTTTTGGACTCTAGTTGATCCGCTGGTAGAATCCACGAGGTCGTTCAATTCAGGAACTCAAAATTGTAGTTACTTTGAAATGGTATATTGAAAGCTTTCATTCAGTAGCTCATCATATAGCCAAGTATCCACCTGTTAAGATCCTTAAAACATAAGTATCTGGATAGATTAATAGTGGGTCTTAGGAACCGATACACTTATACATGACGATTCATAAGAAATTCCTTGAAATTCCACTTGAGTTCGAGACAAAACTTTATTTAAGAAATTCATTAATCTATTTAAGCAATTTGTCTCGAAACCGAAAATCGTATTTTTCACAACTTAAGTCCACTCAAGTTTTATAAATAGAATCATATTAAAACATGAATATCTCGTAAACTAACTCAATAACCAAATTCATCCATACGAAATACTATCACATCTGTAAAGCAAATTACTTTCCCTGTAAAACGAATTACTTTTCATGTATAAAATCTTTAAATTCGGTATTGAGTTAATAAAATCATTTCATTCAGATAGTCATCGAATCATATAAACCCAGATCTGGTTCTAGAAAATGAAGGGATAATGTGTACCTTCACTTAGTCTCCAAATACTAGCTCGTCTCCATAATCAAGGTTTAATAGCCCGTTATTCATAATCTTATAAGAACACTTCCAAAGTCCACAATGGCTCACGTCAAAAACAATATAATGAATATTAATCACCACTCTTACGTAATCTTAACATATGCAATACTTTCATTCGACTTCAATTCCCACTGATATCATTAAAACAATCCTCTTAATCTAGGATATATAACATGGATGCCCAAAATATAAACTTTCAAGGTAAGTATGATATTATAGTATTTTCTCAAAACAAAATAAATAAGTTTCATCTCAATACTGTTAGCCTATAAAAATCTGATTTTGGTATTCAAAATGAAGATATTCCTCTGATTCAATAAAAATCAATTTCAACTAGGGCTTAGATCATAATCTATTTCAAGTTTCATGAATTTTAATCAAACGAAGGAAAAATAAGTGATGACTCTTACCCAACTTGTTTCAAGGGAGCAATTAAGAACAAGGGAGTCATTGGATACAACCAAGCAGCGTCATGCAACAACAACAGAATAACCACCCCACCGTTGCGGCGGTGGAGGGACATTGGAGCAACAGCAGTCCGTCGTAGCAAAACAGAGAGGAGGGGAAATAACCGCGCCCAGAGGAGAGGATGAACGAATAATAATGGGTCCCTAAAGCACCGCCGTAAGAAAGAGGAGTGACGAGGCTGGGTGGCGCGTTTCAGACCACCGTATGTGGTTGGCGAAGTCAATAACAGGAATGAGGGAAGGGGGTTCGAGAGATGCAGTGGGTTTGAGGGAGGGAGAGAGAGGAGTGAGGGTTTGGTGAAATTGACAGAAACCACCTAATAAACACATTTTTTTTTTACTAAACCACCTAATAAACGTTTTATTATAAAAAACCACCTATTAAGACACTTTTTTTAAAAAAAACACCACCAATTAACGGAATGTTAGTAACTCTGTTAACTCTAATTAGACTTCCCCCATATTTACTTGTAATGTGAAAAGAAGAAATTGCCCTTTTGAGTTTGAAAAGCAAAAGACTCCTCATTATTTACCCCTTTACACCTTCATCTTCCAAGCTTCCTGGTATTGAGAGAGGAGAATTCACCATGCCACTGCAGAATCACCACAACAACCAACATCAATTACTTCTTTTCATTAAACCTACATAAACCCTAAATTGGAATTTCGCCCTTTTCTCTGATTTGTGAAGAATTGGAGTGGCATTTTGGAAATTCATGGCGGAAGAGAAGGGGAAAGCTATTGTTGATGAGCTCAAAGATTCCAAACAACTGACAAAGGATGATGGGTAAGTGAAAAAGCATTAAATTCTCATTTTTCCATTATGTAATTTCATTATTTTCATGCTTAAATTGGAATAAAACTACAACCCTAATTTGGAAAACGAATATTTGACTGTGTGTGTTGAGTAGTTGGATAACGGGTTTTTATTTGCTTTCCTGATTTGTAGGTGGGCATTAAAATATGTAGATGCAAATATGTATATTGGGGGGGGATTTGACTTTGTGAAGGGTAAACAAGAGTGTGTAGGAGGTGAATTGTGTGTTAAACTTCGCCTTTGGATAAAAGACTTGACAGTTAGTAGCTTGAGAGGAGAAGTGATGACAGCCATGAATCTCTATACTGTAAGGGAAGAGGGGTGGGACACCAAACTTAATGTATTGCCTAATTTACCCTTTGTTGTTTAATTAATAATTTACAGGAAAAAAAAATAATTTATCATAAAAATAAATAAATAAATTAATGAGAAAAATTGTATAAATAAACCACCTATAATCATCCCACAATCCCACTACATCACAAAAAATAACTACCCACCACCCACTCACCCAACCTCAATAAATAAATAACATTAAAAAAAACTGACTCAAAATACCAAAACTATTATGATATAATTTTTGCTCACATTGTGTGCATATAAGGCTAGTCATATGTATGGGAAGAGGTATGAGCATTTTAATATATGGTATAGGCTAAAAGGGAGATCAATGAGTAGTGGGAAAAGGAAAGTAGAAACATAGGAAGATATAAAGAATTTGGTGGAGGGGAAAGACCCATGTAACAGAGTGAGCTTTTATGTTTTGCTTGAGTATCCACAACCAATTTCACCTAGGAGATTGCTTAGGACAAAAAATCCTCGTTTTCCAATAGCTACACAACTAAGTGGGTTGCCCTCCTCATCAAAAAAGCCTATTTTGAAAGCTGTAAAGTTAGAGCAGTCCATAGTTAAGAGGCCCAAAGCTTATGAGGCTGATCCATAAGTGTTGTTGTGTGGTGACAATTGGGCTAAGCCCCCATGTACATCTCCTTGCAAGCCCATAACTATCCAGCATCCAAAAGAAGCTACTGCACAACCTAATCCGCCAAGAACAAGATAAAAAAAACAGAAGAAACTCCTAAAATTGCACAACCTCCACCAGATAAGCCTAAAACTACAGCTCCCCTTAAAAAAAAAACACCAATTCCTTTCAAAAAACCTAGATCTACATAGCAACAAAAGACAGACCTCTCAACCCCTCTTATTCCTGCACAACAGCCTGTACTTTCTTCTGAAAAACCAAACCCCTCTGTACAACAACCTGTACCTGATACAAATACACCTAAAAGAAGGAAGCACATTGCTAGGAAGTCTGCTGTTGGGAAGAAGGTCAAAAAACCAAGCAAACAGAAAGAAGTGAAAGAAAAAAAAGGGAAGGGGAAGAAAGAAAAAAAAGGGATGTTTTAGATGATGAAACAGAAGGTGAAGAGGGTGAATGGTCTTCAGATTTTGTGTTCTCTGATATAGATATAGATTTTAATCCAAATGAGGAAGATGAATGTGTTGATGATGAAGCTGATGTATTTGTGAAAACAAAGCCAGTTGACATTTCTAAGCAACGGTTTGGGGATAAAAAAAGGGAAAGGCAAGGTTGTTGATGAGGTGCAAACAAATGAATTTGAAGGAGTGAATGAGGTGGCATATGAATCTAATGAGGAGTTAGATCCTTATCCTGAATTCAACCCAGAAATTGATTTCTCCCAAAAAAAAAACCTAAGAGTTGGGCTGAAATTTTGGGACATTACTATTCTCAGGAAAGCTTTGATTCAACATGCTATAGAAAATCATTATGATTTCTATTTCTTGCACAATGATGCTAAAAGAGTGAGTTTATATTGCAAGCACAGATGTGATTGCCCTTGGGATTCAAAACATGGTAGGTGAGGGGTTGTCAATGTGGGGCAGGTTATAAGTGTCGATTTAGGGTGATGGCTGCTAGGTTGAAGTTGGAGAAAAAAATGCAAATTAAGAGTATGAACCTAAATCATACTTGTGGATATCAGGATAGTAATCCCAAGGTTACATCTAAGTTTTTGGCAGAAAAATACTTGGAGCACTGGAGATCAGACCCTAATTACAAGCCGAAGAGTTTTGTTAGCCTAGTACAAAGAGAGTTAGGTGTGTGCATTGGATATGGTAAAGCTTGGTGTGCTAGAGCAAGGACAAAGCTGATGTTGTATGGTGATGCATAGGAGGAGTATGCAAAGGTGTATGACTATGCCTATACATTATTGAAATACAACCCAGGGAGTACAGTTTTGGTTCAGTGTCTAGATATGGACACTGGTGCTCCAAGTTTCTTAAGAATGTATGTGTGTTTGAAAGCTTGTAAAGTGGGTTTCAAGCTAGGTTGTAGGCCATTGGTTGGAGTGGATGGTTGCCACTTAAAGGGTGCATATCCTGGTATGATCCTAGTGGCAGTGAGCAAGGATGTAAACAACAACATATATCCAGTTGCTTGGGCAGTTGTTGAAGTTGAAAACAAGGAAAGCTGGACTTGGTTTCTGGGTGCTTTGGTTACTGATTTGGAGTGTCCAGCTAGTGAAGGCCTCACTTTGATGAGTGACAGGCAAAAGGTAGTATTTCAATACATAGTTGTTCTTGTTTTTTTTTTCATTCTATATTACATAATCTTAAACTGTTAAATGGTAGGACTATTGGATGCTATTGCTAGGTGTATGCCCAAAGCAGAAGTAAGATTCTGTGTTAGGCACATTTGGGCCAATTTCAAGCTCTAATTCCCTGGATCAGTATTCAAAGAGATGTTTTGGCATGCTGCTAGGACATCCAACAAGGTGAGGTTCAGTCTTTTTAAAACTGTTTTTTTATATCATGTGATGATGATTTGGATCAGTAAACTGTGTGATGGCTGGTATATTTATTTTTTGATGCATGTTAAATGTTTTGCAACTGAACACCTTCAATGAACAAATGCAAGCTATAAGAGTTTTAGATGAGGATGCTTTTGCTTATTTAGCTGCAATACCTACAAAACATTGGGCAAGACATGCATTTCTCACATTTTCAAAGTCAAATATGCTACTAAACAATTTATGTGAAACCTTTAATGGTGTCCTTAGGGAAGCTAGGGATAAGCCTATAATAAGTTGTTTAGAATGGATAAGAAGGTATGTGATCAAGAGAATGTTTGAGAAATTAGATGGTGTTAAGAAACAAGAGGGGGAGGTTGATGCCATATGTAAAAACAGTGTTTCAATGGGTTAGTGAGGAGTCCAAAAACTATTTTCTAGTGCAATCTAGTATTGATGCTTGGGAGGTAGATCATGGGGATAATAAGCATGTAGTCAATCTACAAGCTAGAACTTGTACTTGCTATAAATGGGATTTGACAGGCATACCTTGCCCACATGCTTTTGCTTGCATAATAAAGAGAAGGGAGAATCCTGATGAGTATGTGCATGATTATTACACTGTTGCCAAGTATGTAGAGGCATACAAAACAAGTGTTATGTCTATGCCTGGTATGAACCATTGGGATGACAGTGGAATGCCTAAGCCACTACCACCACCAATGAGGAAGATGTCTGGGAGGCCTTCTAAGAAAAAGAGGAAGAAAGAACCTGGTGAAGTTGAGGAGAGCAAGTTTGTGAAGAGGCAAAAGAAGCCTAATATGTGCTCTAACTGTGGCCAACCAGGACATAACAAACTAAAATGCAAAAATTCACCTAAGTACAAGGATGACAAAGGTGGAAGGCCTCAATCAAATGATCCTTGGGTTCTCAATCAGAAGAAGAAAAAGCAAGCTAAAGTGGTGTATGCTCAGGTATGGTTCAGTTTACCATGGTTAGTATGTTTTGTAGCTTAAAAGTTTTTTTAGTTTGATAACTAACAATGTTTTCTTCTTCTAACAGTCTTCTACAACTGCTGCTTCTGCACCAGTGGCTTCTCAAGTATCTGCATAAATATCTGCTGAACTATCTGCTCATATCATTCCAACTCAGTCATCCCCAGTTGGTGAAAGCAGAAGGGAAAAGCTACCTGTCAAGTCTGCCAAGAAGAAGAAGCTAGAATAGATTTATGTTGTTAGTTTTTTTTTTCAAAACTGATTTCTAGTGATGTAATTGAAAGACGGAATTGTTATGTTGGAAAATATCATGTTTAGGTTGTTCAAACACAATTTACAAAGGCTTTTTTAAGCCTTTTGAACTCTATGTTATGAATTTGGATCAATATCACAGCTATGTAAAGCGGTTTGGCTACTAAGATGTGCATTTACACCATTTCAAGATTTTATGTTAGACTATTTTTTTTTATCAATTTGATGTCTTATTTACCACTTTTGATAATGTTGTGGGGCATATTTTTTGAAAGTACAATTATACAAACAAGAATGTGCTTCAAATGATCTTGATTCATTCATTAAAGTGGATTACAAGGAGCATATACATACTACCATCACCAAAATCATACAAAGAGTAGCATATCTTAGCCTAACTATGCTACGCTTCATATTGCTATTTTTACAACAGCACAAACTAACAAAACAAACCCAACAAAAAAAATCATATTTAAGTAAGGCAAACTAGGTTCAACATTCTTCTTCTTGCTTGCCTCTAATGCAGCCACAACCTTCTTATATTTGAGCCTAATTCTCTCATTGTCTTTCACCAAATTCGATTTTTGGTCTTCACAATTACACACTTTTAACTTCAGTTGATCCACTTGGTTTTCAAGTAGCTTCTTGTCCAATATGAGTCGGTTAATAACAACTCTTTGCCATTCTAATTGGTCATCATCAGCCCAAAGGAATAGCTCACACCCTTTAGCCTTTGTTTCTGGATTGAAAACCTTGCAAGCAACAAAGCGCCTTCCGGGGTTCCTTGATGTCCATGACGGCTTGTGCGCAACTGGAATACCACAGTGGCACAATGTAGGAAGAGGGCGTGCAGATTTGTAGGATGACTGAGACATCCTACAACATGTGAAAAAAAGAGAGAAAGAGGGAGATTAATCCAAAATCAACAAAAACCCTAAATTTACTAGTGCGAAATTAAAGCAAATGAAGAGCAATTACCTTCGATTGCTTGAACGAAATGCAAATGTGGAACCCTAATTTCAGTGCTATGAACCCTAATTGAAGGATTGAAGGAAAAAAAAGATTTGAGTGAATTGAATATGTGAGTGAGGATGGGCTATAAAAAGGGGGGGAATTTGGTGGGAAATCTGGGATTGAAAGAGGAGGGAAAATCATAAATGGGACCCACGTGACAGAATAGTTAACAGAGTTACTAACATTCCGTTAACTGGTGGTGTTTTAAAAAAAAGTGTCTTAATAGGTGGTTTTCTATAATAAAACGTTGATTAGGTGGTTTAGTAAAAAAGTGTCTTTATTAGGTGGTTTTTGTCAATTTTTCCGTTTTCTTTTTAAAAGTTTTTGGGGTTTGTTGCTTTATGGGGGTTTTTATTTATTGAACTTGATTTTTGTAAACTTGATAAATCAAACCTCATAAGTCTTTAGACACTAGAACAATATAGAGATAGGTTTTCTTTAACAAAACTCGTAGCAAGGAATTTGGCTTAATAAAACTCTATAATTTGTAGATACCCCAAAACAAAATAATTTCGCATACTAACAATACCAATAACATAATTCATAAAATCCTTTCTTACTATAAATTTATATTTCCCGAATCAACTCGAAAAATTCATAATCTCATAATTAAGTTAATAAAACATTATTATTAGTTAACTAAAGGTGGTTAAAAAGTCGGGCTATTACAATTCATAATAATTGTTGGTCGACAAGTAATAACTCATATTTACTCTTACCTTATGCATCAAAGGGTTAGCTTTGGTACAACCTACCTTGTTCAGTCAAACTATTTTCACACACACTACTTATCCTAAGATAGTTGTTGACACCTGTTGGCAAAACCTATCAATCAATGATATAAGGCTTCAAAGTTACTACTAGAGAAAAAGCACAAATTAACTTAACATTATTTTAAGGGACAACGTTGGTTATTAATGTTTTGTAAACTCTAAATCGATCAATAAACTAATTAATAAACCTAAGCATGCTTTTATAGCTAAAAAGCAATAAAGAAATAAATAATAATGTTGAAAATATATATGATCCTAGCATTGACCCCTACTCTTAGAGATCTAATTTTTAGGATTCTTTTTTTTAACACTTGGATCTCCAACCTCTTTTTGATGTTCAGAATTGGATTGACTTTATAGGATAGTTGCAATTAAACTTAATTTAATTAAATTAATAATTCTAATTATTACATCTAATACTGCAAGATATCATATCGTATTTAAACTGTATAATGACATGTAAATCGTATTATCTATCCTAATTTGGGTCATATATCAGTTACCAATATTATGCAATATTGATAGCAATAACTCATGCATGATAATCTATCATTCAAATTCAAATTAAAACATGGAGTGAAATTATAATCATATAGACTTATAAATTACAATATACTAGATGAGAACTAATGAATTATTAATACCTCTGCCTTTTTAAATCGAGACATTTTGCATTTTTAGGGTTTTTTTTTAAAAAAATTATAACACTTATACCTTTTCTTTCTATAATAGTCTTGTAGGTTGACCCACCTAATTATTATACATCTCTTTTAGTTTTTGTCTCATTCTATATACCTTTTTCACCTTTACCTTACTTTTTCTTTATCGTTTGCACTTTTTTCTTGGTTCGCGTGAAAAAGCAAGTATGTTTGTTAACTAAATGAACATTTCTACATCTATCCACTGGGTGGTTTACCCACTACTAATATAATATTAAAACATTATTAAATATAGTGAGTTGGATTCTACTGTCGTTACCTTTTATTAGGGGTGGGTAGTCCACCCAAGGGATATATAGGCAAAAGTATTCATTATGAATTTGCATTAATTTCTTATTCAAAATTAATAAAATATTAAATAACTTCAAATATGATAATAATACTCTCACTTAACTTTTAAAACAAGACAAAAAAAAGTGGGACCAGCCCAACTCATGTAGAGCTAAAGTGGTGCATCTGAAATTCCCATGGAAGGGGAGAAAGAGACATCCCCACTACGCAGATCTGATCAGTTGATGGGCCATGTCATATATAGGTCCTTTGGAAAATATAGTTTAGAGTTTAGCTCTACTACTTTAAAGGCCTAAGGCAACCCTTAATTTGCAACGTTTGTACAAAACCGTTGCAATAGAATGTCTAATGCAACTTTTTTTTTACCATAGTGCAGCACTCATGAGCTAAGCGTTGCAATATAACATTAAATGTTACCTTTGTTGGAGCTATTGCAACGCTTTTATTAAAAGCGTTGCATTGGATGTAGTCATAGTAGCTATATCTTTATTTGCCTTTTTACGCGTAAAAAACTTGGGTTGGCGGTTGATGTTATTTTAGCCCAATTCAAAAGCCCTCCAAAAACATTCCCAAAGGCAATCACCCCCAGAACATTTCCAAACACCTCAAAACCCTAATCACTATGTATCGCCTGGCACCACAACCCTGCAAACCTCCATTACCTCCAGCTAGCAGCGCCGCGGCCCTAATTCCTCCTTGATTGCAGCGCTGTTGATGTGTCGGCCGCTGACTTCTTTCACGGGAGAGAGATCGAGTGAGAACTGAGAAGGAGACTATTTATTTGTGAAAACGTCGTCGAAGAACTGTAGATTTCGGCGAATAGTTGTAAACTCCGGCTAGAGCTGTACAATTCCGACAAAGGAGAAGAACAAGCAACCGACGTTTCATTTTTTCCGGAGCACGAAACAAGGTTTAGGTATTAACATTCTCTTTGACTGATTTCAATTTTCATGTTGTCTAATCTTCCTTATTTATTTTTTGTTTGGTTTGATTTTAAGTAGGAAATTTGAATTGCCCTATCGCCATTGCTGTTGCACTGCCACCACGCACTGCCATCTAGGGGTGTGCAAAATAATCCGATACGAAATATCCAATATCCGATCAATAATTCCGGATATCCGATCCGGTTTTTAAAATTCGGATAATTCGGATCGGATATCCGGTTTAAAAATCGGATTTTCGAATCGGATACGGATACGTTTTCTGAAAACCGGATAATCCGAATATCCGGATTTTTTAAAAAAAAATTTAGACCTAACTCCTTTCAAGTTTCAATTCTCAAACTCACTGCCTCTTCCTGACTTCCTCTCCACTCAGCCTTTCAAGTTTCACGCTCACCCTCACTCACTACACCTTCAGGCTCGCCGGCCGTCGCTTAAGCCGGCATTCGCTCACGCCGGCCTTCTCTCAAGCCGGCATTCGCTCTCGTTCTTCGCTCACGCCGGCTCGTCGCTCTCTTCTTCACAAGTCGCAATTCCTCGCCGGCCGCTGTGCTTCGAGCGTTCGCCGTCCCTTCGCAACTGCAGCAGACGGCTTCGCCGTCCCTTCATCTTTGATGAAATTTCGGTGTAAATTCAACGCAAATTCTTTGATGGGATTCTTAGGTTGGAACTAGGTCAATTTATAAAGCTGACCATAATGAATTGAGAAGTTAATTTTTTTTTGAAACATATTGAGAAGTGAGAAACAGAGAATAGAACATTATGTTTCATTTTAAAAAATGAATTTATAAAAATCCGGATTATCCGGATATCCGGAAATTCGGATAACCGATTTATCCGGACTGGATCCGATTTCATTTTTTGTTATCTGAAAATTTGGATATCCGGATTTCCGGACCGGATCGAATCCTGTATCCGGTTTTGAACACCCCTACTGCCATCGCACAGCAGACTACCGTCGCCCTAACTGCTATCGTACTGCCCGACTTCCCTGACTGCTTCACTGAACCGATGCCCCACTTTACTTGGTACTTTTCTCCTTCACTCATCTTCTCTTCATTTCACGCATTCCATTTCTTATTCCTATACCTTTTTCACTTGTATCTTGTACCTTTTTCACTTGTAATTCTGCCAATTTATGTCCTTTCTTACCCCCCAATTTTGGTTATAGAGCAATCCCTAGTGCATGAAGAAATTAGGCTAATTGATTCCAATAATTGCATGAAACAGGAAGAAGAATACAAGAATATAGTGGAATATAATGGAATACAATGTTATTGATAGTGGTAATGTTAGTAATGATTCGATTGTTACACCAAATTTGCATTCATTGAAAGCCCCAAACAAAATGTAATAGTGCCGTAGACACCAATTTTTGGCATAGAATGAATTTAGTGGGGATGTGAGGGAATCAGTGCAAAAAATAAAAGGAACTAAAAATTGAGAAATGTCCAGACTGTTTTCGTTTTTTTATTTTTAATGTGAGGATAAGAACAGGTGAATGGGGTTAAATTTTGGGTTTAAAGTTTGAATAATAAATTGGTAAGACTGACAATATCACCTTTGACAGGAAGCTAATGATTTGTGCTTGTTCGAATACTTTGCTATGTTTGATTTCGTTTATTATATTGAAATTACTTTGCTATAAGTTTCACTTTACATTGAGCTGTGTTTAATTTTCTCTATTATATTGAAATTAGTTCATCATATATTATGAATGTTGGAGCATAAACTGTTGAATTGATGTTATTTCCTTAGTCAACTGTTGTGAATTTGTGTTCTTGTGGATGTTTTGTTTGCCAAAATTGAAACTAATCCATCAAATATGAATTTTGGAGGATTAATTTGTGGCATAGTTTCGTTTTGTTGATTGTGATTTGTGAATTGAAATTAGTCAATTATTGTGAATGTGTTATTGTACCACTGCGTTGCCACTCACCCCTTACTCACTCTATTCTCCTTTCCTTCTAAATTTGAGGTAATTTCCAAATTTTATCTTAATTTTGAGATAGATTTCATTTGATTTTTGTTTTTTCATTAATTAAGTTGTTGTCAAGGATGTTGGTGGTACTGCAAATTGAGCTTTATGCATACTGATATTGATATTCGTCAAGTTCAGGAGACTGAGAAAGCTTGCATTGACATTCACATGGCGGATTATCCTTCCAAGAGTCGTACTAGAGACCTCAACATGCTTCTCTTGCAGCCCGACCACCTCGTTGCCCCTAACTTTGAAACCAGTCCCGAGGTTTTTATCTCTTGATTTTACCCTTAGCGATTAGTTTCTATAGTTTCACTTATGCATTTCTACGAACATTTGATGTGCATAAAGCTATTTACCTGATTTTCTTCGATGAGTTATCTTAAACTGTTGGTTGGTTTTGATTATAGAGTTTTGTTCGTTGGGGCTGGTGGGTTAGGATGTCAATTGTTGATGGAATTGGCTTTGTCGAAGGTTAGGATGCTAAAGCTTATTTTCAGTGGAGCCGTTCAACACAACGCTCAATTTTACCAGGTTGTTGCTCATTTTTGGTGCTGCTGCCATCTTAACATCTAAACTTTTACAGGCAACAATATCCATTCTTACCCATTCTTTTGTGCCCATTGTCAAATAGACAAGGTAATCTTTGTCACTGCAAGATTTTAGTTTGTTACTACGTGTATACCTCAATCAACTAAGATGCAACTAATTTCAATTAGGGTTCTTACATGTATGAAATGCTATAGCTTAATTATAGGAAAGGTTGATATTATTGTCACCAACTAAGTCTTAAATGCTATAGCAGCAGTTCAGATAGTCAATAGTTACCTATAAAGGGAGGTATCCTAAACTAAATACATTAGTTAGGAAAGAAAATGTGAGGAATATCTTCACTCAGCCGTATACTTCACTTCAGTGAAGTCACAACACCAACACTATTACTCCTAATTTTCTTCCATACTTCCATAAGTCGCAAATTTTGTTGCTTTGGATTTTTGGTTTTATTGGATGAGTTTGTTTGTGGCTAGTTTTGTATGCTTAATTATGTTAATAACTTGTGTTGATAACTTGGAGATTGATTTTGCAAACAAACTCTGCTGAAATCTCAATAGCATATAAATGTTTAACTATGTTGATTTGGTACATATATATTACTAAATTACATATTTAAACCTTGCAGGTGAATTTGAATGAGAGCTCGAAGACGATGCATGGATGGATCTTTCTGTTGTTGATATCTAATCTCAATATGGGAGAACGTGGCCGATTAAGTATTGTAGAGTATTAGTAAATGGTGAACTTAGGCTCATTTTAGTTGAACTTTAGACTTGTCTTTTTCTGTGGAGAAATTATACTTGTCTTGTAAGGGCTTAATTGTAACATCTTGTTTGTACTTACAATTTAGCACGATTATGAAATGTATTACCCTTGGTCGGTCTTTGGAGTGTGTGAAGTAGTGTATAATTTCTTTGTAACTCGAATGCAATAGTATTGTATTAATACATCTAGCAGGTATATAACAGGTATGTGAATGCCATTTTATATATTAGCCTACTAAAAAGCGTTGCATTTGCATAAGTTTCTAAACTTTGCAAAACATAAAACGTTGCCTTTTAGCATGAAAATAAATGTTGCCTTTTAGCATGCAAATAAACGTTGCCATTGCCTATCTATTGCAACGCTTTTATCACCTATTGTAATGCTTTCCTGGAATTTTATGAAGCGTTGCATTAGAGAGTAAAAAGCGTTGCATTTTGCTCAAATGCAGCGACAGCGTTGTATTAGGCCTATTGCAATGTTTATAGCCACATAATGCAGTGCTATTTGGGGTTGCATTAGGCGCTAAAATGTAGTAGTGAGATAGATATTAGAGTCAGAGTTTATAGTTTTACCTTTTTGTTCAGCGATTTGACTAAGTTTTCATATAAATGTGTTTAGTAAAGTTTAGCTGATTGCTAAAAGCTGATTACATTTTGTTTGTGTACAATGACATTTATGGATATGTTAATTAGTATATTAGTATTATATTTACGGGCAAAAAAGTAATTAATAAATTCTCTTACATAATCCTCTAAAGAAAAAGCTCCAATTGAGCCTTTTCATTTTGAGATTTTTCACCCCAAAACTCTATATTGAAACTCTCTTTACCAAACACCACTTTTAGAGTTTTGACAAGTCAAAAACTTTTAAAGTGGTCCAAAACTCTCTTTTTACCCCAAAACCCTAATTTAGGGTGTGTTTGGTAATTATAGTTTTGGTGCAAAAAGAGAGTTTTGGTGCAAAAAGAGAGTTTTGGACCACTTTAATAGTTTTTGACTTGTCAAAACTCTAATATTGGTGTTTGATAAAGAAAGTTTCAATAGAGAGTTTCAATATATTAATTAACATGTCCATAAATGTCATTGTACACAAACAAAAGGTAATCAGTAAAACTTTACCAAACACATTTATGTGAAAACTTAGTCAAATCCGCTGAACAAAAAGGTAAAAATCTAAACTCTAACTCTAATCTCTATCTGCGAAACTCTAAAATCTATTTGCCAAACAGGGCCATAGTCTTTTGTTGTGCAGGGATTTTGGGCTATATGAATGAGTCAATCCAACATGTGGGAGCAAATCAAGTAGATCAAACCATTTGGGCCCATCAATGTCAAGAAGGGACATACCAATCTTTTTACTTGTTCATTGTAGGAAGGTCATTGTCGAGAAGTTTCCATATAAATATTTTGATCTTGGGGGAATCTTGGCATTCCAAATCTAATGGAATGACCATTCTAGCATGAAAAAACAATGATTGTGGGGCTAGCCAATTTTGATTTGACCATTAATTTTCTAGATGAGGTTAAGCCTCGGCATAAGTTATCTTTATGAGGGGTAAAAGGAAGAGGGATACCTACTATTAAGGAGAATATATTTGATGGGACGAGGTCATTAATGAAACTAGAGTTTCAAGTCATATCTGCGCAGATGGCATCACAGACTTTAAGGGGTGAATATGTGTTATGGCTGAAGGGTCTAGATTGAGAGTTTCAATGAGTCTCTTGTTTACATATCAACACTACAAGGAAAAAGGGTTAAGGCAACGGCCAAAAAGTGTTGCAATATATACAAAAAACGTTGCCAGAAACCTATGGCAACGGTTGGAAAAGCGTTGCAGGAAGTCGCGTTGCCTTAAGTTTAAGGCAACAGTATTAAGATTTATTGCAACACTTTAGTCAAACTGTTGCAAAAGTTTTTGTTGCAACGTTTTTTCTATTGCAACAGAAATCAACCTAGTGCAACGATTTACATTATTCTTAGGCAATGCTTTTTGGTTTTTTCGCAACGCTCTCTGGAAACATTAGGCAACGATTTACAAATTAGTCAACTTGCACTACTATTTGTGGCAACAATTTTTTTGTCTAATGCGACACTATTTTGAGACTCTTACATGACAATTTTATCTATTTAAGGCAACAATATTTTGTGAATCAAAGGTCCATATATATTATTTAATTACTTAATAACTCACATATAATCTTATAAAGCATCTAAAACTTGATGTCTCGTACAATAATCTAGAAAAATACAATTTGATAATATAGATTTCAGAATAAAGATACTTAGATTAATATATATATGTCTCCAAAGTAGTACATCATATAATTATGTATATACCATACATCCATCCACGCTTCATCCATCAATTAGCACCGCCGAAAACCATAGTTACCAAAATCCTTGCAATACATGTCCCAAAATCCTAGAACTATATAAAGTCACTAAAGCAATACCCATATAATGTTCATTCTTAAACTAAAATTAAAGCTTGTTCATTCGGTCAGATAAGCACGTGAAGCAACTCCTGATAGTTGTATTTGTACCATCCTGCAAACCAAAAATAAACCCATTATAAGATATCATACGAGCTCAACAAGTATAAGAAAAACAAAGAAATACTAGATATTCTGGTACAATCGAGGCCTTAGACGTCTTTGATCTTGAAAGAATCAAGTAAAAAAACATAAAAAAGGATGCACCTAGTTTGTTTTCTCCTAGGCTATAAATCGTGATTTAATGAACCAGTTAGATAAAAAATTTTAAAGCTGAAGTAATCTTCACAATAAGGTAACCCGTAATGAATGGGTGTTTTACAAAGAGGCCTAGGATGTGGGGAGCGAGGTGATGTTGTGGGTCTGGTCTGGGTTGGTTGAGGCTATTGCAGGCCTGCTTTATTTATTCGGGGTTGGTTGTAGATTAGGTGATGGTGGGATGCAGCCTCGAGAGCTGCTGGACTGTAATACATTCAGCGAACAAGGTTCTAGTTAGTGCATTTAAATCACTAAACAATCTGCAGTACCTCGAGAGATGCTGGACTGTACAAATTTTTGTGTTTTCTCACTGCACTCTTAGTGTATTGTAATATCCCAATAAGTTTAGTGTAAGTACTTTTATCAATAAACATCAATACAGAAGTGAAAGTTGAGCTGTTAAAAAGTATTATATTCTTATCTTTTCATCAGAAGTAAGCACTTGTGGTACTAATTTTTTTATAATACACTCATTTCCTAACCAGCAGGCCAAAAGTTTAACATCACATCAGCCCAAAAACAACATGAGAACAAAGGTAGGATATCACCTTGTTTTAGGGAAATAACAACATCATCTTAGACCTGTACTAGAACTATGGGATCTTGTGAATGCTGAGATCTTAGTCGTGTTTCTAGACCTCTTATCTCCATATCCAATTGTTATATTCACTTGTATCTTCCTTTTATTGCATTTATACAGATTCATCCATGTCCATAGAAGGGCATAATAACTTCTTTTTCACAATTACTTGCTCCTAGGTGATAGCTTAAGCACAGAACAAAAACACCAAACATCAATGAAATACAAAACAGAAGTAGGGTAATAAGTGCTTGCTTCTTAGATACTCCTTTGATTGTGTTAATTTGAACCTAATAAGACATGAGTTTCTTCCATGCCTTAAGAAATCTTAAAGAACTCATCTTTAGAAATGTGATCTTAATCCATTTCAAGGACATAATAACGCTAGATATGGGACTCTTATTCTAGGATGTATCTAAATGGATATTGGGATATTTTGGTCAGGACTAAGTGTGTAATATATGGGTTGCCTTTTGACATGTGATGTACTAATTTGTTGATGTGATTTCCTACATAGGGTGGGCTCTCTTCACCTGAATTTGCTTACTAGAATTCATTTGAATTTGTGGGAACTTAAATTTCTACAGGTTATTGTGAACTTATTGTAACTTATCAGTACTAAACTGAACTTGTGTATCATATAACCTTTTTTAAGTTGAAGAGAATGCACCCTAATCTGAACAGTCCTTTGTTACTTGGCACATCAGCTGAGTTAAACCTAGAACATATACTGCTCAGTTCATACGTGAATGATGGTTCATCACTTATGTATGTAATAAATATACAGAAGACTAACATATACTAAAGTAAGTCATATTCAGTACTCACCAAGTCAGTAATCCCGCCAATTTAACATTTTACACAATATCAATTCTCAAAAGATATACTAAAAGAAGTTTCTAAACATTTACAGAAGACTAACATTTAATTTACAGTATAAATATTAAGCAAAGTTAAATCAGAGACTTGGAGAATTTAATTTGCTGCCTTTTTAGGTTATACAAGTTGACCATTTAGCTGACTTAGAGCAGACACTTATCTGCAGCTCTACAATTTAACTATTTGAGAGCTTTAACATTGGATAAACATCATTGGTGCAGCGTTGTTTAATGGAATTTCAGCAGGTTATTTGACCAAGTGTAGCTAGTCCACTATTTTAGCGTCTGTTTTTATTGAAGTAATTAAGTAGCTTTCTATCTATTATTTTTATACTCTAAGGTTATTTATCTAATAGGGCAGGGCAATGAGGACAGATAAAACTGCCATAGATTAGGGTTGACTCACATACAAATTAGTTTGTATGTAGCAAGGTGATCATTATTCTTGTTGATGATGAAGATAACTCACTCACACTAATCACATATCCCGGAATACACAATTGGAGGCTACTTTCATTGGCCACGATTTGTACCAACATCTCGATGGCTCCCAACCTGCTCCTTCTTCCACTCTCACAACTTCTCCTTCCACCACCACCACTCCAAATCCAGCATACATTACTTTGTGTCGCTAAGATAACTTAAGCCCTGGAGCACTTCCTCCAACCCTGTCTCACTCATATCTCACTGATATCTCAATGCTCTACCTCTCAGCCTGAGAAACATTAAATAAGACTTAAGCTAACCCCTCTACAAGTCACCTTAAGAAACTGAAGGATCGACTCAATAACATTATGCCCCCATGTTAGAGATGATTTAGAGGGTCCAAGTAACATACCACACAAAAATACAAGCAGTAGAACAACAAAACTGACAAAGGCATCTCAGAAGCAAATGAAGCGCACAATAGCTACAAATTTTACAATTTTATCAAAAGTAAGTTGAGTTAGCCAAAGTAACACCTGACAAACAATATAGTGAAAGAACCTACAAAGGCGTTTCAGGATCAAATCAACTGCACAAAAGCTTCTTTATCGGGTGTTTTCAAAAAATAAGCCACACTAGCCAAAGAAACAAAAAATACAGGAGCAAGCAAGACCCAAAATGGCATGTCAGAAACAGACTAGAGAGTCTATCTACGGTGTGATCAAGATCTCAACCCTCATAAAAGAAACTTTAAAATCTTACTGAAATTAGAGTAATATACTGTCAAGTTGGTAATGAAAATCAATATGCAAGATTTTTTTTAAACTATGCCAATCCAGTAATAAACGCTGGCTTTTTAGCAATATGATAATTCTTGCCTATGATCCTGATATATTTAACATCTTATCATTAAATCATACCAACACCAACAATTAAATAAACAGATGTTGTCACCATCAGGTTCAAAATAATGAAGGTAAAAGGAAACCTTGGTGAATTCTTTCTAATTCACCCAATTTAAATTAACAAGATAAAAATCAGCTAAGCATTGTAATTTATGATTTTTCCACAATTGAAGTCCCAAAAATCACAAATTACAATCAACTAATCACAGACCCACATATTAAAGACATGCAAGCTAATAAAAAATTACAAAAGAACTAACCTTTGGCCGTTCAAAGAGTCCTGCTTCACTACTCAAAGAATTGAATTGATTTCGCCCAACAAATTAGCTAATAATTACATCACCTTGATCTTCCTAGATGTAGTGCTTCTTTGATGAGCTCCATGCAGTTCTCCATATCACCCATAATTAAATTGATTATGTAATAACGTAAAGAAAATCAAACACAAGGAAAAGCTGAAATTTGCAACTGAAGCAAAACAATAAAATTCAAGAATGATACCTAAAAGATTTCCCCATTCTTCAAAAACCGTCTGAATAGGCGTTCACCCAAACCGTCAACGCTCGCAAGCATTATCTTCTTCATCTCAACCCAAAACTCCTCCAAATCAAATCAACAAAACAAAAACACACTCACACAATTTGAGCCTGCCAAATTCAACAAAGCTCACCCAAAGCAGCATGGGTGGCAGCGACAGGCGTTGATCAAGGTCGTTCAATCACGCGAAGGAGAAAAGAGGAAACCTGATTGTGAAGCACTGACCATTTCAGATTCTACCAGCACAAATTCCACATAATAATGGATCAAACGGACTAAGTGGGAGACTAGAAGTGGAGACGCAGTTGTATGGTTATGGAAGAGAGATTGTAGGACTGCAGTTGAGTAGTGGAAGACTGGGGGTGGAGTAAAAGTGGAAAAATAAATATTAAAAAAAACGCCAAAAAAGGGTGGGAATCCATTGGCGCCTAACTGAAATATTTTTGGGCGTAGTTAATTCATCTTATAATCGTTGCTTTATTTCTCTTTCTCACATAGTGACATACATAAACTGTTGCCAAAAAATACTATGGCAACAGTTTCTTAATGGAAGAAAAGGGGAAAATTTTAATGTTACAATAGATGGTGTATCAAGCGTTGCCAAAAGCCTTTTTTCTTGTAGTGCAATTGTCTAGCTAAAAAATATATGTCGCTTCCAAATCCATCTTCCATTTGATTCCTTAGCCAATTAGTTCTCGCATTTGACGTATGAATTTTTTGAATTGGGAAGTCCTTTGGCTTTGACTCGTACTCAAAGAAGGATCAATTTGGAAGATATTTTTACGCATAAGGAAAGCCCATTTGTTTCTAGGGTTTGTTACAATCTACCATGATAGCTATGCAAATATTCCTTGGTTCATACGTTTGATTTTTCGGAGATCTAGACCTCTCATAATTTTCGGGCTGCAAATTTTAACCTAGGAGATGAGAGGTGTCCTTGCATATCCTGCTTATTCTGTTACAGAAGAAATTGCAATTAATAGAGTCAAGCTTGTGGTTAGTTCCAGTTGGGACGATTTTGAATTGGTCATGGTAAAGATGGAAATAGCCTTGATGTTGTTTTAGGTTAGGACTATGCGCCCGACTTTAAATAAAAAGGAATTCTCGAAGAATTTAAATGCTTGTTAATTCAGTTAATGAGAGAATTAAAATCTGCCTTGGTGACTTTGTGGACAGAGAAATATCGACCCAACAAGCGTTTTACTAACATATTAAAATGGCTTGCAACTAGTGTCTTAAATATATAGGAGAAGGCGTTTTAGCAGAGAAGTAAATTAATGGTAATTGATTAATTGTCCATAATTTTTTCTATCAAGCAAGTGTTTCAGTTTCGGGCATGATGAGGAGGTAGCTTTACAAAAAAGAAGACAGTCATCAGCAAATAAAAGGGTAGTGATTTTTTTGGAACCAGGGCGTAACTTGAAACCTATTCCAAATTTCGCATCAGAAGTTGCAAAAGATAATTGTTTGCCTAGAACTTCCAAACAAAATGATGAATAGGTATGGGCATAAGAGATCCCCTTGTCGGAGTGCTATCGATGGGTGAAATATTAATATATCGAAGATGGCATTGTCAATGTTGATGGAGTAGGATATTGAAGTGATTTAATTTTTTCCAATTTATCCATTATTCATCAAATTTAAGTAACGACAAACTTTTAAAAAGGAAATATCATTCGATACAGTTATATGATTTTCTTGCAAAGAAGAAGGTGAGGTTAACTTTCTTCCTAAATTTGGCCAACCACATATAATATGGCAACCCATTGCTATTTAATACCTACCTCCTTCTTATTGTCCCTATAAATATTCACCAATATTACAAACTACATGTTTGACATCAAATTCAGAAACAACCAAAGACCACAACATAAATCAGATTCGCCGCACATTAAATCAATTCAATATATATATATATATATATATATATATATATATATACTTGCTTTTAGACCTATGAAAAATGCACGCGAAAGCTTAATTTAATCATTATACTATATTCAATTTTAAATGGATAATGATTGAGAAAAATTGACTAGAATAATCCAAACTATGGCCGTTCCGCCAAGAATAATCTCAATTATGAGTTATTCCTGTATAATCCCAACTATTAGAGAGGTCGACCACAAACACACCGTAACCTGAAGGGAACTTGTTTAACAGGTAAACATGACATGTGTCATGTTTTAATTGGTTGTGTACTAATAACTTTATTTTAAAAAAAATTCCCACCGTTTCACCCCTTCCTTCCCATCTGACTTTATCTGTAGCCAGACGCCTCCCTCGCCACCAAACCACCCTCAACTACTACATTCATCAAATTACAAAATGCAAAAAGACTGAAGCGCAACAACAATTTAAAGTGGTAAAAAATTGAACTAATCCAAGACCTTTTTTTGACAACAGACCTGAAAACTTGATAAAAGACGATTTTATATAACAAATATATACAGTTAATCATAGTATCATATAGTACATCTAAAAATTGGAGCTAGAAGAGTCCAGAACTAGAATTAATTAAGACCCCAACAACTCAAGTACATAACTAAACTAAGAGACGCTTCATATTCTTTCAATTTCTCATCCCTAAAATATTGGGAAATTACAGAGGAAGAAGACCCAGAAAGATTTTTAGCTTGGGAATAAGATCTAGCATTATTTTTGGCATTGTTTTGAAGAGATCCTATTGTATAATTCCATCTTGCATATCCTTGATCTTTCATTCCTTCAACTGCTGCCATTACTATCCAAGCTCTGCTTTTTGCTGAACTCATTTTTATCTTGGAAAAGTTTATGAATTGAATCCCTGAACTCCGCTTTTGTGCATTTACTGATTGTGGGTGCGATTTAGGGTGTATGGGTGGGACTGTTTCAGGTGTAGGTGGGATTTCGGTGAGGATGGGGGTGGTTTAGGGTATCGGGGTGGGATTTCCAAAGGGGTAGATGGTTTCAACCGTGATAGATTTTACGATGGATGGGGGACTGGGGGTTATCTTTCGGAGGGTTCTGGGGACTAGTTTGGGTTGTGAGTGAGTGGGAGGCTGGTGTTTAGGGAGTTTCTGAAACTGGTGTGGTCATTGTGGTCACTAGGGTTGGTTTAAGGGAGGGTGGGGTTGAGATAGGTGGTCAAAGGGGTGGCTGAAGTGGTGAGAAGGGGTTGTAGTAACGGGAAGGAAGAAGAAGGGGAGATGGTGGCTGAAGTGGTGGTGGGAGTATAAATTTAAAATAAAAATAAAAGGGAAATAAAAAAATTACCTTGCTAGCAGGTTATAAGTCATTATGGTGTGTTTGTGGCGGACCTTCCTAATAGTTGGGGTTATACCGGAATAACTCATAGTTGGGATTATTATTGGCGGAACGGTTATAGTTTGGATTATTCAAGTCAATTTTTCCTAGTGATTGTGTTTAAAGCTCACAAATTATACGATAAAAAGTGTACATTTTGTAATACTTTTCCTATTAATCATGGTGTTTAAACTCATGAATAACTAACAAAATATTAATTCCCGTTGTGGGTTCATAAAGTTCATGCAAAGTAACAAGTGTACAACATCACTAAGACTTGCTTTGTACAAATATTAGTTGAGCGTTTACATTTTCATTCAGTTCTCGGATTTTTATAGCCTTTTGAGAGTCTAACAATAATGTAGTGCATTTTTTATTGTAGGAACAATTGATAAGAAAGGTATAAACTATTGTCCATCTTCTATAAAAGGTATTTTCTATTGATAATCCATAAAAGGGCTGAACTATTACCCTAATTTGACAAAAACAATTACATAGACGATTTTACCTATTATAACAGGGTTGAACTATTACCCCAAACCGGTCAATGAGATTGTTTTTGTCAAATTGGGGTAATAGTTCAAACGTTTTATGGATTATCAATAGTATAAACATTTTATAGAAGATGACCAATAATTTATACCTTTCTTATTATCAATTTTTGCTTTTTTGTAATGTGGCTAGTTTGTAGTGTGCAAACTCAGCAGCGATGTTTGTAGTGTGGCTAGTTTTTCAACGGTGGTTCAGGCGGCGGCAGTGGCTGGGTTAGTGGCAATGGGCACTGGGCTATAGGTGGGTAGTCGCTATATGGTGGTGTTGATTGTTTTAATTTAACCTTGTTAAGTGTATGGACATTTTGGTCTAATTTCACCTTTCTTTCCTCTTCTCTGTGTTTGTGTGCAATTTCTTCAGTTGGGAGCATTGCGAAATGGAAGATGTATGTATTAAAATATAATTATAGATACATCGAGTAAACAAAATCTTCCCATGCATTTTGCATGCTAGTTCTCAAGGAATTAGGGTGTTTGGCAATTGGCTGGTGGCTTTATATGTTGGCTGTTTGACCGACGGTTTTAAGTGGCTTATTTGACCGGCTGTATAATTATTGGGCTGTTAAAATAAGTGTTTGGCAAAAGTGTTGATATTGGTGACTGTTTAATACAAAATGGAAACATAAGTCAAAAGTCAACCACAAAAATTAGTAAAAGCAGCTTTTGGTTGAAAATCCGACTTTTAATTCATGACAAAACCAATTACCAAACATCTTTTTAGATATTTGACTAAAGCCAAAAGTCAATGAAAAAACCACATAAAAAATCATTTGTGAAACACAGCAAAGGATATAAAAGTGATAAAGCCTAACAAAAAACACAAAAGACAAAAGAATATGAGTCCAATAACTCTCAAGCACGTCACGTGTCTAGTGATTCGGTCATTTCCTGAGCAGGACACGACACACGACTCCAAGTGTCTATTCCTGAGTAACGTCGTGAAATTCTTACAGTTTAGTACCTCTAAATCGCACTCGCAATACTCACTCACTCACTCACTCACTCACTCACTCTTGTTGGTAATATTAGTGCAATGGAAGAATACGCCGCATCAGATACTAACCAATTACTTCAAGCTGCTACTGATTTCGCCTTCTATCCTGGTTTCTTCTTCTTCTTCTTCTTTTTAATTTTAATGCTTTAATTTGTTTGGTCTTTCATTTTTCAAATTTTATGATTATTTCAGGTGTATGTAATGATGCCTCAGTCAAGGAGTTTCTTCATCGCTTTCCACTTCCAGTTATTATTAAGTAATTTTTCCAATTTCATCTTATTCATTTTATTTCATTAAATACTAATGAGATTATGTTTTGATTTCCAGATATTTCTGGAATTTGTTGATTATTTTTTGTAGTTTAAGGGTTAGAGAGGGGTGTCACTGGGTGGGGGAGCAGCTTGAGCGACCGTTCAGGCCCCTATTTTCAAACGTTAATTTTTTTTAATGATTAGTAAGCTTTTTAGTTATTTTACCAACCCTATAAGAACTTGTATGACTAATTCCTTCTTAATTCTTAATTTTCCCTAATATGTTGTCTTTCTTAATACATATTTATCGTACATAGGGTGCATAGTATTAATTTTGCTCAGGGCCCGAAAAAGTTTGAGACGGCTATAAGAGTCATAGGGAATGATATTAATCATAATTGAGTGTTTGTTCGAGTGATTTTAAGGAGTGAGTGCGTAAACTAGTGAACCTATTCAATTCTACATTTGTGGTTGGGGGCTTGGGGCAGAAACTTCTTTGTGCTAAATTTGTTTTTTGTCTCAAATGCAGTGCCTTGCAGACTAAAGCAGAGGTGCCTGGATTGGAAAAGGCCTTGGTTACTTGCCTTGAAAGAATTTTTAAAACGAGATATGGTTCTTCTCTCATCCCGCAATATATGGTATGTCTGCTTGTCGAATCTCATCACGTGCATGCTGTATGAGTTCAAAACTGGTAGCACTTTCCTTCCTCTTTAAAATTTTCAAGTAATATGCAGAAATTAGGACCTGATAGGCTGATACTAGTTGTCAGTTCATAAGTGGACCAGCAACGGATTCATGCCTCAATGGGCACTGATAGAGTAATAGTACATCATTTATACGGAGCAAAAAGAGAGAGAATATATTTTTGGTAATGCTTAACATGAATATGGATACTAGGTCCTTCAGTATTATAATATACCAGCCTTATAGATGTGACTTTGTACTTTATCAGTTGTTCTAGGTATTGCTTTAATTTTATTTATGTTCTACTTGGCCAAGACCCTGTGGAGGTGGAAGGATCACGCTGTAATTTTCAGTGAAGTTGAGTGGTGAATTTATGAATGAAAATGCTGTGGGTGATTAGCTGAAAGTTAATGGCTATGATACTTCGTAACCATCTTCTATGCTGTTTGTAGTTCTTTTTCGTTCATTCTTCTTTTAAGCTCATTAAGTGCTACCAGCTACAGCTTAAATTGTGCCTTTTGCTTTTGTACGTGGAGACCCTGCCCCTTCATCTAAGATATGGATTCCCAATGATTGTCTATTGGTGTAGTTGAATTGATTATGGACGTTAGATGAGCTGATTGCAGCTTCTATGTTTTGATGTGATGTTCTTGTTAGAAAAGTGGGACTCAATTTAGACGAGTTAAGGAGGTAGTAGAATGTGTATAGCTGGTTTGGGTGGAGAAATTAATGGCTATTATGCCGCCTGGTGGGTATCAAGGAAGTCGTGTGCCCTCCATATGTATCTCTTTTCCGTAGTTGAATTGATTTATGAAACAATGACGTTAGATGAGCGGAGTCATAGCTTCAGCATTTGATACGATGTTGTGAGAGAAACTTGGGACTTGATTAAGATGTTTGAACTAGCATGTAATAGCAGAAGGTGTATAGGTGGTCTAACTTGGGGAATCTAGTGGCAATGGTGTTGGTCAGGTTAGTAGTGCGCTCTTTTTTAAACTTCACTTCCCCTATCTTAACAAATATCTGGCTTACTTTTGAGATTATTGCACACTGCATAACATTAACAACATTAACAGTATATATAGGGAGTTATATAGGGTTCACTAGCCTATATCGGGTGATATGATTGAAAAAAGGGCGAATCCTTGTTGTCACGGGTGATATGACCAAAACGACCAAATATTGGGTTTTTTAAAACCACCTATTTGAACCGGTCGAATTCGGTTCGCCAAAGTTGAAAACCGTTCCAACTCAAGCGAACCGTTCCGATACGACCGTATTTTTGCACCATGCTATAATTACTTTTACTATAATATTGTTTTTTGAATTATCATTTTACTCCCAAAGTCTTTGAACCCCCTTTTTAGATTAAAATAGATACATATAAACAATCTTTTCCTTTTGTATTTGAGGCAGACATAGAAGTGAATTCTATACACCTAACTTTTTCACGCCTCAATTGAAGATGTCTACATATTGTAGCGTTCACTGGGCTCTTGCGTAAACAAGGAAAACGACTCGAATGTTACTATTCTCCCATCATGTTGATTCCAAAGAAACATAGTGGCTCAACTCGACTTCCAAAATTTCCTTCAAAAAAATGTTCCACTGTAGGTCCTCGAAAGGTCATACGGATTTTTGTTAGAGATGAGGCTGGTTGCAGTTGGATTCTCTAAGGCCATTTTTGTAGATACAACCCTTATTGAGGCATTCCGTGCAATTATCTGTCCGCTAATACTGTGGTGTCAACTCCATCTACCCGTCCACTCTTTGTTAGTGCTTTGTTATCGTTGGCCCAAGGAGGAAAATCGCGGACGTTTGCGGTAACGGTCGCGATGACGCGGGAGCGGCTTGTAACGGTCGAAAAGAGACAAAATCGCCGTGAATTTTTCAAAAAATTCACACAGTTAGATTTTCAACCTCAAAATGACATTTTTAAAGTTTTACAAGTATTTTTAAAAACTTAATTTGACCAAAGCAATAATATGGGTGGGTTAAACATATGGTGAATTAAAAATTACTTTAAACATGAGATTCTTATCATCATATCATATCATAATATATATTACTCAACTTGAAAGCCTATGGCAAGTTTTTCTCCTTCCGTTGGTGTGTCCCTATTGTTTTTGTGCTACTATGCGTATATTGCGTATATCCCCTTTCTCTTTTTTGACCAATTATGATATAGTAGCAGATGTAACGGGTAAAAAAAGCTCTAACGCGGCAAGTCATCGTTACGTAACGGACAACGCGGCGAGTTGGACGTGAATTTTATCGCGGCGTTACGTAACGACATTTTGCGTAACGGCAAGTTCAAAATTCGTTGCATAACGGCCGTTACGTAACGACCTGGGAAGAAAATCGCGGATATGGTCGCGTTCGCGGTAACTCGCGATGATGCGGGAGCGGCTTGTAACGGCCGAAAAGAGACAAATCGCAGTTGACGCGGCTTGAATTTTTTCAAAAAATTCACACAATTAGAATTTTGACCTCAAAATGGCATTTTTGAAGTTTTATAAGTATTCTTATAACTTAATTTGACCAAAGCAATCATATGGGTGGGTTACACATATGGTGAAATAAAAATTACTTTAAACATGAGATTCATATCATATTATATATAAAAATTGATGCTAAATCATATATATTAATCGACTTGGAAGCCTATGACAAGTTTTTCTCCTTTAGTTGGTGTGTCCCTATTGTTTTTGTGCTACTATGCGTATATTCCCTTTCTTTTTTTTTTGACCAATTTTCATATAGTAACGGATGTAACGGGTAAAAAATCGCTCTAACGCGGCGAGTCACCGTTACGTGACGGACAACGCGGCGAGTTGGACGTGAATTTCATCGCGGCGTTACGTAACGGCATTTCGCGTAACGGCAAGTTCAAAATCCGTTACATAACGGCTGTTACGATACGTAACGGCCGAGTTCGTAACGGCCGAGTTTTGTTTCCCTGGTGACGACCGAGTTTTGTTTCCGTGCTTGGACCTCTACTCTTTATATGTTGGTGCTCTGAAGCCAAGGAGGAGAGTCTTAGGGGGGCAAGGAGAGGTGGTGCATGCAAGGTGAGGAATGTTTTGGGTAGGTTCAAACGAGGTGGATAGCATATGAGGCTATGATGCTTGTTACATCTCAATAGAGAGAATCTAGGTCATAAGTGAGGTGTTAGCATAACTTGAAAACTTTTGTTCAGGCTGAGGGGGTCAACAAACATCTTAGGGAACTCTTGCCTATCTAAACTGTCTATTTAAAGGGAACTCTTGTCTACTAGCGACAAGAGCGAAGGGACGAAGGTCGATTTGGCGCTTGTGTACATTTAGCGGGCACGAGCGGGGCGTCAACATGAGTTCTTATTTCATGAGATTAGGAGAGACATTTTAAAACATGAGACAACTCGATCAATGAGTTGTCCTCAACAATAAAGATGTTTGAAACACGCATACAACATGTTGGAGGTGTTGGTAAAGAATCATTTCATTTATTGTATCCCTCTAAAGAGGCTTAAATGTAAGATGGTACATATTTGCAGAGAACACCGATCTAACTCAATGATGAAACTTTAAACCTATATAAGAGTACTAGAACATAAACTAAAACACTAAAAATCATTAAAATAAGGAAAATACAAGTGAAGGAAGGTTGGATTCTTATATCCTACCCCCACTAAAGTTGTCGACGACCTTGTGGACTTAAAAATTTAGATAAAAAGTACATAAGGGGTCAGCAAACATCTTAGCCAATCACTATTTTCTTGAGTACGAGTTGATGGTCGTATGAAGTGTAAATTTAATAATTACTATATGCTAATGTTATTTTTGGAACAAATAAATAGAACAAAGCTAACGATTAAAACAAAACACTAATCTATTAGAATTAGATGATTGTCTCACAGAGAAGCGATAAAAATATTAAGGATAAATTTATACTAATTACTTTACTTTTGAGCATGCAAATTAAGTCCAAATTTAAATATGGCTCATTGCTTTTGTCGTAGGATTCGTGTGGTAAAATTGTCCTATACAAATAATCGATTGCACGGCTTGGAAAAAGTTAAGAGATAAGGAAATAAAGGAAATTATATGGTGTGACTCGAGTTTTCTATGGAGAGATCACATTAGAGCCTTTTTGTAGTTTCTCGACCTAATGTAAGGAAAAGAAGGGTAAAAGGGGAAGTTAGTTACTTGTGCGTCCTTCCAATCAAAAGGAAGAAATAAGAGTGAGGTGGGCTATATATAGGAGGTTACTATTTTGTGGGGACTCATTCATGAAAAAATTGAGAATTAATTAGTGTATTGTAGCTTAGTTTTTTTTGGGAGTGACAACTACTGAAAGTTGTGTAGGTGTATATTTTAAGCTTTCAATACAACATTCTCCATTCTTCCCCTATTTGGCCTCTGATTCTCTTTTGTTTATTGTTGCTTTTATTACATCACTATCATCCTCTTATTGCTGAAATCTAGGCTATTACACTTTGCTCCCCTTCCCCCATTTTAGTGGGGTCACTTTTCTATTAGATAGTTGTTGACTTCTTCGGGTTTATCTCTATACTGTAAGGGAAGAGGGGTGTGACACCAAACTTAATGTATTACCTAATTTACCCTTTGTTGTTTAATTAATAATTTATAGAAAAAAAAATTTACCATAAAAAATAAATAAATAATTAATGAGAAAAATTGCATAAATAAACCACCTATAATCATCTCACAATCCCACTACATCATAAAAAATAACTACCCACCACCCACTCACCCACTCACCTAACCTCAATAAATAAATAACAAAAAAAAAACTGATTCAAAATATCAAAACTACTATGATATAATTTTTGCACACATTGTGTGCATATAAGGCTAGTAAAAATTGGGCTAAGGGCTGTACTGAATTCAGGGGACAGTCCACATTTGTTGGTTAGGAATGATGGTGGATCGAGGGGATAGCATGAAGATACGAATCTTAGATTTCCTCATTTTCCCTAAGCCATGTCACATAAACTCCTCTTTTAACCGAAGTAGTCACATGGAATCCTCTGCACTCCAACATGGGTGTATACATTTCAACACTTCATTTTAGGCCTTAATCACGGAAAGGTTCATTGAATAGTTGAGTTGGACACTTGGATATATACCCATGTCCCACATTAGTACTAGAGTCCAAGTAACATAGTTCTGCAAGAAAGTAAACTGAACACTCCTTGGGACCTATAGGCATCAAAACAAATGCCTCTTGTTTCGCCACTAACCAAGTTTACCCTTAGTATTGTCAGTTGTTACTTGTTTGGAAGTATTGAACTAGTTGGATTTATGAGCTATTGTTTTCTTTTGTCATTTACCCAAAGAACTTGATCATGATATATGCTTTCATTTTCAAGGCACAAAGTGTGTATTTTTTCTTCCAATAAAATCTTAGATGTTGTGGTCAAAGTTTCTTTAAGTGTCATTCGCTGAATATGGTTCCCTCTTCTACAGCCTTTCTTGCAAGTCGGTCTACAAGCAAATTCAGAAGTAGTCAGATGTCTGGCTTGTAAAATAGTAAGTATAGTCTTTCTGTTATTACTTTTTCTATTTTTTGCTCTCTCTTTTTGCGCATGACAAATTATATACAATAAATTTAGGACATCTCTTCAGCAATGAAAGCTACCCACGTTTGTTCATTGACGGTTCGGCAAACAACTGATTGTTGTTGGGGCTAGGTTTCTGTAGTTGGATATGATTTTGGATATACATTCTTACAGACCCATCTCACAATATAAATATAGTCCTTTCTTTTTTGCCCTTATCCATTTGTATGATGTAATTTATTGTCCTCGAGTATGAATAGTTTGATGATAGTATTTTATATTTTCTCGGAATGGTATGTATTTTTGTAATATAGGTAAATAGGTTTGTTGATTATTGTGATTTAGACAAAAGAGGAGAGGAGTTTACTCTAGTTCAATTCTCGTTCAATAATGCTCTCTCTGCTGGTGCAAGTAATTCTTAACAAAATTGATTTAGGAGGTTGCCTAGATTTAGGCCCACTAAGTGACTCATTTGTCTTCCATGAAGCTTAGATGATGGATCACAGTATGGTTCGTCTCTATGAATATGTGACGCATGTGTGGATACGCTCTCAAGCTCGTTCATGGTTTCTTTGAAGACCATTAAGATTTCTTGAAGTTTCTTGGACCCCAAGCAATATGGCATAGCTTACTTGGCCGATAAGCTAACAATGAACGGATATCCTAGTGTTTTATGTCATTAGAAGTCTAGAAATTTGCTTACACGTTTTCACCTTCCTACTTGCGAAAAGGATTTTCGTGTTTTAAGATTATTAGGTTTCTTTATTGTTATTTAATTAATAAATTACGATTCACATGCTCTAGGACTTGTTAGGCGTGGGATTGGGTTTGTTGGGATAGATTTTCTATTTTAGCAATATTAGGAAAGTTTAGAGATTGTGTTTATGGTGAATACATCTGCTCATTTTCCTTGGTTTTAGGCAAGTTGTTAGGAGTCTTTTCCCTAATTAACTTCCTAATAGCAATCTTTTTAGTGAGTAGTTATCTTTTTAGTTTCCTATTGGTATTAGGTTTGTAATGCCTGTAAATGGGGCTGAAATTATCAATGAGAAAATGAGATTTGAGTAAATAAAAATGCTTTGTTTTTTGAGAGACTTAATTGTGAACCTGAAAATCAAGAATCTTAAATTAAACGAGTGAAGCTTAGTTTAAGAGATTTTAGATTAATTAGTGAATCAAGCTAATAAAACAATGTCGTATCCATTTGGTGCACCCGTATTGTAAAGGTTTTTCGAGTTGGTGAAGCGATACTAACTGTTTAGTATCGGGTTATTATTTTAGCCAGAGATAATGAATGATACGACTGCATCAAACACAAATTGCCCGAATTCTAACCGTATCAAACCCGAATCAGCTGAATTCCACGACATCGAACGATATAGTAGTAATTTTTCAGTCAAAATTTCCCTTGTCATAGTTGATTTCCTTGCTGAGAAGTCTTCTTAAATGCTAGGAAGCTCAAAGTAATCGATTATTTATTTATGATATTTGTACAATCATACAAAACAAAGACTATAAAACCAATTTGTTTTGCAACAATCTTGACACAGTCTGGATACGTTAACGTATCCGTTATGTTTCCGCTACACCGAGAGCCCTTACGGAACTGAGTGAAGGTGAGAGGAAACTAAGTAGAATCCATTTTCGGATTCATATAACCATTATTGCTGGTTTTAAAAACAAGGTGATTTTATGTCTTTGTATGGTAAATGGATCTTAGCTAGTTTTTGTGTTGGGCCTGTTGGCTTTTGACATCTAGCTCGTTAAAATTGTCAAAATATGTGCAAGAGTATGTTTGGTAAATAGGCGTTTGATTGAATGATAAACTGTCTTTTTCCTTTTGCCTTCCTAATTAATTATAAACCACTGTTTCTCGAAGACTAGCAATTTTGTACGCTTACAGTCACTTATTTTACTAAGAATCTGGTGAACAAGTGAACTCGTTGAAGCAGAAACACATCAGCAAAGCCCACTTAGGCTCTGATCTTTTGGACTGGACTGAAGTGTAATGAAATGTAATTGTGAGACAAAAGGAGAGGAGCTGAACGAAAATGTTTTTCTATCAATCCAGTCCAAAAGAATAGGGCGTTATTCTTATCCTTAGTTCTAAGTAAATAGATCTATGAAAAATTTTGACTTATTGGAGAAGAATATGAAATATAGGTGGTATTATAATAATCTTTTTGTTTTGCTTAGTTTTCTTTAGTGTTTTCTAGATTGCTTAAGGAAATATATTTTCATGTGAGCATATTATGCTTGCTCCTTATAATGCATAGAGTTCTTTGATTCTGATGCAGGTCTCTTTCCTTTTGGAGAATCTGAATGACAAAGCTGTGCTTCCTTCTCAGTTGATAATTACATACAACATATATCCATTGCTACTTAATTGCCTAGTCAATGGGTGAGCTGTCTATCTATGGTTACTGTACCTTTGTACCTATTAATGTCGCTTGTTTTGCATGATGGAAGTTTGCTCAGTTGCATGTTGATATGCGTAGAAAGACTTGGAGCTTGTAGATACGATACAAATGTCAGTGAAATGGCTGCATGTGTGCGGACATAATGCATTATTTCCCCTTTTTTAGAAATTTGATTTCATATGGTGGGATCAATTTATCTTTCCTAACATAGTAATTCTGTCAAAAGGTTAGGAATGCATCGGTTCATGACTGAGATTGCTTTTCTGTTTTAGAAAACATGCTTTATCGTTGAGCTGTGAGGGGTAACCTAGAAACATCTGCCAGACTTGAATTAGTAAATTGATTAAGCTGGTTGGTATTTCTTGCATCAAGTTGCAAGTTATTGTGTCCTGGATGAGTAAATGCTCATGTATGATATAATTCTTGCCCTTGACCTGTTTTTAAGCTGGAATTCTTCTTTGGAAAGGAAGAGCTCCTTATGGAGTCAGCTTCTACCCAACTGTTTTCAATGTTTTGAAGCTTTTGGGGAATTGTTGCAGAATGAATCTATTATGTTCTTTCAAGGCCAAAAGAAACCTCTCCGTTGTTAGTCCAACTGGCATGGTTGATCCAATTCATGTAGCATTTTTTTACCATTTCTTCATTTGCGCCTTAGAATTAGAAAAACACCTCCAGCTTAAAAGCTGGCCCTCTATGGACACTGAGGAAAAGGCTCTGGAATCGCGTTGTTAGTCACCCACCTGGTAGTTATTTGGTGTACTTGTAAATACATATTAATGCTGCCACCTTTTGTAGGAGTTACATGCCTACATGATGATAATGTTTCAGCCCTTTCCATTTAAAATTGTTATATAACATGTTATTTATATCTAATGCTGCAACTTTTAGGCTGCCTTTGTAATATGTCATCAGTGGTTATACATCACTGTACAACAATTTATACCGAGTTTTGGTTGTTTGAAGACTCTTGATTCATTTTGTCCATGAGAAACTTTTACACCTCTGGTTTCCTTTTGAAGTTTAAGTACTTTTTAAAGACATGTTTTTGTGGATAATCTGCATAACATTTTGGTACACTTGAAGTGTGAAATAATTTTTTTAAAGCTGGTCATCCATGCTACAAAGACAGTGGTTTTTGTTAGTTGCACACACGGCTTTCTGAGGTGCTGCTTGTGCATCTTTGTGAATTTCTTTATAGTCAAAGTCACTGATTGCTATTTTAGTCTGTCCTGAAGCAGTACAGGCTTTGGAAATCAGTTGCTTTCCGAAGTCTTGTCCAGTGCCTAGTTTTCGCTACAATTATATTTCTAAGTCATATTTTTGTTGGATTTTCAATGAGAGTGAAATGTCTTACTTTCTTTAATCCCTCCCTCCCCGTCTGCAGTCTACATCTCTTATTCTAAAGGAAAAATCTTTTAGATGTTAAACCTATTTTGCCACTGATAAGTATCGACACTTATCATTGGACTATGTAGTATGTACATAAATTTATATTTTTAAAGATCAAAGTAAGTACCAATATACATAGTCAATAAATTAATAAACTCTAATAAGTTTAGAATAGATATATCAAATCACATCAAAAAATCATTCATGGAAAATAAACAGTGATATCTGATGAAGTTCTCAAATAATTGTGCCAGGAGACATGAATTAGCTCATGACGGTTGAATTTTGTTGTGCTTGCATCATAAACAGGGCGAGCTTGGTTGTAGTTTTCTTCTAAGTGGCCACTGCTATAAATTTTATTTTTATGTGCACTTTTATATGGTCGATAAGCAGGTGCGTGAGATGCAATCCATCTGGATGATGGTGTTTCTGGCTTAGACTCCTATGTGATCCTTCGCTTAATTTTAAGGACTCAGTTGTTATGTAATTCTTGCTTGCCCCTTTCAAAAACCTTGTCATCTTTTTGAGCCGGCATACGTTTAAGAATCAAGTCTCAGAGCTATGATCTCAGAGCTATGAAGCCTTAAGGCTATTTCTTAAATATGACCCCTTGTAATGATGCTAGTTTAAGTCCTATTTTCCTATAAGGCTATAACATAGTGGTTTTTGCTAAGGTACATATCTTCATATTCCTTTATAGGGAGTTGCATGGTTTTATTTATCTTAATCTTGAAGTGTGGCTGTGGTTTTTTTTTTTTTAATACTTTTTGCATATAAACAAATTTAATTTAAGTTTATTATATCGAAGTTCAAATTTTTAGGCCTTAAGATGGGTTCCAAATTGTGAGAGTTCAATATTGTGGTAGTTTAGTTCATTAGTTAATCTTCTAGTATATGTTGGGTTGTTTACTTTATTTTGATTCCTTTTTGATATCGGGGTAGGGAACAAGGTAATATTCACTATAACTATAGTCATAGAGTTGTATTTTATGGTAGACATTAATTTAAAATTTGTGAGTTAAGCTTGAGCGTGCTTGGTAGAGTTATGGATTCAAGTAATTGAATTTAGAGTTGAGTCTAGTTTCTCATGAAATCGAGAAAATCGAGATTAAGAGTTGATACTTTTATCCCTAAGATCGCTTATAATGTTCCATCAACAATAAGAACCATGCAGATCCACTTCACATAGAACTGTGAAGTGAACATATAGTGGGAGGTTTCTCAAGAGGACCATATATATGTGAAGCTGTCATATATTCCCTGGTTGCTTGATAACGTGGAGAAATATATTTTTCCTTGTGCTATACAGGAAGCCATTTGTATGTATCACAGAGAGATTTTAGGAGAGTTTTTGTTCACGGCTTTTTGGTTTGCTGGAAAGTTGTATCCATTTGGAGTTTATGGGTAGATGATTTTTTCAAGAAAGAGAATTGTAACCATCTATGCAATTTTTCATTTGTGGGCGTAGTTGGATTTAATAAATATCCTTCACCCACTTCACCTGATCATTCCAAATTGGATTCGGGTCTTCTCTGTTCTCTCCCCCTTGCTAAGGGTTTTGGATTTCCTTGTTTTCAAGCTACGTTATTGTCGCCCACCTATTCCACTTTACGCAACCCACCACAATCCTCCAGCTACCCCCTCAAACCATCGTCTTACTCATGCTATTACTCTTTTATGCATCACTGATTCACCGCCCTTTACATAGTACACGACCACCTGCCTAACCCTCTTTTCAGCCTACCACAATATCCCCTCTTTCTTACGCACTTATCCACGATTTTGCGCTCTATAGGCAAGATCCCGATCCCACCTCTACCTTTTCCCGCCATTCAATGACATGCCATCTGCTTCATTTTCCTACAAACAACCACCAATGAAGTCATTGTGGGAGACCATTGTTGGCCTTCTTTTCATGTATTTTTCAATGTTAGAAGAAAAGTTAGATCAATTCGCTTTTATTTTTGCTCTCATATTATACTGAATTGGCCACAGCATGCTAAGATTGTCTTCAGATGGTCACCCGTGTAGCCCCTCCTCAACAGAACTATAACACCCTGGATTTTCTTGTGCCAGAGGCAATTAGTGCGTATGTCTTCAACGCTATTTGTAGAAACAAGGCTGGTGATCAGAAAAATAGGTTATTATGCTTCAACTTCATGGCTTTTGTTACCTTATTTTTTATGACTCACATTACAGGCTGCATGAATTGCATATACATTTAGGGGGCGTTGGGGGATACTGGAAAGGGAATAGATTGATTCCATTATTTGGTTGAGGGGTTCTGTCTTTCCCTTTCTCCATCACCCCAAATCCCTTTAACTTGATTCGGCACTCCACTTACAAATGGGGGTTTTGGAAACCCTTGACCAATCACTTTTCAAACCCCACACCAACCACTACTCCACAACCGCCACCGATCCACATCTATCATCCTCACCCCACCTCCACAACCGCAAACATCCACAGCCCCACCGCACCCACCACGACACTCCTATCGCCCCTCCTAACCACCAACTCCACTCCACCACCCGCCACAGCCACCGCTTGCAAGTTCCAACACCACCAAACCACTACTAACATGCCGAATATCACACGCACCGCACCGGATCCTACCCAGAGGCCAACGGAGCGTTGCCTAAGCCCTTCGAATCCTCCCTAATTCCTCCCGAAACCACCACATTCCTCCCTCGAAACCACCCACAATCCTCGAAACCATCCTACTCCTCCGAAAAACCTACCTCACCAAACCCATAATCCATCTAGCCACCGTTATGCAGTGAACCTGGATAAAAAGCCACCGCGATTCCCATGACAAAACGCCTAGATGTGCGCATTGTTAACAGGAAGAGGAAGGCGCAGATGAGAGAGGGTGGTAGAGCGCGTCGGTGAGAGAGAAGAGTAAGGAGTCACTGTACAATTTATATGTCATTATGGCCAAAATAATAAGGAGATTTTTGAGTTGATTAATTTTGAGAGTTAAGCATTGCTTATTTCTTATTGAGTTGCGGATTCTTTTGAATTCAGAATTGAGAAACAAATCTCCCAAGAGATTTAGAGTAGAGTTTCAGAGTGACGCTAAACACATAAAAACACTATAATTCGTCCATTCCATCACTAGTTTAAGTGGTTTTTTCTAAATGCGAAAACACCTAATTGTAGTCCAAAGTGATCTTCCTTATTTGGATCCACAACAATTGGTATCAGGGCAAAGGTGTTGGTTGGTTTACTTGGTTTTTTCTTGTTTTTAGCTTATTTTAATGCATTTAAGAGTAATAAGTGTGTTAGACTTTTCAACAGTCGAAAGTCAAAGTAATCGGTGTGTCCTTAGATCAATAGGCATGTGATACTAAGTCCAATTAGTCTATTTAGTACTCTTTTGGTGGGGAATTTCGGCTATGTAGGGTTATTTGTTTCTATTTGGCTGTTACAAGCTGTTTCGGCGTCGTCGTGACGGTTTTTCCCGCAACCGCATCGGCGATTCTCTTTCCTAATATATATCTTCCTTTGTTTCAAAATAAGTGATACCTATACATGCATTAAGTGTCTACTCAGGTACGAGTGTCGAAGTATCAGACTTGGCCATTTTGTAAAAAAAGTGAGGTTTTTAGTTAAAAACAAAGTATCGAAGTATTGTGTCGTGTCCGATACGACCATGGTTCGAAAATACGGGAACGGTTTCGGATACGGAAACGGTTCGGATTTCGGTGTAACGGAACGGATACGTTCGTCGCGGACCGCAATACGGTTGTCGCGGCAGGAATTAAGTTTTAAAGCCTTTTTTAGTGTTTTTAATGATAATTCCACAAAAACAAAATAATAACTTTCTTCTTACAAAAAGAATAAAAAAAAAAAGTAAAATTTAATTTTTTGTTTTAATTTTAAATATTATGGTAAAAAGAACTTCAATGCAATTTTGAAAAAGAAAGTGGGTTTAGTGAGGTTGACAGAGTCACCTCTTCCTCTTCTCTCTCCTCTCTCTTTCTCTCTCTCTTCTTTCTTCCTCTTCTTCTGTGCGACTATGCCAAACTGCCAAAGAAGGATACAGTGATGAATCTGGCGACAATCACCGGCAGATCAGGGCCGGAACCACCAGCAAAGTGGTCGTCGGCCACCTCTGTGTTATCTAGTACGTCGGCGGCCACAGTATCAAGCCTAATCACGATTCCCAAAATTAGGGTTTTCCCAACGAATTAGGGTTTTGATTTATAGGTTTAACTGACTCAATTTTACACAATTGATTGAGGGCTTTGGCTCGAAATTCATCTACAAAGCCGGGGTAAGAGTTATTTTCAATTAAAAATTGTTCTTTTTTCAAATTCTTTCTCAGATCTATCTTCTTCTCTCGCATGTGCCCTAAAAGCTTCCGTTTTGATGTGGAAAATGCGGGCGAAACCGTGTTGTCACGGTCAATACGGCCGTTCCGGCCAAAAAAACGGGGTTTTCCCACCGTGCTGAACCGGACAAAAACGGTTCGGTGAACTTGAAAACCGTTCCAAAACGGGCGAACCGTTCCGGAACGGCCGCCTTTTGGAACCATGGATACGACACTCGATTATTGAGTTAATTGAGGGTGTGGAAGTAACATAGGGTGACATACTTCATATTTTTACGCTTGTCAATACATTATGTTAAACATTAATATCTATGATTATTAATAAGTAAACATTATAAAAAGTTGATTTTAAAAAAATACATATTTAGAGAATGTAACAAGATCCCAGATCCCATATGATTATGTTTTTCTATAACAACCAAAGCTAATTAAAGTCTAAACTGTGAATAGTTTACACTATGTAAATGTGTCACTTATTTTGAAACGAACGAAGTATATATATATATATAGAGAGAGAGAGAAGTGAGAAGAAAAAGTGATTACTCGATTGAAAAAAAAGTCGATTGTTTTTGGTGACTCTAATTTTTTTTAGTATGACACTATGACTCCAACTCTTGAAGTGGAAACTGCTATTACTCTAACTTCTTCTAACTTCTCACTTCTTACCGCAAGAGCCTTCTCGCTTGATCTTAACACACACACACTCTCTCTATATATATGTATGTTATATATAGGCTCGAGTTCCCATGATAACCGTCTTATGGTGAGAGCCCTGCGAACCATAAGGACTACCGTCATATCACGTTAATCGAGGTTCGAATGCACATCAAACCAAAACTACTACTCCAAGTAGCGTCTTTGCCCATTTTTCGCAAATTTCTTGATCCGACACGGATGTTGCAGTTTGCACCATAAAGGTGAGTTCGCACCATAAATATATATATATAGGTGAGATCCGGTGAGAACAATCTTAAAATGAGAAGGGTGAGAATGATCGATGTGCATATTATTTGAACCGGATGTGTGTATTTTTTGAACTGGATATGCATGTCGCACTTTTTGGCTTGTTTGTATATGATTTTAAATGGTAAAATGCATGATTCAGTTTAAGAAAATGCACATCATAAAAAAGTTGGACAGTTAGTTTAAAAAATATGCATATAAAATCCTTATTAGGATCAAATAAAAAGATTTTTAAAATATTCTTAAAATGAGAAGGGTGAGAAGGATTTTATATGCATTTTTTTGAACTACATGTGCATATTTTTAAAACTAAATGTCCTACATTGTTATGATGTCCATTGTTTTGAACTGAATGTGTATTTTATCATTTAAAATCATGTGATCAGGCCAAAAAGTACGATATGCATATCCCGTTCAAAAAATATGCACATCCAGTTCAAATGATATGCACATTGATCCTTTTTACCCTTCTCATTTTAAGATCTTTCTCATCGGATCCCACCTTTATATATATATATAATATATATATATATAGATTTAGGATCAAATAAAAAGTTTCTTAGAATGAGAAGAGTGAGAAGGATTTTATGTGCATATTTTTAAACTAAATGTGCAATTTGTGCATTTTTTTATGAACTGAATGTGCATTTTAACATTTAAGAACATATACTTACAGGTTGAAAAGTTAAATATGCATATCCAGTTCAAAAAATATGCACATCGATCCTTCAAAAAATATGCACATCGATCCTTCTCTCCCTTGTCATTTTAAGATCCTTCTCACGATCCCGCCTCTATAAAAGTGTCACATATTCGCTTGCTACCCATGTGAATTTCGAATTAAGTCGCTCGTTTCAATTCGTGGTTCGAAAACAAACCAAATCGTTGTAATTCGCGAATTGGAACGAGTGGGTTAGCGAATTCACTTACCTTAGGACTTTTGTTCTATGAACAATTTAGGGTTAGCACTTCCATCGTTGATGATCGGAGAAGATGAAAATAAATCGTTATTTAGGGTTAGCACTTCCATCGTTGATGAACGAAGAAGATGAAAATAAATCGTGATTTAGGGTTAGTTTTCGAAACCTAGATCTGAAATTAGTATAGGAATTTGTTTAAGTTAGTATAAATTACCTTAAGGCTTTTATTCTATGAGCAATTTCGCGTAAGATGATGACTCCATCTCCAAGGAAGATTCCCACCTCAGCATCGGAAATTGACGTCGTTGTTGGTGGCTGCTGCTTCGTTTCTTCCTTTCCCATGGTGACTGACTGCTGCTTCCCACCTCTTTTTTATTTATTTTGCTTTTCATTTTGTTGAGTTTAACCTAACTTACCTAAGCCTGAAGAGAGTATTAGTGTAGTCACGTGCACAAGTATATAATAACTAAGGACTTATTTTTTTTATTATTGTCTTATCTTTTTATAAAAAAGTTAGAAAACTGAAGGCTTCATAGGGTTTAAAGCTTGAAATGTTTCCTCCATTAAAACTTCTATTTTTTTAAGTATTTACTTGTTTTAGGCCTTTAATGCAGGAAATATTTTCTAGGGAAGATAAACTTCTATTTTTTTTTTTATTATTTTCTTGTTTTATGTTCGAAATATTAGCCTAAAAATTATCTAATCGAACCGAAATCGAACCTAAATTGTACCGAATTTACCTAGGGGTAGCGAATTTCGTTCCCGAATTCGTTCCGCGTTCCGCGAATTATGTCACACTAGGACTTCTTGTGCATATTTTTAAAACTAAATAGGCATAACTTTTATGATGTACTTTTTTTGAACTGAATGTGCATTGTAACATTTAAGAACATATACTTACGGGTCGAAAAGTGCAATGTGCATATTCAGTTAAAAAAACATGCACATCCGGTTCAAAATTTATGCACATCAATCCTTTTCACCTTTCTCATTTTAAGATCCTTCTCACTGGATCCCGCCTCTCTATATATGTTTTTATCATGTGGCCTCTTGTTTTATCTTACTCTTTCCCTATCTCTTGCTTCTTTCCTTATTTAAAATTGAAGCTTCAATGAATTTTGATCTGAATTATTTTGTATTCAGTTTGTTTTGTGATTTTGTTATGCAACTTTTTGTTATGTATGGCTATGAACCCACTCAAGGGCAGTAATTCTCTCACATAAAAGGGTAAATTTGCTTAACCATTTTTCATACAACAATTTGCTCAACAAGAATGTTTTCAAAAATAACTATTTAATAAGTAATGCACGAGTTAGATTTTCACCTGCCAATTTCTTAAAGTGATTTCAAAAGAAGGAAAATTGATTTCAAAAGAATGGATTTAGAAATGAGATTCGGTCTTTAAAGTGAAGAGTTATCTCCTGCCCTTACCTGTATGTAACTGTAGGCTATGATTACGCGAAAATAAAGAAGAGAAGTCGAAGCTATCATATGCTCGCTTTTGTCTGAATCTTTTTCTTCTTTGAAGTTCACAAAATCACAACTCGTATACGTCAAACATTATGGGTTGCATTGTCTGATTCTAAATTTTTCTCTTCTATAATTTGCAGTGATGAATGTGTTGCAAATGCCTCCATGGATGCAATTAAGAATTTCGCTCGCTCTCCAGAAGGAATTGTGAGAAATGATTTGCAGTTCTTTGACTCATTAAGTCCATATTGAATAGCTATTTTGTCAAATATCATTTCAGATCTGTTTTATTGATTAAGTACCCTTGTAGGCCACTATATTTCCAGCTGAGAGCAATGAAGCAACAGACCTAAAGCATCTGGCTGCAAAATATCCTTCAGTGGTAATGGAGTTACTTTCTTTTACTTTAATGATCCGTACTGTTTTTTGAGGTGCATTGTTTTTTTGTTACTCGTTGTGTAGCTATGTTACTCCGACACCTTCATTTACCTCAAAAATTGGGTGTCGTGTCGACACTTCACTTGGATACTTCATTTTTAAACTAAAAACCCGTCTTTTTTCTACAAAATAGCCGAGTCGGACACTTGGACACCCGTATCCGAGTAGACATTATTTAGCTCTATTGGTGTATGGCCGTTTTAGGGCGTATACCCATGGCCTAATAAATAGATAGAAAGCGGAACTTCTAACCAAACTCGGCCTCTTCCATTTGCAACCTTCCGGCCTTTAGGTAAAACTGATAGGTAATAAATATATTAGTTTTCCTATGATTTGTCTTCTGCTAGGGTGGGTGATGAAGGTGGGGCAGTGGTGGACATGGTGGAGGCAAAGACTTTGAAAAGGGAAGGCCAATTTTTTTTTTGCTATTTATTCTTCTCTTCTGAGTTCTGTTGAGCGAATTATTGAAGAGGTGGAGGCAAAGAGTGCCTTTTTTTTTTTGATGCAAATGTGGGAGAATCCCTTACAAGAGAGAGACTAGAGCTAAAATAAAGGCAAAAGCAAATAAAATAGCAAAAGCATTAAACTAGACTAAGTAATCCCAAACTAGGCTACTGCCATACGTGGCCACGCCACACGTCTTGCATCATCTTCAAGCAACCTGTTCAACTCCAATGGAGGAAGGCAAAGAGTGCTTTCTCTACTCAGTCAAATATTCAACCCCCTTCAGTCAAAGGTTAATTTCATCTGAATCATATTTCTTTTCTCAGTGGGCAATGCTTACCGTCGCATATCTCAGCGCACAACACCAATCTAAAAATGAAGCTGCTGACATGTCTCGCATATCACCCATAATGAGCCACGACGGAAAATGAGACTAGATTTTTTAGGCTTCGACGCAGGTAACCAGGAGGTGGAGGGTAGTTTCATCTTCCATACCACAGCTTGGGCTGCGTTTATCCACTTGGATTCCTCTATGATCAAGGTTCCCACAAGCCGGGCATGCATTTTTGAAAGCCTCTTGCATCACAAGATTCTATGGGTCTCCAAGTGTAACAAGCATTTTGTTTTGCACTTGCCTCCATAAAGGTGGACCTTGGAAAATATTACCTTTGAGCACCATCAGAGACTGTTCATTGCTAATAATTCTCCAATATTGCTTTGCTGTTCAAGATTCCTTCTCCCCATTTCACCCTCATGCTTTGCCGAATACATTTTTTCCCATTTGGCCCCAATTTCCTGCATATCCATTCTTATTTTATTTAGAAAACTTTTTTGGCAAAGCAAAGCATGTCATCGCATAAGAACGGATATATCTTTTCCCACCCTTCCTGAACACATTGGAAAGGGAAACAGTCTTCTTTGAACTACCAATATATGTTGGTAAAGCCCAAATATCAATCATGGTCTTCAACAGTTCATAAAAAAGAAAAAGAAAATATTCCACTCCATGGATGTATTTCCTTGCTTCACGTCTTGGATAAGGGTCTGGGTGATCCTGTGCATATAAGATAAACAGAATAGGGAATAGAGGCTCCCCCAGACCATGGCTCGGAGTGAGTGAACCTTCTTGAGGGCTGAACATTTACCTGAACCTGAAGTGGATAACACCTCATGATAGTTTTCGTAAAAGTTTCCAGAAAAACCTACTTGCATAAACATAAAAGGGGATAGAGGCTCTCCATGGCACTAATTATGGCTCGGAGTAACCTTCTTGTGGGCTGAGTCGGCTGACCATTTACAAGAACTTGGAAGTGGATATATATAATAATCTTCACAAAAATTTGATAGGAAACCAACTTGCTCATCATTTGACATAAGAAGCTCCACACTACCTTGTTATAGGCTTTACTCATTTAGTCTTATCTAAATTATAATTTTAGTGCCAAATTTCTGTTACATCTTTTTCTTCATTGTAAGATAATGGAAACATTCATAAGCAACTAGCAGATTGTCAGTAATCAAACGTCAAGGGAGCACCAATTTAATGTACACAACATTAGAGAGAGACTGGCGTTGTTGTTTTTGGAATATTAACACTATAAGTCTGATTTATGCTACCAACATGTCTGTCATCATTTAGAATATTCAGAGCCAAAGTGATTACGTCATTTCCGATTGGAAGAAAATCGTTGACATGCAATCGGACCATAGGATGCACTTTATCAGTTATGGTGCTGCATCTATAATGTGGCCCATGCTGAAATAATCTATCAGTTGTTCCACAATTTCGGCCTCTCCCTCAAATATGTTTCCAGTGTCATGATTTATACACGTAATGCAGTCTGTTGATTCGCCTTTGCATGAAAGAAACTTGTGTATACTCCCCGTACTTTGAAGCCAATTTTTCCAAATTCGTTGGTGTCAATATCTCTCCTCTCGTTCCTCCATTTCATCCAATCTATTGTAAAGTACTTTCATTTGAGCAATGACTTCATTCTTCCATTAAATGATTTTTTTTTTACACACCCTCATCGCCTACGCAAAACCTCCAAAAGTTTCTGGCCACCCTTTATTCAACCGAGACACAGACGCAGTAAGAGCAATGTTAGTTTTGGCATCACCTCCTGATCCATGTTCCATCAATGATCTCCTGCAGGAGGGTCCACGTAGCCACATTTCTTCAAATCTCAATATCTTCACTCTTCTTCCTCCGGTATTACTAGCGTGGCCCTTGATTGTGACCAAAATGGGAATATGGTCCAACTTTCGTCTTGGGAGATGTGTGACAAAGACCCCTGGAGTAAGTCCTTTTAAACCTGTTTTTCAAAAATCCACTCCAACCTCTCTTGTATTTTCTGCTCCCACTGCTATTGTTATTTGTTATTACTGGTGAGGTCATACCCCACATACGTAAGATCAACAAAGCTGCTGTAATCATACCCCACGTACCCAAGATTAACAAAGCTGCACCTATCCACTGTACTTCTTAAAATATCAGCCTCTTGCACGTTGCAAGCATTTCCACCCTTTTTTCATTTGAAGTGAACAACAGGTTAATGTTCCCACCACAATGCCAAGGGAGAACGTTAGAATCTTGCCAATAATAAGGCTAAACGAGTCTCCTGTTTTGCATTTAAGTATTTCCTCTGGAGTATAAGTAAAATGCCTACCTCTACAACACAATACTATCAACCTCTGCGTTACTCCGCGTCAATGAGATTCTGGGAAAAGGACACGATTCTAACATTACACAACATAGCTAATCCACCACTTCTTACCTTCTTTCAGCTGCACAATTCACCGCCAATATATTACGGAATTTAGCTTATTTTTTTAGGGCCTCCATCTCCTTTTGTTTGAACCTGTTTGCAGAAAGAAAGAAAGAAAGCCAGTCGGGGAGTCTCCATGATGATAATTTTTTAAGCACATATACTGCCCTAGACCCGCAGCAGTTCCAAGGGAGCACCTTACTCATTGATCACTAGGAGCCGTATTGGTGGGGCCATAGTGCCACTTCAGAAATTTCAGTCGATAAAGACGTATGAGAACTATAACCATGCACTCCCCTTTTTTTGAGAACTGTTGTGAGTTCTATATCCACATCCACACACCTCATCATTTTTGCTTCCCCCACTTGTTTTTCATCCCACCATAGTTGGTTAATAACCATGTGTAGTGTGATTTTCTGGGCCAAAACCTCCTTCCTTTTTTTCCTTTGCTGCCTTGTCATCCCCCCTTTTTTGTATTGCATCTGTGCCACCCTTATCCTCAGCCATCGTCGCATCCCCTTCCACTCTCTCATGTGAATTATCTGATGACCTTTCCCCCGTTTCTTGCTTTCCTCTTCACTCCACCAGATGCTGATTTTTTCTTCTTCAGAAAGAGGCTGCTTCCCCTCCTGACCCCCCATGCCTCGTGCAACACCAGTGCTCACCAAATCCACGGCCTCCTTAATCTATTCGTGGAAAATGTATATCACAGCTTATTTCGGCTTCGTCATAAACAAAATGTTTCACGCATCTCTTTTTCCCCCCTTGCACCTCGTTTTTTTCTTTATCCTTCTCCACTCTCTATTATGATGCTTTTAACTGTCCACCAAATCGCTTCTTCGGAGAGCCATCCCTGTTATAACAAACGCAATTAAGAATAAAGTATTGGAGAAGAACAACATATAGATTTAACGTGGTTTACTAACAATATGTTAGCTACATCCACACTGAGGAAACGGATTTTATTATGTGAGCGAGAGTACAAATTACAACCAGACCCACATGCTGTAGGATTATAGGTACTATAAGCGGAATTTCATGAATCTTATTCATAAGCACCTAAAACAGGATCTCATGCACATATAATTAAGGATCATATAATAATTAATTACCAACCTATTGATGCGTGATTTCAACTGGTATGGCGGGATTGAATACTTCAAGTATAGCCAACGATCTTGGAGAAAGAATCCCAAACGTGATTCCTTTACTTAGTCCACCAATTTGGATCAACACTCCACCAATGCTAGTTGGAAGGAAGAAAGAAAGCGTTCTTCTTTTATGGAGTAATGTCAGTTGAGAGAGAGAAAGAGCAGGAGAAAATAATGAGAGATACTGTATCTTATTTTCTGACTGCATGACCTTTATATAGGAATAATTAGGTCAAATAATCTCCTCTCATCTCCCTCTTGGACCGACTACCGTATAGCCTTTATGGGCTATGGGTTTCTCTTTTGTTAATCCAAATATTATGTGTGACCTTGTAGGATCCATTTAAGTTGGGCTTCGGGTTTATTATTTACTTACCCAAAGGTTTATAGCGTTCTCTAGCAAGACGTAAAGACGACCCAATTAAACGAATTATTATCTCCATAATACGATCCATATTATATTTAGTAATTGCATTAGAGTCGAGGACACAATTCCTTCAATCTCCCACTTGTCCGAGACGAGTGTGCAATATTCAAATTCCTAAAGTCTCTTAGTGTCTAATTTGATAGTATGATCACATCTCTATGTTATCCGTACTAATCTTCAAATTATTCCTTGAAATCCGAGTTCGAATTGCTAAACAAATGATTATCTTATAATCCATTTGAGCACGGCCATGCATTTTCAATTCTCACTCTTCAAGAGGCCAAGACACCCATCCTATCTTATATAGGAGGACCTTTTCAATCTTGTGGCAACCAAAACTCCCACTCAACTTTTAGCACAACCCGAATGCTGCCTTTATAGTCCCCTTTTACGGCATGACGTTTGACAACATCAAAGTTATACCAATTATCAAGCTAAGTAGTGTTCCACTCATGTCTTAGGAATCCACTAATATAATTACGAAGTTATTCAAACTTCTAAGTAGGTCAGTTCGATCATGTATCAAATATACATATCCATATGATTGACTAAACATCTCTATGTTCCTATAGCCCATGAAACAGCGCTATCAATCAATCTTATATGCTAATCCTTTAATAAGTCATTTATGTCCAATTTAATGACTTGGATTAGGAACATGAATATTCTATGAATTCAGTTCACTTATGGTGTTTCATTCATCAAATCACATATTTGACAAAACCATTGAATTCAAGAATATTTTTGGACATTTTATTTAATACTAAACCAAAATTAAATAAGATAAAACTTTATTTCTCATAAACATAAAATAGCAAAACCATGTCTTTACATTGTAACAAGTTTCTTCAAACATAATACAATCTAAAGCCATTCTAACATTTGCTTCAAGCCTATAGCCCTAGCGTGACTTTCATGCTTGGGTTGAGGCAGAGGTTTAGTAAGAGGATCAGCCACATTCTCATCCGTGTGAACTTTGCAGATCTTGACATCCTTTCTGTCAACTATCTCGCGAATAAGGTGATACTTCCTCATTACATGTTTGGATTTGTTATGTGACCTTGGTTCTTTTGCTTGTGCAATAGCACCATTATTATCACATAATAGCTCAATCCCTTCAAGAGCACTAGGTACGACCCCTAGCTCTGTCAAGAACTTCTTTATCCAAACAGCTTCCTTAGCTGCTTCAACCGCTGCTAGGTATTCTGATTCTGTCGTAGAGTCTGCTACAGTGCTTTGCTTTGAACTCTTCCAGCTCACTGCTCCTCCATTTAGACAAAAGATTTACCCTGACTGAGAGCAGTAATCATTTCTGTCGGTTTGGAAGCTCGCATCAGTATAACCTTTAACAACCAACTCATTTTCACCTCCATAGACTAAGAACATGCCTTTAGTTCTTCTCAAGTACTTAAGATGCTCTTAGCTGCAGTCCAGTGTGCTTCACCTGGATTTGCTTGGAATCTGCTGCACATGCTTAAGGCATATGCAACATATGGTCGAGTACTTATCATGGCATACATGATAGATCCTATAGCCGAGGTATAAGGTATGCTATTCATTCGCTTCAATTCATCAGGCTCAGTCGGGCACTTACTCTTGCTAAGCGATATGCCATGTGACATGGGAACGAATCCTCTCTTCGAGTTTTCCATGTTGAACCTTGCAAGAACTTTATCAATATAAGTTTCTTGACTTAGTCCAATCATCCTTCGAGACCTATCTCTATGGATTTTTATTCCCAATATGTACTCAGCCTCTCCAAGGTCCTTCATAGAGAAACAACTTTTCGACCATTCCTTGACTGACTCAAGCATTGATATGTCATTTCCCATGAGTAGTATGTCATCTACATACAGAACCAAGAAGACTAAGCTACCCCCACTAAATTTCTTGTAGACACAAGATTCTTCTTCGCTTTTGAGAAAACCAAACTGTTTTATTGCCTCATCAAATTGAAGATTCCAGCTCCGAGATGCTTGCTTCAATCCATAAATGGATCTCTGAAGCTTGCAAACCTTTTTAGGATTTTCTAGATCCTCAAAACCCTTAGGTTGTGTCATATACACATCCTCATTCAAGAACCCATTCAAGAATGCGGTTTTGACATCCATCTGCCAAATTTCGTAATCGTAATATGCAGCAATCGCTAAAAGTATCCGAATCGATTTAAGCATTGCTACTGGAGAAAAGGTCTCGTCATAGTCTATACCATGAACTTGTCTGAATCCTTTTGCGACCAGTCTTGCTTTATAGACATAGACGTTTCCATCTTTGTCTGTTTTCAATTTGAACACCCACTTGCATCCAATAGGTGTAACCCCATCAGGCAAGTCGATTAGGGTCCAAACTTTATTCTCAGACATGGAGTCTAATTCGGATTTCATGGCCTCAAGCCATTTCTCAGAGTTTGGGCTCGTCAAAGCTTGTTTGTAGGTAGTAGGCTCTGAATTCTCCAAAATCATTATTTCAGAGTTTTCAGTTAACAGGAAATCAACCAACCTTTTGTTTGGAATCATGGGTCTACTAGACCTACGCGGGGCCTGAGCATCAATAGAAATGTTCTCTTCAACATCTTGAAGATTTTCGCTTGAATTAGATTCAAGTGGGACGGTAGGAGGTTCACGCGTTGAATACGTCATCTCCTGAACTTGACTTTCGTCTTGTCGGGCCGTCTCTGACATGGTGTACCACGTCCAGTTGTTGCTCATCTCGAATTTCTTCGAGAACTATTTTACTCCCACTTGTCTTCCTGGAAATAAATTATTTTTCAAGAAAAACACCATCACGAGCAACAAATACCTTGTTCTCTTGACGGTTATAGAAGTAATAACCCCTTGTCTCTTTTGGGTATCCCACAAAGAGACATTTATATGATTTGGGTGCAAGTTTGTCTGACAGTAAACGCTTTACATAGACCTCACAACCCCAGATTTTAAGAAAAGATAAGTTTGGAACCTTTCCATTCCATATCTCATATGGAGTCTTTTCTACAGCCTTTGACGGGCTCCTATTTAGTGTGTGTGCAGCTGTTTCGAGAGCATATCCCCAAAAGGAAATCGGAAGATCAGCAAGACTCATCATTGATCGAACCATATCTAATAGAGTTCGATTCCTCCTTTCAGAGACACCATTTAATTGTGGAGTTCCTGGTGGAGTCAATTGTGAAAGTATTTGCCACCACGATCCGATCGCAATGCCTTTATTGTCTTACCAAGTTGATTTTGTACTTCATTTTGGAATTCTTTGAACTTTTCAAATGATTCCGACTTATGTTTCATTAAATAGACATACCCATATCTACTTAAATCGTCACTAAAGGTGATGAAGTACACAAACCCTCCCCTAGCTTTTGTGCTCATAGGCCCACAAACATCTGTATGTATGAGGCCCAAGAGATCACTAGCCTTTTCACCCTTTCCAGTAAAAGGTGATTTAGTCATTTTCCCCAACAAACATGACTCACATACATCAAATGATTCGAAATCAAATGATGGAAGGATTCCATCCTGTTGTAACTTTTGGAAGCGCTTTTGGTTTATATGACCCATTCGACAATGCCAAATGTAAGTTAGGTTTGAATCATTCGATTTTTGTTTCTTGCTATCTATGTTATAGACCTGTACTGACCTATCTAATACATATAAGCCATTAATCAATTTTGCTCTAGCATAGAACATATTATTGTAAGAAATGGAACAACACTTGTTCTTTATTTCAAAACAAAAACCTTCATCATCCAAAACGGAAACAGAAATAATGTTCTTAGTAATTGATGGAACAAAATAACAATTATTTAGTTCTATAATCAATCCAGAGGGTAAATGTAGACTATAACTTCCAATGGCAAGTGCACCAACTCTTGCTCCATTTCCAACGCGGAGCTCTACCTCGCCCTTTGCTAGCCTTCTACTTCTTTTTAGTCCTTGCACATCGTTAACAATGTGAGAACCACAACCGGTATCTATACCCATAAAGAAGTAGAAGTCAAATTGATTTCTATAACATAAATACTTGAGGTGGAAGCCCCCGACTTCTTTTCCTCCAAGTATCTGGGACAGTTTTTCTTCCAGTGACCTATCTTTTCACAATAGAAGCACTTGCTTTCCGCGGCTGCTTTTGGCTTAGCGGTCGACTTAGGTTTTTCAGGAGCTACGACAACTTTCTTCGCCTTTGTCCTTCTTGCCTGCCCATTTATCCTTAAAACCCTTTCCCTTTTGAAAGAGTTTTAGGGTCCTTTCCCAATTGAGGAAATTTTCTCCATTCAACCTATCCTTCTCAAGGAAAGGACGAATGTTGAAAACAGAGTTGTTGTTGTTGTTATTCATAGTACCTCTAGACAGAAAAATATAAGGCAAAGTTCAATTTATGTTTATGAAACAACCTTAAAACATGCAATGGTTTCTAGGTTTGACACCTCATTCAATTTTAATGTCCCAATTTGAATAAGTGAGTACAAGATCCTATCAACATGCAACGCTAATCAGACGGAGGCCTTATCTTAAAGTTACATTCTCAAGGTAAGTAAACTCTTTACTAATTATAACACTTTATAATTCTTGTTAGATAGGAAAATATCACATGCTTAACTATCTCTTGCTTCAAAATCCAAAACGCTTTTGATGATTTTGTTGAGGACAATCAAACTAAGTATGCAAAATTCGCAATTTCACCTTATCTCCCAAAATTAATGACAATACCCTGCGGAGGCATGACCTATTATCATTAATCAAGGGTTAATAAGTACTTTATGTTTGGAAAAGCTAACCTCAATATTTATGGGACGTAAGTTTATTATGTTGTTATTAATGAGTGAACTCTTCAATATTAATAACCAACATACTATAAACTTATAAGCATTGTAAAATAATACTGCCAAGTTGATTATATCTCCCAGGTAAGGAAGTTACCCACGACGTTGGGGAGAGCCTTCCTAATCCTAGACAGAGTTCTCACCTTAACATAAAATTTTACTAATTACAACAATTGTAATTCTTAGTTGATGAGTGATTGCCAAGGAGATTATAGCTCCTAGGTAAGGAAGTTACCCACGACGTTGGGGAGAGCCTTCCTAATCCTAGACAGAGCCTATCACCTCACATACACCCGTCAACTTTGCTTAAAGTCCAAAACCATTTTGATTATTTTATTGGCTCATATAGTCATCTTACTAGTTATAATAGCAATTATATCTAATATATTAAATTGCCATATAATAAAACCATATATTATACATGCCAATAATCGAATTTTTAATCAAAATGAATTTCCATTTTATAATATCACATATTACAAATTCAAAATGATATCACATAATATCATTGCAATAATCAAAATATCACATATTAATTGCCAAATAATAATATCACATATCATGCTTGCCAATAATTAAAATATCAAATATTCTTAATTAAAGCAAGAAGATAAAACATTTAAGCTAGTAAATCTAACTAACTTAAAAGATATTATCTTTTCCCAACTAATTTTAATTAGATTAAAGAATCAGATTATGGATTTAATTTATGACCTAGTCAAAATATAATTGGAATTGCTTAATATTCTTAAACAAATCATATTTGTTTGATTTTTAATAATCAAAAGATATTAATTAAAAGATTTTTATGATTTTTCGTTTATTAAAATCATATTTTAATCACCAAAAGATTATAATCATTAAATCTCATAAGATTTTCGGTTATTAAAATCATATTTTAATAACCAAAAGATATAACTTTAAAATCATTAAAGATTTTCGGTTATTAAAATCATATTTCAATAACCAAAAGATATTAACTTTTAAAACCATGGAATACTTTTAGTTATTAAAATCATATTTCAATAACCAAAAGATATACATCAAAAGATTTTATGATTTTGGTTATTAAAAAAAAATATTCAATAACCAAAAGATCAAATCAACCAAATTTTCGGTTATTAAAATAACCAAAAGATATGACCTTAAAACATAAAAGATTTTCTGATTAAAATAAAAGGAAAAACAAATTATTATTATTTTTTTTCATCAGTGGCTGAGCCACGCAGCCAGCAGCACTGCTCGCCACCACGCATCCCAGCACTGCTTTCCACCACGTAGCAGCCACGCACAGCCACGTCAGGCTGACTGCCCACGGTGGACCACCGTAGCAGCGCCGGCGTTCGCCGGAAATCGGTAGGCCAGCCATGCGCAACCTTTGCACCGCCAGCCCTCCGGAAAACGCAACATCATTGCCCAGAATTTTTCAAGCTATTTTCGAAATTTCGTGGCTATTTTTCGAAAAATTGAACACTTTCTGGGTGGATTTGAGCATAAAATGTATCATAAATGCTTTTAAATCCTTCAATTTGAACGTTTCAAACAAATTGGAGTGTTAAATCTCCATTTAACACCCAATTAGATTGATTTGGGGAAAAACTTAGGGTTTTGATTGTTTCTAATCAAACTCTTTGATTACAAAACGAAAACAACAATCAAATACATGATTTTGCAATTCGAATCTAAAGAAACCAAAGCCCTAAATCAATTTCCCAAAATCTTTGATCAGAATTTGAGCCTTAAAATTCGACCAAAAACCCAATTTTCGAACAAAAACAATTAGGGTTCGAAATTTTAATTATTTTCGGCCAAATTATAAAAAAAATTAAGCAATTAAATCTCATTTAATTAATTCCAATTTTTTTTTTTAATCCATAATTCAATTCCTCCCTTTAATCAAATTAAAATTAGTGATAGACGCATCAAAATAAATCATATTATAATGACCAAAAGAATATATGCAAGAGGCTAAACTGATACCACTGTAGGATTATAGGTACTATAAGCGGAATTTCATGAATCTTATTCATAAGCACCTAAAACAGGATCTCATGCACATATAATTAAGGATCATATAATAATTAATTATCAACCTCTTGATGCGTGATTTCAACTGGTATGGCGGGATTGAATACTTCAAAGTATAGCCAACGATCTTGGAGAAAGAATCCCAAACGTGATTCCTCTACTTAGTCCACCAATTTGGATCAACACTCCACCAATGCTAGTTGGAAGGAAGAAAGAAAGCGTTCTTCTTTTATGGAGTAATGTCAGTTGAGAGAGAGAAAATAATGAGAGATACTGTATCTTATTTTCTGACTGCATGACCTTTATATAGGAATAATTAGGTCAAATAATCTCCTCTCATCTCCCTCTTTGGCCGACTACCCTATAGCCTTTATGGGCTATGGGTTTCTCTTTTGTTGATCCAAATATTATGTGACCTTGTAGGATCCATTTAAGTTGGGCTTCGGGTTTATTATTTACTAACCCAAAGGTCTATAGCGTTCTCTAGCAAGACGTAAAGACGATCCAATTAAACGAATTATTATCTCAATAATACGATCCATATTATATTTAGTAATTGCATTAGAGTCAAGGACACAATTCCGTCACATGCTTCATTAATTCTAGCGCCAGATAATTTAAGGCATATTTCAACAATCCATTGGATTCGCCAGAGCCTCTCGTTCAATGCCCTAGCCTTCTAGGACAAAGACAGGAAAGGGGAAGTTTTTCGTATTGTATTTTCACTTTCTCCTCTTTTCCTCCCCTATCTCGAGACAAATGTTTTAAAACGATCCCATACTACGTATATTTCTTTAAATACTACCTCCGTCTCATCACCCATTTTTCCATTTGGGACGTATCATCTACGTATGTCCTTTTTTTGGGCTTGGACTACATCTTTAATTCTTAACACATTTGTACTTTTTCTCTCTCAATAATATACAGATTACCCACTAATATTATAATGGACTTGCCTAGAGGAAAGGGTCACTTTTGGTAATGGAAAGTAGTTTTTTAATGGTTAGCTTGGAGAAGGATTATTGGAAGGGGAAGAAAACTTGTAAAATCAAATGTAGGCGGTGAAAGCTTACTCATTAAACCTTTGGTTTCTTAGCTAACTTTATAAATGAGTCCAAAACTAAGACAAGTGGTTTGAAAGAATTTCATAGTATGTATATACTTCCTCCGTTTTTTTAAATGTGACACTTTTTTTCCACGCATTTCAAGGGAGCGATTTAGGGGTGTAAACGAGCAAATTAATCAACGAAATTTTAAGACAAGTAATATACAATGTCAAACTTGCTTGTATTAAAATTTTGGAATTTCACTCTTCTAAATAAAAGATGTCGGGTTATCAGCCTAAAACTTCCTTTGTCACTCCATAAGTCAGTCTGTTCGAACTGATCGTGCATCCAGCAGGAATCGAACCTACGCGCTTGAAAAATATAGTCGTTTGCACCCCTAAATCGCTCCCTTGAAACGCGTCAAAAAAAAAGTCCCACATTTAAAAAAAACGGAGGAAGTATAAAAAGTTAAAAACTACTTCCGCCGTCTCATCACTTTGTTAGCCATTTTGTTTTGGGATGTATCAAAATATAGTCTACCTATGTCTATTTGTTTTGGGTTGGGATGACATCTGAACACATTTGTACTTTTTCTCTCTCCATAATATATAAATTACCCACTATTGTCAATCATGTTGTAATAGACTTGCCTAGAGGGAAGTATCACTTTTGGTAATGGAAAATAGTGTTTTATGATTAGCTTGGCAAGGAAGGTAGCCACAGGTAGTGCTATATGTAATGGACATTAGTTGAGGGAAATAATCAGAAAATTGTTAAGTAAATTCTATTTATTAGTTGCTTAGTTTGGGAGTTTCTAGCCACTGGAAGGTCTAGGGTCGTAATTTGTAAACACCATTGTTGATAATTTAATTGCATCAACCTTACAATCAATTATCAAAATTACCTTCTCCATTTCTATAATCTGAATTTTCGGATCTGTTCCACACATATCATTTTCCCCTTCTTCTCAATAGAATATTACCCATTATCTCCATTAATATTTACTCCCTCCTCTCAATATAATATGACCAATTGTCTCCAATCACATCCATCTTTTTAACCACGATATTTTCCAAATGATCCACCTTATAGTCCCTTCTCAATCTTTTTGCAAAAAATTAAAGGGGTTATATATGCTTGTTTTGAATTGCACTTCCATATCCTTTTTCGTTTTGCTGCCACATAGTGTGGGAGTTTTGAGCCTTTGAGGCGTTCCACTGGTTGCATCATTTTTTCTTCTACACATATTCCAGGGACGTGTACGGATTCTAGCATTAATTGTGAAGCTATTCTCAGTCTCCCGTGCTGTTGCAGCAGTGATATCCAGCTCTAAGTTACTTGGTTTAATAGAGGCCGAAGTGAGGAAGACAGATGACACGCTTGCTACGCTCAGTATTCTGGAGCTCTTGTTTGAGGTAAGCACGGGCCAACTGAAATTTCCTGATGTCTTCTCCTTTTCCTATGTTATGCAATTTTTATGGGCATATGAAATATCACAACAGATCAGAACAATCACAAACTAATGCATATGAAACTTGTTGATTGCGTGCCATCTATATGCTGATAAGATCTTAGTTCATGGTAATACTTGATAGTTTATCTAGCTTTCATAGTGACCGCTAATGGAAACAGGAGTTGCACAACTCAAGCATGTGCTGCTTAAATTGTAATTATTTTCTGAAGCAGCAGCAGAAGATTGTTTGCTTAATATTATTTATGAGGAGATTATTTTACTGTTTAAGCTATCACTAAATAACAGTGGTTCAGAAACTATATTTCTATTCAGAAACTAGGTTATGACCGGATCTTCAAACAGTATAAACCTATGGAAGGAATTGCCACTGAGACTTGGTGTTGACAAGAGGCTATATGTCGTACTAATATAATGTAGACTGAAAGGCAAGAAGCTCAATAATTCAATATTGCGATGAGCCTAGATGGAAGAGTTGTTGAAAGGCTTTCGGAATCTTCTACTGTCATGCCCCAATCAGTCTCCACTGAGAGGACAATGGAACTTTAAATTCCTTACAATATCCATCTCATTTTTTTTAGTCATGCGACATGCGAATACTGAAAAATGTAGAAACACTCTGCTAACCGCATTTTTTATATCATGGTGCCTTATCTGCTGTAAGTAACTTGCTTCATCTGGCATATAACATCAAATAACGCTCTCTAAATCTTGAAGGTACATTTTTTTTTGCTGTAAACTGCATCTTGTTTCTGCATCAAACATGACTCAAATAACACTTTTTTTTTTTATCTAAGTTGTTTTCTTTTCCTAAGGGCTTGTTCATCTGAAATTTTTGTGTTTGAAGATGGCAGAAACTGATTATGCCACAGAATTCTTACCCAAAACTAGTCTTCTACAACTCCTTGTGAGTATTATAAGGTATACGACTACATATATAATGCTTTACTTTGGCAAGCAACTTTTTAGATTACTTTATCTTTGCAAACTTTGATTATTCAATTTCCAGTTGTGTGTGTTTGAAAAGTATAAATTGATGATTATATTTATTTTTGTTTGTCTTGTCTTGTTAATATAGCAACTCTTCATTGGAGTCAATAATAAGATCAAGAGCAATGATGATAAGTGGAAGAATGCTTTCCAGAGAAAACATGTTTATGTTCCTCGATGAAACCAGTGAGACTTTTGCACTATTTCAATGTTCAGGTTTTGTTAGGATGTGACATGTGAGGCTTGTTATCATGTCAAAATGGCAACTAGTTATAGATGTAGATATATGCAACATGTTTGGATAATAAGTGTGATCCAAATTTACTAGAAGGGGAGGGAAGAGAGAGAAATGCAGGCTACCCTTCTTCAAGCATCTTTTCTTTAGCTTGTTCATTGCGTTTTCAATTTTTCAGGTGTACTTGCAATGTTGTCAGAAATTGGAAGAAGGCTTGGGTCACCTGAAACTGTAGATGATAATGAGTGTGAAACAGCAATCGAGGCAATTGGTCAAATAGGTTCATGTAAGTACCCTGCCGATTTTGTGTGGTTCACTTCATGATGTTGAAATCAGCTGCTCATCATTTAGTTATTTTAAGTGATCGTTGCCTTCTATAGTGATCCATATCACTTGGATAAATTCTCTGTACTGCGTGCAATGGACTAGTAGGCTGTTCCAAACACACTTAACATTGCCTGTTATGTTTCTTTTGTCTAAAATACCTGCTTTCTTATGTGGACTTGTGGAAGCTGTAATTTGTAGGTGATGAACAACTTTGAAGATTAGTTCTTATGCTTAAGGACCTTTGCTCGGAGCTCGGCCTTGTGTACATATTGACTCTAGACAAATTGTAGAATTAGGATGGAAATTCAGTTTGATAAAATTAGCTACAAATATCAATCTCATTGAAATTTGCTTTCTTTGAATTTTTGTATTGAAAATAATCATCTAGGTTAGCAAACTGTGAATCCATTTATGATTGCCACTGTTGCTGAGATAATAAATCTGCTCATAGGATTCCAGTTAGGAGAATCTTCACTAGAGGTCTCAACAACCCCTAAGAGTTGACTTGTGAGTTATGGAAACAATTCCGTTCAATACAATGAAAAAGGTATTTGATCTAGCCCTTACATTATAACAACAAATATACACTGCCATTTTATGTGGTTTTTTTTATTAAATATCCAAGAGCTCAAGTATACATGTTATTATTGCTCCGGAGTAGTGGAAAGGAAAGGCAAATGAATTAGAGTCGCAATGGCCAATTTGGGACAAAAGAAAGAGGAAATTGAAATTCCAGAATGACTATAATTCTTAAATGAGCCTATTTGAGCTCAGAGGATAGAGTTTGGCAGCACTTGTACTGTAAAAGAAGTTATTGCCAGTGCTAATCAAGGTGGGCTAGATATAGTTTCTCTTTTTACTCTTCCGGCTAATAAAGTGATCGCACTCTTTGAGCTGCATGCTGAGTTGTAAATCCTCTTCATATACCTTACTTTGACGTCCTAGACTAGTTAAATTCCAGTTTGTAAACAGTGTGGTTTGCTCAAAAAGTGTGATAATCTGGGTAATGAGTACACTTTGTTGACCACTCTTATTCATTTATATCCTCCTTCTATTAGTTTTATTAATAATAATTGGGGTTTAGGCTAGTGAATGGAAAGGATGTTTAATTTCTTTTTTTTTACTTCCTTCATTTTAGAATTTATAATAGCCCATGTTTTGAGCAATGAGCTTAATGTTAATTTCTCCAAAATTACATTGCGGAATGACAATGAAGAGATAGATTTTGTTAGATTTTTATTGGGAACTACACTTACAATTTTAGGCTTTTAATATAGTTGATATGTTTAAGAGAAGTTAACAGTCAACGGTTGACATAGAAAAGTATGGGCTTTTTATTTTCTGAAGCCGAGGGTTTGTGAGTTTGTTGGGCTAGGCTCTAGTACAAGGAGGTTTGCTCCTTCTCTGTTTGTTTTTCTATTGGTGCATGTGTGACGACTTGAACATATGCGGTTCAGCATATTGTGATGTTAGTTAAGTTAAACGTCTCCATTATGCTTATAAGATTTACCGACCATCTTTTTTCCCTCCTCCTTGCTGCTCCATTTGTATGTCAGTTCAAGGAATTTCTTCTGTTGAAAGATGAATGTGATGCGCGGTTGTACTGTGGTTTTGACAACCTTGTTTTGGTTCTGCCGCATTTTTCTTGCTTTCAGCAAAATCTGGAGCTGAGTTTTTACTGTTAAGGTCACTGGAAACTGTACAACTTCTAAGCGATACTGCTTTTGACAGGCAAAGACGTAATAAACAGCTGGTGAGCACTTCTTAACCCAAACTTGTCTTTTTTCATCTTGATCAATTGTTGTAGAGTCATGTCTCAAGTGCTCATGTTAGATATTTTACTTACCATCAAAATATTTCTCAGTAAAGTTACGGAGGAAGAGGTTCAAGTATAATAGTGGAGCGAAGAGAGATTTTGTGAGTCATTTTTTGTTCCTATAGTGGTCATCGAAATGATTAGGTATAAGGTGTTTCTTCTTGACTTGGTCATGGTGTTTAAAGTATGGGTTGGACCTGGCACAGAGAAAACGAACTCAGCGCAAAGTTGAGAGGAAGGACGGACTATTTTGTTAAGGTTTGCAAAACCTAGATTCAGAAATTAGGGCACCTAATCAACAAGGAGAATGAAAACTTGGGGGCTTTTGGTTGCCGAAGTGATGGGAGCCTACTAGAAAATGCACGTGATGTTGGTGACCTTCATGTTGCAGAGACATGGAGAGAGAAACGCGAGAAAGGGAGGTGTACATGCCTCGATCCCGTGAGAGAGGGAGGGGTGGGGTTGAAGAGCCGGAGTAGAGAGAGTTGTGGAAGGGAGACTGGCGTGCATTAATTTGTTCCCCTCGTCCCTTGCACCCTCTTTTTATATTGCTTTAATCACTACTTCAATATCCCAATTATTTTGCAACGTACCTCTACGCATAGAATTTTAGGTAGTGGTTAATGTGGGACATGTACTCTATTAATGTATTCTAAAAGTTGATTTCATGAAAACTATGGGGTGTCTTTATAATCTAGCGATATCTTGTGGGTCCTTAGAGAGAGTAGGGAGGGTATATTCAATGAGTTTCATCAAAATCAATGAAGGTGTGTGGGTATGGATGTAGAGTGAGAATATTAAAAATATTAGTGGCTTCATCCTTTGAATAGAAGTGTTGCAACTATATATACAAAATTGGGTTGGAAGGAGTGTTTATTTATTTATTTAATATATCCCTGTGAGGCTGTTACTCTGACTCGGGTTACTAGTGTCGGGCATTTTGGATGTAGAGTGAGAAATATCAAAAAATTAGGGGGCGTTTGGTTCATAGGGGATAACGGAAAAGGAATCAAGAAAGGGATAGGAGGGGTAAGGAAAGCACAACCCTTTGTTGAAATAAGTTGTTTGGTAAAAAGAAAAATGGGTTTCTTTCATTCTCTCTCCCTCCTCCTCCCCTCTGGCCTCAACCTCTATTCCCCTCCCTCCGCCTCTAAAGGCCACCGGAAATTCGATCCTCCTGCCAAATTATTTTCCGATCCCTTCTAACCACCGGAAATCCATTGCATCACCCGCCTTTGGGCGTCGAAATCCCACCCCCTCGCATCTCTCTCCTCTTGTTGTGGGGATTTGGTGGTTTAGGTGGGTGGTTAGTGGGTTCGAAGGTTGGTGATGGAGTTGGGCGGTTGGGTGGGTGGTTTAGGGCTGTGGCTGGGTGATTTTCGCAGGGGTTAGGGGTTTAGTTTCGGTTTTAGGGGTTGTTGGTGGTGCAGACGTGGTAGTTTAGAATTGTGGCTGGGTGGTTTGTGTGGGGTTAAGGTGGTTATGCGGTGGTTGTGTGAAAGGGCTGGTGGTTGTGGGGTGGGTTTTAAGGAGCGTTAGTGATAGAGACGTGGTGGTGAAGTGATTTGGGTGGCGCGGTAGTGATTTTGCGATGGTGGTCGGCAGTTGTTGGGGTTGGGGTGGTAGTGGGCACTGGGCAGCAAGCAGTTTGTGGTGTTGGGTGGTTGTCATTGGGGTGGTCAACATTGGTCAAAGTATGGTCATGGTGTAGATGGAAGAAAGGGTAAGTGATTCCTTGGGGGAGGGTGGGGAATGAGTAAGAGGAGTTTGGGGGTAAGGAGGAGGTAAAGGGAATGATTAAAAGGTTGTAACAAACAACATCTAAGGGAATCATGTTACCTTTTCCTGAAGACCCTAAAACAAACGCCCCCTTAGTGGCTTCATCCCTTGCAACTATATATACAAAATTGGGTTGGAAGGAGTGTTTATTTATTTATCTAATATATCCCTGTGAGTATGAGACACTTGAACACGTACCTTGTCCGACATTTCGATAAAACACTTTCCTATCTTTTAATTGTCTCATACTTGACGATTTCCTATACAATGATAATGCCACATGGCAATGCGACCTTCTCACAACCCCGGAAAAATAGAGGGCTTTCGGGGAGCATACTGTGGAATTAACTTAAACAAAAAAGGTTCTGAAATTACCCAGATTGGTTAATTGGTAATTGAGTGCGCCACGTAGGATATACACAGGTAGGTAGCAGAAGATATCTTTTACATATACACCTTTAATTTGGAGTTCCTTTATCAATATATGGCTGGCATTTTCTAAATATTAGTTATTTTTTTGCTTAAAACATTATGCGTGTCCCCAACTCCAACATTTTGGATCCTTCTTAAACGTGTCCTCGGGTCCTGTATTTTGAGATCCGACAGTTAGATTTATACCCATGTCAGACACTCATACCGGCATCCTAGCATAACTGCATAAGGCTTACTTCACATGAAGATTGTTTGGGTGTATAAAGAAGTGATAATAGGACTTTAAAGTCTCAGCACACCTCTTCGACGTCTTCGCACCCAGGTCACAGTCTCAGCACACCTCTTCAAGGTCTTCGAAGTCAGGTCTTTGCTTGGGCTGCAGCTCCTTGGGTTAAGCGCCTCTTTTTAAGCACTAGTTTTTTCATGGTACCATTTGATGGCATGCTCTGGATGTAGTTTAAATATATTCCACTGCTCACTTAACAGGTGGACAGCTATTCGCTCAAAATTAATTTTCTATTAGATGCTTTCTTGGTATTGAGATTTTTATTAATCAGTAAGCTTCAGTTAATTTTGGTAAGAATAAACAGCTATGATAGTTAGCTGTCCAACGCAGGCTGCCCTTCATGCTCTTGGGAGCATTGCTGGAGCTGACAGGTCTGAAAAAAACATATTGCTGAAAGAGGAAGCTGAAGAAATCTTACGACGGTTGATATACGATACTGCATCCAAGACTTCGAAGCTGACTCCATCAGTGAGTAATTTCATGGGCTTTTTTCTATAGTGTAATTTGTGTATATCTACTTTTCGATGTTGGTGATGAAACTAAGCAGTAAGCATGTGAAAGCTTGCTGTTGATTCCTGATGGTCATACTATGCCGTTTACCGGTTCTTTTATAGCTGTTTAACTGGGGTTTCTTTCTTGGTCCTGGCAGGGGTTGTTCTCGTCAGTTTTCCAGCAAGATTCAGAAACTCGCTTGGCAGTGAGTTTCAACCTCATTATTAGCTACTTTATTGTTGGATTGCTTTGGAAACTATATCTAATTTTTTAATCATGCCTTCTCTCTTTTTATTTAAAAAATTATCCCCTAGTGCATAATCCTCTTAACATTTTTTATAACCTTTTTGTCACACTTTTCGATGCCATCTCTTTTTTCAACGGTTTCAGATGACGATTCTTGTTAGCCGACCCCAAATCATTTTGGGAATAAGGCTTAGTTGTTGTTGTTGTTGTTGTAGTGCATAATCGGTAATCCTCATTTTGCCAGATCAGTGAAGATGGTCTACTTATTCCTAAAATTGGTATTGATTGCTTGTTGAGAACCAGATGGTTTAGTTCCCATTTCAATGCTAACAACTGGAGTAAAGGATCCATTAATGGTCCATTTACAAATTCAAACATAGAGATGACAAGTGCTGCTTGATCTGGTGAATGACCTTAACAAGCTGCACCTTTTTGATGTAATCTGACTGGATGGGGCAGTTCCAATTTTCCTTATTTGTGACAACAGGATAGAAAGACTTCTTAAAGGTTAAAAATATAACTGCTGGCTGAGTATATCTGTCTCGTCAGGCAACTTGTGATAGGAAATGATGATAACTCTTTTTGAGTTATTTTGCGATAAAGGAAAACTAGATCTTGGTGGGAAAGGTGGAGCTCAAATTTAGAAGGGACTTTTACCTGGCTAAGGACTACAGCACTCTGAACAGTCGAGAAATACGATTTACGAGAGCTATGTTTTTCATTTCTTCTGTTCATATTGTACTTCATGCCTTTATCTTTGACTCTGACCATATCTCCTTATTCTCAGGGCTACAGATTGATATCCAGCTTGGTTTCTCGACCATGGTGCTTGATGGAAGTTTGCGCAAGACAAGAGATTATAAGTATGGTTACTGATGCATATACGGAAACCACTAAAATAGGTATTTTCAGTTGATTCGGATTTTTGAACTTCATTTTTCACCTTTTATGTTCCAGAAAGAATCTGACATTAGAATTAGTATTAGCTCCAGTTGGATCTAGCTCTATATAGTAATATCACCGATAATCTCAACTATATTCTCATCAGAAATCCCTCTTACCTGTATTGATGTGGTGGTGCACAACAGTTACATTTAGTGGAGCATGTGACAGTTATTCTAGTGACATTCAAATGCTTAAATGACTAATAACTGATTAGCCTGCTGTATTATACTAATTTATGCAACATGTAAGGTTCTACTTACTTCTCTGTGGAATTACAGCAATTTAGCTATTTACCAACCTGGCTACATTAGTCTAGATGAATGTCAGAAATGAGAGCTTCTGTAATTTAGGCAATATTAGTGATATGTGTTTCTCCATTTTAGTCTTACAAGTGTCAATAGGGAAGCAAAATTGGGACTCTTTGTCCACAGTGCTCTCCTGCAATTTTATGACGAGTTCTTGTTTGAAGAATAAGCACAGCTGAGAGATACGATTGATGGTCTACTACTGAATTGGATTTTAACTTTAACTCTCTTGTTCCTTTTAGATAAAGCTATTAGTCCCCGAGTCACCAACTATACTTGTTCTAGTTATGATTTTTCTCCATATGGCTTTAGTGATAGCCTAATGTTTGAAAGAATCTAGTTTCATGGGAATAGATAATTAGTAATACATAACATGTTCAAGCATGCGGTAATTTGTATCTTGAGACTTATGAGATTCATTAAAGCGCCAGTTGCATGCATCTAACTGGTTGTGTTGTGGCGTGATATTTGCAGAAATTCCTTTAGAAAGCATCTTACTAAATACAGTTTATGGAATCTATATTTAAGTCCTCTTTTGTGAGTACCCAAAAATGTTCTTTATCTCTTTGTTGCTGAAACTATGAGATTGTTGTTGTCATCATCATTGCTATCATCATCGTTCGAGGGTCTTCTCTCTTTTTTGCAGGCATGGAGGCTAGATATAATTGTTGCTTCTCGATTCACAAGGCTATCGCAATTATTAACCCTAACAGTGATTCTGCACTTGCTGGGATATCCGCAAAGGTACTTTTTGACTGTCATTCTACCCCCCCCCCCTCCTCCTATGCAAAAAACAACTACACTGTACAGAAGACAAACAATAAAATTCAAGTTTGAAGAAGCCTTGGTTAAAGCACATTGCTCCCTGCATTGCAAAATAGGTTTAGGTTATATGTTGCGCCGAGATTGAGAGTTAAAGAGCTTTTTTGATGTTAGATATTCTTTTCACACTTTTTTGGCTAGGCACCATATTAATAGGAGCAAGAGCACGATAAATACTCCTAGATATGTACATCGTGATGTACCTTTGATAATTAGCGGGCGGACGACTTCTTTTGCCCTTACTTACATCCTGATATTTTGCAATCTTTCCTCAATTCCTGCACTTTTCCCAAGGCCAAGTAACATCCTCTCTTAATTCTTAACCGATGCTTTTACATGCTCATTCCACCATGTTGTGTCCCTTGGCATTTTCCTTTCAAATCCTCCTAGGACCATAACTCTAGAGATACTAATGCTCAAACATTACCTTGGTAAGCGTGAAAAAGTAAACCATTGATGTAAATTGTAAAAAGTCCTAATATGAAAACAAATTGTTTACTAAGAATGGGATTAGCTCTTTTTTTAAATTTTTGCCGAGTTAAAAATAAAGTATTATGTTCATTTTCGAGTGGTTGTCATTCAGTCCTTCTATATTCCCTACGTTTTCTAATGATCTTCGTACTTTCCATCTAGTCGTTTGCCAAAAGTTTTTTGGACTTCTACTTTATTTCTATATGATATACTTTATATATATTTTTTTTTTGCCTTTTTTACTTTTCCCCAATTGTTGGACCGTTGTGATTCTACACTTTCTCTCCTATTTGAATGAACATAAACTAGTACTTAGACCCGGCGATGTTCCGGGATTTTTGTGGTTATGATTTAGTAATAGTCAAAGATAACTAATGTTATCTATCGCAAAAAATATCATAAATGAATAGAGAGTATCTCATTTATAATAAGGATTTTAAAAGTTACAACTTAACTTTTGGTTTTTTCATGCATACATCATCATTTGTTTTGATAAAATAAGCAACAATGGTATGACAAGGTAGTGGTTGGCAATGGTTGGTAGCTCTTCTTCGTACATGAGGCTGCGGGTTCAAATCTTTATTGTGGCAATTTTTTAAATATATGAGAATGATGTAGATATAATGCTACTGAAATGAGTATAGTGGCACGTGGTGGATTGCAACCGTTGCCTATGATATTCGATGTATCTATAGGTGATCCACTTTGACAAGACTCCTCTTTTGTTGGTTTATGTTGAAAAAGAACTTTGAAAAACAGTGAATGTGTGAGATGCTCAAATAATTTAGCCTCCCAGTTTAGAATTTTCAACATTTGCTGTTATCTGGAAAATATTTTCACGCAGGCCATATTTTGTGTTCTCCAGTTACAGGAAGCCGTTAAGCGGGGACCCTTCCTAGTGGAAAAGAATCGTGATGCACAACCAACTATTACCACTGATCAGCGGTTTTAGATCGCTACTGTCTGACCTTGTGGATGAAGTTAACTACAACAAAATAAGGCCCAAGGACTGTTTTTGTAATAAACTGCATATCACTTCTATCCTATTTTGCTTTCCTATCTGAAAGATCGGTAGATATGTGCTGTGATATACTCTCTGTTGTGTATAAATTTAGCTGTTTGGACTTTAGATCGTCCAGGTGTAAATTACTCACAATTGGATCATCTCCTTTCGATAGTTTGTTGGGTGCAAGGTTAATTGGTAACGTTTGTAATTACAGTCAGTCTTGAATGAAATAGAATAATACATTTGAACGTCAATGGGTTGCTTAGGTACAAATTAGGCATAAGGGTTTATGGGCTGCGTTCCTGTTCTTAATACTATGACCACAATGTGGCTCATGATGGAAGTCGGTCTCTTATGATATCAACACAAAAACTTGAATACAATCTGTTTTTTTGGATATTATCTATATCTACCCATTGAGTTAAAGAAGAAACTTCACTGACTCTTCTTTGTAAATGGGATTTATTGAGACGGCCTGTCCAGCAACAGTTTGACGGGATTTCCCAACCTTCGGCAAGGAATCTTCAATTGATGATATATTTTCAAAAATTCAATAGCAATATCTCCTTTTGGTTGTACTTGTGGGGATAATGGTGATATTGAAGAGTGGTTTTGGTGGAGTTCCTTGTAGCCGTTGTAGGTGTGAAGAGAACGATGTATTCGATTGTTGAAGAACAAGATGAAAATGTCTATGAACGCCACTCAACTCAACTGATAAATTGCGCTTATCAATTATTGGGTTTCTTAGCTTATAAATTATGTTTATGTCTATAATCTGTCAGTATAAATTGGTATTGTTTTCATATAAACTGATAATTTTATTGTATTAACTGATGTGAAATTTGCATGTTGTATACATATAGGGGTATCCGTGCTTCTAAACTTGAGAGTTGTACAACTTTATATCTCTTATGTACTTCCTTTATTTGGTTCTCACAGTGAAAACAATCTTCCACCTTTTTGCTATGGGCTAGGCGTGAATAAGGGTTAGTGTGCAGCATAATCTGATTAGTTTACCTCATTAAGTAAGGTTTAAAGAGGTGATTTAACGGTGGGTGTATTAAAGTGGGTTAATGGTGGCAAGTGAAGAGGCATGGCTCTTGGGTGATTTTACGTTACTTAGGCTAAGCAGAAAAATCTGATGAAACCACCCATCTTCTTTCTTTTAAGGACAACAAATTTTCAACCAAGGGTTAGGTTGGCGGGCTCCAGTTACCAGCTGTCCAAATAATTAAATAATGCTATAAAATAAATTCACATCCCAAACACGCAAAAATTATTAACATCAATAAAATTTCTAATTAAAAAAATTTCACTTTAATAATAATAACACAACAATGCTATGCTACAATTAAATAATTACACAAGCTCAAAATAGTTTTATTACTAAATTATTTTACTGTTTAATATTTTTTCGGAAAAAACATTTGACAAAATAAATTCAAAAATTAAGAGTGAAAATTATAGGGTGTTACATCTTCCTGAGTCAGCAGTGTGCCTGAAGCACAAGGAGCACAAAGGTGTCCATCCATGAACATGGCTTTATCCTGGTTGGGTCTTGGAGGTTGTTCCTATAGTGCCCCCTAGCTCGGGCTAGTCCGTGGCTCAAGCAACAATGCGAACCATTAAGGCGCATGAAGCAGAAGGCTCGTGTTTTCTTTCGGCCCATGTCTTATGATTTTAGTCTATTATATTTTATATTGTGGGGTTCTTCGATCTATTTCCCACAAACAAAAGGTGAGATTAAGAGAGACAATAAAGAAGATACATTGAGAATTCATTGAAATCACATCAAGCAAACTCTTGCCTTCATTAACATACTCATATCAAATTTTTAAAAAAAAAAATCCATTGCTTGAAGGACTTAGCTATCCTATTTGACAGTGACTCGACCCAATACCCATCTCATAATTACCCCTCTCTCTGTCCTTGACCCAAAACCACCAAACCAGCCCGAACCCGAAGCCTTCATCATCACCCCTATATCGTCTTCTTCTCGACTACCATTGGTGACAGCTTCAAAGTTGCATGAAGAGAAGGACCAATCATATTTTCTTCTTCTTCCTCTTCTCATTGTTTCTTATTCTTCGTTTCTCCTTACTCTTACCTTCGTTACTTATTCTTCATTTCTCGTTCTCCCCTTCCCTTTCTTTCATCTGCTTCGTTTCTTCTTTTTGGTCTTCAACCTGCGTTCTTTGTGGCTGATAGTCAGTCTTCAAGAAGGAGGGATTTAATGGCGCTGACGACATTAAGTTGACCACGTTGTTAGTTTTCGGTTGTTGAAGTCCATGGTGGTGGCTTCAGTGGTTCATCAATGAAGTTTGTGTTTGTGGGTCCTTTTTGTACGAAGTAGGTGGCTGGTGGTAGCTGGTGCCTGGTGGCTGGTGGCAGCCCGCAGCTGTCTAGGAGCTAGTGAAGTGGGTGGTGGACAAAGGGAGGGGATATGGCAGTGGTGGTTTAAGTAATTAGCACTAACTAGGTTTATTAGAACAAGTACCTATAGTTTAGTGTTTCTAGTAAGGATATTTTTGTAACTTCACTGCCAGAAACTTGCATTATATGAAAAAATTCTCAAGTGTATCATTTATTTTGAAACACCACAAAATAGAGAGTGTATCACTTATTTTAAAATGGATGAAGTACAATATATAGATTTTCCGAAAAGATAAAAGAAAAGGTTTAAGTAACCATTCTCTCAAGTATGTACCCTAAACTATCTAAAACAAAAAAAAATCATGCTCAAGTTGGACATTGAGATTTTGTCGATTTTGAATATATGATGGCTTAGTTTGAAAAAAGTTATCAATAACTTTATTGGCTTCACTCAAAGTATGGACTGTGAAAATTGTTGCGTGGACTATTTGGAACAATATATTTATATACTTCCTCCGTTTCAAGATAGATGCAACATTTTGATTAAAACAAACTCCTAAGTAACATTTCTTAAGCATGTTCAAGCATATAATTAAGCATATAAACAACCACCAACTCCACCCAAGAAACCACCACAAAACCCACCGCCACCTCTATCCACAAAACCACCACCAACTCTACTCATGAAACCCAAACCCACCCTAACCAGTTAGTGAAACCCACCCTAACCCACCCCCACGCCACCATTTCGATCTTCTCGAACAGTTAAGGTCAGGTGGACGATCTTCCCTCTACCATCTTCTCAATCAGTTCTTCGTCAGTGATTCTTCTTCGGGGGTCGATCTTATCTCTTCCCTCTTCTTGATCGCTATGGTTCTTTGTCAGGGTTCATGTGGTCGATCTTCTTTGACCTTCTTCGTTAATGGATGGAGAATTAGGTGGTCCATCTCTCTTGTAGTTGATCAGTTAGGGTTTTCGATCTCTCTGGAGGAAGGGGCTGACGAATTCGTTGGTGGTGGTGGCTGGGGATGGATTTGATGGTGGTGGCTACAGAATTTTATTATGGGTGTAGGTGGTGGTGGTGGCTAGGTAGGGTGGTTGTATAGTGGTAAGAGAGAGGGGTGGATGGGTAAAATAATTAGTATTAAGTAGGTTAATTAGGATAATCAAACATGATTTAATGCTGTTAGTAAGGATAAACTAACCATTCATACACTGAAACTTACTAAGGAAGAAAAAAAATGTTGCATCTATTTTTAAACACCCAAATATATAAAGTGTTGCATCTATTTTGAAACGGAGGAAGTACACATCTATTTATATATGTGCTATACGAAACAAAAAATTTCTAAATCAGGCATAGCACTTTAAGGGCATGATTTTTTTATTCGCCATGGACCCATGGTTATTGGTTGGTTTTCAAATTGAAATGGAGTATGGAAGCCTGGAGTATAGCTGGGTATGGATTGGGTTGGCACGAGGGATGACACGGCCTGATATGAGTTTGACCCGATGCATCAAGAGTTTGCTGGCATGGTGGTGAGCAACGAGACATCCATTTAAATCATTTTAAAATTCTTTCCCAAGTCCAACAAGGGTTTGATGGGCCGATCCACTTTTTGACCCGCTCATTTCCATCTAATATCAACAAGCCGGACAGGTCGTGATGGTCCATTCTTTTGAGATTTTTGCACGAATAGTACGAATTTTACTTCACCCTTTCCAATAGGGATGAGCATGGATTGGGTTGGTGCGATTTGGGACATAACCCAAAACAACCCACACAAAAAACGGTTTGACGTTTTTTCAAACCAACCCAAACCGCACTTTGGGGCAACCCAACCCAAACTGCACCACACAAAACGGTTTGGTGTAGTGCGGTTTGCGGATTATCCATGTTTATCTCAATAAATTTTTCTAATTTGTATTTGTTTCTTTATTTTACCAACTACACAATCGTTGTTAAAAAAATAAAAATACACTACAAAAAAAAGCTGGAAAATACTAAAAAATTACAAAGTTGCTATAAATATTACTACTAAAGGTACAAAATTATTGGTAAGTCGAATATCAAAGGCACTTAAGCGGTTTGTGGTGCAGTTTGGTTTAGAAATATAATAACCCAACCCTAACGCAAACTGTCATTTGATAAAATACGCAAACCAATCCATTTTTAAGCCCATAAACCAAACCAAACTGCACCAAAATGGTCTGGTTTACGGTTTGGTGCGGTCTAGCCCAAGTTCTGACTCAGCCCTACTCATCAAACACGACCCGATGTGACATGAGATCCATTGGCCCGACCGAGCCCGACCGAGCCCGACCCGGCTATAGACTAGACTATAGTGTCATGCAAGGGTAATAGAGGAATATGATGTGTAGTGGATAAGAAAACCTTCTAATGGTATTTGTAGTCAATTAAAGTCATCAAAAACGAAGAGAGGAAAGAGAGTGAAATAAAAAAGGAAGTGATAAAGTGAAACTGATATGGGTGCCATAGGCATAAGCATGGCTTGCATTTCTTCACAGTGCTTATCCCTTTCCTCCAAGCTCCAGGGCCTCTCTCTTTCTTCCCCCTCTTCTACCCAATTCCCTAATTCATCCCTTAAGCCTCTTTCTTTCTCCGCCAACCTATCGCATTCTGTTTTCTCTCAAGGTAACATGTTTCCTATTTTACTTCTTCTTATTGTTTTCTTTATTTTGTTTCCTTCATTGTTCAATTCTTGCATTTTCTGGTGTTTAATTTCGTTTCCTAACTTACCCATTTCATGTTTCTTTAGTTTTGGATTGTTGGATTTGTCAATGGTAGTGTTTGGCGTCTGGGTTTTCAATTTGGTAATGTTCTAAGATGTTTGCTTTTATTGGGAACTTTAATTTCCTGGAGTTCTGTGAATCGTGCATGATTTCTCTTTGTTGAAACTGGTCTAAATGGCTTTGAATTTCAGCTGTTGTGATAACATGTAAAGACTAAGGCCCCGTTCTTTTGGACTGAAATGAAATGTACTAAACTGAACTGTAATTGTGAGACAAAAGGAGAGGAGCTGAACTCAATTTAAATGTCCTGAACAAAACTGAAATTAATGGAACTGAACCGAACTGAAATGATTTTCAATTAATCCCCGTCAAAAGAACATGGCCTAACTGTTTCTCAGTTTTCACTCCAGTATTTTCATTACCAGCCTATTTATTAGGTGCCACTTACCTTCCTGATTTCAGTAGCCCACTTTTCTTTGGTTTGTTCAATTCCATTGTGGTACATCAAAATGGAATGGAGGAAGTAAGTCTAACTTCATCACCCCTCCATGAACGTTTACTAGTTTGAAGATTGAAACTCAACATGGGACAGCTAAACAATTCTATGATTTAGTTTTGGAGTGTTCAATTTTCATCCTTAGCACTAGATTTCACACTTCACCTCATATATCCATGTTCAATGACTTAGACATGGATAAGCCTTCACTTTGGACCAAAAAGATGCAAACTTTTAAAATTGAGTGAGTATTTACACATCTTTTCATTCCTAACATTAGTGGCCGAGTCTGACTTAATATAGCCTTGCTGTAAATTTGACTTGTCCTTGTTATTTAACATTACATTTCCACTTCTTGCAAAGGTAATCTCCGAGTAACTTAGTTATGAAATGACGGTGACGTAATTTTCATGTGATATCTTATGGCTTTTGGATTAGGATGCTCTTCTTTTAGTACATTCCATCGACATAGCTTTTCAGTTGTCTGTGAGGCTGCCCCACAGAAGAAGGCTGATTCTGCAGCTAAAAGAGCACGCCAAGCAGAAACTCGTCGCCTCAGGAACAAAGCCCGCAAATCTGAGATTAAGACGCGCATGAGAAAGGTAACTGTCTTGTTGCTTAGCATCCAAAATGCATAGCATGAACTTGATATTATTCTCGAGATATAGCTTCTTTGCTCTGATTCTATCTTGATAACTTTTGTCATATCGTTATATCTTGTAATTGGTTTTGCATATTGCGTTTTATACTTTTATTGCTTGTGCGGTACTTAAAGGTGAAGGGTTAGTAGAGTTGGGCACTGAGTGTAGTCTTGACATCAGGCTATTGCTCGTTTATCATGTATTGATTGTGGGCTCAAACTGTACCCCCACTCCTTGCTATTCTTTAATCAGTATGCCATTCATATGAGAATGTATTGCGCAACACTAGTGTTATTTTGCCTCTTTTCCATTTTGGTGGTTTACTCTAGAATTCTGGGGAGTTATATAGTCACCCAATTATGGAAGTCTTGTTTAACCGGAAGACTAGGATTATATCTTCAAAACATAGCTCTCTATTAGTTCAATAATCTTGCTCCAAATGGCTTTGGCTTGATCACCATAATGAGCAGTTTTCCAGTTTATCTGAATGTGACGAAAAATTACCTGTTCTATAAGCAAGAAATTGTTTAGCTAATCATTTTTATTAGAAATGTTTTTATCCACGACCGTTATTTTGGATTTCAGTGAATAGTGTTCATTGAATCTGCTTTAGTTGTGCTAGTAATTGAGACCCTAGTAAAGCCTCGTAGTCTCCAAGAAGATCATGCTTGTGCAATGAGCCAATGATTGGCATCGTGCGGGGGATTTTTTCTTTTTTAATACAACTGTATGTTGATCTGTAAGGATGATAAAAATGGGAAGTTCCTTTATTTCTTGTTCTGAAGAATGGAACTCTGTGCAGCACTAGGACAAAGTGTAATTAGAGGTAGGTGGTTGGGAGTGTTAGAGACATGGCTTATAATCTTAAATCTTTCAGTTTCCTCACTGGTGGGCTCAATGTGATGAAGTTAATACGAGTATACAACTATCCACGCTGCTACTGCCTGACACATTGTCTCGTGTCCTCTTAAGAGAGTCTGTCTGGCGTAAGGCATGTCAAGATGGAGGGGATTCAGTCAGCTGGATGCATGTAGTCTTTTGAGATGCAATAGTATAATGCAACAACCATGCTACTTGTTCTCTAACATTTTATTTTTGTTACTTCTGGTAAATGCTTGCTTTTGTTTGAGGAATAAGTAGTGGGGTTTTTCCTGCTTCTTTTAGATAAGTTTTAAATAAGAGAACAACCATGCTCCACAATAAACAGGAAGCCACCAACAGTTTAATTGGGATTTTGTTTTTAGCTCATTGGAACCCAAGGTCATAGAACCGGTTTGGTGGATGGGACACTGTATTTAAGCACCTTATGACTCAATAAGCGTCCATAAGCCCTATTACTTGCTACTTTTGGATACCTTTTCACGCTCAAAAGTATAAGTGTATACCTCCTCCGTATTTTTCTCTCACTACAATTCTCATTTTACACTATTCACGCACTTATGGGCTTGTGAACTCAAGACAACCTACTCTATGGGCTTGTTCTCTTGGCTGGAAACAGCTAAAGTTAGAAAAGAAAAAACTGAACTGAATATTGAAATGTGAGGTCAAAGTGTTGTGCTGAGGTGAACTGAAAATAACGATATAAAATGGGGAGAAGAGACCGACCCATATGTGCTAGAATAGTTCTTGATAGGATACTTGAGTTGCATCAGATTTCCATAATCGTTTAAGTGTACTTTTTATGTAGTGACTGTTAAGGTAGTCATGCAGTAACTTTAGAGAAAGCCTTTTAAGCATCTAGTGCAGCTATTGTACCTCATTATTTTTTCTGTTAGCAGTTTTGCAGGATCATGGAATGCATCATGCTGCCAGAATATAACAATGTGCAAAGTGTTTTTGACCAAAATTTTGTGAAAGTCATGTAACTCATGTTATTGCATGTGGCATCAATGGATGTTAATAACGGAGAACTGTTTTAAATTACTTCAGTTAATTGGTTAGTTCAACCTCCATGTGAGTCTACTTATTTCACTGGCTTATGTTTTCTGCCTGTTACCTTCAGGTTTTTGAAGCATTAGATGTGCTGAAGAAGAAGACCGGTGCAGCCCCTGAAGAACTTGTACCAATAGACAATCTGCTTGCTGAAGCTTACTCTGCTATTGACAAGGCTGTTGTGAAGGGCAGTCTACACCGGAACACAGCTGCACGCCGTAAATCTCGTCTGGCTAGAAACAAGAAGGTTGTGGAGATTCACCATGGGTGGTACACACCAGCCCAAGCACCAACCACTGTGTAGTCTGCCTTTCACTTGTAATTAGCACTGGAGTTATATGACCTAATCACTTGATGTTGTAACGTTGTAGTTCCTCAATAACATTTTTGCAACGCTATTAGTCGTTTAGTAGCCAATTATATATTGGAGATTTGTTTTTGTCTTGATATCGAGTCTCATGCTTTCCTCCATAAGAAATATAATTTCTCCGTTCGAAAATAGATGATACATTTGCATAGTGTTTATTATGCACGGTTTAAACTTTTATTAGCTTTATTTATTTATATTTTAGGAAAAACATAGTCATGTGTGATCTTGTTAGATTCGTCTCAATATGTATTTTTTCAATATCTACTTTTCATAATTTTTACTTATTAATAATTATAGATATTAGTGTTTAAAATGATGCATTGGCAAGTGTGATAACATAAAATGTATCATCTATTTTAAAACGGAGGAAGTATGTCATTTCTTATTGCATGCATTTTAGAGGTGCACATATCTAGGACCGGTTAGTTAGGAGTGTAGGTGGTAATCGGGTCGCTTGGGTTAGGTCAATTTCGGGTCAGCTTGATTTTTGGGATGATTTCGGGTCGGGTCTGCTTCAGGTATTTCATTTCGGGTCGAGTCAGGTTTCGGGTATGTCAGTTTCGGATAGGGTCGGGTTTCGGGTATGTCGCTTTTGGTTTCGGGTCGGGTCAATGTTCGGGTCGTTGCCCCAGGCCCCCAACAACGATACAAAATTCTTGATCGTTGATCAAGGAATTTGCCGTATTAGGCTTAAGGGGAGATTGGTATCAGAGCACCACCTTTATATTGTTTTTACTTGAAATTATGCCGATGATTGACTTGAAATTAAAGAATTATGGATAAATATTATTCGGGTCAGTATCGGATCGGGTCAATCTCGAGTCAGCATGTTTCACGTCGGGTATGGGTCGGGCCATTTTGGGTCTCTGGTTGATTTCGGGTCATCAATTTCGGTCAATTTTGGGTTACCGGTCGAGTCATTCGGGTCGGGTCATCCGGGTCCGGTCAACTTTGCCAGGACTAGTTAAGGAGGTCACTTAGAGCATAACCACTAGTTGATCAAGAATTTAGATCATCAATTAGTTTATTATTTTCTCACTCTTCCACCTCACTCAATATCTATTGTAGATGATCCCATTATTTTCTACACAATAGACGATCTACAAGTATGGATCTTCACATCCTCTCTCTTACTTTTTACCATGCTCCACCATACATTCTCTTTCTCTAATTACATCTTTATCCATGTTTATTTATTAAGTAAGAGCAATTAATGACTATTATGTTTAATTAATTAATATGTTTGCGATTAAATAATATTAGCAAACTTAACATCATTAGTATGACTAATGGTTAATATCGTATTTAATGAAGTAACACAACATTTTCAAAATTAATTAAAGCCGATTTTAAAATTTCATCACAAAAATACTATAAACGAAATATTCCACTAAATCATAACAGTCACTCATAAACATAGAATTGTGTTAACTTTTAAATAATATTATAAGACTTTTACATAATTAAGAACAATATAAAAATCTTAGCAACTTGATTAGTCTATGACTCTATGTTTTGTCCGAGTTTTCTACGAGATCTGCTTTGAGGTGCCTATGCATAGCTTGGTCACAAACTCACGTTTTAAGGAAATTATCTTAAAGATGGAATGTATAGAAGTAAATCAATATTGGTGTCCATTAAAATATACTATATAACCATTGCTATTTTTTTTTAAAAAATAAAACTTATTTATTTACCGTTTCAAATTTTCTAACATTATAAATGAGGAATAAAAGTTGACCCTTGGATGAAGCATTAGAAAATCTAACAGTTGCTAATCCAGCGTTGCAAAGGTATTAAGGTGGAGAAGAAAAGGAGTGGGCCCCGCATCACATTCTACCTGGCTAACGCGTGGAGAGTTGTTACTTTTCAGTTTCTTGTGTCAGACGTATCAGTACAACACTTGGTTGAAAATATGAATCTTACCCATGACCAGATTTTCTATCCCTCCCTCTAGTTTTCTTCTCTTTCCTAAAATTTTAATACATTAATCTCTCTTTCCTAATGATCTAGCTTTTGGATCAACTAGTGGGTATCCTCTCATGGGTGGAGTCAAAGACGTGCCAAAACAATGTTTGTTCAAGATCTAAAAGCCTTCGAATTGTTTCAATAAGATAAAAAAATATATGTCCCAGATAACATGAGTATAGTTGTGCAATAATAAACCAGACCTTCTATATGATGTTTAAATCCAAGCAAAGCCATCTCGAGTCACCCGACATTTCTAGTTAAAAATAGTTTATATAGGAGGATTCTCGTAATCCCCTACTATTACATAAAATGTGACTGTAAACGTACTAGGAAACGAGCTTAGAAGGTAGGAACTGCTTCGCGGCTAGCGAAGCAGTGCACGATTGCGACCGACTTCGTAGCAATCTGCTTCGCGACTCGTGACAAGTTCTTTTCCTGCGATGTTCACGTGCCTTCATTTGAGGGGATTTTATGCTCTAAGCGGACGTTGGTTTCCTAGTTTGCAGCAACGTTATTCAATGTATATTACATACATTTGATGAGGGTTACATCGTTTTTTCCTCTCCTTTGGCTTTGCACACTCTCTTACTTAAGAATCTCAATCATTATAATAATTCTATACTAAACTTTGTTCTCATTTGGGTGACATTCATAGTGAGCGTGATTTTCACTATTTCCTTCTTTGTATCTCAGAAGTGAATTATGTGCAACTCGTGCCCAGTTAAATGGTTATTGGAATATTGCTTTTAAAAGTGTCTTAGCACTTCTAGAAGGGTTTCTTTCATTTGTCTCTGTTGCTTTCTTTGTTACTCGATGCTTTGTTATAACAATCCAAAAGCAATATCACTCAAAGATGGAAATAATTCGTGAAATGTCAGCAAATTTCAACAAGTTAGACAAGTTTGAATGCTTTGGATTCCGGTGATGGAAAAGAAGATGTACTTCCTTCTCACTTCACTAAGCGTGGTGTATATCCTCAACTCTCCGAAGCCTATGGAGATGGAAGATGAGACCACGAAGAAAAATAGGAAGAGGAAAAGTGGGAGAACAATGACTACATTTGTTGCCGTCACGTTCTCAATGGTATGTCCGGTGACTTATTTGATGTTTGTCAATTTTATGAATTTGGTAAGGTTCTTGGGATGATCTAGAATCGAATTATATGGTTGAGGATGCTTCTAGCAAAAATTCCTTATGTAGTAATGTTAACCACTTTAGAATCGTTGGGTCTATGCCAATTATGGAGCAATTCCTTAAAATTTAAAGAATCCTATGAAGTTTTTAGAACGTGATATAAGTATGTATGAAACTTTTGTTGTTTCTTTAATTACTAGAAAAGCTACCCTCCTCTAAATAACAAATTAATACACTATATTATAAATAGATACACTATATCAGGCAGAAACACGCTAAAGCATATATATAGAAAATATTACCTACGAAAACGCAATATACTATATACACTACATCATAAATAAATGCATTATATCATACAGAAAGACACTATAGAATATAAAAAAAATTATGTACATTAAGAAACACAAATGGATTATAGTACACAAATACACTATATCAAAAATCCATACAACAAATTACGTGGGCTCTACAACAAATTAAGCAAACAACATTACAACTACAGGCTTGCAGAATCCTAAAAGTCAACCGACAACAAGTCGCTCAAGCGCTCAATATCGCCAAATTATGTGAAACTGCTTTACTGTCTTCTACTAACTAGTGTTATTTAATTGTTCAGCCTCTGTCGGAAATAAAATCCATACTTTATATCATAAGTAGATACAAATATCAGACGGAAACACACTAGCATATACATAAAATATTAGGTAATAGGTAGATTGAGTGAAAGTTGTAATTTTTACGTAGAGTGAGTGAAAATATTACGTAGACAAAACACAAAATACATATACTATATCACATATAGAATAAGTGAAAATATTACGTAGATAAAACACAACACAAATACATATAACACATAACACGTGAACACTATATTACACATAAATAAGTGAAAGTTATAATCATTACAACTAACATAATACAGATCAGATACACGTTAATTAGTATGCACCGAATTCATATTAGTTTTTTTTAATAGCTCTTGGATGTGTGCTATTAAATCCCCTCTTTTAAAAAACGGTGGAGAAATATAAATGGGGCGTCGACGGATATGACTACACGAGTAACCTCATTAAAATCCAAACCATCACTCACGCTCTCATATACATGGACATTATGACATGGGTGCGTCAAGTTATGATACAACCAGACACCTCGCTCAATTCCTCTTTCCTCACCTATTTAAACTCTTCTGTCTGCCTCTCTTTTCTCTCACACTGCCACACACACCGCTTAAAAAAACCCCACCTTTCTCTTTCTTCATTCTCTCTACAACACATAACAAAATGGCTCCTAAAGAGAAACAACAACATAATACCCAGAAAGAGAAAGAGAAAGAGAAAGAGAAAGAGAAAGAGATCAGGTACAGAGGCGTGAGAAAGAGGCCGTGGGGTAGATACGCGGCAGAGATACGTGACCCTATAAAGAAAACACGAGTATGGCTAGGTACTTTCAACACGGCCGAAGAAGCTGCCCGTGCGTATGATGCTGCTGCTATTGAGTTCCGTGGTGCTAAAGCTAGGACCAACTTCCCCTCTTTTGATACGCCTCCTCTTCCTCTTCCTCTTCCTCTTCCTCTTCCTCTTCCTACTCCTTCGCTTGAGCTTTCTATATCTTCTCATGCGCTCTATGGTGCTTTGGCTAACAGAGTTTGCGTCATGCGCGAGGCGTTCAGGTGTGGTCGTGACTTGGGTAATAACAGTGGGGTGCAAACACAAAGTGAGGATTCTGCCCTTGATTCTAGTAGTTGTGTGTCGGTGGTCGATCTTGATCTTAACTTGGCCCCACCTCAGGAAGTTGCCTGATTACCTCATCCATCTTTGAAATGGGCCACACTTGATCGTACCCTTTTGTTCTATTTTGGACGACTAAATAGAAGATGAGGGGGGGGGGCAGAGCCTTAATTTTGTACTCTTTTCTTGTCAGAGTATTGTAAATACAGTAGTACTAGTAACAGACATCCTTTCTTTTTGGGTAGTAATTAATCTAATATTATTCCCTATCACATGTGGATTTTGTTGTTTTGCATTGCATTGCATTCATTTATTCATTAACAATTGCCACGCTCTTTTCCCTTAACACGCTCCATTTTAATAAGGGAAAAAGCTAACACGTATTTTAAGGCGTTAGATAAGCTAGATAAAATTAGAAATAATGAATTTTATAAATAATTATTAAACGATTTTGGTATGAAAATAAAAATGTCCAATTACTTTGTAGAATACTATCTACGTTCCATTATAATTGCAATGTCAGAAACTTTTGCGCTACTCAGAAATAGTCATTTGACCTTCTACTATGATTTATACATACAGAGAAAAATATTTGTGTAAACTCTTGTTAAATTTGTATTAATATATATATTTAATTAATATTCACTTTTTATAATTCTTAAATACAATTAAGAATATAAATATTTAAATTTGTGTATTGAAAGACGTGAAAGTTCTCAATGCTTGAATTAAAATGGAACAGGGGCAGTAGTTAGACATTTCCACATTTAAAAGTATGTGTTTAATAATAAATTTTTACTAGAGAATAGGAGTGTTCATTTTAGATTATTTCACATGTTTCAAATTAGGTACTCAATTTTCATAAATTCGAAAAAACAAATTGAATGAAAAAAATGTCTTCCAATCATAGTTCACCTATTTTAGAATCAGGCTCTTCCAATTTATCTAATCAAATCGAGCGATGTATTTAATGAAGATAAAAATGTCCTATTACTTTGTTACATACTCTTGTTAGACATATTTCCACATTTAAAAGTATGTGTTTAATGTTAAAGTAGGATTAGAGAATAGGAATGTTCATTTTAGATTATTCCATCCAAGAGAAAAAGGTTTCGAATGCGAATCGATTATCGGGTATTCAAATTTTTCATCAAATCGGCGAAAAAAGCTTCAAAATCAAGGTTTTTTGAATCGGGAATTGATGTTGAGAGTATTCGAGTATCGAACGTATCCGATGTTTTCATTGCTTTGGGTATTTTGGATATTCCAAAGCATCAAAAGCATGATCTGAATCTGATACGAAATACTAAATTTCGAATTAAATATATGATATTATGTTGGTATAAGGTCGCTGAGAATCCCTAATGGAAACCATGTGTTTTGAAGCTTAAAGGAAAGATTTTACGATCTTCCTTGTGATCCCCTACTTGCTCTCTACTTTTTCTCTAAAATTGTGTATCTTTAGTTTCTAGCAAGTAAAAAAAAAAGTGGATCCATATAATAAAAGGAAAGATGGAGAGATTATTATATTATCAAATAAGGCGACATTGCAACTGATTGAAACTCAAAAATACAGAAAGTGTTGCAAACTAACAAGGAATGGAGTAAATGTAATTGAGAAACTTTTTGAACAACTACTATGAAGTTTGGCAAAAAAAAATCAAGTTAATGTTATAGTGTATATCATTTAAAAAGATGACCCATAAACCACAATCTTTTTTGAAAAAATTAATAAGTTTAATTAGTGTGCGGCTAAACAGAACTCAACTACGTAGGATCAGGTGGTAGAAATGTCTATATTACCCCCCTCTTCCCTTTACTCACTTTACCAAATCTGCTTCCTTTTTCCATAATTTCACGGTACAGATCGGATCTTACCGTCATCAAAAATGTTGTAAGGCAACATTAAAGGCTATGACTTTTGTAAACACAAATCTTAACTAAGTTTGCAAAACAAAGTCGGAATAAATGTAAGAAATTAAGAAATTTTATTTATTTGAATTTTAGGGTACAATCTCTATTTTGATACTCTAATTCGATCTCCACAATGATTTCACTTGTTATATCACGAACTTGGCTTGACACCTTCATAATAGGAATAGATTTCCTTGAATAAGGGCCTCCAAGCTTGAACTCTGCAAGTCTTCTTTTGGTTTCTTGAATGAGGGTCACCGAGCTTGGTCTCTTCGTAGGTTGTTAAGTTTCAGAGAGTTTTCGTTGTACTGTGGAATAGCTATGTGTTTTCTCCACCTTCTGGTTATGTCTGACCTTCTGGTTTTCTGGTTTCTCCCCTCCAAAAGTTAAGTGAAGGAGTCCACTATTTGTAGAGAAATCTCCTTTCAAAGTGCTAAGGTTTTAAATTCATATTGGGCCACTTAAATGGACTTGGTGTCATGTGTTAGTGTTTGGTAATGCAAAGAGGAACGCGAGCACGCGGCAGGAAATCCGCGCACCTCGCAAACCCCAGGCGCGCACCTCTCGCAAGTCGGGGGTTTCTTTTCCGGAACTCTTATCTTTTATTTTCGGGATATATTTTTGTGCTTTATTTCCATCCCTATACATATATCCTTTATACCCCATTCATTAAATGACTTCTTTCATTATTGAAACCCTAAACACAAACCATATTTTCTTTTATAAGAATTGAGCAGTTCTTGAGAGACTCCAACCCTTGAGTTTGGGGTGTAGAATTCAATGGTTGTGTGTTAACCTTGGGGGCGTTCCTCATTAAAGGTCTGCACCGGTATAGTGGCGAAATCGCTTCTAAGGCAGTGGCATCCATACCACGACACATTGTTCAGTTGTCTGATATCTGCAGATAAGTCTCATTCGTTTATGGTTTTATCAACATTAGTTATTTTGTTTGTTCTTCATGAATATTGCAATCGATCCATTATTTTCCAATAATTTAGAAGCGATTTCCTGATTGTTGTATTCAAGTTAAAGTACCTTGGATTGAATTCCTTGAGTATTAATTATTGATTAAGGTTAGGTTCTTAAAAAATTGAATCTTGTTCCATTACTTGATTTTGGAATTTGATGATTAACTATTTTATCTGATAAACCCCTGAATTGGGAGAAAACAAACTTATTTCTTTGATTTGATTGGTTTTCAATGTGCCTTGATTTCAAATGCTAGGGTTTTAGAAACCCTAATTTGAATAGGTTGGTTGGATGGTTTGATTTTTGTAGGTTATTTTGAATGATTTAATTTTGCAAAAGGTTTTGACGAAATCTCCAAAAATCTGCGTAAACTTAAATGTCTCCGATTTGTGTTTTTAAGTAGTGTTTTTTGGGTGGAAACAACGTTTTGAGAGTAGTGCTCTGTTGATTCCAAATTCGATTTGTTTTTCGAGCAGTTTTAGTGTTTTGAGTCATAATTTAATCTGGATTTTATTCGATAAAACTTTTTCAAAACTATTATTTTAAGAACATAATTGGTATAAGGTGTGGGAATAGTTTTCTTGTTTGCACACCAAGTGTTCGATGAAAGGACTCAAAGAGCAAAGGTTGAAAGGAGAGCGGTCAAACGCGTATGGAATGCTAACGATACTTCAATGTGCTCAGGGAAGTTTCCTGCTTATCCTATATGCTATTAAACTCTAAACTTGCATAATATGTTTATTAGGTGTTAAATGCTAGTTTTCATTTACGTATTTGTCATTGTATTTTATTGCAATGTGGGGGTAAGTTAGAGTTTGAAACAAATAGAAATGTTGTTTGGTCTCTCTTGGTGAGAGTGTTGGAGAACGAAACTTCCATCTAAATTTCTTTTGTTGCTAATGAGAGTGCGACTTTGAGGTAGAGACACCCAAGTAGTGAAGGTGGAGAATTTGGAAACTGTAAGTCTGTGAAGACTCCATAGTTCCACTAGACTTGAAGGAAAAGAAGTTCCAAATTATTATTGATGGAATTTTTCAGTCTAGCTTTTTGCATAGTGCATTTCATGTATCCTTTGGGCATTTAACATATATTTTTGCTTTGGCCATAGCTGAATCTATTGGGGGAATATGTTAATATATGGGACTGACTAGTTAGTCTGCTAGCCTCATTGTGGAGTTTGAGGGAAAGTAAGGGAACTTTCATGGGATTTAATATCGTTTGGAACTTTCATATAAGTTATGGGTGTATACTTCTGCCTATTGCATTGTTTAAGTTGAATACTTGTATGCATTGCTTGTTTGGAGTTGTTGTGAATAGTACTCATGAAGAGTCTAAGTTCGTTGACCATGCTTAGTTGAGTGGGCTTGAAGTTTGGTTAAATGAAGTTTCGGGTTTTTAGTTGCAACTCTAGTGCTAAGTCATGTCTCGAACTAAACCCTATAGTTACATCTATTTGGGTTGTTGAATTATTAGTTAATTCTTGAGGACTTAGCTTATTTGGTAAGCTTGGAGTATTGACTGATGAATGTTATAATGATTTACTTGTTGTTTGATCGGAGTTTAGCATTCTCTTGTCTAAGGTTTTAGGTGAGACCATTTGGGACTCCATTTTTATGTAGAAGTTATAGATCAAGTGTGGCTTTGTGCCAAGTGAATAAAGATCATTCAAGGTTGAAAGAACATGAGGATTTCTTAAGAAAATGACAAATATCCTTTAGATCACTTTGGGTTTTATTCCATGTGGGGGGTGATCGTTTTTCCAGAAATTAGAGCTTTGTGTTAAATAAGCTCGAGTTATTAATTGCACTCCCTATCTGTTAAAGCCGGTTATGGCGATAACTGGTTTGATCTTTTGTGGAGGTTGTCTAACTATGTTTGGATTTTTATCCTCTTGTGGACCACATCTATTGTGAGAACCTAGTTCTTTGTGGTTGTTGACTAAAGCTAAATTGATGGTGTGCTTGTTTATCCTTAAATGAGCTTAGTTTGTTGAATGTGATGATTCACTATGATATGCTTTAGTTGGCATTCTGGCATAGATACTATAATTTATGGTCATGTTTATGTGTTTGCTACTTGCTTTCATGTAGTTTGTCTCAAGCAAGGTTGATGTGAATTTCACCTACAAGTAGCTAATTATATTTTGTTCTTAAATTATACGTCCAATCTTGGTGGTGGACTTCTTATTTAGAAAGAAGTTATTGGACTATTGAGACATTAGGGTGTTCTTCAAAGGGTAACAGACATGTCACTAGAAGCTATTATGACCTATGTGGGAACTATTTTGAGGGAAGAACAAGTGTAAATGATCATGATCCTTGTGATGTATCATGCATTTTTGTGTGAGTCTTGCCTAACCATAGTTTAGACTTTGGTTGTTAGCTAAACTTTACTGGTTTTTAAAGGTTGTGACTTTTGAGAGGATAAGGGCAAGAAATGAACAAGAGGTTCATTGGAGCTTTAGTTTGACCTATGTTAGCTATCTCACATATTTTTTATGTCTCTCTGGGCTGATGGATGACTTTGCATTAGGTTCCTCAAGCTTGAATTTAGACCAAGTGGATTGCAAAGTGCATTCCTTTTGGAAGACATCTTAGAGGAGGAAGAGTCATTAGATCTTATGGGATTTAAAGTTACCTAGTGATGTATTCTCAGTGAGTAGACTAGAATGGTTTGTGGGCAATCTATCATTGATAGTACTGGCATTGTTGGTTTAGTGTCAATGAGTTAATTCTCTTAGCTTTCCATGGTTGCATATGTCTGTGTGATCTTTAGCTAATTGACATTGCTAGAGACCATGTGTATGTTATTGATCTTATGTCAGACACACGCTATTGATGTTGATATGAAACTGTAGGTTTCAATTTATTAAGCCATGACAGAGTATGGAGATGAGGTAAATTTTATGGCTTACTGTTGTAAGGCCAAAAGGTTGATAAAGATACCTCTAGTTTCAATCTTGATTTTGAGCGTGTGTTGCAATGGATTTATCTATAAGTTGAAGAGCGAGTGTGAATTGTTATGTTCTGCTTGTGGTAATATGTTGTTGAATTTATTTAGGAAGTGAAATTCTAAAGGGTCATGCTTATATGTTTACGAGTATATATGCTGCCGGATTATTCTTGACATTTTGCTGCTTTATTCTGAATACACAAAGCAAATAAGTTGTTGTGTCAACATGAGATTGATTTTACGGAGTTGAACTCGTCAAGTCAAGAAACCAATTGACCTGAAAATCTTTGGAAAGTTACTTGTTGTGGGGTAACGATGTCCCTTTGGTCACAACGTGTTTCTTTCATGTGCTTGTAAAAATTGCCTTGTGGGGGGAACTAGAGGCACATGTGTTAAATCATGCATAGTTTGGAATCTGATTTACTAAGGATGGGTGTGATGCCCTAGTATGGGATTGTCTCCTATGAGACGATAGTAGGATGAACTATGTGTTCTTAATGAGTTTATTATCCCTTTCAGGTATGTTCTGGGATAGAATTAGAAGGACTCACCGTTTTTTGAACGATGAGCAGTGATTGCTCATGATAAGTTCTTTTGGACTATGTCTGTGATATCCGGTGCTATTCTCGCTTGGATCGCGTATTCAAATCCCTTGTGGTACTTTGACTAATGTAGTGTGACAGGACAATCTATAACCTTCATGGTGGCTCGACTTGGTTGAGCTTGATAAATTGAGGAATCTATAGCCCTTGCGGTGGTTCAGTTGGCAATTGAACTTGATAGATTCTTGGCTTGTATGGTGATGCTTATGCATTTACTCACAGTGATGGATGTCCATAGCCCTTAATGATTGGGTGGTTCACTAAGTTCAAAATTGATGGATATGTGAGAATCCATAGCCCATATTGATTGGGTGATTTGTCTAGTGGACTTGATGGTTTCCTGGTTTGTATGATGCGGCTGAGCACATTAGCTCTTAATGTTCCCATATCCTAGGCTTTGGGTGGTCCATGGAATGGACTTGATAGTTACACCGTTGGTCACTGTTGTGACATGTTTATTTGATGAGGTTGAGCATGGTGGCTCTTAGTGTTTCCATGTCCCAGAATCTGGGTGGTCCATGGGGTTGGACTTGATGGTTACACCGCTAGTCACGGTTTGTGACATGGAAGTTCATAGCCTAAGTGGCGGTTCTGGATGAACTTAATGAACTGGGTGTTTCTATAGCCATAGATGGTGGTTTAACAGATATTAAACTTTATAGAACACTATGTGGTTGGTGAGGTTGAACTTGGTTCTTAATGAAGTTACATCCGTTATGGAGGTTCATGTGGAATTGAACTTGATAACTTCACCTATATGAGTGTGAAGGCTTGTCCTCCTTCTATGGTGAATATGTGAATCTTCCTAGAGCGCTCATGAAAATCCCAAGGTATTTGTATGGCCATATGTATTGGAAAAGGACATTGATTACTCCTTGTTGTTATTATCGCGGAGTTTATCAAGCTCTGAAAGCAAGGCATGTGTTATCGGGTCACTTCTCTTTTCCACAAGTTTAATCCTTAGGATGCTTGTAGGTGAGAGAACACCCCATCTCACTAACATGGTTTTCAATCCTTGGACACTATTATGAAAGTGCCGAGCTTTCCTTTCACTGCTCAATTTTTTAGGGCGTGTTGTTCCTTTTGCATTAGTGGGGGATTGTTAGTGTTTGGTAATACAAAGAGGAACGCGACCACGCAGCAGGAAGTCCGCGCGCACCTCGCGTAAGTCGGGGGTTTCTTTTTCGGAATTCTTATCTTTATTTTCGGGATATATTTTTGTGGTTTATTTCCATGCTTATATATATATATCCTCTCTACCCATTCATTGACTGACTTCTTTCATTATTGAAACCCTAAACACAAACCATAATTTTTTTTATAAGAATTGAGCAGTTCTTGAGAGACTCCAACCCTTGAGTTCGGGGTGTAGGATTCAAGGGTGGTGTGTTAACCTTGGGGGGCGTTCGTCATTAAAGGCCTGTACAGGTATGGTGGCGAAGTCGCTTCTAAGGCAGTGACATCCATACCACGGCACATCGTTCAGTTGTCTAATATCTGCTGATAAGTCTGATTCATTTATTTTTTTTAACATTAATTGTTTGTTTGTTCTTCATGAATATTGCAATCGATCCATTATTATCCAACATCATGACCCACCAAATAATAGTTTTAACCCTTTTTATTGGGTTTCGACTATTAAATTAAAATAAGTAAAAATGGGCTAGATAATTTGTGGTCCAAATTAATTAATTGACCATCAAATATATATATAATGAGTAAATAATTTAACCTTTGACCTTTATATTACAACGTGACACTATAGTAAAATTTTAGTGCCTACAACTTTCAGAGGGGAAAAAAGAGTAGAGAGGTGATTGACATTTCTACATGTGATTATCAGATAAATGAAATTGAATTTCACTCAATATATGTGATTATGGATGGATTAACTGTCGTATTTTTTTACCAACTAAATTTGATTTTCCACAATTACTTTAGATTCTATTAATTTAGGGTGAAGTGAATATGACATTGCGATAAATTTGTATTATACATTTTCAAAATATATAAATTATTAATCTATACTTTCTCCAATTTTTTATTATAATATTTGAACATTTATACTATTTATACGCTTACTTTTGATCATTTGTTTATTTGAATATAGTAAAAAATAATAGTCTATGGAATCTTGTTAGATTCATCTCGATATATACTTTCAAAATATCAAAAATTTATAATTCTTACTAAAACAAAATTAGAGATATCCATGGTTTGATTCGTTCATTGGCGAGCATTAAAATCTAGATGTTATAATAGATACCAACAAGGGAGTATTTAATAGTAAATTAAATCAATGGACACAAAATTTCTCTTGATAACAACAAGGACCAAAAATATAAATCGAAAAAAATAGATAGTATAGGTACACGGTACGACTGTGGAGAGTCTAGCTAGCTATCAAAAATAACCTAACCCTAACCTTTAAACAATGTAGTAGTGTTGAGAATATTCCTATTATTATGTAAATTCTTGTACTAGACCTAAAACAAACAATAAATCTTAATTTTGTCGAGAGTCGGTGAGGAAAAATAGTGATGAACTCGTTTTTTTCCATGGCTAGTGGTGAGAGTGATCTAAAGAAAGGCGATGAGATGAAAGATCTGGTTTTTTCTGGGGACTAATGATAATCCTAGAAATTTGATCTTACTTATTCAATTGAGAAGGGACAATTATGATGAATGGGGGAGAGAAATACCGATGGCGTTGAAAGCTAGCTAAAAGAAAACCTAGTTTCTCAGAGGCAACTATTTCGAGAACGACAAATGCAGAGAAGCTGGAGTATTGGCATGTTGTTCAGGCAATGCTAATTGTGTGGTTGAGTAATACGATTGAGCCGTCTCTTAGCTCTACTATATCCACGTTTCAAGATCCTAGTGTTTTGTGGTAGGCTCTAAAGGATAGGTTTTGTGTTGTGAAAAAGACACAGATTTATCAATTAAAGTATGCTCTTGCTGATTGCAAACAAACTAAGCATGAGGCAGTAGCAATATACTTTGGAAAAATAAGTAAAATTTGGGATGAACTTCCCAGTTATGTAGTGGTTCCTGATGGGTGCACTTGTGGTGGTCCTAAGTGCAATACCGAGGGCAGTATGCCAAATAATTGGAGGAGGATAAGCTGCAATGGTTTCTTATCCCAGGTGGATGCTGATATTTTGCTCTTGGCGGTTGGCAACGAAGTGATTTGTGAACAAGTAACTACGTTCATTAAAATTGTCTAAGGAGTTGGGGGAAGGTTGTTAAACCATTTTTTGACTAGTCCTTTAAGAGTAGATGAGAAATTATTGCCCGCGTGGCAGCATCCACATCCTGCACATAAATCTGATGCTTATAAGTTGAAAGCTTATCATCTAGATCTGTTGTATCATCAAAGCGATCAATGGTAGGTAACTTAACTTTCGGGGTAAGGAGGTGCCTATCCTGGCCTAGAAAGGTGTTGGCCAATTGATATGAAGTGCTCCCACCTGTTGCAATGGAGGTTGATACTCCCTCTTGGTGTGTACAAACAACTTATCCTCATGTCGAGCAGGAACATAAGCCATTGGTTGCTGAACACTAGGCTCTTGATGAGATCGGGGAACTTGAGCTGAAGTCTTGTGGGAATAAGAGATTTAAGGAGGGTCTCTAAGGTAGGAAGTAGAACCGATAGATGAATTATACTGTGATGCTTCCCTCTTGGCCTCTAGGAATTAACGTGCAATAGTTCTTAAGGTCTTCAGTTGGTGAGTAGCCCCCTGCCTCCTAAGGCCACAACTATCACATTTCCGTTGAGCCGTGGCTATTCACTCCTAGATGGCCACTTTCCTTTTGAAACCCTATGGGAGTTTTTCTGATGAGCTAGCCGGTTATGACCTGCATGTGTTATTGGTGAACGTCTAGCACGTGGGGCCTATGACAGTGCCTTTGTCTCCTGCCCTCTAGGACTGAAGAAGTGATGCATGTTACATTTGATTTGTTCTTGGACGACCACCGCCATTCTTGTTTGGAAGTCATTAGGGAGATTCTCAACGTGAGGTGTGGTCACCGGACGATCACGATTTTCCTCTGAAATTGCTTGCTTCCCCACTAGACAATCTCCCGTCGACATCTCAGACTCGTGACGATCACGTCCTTGGGGTGGACGTTCATCTCTTATCGTATCCTCTACCACTACTTGCATGCTTTGGTTGCATGTAATGTTGGATGATCGACGATGTCATTACTCTACATTTCCCATCGGACGGCTTCAAATGTAGTACGCTTTATGCAAGCATGTTGCCTTGTACTTTTCTAAGGAAAAGTATGACAATTAGGCTTGTGCATAGAGGACTTGTGGACCAGATTTTTTGATTTTAATTTGGTGCATCGAGGACTGTATCTATTTTGTCATTTTTCAAAAAATTTAATTTCTTTTTTCGATTTTTTCGACATGTTTCATGATTATGACCATTTTATCCATACCTTTATATTACCATAGGCACCAATGTAGACACAAAAAGACTAATCATATTCCATGTTGCAAATATGTACTAAAGTTTTTAGATATATAGGTATGAATGTATGATACTTTCAAACGAAAACCTATAAAACTTGTAGACTATTAATATTCTAATTTTAAATTTATTAATGCTATGCAACATTGATACCAATAAATTCATCATAAAAAATTTAGAAATGAAAAAAATAGATGAGTTTTTTCATGATATACCCCTGTGGTCTTTGAAATTTTATGTTGTGTTCATGTTTTCACAGATTTTTCATTTATACCCCTTCTTTAATATTTTTATATTAATACTAACTAAAACCCACCCGACCACTGCCACGCCTCACCACAATCCACCAGCCCACCCACAACCACCCCCACCAACCGAAACCAACCCTAGACCACCCCAACTCCTCCCGAAACCACCCCCACCCCACGAAACCAACCCATTCCCACCATACGGAGTTAGTATTAACACAAAAATATTAAAGAAGGGGTATAAATGAGAAATCTGTGTAAACATGGACATAACTTAGAATTTTTTTAAAAAACAATTATTTCACGTTTTCAGGTCTGACCCTTATTTTCTGCTTTTTGAACAGACCGCACCTGAAACTCGATTTATTCTGGACTGAATTTTGCACAGCCCGAACGACAGTATTGCACCGATAATCTAGGTTTTACATAGCTCTTTCATTGCTAATCTCAAATTAAATAACTTAATGAAGTGATTAATAGTCGGGTCGTTATATGTTATGTAATGGTAACTAATATTCTGGTTTTGTTCTTTTGCTTATCAAAGGTTAATAAAACTTTATTTAACTTATTTAACAAAACTTATTCGAACTTATTAGAACTTATCTAAACTTACTTACACTTATATGAACTTAACTGAACTTATTAAAAATTATTAGAATCTTGTTTGTGAGAGGATGAAACCTTATTTTTGCTTATCCGGACTTTTCTAAATTTATCATACCTTACTTTAGAACTTATTTGGACTTATTTGACCTGCTTTTTCTGATAAAGACTAAAAATAAGATGAAATTAATGAGGACTGCCTCCATCCAGTAATAAAATTTCTATTTCTCCGATGCACACAATTTAAGGAAGCTGATATCAATGTGTTTTTTTAATTTACAATAAATAATCATGATTGTTAGCTTTTAAGAGTAATCTTATTTTTTCTAGTAATATAAAGTGTGAACATGTGTATAAAAGCATGTTATTTTATTATGTGAATCATACCCATTTAGAAATTAGGAAGTTATTTGAGAGAACCATTTGGGGAGAAATGCGAAATTTGTTGTAAGACGGAGGGAGTAGTTTAAACTTATTACTCATTTTTTATTTTTTTTATTTAAAGTAATTATGCTAGTTTTTCAAAAATAAATATGCCTAATACGACATTATATTACTCATTTGTTGTTGTACGACATTATTATACGCTTGTTGTCGAATTTTAGCTAAAAAGTCGAATGTACGGTCATTGAACATCTTCATTTTTTCGCCATCCTTTTTTGTGCGGGAGGCACACATTCATAAAAAAATTGGTCAAAATCTGACACACCACGATGAGTGAAAAGCTGGAGGGTCAACGTCTAAAAGTTTGACTCTTTAGCCAAAATCTAACAAAAAGGTGTGCATTTTGATAAAATGTAACATATAAGGTGTTTTCTCACAAAGATAATTATCTAAGGTATTTTTTCACAAGACTTATAACAAATAAGGTGTTTTTCGCAAATTTTCCTATTAGAAAATCCTAAAATTAGTTTAGAATAGAATGAGTTCGTACTCAAGAAAAAAGTTGAAAAAGACTAAAACTTAACAGAATGTAATTCAATCTTTTTAATTTACACTTTTGATAAAGGTATGTTTTTTATAAAATATGTTGAGATGTGTATTGAATTGATCTGACAAAACTGAAAACAACTGGACAAAATTGAAAAAATAATAAAATATGACGACAAAGGTAGTTACATAGTTGAACCTCAACTAAACTGAAAATAACTGGAGTGGACAAAATTGGAATAAACCGGGTAGAAAAAACTCGAAGAGTGCACTAACAACCACAAGTCAGTGGGGAGGTAAATTAATCATAGAAGGTCCTTGAGATTGGCTCTCATGACTTGTCAATCATGGGTGTTCCTATTCCCCGATGTGTCGTTTCTCGGTCTCAACCGCCAAAGTCATTTGAGTGAAGAAGGTATGTCACCTCTCCCCAGCCAGCCTTCCCTATCAAATTTAAAGAGGACGCGGCGTTACCTGGTAGGCTGGTAGTACCATTTTGCTTCACGTGAATCTCAATACGCGTCTGCTTGCTGCCGTGCGCATGTCCACTTCTACTAATTGTCGTACAATTATTTTTCCTATATTTCTTGTTTCTCTTTATTTCCTTGTTTATTGACTGTTGTCTAGTGACAAACTGACAATTATTTTGCCTATAATTTTTTTATATTTACAATAGATATATTATTTGTAGTTGTACGCTTGTCAATACAGCATTTTAGACATTAATAATTGGGAAATTCTACATGGTGGCCTCTAAGTTTAAAACATTCTATATGGTGGCAAGCAAAAATTGTTCTTCTATTAAATGGCCCTCAACTTAATACTAATATATTTAGTGGTCTTATCTACCAAATTTATGACTAACACATTATTAAAGTAGCAATTACTTACCTATTCCTAATTTCAAAAAAGAATTTCAAACTAAATTTATAAGAATACGATCTTTTATTTTTGATGCTTGAATTTCTCCTCTTGCTAAATGTTTTTTTATATATTTTTATTCTGAAAGTGATCTCAACCTCAAGTTTTACTTGAATTACATGCTTTATAGTTTGTACAATAGCTAATTGCCTAATTTGTAAGTTTTTTCGGGAGTCATGATTTCATGAATATGATTCAATAATGTTCATTTTTTTTTTCTCTTTTGCCATCAACACTCAGTTAATTTTTAGAGTTTAGAGCCATGGTAGTGTTTTACCTGGATCATCACCAGCCCTCAAATGCCACTTCCCCAAATACCAAATTGTAGATCTGAAAATTTAATGAATATTTCAAACCCTTATTTTTCCTGTTTATCCTTCGATAGTCAGAGATTGTGAAAGATTAGGGAGATGTGGAGACGATGTTTAACTGATGCCTGATGGCTTAGGAGGATAAAGTTAATGGCTATATTCAACTTGTTTATTAACCACAGTCTATAGGTAGGTAAGTAATTGCTACTTTAATAATGGGTTAGTCATGGATTTGGTGAATAAGACCACTAAGTGTATTAGTATTAAGTTGAGGGTCACTTATAGAAGAACAATTTTTGCTTGCCACCATATAGAATATTTTAAACTTGAAGGCCACCATGTAGAATTTTCCTTAATAATTTTATTAATAAATAAAAATTATAAAGATTAAATATTAAAAGTACATAACAAATCTAACAAAATCTCATAAGATTATATTCTTCTTAAAATATATATCATCAATAATCAAAGTCTAAAATAAAAATAGAGTATACAACATACGAATGATAATAAATTGCGAAACGAATAAAGTAGATGGTTAGAACTGGAAAGTGGGAGATAAGAGAATAGGACAACAAATACGGTGGCAAACTTTGGGTGTAACACCCCGTAATTTCACTAGAAATTTCGCGCATTAACTATTTATTGATTATGTTATATTTATTTATATACTTTATTTATTCTTTATTCATATATATAATTATTTTAAGTATTATTGTGCATAATTATATATGTTTATATTTTGAAAACTAAATTTATATAACTTATTATTATATTTTATAAGTGTTAGATGTTTATATTTAATTGTTGTGTTATGCTATTGTGATTATTATGGCGTGGTTATTTGAGTTTTTATATTTTTAGAGAGGTAGTATTATTATTTTAGTAGTGTTAGTACTTAGTATTTATTTTTAGTTTGAGCCTTATTATTTTATTTTCGGGCCAAACTAATAGGATGCTTCATTTACCGCTTAAGTGGGCCAACCCACTTGTTGTGTGAGTAGTAGAGTGGCCGGCCATGGGGGGAGCTGTGGTGGGGATTTTATTTTTGAATTTTGAAGCTATCATCAACTAATTTTGGTAGCTAATCCATTCCTCCAATGAGAGCCAATCACTCCTTTATTCCCTACTCTATTTTAGCCATTATTTATTCTTACTCCTCTTATCATTATTGTTGTCCTATAATTAAACACTCTCTAATCACCCCCCTTTCACACGCCTATTGCACAAAAATTAGGGGAAGAGTTTCCCACTTGTTCTTCACAAAATTCCTACTTCCTAGTGACTTTTAATTCTTATTCAAGGGTAATAAAAGACTCAAGTTCGGATTTAATCTTCTCTTGGTGTTATCTCTCAAGGGGGCGATTTTATTGGCTATTTTATTACTCTTATTTTCGGTTTTTAGTATACTCTACGGATAGATCGAGGTAACTAACATCTCTTCTAGTACTTTAGTATTTAATTAATAATTTAATTAAATTAGAATCATGTTAGGATGCGTTTTAGTTATTAGATCTATGATTTTAATGTTATAATTATTAGAATTCATGATTAGGGTTAGTTTATTATTTTAACAAGATTTCTATGCACGCGATGCGTGCGAAAATAATTTTATTATGAAATTTAATAATCTAAAGTAGATAATTTTATGGATAATCGCATCTTACCACTTAAACTTTTCATGTTTTTATAAACTCTCACCTTAATTTTTTTTTAAATTCCACCTACCATTTACAATTTTATTAAAAACTCCCACTACTTTACGGTTTTTGTCAAATTTTATTAACAAAAAACCGTTAAGTGGGTCCCACATATACATTTTGTTAACAAAATGGAACTTGAAATAGTTGCAATTCTTTCCAAATAGTTGTAATTCGTTCCAAATTTGCTCTAAATTTGTTGAAGATTTACCCTTAAATTGATCAAATTGACTTCAATTTCAGCGTAAACTAATAATAAAGTGCATATGTGGGGCCCACTTCATGGTTTTGTTAACGAAATTTAACAAAAATTATTAAGTGATGGGAGTTTCTAATAAAATTGGGAATGATAGGTGGAAATTTAAAAGAAAAATTCATTAAGGTGGGAGTTTCTAAAAACGTGAAAATTTTAAGTGGTTTTGAACAAAAAAATCCTAATTTTATTTGCATACGATGTGTGTTTTGGTTACTGTAACATGATAAAATATGAAGATATACAACATTTTATTTTCAGACTAAATTCATTTTGGCAAATTTTTCTTTGAGAACATCCCTTACTCCCCACCATCAACTATAACTTTTGTTATGTAGTACCCGGTAAGGTATTTTTTGCTCATTGTCCAAATAAGAAAAATTCAAAAGTACTTGAAAATACTTTATCATATTTCTCACTCATGCTACAATACTTTATCAGGATCAATTTAATCAAATGTGCCTTCACTCATGAACAATCAATTACTCATGTATTTCAAAATAAAAAATTTCAAAAGTATATAAAAGTATAGCAAAGTGGGTGTCTATCTATAGATCTCAAGAAAATATAATCGTTGATATTTTTAAAATTGTTTTTACTTTGTAGTTTTTTAGATATTTTAGTTAGAAGTTTTGAAATCTTTCATGAAAAATCTGATTGCTAAATTTGGAAATAAAACTTAATTACTTAATAAACTCATTGATTTATTATTCATTTTTCATTTTTTTCTTTTTGGTGTCCACCCCCACCTCTTCACTTATATAATAGAGATATATGTCTTTAGAGTACTTAAAACCGTTAATTATGAAGTTAGTATTGATTAGTATCATGTTAGGGTTGTTACTCTTTATTTATTTCATTGATTAGTATGTTTAATTCATGTTTTTATTAATTTTATTAATGCTGGAATTATTTTAGTTTCTTGGATTTATCGATTTCAATGTTTGGTTGAAGTGTGAATGATGATGGATTTATTGTAGTGACTTGGAATATGATTTAGCATGAATTTAGATGTTCTATTGGCCTCTTTATTATTTTTAATATTGCTGGAATTTATGTTCATAAAGTAAATTGATTTATTTGAGTGGTTATTAACTTATAAACATGCCCTAACTTTTATAGTATGATGTTTATGACTTTGTGGTTGTTCTTTGATATTATTAAATGAATTATCATGAGTATTATGATGCTGGAATTTTAGTTGGGTTAATTGGAATTTATTATTTACGTTTTAGCATGTTAATAAGTTGACTTCCATGATTTTAAGACTTGTAATTCTTTTGTTCTTTAAATATTTTTGGAGTAATAATTCAAGCATGTCCTTTTAATGTTATTAAAGTTATATTTTATTTTTCCATGAATTATATGAGCATGTTTGATGTGAATTTATTTGGGTACGTAAAGTACCAAAACGGAAGAAGAGGGGACAGTGGTCGTTCACGACCCGCGAGCAGCGTCGCGCTTTCCTTTTTGGCCAACTGTTTCATGTTGTTGGGTATATAGCAGCCCTGTTGAAGTTATTTTTAATTATTTTATTTATGCAGTTTTGTCGTATTTAATTATGAAAGTATGTTTGATTGTTAAATCTTGAAATGTTGTGATGATGCATGTTATTGTGAAACCGTTTTGAGTACTTTGTTAAATTTTGAGTTATCGACGTCGTTATGCTCGGGGAGAATAATACTGCCCTTAGCATTACTTCGCCAAGAGTTATGTACGGGGAACATTTATAATTTAATCTATAATCGACTTCGTACCCAAACTCAGATAACGACTTTGATGGATTTACGTTTGAATTAGTATTTTGAAGAAGTTTTAACTTATCACTTGAAACCTTGATTTTTGAAGAGAATTTAATTTAGTTGTTTTATTTAGTTTTGAAGAATTGATTTTGGAGCATTTATTTTTGAAGAATTGTGACTTTTATAATTATTTGATGGTTTGAAGTATATTTGAAGTATATTTGATGATTTGAAGAATATTTGAAGATTATTTTGATGATTTGATGAGTGTTTAAATTTGAAGAACTTTATTGGTTGTTAATTATTTTACTTTGAATTGAGTAGTCTAAAGGATTATTTTATCCTAAGGATACTGAACATGCACTCCGAGAGGTGAAGGGGCACTGAGCAGGGTGCTACCCTATATTGGAAAAAATTAGGATCTGTTGTCGTCCGAGAGGCCGGGAGATACTGCGCGTATTGTCCAGCATCGGGGGTTTGGCCATTCTTAGACACAGACGGTAGGGAACGTAACCTATAGGCCGTTCTAGAGGTTGCGATTTGACATACTCTAGGAAGTGGGCTGCGGGTCACTAGCGTTCATCTCACTCATTTATTTATTTATTTATTTATTTATTTCACTTACTAACTGTGAAGTCTCTTTCCCCTTTTGACGATCTATTTATGGGATTACTTTCCTTTCTTTATCCTGTATAGCGTTGATGAATATTATTGTTGTTAACTTGTCTTATTATCTTTTACTTTGTATGTTGTATGTTTTTCCTTATGCTTTGTATGATTATTGTGTATGTCTGGCTTTATTCTTCATATTTTAAATTGTTAATTGAATCCTGATTGAACTGGGAGAGCTATTAGTTACTCCCCACTGATTGTGGATTTTTGTTGTATATCTTTGCAGATGTGGAAGTTTAGGATCGTTATCGTCTGGACTGGGACAGTGAGACATGGTCCCAGTCCAGACCACCTTTCTAGTGGGTCTTAAGTAGTTTTATTATGGATATTCCTATCTTAAGGAGTTTATTTTAGTTGGATTATGGTTTGATGTTTTATTTAGGATTTTTAGTATGTTTATGGAATGAGGGTATGAGACCTCATCTCCTTGTTTATTGTTGAGGATATTATTGACTTGGGATTTTTATTCTATTCTATTGTTTAGAATAACATTTCCGTCCCATTGGTACTTCCGCTGCCACTGATCTTTTATTTAACAGATTTACTTCTTTTATTCTATTTTATCTTTATTTTTATTACTGTTAAAGGACGCGATGTTACATTGGGGGTGCCCGCCACTACCTGCCGCCACATCTTGTCTTAGTACTTTTTTTTTTGAGGGAAATCTTGTCTTAGTACTTAGTCCCTATTTTCTTCCATTTGGCAAATTTTGTGTTAATATCTATTCACACGTGTGACCTCTCCGGGTTTTTTTCTCAATATTTCAATTATTTGTAACAGATAGTAAATGTTTGTTTCAAAAAATTACTACCTCCGTGACGAATTAAATGTAACAAATTATTTTTCACGCATCGGTAGAGATTTAAGGGTGTAAATGAGTAGATTAATCAAAAAAATTTAACACAAGCAAGAATGAGATTATATGTTACTTGTCGTAAAATTATTTTGATTAATTTTCTCATTTACACCCGTAAATATCTTCCTTGAAATGCGTGCCAAATAGTTTGTTGCATTTAATTCGTTACGGAGGTAGTATATGGAATATTTAAAAAACTCATATGCATCCGGTGCATACTAATTTCGTGTGCATCCAATCCGTATAACTGAGTTGTAATAATTACAACTTTTACTCACTCTGTGTGATATAGTATATCTATCTGTGAAATAATGTATATATGTGTAACATAGTACATGTAATTTGTGTTTCTATCTACGTAATATTTTCTCTCACTTACTCACTCACTCTACTTAGTAATGATTACAACTTTCACTCACTCGGTCTATGTAATGATTACAACTTTCACTCACTCGCTCATCACTCTGCATAATATTTTCAATATATGGTAGTGTGTTTCTGTGTGATATAGTGTATATATCTATTTATGATATAGTGTATGAGTTTTTGATATAGTGTATTCGTGTATTGTAGTCCATTTTGATATAGTGTTTTCTGTGTGATATAATGTACTTCCTCCTTTTCGCAATACTCGCAACATTAGCATGTTAACCACTATTCATATATCAATCTTATGTTTTATTTTTTCACAAATGTATAAAAAAATTGTCAAGTGGGGTATTATTTGATTCGTCTTAATGCGTACTATCATAATATCAATTTTTTTAATTTTTCTTGTCAATAATTAGAGATATTATAACGTTGTGAGTACTGCGAAACGAAGGAAGTATGTATTATACTGTGTTTTTGTACTTTGTATTATATACTACCTCTGTAACAGATTAAATGCAACAAACTTTTTTGCACGCATTTCAAGGAAGAGATCTAAGGGTGTAAACGAGCAGATTAATTAAAACAACTTTAAGACAACTAACATATAATGTCATTCTCTCTTTTTTTTTTATTTATTATTTGCTCATTTACACCTCTAAATCTCTTCCTTGAAATGCGTGAAAAATGAATTGTTGCATTTAATTTGTTATGAAGGTAGTATATATTATAGTGTGTTTATGTCTGATATTATGTATCTATTTCTGATATAGTGTATGGATTTATAATATAGACGACTTTGAAGTAATAGTGTTTGTCGCGCGCGGGTCACGTGCCTTGGCCTGGTGCACACTATTCTTAATGTGAACCGAGTCCACGCAAGTGGAATTGTGGAATATTTTGGAGTCCGTTCCACATCCTATTAATTTAAATTTTTGGTCTTACCATTTTAAATTTATAAGATAAAGGTATAAAAAAAACCTAACATTAACTATACAGACATTGTTGTAAAATAAAATGAGTCAACTTAAAAACTTGTCACTCATCAGAGTAAGACACGTGTTTGCACTTAGAACTAACGCATGTCAGCCTCTAATTAGCCAACAAATAATTGACTACTCTTGGACCAAGGAGGGTTAAAGTAGATATGTAATTTTTCATAATTTTATGAATTTCATAAATATATTTAAAGTATATTATAAATATTATTGGTATTTAAATAATAAATTTCTTATTAAGTGTTGACTATTTTAGAGTTAAATGATAATTTAATATTTTAAGTAACCAATTATTTTATTAAGTTGGACTTTAAAAGTTAGCAATTAAGTTAAATGCTTTGGGTTAGTATACAAATGATTTTTAAATCTGAGTTAGAGGAGCCCAACCCATTCAAGCTCTTCTTGACCATACTAAAAGGCATAAACAAATATCTAAGCCTACTAACTACTAAGCTAGTACTTGGATTAATGAAATCTATATATACCACATTAACAACCCCCCCCCCCCCAAACACACACACACACACCTCCAAATCCCACACATCTTGCCCTCTCTTATTTCTCTCTATACATGTCGCTCTCTCTCATCTCTCTCTCTTTCACGCCTGCCGCACAACCACCACACACGTCACCTGCACCAAGCCCACATACTGCCACTAGATCACCGCGCCGCCGGTGTTCCCTTTCTTGTTTTTTCGGCTTTTTCCTCCTCTTTTTCATATATATATATATATATATATATATATATATATATATATATATATATATATATATATATATATTTTTTTTAAAAATATAATCTCATTTATAAGTATGAGAGTATATTATGGTAAGAAGAATAATCCTTTGGACTGCTCTCGCACAGGGCCCCCATCCAGAGGCCCATTACAAGCCATACACCCCCAACCCCCCAACCCCCTCCCCCCAACAATATTGAAATTTTTGTTTCCACCAAGATTTGAACCTTGGTCTCCCATGTGGGAGAAAGGAAGCTATACCATTAGACCCAAGGGTCTTATATTTTTTTTATAGATTTAGTAATTAAAGTTTGTAATTTTAAATGTTTTATTAAATAATTTTATATTTCATTGTTTCTAAATTAAATTAATTAATTTTATATTATATATATTATGTTTAAATTGAGTATTAAACATCAAGTATGGATTTTTAGAGTTTTTAATGACTAATCTTATAGTATTATATTGAGGGTTATTAAAGTTGCAAACTTTCGCCTTTAAAACTATTTTAGAGTATGTTTAAAACGGTTTTATGGAAAAATAAAGTTGATATAACTTTAGTAGTATGTCATATTGAGAATATTAATACTAAGGGCTTAAAAGTAGCCTCTAATATTGTTGATACAAGGTACATACATGTCTATATATTTGTAAACTAGTATTATGTCATAAGGTTAGGGATGATATAGTATCATACATAAGAAACTTTTTATACTTCATATGTGGCTCATGATTACATGGAATTACATGATTTATAACTTTGTGTGAACCATGTTATTTGCCACTAAAGTTATTACATGATTGTATGGATATGTGATACAAGCATGTGAGAAAGGAATGTTTTATTTATTAATTCATATGCGAGATTAATAGATATAGAGAAGGTATTGTGACCATAACATTTGGTAAGACGACTTCAGTTTGTTTCAGTTTTTTTTTTCAGTTGGATGTATTTTGATTTTAGTTGTTCAGTGGATTGGATCCTTCTATTCTTTTAGTTGCATGTGTTTTAAGTTCACTTGGATCTTCTATTCATTCAGTTGGATAATAAAAGAACCAATTGAAAGAAAAAGGAACTAACTGAAACATATAACTGAAGGGAAAAGTAGAGCACCTGAAACATATTAAGCACCAACTGAAAATAACAACAAAACTAAATAAAACCCTAAGAAAAGCACCAACTGAAATCCTAAACTAATCCCCTTTGTTTCTAAACTATCTAGCTGCGATTAAGGCCTACGGAGTACGAACTCATCATGGGCCAGAGTTTCACTGGATTATTTGTACTCACTGTTTCTACGGCGGTGGTGGGCCTGATTTTATTGTTCGACTCTGACGTGGGATGTCTCACGGAAAGCAACACAAGCAGTTTCTCGCGTCGATGTTAACACCGCCGCCGGAGAGAATTGCAGCGGCGGTATTTGTTGGCACGATGTCGCCATTAGATCTCCGGCGTCTCAGGTCTGCTTTCGAATTCCTCGGCATCAACCCTTTGCTGCTCCACGCGCGCGAAAATATAAAATGGGCTCAGCCCGTCTGACCATAAACATTGGGTCAAATGGTCTGACCTAATAGTTTCACATAAATATATTGGTTTGGATCATGAATTGTTATCATGTTATTTCCTTGGATATTTTTTTACTTAAAGAGTATGGGCTTGGTTTGGTAACTTGGAATTATGTATTTTGACAAGTTGGTTGTTTGTTTATTGTAGTCAAAAAATAAAGGGGATTAATTCTGGGTTAATGAGTTTTGTATGATCATATATTTAATATTTCGAAGATAAAAATTGGCATATTTGTGTATTTATGTTTATTTGTGTTGGTTGTCTTATTGATGTGAGTCCAACGCTAATAAAATATTCTGACTTAAAAGTGAATATCAATAAAACATTGAACTTGTGCACGTCTGAAGCATTGAACAAGTATGAGTTGCAGTACATGGTGGTAACTTTTGGGACCATTGATCATCGTATCCTATTTTATTTATTTTGGGAATGTATTTCTTCACTTCGATATCGTTGGTTATGGGGAGCATGGAGGCATTCCCATCTCTTCGTCTTCTTAGCGAAGATAAGATTTGGTTGGACAACTCGATCCAATGCTTATTGAATTTGTTATTAAATTAATCTATTTGGTTTTTTGGAGTCAAGTTAAGTCTTGTTAGGAGAATGTTTAATATTATTTATTACTCATATTTTAACGCCTATTAGTATCATGATAGGTTTATGTGTTTCTTTTATTATATAAGTACTAAGCTTTGCTGATTACGTGATTTCTTGGGGGTTGATCATGGTTGTGCCTCATTTATACTATGATGACTCGTTATTAAAAAGTAGTTCTTCAATAGAGTATTGCCTACTACAAGTTGAAGTAGATGATGCATCCATTGGGGACTTGGGAGACAGTTTAAAGAGAATGTTTTCTCTTACCTTTAACTGCATCAATTTATCCTTTTATTTTAATTTAGGAAAAATCTCATCTCGGCCGATCTTCCACCACTGGTACCACTTTTAGATTATCCAACAATAATTCCACCTTTGAGGTCCATATGCTCATATTGGGTCGCCATAGCCTATAACATGTTTGACCCTAAAAATAACCGTTGACTTTTTATAAAAAAAATAACTTAAAGAAAAACCAAACCCCACCCTTTCTCACCTGCAAGCAACCCCATCCCTGCCACCCCCACCACTGAAAACCCCCACCTTACCCACCTTAACCACCTAAAACAACCCGCTCCCTCGAAACCACCCCACTCCCACAAAAACCCCCTCTTGCGCTGAAAATACCCCACCCCTTTTCGACGGGGTGCGGTGTATTCGGGGCAAGAGGGGGTTTTGCAGGGGTGGGGGGGGGGGGGTGGGGGTGGGTAAGGTTGGCGGTTATTGAGGGGGGGGGGAGGATGTGTAGGTAGTGGTAGATCCAGGATTTGAAAGATTGAGGTTCAGTTACAAAATAAATTAACGTCCGGCAAAAAAATTAAAAGAAAATCAAATTGCAAAAACCAATGTAAACATAGAATTAAACCTTGAAAAAACCAGCATTTGGTTGCGTGAAGAGAGGAGAGGTGACGTTTGACGCTCTGAGGTGAGTGGCGTGAAATTGAAAGAGAAAGAGCGAGAGCCTCCAGGTCCTTATTGGATCAAGTTTGTTTTGTTCCAAATGATGTGGTTTTAAGGTCTTTTTGGCCCATATTTCACCTTAAAAGTGTGTTATATATACATATACTATGAGTTGGGCTTTTCGTTTTTTGCTTGTTTTTCATTATCGGAGTTGGAGTACGCCTATACCCCAATGTACCCCCTGAATCCGCCCATGTGCATAGGGTGGGGCGGTGGTTATGGAGGGAGGGAGGAAGATGGTGGGTGGGGTGTTATGGAGGAAGGAAGATAGCAGGAAGAAATTTTTTGGAAAAATTATTGTCAAATATAATAGCGTTTTAACGACAATAGAATTAGGCAAATAAAGTCACGTTTAGAAACTTACTTAAACCTTACAATCATTTTTTACAATCGAATAAACTTATGATTACAATTAGAAAAATGCAAACTTCAAAGTTGACGTTGAAATTTTCCAATTAAAAATAAAAATACAACAAATATTGTATACTTCCTCCTTTTTGAATTTAGTGATACATTGTTGCTTTTGCGGATTTTGAGGAAAAATATTGAAAATGTGTTTAGAGTATAATTAATGGTGAAGTTAGTTGGTGTGAGAAAGGCTACACATACACTTGGTGTAGGTGAGCCTTGCATACATCAATGATGTGTAGCCTTTCTATTGGTGATTAGCGTAGGGACTTATTATTGTGTTTTCAAAATTTTCATTTGTATTCATTTCAAATTTCATTTGCATTATCAATTCACAATTAATGTTTCCCACTTTTCCACTAACACTTCTCTCTCCTCTCATTTCCTTTGGCAGTAAAATAATCAGCTACCCCTTCCTCTCTTCTCCCTCTTCTGATATCTTCATGTTCTTGAATTTTTTCCCCTCAAAACGTTAATTTTTTTTGGGTCTTTCTCTCTTCTGTCTTGGAAATATTTTGTAAATTTTTGATCTGTCATTCTCCCTTCTCTATCATAATCTTTTTCTCTTCATGTTCTTGATTTAAAATCTTTTTTCTTCAAACTAACAATTTTTTACTTCTTTATATTATTCTGAAATTTCGTTCATCTAATTCGTCTTCACCATTTGCGCAGCTTCATCTGATTCATCTTTAGATTACTCATAAAGGTTATTGATAAGTAATAGAATTTGGACTCTGGATTAAACAGAATATGAATCCTCTTAATTCTACTATGAAATTAAAATTGAAATTAAACAGATTAAACAAAAACAATTAATGGAAAAATTGATAAGAATAATCCGACATTTGGCCGGTCTTCCATCAGTGGTACCACCTTCATTTAATCCAGGTATAATCCCACCTTTGACATCAATATTCTCTGAATGGTACCTAAAACCTACAACTTGTTCAATAGGTAAAAAAAAACCAGCCAGTTACTTTCCCCCCAAAATGAGTTTGTCCTTTCAACTTCACCCTCTCTCTTCACTCGTGTAGCTTTGCTAGCTACTTTGTGATCATCAATGGAACCAGCAAAAATCGACTGGAAAACCTTAGATTCTGTTTTCACACTGGATAAGTTTACGAAAACATCAATGCTCCTCAATGGTTTGATTTCTTAACCTCTAACTCTCCTCACAACGACGATAACGACGACGATGTTATTTGGTTTTGTCGTTCTGGTACTACTTTCTTTCTATTTTTGGAAACCTAATTTTAATCTGTTTACTTTCTTTATTTGATTCTGATTCTCATCTTTTGCTAGATTGTAAGCATCCAAGAACTGCTGAAGATTCCTCAAATCTTCTCCTTCTTCCAAGGTTCATCTTCTTCTTCTTAATCTTATAACTTCAATTTTCAATGTGTTTGTTTGATATTCCTAACAGTTGTTGTTAATGGAAATGCAGCTTTTGAGATCAGTTAGTGTTTCAAAGCTCATCGGACTTGCTGATTGGACGTGCAGGTATATTTCTTGATTGAATTGGTTAATGGGATCTTGAATTTATGATTGATTCGTTCTCTGTCGTCTTCAATGGTGAGTTTTTCATTTCAGAGAAGCGAAGAATTTGAAGAGGCGTGGAGTTGTTAATCAATGCGCTGATGAGGAGGATACTGAGAATCGAAACCCTAACTTCTCAACTCCTCTGAATAAATCTAAGAATTTCTATGATGATTACAAGGAGGTGATCAAGTCGAGCGCGGAGAAGGATGAGTATTCCGAGATTATGCTTAAGAGTGATGAGAAGCCGAGGTTGAAGGCGACTCATTCGGCGAAGGATTTGTTTGGTGGAAGGGATATATTTGGTAGGATTACAGAGTTCTGTAATGAATTGAAGAAAATGGCAGGAACTAGCAGGATCAACTCCAAAGAGAGAGATGATGAGAATTTGGAGGAGCGTAAAGAAGAGGAAGAAATTCGACATAATAATGTTTTAGGTTCTCCTTTGGAGAAGATGAATGAGAGAGATAAGGAACGGAAACCTTTGCTTGAGGTTAAAATTGAAGGTGCTGGAGAAAGAAATAATGGTAAAGGGAAGCTCCGGAAAAAGAGATTTGAAGAAAGAAAAAAAAGGGAAATAGCGTGAGAAGCAGAGTGTGAGGAAGAGAGAGGATGAAGGAGGAAGAGGGTGAAAGAGATGAGTGAGTGACAGTTAATAAGGAGGGAGAAGATTAAAAAAATTAAAGCTAAAATAAAAAAACAGCTAACGGCTATATACTTACCTGTTGCAACAGGTTACCAACAGGTAACGTACCATTCAGAGAATATTGATGTCAAAGGTGGGATTATACCTGGAATAAATGAAGGTGGTACCACTGATGGAAGACCGGCCAAAGGTCGGATTATTCTTATCAATTTTTCCTAAATTATATTAATAACATATCAATTTGAAACGATTGTAGGTTGTACATTTTCTAGTAACATGGCATGTTTAAATGGTAAACATAACTCATTGCAAAAAGAGCGAACTTTCAATAGGTGATTTATCTAGTTACACAATATGTTTAAATAATAACCTAGACCTATATTATAGTTTGCAGATAAAGGCGGTGTTTCGTATAAGTACATAATGTATCCACTTGTTAGCACGGTCGAATATCCCGTCCACTTGGTTACAACAACAAACTTGAAAGCGCATCCCTACCTGTTAGGTCTCGAGTTCGAATCTCATGCTTGCTATTAACTCCACATTCCCCCCCACTATTTTGTTGTTTTTTTGGTAACAGCACTCTAGTATTTGTATATAACAAGATTAATAATTGAAATAATATAAAATAAACAAAGTATTTAAACTATTTAGTGTTATTATAAAAATTTATAAAATTTCTTCTTAATTGCATTTGTATTTGTTAATATTGACAAAATGTTGTATTTATCAATAACAGATTAGTAAGAATTTACGCTCTGATTTAGTTACATTAATCAAATATTTATATCAATGATAATAGTATTACTAATACATACAAATAATAATTATATAGCTATGAATAATACCATTGTATATATATAATATGTACACTAAATGCTTCTTTTTATCTTACAAATGTAGTTGAATATAGTTCGACATCAAGAATCCGAAGAAAGTGATGACAACGATTATCAGGAATCTGAAGCGTCATTCCTCGAGTGTAGGTCCAAACTATAATCTAAATCGAGACTCGAGAGTCAGCAAATGTGTACAACAAGATTAATAATTGTCGTGACTTACATTAACCAATAAACAAAGTATAACTTATAAGTTTTATCTTAAAAACTTTATAAGACTTTTGCTTAAATTGCATTTATATATATATATATATATATATATATATATATATATATATAATCAAGTAACTGTCGGATATGGGCTAAATTGTCGGACATGAATTGCTTAAAGTGCCCAAAATCAATCATTGCCAGCAACGAGAGTCTTAATTCTCGAATATGGGGCTAAATTGTCAATTATGTGATATGATGATAAATATGTGTACAACAAGATTAATAATTATTGCAACTTATAGTAACCAATAAACAAAGTATAACATTTAAGTTTTATCTCAAAAGCTTTATAAGACTTTTGGTTAAATTGCATTTATATAAGTAAAAATTATTTTTGATAAGTCAACCTTTATGTCATCTTCTAAAATTAAGTTCACCTTTGGATTATTTTGGAATAAGTTAAGCTTGTATGGGCATTAACTTTCAATGAGTTAAATGAGGTGTTGGGGGTGGTGTTTGGAATCGAGTGGTGGTGTGGTGATTGTGATTATAGGTGTATAGGGTTGGTAAAGGGAAAGAAAAGAGAGAAAAAAATTCCTTGTCGTTAAGGTATTAACCGATCACTTAAACTCATCGAAAGTTAATACCCATACAAGCTTACCTTATTCCAGAATAAGCCAAAGTTGAACTCAATTGTAGAAGATGGCATAAAGGTTGACTTATTAAAATATTTTTTCCTTTATATATATACATATTATATAGAATCAAGTATATTAGTATTAGGAACAAAAGGTTCGTGAGATTTTAAGTAATGTACATTTTGTAATAATACAAACCTAATAATCATCAATTATAATAACATATCAATTTGAAACGACCTTAATGATTTGTTTAGTAACGTGAACGAGTTAAGTAGTAGCGGAAACCTATATTATAGTTTGCCTATTAACGGGGTTGTTTAACATAAGTAAATATTGCATCCACTTGTTAGCACGGTTGAATATTCCGTCCACTTGGTCACAACTGCACACTTGAAAGCGCTTCTCTATCTGTTAGATTTCGAGTTCGAATCCCATACTTGCTATTAGCTCCATATTTCCACCCCCGCCCTTTTTTTTAGTAGCACACTTTGCTTAACACCCTTATTCGAGTTTTTATATTTTGTGGATTTACTTAAGTTTTTTCAAGCAAACAAGTTGTAAAAACATGTTTGTAGTTCTTACATATAAGATAAAGATTGTTGTTGTTTTTTTATCAAATGGTTATTTTGATAAACATCCACTTATTATTTGTTTGAAACATTTAGACATTACTCCAAATGATCAAATATCTAAAAAATGGCAAAAGATATAATACTCATTCGTTAGAATGGATGAGTATACACAATTATGTGATATGGTGATAAATATTTAATTATTTTCAGGTTAGAATATAATGAAAAACATTTATACGTTAAAATAAAGGATCAATTAAAGTCTATGATAGTTACATATCGTCTAATACTCCCACCGTCTCAATTTGATGTTTCCATTTGGACTATGGGGGAAAAACAATGTAAATTGAGGTGGATGAGAATCTTTGTAATTTTATATTGTATAAAGTGTACTTTAGTACCTTTTTTCTTTTAAAAAAGTAAGAGAAAGAGAAAGAAAAGTTGGTGATTGGGAAGTAAAAGGTTCCAAAGTGGGCCATATGTAAGAAAAAAAGTAAAATATTGTAGTACATAATTGGTTGTTAAAGGGTAAGATGGAAAAATAAATATTTTTAAACTGAAAAAGATTCAAAGTGGGAAGAACTTTTTGAAATATCCCAAAAAGGAAAATGGGAATACCAAATTGAGATGGAGGAAGTATTAATATTAAATAATAAGATCACATGTATTAGTAATGCTAACGAGTAGTGAATGAATTGTTCATTGAAACAGTTCACTAATCTCCTTACATGATTGAAGATTATTTTCATATTAGGATATAATGAAAAACATTTATAATGTTAAAATAAAGGATCAATTAAAGTGTCTGATAGATATAATGAATTCTACAAGGTCCCGTGTTCAAATCTCATGCTTTCTATTAGATAATCTCATGATTTCCATTAATATTAGTATTATCAGCGTAAGAATAAATATACTTCCTCCGTTTTTTTTAAATGTGACACTTTCTATTTTAGGAAGTTTTAAATTAAATGTGACACTTTTTTTTTTGGTCAATAAACTCTCTCTATCTCTCTCCTCTCACATGGGTCCCCTTATTTTTTTCTCTCTATCTCTTTCCTTCCCAAAAATTGCCTAGGAGTCCGTGAATTTAAAAGTGTCACATTTAAATAAAAACGGAGGAAGTAGTAACTATTAAAAATTTAGATAAAATCAATGATTTTTTTACAATAATATTAGTATTATCATTAATAATTATAATAATTAATATAATATATTCTAAGTAAAAATAGTTATTAATGATATGAATAAAATTAAATATCAATAATATTAATAATATAAATAATATTAATAAAATTAATTAGTTATATTAATGATGATAATAACATTAATACAAATATTAATCAAATATTTATATTAATGATAATAATATTATTAATACAAATATTAATTATATAGTTATGGATAATACCAATGTATAAACAATATGTATACAATATTCTTCTTTTCTATCTTACAAATGTAGCCTAATAGTGTTGGATATTTGGTATGATTAGCTTTATGGGATACATGTGCCCGAGTATCAAAAGAAACCATCGGAAGGAATATATTTCAACTAAAAATCAAGTTTGCCAATCTTCAAAAGGTTTGAGTCCATTATATGATAATTAAAATTGAAAGTAAAATAGATTATATATATAGTCAATTATCATAAAAATATATAAATTTGAAACGATTGTAAGTTTGTGATTTATTTGGTAACACCATACATTTAAATAGTAAACATAACATATACATAGTTTGCAAATAGGACTAGATTTTAACTATAAGTACTTAATATAAATTATAATTATAAAGTTATGAATAATACCAATATATAGATAATATGTATACTAAATTCTTCTTTTTTTATTTAACAAATGTAACTGAATAACGTTGGATATTTGGCCCCGATTCGCTTTGTTACATACACGTGCCAGAGTATCAAAAGAAACCACTGAAAGAAATAAATTTCAACTAATAATCAAGCTTGCCAATCTAGGAATTGTTTGGAGTCCATTATATGATAATTAAAATTGAAAGTAATTTCAAACGATTATAAGTTTGTGATTTTTTAGTAGCATGATGTACTTAATTATGAAACGGAAGCTATATTATAGTTTGCAAATAACGGTGCTATAAGTACTTAATGTATCCACCATTTAACACGGTTGGATATATATCCCATCTAACTTCGTTACAACTGCAAACATGAAAGCGTGTTCTGACTATAAGTCTCAAGTTCGAATCCCAAGCTTGCTATTTGTTCCACAACCCCACCTTTTTGTTTTTAATTTCCAATAGCACTTTAGTATTTGTATATAACAAGATTAATAGTTGTCGTGCCGTATAATAAGCAATAAACAATGTATTGAAACTATTAAGTGTTAGATCATATGTATACTAAATAATAATTATGTAGTTATGAATAATGTCAATGTATAGATAATATGTATACCAAATTCTTCTTTTTTATTTTACAAATGTAGCGAAATACCGTTGGATATATAGCCCCTATTCGCTTTCTAAGATGCATATGCCCGAGTACTAAAAGAAACCACCAGAAAGATTAAACTTCAACTAAAATCTAACTTTTCAATCTTAGAAAGGTTTGGAGTCCATTATATGATAATTAAAATTGAAAGTAAAATAGGTTATATATATAATTAATTATATTAATAACATATCAATTGGAAACGATGTAAGCTTATGATTTTTCTCATAACACGATATATTTAAATAGTAAACAGGACCGATATTATAGTTTGCAGATAGGTATTTACTATAACTATTTAATGTATCCACTTGTTAACACGGTTGAATATCCCGTAAAATTGGTTACAACTGCAAACATAAAAGCGCCTTTATGGCTATTAGGTCTCGAGTTCGAATCCCATGGTTGCTATTAGTTCCACATTTTTTCCTCCATTCTTTTGTTTTTTTAATTTGTAGTAGCATTTTTAATTTGTAACTTGTAACATTTCCCCCCATTAAAATGATTTTTTTTGTATCGTGAATAAATATTAAATTTGTACTTGTAACTTATTACCAACATTTTTTAAAATAAACTAAAAAGTCAAGTCATTATGTTATTTAAAATTTCATTAAACACCAATTTGCTAGTAACAAGGACTCTTTACTAAAACTTAAAAAATTAATTAGAACAACCACATATGTAATGGTGCTACAATGATAAAAATGACAAAGACCAATTTAATTTCATTGCATACCAAAAGAACACGACCTTATAAATAATTGTATTTCATTACAAAAATGTTATTTGAACCTTTTACTTCATTTGTATTTGTTTTAAACAAAACACGTTATTTATTAACTGATAACTATTATGTGAATTTCAATTGTTACTCTTTTTAATCCTCCGCTTTTTTATTTCAACCTTCACTATTTAATTTAACCCCCCCAATTTATATTTTGTCATTATTATTGGATTGTTGTAGTAGCATAGAGTATTTCAAGGGTTACTCCTTTACTTCCTTAGTTTGTAAGTATTTATGTATGCATAATATCAATTTTAGGTGAAACAATCGATCGATATTTAATAATTGTAGTTCCTTATACAAAATAATTATCTAATATTAATATTATGGTACATAATTTCAGTTTTTGGTAAAACATAGATCGAGATTTAGTAGATGTGTTAGTATTAAGGAGTATAACTTCAATTTAAAAGGCTAACAACTGGTCGAGAGTTAGTATTTGTATATAATAAGATTAACAATTCTTGTTCCTTATAATAAACAATTAACAAAGTATTTAACCTTAGAGTTTTACTAATTAATATTATAAAACTTTTGCTTAAATTGCATTTATTAATTAATTTTGACAAAATGTTGTATTTATTAGTAACAGATGAGTAAGATTTAAGCTTTCAGGTTAGAACCAAACAACAAGCTTTCCAATCTAAGAAATGTTTGGAGTCCATTATATGATAAATAAAATTAAAATTAAAACAAATTATATAAAAAAAGATCAACTACATTAATAACAAAACATGTTCAAACGATTATAAGTTTATCATTTTTTAGTAACAATATACGTTAAAGCAGTGAACAAAACCTATATTATAGTTTTAAAATTATGACCACATATGCTCCTCAATATATATAGAAATATATTCATGTGGGATCTTGTTAGATTCGTCTCGATGTATATTTTCATAATATACGATTTTCATAATGTTTACTTAAACGTAATTGGAGATATATTGGTTTTAACACACGTCTTGGATATCGCATACAATCAAAGGGTGTATAGAAAAGGGGACGGATGAAATAATTATAAAAACCCACAATATAGTAAAAACCTATATTTGCTATAAGTTTGTATATTTTCTAGTAACAAAATATATTTAAGTAGTAAGCAAAATCTATATTATAGAGCAAATAACGGCTGGGAGTAATATGCATTAAATGCCTGTTTGACACCTACAATAAAGAGTCCCGCCACACCATGGTTTGTGGCGCTATCAGCCAAATAATCCCCCCCATTTCCCCTTTTTTTTGGCTAACAATGATGTGACAACTTTTCAGTGGAAGTGTATGTGAGTCCCACATACACCAATTATATGTGTATCACCTCTCAGTGGGTGTGGTCCCTCTCTCCTTTTTAAAGTTAGTGTTGTTAGATGTTGTTAATGATGTGTTTAGAAAAAGTAAGGGCACATAGGTCATTTAACAAGCAAAAAATTACCATATAAAGTAAAAAAAATACTCACTCCGTCCCATAATATAAGTCCTGTTTTCATTTTGGGAGTCAAACTTTAAAATATTTGACAAATTATTCTTGTTAATATATACCAAAAAACATATTCATGTGGGATCTACTCCCTCCGTTCCCTTTTGTTTGTCCTGTTTCCCGAAAAGGAATTCCTAAATGTTTGTCTTGTCTAGAATCTTTTCCACTTTTAACATCAACTTTATCCACCTTTTATATAGATTAATGAACCATATTTATTATTTTTCTTCCATCATATTTAATAAAAGTCAAACCACTATCTAAATTACTCCAAAAAATTCACTTTCCAACACACATTTATTACATTTTCCCATTATACTAAATAAAAAAGTCAATAACTCTCTTTTCAAGTAAGAATCTTATTTAATTAACACATTCTCTTAATGAAAGATTCATTTTTCTTAATTCTCACCCCGATTCCAAACAAGACAAACAAAAGGGAACGGAGGGAGTAGTTAAATTCGTCTTGATATGCACTTTTATAATATCAACTTTTTACATTTTTTATTAATACGAAATTGAAGATATTAAATGTCAAAAGTACGTTTTAAAGACTGTGCAAAAGTAAACAGAACTTATATTATGGGACGAAGAGAGTATTACTTATCTTAAGACACCGTAAAATAAAAAGTATATCACTCATTTCAAAACAGAGAACGTAATTTATACCCTTCCAAACGAAGCCAACCTAAATGTACTTTGATTCCAACTTCCCATCTATACTCTTCCCATTCCAAAACTATCTACCCAAACGTTCATTGAGAATCCTTTTTTTTATATCATACTTTCCCTCGAAATATGAACCAATCAATTGCAAATCTAATTGGTATTGGTAACCCCTAGTACGATTCCTTTGCTCTTCGTTTTCATTTCTTCTCTCTGAATTGCCGCCTACTAATCCGCGATGAAAACTAGTTCGCGCTCATCCAAACGCAAGTCAAAAAGCTCTCAGGTTCTTACTTCTATTGCTAATTTTGATCATTTGATTGTGCATTTTTGTTAATATTCTTTCCTAACTTCTATTAATTTGATTCGTTTATTTTTTTTTATTTTTCGCATTCAATCTTCTATTATATGTAAATTGATAGATTTCAACGCAAGTTATAGCTGATAGATCGGTTTTGGTTTAGGCAATCATGTTTTTTTTGTGTCAAAATTTGATGATTCTGTATGTATGCAACTATTGCAATCTGAGCAGAAACGTAGCAAGAAGAAAACTAGAAGCAATAGGGAGAAAATCAAGAAATTGAAACAGCGGGATGATTCAGTTTCATTTTCAGATGAACATTTGCTCTCTACTTCATCGGTGTCGGTATCGTGTTCTAGTTCAGAGGATGATCATAAGAGTAGAAATAGAGGTAGGTCTAGGGACCGAAGAAAGCGTAGGAAAGATAAGAAGAAGAAGAGCAAGCGAAGTAGTTTGGTGAGCGAGAGCTGTGATGATGATGATGATGATGATGATGATGATTCTCGTGTTAAGAAATCGAAAAAATCATCGAACAAGAGTAGAGGTTCTGACTCTAGGAAGAAGCGGCATGTCAAGAGGCGAAGGAGGGATCGTAGTGTTAGTGTTACTTCTTCGAGTAGTCGGTCTAGGAGCTTCTCTGCTTCTAAACTAAGCGATGATAATGAGAGGGAACCGGAGAGGAAAGAAGAGAAGGTAGAATCGAAGGAACGGAAGGGGAGAGGGAAGGTTGAATCGAAGGAACGCAAGGGGAGAGAGAAGGTAGTATTGAAAAAACGGAAGGAGAGAGAGAAGGGTAAGGAAAGAGGTGTGAGTAAGAGGAGTAGGCATAGGTCAAGAAGTTGCTCCACATGTAGCGTGCATAGCGAGAATAGTAGCTATTTTAGTGAGGAGAAAGTGTTGGAGAAGAATAATGCTACAAGGTTAAAATCTGTTATAGTTGTTACGAAGGAAAGTGAGGTAGTTGAAGAACAAGAATCGAATAGGGAGGACAGACATGAAGATGAAATTGTCTGTGATTATGATGAGTATCCTAGCAAGAGTAATGATAGCAATGATGGTGTTAGTGGAAGAGAAGCAGTATTGTACCCACATGAGTTTAGTTCTGAAAAAATACCCTTGGATGAGCCAAATAAGACATCTGTTTCTTCTGATGTCAGGCGTTTAGAAATCCCAAAAATTCCAAGACAGGCTGTTGAGGGAATTGGAGGAATAACTCCGAGTTATGTCTGGTCCAAGGTCGATGATCCCTCAGTTGAAAATAGGACTGAAGGATGTACTGCCAATGCTAGTTCAAGTCATTATGACCTTGAAGCAATTTTAAGGCAAAAAGCCTTGGAAAATTTACTGAAGCGCCAAAGTAAAGTATCTGCAAAGATGCCCGATGATACGAATAGTCACCATAACATTGAAGTGAAGGCTCGACCTGATAATCAGCGTATGTCTCATGACATGGAAAAGATTAGATCTGTGCAAAAAGTGGGGAAGGTTGATGATGCTAGATTTAATACTAGTTTAGCTGGTCTGTTCGTAGATTCCGGTCCTTCCGAAGATAATGATTCTCATCTACCGAGCGTGAAGGTGGAAACTGCTCATCCGGAAGACAATGATATGGCCCGAGTTGATTTGGTTAATAGTAGACCTAATGTTAACTTATCCATGTCTAGGAAAGAATTTCTTGGAGCAAAGAACACCTGGAAGCGGCAGTTGATTGCACCAGAATCTTTTCAGAAAAATCTGTCATCTTCTAGAGAAATGACAGTGAAGGATTCTAAACAGCAGCTGATCGCACAAGAATATTCTCAGCCGAACAATTCATCCCCTTTAGAAACTAGCAATAAGGATTTTACTAGGAGCTCGGCATCTTCACAATTTGATTCCAAAGGTAGCACTGAGAAAGTTGATGCTGTTGTTGTTTCTGACGCTTCTGCTTCTGTTGAGCCAAGTGCAAATGATGAGACTAATAAAGGTGAGGAAGAGGCACAGTTTCAGCAGAAGACAATGTCTGTCATGCGGGGTGGTGAAATGGTGCAGGTAGGTTTTGTTTTGTTTATAGCATGCTTTGGTCTTTGACCTGATACATAAGAGTATGGCATGCGATTCCTTGCTTAATTTGCGCGCCTTTGTAGGTAAGCTACAAGGTTTATATTCCAAAGAAAGCCCCTGCTTTAGCCAGAAGGCAACTGAAACGCTGATCCACAGTGCTCGGATTTTTTATATACTACTGCTTGCTTCCAAATACTTGTAAGTCTAAAAAGGAAAAGAGCTTTGAATTTTGTTCACTGTTGCTGTTATGGAAATGCGCAGGCAAGTCATGATCAAAATCTGATGATACACGGTGACAGGTTCAATCTTTTAATATTCTATTATTATTCTAACTGTTCAATTCTCCTGCTGCTTTCCCTCCCTTGTTGAAATGTTGAAGATTAAAGAGCTCTAGCTGTCTTACTAACATCCTCTCCATTGCGTTGTACCTGATGAAGTTACATGTTCTCTTGTTGAACCTGATGCTTCACACTTTGGCTTTGGTATCTTTTTATAGCATAAAAGAGAAGTTCTCTGAAGTGCATATTAGTGCATTGAAGTTAACAGAAAAAAAAACTGTACTGGTGCTTGTTTGAAGAGATGGTGGAATTGCGTTTTAATTGTTAATCTAGCTCCTTTACAGTTCATTTCTTTTGTTTGGTCCAAGCTTTGCTAACGAGATTTGGATACCTGGTGTGGGTAAATTGTAGTTTGTACAATGAATATTTGCCAATGCACTTTTTACTTCTTGCGAAAGTGTAAAACGCTTGCGTTCTTGTTAGTAAGTTTGCATGCATTGAGTTCTATTGTTATTAAAGTATTAAACTGGGTAAGAATGTAGTCTTGCACTGAATGTGGTCAGATATTGACAATCTAGGTTTCGAATTTATGCTCATGGCTGTACAATTACTAGCCTTCTCTTTTCTTTTTAGAAGTAAGGCACACATGTTCAGCCCTTAGGCAGTGAGAGGAGTGGAGAAGGATATAGAAAGACAACTTGATAAGGGGCACATGCCTGGGTAGGGGTGTTAATGAGCTTAGGCTGTTCGCGAGCTGCTCGAGTCCGGCTCGAAATTTTCACATGCCGAGCACAGCCATGTTCGGCTCGAGAAGTTCGTGAACAGGCTCGAAATTTTTTTTTTTAATATATTTTTTAACATAGTGACCTCAAATATTAGTAGAATATTTTTAACAAGTCTAGGAAAAATATGTTATAACATATTATATCTTATAAATATACTTTATTTTGTTATAATTTTTTAACCCAAGTCGATTTTTGTATAATTTGGACTTGATAATCTAAGTTCGAAAAAGCTCGGGTTCGGCTCGAGCTCGAGCAAAGTATAACGAGCCAAGCTCGAGCGACCCCAAGCTCGGGCTCGGCTCGGCTCGGCTCGGCTCATTAACACCCCTATGCCTGGGGAACAAAGGGAGTGCCACAGACTGCACTAAACCCTCTCTTCATATACTAGCTATGCTGCTTAGACTCTTCATATCATCTCAAGTACTTGTGATAGTAGGAATGGGGTTGGTTCAGGTGGTGAACCTTCCCATCTTCCATATCTTGGTCTAGAGTGCGATTCCTACACCAAGCATTTGCTCGGATTTGGGGGGTAAGGGGTGTATGGCTTGTAATGGGCTTCCGGGTGGGGGCTTTGTGCGATGGCTACTCTTCTACCATAGTATAATCTCATAATTATAAATGACATTATATTTGGAAAAAAAGTACTCGGGTCAGTTCTTACTTGGAATAGACACTTCGACACTTCAATTTTGACCAAGCCCATGGAAAGTTCTTATAAATAGCCAAGTGCAACCTAAACCGTGAAAACGGGGCTACGAGAGAGCAATACAAGTTGTGCTGCTAGGCGAATCTATGGAGTTTGGTACCCTATATGGTGAAAGTGCAGAACCGAAATCATCACTAGCTTACACTATGAACCGAGTAGCATGGGGCTCGTGGAATCCCGTGTAAATCAGCAAGGATCACCTTGCAAGGCTAAATACTCCTGGGTGATCGATAGCGAAGTGGTGTCGTGAACTTGTGATTGATCCGGGTACTTGAAATATATGGATGAAGATATGTTGTCTATGGATTCTATTGAATTTATTCGGGGGAGGAAGCTTGTAAAGATTTCACCAAGTGGTTGTTTGGTTGACTTGAGAAATCATGGGAAATAAAAATTCCTAGGAATTGGAAATATGGTGAGTTGTTTGGTTAACAACAAAATAGCAAAATGGAGGAATTAGAAATTCCTAGGAATTTTGAGTTCCCACAAAATGGAGGAAATTACTTACCTAGGTCCCCTAGGTAAGTAGAAATTCCCCCATTGTCAACCAAACAATGGGAATTTGATGTAGGTATTTATTTCTTATGAATTGCAATTTCATGGGAATTTTGACTTTCCATGTATACCAAACGACCACCAAATCTGTTCAAACTGGCGTTAATGTGAAAGAAAAGATATATATTAGGTGGTAATTGTCTCTGTATTAGTACATGGTGTTACCTAAAATTACAGGACCTTTTTTATTCGCGGAAGGCAACATGATTGCTAATTCCAAAAATGACGGGCCCTTGACTATAGAAAACCATTCGTAGTAGGATAATATAACCCATGTGGAATGTTCTTCAAAGACACCAATGTCAAATCTAAAAAGTATGACAAACGATTAAATGATGTACAAATACCGACAATTTGGTTTCTTTCTTATTCAATGATTTCTGGAAGCATTGAAGCATTGTTTGGAGGTTACAAGTACAATTTCATTAAATTTAACTTAAACTGTTACCATTATAAGTTGTAATTCTAATAAAGATTGGCTAATAAGATCTCACCTAACTATGATCAGGCCTGATCATTGAGATGTACAAGAAGCACATTTGCACAACCCCCGCCCATATTTTAGAGTCCTTTAAATACATTTCGTGATAGGAAATGACAATTCCGCTTGAGTGCTTTAGTGGCTTGTGAGATTACGGTGTTGTGCCGGTGGTCACGGAGATCAAGACCTTGAATCCCAGTTAGACCTTGAATCCCAGTTGTTGTTGTTGTTTTGGCTGCCAATTCCCTTCTTTTACATTGTTGCCAAGTCCAACATGTTGCTTTGTTTCTTATGGTATTACTAACTTTGGGAATTCTATTACTTTATTTACTTTTTTAAGGAATAAGTTTATTTACTTTTTTTAAGGAATAAGTTTGTTTACTTTAAGGAAGTAGCCCCTGGGTCCTAACTCCTAAGTTATGACCTTGCCTTTTCGTACTTTCATAATTCTATATAAACTAACTTTAAGATAGTCTTTTAATTTTATTGTTAACAACTATAAAAAAACGTTAAATTGTATATTGATACAATTGGGGGGGAAGAACAATTAGCTTGTCCTCCTTTTTACTATAATATATACTTCCTCCGTTTCGCAATACTCGCAACGTTTCTTGTTTGCACACTATCCAATGCAATACTTTGAACCTTAATATCTCTAATTATTGATAAGTAAAAATTATAAAAAGTTGATATTATGATAGTATGCATCAAGACGAATCAAATAAGACCCCACTTGACTATATTTTTTCTTATACACGTGTGAAAAAATATAACATAAGAATAGTAAATGAATAGTGGTTACTATGCTTATGTTGCGAGTATTGCGAAACGGAGGAAGTACATTGTTTGTCCCACGTAAATTTCTCATTTTCTAGATTGCAACATTAAACACTTTGATTATAACAAAAAAATTATGAAACTAAAATACTACTATATTTCTTTTATTAAAAAGTTTGAAGTATAATGGAAAAAGTAACGGTTAGAACATTATCTTGAACAATGCTATAAATTGAGAAATAAAATTCCATGTTGTGATAGATATATCTAGATACAAAGGGCTCAACTTTTTATTTTTGCACATGGCCTACAAAATGTATGAGACGACCCTACTTATGATTATGTTTATTCCAGTACTTAAATCATTATGCTTGGTTAAAGGGAGACATATGAATAGTCTAAAATAAGAAATGTAGTGGTAGTATATATGTAAGAGTTAGTCTTATAAGACAATGCATACTGTTAATTTATAATTAAGTAATGATTCAAGTCCAATATTAAAAAGATAACAAATCACATTTCTAAATGTAGTGTAGTTTAATTCATCTAGTGACCACTTTCATTTATTTAGTGGTCAGTTTAATTCATTCAATATTTACATTCTTTAATCTATTTAGTGTCTAGTTTAGTTCTTTTAGTGACTAGTCAACTCCATTCGGTAGGTCTGATGAGTTATTTTTAAAAATTGTTTCCAGTAATTGGAGGGTTTAAGGGAAACAAAGGGAGAAGAAAAAGGACCACTAAATTGGTACGAGATGTTTAGAAACAGTTTTGGGTTAGTGTGATATGAGATATACTTGTTAGGAGAATTTGAGGTCGGGTTAATTTTTTTTTAATTAAATCAGACATCTATTCTAATAAATTTTGATATAGTAATACTTTTTGGAATAAATTGTTAACTAGTACTTTTTAAGTTTTTATTTTGTGAAATAGTACCTTATGATGCATAAAGCATTTCATAAACAAGAGCATTCGTTGGTTAAGAACCGAAGAATCAGTTTTGCTTCAAGCCTTGTTGGAACCGTACCAACAACCACCACTTTCACTAGCCTTAGAACCACCAAACTAGGCCACCAATGTCAAAGAAGAACTCTTGGTGCAACCTTGCTTTGTTAAATTAGTAACTAATCTACGTTAGTTAGCTAATTAACTCAAAGACTTTAATTAGGACAAACTGTCCAGTTTTGCTCTAAGCGCACAGCTCAAAGAAATGAGTATAACTCTTAATTCATTCAACAAACTCTAATGAAACTTCTTGCCTTACAAACCTAACATATAAAGCAGTAACATACCAAAAATTCACGTCATTTGGTGATGTTTTGCTTAGGTAACAAAAGCCATCTTAAACTATTACAAAAATCTGGCCAGTTTACAGTACCTAGGTGCAATGATTGAGGGATTCTGAGAAACGAAAATGTCCTACTGCAAAAAGGAAGCTAAGGTAATAAAATAGACATTCTAAGGAAAATATCCTCAAAAAATCAGCTCCAAAAGCTAAAAAAAGACGGCTGCCCAGAACTGATGAAGATGGGCCCAGAATGACGCAGGGAGCTGCGGTTTTGGATACTTCTTCATGAAGCTCTCGTTTCCTATTGATTCTTGCCTCCAACTCTTCACATGCTTGTTGGTGATGTATGTAAGCACACAGGTGAGTCATGTATGGTTGCCTTAGCCAAGAATAAAGCTCAAAAACGTAGCCAAAACGTGCCCTAAACAAACCGTATAAATTCTGTTCTTCCAAAACAGTTTCACTAAGCTTACTTTAATGACTTAGAACTAATTAATTAAGCTATTTAATCATAATTCAAGCTTGATTACTAATACTTTATGATGTTAAGATGATCATAAGCATTAATCAACAAGGCTTAAAAAAGATTAAGAAGGTGTTAAGCTTAATTAACAATTCGAAGTACTTGTTTGTTCGAAATTGGATTAAGTAAGCTAATGAACTGAATTTCCTTCACCTTAATCTCTTCTTGATGACTCTTTGCTAGGAGACTTGGATTGATCATGGATGCTCCTGCATCATTCTCCCCTGGTTTGGAGAAGTCTTCTTGTAACTCAAAATCTTCTTCTAAATATGGAGCTAAATCACCCACATTGAAAGTGGCCGAAATGTTGCCCATCTCACTTGGTAGCTCTATCTTGTATGCATTGTTATTGATCTTCTCAAGCACCCTAAATGGACCATCACTCCTTGGCATTAGCTTGTTCTTCCTTCTGGATGGAAATCGTTCCTTCCTTAGGTGCAACCATACCAAGTCCCCGGGCTTGTAAATGACCTCCTTTCGATGCTTGTTAGCTCGGACTTTGTAAGCTTCATTAACCTTCTCAACGCGTGCTCTAATCTGTTGGTGAAGCTTTTTCATCTCCTTTGCCTTCTCCTCTGCATCTTTGCTTTGCCTCACTTCAACTGGAATAGGTAGTAAATCAATGGGGCTTAAAGGATTAACCCCATAATTCACTTCGAATGGAGAGCACTTCGTGGCATATGTAGGTGATCTATTATAAGCAAATTCTGCATGTGCTAGCTTTAGATCCCAATCTTTCTGTGACTTGTTAACTAGAGTCCTGAGGAGAGTAGTAAGTGTCCTGTTTGTCACCTCCGTTTGACCATCAGTTTGTGGATGCGCCGTGGTACTAAAGAGGAGCTTAGTACCTAGGAGCTTCCATAAAGTCTTCCAAAAGAAACTGAGGAACTTAACATCCTTATCAGAAGCAATAGTCTTCGGTACACCATGTAATCTAATGATCTCCTTGAAGTACAAATCAGCTACATGAATTGCATCATCCGTCTTGTTGCAAGCAATGAAATGAGCCATTTTTGAGAATCGATCCACCACCACCATAATAGCATCTCTTTGCCTTTGAGTCCTAGGCAAAGCTACAATGAAATCCATACTAACATCTTCCCATGGCTGATTAGGAACTGGAAGTGGAGTATAGAGCCCTTGATGAAAAGAACTCTTGGCCTTTTGACATGTAGAACATCGAGCTAGAACTGAGTGAACATCACCTGCCAGTTTTGGCCAATAAAAGTGTTCCTGCAAAACATCCACAGTTTTGTTAATACCAAAATGTCCTGCTAGGCCTCCTCCATGAACCTCCTTGATGAGCAAATCCCTTAGTGAGCACTTAGGGATACAAAGCTTATTATTTCGGAAGAGAAAACCATCTAGAACCGAATAAGCTCCATGAGAACCATCCTTGCACGCTTCTATCAATGGTGAAAAATCTGGATCATCATAATAAAGCTCTTTAATATGAGTGAAGCCAAGAACTCGAGCCTCCATTAGAGAAAGCATAGAATGCCTCCTAGATAATGCATCTGCAACCACATTAGAAACTCCAGTTTTGTATTTTAAAACAAAATCAAAAGATTGAAGGAACTCCACCCATTTAGCATGTCGTGAACTGAGCTTATGTTGTCCATTAATGTACTTCAAAGCTTGGTGATCTGAATGCAACACAAACTGAGCTGGCCTAAGATAATGAGTCCAATAAGTCAAGGCACGAACAATAGCATAGAACTCTTTATCATAGGTGCTGTAGTTGAGCTTGGCATGATTGAGCTTCTCACTGAAATAGGCTATGGGACGCCCTCCTTGTTGTAAAACAGCCCCAATCCCTACGCCACTTGCATCACATTCCACTTCAAACACTTTCTTGAAATCTGGTAAGGCTAGAACAGGCGCCTCACAAAGCTTGCTTTTCAACTGATCAAATGCTTCCTGAGCTGCTGGAGTCCAAGTGAAAGAACCCCCTTTGATACATTCGGTCAGTGGAGCCAAAATAGTACTAAAACCTCTGATGAATCTCCTGTAAAAAGATGCCAATCCATGAAAACTTCGAACTTCTGTGATGGACTTTGGAATTGGCCATGATTTGATTGCCTCCACCTTGGATTCATCCATAGAAATACCCTGAGATGAAATAATGAAACCAAGAAAAGACACACTAGAAGTGAAGAATTCACACTTCTCCATCTTTGCATATAGCTTCTTTTCCCTTAGCTTAAGGAAAACCTTCTTCAGATGAATAAGATGATCCTGTTCACTGTTGCTATACACAAGAATATCATCAAAATAAACCACAACAAACGAACCAATGAAAGGACGAAGTACCTCATGCATGAGCCTCATGAAAGTACTAGGAGCATTAGTTAAACCAAATGGCATAACACGCCACTCATATAACCCACTCTTAGTCTTAAAGGCTGTTTTCCATTCATCCCCTTCCTTGATTCGAATCTGATGATAACCACTACGCAAATCTATCTTGGAGAATATAGTAGCACCATGTAATTCATCGAGCAAATCATCAAGCCTAGGAATAGGATACCTATACTTGATGGTAATGTTGTTTATAGCCCTGCAATCTACACACATACGCATAGTTCCATCCTTCTTTGGAACCAAAATAACAGGAACAGCACATGGACTAAGACTTTCTTGTACAAATCCCTTAGCTAACAATTCAGTAATCTGTTTTTGCAACTCTTTAGCTTCTTCAGGATTACATCTATAAGCTGCCTTGTTAGGTAATGGTGCTCCAGGAACTAAGTCAATTTGATGTTCAATACCCCTACTAGGTGGTAAACCATATGGAAGATCCTCGGGAAAAATATCACTAAAATCGTTCACTAATGGTTTAACCCAATCATGTAATTCACGAGTATTTTCATCATTTGCAGCAAATAACAACAATAAGTACATTTCCTTCCCCTTTTCAATGGCCTTATCAACTTGATGTTTTTGGAGAATTAAGGATTTCTGATTTTTAGCTTTCGAATTGGAGGTTTCTTTCTTAGGCAAATTCGGACCCTTTTTGTTAGGACTAAGTATAATTTTCTTGTTTTCATGCATGAAAGTGTATGTATTAGTCCTACCATTATGTAAGGTTTCCTTATCAGATTGCCACGGCCTCCCTAAGAGAATATGACATGCATTCATATGCACTACATCACATAAAACCTTATCATTATACGAATCACCAAAAGAGAAGCTAATTAAAGCTTGTTTTGTTACCTCCACACAGTTACCATCATTAAGCCAATGAAGCTTATATGGTTTAGGATGACTGAAGGTAGGATAATTGAGCTTCTCCACCATAGAACTCGAAGCTACATTAGTGCAACTCCCACCATCAATAATCATGGAACAAATCTTGCCCTTGATTAAGCATTTTGTCTGAAAAATCTGGTCTCGTTGAGATGGTATAGCTTCGGCTTCTTTGGAGTGAAGGACCCTCCTTAGAACCAAGCTAAGATGATCATCTCCTTCCACTTCATCAACAAGAACATCTTCATTGCATTCATCCTCCTTTTCAGATTCTTTTTCGTGCTCCTCTTGATCTTTAAGGGCATCTTCTATGTTTTTAATGTCTAGTAAGGTCATTACCCTTCTGTTTGGGCATTGTGCTTGATAATGACCATAACCATGACACTTAAAATATTTAATATCATCCTTCTTGGAAGAACTTTCAGCAACTTTCTTCCCTTTATCAAGAAATTTCGAACCAGCTTCACTTTTAGGTGTAAATGGAGATGTCGAAGTAGGCTTTACATAGGAACTAGAACCTCCTTTAGCATAAGAAGTTCCTTTGCTAAATACCTTCTTCTTCTTGTCTTTTTGATGCTTTTCCACCTTAAGAGCCAACCTGAAAAGTTCATCTAAAGTAGAATAAGATTGAAGCTCAAGCTTCTTTTGGATGTCACGATCTAGGCCCTTCACAAAACGAGCCATGGTCTGCTCTTCCCTTTCTTGAACATCCAATTTCATCATCAACTTTTCATATTCATGGATGTATGTCTCGACATTCTTGGTACCTTGGAACAAATCAGAAAGTTGGTTATATAAATCAAGAGTGTAAGTGGAGGGGAGAAACTTAGCTTCCATCTTCTTTTTCAGTTTCTTCCAACTCTTGATTTTCGGCTTATGCTTCCTTTCTCTAGCAAGAGCAACGTTTTCCCACCAAAGTGATGCATAACCCTTTAGCTTAGTGATAGCCAACTTGAAAGATTTCGAATCATCATACTCCTTTAGCTCGAAAATCCTATTACATCTCGAAACCCATTCCAAATAAGCATCCGGATTAAGGTTTCCATCAAATTCTGGAACATCTAACTTGATGTCTCGAAAATCATCTTGTTTTCGTGGCCTCCTTCTTTGATTAGAAGTTTGTGATTGTACTTCTTCACTAGAGTCATAAACAACCTCATTCTCATCTTCAAAGTGCCTCCTTTCATGAACTTCTCTTCGAACTCCAACACTAGAACTTCGAAAAGCTTCCATGAGATTTGCCATTTGCTCACTAATTGTAGCCATTTGATTCTCAAGGCCAACTAACCTTGCTTCATTCAATGTCATGCCCCTTCTAAACTGATTTGGATCTTCACCACCACTCATTTTAACAACCACTAAGTTGTATCAAAGATTAGAGGTGAAAAGAGAAGAAAAGAGATGTGTTTGGGCTTAGAATTGATTTCGGTTTTGGGGGGGATAAGTGTATGAGTTTAGGAAATGATTATGGGATGATTAGAGGGTTAAAAGAATGCTCTTAAACTAACCAAAGCTCTGATACCAAATGATGCATAAAGCATTTCATAAACAAGAGCATTCGTTGGTTAAGAACCGAAGAATCAGTTTTGCTTCAAGCCTTGTTGGAACCGTACCAACAACCACCACTTTCACTAGCCTTAGAACCACCAAACTAGGCCACCAATGTCAAAGAAGAACTCTTGGTGCAACCTTGCTTTGTTAAATTAGTAACTAATCTACGTTAGTTAGCTAATTAACTCAAAGACTTTAATTAGGACAAACTGTCCAGTTTTGCTCTAAGCGCACAGCTCAAAGAAATGAGTATAACTCTTAATTCATTCAACAAACTCTAATGAAACTTCTTGCCTTACAAACCTAACATATAAAGCAGTAACATACCAAAAATTCACGTCATTTGGTGATGTTTTGCTTAGGTAACAAAAGCCATCTTAAACTATTACAAAAATCTGGCCAGTTTACAGTACCTAGGTGCAATGATTGAGGGATTCTGAGAAACGAAAATGTCCTACTGCAAAAAGGAAGCTAAGGTAATAAAATAGACATTCTAAGGAAAATATCCTCAAAAAATCAGCTCCAAAAGCTAAAAAAAGACGGCTGCCCAGAACTGATGAAGATGGGCCCAGAATGACGCAGGGAGCTGCGGTTTTGGATACTTCTTCATGAAGCTCTCGTTTCCTATTGATTCTTGCCTCCAACTCTTCACATGCTTGTTGGTGATGTATGTAAGCACACAGGTGAGTCATGTATGGTTGCCTTAGCCAAGAATAAAGCTCAAAAACGTAGCCAAAACGTGCCCTAAACAAACCGTATAAATTCTGTTCTTCCAAAACAGTTTCACTAAGCTTACTTTAATGACTTAGAACTAATTAATTAAGCTATTTAATCATAATTCAAGCTTGATTACTAATACTTTATGATGTTAAGATGATCATAAGCATTAATCAACAAGGCTTAAAAAAGATTAAGAAGGTGTTAAGCTTAATTAACAATTCGAAGTACTTGTTTGTTCGAAATTGGATTAAGTAAGCTAATGAACTGAATTTCCTTCACCTTAATCTCTTCTTGATGACTCTTTGCTAGGAGACTTGGATTGATCATGGATGCTCCTGCATCACCTTAAGTTGTACAAAACTCTTAAAAACAATATCTTAGTCCAAAACTCTAGCCACTTTAGTCAATATTTAGACTGTTGACCATTGGTTTTCCTCTTTTTGTGAGAGTGAGAAGAAAGGTGTAACAAAACACAGTGGCCCCATAATACACGCAAAAACTTCATGGCACGTCAACTAACAATCCAAGAGTAAACAGCATATAGAAAATCATGAAACTGGTGGTATAAACAAAGCCTAAAATCAACTGCAAAGTAACGTCTACGCCATCATAGATAGAATTAAACCCTATGAATTCCACAAATGCCCTTGATAGTACAATTGAGCTTTCAACCCATTACGAAGTTTACATTGATTTTGAAGTTAGTGCATTTTCTAGTGCAGCTTGGAGGTTTTTGCAATTACCTTAGCACCTATATTGTGCTTGCGGGGAACCTTCAAGTTTACCTTTACCCTCTTCTAGAGGAGATAAGTCCTCCCCTTGTGACTAACTATGTGCACTTCAAACACCTTATTCGAGTCTGGGTTCCCTGGTTTCAGTATTATACACTAAAATCACTATAGTCAAAAAGTGATGGATCAGAATTTCAAACAGTGAAATAGAGTAATTGAAGGTTGTGAGGTTGAAAATCGAAATTTACAAAAAAAAGGGGAATTCAGATCAAAAAGAAGAATTAATTAATTACAAAAATACAAATAATTCTAAAAACCTATATCTAGTGTAGGGTTAGATAGCTACATTAGAAAGGAACGCCCCTCAATCCTCCTTCTAGGTCGTCTAAGGCACTAAGATCTATTCGGTGGTGAATCAGAGCGGAGGAGGCCCTCGTCCCTCGGGGGTTTGCTCTAGCTATGATGCATATTACTAGTTCTGTTATACTATTCATAGCTGTTAAACACCTTAAGAATGCTTTTAAAGGCTATTTAAGAGCTTTATAGCAGCAGATAAGCACAAACCATTCCTACTGCGGTCAATTTTTTTTTGAATATGTCCTTGAATTCATTCGAGACGTGAGCAAAACTCAAATTGGAGAAGAATATCGCCCTTGGGTAGATCCCTTGTTTCACTCCGCTAGTATCATAGATCAAGGGTTCACATTCCTTCTATATGCTTAAAATACACGCTCCGAAAAACGAGAGAAAACAATGGTCAACAGCCGGAATATTGGCTAAAATGACCAAAATTTTGGACTAATGTGCTGTATTTAAGAGTTTTGCACAATTTAAGATACTATTTCATGAAAAGAACTTAAAACGTATTAGTTCAGAAATTCACATATTTAAAAGCTACTCCCTCCGTCCCATGTTACTTGATACACTTCTAAAAATAGCATGGTCCTACACTAAAAAAATTTATTTTTTATTATGGAAAGGGTCCATATTTGTCCTATTATATTCTCTCTTTAGCTTTTTATTCTAACTTTTGCAATACATCCATGGCTTCCATTTGTCTCACATTGTACTTTATGGACTTAAATAAAATCAACAACTAACTACCCATAATAAAATAAACAAGTCAAATAACGCTTTTAAAACTCTGTGCCGGTTAAACTGTATTAAGTAATATGGGAGGGAGGAAGTACTAGTTAACAATTTTTACTATTTTTTTTTTTGTGATAAGTTTTGTGTACTTGGGTTGGAGTAGGACCAAGCTGTTCCCGATTGACTGGGGCACCTTTAAGCGCTGCGTTGCTAAATGATCGAGCTGGTTAGATATTTCCAAGTATTAAATCCTTACCAAACTCATTGAACTTTCTAACCCTCATATAGTCATAACCACTCATAGCTTAAAACACGACTCCAAATGAATAGGAGTTATATACTCTTTCAAATGATCAAATTTTGCATTTCATACCAAATATATTAATCTATATTTTATCCCACCCAAAATCACTTGATTAATTTAGCACCATACTTCAATGAAATAAACTTGAGTAGCATAATTTTGTTATTCTAAATCAAAATCGTGGTCTACTAATTGACCATTGCATAATGAAGGTGACTACCGGATTTCCTATCCCCCAGCAGCCCTCTGCTCCTCCGCAGCAATATTATGCTCCTCCACCACCATATCAACCAGCTACTAGAGAATTTTCTACTGGTCTTTGTGATTGTTGCTCTGATATGTCTTTATGTAAGTAATTTTAATGATGGAATTTGCTTAGCTTTATTTTTTATTGAGTTTTACTACATATTAGCAAAATCTTAAATATTGGAAGGTAGGACCAGGGGTTGTGGGTGATAAGCTCCCTGATCGATTAGGTAACCTTATTTGATGAAACTTTATTTTAACCGGACTTTTATTAATATAATACTATTGTTTAGTTAGGTTAAATGGAAAGGAAAGGTAGTAACTATCCTCCAAAGAACATTACATAAAGTAGCCAAGTTTTCAAAAGTTTATGTTGGTTTAGTAAAGAACTAAAGACTCAAAACTTTCTAGTGTTAAATAATAGTTTTGAATAATCAAATATATTATACAAACGTTGGTAATACAGGGTATGATGATGTTATAAACATGTCTATTTATTAGTACAAAAAAAGAGGTTATAATTAAAGTTAGAGATCCAACTATCCAACTAAAAACAGACATGTCTATTTATTAATAAAATGGATGGGTTACGAAGTTAGAGATCCAACTGTCAAACCAAAAACAGGTACCAATTAATACAATATCAATTAGAGTTTTCATAGTGAAGTAGACAGGGATACTACGTTACTATTAAGGGTTTTTCCCAATGGTATGCCTGAATTATTGGGGATTCTCAATGGTATGCCCAAATTTTTTTTATTCTCAATGGTATGCATGAATTTTTGTTAGTTTTCCAAATGTGATGTTATTAACAAAATTGTTAGATTTAACTCCAAATCATACATTAAAACACAATTAAACTCATAATATACTTCCTCCGTTTTCAAAAGCTTGCAACAAAGGGGGATTTTTTGAGAGACATAAAAATTAGTTTGTTGCAAGCTTTTGAAAACGGAGGAAGTAGTAATAAAACAAATAATAATAATACTTCATCCCCGCAATTAATCTGCCACCATCATCACTCAACTGTGAGTCACTCAATTGCACGACACCACCACCACCCCTAACTACACCGCATAGCCGCCACCGACCACCACCACTCCCTTTCAATTCCACCATCCCCAAAATGGCCGAGATTGAGCTGCCACCACCACATTTGAGCCACCGCCAACCAAATCGAACCACCAACCCCAAATTCAAAAACCCCCCAGCAACCTCAGCCACCCCCTTAGAAAACCCCCAGCCACCCAACTAACCCCTTCGAACCCCCTCAACCACCCCAACCAACCCCTTCGAACCCCCAACCATCCCCAACACTACCAAATGCCGCCCAAATTCACCCCAAACGCCGTCCAATTGTGTCTTTGTTATTTGTTTAATTATTATTATCTATTTAATTATTATCATTATTATTATTTGTTTAATTATTATTATTATTATTATTATTATTATTATTATTATGAGTTTAATTATATTCTAATGTATGATTTTGGGTTAAATCTAACAATTTTTGTTAATAACATCACATTTGGGAAACTAACAAAAATTCAGGCATACCATTGGGAATAAATTTTTTTTGGGACATACCATTGGAAAAGTGCAACAACTTAGGCATACCTAGGGATGTAAACGAGCTGAGCTCGAGCTCGGCCAAGCTCAGCTCGGCTCGTTTGCGTTTTGATCGAGCTCGAGCTCGGCTCGAAGCTCGACGAGCTAGCCAAGTCAAGGCTCGAGCTCGGCTCAGTTCCAAAACTTTGAGCTGGAGCTCGGCTCGGGCTCGGCTCGATTTTTTCCCGAAACTAACGGTTAATGTTCTTGCAAGTAAAAGTAGAATAAAGTACGTAATAATTCAAAAAAGATAAATTTAATGCAAATCAGGTCTTTCACATCACTTAACATTCCAACCGAGAATGTTAATCATCTAGTTAAAGTTCAAAATTTAATAATAACATAATATATATCTTTCAAAAAGAGCCGAGCCGAACCTTGTTGGGCTCGAGCTCGGGCTCGGATATTTAAGGCTCGGCTCGGGCTCAAAATTGACTGAGCTCGAGCCGAGCTTTGACAGAGCCGAGCTCGAGGGCTCTACGAGCCGGCTCAGCTTAGTTACATCCCTAGGCATACCATTGGGAAAAACCCTACTATTAACTCTAGCTACTTAGGTTAAAAAAAATTAGACCAGTTTCAACTAATTAATGTTTGAAACAAGCTGCAAATGTTAAGAATTTGAGGGAAAGAATTCCGAGAGAGAAATGATATATGACTCTATATTCAAAATAAATTGTCGACAAAATAGATTTATAAGAATTTATTATAAAGGATACTCTAACCTATCTCTAAATTAGTAAGAAGTCACCCTTTATAAAGAACAAGTTAATTAGATATTGCGTTAAATTATTCGTATAATCACCTTATAGTATAAGATTTTTGTAGCTATTTTAATATAATCTTCACAATTGATAGATCTTATTGAATTAAATATAGGAGAATGCTAAACTTAGCTTGTTAATTGTTATTGTAGCATAATTCTTTTTTATATACATAGCTTGTTATTAATAATACTCCTAATATTACAGGTTGCCTAACATTATGGTGTCCTTGCATCACCTTCGGACGGATAGCTGAAATAGTTGATAGAGGCTCATCATGTAAGTAAACATCAAAGATATTCCAAGTAAGACTTCGTTTAGTGGTAAATATTTGGTCCCATGACTTCAAGGTCTTGTGTCCAACATCATTAAATATCTAGTTTCATGACTTCAAGATCATGCGACCAAACTCTACAAGAGTTATTTGAGTGCAGAAAATTCCCTTACCTTCCCGCTACTTCAAAATGTCGAATTTGTAAATATTTGATCAATAAATAACAAGAGTTGATGAGTCAAAATCCTTTTCTTTACAATTAAATAAGTAAACATCAAAGATATTGGTTAACGTTATACCTTCCCTACTCCCAAGTGATTGACGCTCAAATACCATACCAAACAACAGAGAGTTGAGGTCTAGTCATAGTCTTTATCATTAATTACTAAGAAAAAAGAAAGTAAACAACAAAGATATAACTTGTTTCACATCTAGCCATAACTATCCATGTCTATACTATATACTAAAGTGGACGGACTGGACGCTATTAAAGTGGCGTTTCCTCTTCCAAGTTGTATTGCCTCGTAAAATCTTTTTATACGTAGGGCCTGTTATGTTTAGCTTATTTTCAATTTAGTTCTAATATGTTAAGTTCAGTTCATTGAAAAACTTGATTGTGTTTAGTTAAAGACCAATATTTTAAAATAAGTTAATTAGATGTTAGATATTATCTTCGTCAATATATACAGAATCGAACATTAGTCGGGTATTACTTAGTATGAGGCTACGAGCATAAATAATATTTAGTAGGTATTATAATAGTGCCATCATACCATATGGTTAGTTGTGATATTATTAATGGTGTATCATTTCGTTTTAATTAATGGTGGCCTTGGTGGTACAGCATGTGGTGTGAGTGGAACCTTGTTCACATTACTCATGTGCTTCACTGGGTGTCAATGGATATATTCATGTACATACCGCTCAAAGTTGAAGGCACAACATGGGATACCAGAGACCTGTTGTGGGGATTGCTGCGCCCACTTTTGCTGTGAATGCTGTGCCTTATGCCAAGAATACCGCGAGCTTGAGCACAGTGGCTACAATCTTGCGCTTGGTAACCTATCTCTCTTTCCTATGTCTCAATTTGTAATTTGCTACTATATACTTGAATTTCTTTTTTCAAAATGTGATATACTATTCACAATCAGACTTCAATTAGCTTTCGTGATTTATATTTTAGGAAAAAAACGTAGTCATATGCGATCTTGTTAGATTCGTCTCGATGTGAATGTTTTTGGTATCAACTTTTTTTATAATTTTTACTTTATTGATAATCTTAGGTATTAATATTTAAAATAATGCATTGACAAATGCGAAAACATGAAGTGTGTCACTTATTTAGAGGAAGTACTTATCGATATTATCAGATCAGATCAAATCAGATTATATAACTACAGACGATAGTAGTAAACAAGGTTAGAGTATAATTTTGTGTGCATTGTTTACTAAAGGACAAGTAAGTATGACTTGTCTAACCTAAGACATGAGGTATATGTTTTGTTGTGAGAATAGATCCTAAATATCTCGTGGAACCGGAGAAAACATACTAACCAACTGAGCTATCCCCCCTCTTTGAGGCATAGGTTATGAAGGCTACCTAACGAAGATTGGATGTATCTAGTTAAAAAAATCTATTTTAATGATGATGCAAAAAATAAGGAGAGATAATGACTTTGTTCGATTTATTATGGAAAAAAGGCCAATATAATGATAAAAATTACTATAGTACATAAGAAATTTATTTTCCAATGGCGTTCATTCATTTGTCTTTTTTTATTTTCATTTATTTGTCTTTTTAAGAAGAGGGCATCAATTAAACTCAACCAACGTTAGTTCTAACATTAACTTTAAGTACCTAGTTCAAAACATGCCTAAGCATCCGAACGTGCAAGTGGAGGTGTAAGAAACCATAATGCAAGTAGAGATGACCTACTTACATGGAGGGTGGTCCTAAATATATTACAATCATTAGTTACAACACTATTACAAAAAGAATCTTCAGAAAATGGCTATACAAAATTTTCCTAATGATCAGCATCCCTACTCCATCTGGGTAGTTCGTCAACATCCCTTAGGCACCCTTCTGCCACCTTCATGATATCGGTCTCACAACCACTCAATAGGTCCTGCATTGAGCATATAGATTGGTACAACCATAAATTGCCACATTGCACGATATCCCAACTTAAGCTATACTTGAATCAGTGAGTATAACAATGTTAGTCCATTCTCTAGATTTGATTCACCTCAGAGAATGGTAATGGCTAGCAATTCTGTTCACGTAGCATCGATACAAATTCCTTTCGTAACCATGCCCTCACTCCAAGCTCGATTAGTGCTTCTGCAAGTAGCCTCCAATCTAATTCTGATCCCATCAGTGTGGTGAGAACCATCCACCCTTACAACTCTTTGATGCGGATGAGGTATGCCTCCACATCATGCTCCTTAGTCCTTGTTATCAGGTCTGGAAAAAAGGTTTTCCTTGTCCAACAAAATTGTGGTTTTATAAAACACAAGGAAAGCTTCATTAACTTGATCAAAAATCCATATATTCCTCCTAATCCATGGTATCCAAGCCACAAAGTTGAACAATAAGTTCCAAGGTAAACCATCTATGTCTCTAGACTCCATCAGATTGTTTCCACCCAATCGCCACTTTCAAGCTGGTAGAACCAAAGGGGGTACACTAAGCTTAGACTATCCTTTAAAACTCTTGTACACACTTTGAACATATGAATCCAGGTTTCTTTGCATTAAGGTAGAAGTCGTAGGTGGGGTGTTGTCCATTCCTCTAAGCGAGAGAGCATATTTGGTAGGAAGAGAATTCCAACGTGTTCTCCAAAAGAAATGTTATATTTTAGGAGAGATATCAAAAGACCAAAGGGTATCCCGCTTTGTGTGAGAGGTTTGAGACCTCGTCGTTAGCCACATGTCCTATAGAGGGATTTTTCATCAAAGTAATCCCTGTTAATAAAGGGCACAAAATAGGCTATCCTACCCTGCAAAGGAATGAGGACGGCCTGAATATGTGGAGGGAGAATCAGGAATAGATGGGAAAGGTTTCATTGACCATTAGGGATAACATTAGACATTGTGAGGGGAAGCTCAGAACTGAGAGGGGGCCTTCCACGCCTTAGTTCTAAGAGGGCCTAAACCTGTCTATTCTTAAATCAAAAGGAAATAAATGTGCCCTTTCCTAAACACCATTGGGAGTAATTTTGGAAAATAGCCCACCCTTTTCCTCAGGGCTCGCCAAACGTGTGAACTATTTTTAAAACTAAAGGGGACATCTATGTGGAAAAATATTTCCGTCTCATAGTATAAGCAACAAGATTTTGGGAAGAGTGCATTTCCAACAGAGATTAATGAAAATTTGGTGCGTGATAGATTGGTTTCTACAAGAATTTCCTCCTAATTCCTTAAGACTACACATCTTATCCCACCTAACCAAATGAATCTCTTCTCTTACAGAAGTTGATGCACAATAGAAATCTCTCACAGTTTTCTCAATTTTTTAAGTATACACTTAATTCTTTGATGAGTTATAATTTATGAATGTTTTAAGGATGGCATGGCGACATGGAGATACAAAACCCTACAGAGGTATTTTGCTTTCCAAGAGGCTAATTTATTTTGATTGGAGTTTCTTAATAATGGAATGGAGCTAAGGGAGAGAACGCCTTTTATCAATAAGAGGGAAACCTTGGTAGACTCCTAAGTCCTTACTCTAGTCCATTTCAAGAATTAGAATAAAGTTTGTTGGGTTTGTAGAGATGGTTAACCATCTAGGAGCCTAGGAGGTTTGCATGTCGCGAGGTATGTCGCGTATGGCGACAATGCTTCTGGTGCACGCATAGGATTGGGTAGGAAGTGGTTTGCAGGGGCGACGTGGGTCGTGGCCCACGGCCAACGGCCCACCTGCCCTTGTTTTGTTTTGTGGCTTGTTTTTGCAGGGGAGTATAAATGCCCCCCTTTCCCCTACTTGTAAAGAGTGTCGTTTATACACATTGAACCCTAATTGCAAACACTAAGAGAGTTAGAGTTAGAGGAAGAGAGCAATTAAGAGAGCATGTTTATGCCATACAAATTGAGTGCTTGTTCCACAAAATTGTAATCCTAGAAGTTAGGTTTCATCAGTTTGTGAGATAGCATTGCAATGGTATGTCATTCATGCTTGTGTATGTTCATCATCATCCTCCATAGATACATATAGTGCATAAAAGTGGGTTTTTCCCCCGACGATCGGGTTTCTACAGGTAAATTCTTGTGACTTTCTTGTTATTTCTTCAATCATAGTTGGTTGCATGTTGTGCTTGCTTGTTACTTCTTCATTGCTTAATTGTTGTTGTGGTATAATCACAAATAGTATTTGAGCTCTCTCCGATTTCCAATAATTGGTATTAGAGCCACGATTGTAGTGGTGTTACTTGGGTTTGATTGTGTTGTTTAACTTGGTTATTCGTGATTGAAAGTCCAAAACTTGAATCCTTGGTGTTAGCTAGGGTTTCAATTTTTTGGTGTGTGTTCAAAGTTTTAGTATTGGAGAAGGATTTCAATTAATTGTTATTGGAGCTTGAATTTTTGAACTTTATGGTTGATTTAAACAATGGAAGAGGGTAAAACAGGGATTGAAAGGTTTGACGGAAGGATTTTGCTTTTGGAAAATGCAAATTGAGGATTATTTGTACCAAAAGGACCGTCACAAACTTCTTGAGGTGAAGAAACTGAGTACTACAAAGGAGGAAAAATGGAAAGTGTTGGATATGAAAGCATTTGGTTTACAAAAGATATTCGTCAAAATAAAAATAGTAGTATGATTAAAAAACAGAATGAGACAAATAGTATTGTCATAGGTGATTTAGCGAAACTAGGTGATCAGATTATGATATTTAATATTTATCCATAATCAATCACACAACTTGAGACAATTGATGATTAATTCAACAATGTGAGTACAGTTTTTACTTAGTTTATTTCATTGAGTTCAAATTCGAGGAAATGATTTAAATGTTAATACAGTCTAAATTACATAAAGTAAAAAATACTTTTTAGAAAATATTACCCGATAATTCAAAAACTACGAATCTTTTACTAATCTAGATTAGAGATAGGATATGCACAAACGGCGACAAAACTCTCCTAATTAGTGCTTGTTGTAATCCTAGAACTCGAATTTCATACCTCTTGTTAAGATGAACTACCCCATTAATGATCTAATCGTTTGTTAGTGTAAATGTATATTGGAGTATCTTTCAGCAGTAGGTGGAACGCTTTCGTAGTTGGAAAATGAATTGGCCAATATAGGGCTACATATTTAAACTTTTGTGTCATGGTTATCTTGAAGAAAAAACTCGAAATCCTTAATGTGATGATTCATATGATAGTAGTACACAGCAATATATGTGATCATAGCAAAGCATTTGGAAATTTGTTTGGGTGAACTCCATTTGAGTTATAATTTATCATCGTGTTTAGGATGGCATGGCAATATGGAGAGACAAAACCCTGGACATGTGATGCCTCCTCAAGTGCCTGGTGGCATGATGCGTTAAATTGAAGCCTCTCTAGGCTCTAGCACCTGACTCAATACGTGGAAGTTGCTCAGGTTGGGAATGTTTCATTGGTTGTAATATGTTGTTAGTATATGTAGTTACTTGTAAGAATATTGGTGTTACATTTTTTATTATGTTAATCAAATTAAAAGGGTTGCTCGTGTGATGGATTCAAGTATTATATGTGGATACATGAAATCTATAGTGGAAGCTTGTAAAATTTTCCATATTGCATTGCAAATAATAATATATAACAAAAACTAGTTTCAATTTCGCTGGCGTTTGAATATGTTGATGAACAACAATTATAATATTATTGTCTTAATGGTAAACTAAAAGTATAGAAAGTGATTATATAACACTTTGTTTCTATTCCTTCTTATATGGTCATTTATTATATTTTGTTTTGATAAGAGAACTATAAGATTACATTGAATGATTAGTATTTAAGTCGTTCATACTTGTACTTGTTTGTTTTTCTTAAACACCCGATAATATCTTTTGATATATACGTCCATGTTTGTTTGTTTTCTTTGAATATGTGAAGATAACATAGTCTAACACTCATTAAACTGAAGATGTATATAAATATTATGGAATAACGGTGAAACAAGTATCTAAAGAAAAAAAAAACTAGTTATATGTTAGGAATTCTAACATACCTCAGAGTCCTATATTACATGGAGTATATGTTAAGGAGTTTTAGGTAAGTTAGTTTGTGTAAAACAAACAATCGAGATAAAAGAAACTAACAGCAAGCAATAAGAAATTCGTATTGAAAACAAAATACGAGAATAACGAGACTTACAAGAGGCTGCAACTCGTAACCTTGGAGAGTAAACGGAAGTCGCGCAACGTCAACTAATCAGTAGGAACACCTTATAGGTGAAAAAAAAGTGAGATCAAGAGCATGCTTGATCAATAAGAACAGGAACATATATCTGGATCAAAAGATAAAAAGTTTATAATTTGGAGAGAATGTGATACCATGTAAAAGTAACATTATAATTAGGAAAAAACGACTCAATAAATTTATTAATTTTCACACCTATATATTAGTTTTATTTTATGTTGAAATACAGTAGCATTCATTCAAAATTAAGCATAAAAAGTATAAACCAATCTTCCTTATAGACTTCCATACAATAACTAGAGGGTGGGGGTAATTCCTTTATATTCATAGAAACTACATCTTTTCTACTATTTCTCACAATGTTATTCACGGTCTTGTCAGGCCTTCCACACTGAAGAAGCTCAAGTTTGTTCAGCTTCTCTGCCGCTTCCCTAGAAGTGTTAGACAGTGAGTATGTATATGTTAGTCAATCAATATTTTCGGTGTTATATGTCGACCGCTAGTTTGAAATCCGTTGACAATATCAATTCACGCCAGCCTTTCATGTTTATAATTTATAGTGCCTTTTTTATTCCCTTCATCTCTGCCTCACTCAACGGGATCGAGGACTAGACGCCTATTTAACTGTACCTCTAAAGCATCGCCTGCGTAGCAAGACTCACTGAAACATATGATCCATCTACCTTGGCGTCCCTGGCTAATGCGTAGGAGTAACAAAGGATGCATCTACATGAACGAACACTATACTTTGGTTGGAGATCCCTAAGATAGGATGATTTGGATGGAATAACTTTGGATTAGCTTTTAGGGAGGCAAAAGTATAATCTCTGCAGTAGTTTCTAGCCTTGTTAATGATCACAATTGGGTTCAATGGCTTAGAGTTATTAAAGACAACCTGATTATTGGCTTTTCATATTTCGTGCCATAGGTATGGGAAGAGGACATTCCACTACATCACCTTCTTCAATTTTTGCTACACAGATTTGCTTTGAGCCAAGAGGTCTTATTCATGGAGGTTTCTATAGGCATTGTCTAGTGTGCCCATAAGTATTTGGATTGGGGACGGTGGAAGAAAATATGGGCTGAGTCTACAAAGTCCCCATTGCATCATAGGCGCTTCCATCTATATTGGAGAATTCAGTGCCATTTATACTCTAAGCGTGATTGCTATGATATATACGATTGGTAGGTGGTAGGTATAAATTCAATTGTTTTCCCTAGAGAAGAGGAGGTTGCGGTGTGCCAACCTATCTTTCCACAAGATCCGAATAAATAATTTGATCCTAGGTATGCAGTTGGATTTCCAAATCCAATTAAGATTAATAATTAAGTAGGGCCATGATGTTGAGCTTCGTAAACCAGGTTTAGGGAGAACCCCTTAGGGTTAACAAAGATTGGATCCAAGAGATCTTGTAAGAGTGGAAAGTTAGTAGGGGGTTGGCTAAGGATCATATCAGTCACACACACTTAGGTAGGGGTATCGAGCTGGCCTTCCACACATAAATGATTGAGAAATCCCTAACTCATTTTTGATCTTTGCCCTCGAGGAGTAGTCCTTCAATGAAATTTCTGACAGCTCCTATATCTCACCATTCATCCCTCTAGAACTTAATGTCTTTGCCATTACCCACGGTCCAAACAATGTTTTCACCCGCCAAATCCCACTCTTAACCTATTTTACCCCAAATTAAATCTTAGAACCTTTTTGAATTGGGTAACATAGAATCTGTATTTTGTTTCGTTACACCTACTTGCTAGGCTTGAGGGACCATGGGCCATTTTCCATCCACGTTTAGCCATATAGGCCTTGTTCAACTGAATTTGGCTCCTAATATCCTAGCCCATATTGTTAAAATCTCGATTTAAATAGTAGAATCTTACGATTTTACGATTCAATTATGGCCATACGATTCGATTCATGATTCTATACGATTCTATGCATTTTTGTGCACTAGCGAAAACTTCATACATCTCAAATTTATTCAAGCTACCAAAGCTATTAATAGACTTATATGGTCAAATATCGCCTATTTAATGGCTAAACAACAACTTTTGTCAATTATTAGACATTTTAAACTCATAAAATGAGCAATATCTAGATCATTTATGTTTGTCGAATCTTCTGATTCTACGATTCAATTTTACGATCCGACTCTAAGACCACCTAACTATTCAAAGTAAAATCCCGATTAGCCACCTTCATTCTTCAGTAAAAATGTCGTGTCTTTGCCAACTAGGTGAATTTTTTCTGTTTTATGTCTCCCAAAGGAAATCATTTGAGATATTCTGCAGCTCCTTATAAGAGTTGGTTGGAAGGTGAGAGGTTTTCATATAGTATGCAAGGATGGTGGAGGAGATTAGGCACAAACTCCCTACTTTATGAAGTAATTTTGACTTCCAGTTGGCAAGCTTATTTCTTACTTTCTCCATGATAAATTGTACTTCCTCCGTTTCGCAATACTCGCAACATAAGAATAGTAGCCACTATTCATGAACCAATCTTATGTTATATTTTTTTACAAGTGTATAAGAAAAAACATAGTCAAGTGGGGTCTTATTTGATTCGTTTTAATGCATACTATCATAATATCAACTTTTTATAATTTTTACTTATCAATAATTAGAGATATTAATGGTCAAAGTATTGCATTGGATAGTGTGCAAACAAGAAACGTTGCGAGTATTGCGAAACGGAGGAAGTACTTCGTTTCTATAAGGTCTTTTATGGGAGATATACAACCAAAGATAAGACCCTAAGTTTTCACTTTCTGTCACATTGATGCTGTCTTGGAACAATTGTTTGAAAGAGCTATCGGTGTTAGGTGAGAAGATTAGTCTACCTTTGGATTCATTGACCTGTTATCCCGAGATTTTGCAAAAAAAAATAGCGTTTCTCCCACGGCAAAGGTTGTTTTTTCATCCACCCTCCAAAATAAGGCAAGATCGTCTGCAAAAAGCAAGTGGGAGATTGGGACTTGATCTTTTCAACAAGGAAGGGGCACTGAACTTTCCTAGTGGTTTCTTCATCAATCAAGGCAGATGTTGAAAATATAGGGAGACATTATTAGGTCCCCTTAATTGCCTTAGCCCCTAGAGTGAAGGAAGGTTTCAGACTTTCTACCATTGATAAGAATCGCTGATGAGGCTTATGTGACACAACTCCAAATGAGGTTAAAGGAGGCCTCATCGAGGTTACCTTTCCTGGAAAGGTCCACTCCTTATCCTATCATAGCTTTCTACAGGTCCACCTTTAGAACGAAGCACCCATGGTTGCCCTTTCTTGTGCATAGAGTGAAGGATTTAAATAGCTACAATTAGATTTATATCAGGCCCCCTCCTTTTGATAAAGTCGTTTTGACTGGGGAAAATTCAATCAGGATAAATAGTTTCATTTTGTTGACAAGGATCTTGGTGACAAATTTGTAAAAGAGAATTGCAAAGGCTGATAGATCTCAAATGTTTTAAAATTTGAGGTGGCGTTTGTTCAAAAATTAGGAAAATAAGCAGTTGACATAAAGAGGACGGAGTACTTTCTTTCTGGAATCAATCTTTGATGTAGTCACATATGTCCTTTCCAATGATGTCCCGTATTTTTATCGAAGAAAAAGGGTGGAAGCCATATGGGCACGGGTTCAATTGGTCACATAATGATTTAAATTGATTATGAAATGGATTAATTAAACTGATCATATATTCAAAAAAGTGGTTCATTCTCTTTTTTATATTGGGGTTGGGATGTTGTCTACTTTTAGATTAAAATTAGATGGTCTCTTATAAAAACAACTCAATATTTTTCATTGCAAAATTTTTAAAAGTTGTTACTGAAAAATATAACTCAAGACAAATTTTACAATAGTTTAGATATAATATCTTGTTTTAAAATAGGGAAATTCTCAATGGTAACCCCTTAACTTCGATTTCTTAATGGTAATAAAAAAGTTTTATAAACATCACAAGTAAGTCTCAGTTTCACTTTATTCTCAATTGTGACCCTTTGGGGGTTAAGTTCCACCAATTCTAATCTGCTACCCTTACAATGAGTACCAAGTATGGCTTATTAGTACTCATTTTAACCTGGTTCTCGAAAAATGAACCATACAATGGTAGTGGGTGGGGTTTCTTTCCACCAAAAACATCGTTTCAGATATTAAAAGAATGATTTAAGCTCGCCTTAAAATTCGTCTGAAATTTGGCTTGAGAACTAACGACACTTAACGCCAACAATCCTTACAAAGCTCACTGTTGAAAATAAGCTGAAACTGAGACTTGCTTATGATGTAACATAAGGATTTGGGTTACCATTGAAATATTGAAGAAAGGGATACTGGTAGAATAAAATGACCGCAATGGCTAGAATAAGAGCATATTTCAACATTGTATCGTGGTAGGAGACCACTGATTTAAAACAACTATGGCATAACATTGGTGGTTATCGCAACTTGACAAAATGCTCAAGGGTAACACGATGAGCCTAGTATGTTACCACTCACCATAATAAACTATTCTATGGAGAAATGCACGAAATCCATGAAGATATGAAGAAGGACAAAAGAGAATTTTTGGATGATCAACTCAACAATAGAAATGCGTTTATATAAAAAGTACTCCTCACTCCTCACCTTAACAGTACCATAGATGTTCTTAGCCTTAGAGGTTAGAAGACAAAATATGGAAGGAAATAATGACGATAGGAAATCAAGGGTTTCAATCAATTCTGTAACAGTACCATAAATGTTCTGGATCCAAACTTTACAATCTGTTACACACACCCAGATCATGTCCAAATATAGAGTTAAGAACAACTTTAGTTCCCAAAAACCAGACGCCAGACCCAAGCCCAACTGAGAAAAACCAAGAGTTGACTTTTAGAACCTATTTTGAACAATTAGCTAATGAGGCTTTTCCCTTAATGTATTACTAATAGCAAACTGATCAAAGTTACATCTGTTATTATGCACATAGTCCAAATGAAAGGACTTCAAATAAATGGAGCTGAGTACTTATCTTCTCATTATTTTTTCTTAAGCAAAATTGTGAATAACCCTAGAAGCCTAGAAGCAGTCTGTTGGATGCAAAATAACATAACATAGTTTATATTAAACTCCACTTCCTACCAAAGCAAAAAACACATACCAGAACAAAAGACATGGTCTTCCTCCTCACTCCTCACCTTAACAAATCCATTTCCCTAAACACTTCAACAAAATAACCAGAAACCTTGAGATAGTAGAAGCTTAGCCTTAGAGGTTAGAAGCAATAAGCAATAAACTTACTATTGGAGTCAACATTTCCAGTCGGCAACTCCAACGTAACGTTGCAAAATGTGTTAGTAGCAGCTTGAATTTCATGAAAACGCCCCAAAATGTTAATTTTAGGGTCTTCAATAACAATTCTAGTCTTAGTAGACTTCTCAATATCTGCTTTTTGTTCAATGCATTTACCCATAAACCTCCCAAGAAGGTGTCCTCTAAGAGACCTGTTGCTGAAATCTTTGATGCAATACGATGATGTAAACACCTCTACATCATCGGGTTGCAACAGTATTCTTGTAGCATCAACAACATCAAAGCCTAAGGCGAATGCATTAATAAAATTGACACACTTCTGAAGATTGATTTCGGATTCATCAGATCGAGTCATAAGTTCAACTTTACGCGTTTTCAGATTCATTTGGATGTCGGTTTTCATTTGATGGTAAACTACGTCGTATATTTCTCTCCATGCCTTCTTCAAAGGCTTATAACGATGGGGTGGAATTTTGACTTGCCTGCTATGAACTCCATTGCTTGACAAACTCCCAGATGTAATAAGTGTTGATGTTATTTCCATCTTTGTACAACCGAGTGCCAAAGAAACCATAAAAAACAAAGAAAAACCAATGAGCGAAAATTTCTGATACAAAAGTTTTAAACTTTGTGTCACTACAACTAGAATGATAAACTTATCATACAACTGAAAACCTAAAGTAAGCAGGTAGATTGTAGGGATAACTAATGTGGTAAGCAAAGTTAAGTAGAAGCAGTTACAACTTACAAGTAGTAGTGAAGATAGAGTTTTACATGGTATATCCTCCTTACCATCATGCGGAATCAAGATTTTTCTAGTAGAGAGACCGGGAGGCCAAGCCTATAAAACTTGGTTTAACTTTTCTTTTTCTTTCTTCCTAACCTCTCATTGTTAGCTTGATCTAAACACATGAAAACGAATAATTCCTCCATTTTTTGTAGGTATACTTGGTTTTGCACTTATACAATGGTAAAAGTACAAAAAGATGAGTGAAGAAAAAATCAAGTAAGCTAAGGAAAAAGTGCAAAAAGGTAGAGACAAAATTATCAAAAGTAAGAGAGGCACTACAAAAAAAACTGTATTTTGCTACTTCCGTAGCAAACATCAAAAATCCGTTGCAAAGTATGCTTTTGCTACGGAGGAAGAAGATCCGTAGCAAAATTTGCTACGAATAGAAAATCCGTAGCAAAACTTTGCTACGGATTGAAAATCTGTACCAAACCATATTTAATAGCAAAATTTTGCTACGGTTCTTTTTCTACCCTATCTTGACCCCCCCAAATCCCATCGAAATGCCATTAGTAAGAATCGAAACCGAAACAAGGCTGTGGAAAGTTAAGTAGCTCCCAATTGAGCTATACTTACATATGCACATACTCGTAGTTGGCTTATGTTCTTTATATTTGTTCTTAATATTACGTTGTCAATCGTATTCCGTAGCAAATTTTGCTACGGAATCGAATTCCATTGCAGCGGATATAATTTTCCGTAGCAAAATTTGCTACGGAATTGAAAACCGTAGCAAAGTTTGCAATGGAATGTGTTCCGTTGCAAAGTTTAAAAGGGAATACAATTCCGTTGCAAAATTTGCTACGGATTTCAATCTACCACAAAAAATCCGTAGCAAAAACTCTTTTTTTTTTGTAGTGAGGGGTGTATTAATGAGATGGAGCAACCTAGTATATAAGAAAAAAATATTTATTGTCCCTATTAACACCCCTAAATGGAAAAAAATGTCCATATTAAAAAGAAGGCAAATGCTATACGTCGCCCTTAGAGCTATGTATAAGCATTTATTACTTTCCTAACATAGTAACAACAAAAATAACTAATACCGATTGACACGTGATTTGCCAATAAATTTCCGAATTTATACTATTTTGGGTAAAATGATTAATGTTTATACATAGTCCTTAGGGTTATATATTGAAAAAATAGTTAATGCTTATACAAAGCCCTTAGGTTATGAATAGCAAAACTATAAAAAGAATAGACGGAGTAATATTTAACAGTTTATGAAGTACCTTTTAGAGTAGTTTGGTTTATTAGTATTCAGGATTTCAAAGGGTTTTTTTTGAAGCAACGATTTAAAAGGTTGGGTACGGTTATAACATATCTCAACCATCGGGGAGAAAAATTAAAAAATTAAAAAATTAATTCTTCAATTGATATAAAACATTAAGAACATAAAATTAGCACACTGTCAAGAACATAGTAAGCAAGAGCTGTAATTCAAAAACATTTAGAAGCAAGAAAAGAAAAACGAGGCAAAGCAAGAGGCAAGAGGCGAGCAGCCGTGAAAACTAACGTTGTCATGCCAACGGTGGAGAAATGATCGCCGATGAACTGCTCGAAGGTGGCGGCTTCCGGTGGACGCGTCTGGCTGCGTCCTGCGTGAACTCATGAAGAGAGGAGATTGAGTGGTGAGTGTCGTGAATTTGAAAGAGAAAAACTGAGGGCTTGTTTTCTTCAGCATAAAACAACTGAACTGAAGTAAGTGCAAGTGATACTATCTATATACTGTATGTGTTATATACTTCCTCCGTTTCTTTTTAAGTGCTACATATTGACTTTGCTACTATTCATTCATTATAGTTTGACTGGCTTTTACAATTTATGCATAAGAAAAAATATAATCTTGTTGGATCTTGTTTGATTCGTCTCGATGTATACATTTTTAATATCTTGTTGCCATAATTTTTACAAATGCATAATTAAAGATAAAAACCATACAAAATGTGTCTCGACAAGTGTGAAAAGTGAAATGTAGCACTTAAAAAGAAACAGAGGAAGTATTTGACTCCAAAAGATGGGATTTTTGGCCCATATTCATATTCTGAAAATAACTATCTATGATAGGATTGGGCCTTTGGTTTCTACTTTGTGTGGAGGTAGCTTTTGATGGTTGAATATAAAAATCTACCAAACACCAAATACCGATTATTTTACTTCCTCCGTTTTTTTTAAGTAATACATGTTTGCTTTTACGCATTTTGAGGCAAAACTTTTTAAGTGTAATTAATCAATAAAAAGTAAGGAATGGGGCATATAATTAAATTATTAATCACTACCACCTACTACCACCAATGTCTCACCGGAAACCACCCTGACCCACTGACAACACCTAATCAACCACCCCACTCAACGAAAACACCTTCCCGGCCACCTTTAGCCATCACAACCACCTTCCCAGCCATCCGTAGCCACTAAAACCACCTTCCCAGCGACCCCCAGCCACCAAAACCACCTAACCCAGCCACTAAAACAATTGAGTCAGCCATCCCACTCACCAAAACCACCGAATCACCGCCCTTAGCCACCAAAACCACCTTCCCAGCCACCCCCAGTCAAGAAAACCCAATAAAACCCACCTCTAACCCAAACCACGTCGTCTCCAAGTTCACGCCACCACTCCCACCGCCATTTCCATCCTCCATTTTTTTCACTCCTCAACAACAGAACTTCATCAACCACCACAAACAAACCCTATCTCCAACACTAGAGAATTCAAAAACGAGCCAAAACCAGACGAAAAGAAGAACGGCAGATTCGAAACCAAACCAAAACCCTATCTCCAACACTGGCGAACTCAAAAACGAGCCAAAACCAGACGAAAACGATGAAGAAGAAGGCCAGATTCGAAACCAAACCAGAAATAAAAGAAGAAGAACTTAGATTCGAAACCAAACCAAGGTGGAGGGAGGGGCTGGGTTGGGTGGTGGTGGTTGACAAGCAAGGTGGGTTGAGGTGAGTCAGATGGGTGGATAGGGTGGTGAGTCAGATGCCGCCGCCGTGATTTTGGGGTGAGGTGAATCAGATGGTGCCGCCGCCGTGATTTTGTGTTGAGGTGAATCAGATTGGGTGGATAGGGTGGTGGTGTTGGCTGGGTTCTTGAGGGGAGAGAGAGAGGGGGTTAGAATTAGATTGATTTAATTTAGTTGGTTAAGTTATGTTAATGATGTTTAAAAGAAAAAGTAAGGGTAAAAATGTCATTTCACATGCTAAAAGTTACCAAATGAAGTAAATCATTAAAGTGTATCACTTAAAAAAAATACCCCTTTTTAGAAGGTGTATCACTTAAAAAAAACAGAGGAAGTAAAATCTATTTTGAAAACTTATCGGTTAAGTTAGCAATTAGCATCAACCACTTATTGTTAGTAAAAGAGCTAATCGCTACCGCAACAACCATTTTACCGAACAAATTCTTGGACTCTGGCTTTTTTAGTATCAATATATATTTGGTCACCCAAACAACAAATTTTGGTTCTATCTACTAATAACTATTTAATGCTTAAATGAGGCACATTGAATGATTAAAAGGGAAAGTTTCATAATGACTTGGCTTAAAAGCGTGCTTCATTTCGAAAACTTTCGTTTGGTCAAAGTTATGCAGGTATAAGGATTAAACTAGAGTTTCCATTACCAGTGACTGATCAATAGCAAGAAACTAAAAATAACAAAAGTAAAGGATAGAAACAAGAAATAATTAGAAAATAATACAAAAAATTAAAAAGTACAAGCTATTAGATAACATATCTTTGTAATCTTTATATTTATGTATTATTGCCTAAACAACACGAGGCAAATAGATAACGTATCTTTGTAATCTTTGTATTTATGTATTATTGCCTAAATTATACGAGCCAAATAGATAACATATCTTTATAATCTTTGTATTTATGAATTATTACCTAAACTGTGCTAGGAAAATATCAAGGGGATATTATACTAACCAATAATACATAGGTACAAAGATTACGAAGATATGTTTTTGAATACAAGCTTATTGGACAAAGCCCTCAAAGAAGTGGGGGTAATGGTTGGAGTGGCGAACCACCAACCTGGCTCAGCAATGATACATGTATTTAAATTTTCTTAGTTATCTTCCACATGAATTTTAAATTTTCTTTTGCATAATAGTAAAAGTCGATCTCAGTTTATACATAATTATATATTGCTACCTCGCTAGTAATTTATTCCACTACTAAACTCTAGGCACATCTATCAAATTATTCTATTCAGGAATTACCAAAAACTCACTAATTTTAGGGTTTTCACAATTTCTTGCAATGACAATATTGACAATATACAAAAAGTCTAAGCATATCCGAAAACTAAATAAAAAGAGAAGCAATTCAAATATGACTTAGGGATATATGAATGATGGTATAAGCAAAATAACACAAGGAAACAAATTATATGTGTAAAAAATCCGATTACTACTTACCAGCAAGGAGACTGGGGAAAAGGGTAACTGGGTAAGGCACGCTTGACGGCTAGCGGAGTAAATAGACACCTATTTAATTGTGACAGCAAGGTTTTCCTATGCTTTAATATAGCGTACTATCAATCATCTAGGAAGTTTTTTTTTGTTTACTTTTTTATCTTCGAAAGTTAATTACAACTTGGGAATTAATAATTTAAGCTTTATCAATAAGTTTAAGGTTAGGGTGCAAATTAACCAAACGTTTGTAAACAACCCGCAAACAAACTCGGTGAAAGCTTGGTCAAAGTTCGTTCATTAATTAAAGGAAAATTCCTAACGGTGGCCCTTAGGTCTCTGGAATTCCAGTGGTGAAAATTTCAAAAAACTTTTCTGTTGGTAGCCCTACATTATGCATGATGAGACCATATTAGGCGTGTAATTAGAGTATTTCAAGGTTCGTTTGATTGGGGTTTAGACCTTGAAAAGCGGAGTTTCGGATATATTAGCCTAAGTATGGTATTTGGAGAATTAGGATGGTTATGGTACTTTAAAGGTGGTTCTGATTCGATGTTGTAAAGTGCCCAAGTAATTTGTGTGTTAGCATTGGATTCGGTTGCGAAACATGGATTTCTTATGAGAGCTTTTGAGCTCGTGAGCCAAGCCCCAAATTTCGTAAGCAAGCAAAGTCGTAAGCAAACCAACTTCGTAAGCCAAGCAGCAGCTGCCCAGCATTAGTGCACACCCCACGCGCATCATCCGCACAGCCAGCGCACCCCTCCGCAAGCTAGCAGCATGCTCGAGCAGAAAATGTGCGCAACCCGCGCAAGCAAGCGCGCACCTCGCACATTCTGGCGTCCTCCCAACAGCAGCTCAGCGCGCAGTCAGTAATCGCGCGCAGTCAGTAATGCCTAGAGTTTGCGACATGCGCCTATCGGGCTCTGTTTTGTCGCGGACGACTTTTCGTTGAGTGTAGCGTTTTAACTTAGTTTTAATAGTTTTATTTTATTAACTTTCATCATCATTCATCGTTAGAAAATACTTAGAACCCTAATTAGAGAGAGAAAAACTTCTTCCTTCTCTCTAATCTTTCTATGGTTTGGATTGTTATTGAAGATTGCTTGAATTACTCTATGTAGATCGTAGCGTAACTCGATTCTTGAGAACGGTGATCTAAGCTTCGGTTAGTTTTATTGTGATGTTTCTTGTATGAACAATTGCTTAGTTATAATATTGATTTCTATTTGAATTACATTGTTTCATTGCTAGTAAGTACAACTAGTTTATCTTTTCAATTGATTTATTGCTAGAACTTAGAACGTTCTTGATTCAATTTTTCTTTGTTTATGAGTAGCAGACTAGGATTTAACTTTGAATCTGATTGTTCTTGTTATTTCCTAGTGAATTCATTATTTCCAAATTGAATAATTACCCTAGTGATTGTTGTTTGGCACATAGTTTCATAGGGCTTTGATGTTCTTTAGAATTGAACCTATATTGCTGATTAGGTTGTTCTATAGTTCAGTTATTCCATCTGCAGATTCGGATAGTTTAACTAATCTTTAGAGGGAAGCGGGATTAAATTCTCAATCTATGTGTGATTAAGATCAATTGTTCGTATTTAGAAACCGATGATCGATAACGCGAACCGAAGTGATGTTTGACCAAACTCAAGACCTTTATCCATTGATATTCCCTATAGTGTATTATTGCTTTCTTAGTTATTAGTTTTAACATTTTAATCTGAAAACCCCCCTTTCGATTTCTTACACACATACTTTAGTACCTAAGTCTCTGTGATTCAACCCTACTTGCCTCCTAGATTAATTGTGTTGGAAAGTCGGAATTATAAATATTATCTTTGGTAAACGCATGCAACCGCGTCCCACTAAATTTTAGCGCCGTTGCCGGGAACTTGGCAACAACTAAAGTGTGTTTATAGTAGATTGTTTTTCTTTTTCTTTTCCTTTTATATTTTTTATTTTCCTCTTTATATGGTTGAAACTCGTGCTACTAACCAGAATCATTTGCAGTACGATCCAAAACTTGAATTAACTCTTCTCAGGTTGCGGAGAGAATCGCGGAGAGATTTTGAGGAGCTTCCATTCCATATATTGAATTTGAGGAAGCCATGCCGCCACGAGTGGAAGCACGGACTTTGAGGGAGCTCACTAAACCCAACCTTGATTAGCAGCATCTATGCATAGTGTTCCCTGAACCTGAAGAGGGCGACACCGACACCACCACTTTCGAGCGAAGTCAGGGATCTTCCATCTCTTGCCATCCTTCCATAGACTCAGTGGGGAGGATCCAAATAAATTTCTGTCTGAATTTCATGTAGTCTGCTCAAGCATGAAACCAAGCAATGCTACTGAAGAACAGGTGAAACTGAAGGCGTTTCCTTTCTCCTTGAAGGATACCGCCAAGGATTGGCTCTACTATCGTCCGCCAGGTTGCATCTCCAAATGGGCAGAAATGAAGCGTCGTTTCGTAGTGAAATTTTTTCCAGCTTCTAAGTCCTCCACTTTAAAGAATGAGATAAGCAATATTGAGCAGCAATATGATGACACTCTCTATGAGTATTGGGAGCGATTCAAGAAATTGTGTGCGAGCTGTCCATATCATGGGTACAATGACCAAGACCTTATCCTCTATTTCTACTATGGTCTCACTAATGAGGATGTGTGTATGGTTAATGCTGCTAGTGGTGGGTCTATCATCAACAAAACTCCAGACGCAGCTTGAGCTTTGATAGACGAGTTGCCTGAGGGCTCTAAGCACTTTGGTAGGCGAGGTGGTCAAAGGAAGAATGTTAGTGCTGCGAGTAGTAGTGATCCCCAATTGGGATTAGAAAGTGCAAGCTCTCACTTCCTTAGTGATAGAGCTTATAGTAAAGGGGCAAGTACAACATGTGAAGGCTTGTGGGATTTGTTCTTCTAACCATCCTACAGATTGCTGCCCCCAATTGCAAGAGGGGCCGAGTGAAGAAGTGAAGGCCATAGGTTTCCAAGGCCAACAAAGCAACCAAAGGAGGTATGACCCCTATTCTACCACCTATAATCCGGGTTGGAGGGATGCAATTAAGATATGGCAATGACAAAAACAACCAAGCTCCAAATCATGGGCAAAGATCCTCTATGTATTGTGAGGCTATGATACACACTTTGACTAAGAACATCAAAGCTATGCAAGGCAACATGGTACAGTTTCAAGAGGAGACTCGAGCTAGCATCAGAAATCTGGAGAATCAGTTGAGCCAAGTCTCTAGTGCGGTGATAGTAGGAAATTTCCTTCCCAAACTGAGTTGAACCCAAAGAAGAATGTGAGTGCCATTATGGTGCTGGATGAGGTTCCAAAGCAACATGGAGGGAGTCTTGTGATCCCAAACTACAAGCCCTCTCCACCTTTCCCTGCAGCATTACGGCCCGGCATGAGATATGAGAAGAGCAAAAGGTCTTTATGAGGCCGCGCAGGAGCCCAAGGTAAGTCCCCCTAACCCTCTTGTAGTAGAGCGAGCAAATGAGTTTGTTGGCTATGTCTCCCATAAATTCCTCCCCCCTAAGCATGATGATCCTGGTATGTTTACCATTCCTTGAACGATACATGACACCCCCATTCCCCAAGCTATGTTAGATTTAGGAGCGTCAATTAATGTGATTCTCCTCTCCCTTTATAAGTCTCAAAGCTTGGTCCTCTTATTGCTACCAGTGTCATTGTGCAATTGGCTAATGGATCCACTATCCACCCGAAAAGAAAAGTAGTGGATGTGTTAGTCAAAGTTGGTAAACTACAATTCCCTACTGATTTATATGTATTGGAGATGGAGTCTAATGCTTCTCCCGTTCTCTCAGGGAGACCGTTTATGAAAATCAACACTAAGATTGATGTAGGCGCGGGATCATTGAGTTTCGAGTTTGGGGGTCGGGTTGAGTCTTTTGGATTGTTTGGTTGTAAGAAATATGTGGTGTCTGAACCATTATGCTTTGTTGGTGCTATAGAGTCGGTGTCACAAATCACTTGTGACACTACTAAAAAGAAAAAAGCTAAAAAGCTGAAAAGTCCTAACAAACCCCCGATGTGCCCCATGATTCTCACTTGTTTTCACTAACATTGACTGGGCAAGGTGTGGTTTCCTCTGATTTGCAGGTACAAGAGTTCAACCAAGGAGGTGGCCCCTTCCCTAATTGATTTCAGGAGGTAAGTAGTCGAGCTAACGACTCTAAACTAAGCGCTACTCGGGAGGCAACCCAAGCTTCTTGTCTTTCTTTTTCTTTTCTTTCTTTCTTTTCCTTCCACCCTCCATCTTCTCTTTCTTATTCCATTTCCGGAATTCCACCATCTTTTCTTTTCCATCACCACAAATAAGCCATACACCATTCTTATTCCTTTTCCATTCCCTTTTCCACAATATTTCAAACACATTGAGCATTTGCATTCTAAGATTTATCTTTTGGGTGTGAAATTCGAAACTTTCCTTCCACTGAGGTTGGGTTCGAACTTATTATTGTTGGTTGGTTGAGGGAGTTGGGTTGTGAGTGAGTGGGTCTTTGGTTTTATATATTTGTTGTTGGGTTGAGTTGTTGATTCATCACGAGTGGTGGAGTTGAGGGAGTGCAGACTTCATGAGAGTAGATGTCGTGTTTGTCCCCTTTCCCTTCTTTTTCCTTTTATACATGTTCTCACATTGAGGACAATGTCTTGATTAAGTAGGGGGGATATATTAATTGATTTTGGTGTGTTTTGTGTGTCTCACACATTTATTTGCTTTTGAAAAGAAAAAAACAAAAAAAAAAACTGAAAAATGAAAAAATCCAAACGGATAGGTTGAAAACTCGAAAGAGCAACCTATGCAAAAAAATGGCTATCTAGAGCGGGTGAGATGGTGAGTTCATCATTTGAAAAAAAAAGAGTGAAGCTAGGATTAAAACTCGAAAGAGCTCCTAGGCAAAATGAGAGATAAAAGAGAGATAAATTGAATCATTTGCCGGAGTTGGTGTCATAAGAAGATAGTGATGTAAGGAGTGTTTCGAGTAGGATTTCATCTTGGTGTTTGAAGTAGTGGCTAATAGGTTAGAGCTCATCTATCTTTGGAGAGAAATAAGGAGTGAATATGTTGATTTGCGCAGATTTGGTGTGAGTTTGAGTCCTTTGAGATCTTTCGGGGCTTGAATTCACCTTATTTATTCCATGACTTTTGGTGTGTGATCTTGGTGTTGATCGTGATTGAGTTTGCTACTAACAAAATTGCAGGTGAGCTTTTGGTTCAAGTGTGGGGGTATCTTTTGCCCTTGTGTTTGGCCTTAAGCGATTTGAAAGAGTAGCATCGTATTTTTACACTAGCATGGAGTGATAAGGGGAGTAGTTTTGTGTGTTGCTGTGGAAAGGTGTACCCCATGTTCTTAATGATTGAGTTTACTCGAGGACGAGTAAAGTTCAAGTGTGGGGGTATTTGATTAGATCATATAAGGCGTCTAATCAGAGTATTTCGGAGTTCGTTTGGTTGGGGTTTAGGCCTTGAGAAGCGGAGTTTCGGGTATATTACCCTAAGTATGGTATTTGGAGAATTAGAAGGATTTTGGTACTTCAAAGGTGGTTTTGGTTCGATGTTGTAAAGTGCCCAAGTAATTTGTGTCTTAGAATTGGATTCGGTTGCGAACATGGACTTCTTATGAGAGCTTTTGAGCTCGTGAGCCAAACCGCAAAATTCGTAAGCAAGCAAAGTCGTACGCAAACCATCTTCGTAAGCCAAGCAGCACCTACCCAGCACTAGAATGCACCCCACGCGCATCACCCGCACAACCAGCGCACCCATCCGCAACCAACAACATGCTCGAGCAGGAAATGTGCGTGCACCTCGTGCATTATGGCGTCCTCCCAGCAGCAGCTCAGCACGCAGTCAGTAATCGCGCGCACCTCACGCGCCTAGAGTGCGCGACTCGCGCCTATCGGGCTCTATTTTGTCGCGGACGACATTTCGTCAAGTGTAGCATTTTAACTTAGTTTTTAGTAGTTTTATTTTATTAACTTTCATTATCATTCATCATTAGAAAATACTTAGAACCCTAATTAGAGAGAGAAACACTTTTTCCTTCTCTCTAATATTTCTATAGTTTGGATTGTCATTAAAGATTGCTTGAATTACTCTATGCCGATAGTAGTGTAATTCAATTCTTGAGAATGGTGATCTAATCTTCGGTTAGTTTTATTGTGAGGTTTCTTGTATGAACGATTGCTTAGTTATAATATTGATTTCTATTTGAATAACATGATTGATTGTTTCATTGCTAGGAAGTACAACTAGTTTATCTTTTCAATTGATTTATTGCTAGAACTTAGAACGTTGTCGATTCAATTGTTCTTTGTTTATGAGTAGCAGACTAGGGTTTAACTTTGAATTTGATTGTTCTTGTTATTTCCTAGTGAATTCATTATTTCCAAATTGAATAATTACGCTAGTGATTGTTGTTTGGCGCATATAGTTTCCTAGGGCTTTGATGTTCTTTAGAATTGAACCTATATTATTGATTCGATTAAGTTGTTCTATAGTTCAGTTATTCTATCTGCAGATTCGGATAGTTTAACTAATCTTCAGAGGGCAGCGGCATTGAATTCTCAATCTATGTGTGATTAAGATTAGTTGTTCGTATTTAGAAATCGATGATCGATAACCCAAACCGCAGTGACGTTTGACCGAACTCAAGACCTTTCTCCATTGATATTCCCTATAGTTTATTATTGCTTTCTTAGTTATTAGTTTTGACCTTTTAATCTGAAAACCCCCCTTTCGATCTCTTATACACATACTTTAGTACCTAAGTCTTTGTGGTTCGACCCTACTTGCCTCCTACATTAGTTGTGTTGGAAAGTCGGAATTATAAATATTATCTTTGGTAAACGCGTGCGACCGCATCCCACCACATTACAAATTATTCCCAAACATATCCTTAATGAAAAATATTTCGTTAATAATAAAGCATATTCTAGTTACGGTGGCCGCTCGTACATAAAACGAGACATTTTGGGTCGGTTTTTGCCATTTCGAACTCAAAATCAACTCTTAAGGGCTAAAACTGACCCCTGAAATTAACCCTTAAATGGCAAAAAAGACCAAAAATGCCTTATTTTACGTGCAAGTGACCGCCTTAATGATTAAATAATGAAATATATTTTATTATGAATGGAATATTCTTCATGAAGGTTATATTTGAAAATAATTTGTAAAGCAGGGCTACCAACGGGAAAATAATTTATCCACCGGGAATTCATGAGACTTAAGGGCCACCATTGGGAATTTCCCTTAATTAAATGAACGAACCTGGACAAAATTTGAGAACCCGGTTGTAAAATGTGCCAAGTGGGAACAGTTCTTTGTTCGACACAAAAATGCTCATGAACAACTCGTATATAACTTGTTTAAATGAGTTATTATATTATGGAATAATTGTTAATTACCACCTTTTAAAAACAACTTTTCATAAATCACCACCTTAAACACTTTTTTTTATATAAATTACCACATTTTATATGCAAATCTTTAAGGAAAATTTGTCAGGAATAAGCCAACCTTTGCGTTGACCGCTTTTAACAAGTCAACCTTAGTTTATTCCAATAGCAAGTAAACCTTGTAGGTAATTTTCTTTTAACAAATTTTTACCGGATTTTATGTCTTAGTAACCTGTTTAACAGGTAAAAAGTGACACATGTCACTATTTTATTGAACATTTTACATTTTAAAATTTATATTGAAAAAAAAACATAAAAAAAAAACAAAACTCTCTCTCCCTCCCCACCCCAAATCTGAAAATTACTCACCCTCACCCACACCCACACCCTCACCCACACCCACACCAGACACCACCACCCTCATTGGCACCCGAACACCAATATCACGGCGAATAGGTCTGCTAGATTGAAGCAAATAATTTACACAGAGAGTATCATTTTAAGTCGCATTAAACAATCGAGCGAAAAAAGTCGAGCTCATTGAGATCAATAATACTCAAAGTCCCAGCTCAATGAGCAAATACTTACAAAAACAAAATTGAAATTCAGAAAACACTTACTCTCTAATGTAAGCATCACCTTTCTCACAAAGGTCAACAATTAAGATGTTAACATCTGCAACACACAACTACAATCAAAATCAACAAAAAAAAAAGACAAAAATGGAGGTTAAAAAATGGAGGTAACAACTTCAGGATGGGTAAGATCCAACTCTTCCTCCTCCTTAACATTTTCGCCATTTCCAAACTCTCTAGATTCTCTCTCCTATATATTCCCTCTCATCCAGCACTTCTGCGCACTTGAAAATTTCCAAATAAACTCCTAATTCCAATTTCTAAACATTTTCATAACAATTTCACTCTTGTTTTGAAAATCTTAAGATCGTTCAATTTATCAAATGGATGAAGATTTCGATTTTCCGACGAGCTCAGCTGCAGTTGAAGACGACATCGAAATGGAGAACAACAATTTCGTTGGCCACGAAGAAGTTGATTTAGGGAATACTTATACTGGTAGTAGTAGCAGCAGGAGTTCGAGATTTAGTAGTAGCGGATGCTGCTTAGGGAGGTGGTGGTTTTCGGGGATGGAGAAAGGATGGAGGTGGTGCTGTGATTGTTGTGGCAAGAAAAGAGGAGAGAGAAAAAGAGGAGGTGGTGTTGTGGTGGTCAGGGAAGAAGGAGGAGAGAGAAAAAGGGAAAAAATGGGTGAGAAGAAATTTAAAGTAATTAATTAATTACAACTAATTGGAATAAGACACGTGGACAAGTCAGCTAAGCTAACAAGTTAGTAGTAGGTTACCGGTAAAAAAATTTGTTAAAAGAAAATTGCGTACAAGGTTTACTCGCTACTGGAATAAACTAAGGTTGACTTGTTAGAAGCGGTCAACGCAAAGGTTGACTTATTCTTGACAAATTTTCCAATCTTTAAACATTCCCACCTGTTAACGTTTTCCGTAAAAAAAACGTTATGTGGATCCCTCATAGTTTTATTTCCCTCCATGTATATTTCCTCTTCCCATATCTCACTCTCTTCCTTTTCCTCTGTTTTTCCTATCCACTTACCATTATTAATGAGGATTTTTTTACCCCAAGCTTTTTCTCAACTCCAGATATTCACTATTTATGTCTCCTTCCTTGTTGTTGAGCAAAGCACTGGGCTCCAAAGCACCATCGTTGCCGAAGGCAGAGCATTGAGCGGAACATTGAAGAAAAAAATTCTACAAATTTCTCAAGTTTTAACAGTTTACCGCTTCAGTCATGAGTCAATACGGCCATTTACTTGTCTCTCTTGAGTAACATAATCAAAGTATCTTCTACTCTGTTTATGCTGCAATTAGCCGTCACGTGACAAGTATTAAGCACCCATGAAATTGGAGGCTACAAATTTCATTTTTTTCTTCCTCTTTTTCATTTACTGTACTTGTATTTCTTTGTTGAAGAACAAAAACTGTTGATTTTCACACAATCAAGTGCTTTTACAAATTCAAGATCCTGCAGCATAATATGTTGTATTCTCATTAAGATTTAGTGGGTTCCTTGAATTTTTTGATGCAAGAGCTCTTTGTTGAGTGAACGTTTTGCCTGTTACTGATTTAGTTTACTATGAACTAGATATTTTAGGGTTTTAGCCCATCAGCTATGAGATAAAGATGGTGCTTTGGATGGTGCTATGAATTGATTTAGTTTACTATAAACTGGGCATGTTTTAATGCAACAACTATGGTGCTTTGCTCAACAAATAAGGAGACATAGAGAGTGAGCGATGTGGAGTTGAGAAAAAGATTGGGGTAAAAAATCCCAATAAATGGTGGTAAGTGGAGAGGAAAATAGAGGAAGAGGAGTAAGAAATGGAAAGAGGAAAGAGATATGGAGGGAAATAAAACTATGTGGGATCCACATAACGCTTTTTTGACGAAAAACGTTAACAGGTGGGAGTTTTTAAAGATTTGCATCTAAAAGGTGGTAATTTATATAAAACACTTTAAAGCGGTAAGTTACGAAAAGTTGTTCATAAAAGGTGGTAATTAATAATTTTTCCTTATATTATTTATAATAAATTGTAATTTTATGGGAAAAGATGTTCTGATTATAATAACAATAACTTGGATTTAATTAGGATCTATGCATATATTATAAGGCTTATTTATTACATATTGATCAAAGTTCATTTGAAACTCGAATTTGAGCTTGAATAGCAAATGAGCAAGCTTTTGATCGAAGTTCATGATGAAAGGTCGAACAAGCCAAATTCTGAATGAGCCAAGCTCGAACAAGAAATTTGAAAGCTAGTTCAAGCTCGAGCATTGCTCGAATAAAAAATTATATCAAGCTTAGTTTGAATAATCGAAACCCGGCTCGGCTCGGCTCATTTGCAACCCTATTTGAGATACCAAATCTCCTAAAGAAAATCAAAAAAGATACCAAATCACTTTTCTTTTTTTAGATGTTCGATTATGAATCGTGAAAGGAACGAATAAAGCCCCTAACTTTGCTCAAATTTAGATTAAGTCCTTCAACTAATAATTTTAATATGTAACCTTCCTAACTTCACTAATAGGTGAAATTCAGTCATACCCTTCTAATTTGTCCAATACAAAGTAAAAAAATATATACAACCTAAGTTAGGTTCCGCGGTGAAATCACAACTTCACAGGTTTCAAAAAGTCTAAGTTGTAGCCATGGTTTCAAACAAAATTCACTTTTATATTAACCAGAGTTAGGCTCCAATGTAACATACATTAAGTTCTTTGTTAGTACGTTAAATTTATTTGGGGTTTTCATGATTTTATAATGAATTGAATAAGAAATAGATCGAGTTGTCCAATTAAACCTTGTCTTCACTAAGAAGACAAAGCTACGGGCATGACTCCGTGCTTCCCACAACCAAGGATATCGAGGTAAGAAAATACATTCCCAAAATAAATAAATAGGACACAATGATCGATTCTGTCCCAAGAAAAAATTATGGATTATAACCATGTACTCCAACTCATACTTGTCCAATACTTCAGACGTGCACAGGTCCAAAGTTTTATTGCTATTCTCTTCGACTTTAGGTACCAATAATTTATTATAGTTGGACACACAACATTAGGTCAACCAACACATAAACATTAATACACAATGACTTCAATTTTTATTTTCAGATTAAACACTGTGATCATACAAACCAATCGACCCAGAATGAATCCCCTTTATTTGTTGACTATAATCAACCACCAACCAACTTGTCAAAAGTCATAATCCCTACTTACCAAACAAAGCTCACAGTCTCTATAAAGTAATAAAATATCCAACGGAATTACATGATTAAAATTCATGATCCAAATCAGTATATCTATTAATCTTTCATATGAATTAATAAATAAAAACATTCTGTTCTCACATGCTTGTATCGAACATCCATACAATCATGTAATAACTTAATGGAAAATAACATGCCTCCCACAATGTCATAAAACACGTAATTCCATATAATCATTATTCATATATGAACTATAAAAAGTTTTCTATACATGATATTATATCATCCCTAGCCGTAGGACATGATACTAGCCTACAAACACATAGACATGTACATACCTTGTATAAATAATATTGGAGGCCACTTTAAAATCTGTAGAAATCACTCAAGGAAAAGTCTCCTCCTAACAAATACTTATTAAAAGTTTCCAATTTTAGCATACTACTAAAAGCACAACAACTTTATTTTCCCTGTAAAACTCACTTAAACATACTTTAAATAGTTTTAAAGGTTAAAGCTTCCAAATTTTGTAATCCTTAATATAATACCACAAAATTAGTCATTTAAAACCCTAAAAATCCATACTTAAATGTTTAAAACTCACTTTAAACATTATATACTACCTCCGTTTTACTTTAGATGTTACACTTTTTTTCACGGACTCCTAGGCAGTTTTTGGGTAGGAGAGAAGTAGAGAGAAAAGTAATTACGCACCCGGACTCAAACCATACCTCGAGGAGTGGGGACTATGTGATTGGAGAGAGATAGAGAGAAACTTTTTGCAAAAAAAAAAGAAAGTGTAACATCTAATTAAAAACTTCCTAAAATGGAAAGTGTAACTGATCGGCCTCAAAAGTGTCGTTAGATTCTAAAGCCGATGCAAAGGTAATTTAAGTTTCCTAACTCTCCTACTAACATATAGCAAGGGTAAGTCAGGGTCGAATCCTCAGGGAAGTGAACGTAGTACTTATATTTGTCCAATTAATCCTAGTTCTAAGGGTTTTTATTTTTGGTTGAGTGGTGAGAATAATGACTAAAAGTACTCTAAATTAAACTAAATGCACAAATGACTCAATTAAAACGGTAGTTCTAAGAATATGAGAATAAAGACACTAGGAATGCAGCTACACATGGCATTGGGGAGTCAAACGAGAAACCAACTCAATAAATATAGGGATAAACATGCTTCACAATCGAATGGGAAAATACTCTTTTCATAAATTCTCACTACCTCTCTCGAATAGTAGCAAAATAGAGAAAATAAACAACAATAGACCTCTTTCGAATAGCCTATAATCACTTAAAAACTCGCAAATAATCTAGAGTCCTTCAAAGGTATTCCTTCTTAATCTAAGCCAATCTCTTGGTCATAAATTAAAATACAATTGAGTTTAGGAATGAATTTTGAAATAAACATAGACAATGATAATCAAAATCCACAATACACGTTCATAATCATGGCCAACGATTAGTAACAAGCCCTAAAACATCAATTAATACAAACAATTGATTAACAATCCCCTAGCAATTCAAGAACAGTAATTTAACTCCCCTTTACCATGTTTCACTACATTCCTAGCATAAAAGACTACTCACTAGACATTATGCAAGGAAATTGAATATAAAATTGATTTAGATTAACAAAATAAAACATGGTAATTAGATTAGAGATGAGAAATACTTGAGAGAAAGTAGATGACAACAATACCAAAGAGATGGAGAATGCAATTCCGGAAACAAAATATATAAACTTGCAAGCAATCCAAGCTATAATTCTTGATCAACAATGGAGTTTCTCAATATGGAAGAAGAAGGGTACTCAATAATCTCACTCTAATCTCTTCAAAAGCTTTCAAATACAAAGTGTCTCTACAAAATTAGGGCTAAAAAGTATATATACCCTCTAAAAATAACGTAAAAATGAGTCTAACAAAGCTTTAGATCGAATAGGAAAAGTCGGAAATCCGCGTTGCAGGCCTTAAGCGGACGCTTACATAGTTTAAGCGGACGCTCCAAAATGGTCAAAAATCCCTGTCATCAAAACCATGGAAATAAGCGGACACTTGAGTCCGATTAAGCGGACGCTTATGGCATAAGCGGACGCTAACAATAGCTCAAGCGGACGCTTATGGGTTAAAATGTAGCTTCCATGAACTCTTGACAAGTCCAAAGCTTCACTCCATGCATACACAACCATCATAAGTCTTCCTTAGCATAGAAACAATTCCATTATACATTCACAAGCACTAAGTAGCGTCACGCCATCAAAAATACAAAGCTCTAAAATCATCAAAATGATTATTCGTGGCCTCTTCCATTTTCGCACTCGATCCAAAAGCTGTATCTCCTCTCCTCAAGAGCTCCAAAATCATTAAAGTATCTTCCAACTACACACATGAACAAAAGACACAAGAGGAGACACCAAGACACATCGCGTAACACAAGATTTAGCTTAAAATCATGGTAAAATACCAAAAATCACACGAGTGCACCAAAATGAGAAGAAAAGATAAAAGAAGAGAAGAATGGTGTGAAATGAGCGGAAAGAAGGTGAAATGAGGAGAAACATGAGTAAAAAGAGCTCTAAAAGTGGATATAAAATCCACTTATCAGTAACATCTAAAAGAAAATGAAGGTAGTATATAATCTGAAATTAATTAATATAATTTAGAAATGACGAAATCTAAAATTATTTAAGAAGTTTTGTGAATTACAGCCTATTGATTAGGTTGTTTTGCTAATTATAGCCTTACACTTTTTTCCTACCAACTACGTATACTGCCTAAAAACATTGATCTCTTAGTAAGTTGTTATCATTTTCACTAATTATCCTACAATCTATATATACCCCGTCTATGAGTGTCTGTGTGGCATTCTGCCGATCTCAATCCCAGATAAAGGGAGAGTTGCGATAGGTTTAGGGCGGCCAGCGTAAAACATAGTCCCATATCATGACATGAATCGACAAATGAAAAAAGTGGGGGCATCCCCTACCGAGCATTGCGCTGCAGTTCATAGGCCCGGATGTAGTGATAACTATTATGCAAGGGTTGCTAGGTCGTCACCCAGAAGGAGCACGCCATCCCGACGCCCGGGGGTGGTGTCAAATATGCAAGGGTCTCGCATCAGGGACGGGTGCAGGTAAAGAAGATAGTCTAGGGTAGTGGTAGTGGTAGTGGTAGGGGTAATATGATGTGTTTTGGAACATGGAATATTGGCTCTTTGACAGGAAGATCGACAGAGGTGGAGGAGGTTATGAGGAGGCGAAAGATTCACATAATGTACCTTCAAGAGTCTAAGTGAATTGGTGGAAAAGTAAGAGAACATAATTTCGAAACCCAAATCGTTACCACCACGTCATCCAAATGGAGTACGCGGAATCCAAGATCTTATTTAGAACCAAACTTTTAAACAACAATTCTTGTAAAAATATGATTCTTGAAAACAATGTCATTATAAGAGGGGAAAAATGAATATTAAATTTTGCAGAAATTTCGCCAGAGTTTTGTTGTGAAGTGAGCAACAAGGTTATCGACCAAAAACCTGAACCAATAAAATAATCAACCACCTTGTGTTCATAATAAGCGCCATAAAAATATGTCTTTTGAGTAATCTCATGATGCTCAAGCACAGCTTAAAACCAACTTCGAAAAACCAGATAAATCACAGTAATATATGAGATAGTAGTGTCCAAGTTCCAAATTTATATTACAATTACTAACACATAAATCTTAGACTTGATAATTACATAGTTGGAACGAAAACACTATGTACGAATTTAGCTCCACATGAGTTTGATACTTGATAACACATAGCTTGTACCATAAGAACGTGCACCAATCATCCTCTGCTTGGCACCGGGAATATGGTTCAAAGAAAAAAATCAGCACGAAAACGCTAAGCACTACAATGACGCTCATGTAAACTTAATTTTAGGTGGGAGTTTATTAAGGAAAATAGCTTTCTTTATTGGTACTTTCAACACAACAAAATAAGCATAAAGCCATAATATAATTTCCATTAAACCATTTAACAGATCAAAACGTACATTGAAGTTGTGCTAGAATCTCTCAAAATTTTCAATATCAATACACCATTTATTCTCTAAAACCATGAGTTAGAAACTCAATTTATATATCGTATAACATTTCAAATACTTTACTAAGTACCAAAACATTCTTAGGTTTACTTTAAAACCACGGTAGTTACTGTCTTTAAACACATAAGTTATCCGTTAGGATGTTCAAGGAGAGTCGTCGCTCACCGCTATTCAGCACCGGTACAACTAGATTCTATTGATAGTTCTAAGGTTCATAAACTATGATTAACTTGGATTAGATCCCCAATCTCACTTCATTTACATCTCTTCATGTGTCTTCTATCTTTGTAATTGAATTTTTTCTTTTCATAGCACTCTAGTGCATAGTGTAATTCACTCCAATAAACATTCATTTCACTTAACACCATGAAGGAATTTCTAATTCAGTTTAAACATTTACTTCAGTTAACACCTTGAAAGAATTGACCAAACACATTACTCTAAGTCAATACAACTAAAGCTTCCATTACTCCAAAGCATAACCTATTACCTTATTTCTCCATCGACAAATGTTACAAATATTCATAACAAAATTCCCTATACATATATCAATAAAGGTCACTCATTACCCGGATCAACTTGGAATTCACCACAAACTTGAATAAACTTTTAATTCACCACAGGATCGAACATCAACTCATAATACCTATATTACTTAGTTCATTTCCTGAATATTGCTAACTCCAACTAATCAATATCTAGCTTTCATACACATTGACATCCCAGAAGTATCACATGTTGTTTCCTTATTCTATTGCTTTGAATGAATCCCAATGTGACTTTTACCATAAAGACAAGAACTTATGTCCGTCAATATTTGAGATTTAACATACTAAAACTCTTACGCGTATGTCTATATTCTACCACTTATATTCACCATCCCAAAATCGAAATAATGTCGGATATACCTCATATGAACATATATATAGAGATTTATACACCTTAACACAATCACAAGTGCGTGAATAATGCACTACACTTACCATTTTTGTAATCGCCTTAGGATTCACTTTAACACTTTCTTGGACACTAATATCTCAGCTTCGGCTCTGATACCAATTGTAACAGCCCGGATTTTTAACACACTTGATTTGCTTAAGATACAGCGGAAAATAGAATTTAGAAACCCAAACCATTACCATCACATCATTCAGATGGAGTACGCAGAATCCAAGATCTTATTTAAAACCAAACTTTTAAACAACAATTCTTGTGAATATATTATTCTTAAAAACAATACTATCATAAGAGGGGGAAATGAATATAAAATTTTGCTGAAATTTCAACAAAGTTTCATTGTAAAGTGAGCATCAAGGTCATCAACCAAAAACCTGAAGCAATAAATTAAACAACTAACGTACTTGTGTTCATAACAAGCGCCGTAAAAGTCTGTCTCTTGAGTAATCTCATGATTCTCAAGCACAACTTAAAACCAACTTCGAAAAACCAGATAAATCATAGTAATATGTGAGATAGTAGTGTCCAAGTTCCAAAATTATATTACAATTACCAACACGAAAATCTTAGACTTGATAATTACATAATTGGAACAAAAACACTATGTAAGAATTTAGGTCCACATGAGTTTGATACTTGAAAACACATAGCTTGTACCTTAAGGGGGTGTTTGGTATGTAATGGGGATAGGGATAGGGATAAAGATTGGGATAGGGATATGGATTTAATGATGGGGATAGGGATATATTTATCCCAATCTACTGTTTGGTATGAGTATGGGATAATGGAGGGAATTCTTATGTCCCATGTTTGTTATGATGGAAAAGGAAAAGGATTAAAATGTAAAATTATTTTATTATCCCTGATAATTATTATCTCCAAAACAACACAATAGGATGCACATCTACATGATCTACTGCTAATGTGCCTATGCCTGCCAATTGACATCTCCCTTTAAGCAAGCTTTCTAGCAATTTTGATAATCAATTTTTTTTATAATACCAAACCAAATATCACTAGTAATACTAAAGCAAATATTACTGGTCTATATGATTTCCACTAGTAAATGTTAAAACAGAAGTTTTTCCCACCAAAATGTGAAAATACAAGAGGCCTAACATTCCATAAAAATACACCACCATAACACTAACAAGAGGAAAAGCATATTAAGTAGTAAGAATGCTTAGAAGCAACAACTACCAAATGTGTTCAACTTAGACAAAATGATGACACCAAAAATTCTTCCACCCCTTCAACAAAAGATCAGCAATTTTCATTATCAACTAATTGGGTCCTTCAATTTCTTGTCGAGCAAATATCATTTTAAAGTCGTCTGGCATAGTGAAAAATAGTTCCATTTTTGCAGTATCTTGACCAATGAGTCGAGTGGCCTTGACAACTTGTTCAGGAGTGAGCCCTGGGAGTGTGCACACAAGACTTGGAACAATTGCTTCCTCTGATCACTAGTCTGCTCATGAACATCAACCTTATGTGCAAATGCTTTTTTAATATCATTCATAGCTAATGCACTCTCCTTTTCTGCTTCGAGTAAGCTAGATATTGACTTTGAAAGTTGAATAAACTCTACCTCGAGTGGATCATTGTCACACAATTTTCTTTTGCGAGATTGCCTAGAACAGCTTGGGGTAGTATCTGCTTGAGATTGAGTTCCAGATTCTTCCACAGCTTGGCTTCCAACTTCACCTCCATTGAGCGGTGACAGATCTTCGTCCATGTCAGATTGCTCTCCCGGACCCTTAACTTTATGTCCCTTAGCCAAGTCAGTAGCATAAATCTCCACAAGTTTATCATAGTGAACCATAGGTTTCATCCACAACGATGATGCTCCATCTCGACTCTAAGAAGAAAAAAAATATATGTTTAACTTAACAGGTAATCATAAGACTTTGAACCAAAATGAAAAGGGTGTAGATAAAATGTGTATATATAATTAATAAGTAATAATATGAGATATTATAGTATTACCTTTGCCCACCCCATAAAGACATCCTTGTTATCTGTCACCATCTTTTGCTCATCATCCCACCCAAAACCACTTTCATGTTGTTGGATATCAAGAATATATGTCAGGTATCTCTTCCAAACCTTTACCTTCGATTTGATATGCGGATCAGCTTTAATATCTGAATTCGGCAACTTCTTTGCCATCTCCTTCTCTATATGTGACAGATAGCCCGACTTGTGACCTGTGTCCACTTTCCAACCAGAGTCGTTTATATCATAAAGCAAATCAATCAACAAGGTTTCTTCTTCAGCAGACCACACTCTTCTATCTCTTTTCTTCGTCGAAATCTGGCAAATTTTTTTTGCCTTTCTTCTTCAAAACAAAAAAGAAAGCAACATAATACATACACTATCAAATAATCATGACATCAAATATCTCACGTAATAAAAAAATCATATCCGATATCTCAAGCCAATGAAACAAAGAACAATAAACAACACATAACATCTTTGGAATAACAATAGCAAAATATTCTCAACAAATGAGGAACACAAATTCTTCTCATCAAACTAAAGCAGGAAGAAGTCTATAATAATTCATGAGAAAAACATCACACCATGCGACGTCTCGATTTCCAAGCATCCCACATATCTTGAGCTAGTTCGTCCCTCCATCGAGTCCACTGAGTTGATGTCTCCGTGCAATCTATATTATTTCGGTCGGGCTGCTGAGATTGCATATATGCTTCCAATTCCTTCTCAAACGGCTTATAACTCATTTGTTGTCGTATGAGATTGTGAAGGTAACAACATGCTAGGATTATGTCGGTGTGTGTTTCAATTGAGTAATAAGATGGGTTTCTCAATATACTCCATCGTATCTTTAACAAACCAAATGTTCTTTCAATGACATTTCTAGCTGATAGGTTTTAGTCGTATCACCTAATCAAAGATAAACCTACAGTCCTCTAACTATGGTAGTCAATGGAAGCAATGTCGAATCCATAGGGAGACAAAGTTTGTAAATTAAAATTCAATCAATCAGCTACTTCAGATGAAATCAGAGAAGAATTTACTGAACTAAAGATTAAGCTAAGGAAGACAGATTAAATCGAGGAATTGACTATGGACTAAAAACCTAGGATATTAGGTCGGTCCACCATGCTTATACCAATCAAATAGGGTCAACTACTATCAAAACCTAAGTCAAGAGTCGGGGGATTAGAGAATGTGTTGAGCTATGGTTAAGACTCAACGCTCATAGTTCAACATACGCCGCATGTTCACTAACGTAATCATAACTACTGACGTGTCCTAGGCCTCTAGTCGTAAGACGGATCTGTGCAAACAACTATTAACCACAAGCAATCAATGAAATTGTACACTGACATTAATTACTCAATAAGAACAAACCACATCACAATCACCCTAATCAAGCTCTAGAAATTGATAGAAATCTAAATCACAATCATGGTATAAACATGGCTTTCCTATCTAACACCCTAGAAAGAGAACTACTCACTCATAATCGAATTAACAACAACAAAACTAATATGAAACCCTAACAATTGCATCATGAATGATTAAATAACTAAGCTAAGCAATTAAGAACAATGAAAGAGATTAGAGTAAACAAGACTACCAATTGACAAAAAGCAGGAACTTTTATTGAAATCGAATAGGTTCAATCACCTTTAATCTAATCTAAAGTGTTTAAATTAAACTAAGAACAATGAGAAATAAGCTAGAGTAAAACTAGAATAAAAGATGTCTCTAAAATAATGAGGAAAAGGTATTTATAATACCCCTCAAAGTCCAACTAATTTCGGAAACAAAAGACAAAAAAACGCGAAAAAGTGCACGGGACCCAATCGGGCCAAATGCCACCCGATCCGGTCCACACACAAATCAGCCCATTTGGTTCTCCTGGTCAGCGCAGCATCAGCAGCTCAGTGTAGGCAAAATTTGGGCCAACCCGATCCAGCACCCGATCGGGTCTGTGATCGGGTTGGCAGCGAACAAGGCCCAACGCTCCTCTTTTGATACGCACAGCACAGCAGCTCAAGTGGAGTGGACCCGATCGGGCCGGGCAACGGGTGCCCGATCGGGTCTGGGACATGGCTCCTCGCCCGATCGGGTCGGGCAACGCTTGCCCGATCGGGTGCGCAACTTCTATACCCGATCATAAATACTTCACCCGATCGGGCTATTTTTGCCCGATCAGAGTACGGAAATCTCCTTTTTGAGTCTTTGGCTCTCTAATCTTCACGTTTAGGGGTCTTGGGACCTCCTAAACTACCCATAAAGCTCGTGAGCCATCCTACGTGCCCCATAACATCTCGTGAAGCTGGGTTGCTTCCAAATGGCTCGGGAACAAGGAGAAAACTCCCTGAAACCTGCAATTCAACACTAGAACACAAAACCACAACTATATACGATAGTTAGCACAAAATAGCTCCCAAGAGCTCCAATGACGCACAAATTAGCTTGTAAATAAAGGAGAAAAGTCTATATAAATACGTGATATCACTAGCGGATGAATGTCTCATATTAAACAACTCTTTTTTTTAGTTGGTGGGTTAGTCCATTCTTGTAAATGATACCGTTGACCTCTATAAGGCGCAAGAAATCCTTCACAATTTTTGTATCCAGCGTCAACAAGATAATAACAACCTTCATAAAAAAAATAATTATTAGTCATATAAATATATATATTAGTCATATCATTTATATTCAGTATAATATGAATGCATATTTTCTTACCATGAGGAACCTTCAGACCATTTGGTCTAGAAAGGGCATCTCGAAGAATCCTTCCATCGGCCGCCAAACCTTCCCAACCAGCTAATACATAGATGAATTGCATGTCCGGTCCACAAACGCCGAGAACATTTGTTGCAATATCATTTTTTATAGATCGATAACGTGGCTTATCAACGGCACGCACGTTTACCTTCACATAAGTCCCATCTAATGCACCAATGCAATTCTGTAATATGAAATGGTAAGTATGTCAATTATTATCAACTTTATGTACATTTTTAATTGCTTTTATTTGAAAAAATGAACTAGTTCCATTTATTTTTACCTTGAACCACTTCCACTTATTGTCTGCACAATCACCGGGGATCGGTTGAGGTGTCCTCAATAACAATCTCCAAAGCTTTAGTATTGCTCGCAAAACATTATGAAATTGTCTACTTATAGTCTCTTGAGATCGTTGAAAATCAAAGTTTATTTCGCGAGTTTTCTCATCGTAAGCAATTATATGTAAAAATATTGCAACCATTTCCTCTACACTCATATTCTTTGTATCTTTCAATCCGCCGTATTCTCGTACTAATGAGCATAAAACTCTAAAACAACGTCTATCCATTCGAAGTTGCTCAATACATATGCGGTCACTTCTATCTATCATATTACTCAGATGGGTTGATCGAATAATTGGATCATACCAACAAGGCTCCCTATATATCCTACGGCTACGTCTCCTAATTAAAAACATCAACATCAACACAAGGAAAGATAATATAATCATTAAATTTATTCTACGCCTTCTCATTGTGTGCCACAATATTAGAAACTCTCGTTTAGCTGGAGGACGGGCCATTGCTGTGAATGAAATAGTAGAATAGTCATAATCAATGTATGTACGTAGAACAAAAGAATCTGACCATATATCCACAATACAAAAAAGATAGAAACAAGTAGCATATAAAAGGCACCTAACACATAAGCACTTCCACACTTATTTGGCTCATTAACAACATACAAAGATAAAAATGATATATGCAAAACACTTAATAGTGTCACTAGGTGGGGGAAAATACCTCCTCCATATTGATATCCTCGGTTCCTTCCTCCACTCTTGCATTGCTACTTAAACCAAGTTGATCACAATGTTTTATATAAATTTCAACAAACACATTTGGCTTTGTCAACCGCAACATGCGCAAAACAGAATCATCATCATGAATGTGGTCTACTCCAACATCAAGACTATAACCGGGTTTGGTATAAAATAATTTATCTCCGCATTGTAACCTAGATCTTCCACCATCCCAATTAACTCAAAATATGACAATCGATCAACATCACAATTTCGAAAAAAAGATATTTGTCCTCCAAGATAAGTTAATACACCTTCCTTTGAAAAAATACCCCCATGGTGTATTTTGATATTGATAATACCGGCAGCCATTCTGTATAAAAAAATAGGAAGGGTATAACTCATCATGATATTTTAATCAACAACAAAAATTAAATAGATTGTGTTGCCCCCCTAAACCAACCAGAAATGCTCTCCTTCTCAAATTCACCCCTATGATTCCAATCTCATTCACAACATGCCACAAGAACTACACATATGCTGATACAAGAAGCAGTGATTTTGGAGTAACATAAATGTATCATTAGCAATAAACCCAGTTGAAATCATCATATAAGATTTGAAAAACGAATGTTGTAATAGCCCTGTTTTAAGGGCACCTTTATTAATTACTAATTATAATATTAGCTTAATTAATTTCTGAAACCCTTGTGTTTTAAATGAAAACTTATATTTGATTTATTATTATTATTAAGAAGTTGGTGCTATATTTATTGACATAATTATTTTAAATTATATTTATGGAATTACTTTTAATAATATCGAGTTTTATATTAACATAAGAAATGGGTTTGAATTATTAGTTTTAATGAAATTTATATTTCAAATAGTCAAAATGATTATATTTATATATGTGTAAAAATAAGTATGTTAGAGGGTGGTGATTTATTTGATAGGTTAGATTTAAATAAAAAAAAGAGAGGAATGAGTGAGGGAGTGGCGTGGAGGCCATAGAGAAGGGAGGGGATTATGTGTAAGTGAGGGAGTAAAGAGTGAGATGAGTAATCAAGCAAATAACAAAAAAAAAGGAAAACAAAAGGGGAAGGGGGCTGTTTCCCACAGGAAACAGGAACAGAACGAGAAAGAGAGAGAAGGGAGAGCAGGAAAGGCGAGAACAGAGGACGAGAGAGAGAGAGACAGAAAGAGAGAGGGAGGAAGAAGGAGGCGGACGGAGGCACAGCTCCGGTGGGGCGACACAGCGCGGCCAATCAGAGGCGAAGGAAGAAGAAAGAGAGAGAGGCGTGCGAGCGGTGGCCGCGAGCGAACCTCTGATTTCGGTAATTTCCGGACAATTTTCCGGCGATTAGAGGAGGAGTAAGATAGGGTAAGATCCAAAATACCTAAACCCTCTATCTATTTAGAGATTATACTCAAAATTGGGGGTTTTCTTGAGAGGGATGAAGGAGTGCGCGTGAGGAGGGTCGTGCGAGTGACCGCCGACCACCACCACTGTTCTACTACCACACCACCGCCACTATGCTCACCTTAAAACCCTAACTTAGGTACTAAACCAATTTCTTCCTTTCTCTTTTGATTATTAATAGTGATTGATAAGATTTTGGTAGTATTTAATGTTGTAATGAGTTTCTTTTGTGAATCTTAAATTGCATAGTATTAGGGACTTGTTCTTATTATATTGGCTTGAAACATGAATTTGTGTGGAAGCTTGAAATCAGTTTGAGTTTAAAGGAAGTACTAATCTTGTAGATTGAACTTGTGGTGAACTTAGAGTATGAAACCAAGTTGGCCTTCTGTATTAGGTTGGTTATGATAAGTAGCCTATAGAATTTGACGAGTAATTGTAGAATTAATTGTTAATTGGTTAAGAGCATGAATATATTAGATGGGTATGATTAGTGTTATTCTAGAATGAGGTATATTTATGGTTTGGAAAAAGGTGTTGGAGAGTAGAAATGTATTACTAATCAGAGGAATGGAATTGCCAAGTTGTTAGGAAGTTTTCTTAGTTCTTTTAATGGTTGACCAGAAATCAATAGGCTTTACAATGGAGTTCGAAATGAAGTTCTGAATATTAGGTTCTGGTAAATAACTTGGAATAGCATTTCTAATCTAAAACTTAATCAACAACTAAAAAGGGGATGGTTTGAAATAGGATACATAACGCTTTTGGAATTTGAGAGATTCATAGTTAACTTTATGACTCAGTTAGTGAAATAGTCTAGGTTCACTTATGAATTGAGTTAAGTAATTTCTAATAATAAGAAATTGAGTAAGGGGTCGAATCACTATTAATTTGGAAAGTAATTTGAATCGGCTTATAGAATTGAGTAAAGTAGTCTTGGCCCAACAGAATCGAGTTAGTTAGTGTAATTAAAGAAAGTTAAGTCCAAGTCTAAAGATTTTCATTAGTTAGGAGCAAGTTATAAATATGAATTGGATATAAACTCTGAGAGTTCTCGTTATATTAAATATATTGTATAAGTGTCATTAGTTGTGGTTTGGTCTAAGAACGAGGATGACCTAGGTGTCAATTGAATAGTAACCAAGAGTATTGAATAGTCTCATCTAGAGTTTAATATTAACATACATACGTCATTAGTATTGAGATCAGTTTGGAATAACCTTAAGAGTTAAACGTGTGGATTAAAATCTAACTTGGCTAAGAATAATCATTTCATGAACCACTTAGAATTGAATCTCAGAATTGAATTAATAATTTATATTGACGTAAGGGTTCCCAACTTAGAGTCTTAAATTGAAATATTAATTTATAGAATTGGCTATATATCGGGAATATAAGGACATTAATCGTAGTTGTTGTTGGTTGTTAATAATAACAATATATACAGGTTACAAAGTTAATGAAGGTTATATGGATTAAGACTTTAAGAGTTAATATACTAAACTGAATCATCCCCGATCTTATCAAGTCTATGTTTTTTTTAAGATTCAGAACCTTCTTAGAGATTAGTCAAGCTACGTAAATGTCCTAGTTGTGATTGGAGAATTAGTTGTTATGTTCAGTTGTTGTTGATTTGGGAGATTCACAAAAGAATCTAATAAAAGAAAGGACATTTAGGGCTAGCTTGTCCGAGTGACTCTAATATAGAATGAGTATCGATCTGTTCCATTACTGAGGTATGCACTAGTAAGGATGTTATAATGAAAGGAGTTGAGGTTACTAAGGTAAATTATGGAGGTTGAGTTTACGACTGATTAGTAAATGACTATATTGAGGTCGGTGAAGTAATTTGATTGGAGATGTTATTGGAAAAGGAATTAGCCATAGAGGTCTTGTGAGATATTGATCATGCTAATAATATCTTTATAATTATATGAAATGATTTTCCAATCGACTACTTTATATATCACTTGATTTACAAATATTAAAGTGTGATATATATTTATGAGAATGTGTTACAATGTGATATGTGATATGTGATATGTGATATGTGATATGTGATATGTGAAATAAGGTGAATGAGTCGCCACATACTATGTTGAATATATATAATATAAAAAAGAATGGTGAAATGAGGTTGTGAACATGCACCAGGGTTAGGGCGGGTAGTCCCTAGCTGTTACCCAATCAGGAGGGGCTGAATCCTGACGTTGAAGGACATGTCCAGTTAAGTCTTGCAAGCAGAACATAAAAGGTGGAGTGACGACCCTCAACAGTTTGGAGACAGCCGGTACGTAGTACCCCTCTCCACTCGCGTTCACACCGAGATAAGAAATGGAAATGAATGTTTCTTGTAAGAAACTTAAATGTTTTGGAAATAAGCCGAGTTTTCAAATAAATATTATATCGCTATTACCTTTTCTTATGAACTACGGTTTCAATAAGAGTTGTATACTGTTGTAAGGATTGTTGAGTAAGTTATTTAAAGTTGTGAATATATGTGACGAGTGTATTAAACAAAAGCCACGAAAGCATGTTTTACGGGTTTAGTACTCAGCGCGTTGCTGATGTGAGTCAAATGTTTTGTTTTGTCATTTCTGTGGCCTGTCACTTGGGTGGGTGGCAGCCCCTAATTAGTTTCAGGTGGATGCAATGAAGTTGTGAAAGCTTGGAGCAGGAATTCTTATTACAATTATCTTTATATGTATTGAGGCGAGGACGATTGGTTTTGTAACAACGTAGTTATTAGCTATATTGTAAATAGTTTTAAAATAGGAATTTGTAAAGTAGAAGCTGGAAATAGTTGCTGGAAATATATTAAAATGATATACAGGTTTATAATTTGGACGCGAGTCCTAAGTTAAATTTTAGGCGGTCCGTATTTCAGACGGAGCTTTGCCGAATTTTCTGTAGACTTTTATTATTTAATTAATATCATTTAGATCATTTAGATAACTTCATTTAGTGTTAATGGTTTATAGTTAAAAGTTTTAAAGAGTTCAGGTTTGTAGAATTCCATACTCTTCGTTTTAGGACGATGAGTTGATAATAGTCCGGATTAAGTTTTCCGCTGTGTTTAACTCTAATTAAGTTGGTCGGTGAATCCGGGTTGTTACAAAGGTAAATATGTACTTAAAATCATAGTTTTCAAATTAAAAAAATGCTAAGAATTAATCCCAGAATTAATAGTATCAACCACCTTAAAACAAGTTTTAATCCCATAAAACAACAATAATCAAACAATAATAGCAGGAGGAAATAATATAGACAAAAATCCAACCATAAGATTCACATTAGAAATTCACACAGATAAAAACAAGAAAAAGAAAAATAAATATGACAAAACAAATCAAAGCTACGTTTCTACATCAAATAAATTGACCAACCTATGATTTCTAAATCAAAGCTAAACAATTAAATGGAAGAGCATATAAGAAGAAATCACCTTTTGGGTGTGAAACCCTTGAATGGGGAGAAGGAGTTACGCAGCAACCAGCAGCAGGAGAATGAGAAATGGGGTTTTGCAATTGCTTTGCTGTCCAAATTAATAAAGAGGGGCAAAGTTGTCATTTTGTACAATTAGTAGAAATCCCTATCTCTTATACCTACCCCCCCTGGTATAGAATTAGTGGGATATCTTAGCTTTTTGTCCTTGTCCTTATCCCACTTAATTTTGTAATTCCTTATAAACAAACATGGGATTAGGGTGAGGAGGGATAAGAAATCCTTATCCCCACCCCTTATCCCCTAAAACAAACAAGCCCTAAGAACCTGGACCAATCATCCTCTACTCCCACTGGAAACAGGTTCAAAGAACAAAATCAGCACGAAAACACTAAGTACTACACATACGCTCATGTAAAATCATTTTTAGGTGGGAGTTTATTAGAAAAATAACTTTCTTCATTGATACTTTCAACACAACAAAACAAGCACAAAACCATAATATAATTGCCATTAGACCAACTAATAGATCAAAACGTACATTAAAGTTGTGCTAAAATCTCTCAAACTTTTCAATATCGATACACCATTTATTCTCTGAAACCATGAGTTAAAAACTCAATTTATATATCATATAACATTTCAAATACTTTACTAAGTACCAGAACGTTCTTAAGTTTATTTCAAAACCACGGTAGTTACTATCTTTAAACCCATATGTTATCCGTTGGGATGTTCAAGGAGAGTCATCGCTCACCGGAATTCAGTACCGGTACAACTAAATTATATTGACAGATCTAAGGTTCATAAGCTATCAACCGCAACTACCCTTAAAATTAAACATTAATTTGCAATAATTCAATTGCACATTTACATAATTTGTCTCGCCAAACATTCTTTAAGCATATGTTTTCCCAAAATACTTGGAAATTAGTACAAGAACTTTCTCCCTTAGGAGTAGAGTAAAATCACATTTGAATAAAGTTCACACTCTTTGATATCAATTGTCTTATTTCAATTACCAAGATATGATAAATACGTTATTAAATTCAAGGAGTAAAACACCATATTTGATTACATTCACTTGGGCATCTTTCCAAACAGTGGCGGATCCAGGACTCTTGTATAGGGTGGGCCACGATTAAGTTACAAAATGGCGCATAAAGACAATAATTTTGTACAATATATAAAAAGTTATAATTTAAGGATCTGATACATGTAAATGAAAATCACATACTACTATTTTGTTTTAATTTTTTTAATTTACTTAAAAAATAGGAAGTTTTATTAAACAAGTATGAGAAATCAAGAAGGTGCGTGTACCAATTTTACTCGCAAAAAGGTAGTCCAAAATCTGGAGAATAAGTTAAAATTCATATCTTGTGCTTTATAATTGTATCAAGAAAAAAGAAAGGAATGACATGTTAGTGTATTGATAGAATAATAAAAAAAGCAATCAAATTTGATAGTTGCAATCAAAGAGATATGATTATGGAAACAAAATAAGGTGGTAGGGGATGGTAATATCATGTGATTATGCTGAGATAACGAGGGTGAAAGGAGGTTCAACCATTTAGTTTGTTGGTGAGAACTGAAAATTTGCATTTACTAACAAGTACTCCTATAATAAAAAGAAAACTCTGACAAAAAATAGAAAAGAAAAGTTTTTAAAGACAAAGCTGACAAGTGGAGTCGAACTCCAAAACTTGTTTGCAATGACATGGTAGTCAAGCACTCAAACCAGCTGCGCTAAGTACATTCATTTTCTTCTAATTGCAACCGCTTGGATTTTTACTTTTTAAATCTATGGGGCGGGCCATGGCCCAGGCTGGCCCAGGCCTGGATCCGCCCCTGTTTCCAAAGTATTTATAAAATATAGATAACTTTCCTACAATTCGACATGAGCATCACAACATGGATCGTTCAATCTTGACCATATGGATTTTAGGAGAGTTCATAGCTTAAAACAAACCAACATTTCAGTTAACTTCAATTCTTAAATGAAGAACACACTTTTATTTTGGAAACCAGAAAACCCTTTCAAGTTAAGTAATACTTAGCCAAGTCAAAAATTTTAATTCTTTATTTGGAAGATTTTCCAATCAAAAAACTTTAAGGGAAAATAATTCAAATACTTAGAATAAGTTATAACCTTCATTCAAACCTATCTTTTTAGAATAACAGGGTAATAGTAGTAAGAACTTTTATTCCACGATTGATATTATAATATTCTTACAAAAATAACGAGAAACATCAATACAAAGTAGTTAAACAAGGTCATCCGGCTTTATTGAAATCATAGGTTTAGAAGTGCGCTTCCACTAGATAAGAATAAGAGTGCATAGTAAATTATTTTATACTTTCAAAATGACTTTTCAAGTAGTTACCGAGACAAGAGAACTAAGTGTAAACATAATCATTTTAGAATTTAATACTTCAAGGTCAATATAACTCAGAAAATGAGATTCATAAATCCCATTAAACTAAACATAGTACTTGAGGGATGAAATTATATTATTTGCCAAAGATATGTAAAATATTTTTTTATTAGAAATAACTAAAAGAAGAAAGAGATTAATAGAAAAACCTATTATTGCTCTTAGTTTTCAACACTTGATACTATAATATAAGGATTTTGTTAACTAGGTTTTCAAGAAAACATCTTAATAACCTTTAATGATTCAAAAAGAATGTACTTAAAGTACTTAACTTTAGTACTTAAATCAATATATATATATCCAATATCAAAATAAATCACTAGAATCCTTTAAATAAAAGTAAAATGAGTACTTCGACTCACATTTGGTGACTTAAGTCTCAAATAAGTCATACAAGACATTAGTATATAAAACATTCTATTTCATAAATCCTGTTGAGCAAATCTACTAACTAGTAGATAAAAGAATTTACTAATTAACTTATAAAATCACACTAATCTTCAAATACTAAATCACATAATACTTTAACTTTAATAACTTATTTTGAGCATTAATATTCAACACCATTGTCGATACTAATGTAATTTGGCACCAAAACACCTCATTTCAATCATTAAAACCCACAATACTTTCAACGACGAATCATAAAAATAACTAAGTAAACTTATTAGATACTTGAAATAGTAGTTAAACCATTATCGTGAGAGCCTTTGAGTTCAACCATAAACTATCCATCGATTCTTTTAACAAAATAGTGTAACTTCTCCTAAAAATCCATCCATACGAGTGCATGAACTCAATATCAGTCCATTCATAATCTGAAACACATTTTCCAAAAAATATATTATTTGTAATCAATTTAAATTCAAGTATACTAAACAAACCCATAAACATGAAATTTCATTCATAAACTACACATATGTAAATTGTGATCAAGGCTAAGGGAGGTCCTATTTAGTACCTTATTTGGATTCACTATTAGGTTTTAAGCCTTCCTAAATGCTTTACCTTCACCAATTTTCCCTTATTCCTCACATGCATGAAGATTAGTCTAAATTAGGGTTATTAGTCACCCAAATCATAAATTAACTATTCTGGGGGTAGGGAGTCTTTAAGAAAACGAAGACCCAGCGTGGATCCGCGAATCAAGTGGTGAAAGCTCCAAGGGGAACACAAAAGAGAACTTCTTAGCTAAGATGGCTCGAGAATATATTTGGTCTTTTAGTGCAGAAATAGATGCAAATTCGACATGGATAAAGATAGAACATAGAATAAAAGAGTCGGCGAAAGAGGTCCTTGGAGAATCTAAAGCAACTGTACCATCAAGTAAGGACATATCTTGGTGGAACGAGGAGGTGAGACAAGCGATAAAAAGCAAACGAGAAGGTTATAAACTTTTGGGAAAAGATAGAAGTGATGTGAACTTTGAGATGTACAAAGAGGCTAGAAGAGAAGCAAAGAAGGAAGTACGGGAAGCTAAAGCAAAGGTCAACCAATAACTTTATGCAAGACTGGATACAAAACAAGGGGAGAAAGACATTTATAGAATTGCGCATATGCGGGACAGAAAGACAAGAGACATCAGAAAGGTAAAATGCGTCAAGGGTGTTGACCAAAAAGTTCTTGTAGAGGATGAGGAGATAAAGGATAGATGGAGGTCGTACTTTGATACCGTGTTCAATGGTGATCAGGCACAATACATCGGGGATGTATATACACATCCCGCCAAGTATGGTAAATCGAGAGTTTATGAGCATGATTCAAACAGGGGGAGTCATAGCAGCATTAAAAAAGATAGGATTGAAGAAAGCTAGGGGGGAGAGGAATCGAATGGCTGACAACATTCTTCAATATGATTTAGAGACACAACAAAATGCCATCATAGTGGAGGAAGAGTACTTTGATTTCTTTGTTTAAGAACAAAGGCAATGTACAAGATTTTTCCAATTATCGAGGAATCTAATTAATGAATCGTACGATGAAACTCTGGGAACTGGTGATTGAGAAAAGACTTAGGAAATATGCGAAGATAAAGGAGAACCAATTTGAATTTATGCCTGGAAGACCGACTATAGAGGCCATTAACCTCTTGAGACAGATAATGGAACATTATCATGATAGGAAGAAGGATCTACATATGATTTTTATTGACTTGGAGAAGGCATATGATAGAGTATCAAGAGAAATACTTAGTGGGCATTGGCTAAGAAAGGCGTTTCCTAAAAATATATAGATATCATCAAGGACATGTATGAGGGGGCCACTATGAGTGTACGGACTACAATGGAGAAGACAGAAGAATTCCCTATTACGATCAGAGTGCATCAAGGTTCTGCACTTAGTCCCTTTTTTTTTGCTCTAGTCATGGACGAAATAACGAGGTCAATTCAAGATGATATATTGTGGTATATGATGTTTGCGGATGATATTGTGTTGATTGATCAGACAAAGGAAGGTATTAAAAGTTTGTTGGAATTGTGGAGATATACGTTGGAAGCTCGTGGTTTTGGATTAATTAGAAGTAAGACAGAGTATCTGGAGTGCAAGTTCAGTGGGGTTAGAAGCAGTGAGGCAGGGGCGGTTACTTTGGATGGCAAAGTGGTTAAAGGATCGAACGTCTTCCGTTACCTTAGATCTATTTTCCAAAAGGATGGAAAACTTGATGGAGACGTGGATCATAGAATTAACGCGTGTTGGTTAAAGTGGAAAAGCGCCACCGGATTCCTTTGTGATTTTAGCATTCCCCAAAAATTGAAGGGAGAATTCTACCGTACGGTAATTAGGCCTGCTTTGTTGTATGGCACAAAATGTTGGGCGATGAAACAATGTCATGTTCATAAGATGAACGTGGCGGAGATGTGTATGTTGCGGTGGATGTGTGGCCACACAAGGAAGGATCGATTAAGAAATGAAGTGATTCGGGAAAAAGTTGGAGTTGCATCTATCGAAGAAAAAATGAGGGAAAATCGCTTAAGATGGTTTGGTCATGTGAAAAGGAGACTAAGTCGATGTTATCTCCTTTTGCTACAGTTTCAGATGAAGATTCATGTATGTTGACCCCAACTCATTTGGGAATAAGGCTTATTTGTTGTTGTATCCTATTAATCTATAGTTTGACCGGTTAAATTATGATTGACTATTTCAAATTCTTTTTTATTAGATTTTACATTTTTTCAAACTATGTATTTTTGATGTATGACATGGTTATGAGCACAAATTTCGAGACAATATTCAATCGCGTTTTTATTACTGAAAATAACGTTTTTTCAAAAAACAGAAACCGTTGTACGCCCTTCATGGACAAAAAATTTTAGAATCCCTACGATACGAGTACCAATGAGTCTTTTGAGCACTTACTTAGAGATGGCTTTTCAGAGTGAAGATGACGTTTTTACGGAAAACGGACACCGCTGTACGAAATTCGAGAATGTTTACGAAACAGGTACCGATAAGGGGATTTTCGGGCACATACTTTGAGACGACTTTTCGGACTGAAGACGAAGTTTTTTTTTGGAAATGGATACTGTCATACGCCCGTTATGGCCACGAATTTCGAGACTCCCTGCGAAACGAGTACCAACAAGTCCGGTTTTCAAGTAGAAAACGACGTTTTAAGCCTGAGAAAGTTGGAAAAGTTGCCTTGAAGTGCGTGCTAAAAAACCCAGCATGTTTGGTACTCGTTTTGTAGGGATTCTCGAAATTCATTCCCATATTGGGTGTACGACGGAGTCCGTTTTCTGAAACAACGTGCTTGCCCGAAAAATCGGCTTGTTGGTACGCGTTTTCTAGGGATTCTCGAAATTCATGTCCATAAAGGGCATACAACGGTGTTTGTTTTCCGAAGAAGTGTCGTCTTCAGTCTAAAAAGTCGGCTTGAATTACGTGCCCGAAGTCCCGACTTGTTGGTACTTATTTCGTAGGTATAGACGTCCTTTTTCCGCAAAAACATCGCCTTCAGTCCAAAAAAATGGTCTCATAATACGTGCCTTAAAATCTGGCTTGTTAGTACTTGTTTCGTAGAGATTCTCGAAATTTGTGCCTCCAAAGGGCTTACGGCGGTGTCCATTTTTCGAAAAACGTGGTCTTTAGTCAAAAAAACCTCTCGAAGTACGTGCCTGAAATCCGGCTGATTGGTACTCGTTTCGTAGATTTTCTCAAAATTTGTACCCATAAAGAGCCTATGGTTGTGTCCGTTTTCCAAAAAAAAAACGTTGTCTTCATTATTAAAAACGAGATTAAATTTTGTCTCTACCTTAGTGCCAATTACCATGTCCTATATCAATAATATATATTTTCAAAAAATTATAAAATAGAATAAAAAAATAAGTTTAAGATGGTAATTATGATTTGACAGGTCAAACTATAGATTAGTAGGGTAATTAGTGAAAATGAAACAACTTACCAAGTGATTAGTATTTCTTGGCAGTGATTGGCAAGAAAAAATTATAAAGTTATAATTAACAAAAGAATTTTTTGCCAAAAAGTGTCATGTAAAATACCCCTTTTATTTATTATAGCCATCATTTTTTTCTTGTGAATTACTGCCATGAAAGACAAATATCTAAGTAACTTATTGCCATTTTCAAGTAATAACACGACTAATCCATAGTTTGACCAGTTCAATCATATTGAATATTTTATAAAAAAAATTTATTTAATTTTACAATATTTTAAATATATATCTTTTTGATATATGACATGGTAACGGGCACGTATTTCGAGACGACATTTAATCGCGTTTTTCGGACTGAAGACGACGTTTTTCCGAAAAACATATACCGTCGGGCACCCTTAATGGGCACAGAATTTCGAGAATCCCTACGAAACGAGTACCAACAAGCCGGGTTTTCGAGCACGTACTTCAAGACGAGTTTTTCGGACTGAACACGATATTTTTTCGAAAAATGGACACCGCCGTGCATATTTAAAGGGAATGAATTTCGAGAACCACTACGAAACGAGTACCAAAAAGTTGAATTTTTGGGCACATACTTCGAGACAGAGTTATTAAACTGAAGACAACGTTTTTTCGAAAAACCGACACCGTTGTGTACTCTTTATGAGCACAGATTTCAAGAATCCCTATGAAACGAGTACCAACAAGCCGGATTTTTGGGCACGTATTTTGAGACAGGTTTTTCGTGCCCATATAGGATGTAGGACGGTGTCCTTTTTCGAAAAAACATCCTCTTCAGTTCGAAAAACTCGTCTCGAAGTACGTGCCCGAAAATCCTGCTTGTTGGTACTTGTTTCGTAAGGATTCTCGAAATTCTTGCCCATAGAGGACCTACGACGGTGTCTATTTTCCGAAAAAATGTCTTCTACAGTCCGAAAACCCGTCTTGAAGTACGTGTCCGAAAATCCGCTTGTTTTAGTACTAGCACGTTTCATCAGTTTTAGTACTAGTAGGCTTAGGTATTTGATTGGGCCTCTTATTATGGGCATGAAAAGTTTGAATGGGTTGAGCTCCTCTAATTTAAATAGGAAAACTTAGCGCCAACAGTACAACTATTCATTTGGTGCATAAAACAACACAAACTAAAGAAGGTGGAGTGAACAACATGAACTCTAAATGATGAGTGCACAAAACGACACAACGACATTTTGGGCTGAGATTTTACATAGTTAATTTTGTTTTGTGCACCCATCACATAGAGTTTGTGTTGTGCATCCACCAAAATATTCGTTTGTTTTGTTTTGTGCACCTATCACATAGAGTTTACGACGTGCACTACACCTTCTTTAGTTTGTGTTGTTTTGTTAATTGAACGAAAAGTTGGTGCTGTTGGCGCCAATTTTTCCATCTAAATATCATTTATACTACTAACCTAAACCATTTAAGTTAATTGTTAACTTTCAAAGTCTAACTAAATAAAATAATTGATTACTTAAAACATTAAATAATCATTTAACTTAAAAATAGTCAACACTTAAGAAAATTAAGGGAAATTCCAATTGGTACTCCTCTATTTTTAGGAAATCCCAATGGTACTCCTCAAAAATAAGTAATCCCATTGGTACTCCCCTACTTTTGTAAGTTTCCCAAATGTGATGTTATTAACAAAATTCTGTTAAATTTAACCCCAAAACCAGCCACCCACCCCCTTCGAACCCCCAGCCACCATACAAAAAATCAAACAACCAATCAAACCACCCTCTAACCACCAAAACCCACACACAATTCGACCACATCACCGATGCACCACCCTCATCACCTACGCACCATCAACTTCTACAACAACAACTTCGTCTTCATCACCATCTTCAACCACTCCACTCACACACCACCGTATTCCACCACAACAGTACCTTATTCATCTACATCAACATCAACACCCACGAAATTAAATAACGAAGAAATTATACCCACAGAACCCGAATTGGACCACAATACACAACCCACAAAACCCAGAAATTCAATCCATCCATTTGCAAATCAATACCAAAAGTCCCAAAATTTGTATCTAGCCCCGAAACCCCTCCTAACCATCACAAACCAACACCATCACAACCTAATCTACTCCCACAAACCCATTCCTCACCCTGAAAAAACCACCCCAACACCCCCGTCGTCTTTGTGAAGTTGTGATGATGCTAAGGTGATGTCGATAATGGGTATGGTGTTGAACATGATGATGATGATGATGTTGATGACGAGATGGCTGCGGTGGTGAAGGCTGTGGTTGGGTTGGAGGTGGATGTGCTGGTTTGGTTTTAATAAATGGGTTTTAAATATTAATGAAGCTTAAGATTTTTTATTTTTTTTTGAAGTATAGTGAAGCTTAAGATTAGTTAATTCATAGTTTGGGGTTAACATTAACAAAATTTTGTTAATAACATCACATTTGGGAAATTCACAAAAGTAGGGGAGTACCAATGGGATTAATTATTTTTGAGGAGTACCATTGGGATTTCCTTAAAATAGAGGAGTACCAATGGGAATTTCCCGAAAATTAACTATTTAAATGGCAAAAGATTTATAAATATACTTTAAATATATTTATTAATGCCGGAAAATTCATTTGACGTCTGATCTCACAAAAAAAAACTTGTTTAAAGTTGTTAAATGCCAATAAAATTTAAAAGGTTGTTTGTTACAAAAAATGGTTATAAAAGGCCGTTTCTCACAATTTCCCTTTTATTAATTCAAACCTTAAGAATTTATATATTTAAAATACAAAAACATGAAAAACATAATATGTAAAATTGCAAGGGATTAGATCCACCATCCTCATCCTTAGACTTCACACCACCTTTTTCTTTACTAATATTCACAAATATATATTTTCTTCATGTGAAGCCATCATGCAAATTCTTGAAAATAGTCTAACTTTGATGAATAAGGGCTTCAAATCAATAATATAGGTTTTTCCAACACATTGATTACTATAATTTTCTATATAAACATATAAAGTTCCAATAAACTAGGTTTTACCTTTAAAAAAACATTCTAGAATTTCATTTTTTCTCCATTTTGTCAAATCCGTGCTTATTAGAGTAGTTTCATTGATTTGGTTCAGGCTGAGGAGGAAGAAGATGGTTATGATTTGGTTCAGGCTGAGGAGGAAGAAGATGATTGACTCTTGCATATTCGCTTCTCACTTTCTAGTTTCTTCTCCTATTTTGTAGTTTCCTTGTGTTCTCTTTCTGGTTTAATTTCTATTCGGATTAAATCAATGTGCTACTTATGCTCCGCATTCTTCCAAAGTTTTCTTTTTCCTTTCGATTATTAGTGAGATTGGATTTTTCATATCCACTTAAGTGTAAATATAACTGTAGGGGTGACCACAATCGAGTATCCGGTTAAAATGCCTGGAATAGGACCCGAAACCGGTCAGAACTCGTTCCTGGAAACTGGAACAAGAATTGAAATTGGTTGGACCGATTCTTTATTTTTTGGGAATTGGAACTGAAACTAGTTGAGAACAATTTATACACCGGGTACCCAGTCCCTGAGAGGGTGATACCAATTTGACTTTCAATGCGTAATTTTTTTTTAGAATTGGTCCCAAAACCAATTCTTATAGCGAGTACCCAATTTCCATTGACATTCAAAAGCGATAATATTCATTGTTTAGCTAACAAATGTCAAAACAATAACCACAACATATTTGTATTAGCATCACCTGTGACATACCGGATATCAGGTGGGTACTAGGTCCATAATTATACTACCCAAAATTGATACCAGTTTCAACCGAATCCTTATATATGGACCTAGAACCGGTCCCAACACAATCAGTGACAATTCTAGATCCACCAAAGCCAACCGATTCTAGATTTGAAATCGAACATCCGATTTTTCTACTTACCTCTAGATATAAAGCCAAATTAGGAGTGAGCAAGTAAAAAATGAAAAAAGAAATGGATGGGGACCTATTTGAGGCCAACCAAAGACCAATTAGCATCATATTTATCGGGTTCATTCTATGACCATCCTAGAAGCCTAGAACCCAACGAAAAACCTGCCTCAACTTGTTACTCTCTCGCCGTTCGGCAAAGAAGTCAACTTTCGGTGACCCCGGCTAACGCCAGTTTGCTAACACCGCCATTAGAGAGATGGCAGAAGGACACCCTAGCAAAGACTTATCCACCGTAAATTTAGAAACTCCGTCTCAAAATTCACAAAATAATCCATTCTTCTTTCTGTCTCTTATTCCCAAGTTTATCTTAAAACCCTTTGTGAATGAGAATGGTAATGGAGATTTCAAGGGTGAAACTGAGAAATCTGTGAAAAGGGTTGATAAAGAACAAGTTTTTGAAGCCAAAACTAAAACCCCAGATGTTGTCAGGTTTCCTGCTACTCAGCAGCCTGAAGTTCCTCCATTAAAGATTGAAAGTGAAGATGCTCAAGAAGATACTAACCCTATGGTTCTTTGGCAGGTACTATTTCTGTTTCTTTTTTTTGTTTGTGTAAGTGCTAAGTGGTATGGGATTTGCTTTTCAAGTTTCAAGTTTCAAGTTTATGCAATTAGACAGAGAGATATTGTGTTGAAATGGCAGGCATTGTTAATTGTAATAGTCAAGTACAAAAAGACTCAGTTTTTTAGTTCTTTTGTGCAATTAAGCAGAGATTCTAGTGAGGGGGAGCTTTATGCAAGTAATTTTAATTGGATTACCTAAGGAAATAAGTGACTAGTTGTATCAGGTTTAGTTGAGTTTAAGAGATGAAATTCTGTCTGTTCCAGTTCATCTGGGGTTTTATTACTTTGTTCAATGGGTAGAGACTAATCTAATACTCTCTTAGGCTCCGTTTGTTTTGACAGAAAACAATTTTATGGAAAAGCATTTTCCAAGGAAAATAATTTTCAATGGAAAATATGATTGTAAAACGCATTTTCCTTTGTTTGTTTGATGATGGAAAACCTAGGGGGAAAAGGAAATACAAGTAAATAGGAGTGGAATGATGGAAGGAGTGAATAAGGAGAAGTAAGGAGGATGGTGGAAAATGTGGCATACCTTGTTTAGAAAAGGAAAATGGTTGTCTATGAACAATTTTCTACCCTTGAGAAAATAGTTTTCCCCCCTTAACAAAACAAACAAAGGAAAATGAAAAGATGGTGGAAAATTATTTTCCGAAAAGATGTTTTCCACCAAAACAAACGTAGCCTTAGTTTAGAATTAGTTTTCGGTTACATTTAGTATTACTTTTACTAGTTTTGTGACTAACCATTATATCGGGCCGACATAGTAATTATTGTTCATGAGAGGCTGATAAACCATAGTCTTCTGTCAATCACATGATATTGATATGTATAATGGTTGCAAATGCTAGGTATTTTTATTGAAGCAATTTTTGGGGGTTCGAACCAAGATTTGAGAATCCGTCTCCTATGGCGTTGGGGCCTTCTGTTAATTTCAATATAGGTTTTAGTGATACCTAATCTGCTAATCTCCCTGCAAGTTGTGAATTTTGGTCGTTTTTGCGAATTCAAAAGGTGAATTAGGGAACATTAATAGGTTTCTTTGTGGCAGGGAAATATATTGAAGGATATGTGTTAGGGATAGTCTTACATTAGGTCGGGGAAAAAAGAGTGAAAAGTGGAAGCTTTCAACCTTTCGTAAAACCCCCATATGCAATTTAGATCCTACACCTATTGATTTTTTTTGATAAATTGTTGCCACAAAAGCTTTGCTTTACGGAAGTTTTTGTCTTATAGATAGTATGTGTATTGGCAAAATGAAGATTTAATAGGCATATTTTACAAGTGCAAGGTTATCATGAACTCAGGATTAGTGCTTACTTGTTTGGAAAGATTTTATATGACACAAATTAGATGATGGGAATTAGTGCTGTACCTATTTGCACTTGCTGTTTCTAGAATTTAGTATGCCAGCTTTGACTAACGTTGGACTCACTTCAGTTAGAACTAGAATTGGTGCTCTTCACCTTGAGAGAAAAGTTATAGCAGGAGAAGGTAGGGGTCGTTTGTTTCACTTTGTGGAAAGGGAAATTAATCAAGGCGGGGAAAGTAGGGGAAGAAAGTAAGGGAACTTGAATTTTTTTGTTTCATTCAAAGTAAAAAGTTGAATACAATCTTGTATGATGTGAAAATCGAATGACAATTTTTTCTTAACCTTTCTACCTGACTAGTTGACTAGTTAGCACTAGCAGATTATCAGCTACCCATGTCTTCAATTAACACCATGTTCCCCTAACAAGAGTCTTTTGACATACACCACAGGCATTATCACGTTCCGTCATCATATCCCATTATTGCTCAAGTCTTCCTAATTGACAATCATCACAACCTTTTCTGCAACACTGCAGCTGTCTTGAAGTTGATGCCCCTGCCCTGAAATCTGACTATGGTGGTTGAACCTGGCTCAAGGTTTCAAATCTAGGAACTTTTTGGCCAATCCAAGGGTCGAATTTTTTAGAAGTTCGACTACCAATCAAAAAGTTCTGGCATTCTCTATTCTACGTTCTTAGTCATTGGAAGAATAATGTTAAGTGTTTGAAAATGAGGAGGCGGTGGATGTGGTGTTGGTTTCAGAGGGAAGAAGAGAAGGAAATGGTCAGATAAGAACATTGGAAAACTGTCGGAACTTAGTGCCGGATTTAGAAAAAATATTTAGTGGAGTTAAAATGAAGTCATAACTTTTTTACTGGGTTCCAATAGTTAATTCTCTAAGAATATTATCAAAAAATATCAAAGTTTATGAGTGAATTTTTCCAACATTCTGAATCTAACCCCACTTAGACCAACATGCATCAGCCCCTTATGGAATCATATGATTATGCGGGAAAGAAGGAGGAGGTTGATGGTTGAGGCCATGCTTGCGGACATGTGGGTTATGGTGTACTGGGGAGCAAATGAGGAGGAGAACTAGAATCCAAGTTGCTGGGATGAGGATTGAATTTGGAGAAGTTCAGAAAGAAAAAAAGAGGAAATTCAAATTATTAAATGCTAATTGCACATTAAAGATAATTAGTAATTAGGGATAACGTATCCCCTTCTTGAAACCCCCAACTAATCATACAACCCTTTAGTATAGTTCCTTTTCCCTTCACTTCCGGCACAACATCTAGGGGGTGTTTGTTTTTGGATCTTGAAACCCCCAACTAACCATACAACCCTTTAGTATAGTTCCTTTTCCCTTCACTTCCGGCACAACATCTAGGGGGTGTTCGTTTTTGGAGTTTTTTTGCAGAGGTAAAGAGAGTCAATTAATGGGATTCCCTTAGGTCCATTTAATCACTCTACTGTCATTCCCCACTCACCTCTAAGGTTTCAGTGTTTCACTTACCCTTTCTCTCTTCTACTTCATAATCATCATGACCATCATTGATCACTCAACTACACCACCATCTAACCCCATCCCACCATCACTAACTCCACCACCTAACCCCATCCCACCACCTAACCCCCCATCGAAAACCACCGAGCAGATCATCTATGAAAACCAGCCAACTCTCAGCCCACCACAAAAACCACCGACGAAACTGGTGGCTTGAAGGAGGAAAAAGGATATATCTAACTATGATTTATTTATTTTTTTCTTTGAAATGAACCAACTTTTCCGGGGCATCTTAAAATGCTTTACGTGACACTATATCTCTTTGAGTCCCTCGCCGTCCTCCCCATCACATTCATGTGATTTGCATTGTGGTTGTCGAAGTTGGGGTTATGAGATTCTTTGACAGAAAGTTAGTAGTATTTTTTATAGCAGTATCATAATTTGATCATTTGAATACTTTAACAGGTATATGCCCTCGGGGGATTCATCATTTTGAAGTGGGCATGGGGGAAATGGCAGGAAAGGAAGGCAAGCTCCAAAAAGGACTCGCCCGGTGAAGAAGAGCAACCTCCAGCCCCAGCCTCAGCCCCAGCTCCAGCACCAACTGAGGATTAGTCTTCTCGCTGTAATTCTTTTTATGTTGAGATGTGCAAATAACCTTTTAAATTTTATAGTGCTATTACCTAACTGTGAAATTTCCCTCATTGCTAAAATGATAAGATGGAAAAAAATACAGGGCTGGTATGCGCTAGCCGGGGAGGGAGAGGTATACCGAAGACTAACCAACCGGCGAGGGTCCTAGGCATGATGGTATAAATTACAATGACTACACTTGCTTATCTTATTGTCATGCCAAATTTTAAAGGCTATCACAATTTTGGTGAACACTGATAAATCCACAACAGTGGTGGACCTGCTGACCAGACAAGAAAAGGAGTAGAAAAGGATTGGGTTGGGTTGCGCCATCGTTTTTGTATGGTTTAAACAAAAAAATAAAGATAAGACATGAATGGGAGAAATGAAGCTTTGTTTGATACTCTCAACTTGGAAAAAAAATCAGTGAAAACATTCACAAATTATTATTGGGGAAATAATCACAAAATATTTTAATATATAGCTAGTTTTTCCTTTGTAGTATGTCTTTGGTAAAGCCGTATGATAGTTATAGACAGACGAGGCTCATGAATTTGGTATTTGGTGAGACTCGCAGAAGGTGCGAGGAAGGACACAAAAAAAGACCACTCTTATTCTTCACTAATTAGTTTGTCATTTCATGATCAATGATCTTGATTATTCAAACTTATCTACTAGTCTAATGGCCCTTGACCCAATTTGTCAATAAGGAGATTTTTGATTTAGTATTCACTGGTTTACAATGAAAGAGATTTTGGCGGTTCATTTAGTGAGTAACTTAAATTAAACTAAATTAAACTGAAGTGGAATTGTCTTCAATGGAATTGTGAGAGGAAATTTACGATTCTACTAAATTGATTGGATTTTCATTTATTTGGTCCAAAAGAACAAGTCTAAAGTCTCTTTGATTGTTCACTTACTCGGACATATCAGTGGTTTATGAATTATAATTGATTAAACTTAAGTAGCTCTTGGAACTTATATTCAGTTGTATAATTATTTTAAGCTGTATAACTATCATAACTTGTTAGCCCCTGTCAAAGCTCAAATATGTTTCACTCTTAATTATTTAGTTATAATTAGGTCAACAAAATATAACCCTAATGTTATCGAAAATCAACCTGTAATGTTATGGTTCAAGTCAAGGTTCTCATAATCGAGATTTTACTTTGGATCATAAGGACCTCCCATAGTCGAATCGTATGATTAAATCGTATAACCGTGAGATTCTACGAATACGCATAATCTAGATATTACACTCGTATTATAGGTTTAAAAGGCCAAACTTAAGATTTTTACTTGTTTAAGTGCTAAAATAATAATTATTGATTATATAAGTTATTAGTAGCTCTGAATAAATCTAATATAAACTTGTGAAGATTTCGCTAGTTAGAAAGAAAATTATAGAGTCGTAAGTATAATCGTATAGCCAAATTTGAATCGAAGAATAGTATGTCTACAATAAGATCATAATTCTAACAACAATAATTCAAATCCTTGATGAATTCAAGACATTCCACCATGTGACACCTCCTTCCCTCCACTGATAAACTCGAATTTTGCCTCTTGAAAAATGAAGATGTCTATCTCTAACAATTGGTTGAAATGTTTCGTCTTCAAAAATGGAAGACATAGAAACTAAGACCTACAACTATTTATTCTCATGTGAAAGATATGGTGAGGTGTCAGCTGTCGTCATACTCCGACTAGGCGCCTAAGGCCTCTAGGCGCGCTAAAACTAAACCTAATCGAGTAACTTGTTATACCAACAATCCCATAACCAAGTTCCAGATTTTTTTTCCATTTATCTGGTTGGGTATCTGATATTCTGATCCGAAAAAAGGCATGAACTATCAAGTCATGGGCTATGTTTTAAATTTTAACGAGTACCTGAAAGCCGGAACATTTTCACATTTTTTCTATTAGCTTGTGTCCAATAAACTAGTGTGCGGCTATTCACAGCCCGTATTTACTAGTTTATAGCCCGTATTCGTATAAATACGCAGTATAAAAGTCCAAATTACCCCCTCCCTTTAATCATTTTGTAACATTTTCAACTTACTTCTTCCCCTTCTACCACCTTGGCCCACCACCACCACCACCACCACATTTGCCGCCTCCACCACCACCACATTGGCCGGATTTTCTACCGAAAAACTAATCCGGTTTCATAATTTTGATGAATTATTTTTTAAAAAAATTTGAATTTTACGGAACCGGATGAGTTTTCTGGTACCGGGAACCGAAAAACTCATCCGGTTCAGTAAAATTCAAGTTTTTTACGGAATCGGATAGCCTTTTCGGTTCACGGAACCGGAAAACTCATCCGGTTCCGTAAAAAAACGTTGAAAATAACGGAACCGAATGGAGATCCGGTTTCCGCCATGGTGGAGAGGGACTGGCTTCTCGGTACCACCATGGTGGAAACCAGATCCCCATCCGGTTCCGTTAATTTCGAATTTTGAAAATAAAATTTTTTTTTTTAAAGAAAATTCAAAATCTAATGAAACTCATCATTTTTTTCCAGAAAACCACGGAATCGGACCCAGATTCCGGTTCCGTGAACCCAGAAATTTTTAAAAAACATTTTCTGGAAAAACACAGAACCGAAATCTGGGTCCGGTCCCGTGTTTTTTCAGAAAATTGACCCATAAACCGCCCTAAAACACCCCTTAACTCCAATTTTTTTGATTTTTTTTAAAAGAATTGAAATAAAACAATGCTTAATAACATCAAACAACAATTTTTTTTTTAAAAAAATTGATTTTTGAGACGAAAACACGGAACCGGACCCAGTTTTCGGTTATGTGTTTTCGCCTTTTTTTTTAAAAAAAGGGTGGTTTTACTATATAATTTGAACGACATTAAAATTTTTTTAAAAAAAAAACTTACTTGGTGGCGGCAGTGGCGGCGGCGGTGGTGGGCCGGTCTTCGTCCTCTTGTTTCTTGGAGACATGGTTAATGTGGAAGAGAATGGGGGGAGGATGGAAGGAGGAGGAGGGGTGTTAGTGAGAGTGGGATGAAGGTTAGAGAGTGATGGATGGAAGTAGGAGGATAAGGGTTAGTAAGGGTAAGTTAGACATTTAACTCAAAAATACGGGCTGTGACCTAGTAAATACGGGCTATGTTTAATGTATCCTTACAGCTATCACTCTTGCACACTTGACTGGTCTCTATATCTTCCAATTTTCGATATTAAGACTTTGTTCTTCTGTTCTAAAAGTTTGAAATTAATCAATTAAGTCCAGTTAAATCCATTTCAATTCAATTCTAATGATATTTCATTTTATTCAGTTTATTTTACGTTTTAGTTAGATCCAAAAACTATAGTTTAAATCTAGGGCCAAGATTTTTAGACGCCTAAGACATGTGATAGCGTAGCAAAGTAGGGTGGTAAGTCTTTCAAGTGGTTTAAGAAGCCAAAACTCAATTAAACATCACAAATTATCTAAAGAGACTGCCTAATTTTAAAGTTAAAATTAGGCAGCCTAGGCCCAGTAGAGAAACAAAGCCTACTCACCTTAGTCACTCAAATCCCAGGCCCCTTCCCCTTTTCCGTCCATCCGGCGACATCCAACAACACACTTCCATCCCCATTCCGTCCACTCAACTTAGTCACTCAACCGGTCTCAAGCAACACTTTCGCCGCTCTTTCTTCTCTCCTCCACTGTAATCAACACCGCCACGTGTATACTCGTCATCGATTTTATACTCCTTCTCGGCGAACTCAAACCTCCTATACTGCCGGTTTGCCGTTACCGCCACTATCAAACGACGACGTTTCTCTCACTTGCTCCTCAATCGGTGGCGTTCGCGTCTAAGTTCGGTGACACAGAGGCGACGCAACTCATGAAGACAGAGAAAGTTATTATCGTCGGAGTTTGGATCTTCGGGGTGAAACTCCGACGAAGAGAGATGACAGATGTGAGGGGTGAAGAGAGAGGATGGAGAAGTGTTGCGGTTTTAAGTTGGTGTGAATTACATATTGTTATAAGTTTTATCATTTAATTAGTTAAATAGTCACTAATCAGATTAAAGTAGGTACTAAATGGATTAAAGTAGTCACTTATTAAAATATACTGTATTATATTGAAGAAGCTTTGCCATTTTCGATTATTTTGTAATGTTATTTGCAACATTAATTTGGTGTTTAATTTATAGTACTCTCATAATAGATTAAAATATTCCCTCAAATGGATTAAAGTAGTCACTTATTCACTAATTGAAACAAAGTTATTACGAGTGGGTGGGTTGTTTAATGTGGCGTGTGGTATGTTGCGTTTTTGTATTGGGCTGATTAGCTATTGGGCCTGCCTATTTAGGCTGTCTCTCGCAAGACGAGCTGATTAAACGTTGACCAAAAGCAAATGCCCCACCTGTCATACTGCAATTTGCAACGAGCCAATAAGATTTCACAATGAGATTATGTTCAGTTAGAGAGTGAGAAATAGTTCAGTTAGAGAGTGAGAAATAGTTCAGTTGGTTAGAGTCTCCCTTCCGGTTCCATAAAATTTTGGAATCGATCTTCATCACTTATCGTTGTGGATCTCTAAACACCAAATACAATTATGTTTAGTATCATTCATGTTTTCTTAAATATTCCTTCAACGGTTAGTTTGCTCATGGTGTTATAGGGTTCGAAGCGAATTAGAGAGTGTACAAATTTGGATTAAGTATGACTGCGACCAAATTTTTTAAATGAGTAAAAGTTAGAGAAAGATGTAGTTTTTGTAGTTTGAATTTTTTAGTTTGAATGGGAGTCTGAAAGTGAGTTAGCAATAGAAGCATATAGCCTCTTGGGACCACCTATCTTCATAACTTAAGGTATAGTACCAGCCGTCCGTCGAAACCTGTGCATATGTTGTTAAACATGTCAACAGGGCTGTCTTGAAGTTTTTTGGGGTCCGGTTCTAAAATAAAATTTGGGCCCTCTATACCTTCAGCATCAATATATTTGTGTGTAAACTTTACATATTTCCATCCAGACGACGTCACTAATGTAATTAAACCAAAACTTGAGACTTTTGATTTAGATGAGTTAATAAAACTTCAAGATTATTCATTTATTTAGACCAGAAAATTTTAGTCGTTTGACAAGAAATAATCAACAAAATTTGAAATTATGTGCTCATTTCCATTTTTATTAACAACAAAGTAAATTGGGAAAATAATTTTTTAGGTGTTGATAGTTTTGTTAGGAAAGAGAGGGAATTAAATACCACATGAAATAAGGAAATTAAATAAGCAAAAAATGAATTTTTTTGGAAAAATTGCCTAGAATAATGCAACCTTTTATCCATTCGCAGATAATAATGCAACCTCTTGATTATTCTGGAATAATGCAACCTTAATACCCCATTTTTTTAACAAGACAAATTACTTAAAACTGGTTGACTAGGTAAAAATTTTACTAAGTTGACCAAAGTAGTTGCTTTCCCTCCCAAACCCACCTTGTTCATCTTCTTCTCTCTCTCTCTCTTCGAAAAAACCCCTTCATTTTGGAAAAAAACTCCATTGAAGCTTGGATTGCTGGAGAAGGAGGCACGCAATTGGACCAGTTGATAGTTGCCTTTCAATCGTCGCCAAAAAGGTAAATCTAGAAACCCTAATTTTGAAATTCCTTGATAAACACTTGTTTTCTGTTTGTGGTGAAATTTTCTTGAAATTTGCATGCTTTAATGTAATTTGTTACTGTGAAAAGTTCAAAGTTCAAAGTTCAAATTTTGATGCTTTTTAATCTGTTTCTAGGATGGATAATGCTACTCTTAGAATTTGGCATGGTGGTGGTTTAAAAGCTGTTAAAAATGGTGATATGGTGTATGAAGGTGGGGAAATCAGGACATTTAGTGTAGACCCAGATGAACTTTGTTACTGGTATTTAGTAGAATTAGGTAGGGAATGTGGAGCATATGCTAAAAGTTTTGGAGCTTTTTACTTGGTACGTGGTATGAGTATGTTAACTGGATTGAAGCATGTGTATGATGATAATGAGGTTTTAGAGATGGCTGCATTAGCAATTAAAAACACGTCTATTGATGTATTTCTTCGTCACACTGAGAAAGGGTTGCCAAATGTAGTTCCTAGTGATCCACCATTGTCACAGCAAGATAGAACTCCTATAGCCATTGTTTCCCAGAAAAGACTACCCTAAAAACTAACACCAAGGAGGGGACCATCCAAAGGTGAAGTAGCTATGAGATGTAGCCCTAGGAAGCAAAAAATAAGTGAAACCCCCCACCTATAAATGCTTCTACTGTTGTACCTTTAAATAATACTGCCACATCATCCACTCTTAAAGAATCTTCCACCTCAGCAACAAATACCCAATCTGAACCATATCATTTGCAACTCACCCCATCCTTTTCAACCCTAGATTATCACAACCCAAGTACATCAGTGAAGCAAACTACACAAAAAAAACACAGCCCCTCCCTTCCTTTCACACTCAAGTTGAAACTGCAGACACCTACTCAGATCTGTCAGGTGACGATATAGATGTGAGTGACCCTTTATATCAGCCACCTAAAGAGAAAGTGGGTGATCAGGAAGTTGGGGATGAAGCTGTTGGTGATGGAGAGGAAGATCAGGGAGGTGGAGAGGATGATCTAAAGTTGGAGAATGATGTTTTTTTAGAGTTTGGTGAAGAAGCTTATGAGGATGAGGTTTTAAACTCAGATAACAGTGATGAGGAGTACAGGGAAGTTAGGGATAAGGTGAGGAAATGCAACATCAAGCTACATGATATAGCTGAGCAACTTCAAAGAGAGGCTGCAAAGGGTAAGCTATCTTCTGTAAAACAAACAGAAGCAGCTAGGGTTGATATCCCAGGGGCTAGTGAGCATGTCAGTGACTATGAGGAGAGTGGAGATGAGCAACTAACTCATCCTGAAAGTGGGGATGAAGGTCAGGGAATTAGGAGAAGATCTAGTGTGATTATGGGCCCTAACACAGATTTCACAACATTTAGGTGGGTAGTTGGTCAAAGGTTTCCAAATACTAGTGAATTCAAAGATGCTGTTGCAAAATATGCAATATTTCAAGGGAGGAATGTGAGTGTTACTCTGAGTAACAAGAATAGACAAAAACAAATAGGAATTAGGTGCATAGAGGGGTGTCCTTTTTATCTTTATGCTGCTTGGGACACAAGAAGGGCCACTTTGGTTGTTAGGACAGTGAAAGACTTGCACACTTATTGTAGGAACATGTCTAAGAACAGACAATTGAAAACAAGTTGGGTTGCAAATGAATTCTTGGATGTTTTTAAGGCTAGGCCTCATTGGCCGGCTAAAGAGATTAAGGAACAATTAGAAGAGCATATAGGGTTGTTGTGAAAAGGGATGTTGCTTATAAGGTGAAATATGCTGCACATAAGTTGCTACATGGAAGTATGCATGAACATTATAAGAAGGTTTTGCCTTACTTAAAGGCTTTGAAAGATAGCAGCCCTGGGAGTGTGTTCGATGTGGTAACTGATGTGCGCGTGCAAAACCAGCCACCTGTTTTTTCCAGAGACTGTTTACATGATTCGAGGGGTTGTCAGTGGGTTGGATGCAGAGCTGTAGGAAAGTCATTTGTGTGGATGCATGTTTCCTGAAAACATTTTTGGGTGGACAATTGTTATGTGCTGTTGGTAGAGATGGGAATGAGCAGATGTTCCCGATTGCGTGGGCGGTTGCAGAGGGTGAAAACAACATGTCTTGGGGCTAGTTCTTTGTGCATTTGCAGAGTTGCTTGCAACTAGGAGATGGTGATGGAATTGCTATCTTGTCTGATGAGCATCCTGTAAGTTACTTAATTACTAACTTTATTTGCTTCATTTATTTAGTTATCACATTATGCATTAATTCCTCTAAATAATTCATGTGCCTAAGTATATGTACAGTAATCCAATTATTAGGTGCCTTAATAGGTGTTTTTTATGTTGTTTATTCTTTTTAGGCCATCTTGAATGCTGTTAGTAGAGTTCTACCAAAAGCCGAGCATCGTCATTGTGCGAGGCATATCTATGCATTATGGCATAAATCATTCAAGGGGGATGACTTGAAGCTGGATTTTTGGAGGTGTGCTAAGTCTTACAACAGCACTGACTATGAAGATGCTCTGTCAAAGCTCAGGGAAGTTAGTGAAGAAGCTGCTGAAGGTTTCATTGCATACAATCCCCGGTATTCTGTAGAGCTTTCTTCGACAGTAGAATGAAGACTGATGCAATAACAAACAACATGGCCGAGAAGTTCAATGGATACATTATCAATGCGAGAACAAAGCACTTGCTGCATATGATGGAGGATATTAGAACATCCCTAATGCAAAGGCTTGTCATGAAGAGGAAAGCAATGGAAAAAACAACATCGGAATTGTGTCCGAGGATTCAAGCAACAATGGAAAAGGAGAAGACCAAAGCTGCAAAATGTGAAGTCATGCCCTCGAGTGACACTTTGTTCAATGTAAGCTATTACTTGGATCAGTTAGTTGTCGATCTCGAGGCTATGACTTGCACCTGCAGGAAGTGGGATATGACTGGTGTGCCCTGCTGTCATGCCGTTGCATGCATTTACTTCATCAACAAGGAAGCTGAAGAATTTGTGCACTCTTATTACAAGAGGGATGTGTATCTTCAAGCATATGGAGGTTAATATGTGTACATTGTTAGTATCTCAATGAGTTTTAACCCTTTCTTTATAAATTACCGACACTAATGATGTAATAATGGTGTATGGTCAATTCCACCTTGTGCGGGAGAAAGACATTGGCCAAAAGTGGATTGTGATATAGTTCCTCCCAATAAAGATAGGTCCGGGAAGGCCTAGGAAAAATAGGAGGAAGGATCCCGATGAGGACCCAAAAAAACCGGGGAAACTAAGTAGGGTTGGAATGGAAATGACATGTACGATATGTCATGTCAAGGGTCATAATAAAAGGAAATGCCCACCAAAGGCTACTTATGTTCCTCCGGAACCGACACCTAAAAGGCCTAGGGGGACGCCTAGAAATGATGGCCAACCACCACAACCTAGAACCGATGCAGCATCGACATCTACAGCTCACCATTCTGCCACAGCTCAACCAAGTGTACTAGGTAGAGGTGGAAGGATGATCAGAGGTGGGATTGGGTCAAGGGGTGGAATAGGAAGAGGTGGTGGTGGAAGGGGGAATATGAGTGGTGGCAGGGGGAATGTCAGTGGTGTCAGGGGAAATGTGAGTGGTGACAGGGGGAATGTCAGTGGTGGTTCTGATGGTAGTTCAGGGAGGGGAAGGAGAAGAAATCAAGTAATCCGTGGTGTTGGTGTTTTTACACCACTTGATGGATCTAACCAAGTTCAGGTACGACTCTAATTTAACCGTGCTTTTCTTGTGTATACACTAATGATGAAAAAGGATAAATGCATATAGCTAAATTCGTTACGTTTTTTTGTGGTGGCAGCGTACTATTAGGCAAAGAGCAAGAACTGATCAAAGCTTCACAATGCCACTAGGCTCGCAGTCAAGCCAACAGTCCAGTGTTGTTCAACCTACAAAATGATGTGTGCCTCTTCTCGATGTGCATGAGTCGGGTTTTTTTGTTGCTATGGTTGCGTAGTGTTGCCGCTGTCGATGTGTAATTTTTTTATTTTATTAGACTGTTAGAACCTACTGCTACTGCTGTAATTTTTTGTTGCTATGGTTGCTATGGTTGCTGCTGCTACTGCTACTGTATGGGTGCACTACAAGTGCATTTCATCTTGCTATATTTTAATAGAACAAATGATGGTGTAATTTTTTGAAAAATATTACAGGAGCATTATGGTACAAGTTTAACAATCTTGCCTCTATTTGTCAATACCTACTAAGCGTGCACGTGGAATGTTACAAAAACTTACGATTGCAAAAAATAGGCCATTACATTTCTTTGTTCATTTAAATCCAAACATCAAAAACAACATCTACCGAAAGTACCGACTATTTAAGGAACATCAAAACCAAAACAGCAAACAAAATCCATGATAAATACAACCCCAATGTCAGATTCTTCTCATTCCTTGTCGAAAGCATCAATGCAATTTGTGCTCGGTTTAGTTCCATCTTCATATCTTCAGACTTTTTGGTAATCTCCTTCTTCATGTCCTGACAATTTAGCATTCTTCATTTCCAACTTTTTGATTTTGTCATCCCTCAACTTTAGTTCATACTCCATCTCACATATATTTGTATCCTTCTCTAATAATCCAAACCGAAGATCTTCCAATTCACTCTCCCTAGAATTTCTCTCATCAATAAATTTCAGAAAGTCACATTTTGTATCCTGAAAAATCAATTAAAAATACACATAAACCCTTCTTATACCCAATTTATACAATTATAACAAATTAAAAAACGGAAAAATAACTTACCGGCCATAAAGGGCATCCATAGAACTTCCTTCCAGCATTAGGCCCATTCTTCACAGTCCTCACAACAGCAACACCACCACAACTGCAAATAACTTGACCCCTTGAAGTGGACGAAAAATTCGACCCAAAAGAAACTTGTTTTCGGCTACTCATGGAGGCCAACGAATTTTTTGAAACAAAATCTGGAAATAAAGCTCAGTTTTTAAAGGGAGGAAGATGAATTATGAAGGAACAAAATGGAGATGGAGAAGAAAGTAATGGAGATGGAGAAGAAAGAAGGAGGAAGGAAAAAAATGGAGATGGAGAAGCTAATAAATGAATATATAACAACGGTAATAAAACAGCCAAACATAAATGCTGCCACGTCACCATGTTAACCGGTTATAAGAAGTCTTTAACCTGTTTGTCTTGTTAAAAAAAATTGGGGTATTAAGGTTGCATTATTCCAGAATAATCAAGAGGTTGCATTATTATCTGCGAATGGGTAAAAGGTTGCATTATTTTAGGCAATTTTTCCTATTTTTTTTGTGTAAAAATTAGAAAGAAGATGGAAGGTTCTAGTAGTAGTGATGGAATGTGGAAAAAATGTTGTAGAGATTGAGAAAAGAGTGAGAAAGTACATAGAGGTGACGTGGGAAACAGTGCAAAAGTAATTAAACTATTGTTGGTTTCCAGTTTCCAAGTTTCATTCTTCATCCAGTCAGTTGTAATCAACAATTTTTTTCTTCGGGCTGATGAAGACTAACGAAATTTGGGGTCCTGATGGATTGGGAGCCTGTGCATGAGGGCTGCTTGCACCTCCTATTTTAAGGGCATGCATGTCAAGCAGACTACTAAAAGAAAAGATGCACATGTGGTTATCATTTCTAACATGCCCTTAGTAGCCAGGAAGAATGTGTGAACACCTAGCCTAATAATCCAATTTGGAAGGTGCCCTCTCCAGGGCCCGCCGTGAAGCCTCTAGTTTGATAGGTTTGAAGACTGCCTCCAGCTTTTATTTCTATGCCTTTGATGCATCACGCAACTATGCAAGCGTACGTCATCCATGCATGCATCAGCAATTCCCTATATCAATAACAGAAAAGTTAGCACGACAAAATTTGAACTCGAAAACAATTCCGTTATAATAGCATCACTTATTCGCTTCTTCAACTCTATATACCTTTAAAACAGGCCGGTGTAATTGAATAGAAAGTATTGATTCTGAATTTTTTATTAACGTCTTTCTTATAAATTGTATCTAAAAAATCGGGAAAATATAATAAGCAAAGAGAAGATTTTGTTGGAGATTGATGAAAGAGCAATGTTGTTTTGTATGTATGGAATTCTTATGCATATTTTAAGGTAACTTCTTATTAATTTTAGTGAGAAGATAATTTGCAACAACTATAAGATCATAAGTAAAGTGCAAGAGTAAATGAAACGTTACAAAGCTGTTTAAGGTAATTTACGTACTTATTGACAAAATAATAATAATCCAAAAGCCATCCTATCTAGACAAAATTAAATTAAACCACCCAAAATTATTAATCACGCGCATGTCATGTTGGATGACGGGTGGCTAGGTGCGGGGGAGTTTATTATCCTCTCCAGCCATAACTTGTACAAGTCATTAAAGAAAGCTCCACCACACAAAGTGAGATAAAATTATGTCTACTACTAACATGAGACTTGGCTAAAGGGGAGATAAGAACCGCAGTGGTGATTCAGTGTACTCCAATTAAAGGTAAAAGACTGACCAAATTTCTTTTCATCGACAATAGTTGGAATTGAAATAACTAATTATTTAGTTGACGTACCAAATGAGCATCCACTATCCTAATACCAACTTGTTTTACCCTAAAATGTTTTAGCTCTCACATATTTTATGTATCCTCTTCCCTTCAAAGGCTAACCACAGTAACCACTGCTAAATTTCTCTTTGACCTTGTCTCACTGTTTCGATGGTTGGAAAATCAAGTGGAAAATATCGTTGACTTTAGTTAAGAAAGGAAAAAGTCAGGGCCAGGCCCGGCTATAAGCAAGGCTAACCTGTTCTATGGAATAGGGCCTCACATTTAGAAGGGCCAAATATTAGGAGAAAGTTAAAAAAAAAACTTCCATTCTCAATTCTCGTGCTTGTGCGTGATTGACAATATTCCTCCGAGAGTTTCTCTCTCATCTCTAATTCTAATACTTTCCCAAAACTCCTCCTTTTGTACATTAAAGCCTCTATGAGCATCTATAATGGTTAAGTTAAATTATTTATCGCTTACTTGGCCATGTCATTTTTTATAGCTACACTATTTTAGAGCTACAACTTACTCAATGGTGAGCTAGAACACATGTAGCTAGAATAGTCTCACATGTCAAAAATGGCTAACCATATTTCTTTTACTTTAATGCACAAAGAATAAATATATTTTAAAAATAACCATATTATTGTGAAACTAGGGTTAGAGAGATAGAGAGTTGTAGGGGAGAATAGTCGTATCTTCTCTTATTCCATATGAGGGGTATATATAGTACAATATGTAGGTAACTTATTTGGGGAACAAATGACCTAATTACAATAGGAGTACACAGTAACTAGTATATACACGATATTATCTCCTAATAGACATCCACCATAATATTTCATAACACTCCCCCTTGGATGTCTATTCCTGAAGATTATGCCTCGTTAAAACCTTACTAATAAAAACCCTGTGGGAAAAATTCTAGTGAAGGAAAATGAGTAAATAATTCTTCATAATACGCTGAGATACTGCCTCATTAAAAACCTTGCCAGGAAAACCAGTGGGACAAAACCATGGTCAAGGGAAAAAGAGTGCAGCGCGTATTTACTCCCCTCTTGGTTACATCACTTGAAATTATGGAACGATGCAATCTCTTGTGATCAACGAGCTTCTCAAATATAGTTATCAAGGAGTATTTTCTTGATAACCTTGATGAATCTTCACTTGATTGGAATTTCTTGCACAATTGAATCACCATTGTTGTTCTTTACTTCCATGATACATGTTGTGTATATGAGAGCTTCTCTTCCTAAAATGGATCACAATCTTCATGTATGTGCTGAAAACAAATAGAAAGGAACCTACTTCTGGAGGTCATCGAATATCAGGATTGATCAATGCTTTATCGAATACCCAAAATTTAAGTCCTTTATGATAATAAAATTTATGTCAATGTAAAATATCCATACTATCATCTAAAACTTCTGGAATTGATGATACATAAATAATAATATGACGCTTCTAGATATTGTGGCACTTCTGGACCATCAATAATCCAATTTATGATTCTTCCTTTGCAAAATGTTACTTTTGCATAACATATGCTTCAACTGAAAAGGGTATGATTTCGAGTACTCAAACTGCGGGTTGAGATATTCATAACCAAATTCAGTCTTCAAAATACGTTGATCATTCTAGCCATATACATGTGTATAATTATCCATGGTCTACATTACATACTTTAATATGTATGTGTATGCATTTCACTAGAGGTTCATATATTTCATATATTGTTCTTCTGGAACTTTTCACGTATTCAATAATCCATCGTATATATATATGCTAGACCATGATATTATCATATCTTTACTATGAGATTAGTAATTCAATAACCATTGGATTATAAATTATCCTTCCGATAAATATTACGTGCAATGCATAAACTATAAAGTACTAAACATATTAAATGTGTATGCCTTATGAATAAGTCATATAAATAAAATAAAATATATCAAAAATTTATAATAATATGATGCATGATGCATTTACTCTATTTATATGCACATGATTGTAAGACTCAAAATGCAAGACACTGTATAGTGTGGATTTTAGAAATCCATTTTTTTCGTTGGACTTGATGAGTGAGATTTATCGCACTCATAGGGTAGCTTTTTGGTCCATTTTATTGCTTTTTCTTGGGGTTTCTTTACTTCTTACATCTACTCTCATCATCTCCGCCCTATTTGGAGCTTTTCACTATTTCCTTTGATTTTCTCTCATTTTTCATGGTTTTCTATTATTATTTTCTATTCCATATGCTTTGTATTGTATTTTTCTTGTATATGACTAACATGTAGGAAAAAGATGAGTGCAAAGCAAAGAAGATTGGAATGGAAGAAGTTGAGGGCCAATCCAAATGAAGAAAGAAAGAAAGAAGAGAGCCCAAGTCCAAGCAAAGAAGATTGGAGTGGAAGAAAAGAATGAAAGAAAGAAAGAAGCCCAAGCCCAAAAAGAAAGGAAGAGAGGAGAAGAAGACAAAGCAACCCGGGCAGGTGGATCGCCCGATCACAAAAGTGATCGTCCGATCACAAAAGTGGATCGCCCGATCACGACTGTGGATTTCCACAGAGTTCCTGCCTACCCCTGATCGGGCGATCACCACTATGGATCGCCGGATCACTGCGGGTTTGCGAAAACCGTCTATTTCATTTTCTCTTTCCCTTTGTGCCCTTAATTTGGGGTTGTATATATACCTTTTTGACCTAAAATTACATTATTCTGATTTCCTTTTTTGAACTCTAGAGAGCTATTGAGAGGTTAGACTTTTGAGTGAGCTTTGGGTGTTTTTCAAGGTCTTTAATGGTGATTTGAAGAAGAATTTCAGATTTTTGAGGAGTATTAATGAAGCTTTAGTAACTTTTCTTCCCGTTGCTCTCATTTATTGCTTTACTTTATCATTTATTCTTGCTTTTACTCCGTTAGTAGTTTCAATATCACTCATTCTCATTGAAATCTTAGTTTTAGTTGCTCTTTTCCACTTGCTTATGCTCTTCTCTATTGCAAACATTAAGTATGAATGAAAAAGCAATGATTTTTGGTTTACTAATCTCCTATTTGCATTGTAGAACTAGTTTAGGTAATATGAGAACCAACTTTGAGTAGTCTTTTAGTTAGGGGGTTGGGTGAAGGTGCAATGGACATTGTTTCATGATATGAGGCCCTAAATTGGCATGTTTGGTGGGTTGGATTAGCAAATCCATTGATTGGTTGACTAAGGTAAAGTTGAAAGGCCTAACTTTAACTCAATGAACCAATGGATTGCCCTTTAGGTGTAGATTGTTGAGATATACAATGAAGTTGGAATTGCTATCTCTAAATAAGGTTGAGTGAGAAATCCCACCTTTCTTAGAGTCTTAACCCATTCAACATCCGAAAGGCGAGATTGGGTTGAACTTAGCTAATTCCGACCTCATGTTCCATCATTGACTATCTAATCCCTAATTGAGAATGTTGCATCACCTTAAGCATCCTTGAAAGAGGAGTTCTTGGTTGCAACGTCTTAATTCAATCCCCTATCACATACTCCTTTAATCTCATTTCGTAAATCAATCCCATTGCATTGGATCCCTATCACCCCCTAACGCCTTTTTCCATCGATTTACAACCCTTTTATTTGACTTAATAGTGATAATTGAGTTCGAAATCAATCAACTTCTTCTCTTCGGTTTAGCTTACATGTTCACTTACGTGCTTAGTGTCTAGTCTAGTCTCTGTGGATCTTGACCCTTACTTGCCACGTACTCGTATTTGGTTAGTTAGGTTTGATTTGGAGTTTTTGTCTAGCGACGCAAAAATTCCTTATCAAATGGCAAATGCAATCGTGATTCCTAAGAAAGTGAGTTAGTTTTTCTTTTTCGTTTTTTCTTTCTCTATTTGGTGATCTCATTTTTTTTTAGTTTTTTTGAGTGACCTTTTTGCATCCCCCTTCTTATCCATTTTGATTTGCTGGAGGACAAGCAAAGAATCAAGTTTGGGGGAGTTTGATGAGTGATATTTATATCACTCTAAACCTCTTATTTTCCTTTGATTTGAATCGTTTTTTCCATTATCTTACAATTTATATTTTCACTTTGCTCAATTCACGTTTTGTTAGTGATTGTTGCTATTTTGTAGATTTTTAGTCTTTTGCTCATTTTCTATGACCTTTTTATGCCATTTCATTCGTGTTGTATGTAGGTACTATCAAAGTAAGCTTATGATTTACCTAAAAAATCCCAAGAATGCATATATATAAGGTTTAGAGCATGAGTAACGAAGAAAGAAAGGCAAAAGGAGGTTAAGGAAGCAAAATCCACCAAGTTTCCTTCATGTTTTGCACAATGGTTGAATTCAAAAGATCATATCTCATAAACTAAACATCATTTGGTATTGATTCAAGTTGGAGATTGAAGTTCATCTCAATAGCTTTCCAACAAGAGTTCACACGCTTGATTCCGACAAGAAACGAATGAGTTATGACCTTTACAAGTTCAACTGTCCTGTGCTGACGGATAGGGTGGATCGCCCGATCACGGATGGGGTTTTTCCCAGAGTTCCTGCCTCATGGTGATCGGGCGATCACCATTATGGATCGCCCGATCACTGCGGGTTTGCGGGATTGCTTATTTTTATTTCTTTTTACCTTTTTGCCCTTAGTTGGGGGTTGTATAAATACTCTTTTTACCTAAACTTAGAGGGGAATTCTGATTTTCAAACTTTGAACCTTGAAGACCCTAGTTTTAGGGAGGGTTAGCCTCCATAGCTTAGTTTATAGAGAAAAGTGAGAAAACTCAAAGAGAGATTGAAGATGGGAGATTTAAGGGTGACAACTTGTATTCAAAGATTCAACAATCTATCAATGAGAATTTCTTACTCTATCTATCTTCTTTTATTGCTTTATCTTAATTGTTTTTCTTAGATTAATTATTCATGCTTAGTTTAATTATTTATGGTCTATTTTGTTTAGTTTAATGTTAGTATCATGATATTTTTTCATTTCACTAAAGCTCTCATTTTTGTGCTTATGGAGTAGTTTGTTGGGTAGGGTTTGGGTGAAAACCCAACTATGGTTGATTTTGGGTGTTTGAATATGAAATTAGGAGTTTGGTTAGGCTTATTAATTGATTAATGGCATGATTACTATTTGCTTGCATTCTAGTTGGCCACTTGGATGTTTGTTTTATTGATGCCTTAATCAAATCGAGAGAGGAGATTAAGGTTGACATTTATGCTATTATCTTGCTTAATTGCTCATGAGAGTGAGATTTGAGTGAGGCTTTTGTGGATTGACATAGTGATTATCCCTTGGTTGCATGTTTGAGACCACGAGAGTGGCTTAATTATGTGATCTAGGTAGTTTTATGCACCCTTGAGAGAGGGATTAGAGCTAGTTAAGAGTCAATAACCTCAATTAGTTGCTTGATTTTCTTTCCTCCATGTTTCACCCATCAAATTCCCTAAATCATGATTGGTTGGTGTTGGATCCCTTTCCCTAATCCTATTTGATCTTTGGTACTTAGTTTAGTTTAATAGATTTTAGTTGGTAGTTGACTTCTTTCGACTCCCGGCCTAGCTTATTGTTAAATTAACACATATCAATATTCCTTAGTCCTTGTGGAAGAATGACCCTTACTTACCACTTTACTTAGTTTAGTGGTCGAGTTAGGTATTAGTTTGATTTTAGGGGGATTAGTAACGAGCTATTTTTCCCTCTATGAAAATGGCGCCGTTGCCGGGGACTAGTTATTAGCATTAGGTTTAACATAAGTTGTGTGAGTCTAAACCATTTCCTTCTATTTTATTTATCTTGTCACTATATACATACTTGTGATTGTTATTGCTAACCCCCTTCTTAGCCTGGTGTTGTATGCCCCGTTCCGATCGAGCTTTGCCATTGATCCCTCTTGACATTGAGCTCAAAAGGACGGTAAAGTATCTCAAGCGAAAGCTAAGGAAAGATAGCCAACAAGCACAAGCTTCATCCTCAACACCATTTGTAAAGGTGGAGGGCGACACGAGCTCCACCCGCTCTAGTCCTCCGCACTCCCCAACAACTAGCCACTCAAGTTACTCGAGTTCATTCCTTTCTTCGGACTCAAATATGGAAGATAATAGAACTTTGAGGGACTATGGCACCCCAATGGCCTATGCCCCTTCTAGTGCTATTGTTCCTCCATCTACACAAGCGAATGATTTCGAGTTCAAACCGGCTTTCATCCAACTAATCTCCAACAAACAATATGGTGGGTCTAATTATGAGTGCCCTCAAGAACATTTGAGGAAGTTCACCGAGTTTTTCTCTACGGTGAAGCACAATGGGGTCACTCAAGACTTCATCGAGCTTAGTATGTTCAAGTTCTCACTCAAGAACGAAGCTTCACATTGGCTCACAACACTCTCTCTGAACTCATTGACTACTTAGGATGATGTCACAAGAGCCTTCTTTAGCCGGTTTTTCTCATTACAAAAGACCGCCAAAATGAGGGCAATCATTATGAACTTCCAAGACAAGGAGGGAGAGAGCTTATATGATGCATGGGAGAGGTTCAAGAGTTTGTTGAGGCAATGTCCACATCACAATATGGAAAAGTGGATGCAACTTCATTGCTTCTACAATGGTCTCTCAACCCAAAACAAGACAAGTTTGAATGCCGGTGCCGGGGGTCCCATTATGATGAAACCGATGGATGTTGCTTTTGACTCCATTGAGAATGTGGTACAAAATGATCGTGATTGGAGCCAAAGCGAGAGAGCATCGACCTCAACCTCCAAAAGAGGTGGAAGGTATGAAATTGATAGTATTAGTGTTCTTACTTCTAAAGTAGATGCATTGATGAGTCAATTGAAATCCACCAATATGTCCCCCTCTCCCTCTAATGTCTCCATGCTTGGTCAACCCTCTAATCCCAATTCTTATGCTCCCCCTAATGTGCAACAAATGAATCAATGTCGTTATGGTCCAAATGGTTTGAATAACAATATGCCGATGAATTGCATGTTTTGTGATATTTGTGGGTCTTATGACCATCACCCTCAACAATGTAATAGCATCGAGTCTCAACAAGGTCATTCTCCTTCAATGGAACAAGTTAATGCTTTGAACAAAAGTTTGACCCCTACTCTAACACTTTCAATCCGGATTGGCGTCAAAATCCCAATTTTAGTTGGAGAAATCCAACTCAAAACGCCAACCAAGGTTATAGTGAAGGTCAAACTCAAAGTCAAGGTCAAAATAACTTTTCTCAAAATTTCAACCAAGGTCAAAATCAATTTAATCAAGGTCAATATGGATACAACCAAGGTCAATACCGTGGTTCGTATCCTAATCAAGGCCAAAATTCTCATTCAAGAGTACCATCCGGTTTTCATGGAAACTCTTCGGGTTTCCAAGGAAACCAAAGGAATTCAAATGCTCTTCCTTTGCATGCTCCTCTCCAAATTTGACCACCCACTACCACTACTAGTCTCGAAAGTATGATGCAATCTTTCATTACTAGTCAAACTAAAGAGACTAGTGAGCTAAAAGAGAGCCTCAAGCAAATGCAAGTTCACACAAAAATGCTTGAGACTCAATTAGCTCAAATGGCGGGGTCCATTAAGGAAGGATCATCAACTAAATTGCCTAGTCAAGGTGTAAATCCAAGAGAACATGCTAATGCCATTGTGACTATTAGTGGGAAGAAATTGAATGAGGTGGAATTACCAAGTGTTGAAAATGATTTTGAAAATGACCAACCGGTTGAAACTACTAGTGGTAAGGGAGATGAAAGTGTTGAGAAAGCAAAGAATGACCCACCTCCCTTTGTGGAAAAGTTGCCATACCCTTCTCGGTTTGCAAGTTCCAAACTTGATGATCAATTTGCCAAGTTCTTAGATGTGCTCAAGAAACTTTACATTAATATACCATTCACCGATTCCATTAAGCAAATGCCCACCTATGCCAAATTCTTGAAAGATGTGTTAAGCAAGAAAAGGGACTTAGATTATGTGGAAACTGTTAAATTGACCGAAAATTGTAGTGCCATTATCCAAAACAAGTTGCCCACGAAACTTAAGGACCCCGGAAGCTTTTCCATTCCATGTGCTATAGGTGATATGACCATTGACAAGGCCTTGTGTGACTTGGGTGCTAGTGTAAGTTTGATGCCTTACTCTGTTTGCAAAAGATTGGACTTAGGTGAACTCAAGCCTACTCACATTTCACTTCAATTAGCCGATCGTTCGGTTAAGATTCCCATAGAAAAGCTTGATGATGTACCCCTTAAGGTTGGGAAGTTCTACATTCCCGTAGACTTTGTTGTACTTGAGATGGATGAAGATCCAAATGTCCCCATAATCTTAGGGAGACCTTTCTTAGCTACGGCGGGAGCTATCATTGATGTAAAGAATGGCAAATTGAGCTTCAAGGTAGGAAGTGAAAACATTGAGTTTAATTTAAACCAAATCATGAAATGTCTTACTCACATGGATGACCATTGCATGCGCATTGATACTATAGATCATGTCATTGATGAATATATAGCCATGCATTTGCATTCATCTAACAATATTCTTGAGTATGATGTGATGGATAACGAAGAAAAAGAAAAGCTTGATGTGGAGGTAGATGCAATTGAGGAGAATCTTGCTCTACCTCCCACTTTAGAAGCACATGAGGAGGCATACCTTTTCCTAGAAGAGGAACAAGGAAAAGATGAACCGACCGATGAAGAAGATGCCCCCAAGGTAGAGCTTAAACCTCTACCTTCCAACTTGAGGTATGAATTCTTGGGACCTTCTTCTACTTTTCCGATCATTGTGAATGCTAGTTTGGATGAGGCTCAAACCTCAAAGTTGTTGGATGTGAAGCGCTTGCATCGCAAAGCGTTGGGCTATAGTTTGAATGATTTGAAAGGAATAAGCCCAACACTTTGCATGCATCGCATTTCAATGGAGGATGATGCTAGACCTTCTATCGAAAGACAAAGGAAGCTCAATCCTCCAATGATGGAAGTGGTGAAAAAGGAGATCCTCAAACTACTTGTCGTTGGTATCATCTACCCTATCTCCGATAGTAGATGGATGGCACCGGTGCAAGTAGTTCCTAAAAAGGGTGGGATGACGGTTGTTAAAAATGAAAAATCTGAGCTCATCCCTATGAGGACCGTGACGGGGTGGAGGATGTGCATTGATTATAGAAAGTTGAATGCCTCCACCAAGAAAGACCATTTTCCTTTACCTTTTATTGATCAAATGCTTGAAAGGTTGGCGGTGCACAAGTACTTTTGCTATCTTGACGGGTTCTCGGGATTCTTTCAAATCCCAATTCATCCCGATGACCAAGAAAAGACTACATTCACTTGCCCTTATGGTACTTATGCTTATCGTAAGATGCCATTTGGGTTGTGTAATGCACCCGCCACCTTCCAACGTTGTATGATGGCTATTTTTACCGATATGATTGAAAAGGAGATGGAAGTTTTTATGGATGACTTCTCCGTTTGTGGAGGATCTTTTGATGATTGCCTTGTGAATCTCGTTCGATGTTTGGAGAGGTGTGAGAAAGCTAAATTGGTCCTCAATTGGGAAAAATGCCACTTTATGGTCCAAGAGGGAATTGTTCTTGGCCATAAAGTGTCACATAAAGGAATTGAGGTTGACCAAGCCAAGGTTGAGGTCATTGAGAAACTACCCCCTCCCACAATTGTGAAGGGAGTGAGGTATTTCTTGGGTCACGCCGGTTTTTACCGACGTTTCATCAAGGATTTCTCAAAGATCGCTAAACCGCTCACATCTTTGCTCCAAAATGAGAACGAGTTTGAATTTGATGATGTTTGTTTAGATGCCTTTGCTAGAATCAAAAGTGCTCTCATTTCGGCTCCAATTGTTCAAGCACCGGATTGGAGTCTTCCCTTTGAGCTCATGTGTGATGCGAGTGATATCGCCGTTGGGGCGGTATTGGGTCAAAGAAAGGAAGGGAAGCTCCACGTCATCCACTATGCAAGAAAAACGCTCAATAATGCCCAAAAGAACTACACCACCACGGAGAAAGAACTACTAGCGGTGGTGTATGCTTTTGAGAAGTTCCGGGCATACCTTGTGGGGTCCAAAACCATTGTTTATACGGACCATTCCGCCCTCAAGTACTTGATGGCGAAAAAGGATGCCAAGCCAAGGTTGATTCGTTGGGTGTTATTGCTCCAAGAGTTTGATATTGAGGTGAGGGACAAAAAGGGGTCCGAAAATTTTGTGGCGGATCACCTCTCAAGAATTGTTTGTGATGAGGATTTCCCGGCTCTTCCCATTAATGACTACATGAGGGACGACGTTCTATATGCGGTTGAGAGCACAAGCATGCCATGGTTTGCCTACATCGTCATCTACCTAGCTTGTAGGGTGATTCCTCCGGATTTCACAAAGCAACAACGTCAAAAACTTAGGCATGATGCAAAGCAATTTATTTGGGATGAGCCACTATTGTACAAGAGAGGGATCGATGGTCTATATAGGAGATGTGTGCCTAATGAGGAAGTTCGAAGCGTCTTGGAAATATGCCACTCTTCACCATGTGGGGGGCATATGAGCTCCAACAAGACGGTGGCCAAGATACTTCAAAGTGGTATCTATTGGCCAACCATGTTTAGAGACACTTGGAGCTTCGTCAAGAGTTGTGATAGGTGCCAAAGGATGGGGAACATTTCAAGGGAGACATGAGATGCCGCTCAACACAATCCTTGAACTTGAAGTGTTCGATGTATGGACTATTGACTTCATGGGCCCATTCCCTTCCTCTTGTGGTAACCAATACATCCTAGTAGCCGTTGATTATGTATCAAAATGGGTCGAGGCAATTGCATCTCCAACAAATGACTCCAAAGTAGTGATGAAGATGTCCAAGAAGATTATCTTCCCAAGATTCGGTGTTCCTAGAGCCATCATAAGTGATGGTGGCTCTCACTTCGCCAAAAAGTCATTCCAATCATTGCTTGCGAAGTGTGGAGTGAACCACAAGGTTGGATTGGCTTATCACCCTCAAACTAGTGGTCAAGCCGAGATCTCAAATAGGGGGATTAAGACCATCTTAGAGAAGACGGTAGAGAGGGCGAGAAAAGATTGGTCTTTGAAGCTCGATGATGCCTTGTGGGCATATCGAACCGCTTTTAAGACACCTATTGACACCACCCCTTACAAGCTTGTTTATGGCAAGTCTTGTCACCTACTGGTTGAGTTAGAGCATCGAGTACATTGGGCTATCGAGCACATTGGGCTATCAAGCACATAAACTTTAATTTGAAGAGTGCCGGTGAGAAAAGGTGGTTGGATCTTCATGCTTTGGAGGAGCTTAGGCAAGAGGCCTATGATTGTGCAAGCATTTACAATGCAAGAACAAAGGCCTTTCATGACAAGAACATCTTGAAGAGGGAATTTGCAAAAGGGGATAAGGTGCTCCTATTCAACTCACGCTTGAAGCTTTTTCCGGGCAAGTTGAAGTCTAGGTGGAGCAGACCTTTTGAGGTGGTCAATGTGCTCCCATATGGTTCGGTGGAGATTAAGAGTGAAGCAACCGGCTTCTTTCAAGTTAATGGGCAAAGATTGAAAATCTACTATGAATGAGACCAAGTGGGAAAAGTGTTCTCCATCAATCTTGAGGAGTTTGGCACCTCACCCCAAGAGAAGTGATATCCTTTTATGGTCAAGCTAATGACCTTAAAAACAAGCGCTTATTGGGAGGCAACCCAATTTTTTCTATCCTTTTTCTCATAATTTTTCGATTATTTTATTTGACACTTGTCTAACCTTGTGATTATTTGATTTTTATTTTCTATTTTTTTCTTTCTTTTGGTGTTTTGGATGCTATGACTAGTGCTTGATGAGTTTGGATGGCTATTAGCATTTGAGGTTGACCATGTGAGAAATGGTGATTTTAGAAAAAATGAGTTGAGAGACAATTAGAAAAAAGAGGGAGAAAAAGGGTAATTTAAATAAAGAAAAAAAGAGAGGAAAGAAAAAAGGGATTGTTAGGAAAATAAAGGAAGAGAGAAAAAAAATTTGAAGAAGAAAAAAATTGAAAACAAAAAAAGGAGAAAGAGAAAACGAGAAAAAGCGCACAGCAGGCTTAAACATGGATCGCCCGACCCACTAGGCCGGTCGGCCGATCAGGGGGGTGGCAGTAACTCCACAACATTTGCCAAATTTCTGATTGCCCGATCACATAGGTGATCGTCCGATCCCTCGCCTGATCGCCTATGTGATCAGCCGATCCGTTTTTTTTGCCCAACCTATTTCAAAAAAAAAAAATTTTTTTTACCCAGCAAAACCGTCCCCCACTTCTTCTCTACCTCTCATTTTCACTCATCTCTCACTCTCATCTTTATCTTCATCTTCAACTTTTCTCAAACCCTAACTTCCATACTCCAAAAACTCCATCAATTTCACTCATTTTTCTTCCAAAATCTCACAAAAACAATCAAATCCTTATACTACTCCACAAAATTACATTTCTTCACCATTTTCCCACTCATTTACCCAAAACACCATCAAATCCCAAATTTCCACCATCTTCAAGAACTTCAAATTTTCACAAGTTGGAAGGCAATGGAAGCTTAACAAAGGTTCAAGGAACATTCCCAAGCTTCAAGGAAGGATTGTACTCACTATTTGGTATACAATTTCTTCATTCTCTTTTTGTTCCTTACTCTACCATTTTTGCTTATACTCTTGTTTATTTGAGAAAGGAATTGCCTAGACTTGTTTTGTTGAACCTTGAGTTGGTTATTATTGGTTTCTTTGGAGTTTTGAGTGTGAATTGGTCCTAGTTGGAGTAGTGTTTGATATCACGTATTTATATAGAGTTTTCTCCCTTATTTACAAGCTAATTTGTGCGTCATTGGAGCTCTTGGGAGCTATTTTGTGCTAACTATCGTATGTAGTTGTGGCTTCGTGTTTTAGTATTGAATTGCAGGTTTTATGGAGTTTTCTCCTTATTCCCGAGCCTTTTTGAAGCAACCACGGCTTTACGAGATGTTACGAGGCACGTAGGATGGCTCACGAGCTTTACGGATAGTTTAGGAGGTCCCAAGACCCCTAAACATGAAAATTAGAGAGCCAAAGAGTCAAGAAGGAGGTTTCTGTGCACTGATCGGGCAGAAATGGCCCGATCGGGCGAATAAATATTGATCGGGTATGAAAGTTGCGGGCCCGATCGGGCGAGGTTTGCCCAATCCGATCGGGCAAGGAAGCATGTCCCCAGACCCGATCGGGTGACTACTGCCCGACCCGATCGGGTGGAGTGCTGCTTGGTCTCGTTGCGGTGCTACAGGCGAGGGGAACACGCTGGCCCAAGTTGTAGCCAGGCCCGATCGGGTGGCAGCCTCGGGCCTGATCGGGTGGGCCGCCTTTCTTCCCCTTATTGCTGCACTGCTGCTGCCAGAGCCCAGGAGTGAAGATTGGGGGAACTTGTATGTGGACCCGATCGGGTCTGGTGCTTTAATCGCGCTTTTTCACTTTTTGTTTCCGTTTTTAGTGAACTTGAGGGGGTATTATAAATACCTTTTCCTCATTATTTTAGAGATATCTTTTTTATTCATCTTTCATTAGGTTTAGACTAGTTTTATTCTTCATTGTTCTTAGTTAAATTCAAACACTTTAGATTAATTTAGAGGTGATCAAACCTATTTCGATTTCAATAAAAGTTCCTGCTTTCCGTCAATTGGTACTCTTCTCTACTCTTTATCTCTTTAATTACTTTGATTGCTTAGTTTATTTATTTAATCGTTCATGATGCAATTGTTAAGGTTTCATATTAGTTTTATTATTGTTAATTCGATCATGAGTGAATAGTCTCTTTCTAGGGTGTTAGATAGGAAAGCCATGTTTATACCATGATTGTGATTTAGACTCTTATTGATTTCTAGGGCTTGATTAGGGTGATTGTGATGTGATTTGTTCTTTATTGAGTAATTAACGTTATTGCGCAGTTTCGTTGGTTGCTTGTGGTTAATAGTTGTTTGCACAGATCCGTCTTACGACTAGAGGCCTAGGACACGTCAGTAGTTCTGATTACGTTAGTGAACATGCGGCGTATGTTGAACTATGAGCGTTGAGTCTTAACCATAGCTCAACATAGGCTCTAATCCCCGACTCTTGACTTAGGTTTTGATAGTAGTTGACCCTATTTGATTGGTATAAGCATGGTGGACCGACCTAATACCCTAGACTTTTATTCCATAGTTCAATCCTCGATTTATTCCGTCTTCTGTAGTCTATTCTTTAGTTTAATTAATTCCTTCCTGATTTCATCTGGAGTAGCTGAATTGGTTGAATATTGATTTAGAAACTCTGTCTCCCTGTGGATTCGACCCTGCTTCCACTGACTACCTAGTTAGAGGTCCGTAGGTTTATTTTTGATTAGGCGATACGACTAAAGCCTATCAAATTTTGGCGCCGTTGCCGGGGAGACGGCTAGTTCTCTAAGTTTTTATTTAATTATTTGGTCTACTTCTCTGTGCCTCATTGGAACTTCATTGTTTCAATCGAGGTACCCTTTACTGCTGCTTTTTGTTTCTTTTGTATGCCCAGGTCCCAAAGAAACGGTTCCCCCATTCCAGCGGACCCCGATCTTGATAGGACAATCAGGAGGATCCGAAAGATAAAGCAGAAAGAAAAGCAGTCTGTTCAGCTGAACACCTCTGGAACAGACACCTTGAGTTCAGTCATGTCAAAGTCACTGAAGTCATATGGGGTGCCCAACCCAGATGGTCTCTCCACTGGACCTACTATGCCCACCATTGCCGCAGCAAATTGTGAGATTAAGCCTGGACTCATCAGCATGGTCCAGCAAAATCAGTTTGGTGGGCATCCTACTGAAGATCCGGCAAATCATCTGCAACGGTTTCAACAACTTTGTCGAACCGTTAAACATGCTGGCGTCACTCCAGATCAACTCAAAGTCATGTTGTTCGAGTTTTCACTGAGAGATAGAGCCCAAAAATGGTTGAACGATGTGAAAGAAACCGAGTGGAGTGAGATTTCTGCTGCATTTCTGAAGTATTACCCACCCACTAAAACAGCAGAAATCAGAAATAAACTGGCCACGTTTTCCCAAGAGCCTGATGAAACATTAAGGGAAGCGTGGGCCAGGTTTAGAGATCTATAGAGAGAGTGTCCACACCATAATATGGACAAATGGTTCTTGACGCAGACATTCTACAATGGTCTGCAGCCTCAGACGAAGTGTATTGTTGATTCGTCTGCAGGAGGAGTGTTTTTAGACAAGGCAGTTGATGAGGGTTATGAATTCATATCAAATCTTGCATCCAATGACCATTCATCATCTAGGAGTTTGACTAAGAAGGTACTTGAAGTTGACGCTATTTCATTGCTTACGTCTCAGATGGCGCAACTAACTCAGCAGCTAATGAAGTCCTCTAGTCCGACACCTCCACCCATGAGTATCAATGCTATGTCTGCAGTAGCACCCATTACCTCATCTTACTGCAAGGTATGTGGTGTTCAGGGTCACTTTGGGCATGACTGTCAGTTCAGTCAATTTCAGATGGAGCAGGCAAACGCCTTTCAACAAAGGCCACAAACCTTCCCCCTCCACATAACTACCAAAATCCACAAAACTATCAACCTCCACCTCCACAAAACTATCCTAAACCCTCATACCATCAAACCCCACAAAATTTCAATAGATCACCACCACAAAACTTCCATCACCATAACAACTTCCAAACTCCACAAAACTTTCCCACCCCACCTCCACAAAACAACAACCCACAAGAGCCCCCCATATCTGAAGTGATGAAACTGATGTTAAGCATGCAAAAGGCAAATGAGGAGGCACAAAGAGCCCAAGAGCGACAGATGCTAGCCATGCAAAGATCTAATGAGGAGGCACAAAGAGCCCAAGAGAAAAGCATCAAACTTCTCGAGGCTCAAGTTGCACAATTAGCAAGCTCTAATGCTCAGAGGCGGCAGGGGGAATTGCTAGGGCAACCCGTTCAGAGAGAACATGTGAATGCCATCACTCTTCGTAGTGGCATTGCATATGATGCCCCTCCAGCGGCCATTGATGAGGTTACCCCGACTGCAGGGAAGAAGAGGGTGGTAGAGGAAGGAAAAAGAAAAAATTCGACGTCTGAAGTCGATTTGTCTGCAGAAGCTGAACAGACAGGGAAGAAAAAGGAGAAGGTTTCTGAAACGCCTTTTACACCAAGGCTACCTTTTCCTCGCAGGATGCAACAATCTAAGGTCGATTAGCAATTTGGTAAGTTCTTGGCTATGGTCAAGAATCTTGAGGTAACGATTCCATTTACAGATTTAATTACCCAAGTGCCTGTTTATGCCAAATTTCTGAAAGACATGATCACTAAGAAAAGAGACTTTGGTGGGGTAGAACGTGTCGCTCTTACTGAAGAGTGTAGTGCTTTTATTCAAAATAAAACCCCACCAAAGTTAAAAGATCCTGGTAGTTTTTCTATACCCTGCCATCTTGGACCTATTTTTATTGATAAGGCTTTGTGTGATTTAGGTGCTTCTGTTTCTGTTATGCCATTGTCTGATTATAAGAAACTGAACATGGGAGCCCTTAAATGCACACAAATCACTTTACAGATGGCGGATCGTTCTGTAAAATACCCTCTAGGTGTTTTAGAGGACGTTCCTATTAGGGTAGGGAAATTCTATATCCCTGTTGATTTTGTGGTATTAGATATGGATGAGGATGCCCAGATTCCTATTATCTTGGGTAGGCCATTTTTGTGTACTTCTGGAGCTGTAATTGATGTCAAGTCTGGGACTTTAACTCTTAGTGTTGGTGATGATAAAGTGATGTTTAAACTAACCAATGCTGTTAAGGCACCTATGCTTGAACAATCTTGTTGCAGGGATGAGGTTTTGGATGAAGTAGGTGTGGAGAAGGTTCCAATTCCACCTAAGGTTGCCTCGCCGTCTGGAGGCATTATCAAGAACATTTGGAGGAGAAAGATGTTTGATGAGGGTGGCACTCATTGCCAAGCCCCTCCTTTTTGAGAGAGGGAGGATCATGGTCGTGCGGGACCTTTATAAACCAGTGCTGTGCGAGAGGCAACTCGTATTTTTCTTCCCCTTTTCCTTTTCTTTCTATTTTTCTTCTTTTTGTGAGCGAGAGTGAGGGTAATAACATTTTTTTCCTCTTAGCATAGTCCTTATCACCTTTTGGCATTGAGGACACTGCCAAGTTCAGCTTGGGGGAGGAGTTCTGTTTGTATTCCCTATCTCTTTTACTGCTTTCGAAAAATACTGAAAAAAATCAAAAAAATATGGTTCCCATGACTGTTTTAGTTGCCTCCCTGTGCCCCTTGCTGTGCTCTATTTGAAAATGATTTGACTTTGTTTTCTGGATAGCTGGGCATTTGTGATCTTGAGGCTATGATTTGATGTTTGATTGCTATGATTTCGAGCATTTTTGGATTATATTAGACCACTTTGTGCTGCATACCTGAATTGGTTAGACTGTGAGGCCTCTTTGTAGCCTATTGGATTCATATTATTATCCAGTCTATTCTTGTGTGTTAGTTCCTCTTTAGTGGATTGATCTTGACTTTGACTTCGTACTTGTCTGATTTTAGATGACTTGTAGCATGTGCTGTGATAGAGGCGTTCTTTTGTCTAATTCTTGAGCTTCAGAGTGAATTTTTGATATACTTTTATCCTCCTTAGCCCCGCTGAGCCTAATGACTTGTTTCGTGTTACTTAAACCCCTATTATGAGCCCAAAGCCTTCACTTGATATATTTCCAAGCCTAGCTTGGGGGAGCTTTTGTATGGGTTAAGTTTGAGATTGGTTTGTTGGTTTAGTTTGGTTTTTGAGGAATTTAAAAGTGTATTTGCTGTGGTTTGAGAGTGAGAAAGAGAAAAGAAAAGCAAGTTTAGAGTTGCGTGAATGAAGTTCAGAAAAATGAAAGAAAAATGAAATGAAAATTCAAAGAATTCTAGTTCTTTCATTCACGTACGTTCATAAAGGAATATTCGCTCCATTGCTAGAAAATTGGGTTTGTTATGAGCTTTTCATTGATTTATGAGAGTTGGGTTACTTTACATGGTTTTATGGTGATTGTTGGGAGTTGTGTAGGTCATCTTAGGCCTTGTTTGAATGGTTTATGCTCCCCCTTTCTTGGTTTTTCCACCACATTACCCAAAAGTATCCCCCACCTCTCACCTAAGCCCCATTACAACCCTATAAAGTCCTCTTGAGCTCGTGTCTGCAATGTTCATTTGATTGATTTCGAGTTAGTTTGTCAAAGTTAAAGAGTATTTCTGCTAATTGAGTCGACTTGACTAGGATGAGCGTCATTGAACCTTCTTAAACACATGAGAGTGTGAGTGGGAAGGGTACTTATGGTAGGGTTGGTGAGTGTTCGGGCACATTCTTTGCCTGCCACAAAATTGAGAGGAGTGACACCCTGGTGAGTGCCTTTTCAGGACTTGTATGCTTTGTGGATGCTTGAGTTTGATAAATTGCTTGAATGATTGGTGGTTGGATGGATTTGATGAGCCAAACTTGAATTATGCTGCTTCGACGATTCTTAGTCTTGAAAATATTTTGAGCTTTGATTTGTTTTTATCTTTGGGGTGAGGTAATCTATTCCATGTTCATGTGCTGTTTGCTTGAGGACAAGCAAAGGTTTAGCTTGGGGGAGTTTGATATCACGTATTTATATAGAGTTTTCTCCCTTATTTACAAGCTAATTTGTGCGTCATTGGAGCTCTTGGGAGCAATTTTGTGCTAACTATCGTATGTAGTTGTGGTTTCGTGTTTTAGTGTTGAATTGCAGGTTTTATGGAGTTTTCTTCTTATTCCCGAGCCTTTTGGAAGCAACCACGGCTTTACGAGATGTTACGAGGCACGTAGAATGGCTCACGAGCTTTACGGATAGTTTAGGAGGTCCCAAGACCCCTAAACATGAAAATTAGAGAGCCAAAGAGTCAAGAACGAGGTTTCCGTGCACTGATCGGGCAGAAATGGCCCGATCGGGCGAATAAATATTGATCGGGTATGAAAGTTGCGGACCCGATCGGGCGGGGGCTGCCCGATCCGATCGGGGAGGAAGCATGTCCCCAGACCCGATCGGGTGACTACCGCCCGACCCGATTGGGTGGAGTGCTGCTTTGTCTCGTTGCGGTGCTACAGGCGAAGGGAACACGCTGGCCCAAGTTGTAGCCAGGCCCGATCGGGTGGCAGCCTCGGGCCCGATCGGGTTGGCCGCTTTTCTCCCCTTATTGCTGCACTGCTGCTGCCAGAGCCCAGGAGTGAAGATTGAGGGAACTTGTATGTGGACCCGATCGGGTCTGGTGCTTTAATCGCGCTTTTTCACTTTTTGTTTCCGTTTTTAGTGAACTTGAGGGGGTATTATAAATATCTTTTCCTCATTATTTTAGAGATATCTTTTTTATTCATCTTTCATTAGGTTTAGACTAGTTTTATTCCTCATTGTTTTTAGTTAAATTCAAACACTTTAGATTAATTAGAGGTGATCAAACCTATTTCGATTTCAATAAAAGTTCCTGCTTTCCGTCAATTGGTACTCTTCTCTACTCTTTATCTCTTTAATTACTTTGATTGCTTAGTTTATTTATTTAATCGTTCATGATGCAATTGTTAAGGTTTCATATTAGTTTTATTATTGTTAATTCGATCTTGAGTGAATAGTCTCTTTCTAGGGTGTTAGATAGGAAAGCCATGTTTATACCATGATTGTGATTTAGACTCTTATTGATTTCTAGGGCTTGATTAGGGTGATTGTGATGTGATTTGTTCTTTATTGAGTAATTAACATTATTGCGCAGTTTCGTTGGTTGCTTGTGGTTAATAGTTGTTTGCACAGATCCGTCTTACGACTAGAGGCCTAGGACACGTCAGTAGTTCTGATTACGTTAGTGAACATGCAGCGTATGTTGAACTATGAGCGTTGAGTCTTAACCATAGCTCAACATAGGCTCTAATCCCCCGACTCTTGACTTAAGTTTTGATAGTAGTTGACCCTATTTGATTGGTATAAGCATGGTGGACCGACCTAATACCCTAGACTTTTATTCCATAGTTTAATCCTTGATTTATTCCGTCTTCTGTAGTCTATTCTTTAGTTTAATTAATTCCTTCCTGATTTCATCTGGAGTAGCTGAATTGGTTGAATATTGATTTAGAAACTCTGTCTCCCTGTGGATTCGACCCTGCTTCCACTGACTACCTAGTTAGAGGTCCGTAGGTTTATTTTTGATTAGGCGATACGACTAAAGCCTATCAGTGTTAGACTAAAAATCTTGGTTGTGTGATTGTCTACATTGAAGTGTTAGATTGTTGGATAGTTGATTGGTTACCTTTGGTTGAATTGGTGTATGCTTTGGTCTTCATTGTTGGGTACTTTGAATTGGTCATTATACTTGAAGGTTTGTGATTGGGCACCTTGTTGATTGTGGTCGAGACATTCTCCATAAACTCCACACCTATCACAAACTCCCACTCCTTACAAATGGCCCCAAAAACCAAAGCTACAAAAACTTCAAAACGAGCCACACCGTCCACTTCCTCCTCAAAAACACCATGGGGGAAAATGGGCATCACCCTTACCTCAAAAATCCACCAAGAACGCTTTGTATCTCTCTCTTAGGTCGTGCAATCAAGCCCACCAAATTCTTTGATGAGAGAGTACTTCGCAATTTAGGTGTTTTGAGGAAACTCTTAAGCTATGTGACCGTTTAGAGTGGGTCAGCTTCGTACCCATGCCCCACGCCTTCACCTATGAGCGTCTTACACTTGAGTTTCTCTCTACGCTCGAGTGTACTATTGAGGAGAACGAGGAGGATGAGGGTTACCCCCAAATCACATTCCAACTCTTTAACATTCATAGGGAGGTAGACTATGTTTTCCTTTGCAAGATTTTTGGTTGGGATGCGGAAGCTCCCTTAAACGAGTATGTCACCAATGATTTCATTGGGTATGAGTTTGAAAGAACATGGGGAGATATCACAGGCAACTACAACCCACCTAAAAATTCAAAGTCTTCCCACATCATACATCCGGCCGTCCGCTACGTCCACCGTCTTCTTGTGTATTGCATATATGGATGAGTGGAACTTGGTAACTCTAGCAAGGATGAGGAAAGGATCTTTTGGACCATATGCCGCCCAAAGGTTAGGCCTGTGCCAATCAACTTTGCCGAGCACCTCATTCAAAGATTTATCATGCTCCGTGATGGTGTTCATCACCATAAGGATATTATCATGGGCGGGATGATAACTATGATAGCAAGGTATTGGCACACCAATGAAGAGTTGAACACCATGGCACCAATATCTCAACGGATCCTTCTTGATGATGCAACATTGCATCAAATGAATTTCTACCGCTACATTGAAGGCAACCATGACCGAATCATTTGGTTAGTGCAAGAGTTCGATTATTGTCACCTTCCGAACCCCACACTAACTCGATTTGGGGATGGAGCGTGCCCCTACCTCATGGCGCTAGAGATCGCCCCAAGGGAAGCGGAGTTGCAATCTCGTGCCATTGATGAGGCCAGGGAGACAACAACAACAACAACGTCGACGACCCCAACAACAACAACCCACTCGCCCCCATGGACGAAGCCGGCCCATCGGCAAAGGTACGTCCTCTTCTCATGTTTACGATTTTCGTTCTATTGGTGCAGCTATTGAGGCCATGGCTAGTGAGCAAATCACCCAATTTTAAAATATTTACGCTAGGTTTGATAACACCAATGCTCACTATGATAGCATGAGCACTAGACTTGATAGCATTGATGTTAACTACCGTGGCATGGATGCTAGGCTTAATAGCATGAGTGAGGCGCTTAGCACTCTACGCGAAGACGTGGATGGTATGCGGTTAAGGCAAGACCAAATCTACGGCTATCAAGTTAGTCAAAGCTTTTTCCGCCTACCCGGAACTATCCTCGTGGCCCCCGTACCGTTTCCTCCCCGGAAGGTGGGCAATAGATCGCCTTTGATCACCTCCACATGTTTTCTCACTTTGCTACCACTTGGGCGGTGTTCATTCTAAGTTTGGGGGTGCATCATATGGCGATCAAGGACTTGTCCTTAATTATTAGACTTGAGATATTTTGTGCCTTATCATGTCTCATTTGCTGCATAGATGTTTTGGTGATGGTTGTTTTCATGTCGTTGATTGTTGTTGATTGTTGTTGGATGTTGGTGCCCTATATGTTGTTGTCTACCCCGTGGTTCCTTTATTGCTAGTGCACATACTTGGTTGGGGTTGGGTCCTTATTGCTTGATTTGTGATTTATGATTTCGATTGCTCTAACTCCCACTTAAAGTCTCCGAAACACCTTTGTACAAACTTTTCTCCCCATTTCGTTTTATTTTTCCCTTTCTTCTTTTGTAAATATCTTTTGTTGTGTTTTCCTATCTTCCTTGTAAAAAGAAAGAAGGAAAATTTATTTTTGAAAAAGAAAAAAAGGAAAAAGGGAGCTCTTAGAATCAATAAAACTCAGAAAAAACAAACACCCAAGTTCGTTTCTATTTGAAAGAGTTTATGATGACCAAAGCAAGAGAAAATGAGAATGGAATTGTGTGACCTAATATTGGAACATGTGTAGATTAGGGAGTTTTGAGATGATTTAAACTTTGTTGTTTTGCCATCAAGTCAAATAACTCATAAACAAAAACAACAAGATTCTCCTTAAATAAGTCACTTAAATCTATCCTTCATGATATAGGAAGTCCTTACTTGGTTCTCCCTAACTTGAGTCCCCTAGTGCATTAGATGATCTACCCAAATAGCTTGGCATTTTCACCATCCCATAAAAAAGGAAAAAATTGGTTTCATGAAATGGCTAGTAGCCTCAAAAAAAAAAATGAAAAGGAAACAAAAAGGAAAAAAAATGCATATTTTCAATAAGAGTTGCGAAAGGGTGGTTAGTAACCAAGGTCCTAGCGCATTCCAATGCTCAAGTGGAGGTTCGAAAAAGTGAAGTAGAACTCCCTAGTGACGACGGGATCGTTGCGGCTTGGTATGAATGTTTTTCCTCCTAGTGCGTCTCCGACCGAGTAATTGGTACCGTGCCTGAAAAACATGTCTACTTCATGAGTGGACGGACCGCACAAAAGAGGGTGAAGACTAAGCCCCGCACTCCTTGGTAGTTGCATCACTATTTCACATATCTTCATCTCCATAATAATGAAAATGCTAAGTTTGGGGAAAATTTTCCGCACATTGAGGACTAGAGTTACTTGAGTCGGTTTTCTCATCCTATCCGTGAGTTTGTGAACTAAATGACCCTTGGAGCAATGGCGTTGAAAGTAGTGGAAAGTTAGAGAATTTGTTGAACTTACACCTTAGTTTAGCTCATCTCATAACCTCCTTCTCTACTCATGTGTTGTGTTGGAATTGAAAGAAAACATTCTCATATATGCTTGCTTGCGGTCTGCTCATGACTCCATCTCTCATACCTTGGTGATGTTTCCATTCTTGGGTTGTTGCTTGTTTGAGTTGGTGTATTGGCTTTGTGGGTATTCCTTCAAGAAAACCCTCACGAGACCATCCTCGCCCACTAGGGTCATCCTAGGGGTTTAAAGGGCTTGTTGCATATGCTAAATGCAACCGTGGACTCCACGAAAGTGAGTTTGTTTGGTTTCCTCCCTTTCCCCCTTTTGGTGGTCTCGCTTTGGTTGTTTTATCGAGTCACCTTTGTCATCGTCTAGTCATCCATTTTGATTTGTTTGAGGACAAGCAAAGAGTCAAGTTTGGGAAGTTGATGAGTGAGTTTATGCCTCATAGGGTAGCTTTTTGGTCCATTTTATTGCTTTTTCTTGGTGTTTCTTTACTTCTTACATCTATTTTCATCATCTCCCCCCTATTTGGAGCTTTTCACTATTTCCTTTGATTTTCTCTCATTTTTCATGGTTTTCTATTCTTATTTTCTATTCCATATGCTTTGTATTGTATTTTTCTTGTATATGACTAACATGTAGGAAAAAGATGAGTGCAAAGCAAAGAAGATTGGAATGGAAGAAGTTGAGGGCCAATCCAAATGATGAAAGAAAGGAAGAAGAGAGCCCAAGTCCAAGCAAAGAAGATTGGAGTGGAAGAAAAGAATGAAAGAAAGAAAGAAGGAAGCCCAAGCCCAAATGGAAAGGAAGAGAGGGATAAGAAGACAAAGCAACCCGGGCAGGTGGATCGCCCGATCCACCTTTGGATCACCCGATCACAAAAGTGGATCTCCCGATCACAAAAGTGGATTTCCACTGAGTTCCTGCCTACCCCTGATCGGACGATCACCCCTATGGATCGCCCGATCACTGTGGGTTTGCGAAACCGTCTATTTCATTTCTCTTTCCCTTTTTGCCCTTAGTTGGGGGTTGTATAAATACCTTTGACCTAAAATTACATTATTCTGATTTCCTTTTTTGAACTCTAGAGAGCTATTGAGAGGTTAGACTTTTTTGGTGAGCTTTGGGTGTTTTTCAAGGTCTGTAATGGTGATTTGAAGAAGAATTTCAGGTTTTTGAGGAGTATTAATGAAGCTTTAGTAACTTTTCTTCCCGTTGCTCTCATTTATTGCTTTACTTTATCATTTATTCTTGCTTTACTTTGTTATGTGTTTCAATATCACTCATACTCGTTGAAGTCTTAGTTTTAGTTGCTCTTTCCACTTGCTTATGCTCTTCTATATTGCAAACATTAAGTATGAATGAAAAACCAATGATTTTTGGTTTACTAATCTCCTATTTGCATTGTAGAACTAGTTTGTTAATATGAGAACCAACTTTGAGTTGTCTTTTGTTGGGGGTTGGGTGAAGGTGATGGACCTTTTTATGATATGAGGCCCTAAATTCATGTGTGGTGGGTTGGATTCGCAAATGCATTGGTTGGTTGATTCAGGTAAAGTTGAAAGGCCTAACTTTAAATCAATGAACCAATGGATTGCCCTTTAGGTGTAGATTGTTGAGATGTACAATGTAGTTGGAATTGCTATCTCTAAATAAGGTTGGTGAGAAATCCCCCTTTCTTAGAGTCTTAACCCATTCCAACATCAAAAGGCGAGATTGGGTTGAACTTAGCTAATTCCGACCTCATGTTCCATCATTGACTATCTAATCCCTAATTGAGAATGTTGCATCACCTTGAGCATCCTTGAAGAGGAGTTCATGGTTGCAACGTCTTAATTCAATCCCTATCACTTACTCCTTTAATCTCATTTCGTAAATCAATCCCATTGCATTGGATCCCTATCACCCCCTAACGCCTTTTTCCATCGATTACAACCCTTTTATTTGACTTAATAGTGATAATTGAGTTCGAAATCAAACAACTTCTTCTCTTCGGTTTAGCTTACATGTTCACTTACGTGCTTAGTGTATAGTCTAGTCTCTGTGGATCTTGACCCTTACTTGCCACGTACTCGTATTTGGTTAGTAAGGTTTGATTTGGAGTTTTTGTCTAGCGACGCAAAATTCTCTATCAGGACTTCTGGTCCATGAAAAACCTTTGATCATCATCATCATTCACATTTCGTTGGACTTCTGGTCCATAATAAGCTTTATTATGTCGACATCAAAGTGGACATTTATTTTAGATCCCTTATTCTCAAGTCCACTCCTTCTACATATGCATATTATTCATCGGTTCCATCATATATACCGGTATCATATATTCCTCAATATACATCCTGCATACAATTTTGCAATGATATCTGAATACAATTCCAATTGGTAACATTAAAACTTTTCTCATATATGAGGCCATCTACCATAATTCAGATATCTATAATGCTTCTGGATATTTCATACACTATGATATTAATATAGTATTATTCCACTTTAAAGGTTTCAACTGCACTATCTTGCCATATATCATATATATCTATTGGAACCGATCATACAATCTACACTTTAAGTGTAGCAATTCAAAGTAAATTGGCAAAATTTATCTCAATGTATACACATGGTATTCCTGTGACCAAAGTGTATCTTCAACGCTATGAAACATGAGTCATAACTGGATACAAATCAAATCATAGATGTACGACATATCTTGATAACACATAGAGAAAAGTTGGCATATATCTTTTCAAATTTACATTATGGAGATCATCAATTTGTAATTTCATATAATTCCAAATTTAAGAACTTTGCCAACTTATTCCAATTCTTCTCCCCCTAAGTTGGTAAAATAACTCACATACAGGGGCATCGAACTTTCAGCCAACTTAGAATATAATTGTCATGTGCAATAAATTCCATCTCTCCAGGAGAATATAATTTTCATGTGCAACAAATTCCATCTCTTCAGGAGTATATAATTCATCAAAATTTAATTTCTTCCGGAGAATACTAATTCACCAAAAATCTCATCTCTTCCGGAGAATACTAATTATAGGGAGTATATTATTTATTGTGCAGTCAAATTTCATTTGTACTTCTATTCTTGTGCTGACATATAATAGCCCCAATGAAGAGATTATTATCATTCAAAGATCACTTGTATGTAATTTTACTAGATGGTGATATTTTAGTCTCCAAGACTTTAATAATAAACATTTGTTAGTCAATATTTCTCTCATACAAGTTCTTTTGATGAGCTTTTGAGCATCCAATATCTGACTATGTATCAGTCACTTTTGTGAACTTCTGGCCACCTAATATATGTTCATATACACATATGTTTAGTGTTAGTATTTCATCTCTTGAATTCTTCTATTGAATCAAATAATTCATATAATATTTCATGATTCGATTGTAGCTCGATCTCATTGCTATGTCTTGCCTTTCAAATTTTCAAACGTATAGCATGAGAGAGCGTCAGCACATCAACTCTTTATATAAATCGAACTTAAAATTGCAAAACAGGTAATAATGAACCCGGATGGCCTCACCTCGTCACATCTAAACACATTTGAGATTTAACTAATTATATATGTTTTTCAACACTAGTGATCACTTTGTTAGTAAAACTTTATGTTTGGCCATGTATAAGATGTGACATAGACACCGACTAGTGTCTTTTCTTCGATTAGCAAGACCATTGACTAACATCTTATTTTAAGAGAAGTCGTACTCTTCTGGAGTATCATTTATATTATTGAAACATGTCAATCTCGCTTCTCATATTCTACTCGTTTCTCATTCTCGATCTTGATACATGTCAATCTTGTTAGACATTTTATACTCTTCTAGAGCATTTTATATAATCGTGGTACATGTTAATTTTCTCGCACATAATCTCTTCTGGAGATCTATCAAAATGTATCATTTTCTCGAATTTGTCAGTTGTCAACTATTGATCCTTTCCTATTGAGGATTCTTATCTTTGGAACCTATTGGTCTACCATGATTCAAATGCGCTCTATATTCTTTAGCAACATGATGTTGTCCTTCTGGAACATCAATTGTATTTGGATCATTTACAACTAATGTATAGTCAATGATATTTATTCATATCCATCTTCAGGATGATCTCATTCTAAAAATTCAATAAACATATTGTCAAATCGAAGTTCGTAACATAAGTTACTATGTACCAAATTGACCATTAATATATTCTTTTATTCTCGTGCAAGGATTTTACACATTTGCAGGTTATCTCCCCCTAATCCTTGCATGGGGGTGCGAAAATCACCTACCAACTCTTAAGTACACTTTATACCATTAAATTTAAAAAGTTCCTTGCAATATATATATGCTTTACACAAATAGGATAAGTGTAAAGAAAATAAAGTAAAATGTTCGAATTAAATATCCATAGAACATGCAAAACATAATACGTCCATAGAGTTCATGAAATACCATGAACACAGAAAACTAGAGTTTATTCTTTAAATCATTAATTGTTTAACTATTCCACTTCTGGGGTAGTGAGGAAATCATCAACCTTCGATTAAGTTGTATTGTCAAAATCTCCTTGGCCATCTTCATACATAAGGTCTGTCTCTATTTTCTTTATCTTCTGTCTCACGATTGTTGATAAAGATCAACTAAATACTTTGGTGTACGAAACACATGAGACCGATGACCCTTTTCATAAGGAAAATATTCACTGGTAACATTCTCACTTTATCTTTCTTATGTTTGTTACCTTCTTAACCGCCCCACTTTTGGTGGTAGTATGAACTCTTGAAATATTTTGCCACATCAGTACCGACACATCCGTGTCCATGCCCGTGACCCCAACCTCAGCCACGGCCCGATCACTGTGAGTGGCACTATATTTAGACTTAAATTCTTTCTATCATGAGATGTCACATTCACTTCAGAGAATGGAGTAGAACTAGTTGGTCGTAACCCATGATTTTTCATTAAGAGCTCGTTATTTTGCTTAGGCACAAGAAAACAAGATATCAATTGAGAATTTGCCTTTTAAAATCCTCTCACGGTATTGTGCCTGCGGACAATATTTTATGCATGGAAAGTTGGGTATGTTCCTCTAACATTTATACATCATTGATATTTCTCTCAACACAATGTCAATTGAGAAGTAATTCTGAACGAACATCGATGAGTTATATTCACCCACAGATTGAAATCCTACAATCTGAAAATTGCTGGCTAATTATAATGAGCTTTAGTAGAGTTACAGTTTTCCTAACCACCCTAAATTACTCCACAATGTTTGAGGGTCTTTAATAGTCAAATATTGATTATTAAGCCCTGATCGTGGTGTTGATGTAGGGAGTATCATAACTTTGTCCTTATTGACTTGTTGCTTTATTAACCTCTTTAATTGATTCGATAAAACTAGCTCTTTGCATATGGGTGTATTTCAGCGCCTCGCACCCATGATAAATATTTTCTCCAATAATATCAAAGGGTACAAATTCAAGTTTTGCAAGGTTTGACATTATAAACTATACAAGAAATTATTTCACGAGTTAATAATTAACCTTGATGACTCTGCTCAATATCATAAATTGCGTAATGCTTATATTATAATGGAACACATAAACAACAAATATTTGCGGGTAAGATAACATGTATCTAGATTTCGTGTGAGCAACAATATTGCATTTCACAATATGAGCAGATTAGTAATGTAAAAATTGAAGTTAGCATAATGTAAAAAAAATTAATCAATGAAACCCCAAAACATAAACCTCAACAAATTGGGATAATAGAGCTAAGAATAAAAGTTAGATTCTTTCAATATAATCAAAAAAAGAACTCGCTATTGTAAACCCTTCATTGACAACGGTCAACAAACACCCAATATCAAGATCACATTTATATAACCGGGAAATAGAACTCTCTACTATAAAACCTCCATTGTCAACAATCCACAAACACCCAATACTATAATCTCGATCACACTGCCATTAAAGTAGTAGAACTTTTGTAAAATTTCCAAAAATTGCGTGTCATACTCATAGAACAAACCAAATCGATAAGGAAACATCCACGAAAAAGGCAAAAACTTCCTTCCCACAAAAAAAACCCCCATAAAATTACCAATTTGATTACCATTGAGTATTCAATTAACCATTGGAATGGTCTATGAGTAGTTTATATGGTAAAATTAAATAGTAGGTATAAACACAAATTTTTAATCTGCAATAATGAGAATAAAAATGTGTAACAAATAATAATTTATTGATATAATATGGGTTACAATCTCTAATGAAATTCCACTGATTCAATCTCCACAAATGATTTGACTTGTATCACGAACTTGACTTGACAGCTTCGTAATACGGATTTAGATTTCTTGAATGAGGGACACCGGTCTTGATCCCTTCAAGTCTTGTTATCTAGAATAGAACGACACAATGATTTTATGGTGCTTATTGTTCTTCTTCTAGATTGAGCAATGCTGATGTAGTTTTCTAGTCTAGAGAACGTTTGTATTCTCTAAATAGCTCTGCTTCTGGGTTTTCTCTCCCTTCTGGTTTATTTTCTGGACCTCTTTAAATGAGACTATAGAGCTCTATTTATAGAGCTTTCTAGGGTTTAGGTTTTAGTGAGTAGCCACCATGGGCCTCACAGCCATCATTTATCCAAATAGCCCCATTTATTAGGCCTTAATCCAACCAGTAAATGACTAATAATTAAAACGGTCCAAACTTAATTACGAGTCCGAATTAATTAATATTATTTATCATTTACGTTTATAAAGTCAACGTTTGACTTTACTGGATTAATGAAATTTGATGACGTGACACATATTATATTTTTTTGTGCCTACAAATTGCCCCCTCGAGACTAGTCACGTACACAATTTTGAGTGTTTAAGCGTGATCGGGTCTCGAACTTTGTTTTATGGACTAAAGAGTCTTTGCATTTGAACCAAATAATTCATGAAACTAACTTACTTTATATATATATATATATATATATATATATATATATTATTTTTTAACTTCAAAAACATTGTTAATGATAAACATGAAAGTTACAATTTTTTTCCTTACCCCAGCATGTCTCACGGAGTATCCTGGTTGAGTATCTTGGTTTTTGATTGACTTTTTTTTCATCTCACCTCTTAGCTCATGTAGAGTTAAAAACAGTTATGATAAATCACTTTTTTTCCTTTTTTATTTTTACCAAATGATAATTGGAAAAAGATCAAATATTATCTTTTCAGTTTTGGATTTTGAAATCTTTTTTTTTTGCAAAATCTAATCCTAACACAACTTTAATTAAGTTAATTAAAATTGCAAAGAAGATAGATTTTCATGGTACTATAAATAATACCATAGGGTGGAATTCAGTTTCACCATTGAAGGACGGAGTAATCGGACGCCAGTCGAACGTGCCCTGTCGAAGCCTATTCTGTCTCCATTGAAGACGGAGGGACCCGACGCCAGTTAAACCAAGAGCCCTGTCGAAGCCAATTCTTTCACCGTCTCCTTGGAGTTTGACGGAGGTCTTGACGAAGACAAATTCTACCACAACGAGCTGAACCATACCAGTCGGTGAAGCCTATTTCAGATTCCCGTCCAGATTTTTTTTGCTTGAGTTAGCCAAATTTCTACCACTCAGACCATCTCCGAGGTATTTTCTAATACTCTGTTTTTTTTTTAAATTTCAAATCCCCAAGAATTTAACACCTAATACTTAACTTTCAAGTTGATTGAATTATCACTCCAACCATCATCTTCCAGAAACTTATAGAGTATCCAAATATCATCCTTTTAAATATATAGCAGGACTCCATACATTCCATTGTAATAAATTTACAGAGTCTTTGCATTTTCACTCCAACCATCATCCTCCAAAACTTACAGGCCAAGTTTTTCAAACTTACAGCAAAAAAATCTAATACAATGAGTAATTCACCCTTTAATGAAAATATTATCCTGCTATATTTTTTTGCAATTCCAATTTCAACAATTATTTGTAAATACCTCTTTCACTGAGCGTCACTTTAATCGCAATTCACACCATATATTCTTTTCGCCGTCGGAAAACGAAAGAAAAATCGGGTTCATCTGAATTTGACCACCGCTTGTACATTACCAGTCTTGCCGTCGGAGCTTCAATCCGCGTCGGACTCACCCGGATCCGCCGGTCGAGCCACCATGTCTACCGCTCACCATTCTTCCTTCCACTGTGTTTGTGTTACAGAGTTTTTATGAGGTTGTGTTTGAGGTGTGAGAGTTGGGCCTCACTGACTCCCCTTTTCTTTTTCACTTTACTCCTTTTTTGGTTTGGTTTGTGATAATGAAAAGTCCAAATAATGGGCTAATACAGCATCACCACAATTGTGGCTTTTGTGCTACGTGGTAGCTTTCATCATATTTCCCTTTTTTCTTTTTTTTCTCTTTTTTCTGATTTTTTTTTTTTCTTTGTAATAATAATAATCAAAACCGATAAGCTGGCATATGACCTAAACAATCCAATCTACATACTTTACAAGTTTGTTTGTTTCATATATTGGAACTTTTATTGAACTCTTTTTTTTGTTTACTTTTTTTTTTTGCCAGGAAGTAATATATCATGGTGAGATTCGAGTCTATGAGATCATCTGATAGTGAATCTCTGATTGTAGTCGATGACGCAAATGGTGGCCATAAAGCACAATTTTCAATTTTTCGTCCATTGACAGGACCTTTTGCAAAGAATCAGTCATTTGAACAATGTCCGCCGAGTTTGAGCTGTTGGTGGAAAGACATTTCTGGCCACAAAATATCTGCAGACAAAGCTTCCAAAGCCGTTCTTCGTGCACCTCACCATCAGACACGTGACACTGAAATCAAACCACTAGAGACGCTTGTGCACGTATCTCTAGGAAGGGGACTAGTTGGAATTCCTACATGAACATTGGTGTTGAGTTTACCCATATCCCTCGCTATTGGTAGTGGTTGGAGGACATATTGCGACATTTCAGAAATTCCCTTAGTAGTGTATACCTTATCGACGCCGTTTATGCCTCAATGTTCCTTTACAAACAAAATCCTCCAGTTATGCAACCCTTTGTGAATCGTGGTGTCCCACTACGAATACCTTGCTCACTGAGTTTGGAGAGACTTCTATTAGTTTATGGGACATACACCTTCTCAGTGGTCTACCAATACCCGACATTGTTTATGATGAAGTCATACCATCTGCTGCTGAATTTGAAAAATTTGGAAATGAAGGTCAACTATGTCTCCCTATATGTTACAAATATCTGTTTAAGGCGTTCCTCCACATCACAAGAAAGTCTGGAAGATCAAACATCACATTTGAAGAGTGGTGTTCATTTTGGTTTCGAGGCTCCCTGTAGATACATGATGATGTCCAGAAACAATGGTAAGCGAACTGATGTTCCTCTTTATGTGAAGGAACTTGCAACTTTCGGAGACCTCAACCGTGGAGTGACGTGATTCATGGGGCGTTTAATGATATAGATATCCCAGTGGAAAATCGCAAGCCCTGATACCTTGCAGCATTCTATTCTTGTTGGCTTTGTGCATTTGTCTTGCCAGTGGAGAACATAGGTGACATTCGTCCGAGTGTTTTCAAGCCTGCTTCACCCTTGCTCTTGGACTCACGAATTCTCTTTATTCCTGTCTTGTGACGCATTTATAGAGGTTTAAATGATCTCTCCCAATTTACAACCCAGGGCAAGCTCTGCGGATTTTTCCTGCACACTATGTGTACGTTTGGGCGGCAAAATATTTTCGTAGCCACCATGCCACTGTTCGCGACTCTGTAGGTGCCCTCAGAGATTGCATTTCAAGGCCAAGATGTTGTTTTGCCTATCCGGCTCTCGAAGCACAAAACCGCTTTCGCGCCGGCAAGTCGATCAACTGGTTCGCTACGTCAGTGAATGGGACACCTGACGAGGAGTTCATAGATGATAGGCTTCAATCTCGCCGAACCGTGAATTTCTTCATCAGCATGGGATCCAGTTTTTGTCACTCTGAGATACGACGACACTTACGTGGTTGAGTCGTACAGTCCCCACAGATTCGGCAGACAATTCGGTTTTATCAAGACGTGCCCGGAGAATTGGAGCCTCAACAAGGTGAAGTCGAAGCTAGAGAGATTGTTTCATTTGTTCGAGTCCAGCATTCGCGTGGGAACGAACTCTTCCTTTATTATTCCTGGCCGCCCATCGAGTCCTCAAGGACGACTTACGCCAGCTTATGTATCTTGGCTGAAGTCTATTTCATCATCGATTTCATCTTCCAGTCCTCCAGTTCCTCCAAAGATCCCTGAAGGTCGTGGTCAGAGCAAGCGTAGGAAAAGAAAAATGACGATTCCAACATTTCAGCATCAAAAGGACAACTAAGATTCCACTCGACTATACAGACAAGTGTAAGCTTAAGGTCAAATTACCCAAGGACGCTGCCACTTCTCCTACACAACAAGAAGTCATTGCAAAGCGACGGAAGGATGATAAAAAAGATAGCCCTAGCAAACGCTAAAAGCTGAGTCGGTTTTTGATGATATTTTTGGTTCTGGCTATGATGAGGATTTCGAAAATGGAGGAGTACAAGTAAGAATTGTTTTTATCATACTTTCCGCCATTTTTTTAATATACCTGACCTTTACTTCTCCTATTTTGTAGGCTGATCAGTCTGTTGTGAACATCGCCGAAGAGCTACGCGCTTGTAACAATGCTTTTGGTCTTTCAAGTGACAGAATTGATCAATTCTATCGATGACCCCATCCTACTTCCTGATGCCGAGGGTGCTTTAGCTAAGGAAGTTGACCATGCTCCCGAAATTCCTTCCATCACTGCCAAAGCATCTATTCCATTTAGTGTGCACGACATGATTGTCCGAGCTAACCGAAGCTGATCGTTGTGCTGCAAATTTTATGGTCAACTCGATACGAGGCAAGCTGCTGGATACTCCTCTAGCCGACGTCTCTAGATTGAAACAAGAGTTTGAAGAGCTCCTCCAGTATATCAGTGCTAAGAAGTTCGACATTTCTAGCCCGCGTGATCTTGTTGAGAGGTACGTGGAGCACAACTTACAACTACACGTCCATCGAGAAAAGGAGCAAGGAGAAACTCCTGTGAATGTCCTTCAAGAACAACTTCTGGATGTGGAGTCCCGTTAGAGAATGCTGCACATCTTCAAAAGAGGAAGAGGGAGCAAGTCCGGACACTTCGTGGCAAAGTGCTGGAGATTCAACAACAGCTGATTGAGCTGCGAAAAAAGGAAGAAGGGCTTATGTTGCTTGTCCGCGACTCAGAAAAGGCCCTTGCAAAACGAGTTGTGGCAGTGAAAGGCTTGGCGAACTCTCATACTTCCCTGGAGCAGAGTATTGCCGCTGTGAAACAGTGAGAAGCAAAGCTTGTTGAGATTGAGAAGGACTTTGACAATGCTCGTGAAGCCCTGAGACTCTCCAATGGGAGCCATAGTCACATGTCGACTTTGTCTTTCCCTCTTTTGATTTCATTTTTTCCCATCCCTTTTTTTTTAGTAAGGACTATGCAGTTATTTTATTTCGTTCCAAGTGAATAAAGATTTTTTCTCTTTTTTATACATGGTTGCTCTACTATAAAGTCGTCCGCATATTCATAAGATCAATGTTCAAATGTTGTTTGTTTGTTTATTTAGCCGTTCACAGTTTAGACTCTTGCGGGCCGGAGTGTTACAATGAATGATGATTTTTTTTTATTTTTTTTTTTTATTTTTTTTGGTGTGACTGCACTTGAAGTATATGGATTCCTCAAGCTGCCTACGTACCTATGGAAGTGAATGAATTCACTCCACAAGATCAAGCCAACGTAGTTCGGTCAAACAAACTTCACTCTTTTCTCTTTTCAATTTTTTCATTTTTTTTATTTATATATTTTTAAATATTTTTTTCATTTTTTTGCAATCTTATTTTTATGTACATGTGTATGCAGTTTACCCTCTTGCTCAGGAGCCACATGGTACAAGACCCTCAAGGATAGTAACGCTTCAAGAATTTCCCGTTGATAGGTCCTATGCGTAGTCCGTCTGCATCGACGATCTTGTAAGCTCCACTAGTGTATACCTCTTGCACAACATACGGGCCATCCCATTTCGATGTGAATTTATTCCTTGTCTTCCGAGAAGTTATGATGGGCCTCTTTCTGGCAAGAACCATGTCCCCAACTTGGAAGGAGCGAACCCGTACCTTTTTATTGAACGCACGTGTTATGCGAGCTTGGTAGCATTCCAACTTTTGTTGTGCCTCAAGCCTTTTCTCGTCAAGAGCTTCCAATTTAGCTAACCAAATCTTAGCATTGTCTCTGTCGTGAGCTCTTCTTGGATGGCCATACGTAAAGATGGAACTTGTATCTCTAACGGGAGCACAGATTCCCCACCATATACGAGGGCGTATGGCGTTGCTTGGGTTGGGTTGGTGTCTGGTACGTAGTACGGTATGCCCATAATGCTTCCCCATCTCGTGCCAATCTCGCTTGTTCTTTGGGACGACCTTACTAAGCAAGTTGCAAAGCGTCTTATTAAAAGCCTCGGCCAAGCCATTAGCAGGAGCATTGTACATTGACGATTTACGTTGTACGAATTTGAATTTCTCACAAAGACTTGTCATCAATCGATTAACAAAAGGCATACCATTGTTTGTGGTGATTTAACGAGGTACACCACATCGATATATGATATGATTTCGAACAAAATCGGCAACATTTTCTTTTTTAACTTCTCGAAGGGGTAGCCACCCGCTTGGAGAAATAATCCGTTGATATGGATTTCTTATAGAGTTTTCCCTTTCTTTACAAGCTATTGTGCGATATTGATGCTCTTAGGAGCTATTTATGCTAACTATTTCGATATAGTTGTGGTTTGTGTGTTCTATTTTATTTTGCAGGTTTTAGGGGAAAAAACTCCCTATTTACTTGATATTTTGAGCACCACGCTGTAGCGGAAGGTTATGAGGCATCTTGGAGGGCTCGAGATGGTATTTGGACCCCATTATGAAGAAGTAAGTGTGTAAAGACTTGGCGTCTGAAGCCAAGTAGAAGCAAGGAAGACAGCAGCCTCGCCCGATCGGGTCGGCAACGACAAGCCCGATCGGGTCAGTAAAACAACCAAGTACAGATTTTCCGCCCGATCGGGTGGACTTTCCCTCCCGTCGGGCGGACCTACACCAAGCCATTTTGCTGCATTTGCCAAGAGCTTGAAGAAAGCCTTCCCTGATGACATCGGGCGGCCACGCCGTCGGGTGCTAGTGTTGCGGCCCCGATCGGGTGACCTTTGCCCGATCTCATCGGGCGCTTACTAAATTGTTGCTGCTGAATAATTGTTCCCAGACCCGATCGAGCGGCCCTTTGCCCGATCGGGTGGACGGCACGGGGATGCGATTTCGTTATTTCCCCGCTCTATCTTATTGTTTTTCTTAGAGACTATATATACTTTTTAGGTTGTTTTTATTTGTATCTTTCAGATTATTGAACATTTAGAGAGCTCTTCGCCTAGTTTATCATTGCTTTCCATTGTAGAAGAGATTCAAGTATTTTATTCAATTCAATTAAAGTTCCCGCTTTTCGTCAATTTGGTAATCGTCTCTCTTATTGCTTTATTCTTATCTCTCAATTACTTTAGTTCAATTGCTTTTCATTATTCAATTAGTTCATGATGCAATTTTAGGGTTTCCAATTAGTCTTGTTATTGTCAATTCAATCATGTCTGAGTAGTTCTCTTTCTAGGGTGTTAGATAGGGAAGCCATTGTTTATACCATGATTGTTATTTAGACTCCTATTGATTTCTAGGGCTTGATTAGAGTGATTGTGGTGTGGTTTGTTCTTAATTAGTGATTAATGTTAGTGGCCAATTTCATTGATTGCTTGTGGTTAATAGTTGTTTGCACAGATCCGTCTTACGACTAGAGGCCTAGGACACATCAGTAGTTCTGATTACGTTAGTGAACATGCGGCGTATGTTGAACTATGAGCGTTGAGTCTTAACCATAGCTCAACACATGCTCTAATCCTCGACTCTTGACCTAGGTTTCGATAGTTGTTGACCTTGTTTGATTGGTATAAGCATGGTGGACCGACCTAATACCCTAGACTTTTATTCATAGTTAAATCCTCGACTTAATTCTTATTCTTTAGCTTACTCATTAGTTTAGTTAATTCTCCATATTTTCATCTGAAGTAGTTAGTTAATTGAATATTAATATAGAAAATCTGTCTCCCTGCGGATTCGACCCTGCGACTACCTTAGTTAGAGGGCCGTAGGTTTATCTTTGAATAGGTGATACGACTAAAACCTATCAAATTTTGGCGCCGTTTCAGGGAGACGGCTAGTTTTCTAGTTTTTATTCGATTAATTAGCGTACTTCTGTTTCCCTCCTTGGAACCTCCCGTTCTATGGGGCCGTTCTTACTGTTATCTTGTCGTTTCCTCTTATATGTCCAGGTATCAAAAGAAAACTCACATTATTCCTGGAGATCCTGACACGAAGCAATACTTCGGGATCTTAGGGCTGTTTGACCAAGAGAAGCCAGTTTCAGAGATTTCTACATTACTAATGGCGAAGTCACTGAAATCTTATGGGGTGCCTAATCCTGAAGGCATACCCACAGGTCTCCGATGCCCACTATTGCTGCGAACAATTTTGAAATGAAACCTGCACTAATTAATATGGTGCAGCAGAATCGGTTAGTGGGCATCCTTCTGAAGATCCGGCCAACCATCTGCAGAGATTCCAGCAACTCTGCAGGACTGTTAAACATCGAGGAGTCAAACCTGAGCAGCTGAAGGTTATGTGATTTGAGTTCTCACTCAGAGACAAGGCTCAGAGGTGGTTCAGCGATATCACTGAGACAGAATGGCCGGCGATTTCTGCTGCATTTCTACATGAGTATTACCCTCCCACAAAAACAGCAGAAATCAGGAACAAGTTGGCTACGTTTTCCCACTGAGCCAGATGAAACATTGAGGGAAGCGTGGACTAGATTCCGAGACCTACAGAGGGAATGTCCACATCATAATATGGACGATGGTTTCTGACGCAGACTTTTTATAATGGTCTGCAGCCTCAGACGAAGAGTACTGTTGATTCGTCTGCAGGAGGAGTCTTTTTAGACAAGGCAGTTGATGAGGGTTATGACTTCCTAGCAAATCTTGCAGCCAATGACCATTCATCATCTAGGAATTTGACTAAGAAGGTACTTGAGGTTGATGCTATTTCAATGCTTAAATCTCAGATGGCGCAACTCGCTCAGCAGCTAATGAAGTCCTCTAGTTCAACACCTCCGCCTATGAGCATCAACGCTATGTCAGCAGTTGTACCCATCACCTCATCTTACTGCAGGTGTGTGGTATTCAGGGGGTCATTTCAGCCATGATTGTCAGTTCAGTCAGAATCAGATGGAGCAGGCTAATGCTTTTCAGCGAACACAGCCAACAACCCCTGCTCCAACACATTCAATCCTGTTTGGAAAGATAACCCACTTCTTTCCTATAGAAGTAACAACGTTCAGAACCCACAGCCACAAAATTCCTACCATCCCCCACAAAATTCCTATCAACCTCCACATAACAACCCAAAACCCAACTACTACCACAACCAAGGGAATTCTCACGATCCCCCTGGTTTAAAGACCTGCCCATCAAAATTATCAGCCAGCACCACAAAATGCAACCTCGCAAGCCTAGCACTTCTGAATTAATGAAACTAGTATTGTCTATGCAAAAGACAAATGAGGAGGCACAGAAAACTCAAGAGCGACAGTTGTTAGCTATGTAGAAAGCCAATGAGGAAACACTGAAGTCCCAAGAGAAGCACATAAAACTTCCCGAGACTCAGATTGCTCAGTTTGCCGAAACTAATGCTCAGAGGCAGCAGGGACAGTTGCCGGGGCAACCTATACATAGGGAGCAACAAATACCGTTACTCTTCGTAGTGGCACTACTTATGCTCTCCCCTATGCCCGTTGATGATGATACTGTCCCTAAGCAAGGAGAAGGAGGTAGTAGAGAAGGAATTGGAGAAGAATTCGACGTCTGATGTTGAAGTGTCTGAAACAGCTGAACAGGCAGAAAAGAAGAAGGAGAAGGAGAGGTTGCTGATACACCATACACACCAGGTTGCCTTTTCCTCATCGAATGCAAAAGTCCAAGGTGGATCAACAACTTGGTAAGTTCTTGGCGATGGTCAAGAACCTTGAGGTAACGGTTCCTTTCACTGAACTTATTTCTCAAGTGTCTGTCTATGCTAACTTTAAAGGAGATGATCACAAAAAAGAAGATTTTGGTGGGGTAGATAGATTCGCACTCGCTGAAGAGTGTAGTGCCGTTTGCAAAATAAATCTCCACCTAAATTGAAAGATCCGGGTAGCTTTTCCATCCCTTGTCATGTAGGTGCACTTTTTATTGATAAAGCTTTATGTGATTTAGGTGCATCTGTGTCTGTCATGCCTTTGTCTGTCTGTAATAAACTGAATATGGGGGCACTTAAGTGCACTCAAATTACTTTGCAGATGGCTGACCGCCTATAAAATACCCTCTAGGTGTTTTAGAAGACGTCCCTGTTAGGGTGGGAAAGTTTTACATTCCTGTGGATTTTGTTGTGTTGCATATGGAAAAGGACTCCCAAATTCCTATTATTTTGGCCAGACCATTTTTGTGCACTGCAGGTGCTGTTATTGATGTCAAGTCAGGATCTTTGACTTTGGTGTTGGTGATGATATTGTCACTTTCATACTAACCAATGCTATGAAGTCTCTTATGCTTGAAGAATCTTGTTGTAGGATAGATGTGGTAGACAAAGCTGTGATGTCTGCATTTCAGCAGATACGTGATGCTGACCCATTGGAGGTAGCATTGACTGAGAGTGACTCCTTAGGCATCGATACTGATGTTGATGCCTGTCTTGCTGATTTAGAGGGTCACAGAGCTGAACAGAAACAGGAAACTGTGGTACTTGAAAGTGTATGAATCCTAACATGCAAGAGGTGGTGAAGAAAGAAATCATGAAACTGTTAGATGCCGGGATCATTTATCCCATTGCTGATTCGAAGTGGGTCAGTCCTGTGCAAGTGGTTCCCAGAAGGGGGACCACAGTTGTTGAAAATGAGAAGGGTGATTTGATTCCCACTAGGACTGTGCCATGTGGCGTATGTGCATTGATTATCGTAGACTTAATAATGCCACTCTGAAGGACCATTCCCCCCTCCCTTTATTGATCAGATGTTGGAAAGGCTAGCCAAACATAGTTATTTCTGTTATTTGGATGGATATTCTGGTTTTTCCCAATCCCCATCCATCCAGATGATCAGGGAAAGACTACGTTTACATGTCCTTATGGCACTTTTGCCTATCGCAGGGATGCCATTTGGATTGTGTAACGCTCCTCTCTCTCGAGCGTTGCATGATGGCCATATTCTCTGATTTTATTGAAAATATTATGGGGGAAGTGTTTATGGATGATTTCAGTGTTTATGGTTCTGATTTTGATGTTTGCCTGCATAATTTGTCCAAAGTGATTAAAAGATGGGTTGAGGCAAACCCCGTGCTTAGTGGGGAAAAATGTCACTTCTTGGTGAATGAAGGTGTCGTTTTAGGTTACTTGATTTCTGAGCGTGGCATCCAAGTGGATAGAGCAAAGATTGAGGTGATTGAGAAACTTCCCCCTCCAGTGAATGTCAAAGGAGTGAGGAGTTTT